>CM062817.1:1483290287-1485690287 GCA_031772625.1 Pinus tabuliformis
TTTCTTGAACTCAAAGAGACAAAGGTGCCCTCAAAGGGGCCGATCCCGGCTAAGCGTCATAATGTCAATGTGGTATGGTGCATGTATAAGGGGTATTTTTATTCCTCTTCTTCTTCATCTTCCTCTTCTTGTATTCACTTGTTGTATCATATGATTTCTCATTATGTTGAGGTTACGCTGATTGTGAAAAGCTTCATCTACCTTGACATGAATGCATTCCACTATTTCTCTTGATCTTTCACTGTAGCACTTGAACTCCTCCTTATAAATGAGTAACTAAGAAATATCCCTTCATATGCTCTAGGATCAAATTTTCCTAGATTGTCATCATTTCTCTTTATGTAGCACTTTCTTCCAAATACTCTTAGATTTTTTACTAAAGTTGGTCTACCTTTCCATAACTCATAGGGGGTCTTATCATTGTTTGGTTTGAGTTGACTTTGTTTGATAAATAGATAGTTGTTTGAGATTCTCCCCCAAAAGGCATTTCCAACCTTTGCTTCATCCATCATTTCTCTTTCCATTTCTTGAACTGACATGTTCTTTCTTTCCACTACTCCATTATGTTGATGGGTTTTGGATACTGAATATTTTCTAATCCCATGCTCCTCACAAAATTCCTCAAATTCATTAGAGGTGAATTATCCTCCTCTATTTGATCTCAAACATTTGATTTTCATGTCCTTTTCATTTTCTACTTGAGCCTTGAACACCTTGAACTTACTGAGAGCTTCTGATTTTTATTTAAGAAACATGATCCAAGTTTCCCTTGTATAGTTATCAATAAACAAATATCAGTGTGGACTAGCTCTAATGGTCTAGATGATGAATGTTCCTTTATTTTGAAGTGAACTCTTACCCACTCTTCAAATTGGAAAGATTTGAATATGGAGCCATCTAGTTTTGACAACTTTGGTATGCCTCTTACTGCTTCTATTTTTCTAATTTTTACTAGATTGTCAAAGTTTACATGTCCCATTATTCTGTGCCATAACCAGGTTTCATCCAATTTTCTTATGCAACATTTTACTTTGGTATCATAAAAAACATACACATTATTGGGAGTTCTGATTGCTTTTCCTACTATTTTACCATGCTAAACTTTGCTTATATCACAATTTTTTAGAGTGAATGTGACATCGTAACCTCGGTGACACATTTGACATACACTCAATAGATTATGCTTTGTACCATCCACATAAAAGACATTATGAGCCTTGGTCTTATCATCTAAATTGATAGTCCCTCTGTTATGAAACTAGCTCACAAAAAGACAGAAAATATAGATCAACGCCTTAGAATTCAGCCTCTTCAAGGGGGAGGGAAACTCCTTTACATTACACAAATGAATGACTCTTTGATGATACAAATGAAAATACCTCCTTTCTATTATAGGAGTCTAAGGGGTCATAATATAATCAGAGCCGACATAACAATAATAATGTAAGGGCACAATAATAACAATAGTGGCTTCTATGGGGAACAATAGTAACAATATGGGCACTACATGGGTACATCAATATAATAAGGGGGTTGTACTAATAACAATAAGGGGTTACCCTAGTAGTATAGGGGCCTAACATGCCCCTCTCCTTCAAAAAGTGTTGTCCTCAAAAGCTTGAGTAGTTCTTGATGCTTCTGTATAAAATTCTTGTCCTCCCATGTGGAATCTTCAGCGGGTAAGTTCTTCCATTTGATGAGATACTCTAAAATTGATCGATTTCGTAGCTGTCAGATTCTTGTTTCTGTGACTGCTCCAGGTTCCAATATGATTTTTCCTTCCTCTTCAATTTCTAGCAATATTGTTTGAATTGGGATCTTTTGCAACTTTTGAATAAGTGGCCATACTTCTTCATCCTTCTTCCATTCATCCCTTGTTTCGTTTATCCAATCTGGTTGGATAATAGAAATAGCACAAAACAATGCTTCCACATCCTCATCCTTTCTTGAGAGTGCATCTCCAACAAAATTTTGCTTCCATTTTCTATAAATGATGTCAAAGTCATAACCCATCATATTTGTGACACATTTTTTCTGTTCTTTTAAAGATAATAGTTGTTCTAAAAAGTATTTAAGATTATCATGATCCATTTTTACCTTGAAGTGTCTTCCCATTCGGTAAGGTCGCCATTTCTTAAGTGCATGTAGTATTGCCACATTTCCTTATCATAAATAGCTTGCTTGAGATGTAGCAGTAAAAATACCCAATCACCTACATCAAAACATTTTTCACTACAATGTTGATCTACCTGTTGTTTCATTCGATTTTGCACCAAAGTGGCGTTATCCTTTAAAAGTTGGAGAACTTGTTTTTGATGCTCGATGTAATCTTTCACTGCTTGAACCTTTTTCTTCTTGATATGTCCTATCTTTAGAGTTTGAGGAGTGGTAATTTCTTTCAATATTTTACAAGATATGGTCAGATTCATTTCTTGATGCTCGATGTGGTCTTTCACTTCTTGAACAATTTTCTTCTTGATATGTCCTTCAATCTTGATAGTGTGAGGAGTGGTAATTCTGACCAATGAATTACAAGATATGGTTGGATTCATTTCTTCTTTCTCAATGTGATCTTTCATTTCTTGCACCTTTTTCTTCTTGATATGTCCTTCTATCTTGAGAGTTTGAGGAGTGGTAATTCTTGCCAATGCTTTACAAGATATGGTCTAATTCATCTAGTGCATTATTCCCAAATGTGACACTTCCTCTTCTATCTTCTCTTAGAAAGATAAATTTTATTTTGTCTCCAATCATGTGCTTTGAGTACCCACTATCAACATACCATTTTCCTTCGTAATTATGGGCATATAGTGCAAATCCACATTCTATAGAATTTTTTTTTTTTTATTGTTGTTTGCATCTATCTTTTCTTCCTTGATGTGGAGATTTCTTAAGAATTTTCTTTTTGGGAGGATTACAATATCTGCTTCTAAATTCACTAGATTTTTGTCCAAAATTGTTATAGTTAAATAATTCGCTCTCATTCATGAGGGGAGAAAATATATTGTTTTTTCTAGCATAGGGGTACCTAGATATAGAATTTGGAAAATCAATGAATCTAACATTATCATTTTCTATTAAACTTATTAGCTATGTATTTAACAACCTATTGTCACTGCTACAACACCCTCCAAAAATTTCACTACATTCGAATTTTGGAGCCTACTATCACCATCGTATCTAATGTGTTGCTTTGATCATCAAATGTTGTATCATGTTATTCTATGAGTTGCAAGTGTCCTTGAATGATTTCAAGTGTCATCTCATTGATTAGAACATATTTAGGTGCATTTCATGGTCATAACATCTTTGTTGTTGTAAAACGACACTTTTGGGTCACAGTTGCACACACTTCACTCATGGTACTTGGGGAATGTGTACAAAGTAGCATTTTGATGTATATTTATCATTGTTCAAGCTTGTCTAAGTTTTCTCAATGAGTCGGTATGAGTCGCACATGGTTTTATGTTTAACTCATCTTGTTCGCCCCTTTTCCTATATCCCAGACTTAGAAAAATATTTGGTTTCAAAGCAAACCCATTGAGGCCAAGAGTGCATGAGCGCACCCTGAAGCCTTGATCAGGGATCCTTCATTTTTTAGAAGTGCACCATGCGCCCTCCAAGAGCACAAATTGAACTCCTTAATCCATCTTTCCCCTTCCTTGTTCCAAACTGCGCCCTTCAAAAACCAAGCCTTCCTTTGAGCACAATCCTTCAACTTGAATGAATGCACCCTCCTTGGGAGCACTCCTTCGACCCAAAGGAATGCACCCTCCTTGAGCACATGAGCACACCCTAAAGGCCTTAAGCTCCACCCTTCAAACTTCCACAATGCACCATGCACCCTCTTGACCCTTTGAGCGCATGAGCACACTTCAAAGGCACGAAGCTTCATCCTTCAACCTTTGGACTTGCGTCATGCACCCTCTTTGGTCTCTTGAGCACATGAGCGCACTTTGAAGGCATGAAGCTTCATCTTTCAACCTTTGTACTTGTGCCATGTGACTTCTTTGATCCCTTGAGTGCATGAGCACACTTTGAAGGCACGAAGCTTCATCATTCAACCTTCGAACTTGCACCATGTACCCTCATTGGTTTCCTTTGAGCACACTCCTTTGACCTGAAGGGATGCGCCCTCCTTGAGAGCACTCCTTCACCCAAATGGATGCGCCCTCCCTAAGAGCACTCCTTCAACCCAAAGGGATGCACCCTCCTTGAGATAACTCCTTCAAACCTGAAGGGATGCACCCTTCTTGGTTTCTTGAGCACATGAGCACACTCTAAAGGCACAAAGCCTCATCCTTCAGCCTTCAGGAGTGCGCCTTGTGCCCTCTTTCTCTCCCTTGAGCACACAACGCACTTGGGAAGCCTGAAGCCTTCCCCTTTATCCTTTAGACTTGCACCATGTGCACTGCCTTGACTATCTCCCTCTGTTAAGTGCATGAGCACATGCCGAAGCCATGAAGCCTTTCCCCTTCAACCCTTCAGCCTTTCAAAGTGTGCCCATGCACCCAAAATCCCCTTTTGTCCCTCTTAAGTGCACTGAAAAGGCATGAAAAAAAATATGAATAAAACATGGTAGAATAAGATATTTTCAGGCTAATTTTTTCTTGTCATGAGTGATTGCAGATGTAGGTATTCCAGAAACATCATGGCAAGCACACACGAGGAAGATTAGGCAAAGAGAAAAAATGAAGGAAGTTGCATGAAGAATGAAGAGCACACTTGAACCTTGATGATCAAAACACCCCAAAGACTCCATTACATCAAAGACCCTTTGGAGGGTGAGGACATCAATGATTGAAGTTGCATAAATAAATGAAGACACAAGTGGCAACCATGTCACCATTGGAGAAATTCCATGTCATTAGTCACTATTAGTCCCAGTCATCAAAGATAGTGACATGTCAAGTCTCATCACACGATGATGTGGAAGTCATGATGCATTATTGTAATAATTGTAAACACAAATAAGTGGAAGTCCAAGAGTCATGTATGAACTAAAGAGTCACGGAAGTCCAAAAGACATGTAATATCAAAAGTCATATGTAATTCAAAAATTCATTTGGAATTCCAAAGGTTGTATAAGTCCAAAGGTCACTAGAAGTTGGAAAGTCAAGAGTCATGAGGATGTGAAAGGTCATTCCTCAAGTTATAAATAGATCCTCATTCCTCATGTAAAGGATTTTAACCTTGGCTTCTCCCACAAGGCATTAGAGAGACAAAGTTAGTACTTTTGGGGAGCAAGTAGTGGCTCTAATGCTCCATTATTGGAGCTAGTGGTGTTCATTGCTTAATATTGAAGCCTTTTCAGGCCAACATGTTTTCATGCATGGATTATGAATGTTTCTAAGACTATTCTTTGAATGTTTATGGTTCATGTTTGTTTTCATTAAGTACTAGATTAGTTGAACTATTTCGGTTACTTCAGTACTCCTTGTTGGAAATGTGTTGTTATGTTTATAACGATTGTCACATCCTTCTGAACTATTTCAATTGATGTTAGATGAACCTTTCTCTCTCGCATTTCTCTCCATTAGGGTAACACTATTACCTCTCTTGAGAGGATCACTTCGTCTTTTACTTGCAGTAGAAGAACTTGGATACATCAGCAATCGAACATACATAAGGCATACTAGCTTGTTCATTCGAAAGGAAAATTTTGCACTTCTCTCTCGATCTAACAGCTAAATCCAAGGCATATCTTTAAGTAAATGACAACCGGTCCACATTCCAGATGGGACTCCTATACTAAACGGTGTAAGGTCTAGTTGGGACCTTATATCAGGGAGATCCCTTGTATGTTGGTGGTATCCAGCACCATCAACACAACCTTATGCCTATTGTGACGGGGTCCCCTGGGTCAATTTGTTAAATTATTATAAGACTCTGCATTTTGAGGAGTGAAGCGCAAGTAGCGTAGGTCAAGTAGGAGCCAAGGGGTTTTAGGAAGGTCAAAACCCCTTATATTTGGGTATTGTTTTGAGATCTGCCCATGGTTTGCAGACCACGGTATTGTAATAGAAAATAGTATAAACAGGTGTCTTAGTGGGTCTAAGGGAATCAGTTACTTGATGGATGAAATACTTTTGAGTCTGATTTTGTAAGATCTTTTTGTATTTAAGCGAACGGGTAGGCTCCTGCTACTGAGTGCGCGGAGACCTTGGTAAGTCCGTAGCTGAAGAAAAGCTGTATAAGGAAGATTTGAAGTAATAAAATATATTTGGAGAAACTTTGTGTCTAATTTTATGTGTTGGGTTTTGTTATATTCTTTCCACGACTAGCCCACATAGTTAACAAGCGGGTTAGAAGGGGGGCGGAGCCCTCCCTTTGTTGCACTGATTGTGTAGCGGGGGGAGTCACAAGGGGTTTGAGGGGTGTAGGTAACCCCACTCTATGGGTTTGGGGCAGTGCCCCATTTTTTTTTTTTTTGGACCCCATATTAGGTTGGGCAGACCTACCTATGGTTTTGTGCATGATTTTTTGCACATGGTTTTGGATGTGATGGTTTTGGACGCGATGGTTTTCGATCCATGGTATTGGATGCTTCGACATGTATAAATATGTATTGTAGCATTGAAAGGAATATAATGAAAAATCAAGCTGGTAGTCCTAGTTTTAGGATCCAGGGGAAAATGTCTGTGTATATGTGTTTTATGTGTTATGCTCTCACATTGTTTATTTTCCGTGTTTTAGAATTCGTATGCAGGTAATTTCTGTACGGGGTTAAAACCTACATTTGGTATCATAGTTACTTTGGCTTCAAGGGGACGCCTTTACTGCTGAGGGGTTTTGCTCAGGCCTGTGGTAGGCCCTGTTCGGTGGGAGGTCTGCGGGATCGATTCTGGTGGTGAAAGAAGATGGCGAGCAGTGGAAAGATAGAGATCGAGAAATTTAATGGTCAGAGTTTTTAGTTATGGAAACTCAAGATGGAGGATCTGTGGGTGGATAAAGATAAGTGGATCGCGATAGATCCAGGTACTAAACCAACGAGAGTGTCCGATGAAGAATGGAAGAAGTTGAATCGGAAGGCAAAGAGCACAATACAATTGTGTGTCTCAAATTCAGTATTGCTGAATGTATTAGGGGAAGCTACGGCGAAGGTTTTGTGGGACAAGTTAGGGACTTTGTACCAATCTAAGTCTCTGGTGAATAAACTATTCCTGTATAAAAAGATGTATAACCTGAGGATAAAAGATGGAGACTCGGTGACAGAGCATCTAAACACATTTAATACTATGGTAAGTCAGTTATTATCTGTTGATATTAAAATTCAAATGAAGATAAGTGCATCAGTTTGTTGTGTTCTCTACCAGATTCATGGGATAGTCTGGTTATTGCAATAGGTGGCAATGCAACTGCCTTGTAGTTTGATGAAATAGTCTCATCCTTGCTGATGGGGGAGATGAGACAGAAAAATATGGAGAGCCAAAATGGTGATGCCTTGTCGATACAAGGATGGTCCCAGAACATAAACAAAAATAAGTCATCGAGTGGGAGATCTAAATCTCCAGGAAAACCTGTAAAGGTGGTGTGCTGGAAATGCGGAAAGGAAGGGCACTACAAAAGGGATTGTAAATATAAAGTTCCTGATAAAGGAAAGGGATTTGATGATGCTCCTTCTACAGAGGCGAAAACCACCTTAGATGAAGGTGGGGATGTGTACTTGGATTCTTCAAGTACAAATGTAGATCATGAGGCATGGTTGATTGACTCAGGTGCATCCTTTCACTTCACTCCCCATAGAGAGTCGTTTTGTGAGTATGAGAAATATGATGGTGGTGGTGTCTTCTTGGGGGATGACAGGGAGACTAGAATCATTGGTCGCGGAAAAGTAAAGTTGAAGCTACAAGGTGGAAGGGTTAGAACACTTCTGAGTGTTCTGCATATTCCTGCATTAGCGAGAAATATGATTTCTGTAAGCAAGTTGGATGATGCAGGTGTAAAAACAGTGTTCGAGAAGGATACCTGCAAGATGGTTCTGGGGGCACTAGTATTGATGCGGGGAGTTCTAATTGGAACTCTGTATAAGCTGCAAGGTAGCACTATTGTTGATGGGTGCAACAATTCTGTGGTTCCTGAAAGTGGAGCAAAAAATGTAGTGGTCTCTGGAGAGAAGACCATGATGTGGCATCAAATGCTTGGATATATTGGAGAGAAGGGCCTTCGAATACTTCATGGTAAAGGTATGGTAGAAGGTATGAGTAATAGCTCTTTGGATTTTGATTTTTGTAAAAATTGTTTATATGGGAAGCAAAATTGGGTGAGTTTCCCCTCTGGTGGTAAGAGGGCGAAACAGATATTAGAGCTTGTGCACACAGTGATGTGTTTGGACCTGTGAAGTTTCCATCATTGGGTAATTCTGTGTACTATGTATCATTTATAGATGACTTCTCAAGGAATACATGGATATATTTCCTTAAGAAGAAATCTGAAGTCTTTGACAGGTTTAAAGAATTTAAGGCACTGGTGGAAAACTAGAAAGAGAAGAAGATAAATGTGTTGAGGAAAGATAACGGTGGAGAGTTTTACATAAGGAATTTGAAGAATTCTGTAAGAAGTGTGGTATAGCAAGGAAAAATACTACTCCATGCACACCTGAGCAAAATGGAGTTACAAAAAGAATGAACAAGACGTTGATGGAAAGGGCAAGAAGCATGCTCAATGGTGTCGGGTTAGGACACGAATTTTGGGTAGACGCGGCGGAGATAGCATGTTACCTGGCCAACAGATCACCTTCATCAACGTTGGAGGATAAGACTCCACAAGAGGTGTGGACTGGTAAGAAACCCTCTTTTTCACATCTATGGGTATTTGGATGTGATGCATATTTACTTGTTCCAAAGGAGAAACAAACCAAGTTGGATAGTAAATCTGAAAAGTGCATCTTTATTGGGTATAAGGATGGTTTAAAGGGTTATAATCATTGGAACCTAGTAACAAGGAAGGTTGTGTACATCCAAGATGTGGCGTTCAGAGAGGTGAAAGATGTTATTAAACATGAAGTCCAACCAAAGGAACCTGAGAAGATAGAGTTTGAGCTAAAGGAGGAAGAATCAGACTCTACAACAGAGGAGGAATTAGAATATGAAGAGCCACAAACTTCGGGTGTGAGAAGATCAGTTCGAGAAAGAAGGTAGCTAGAAAGGTATAGTCCATTTGCTTTTTGTTCAAATTTTGTTTTATCTATTACTAGTGATGATCCCAGAACTATGAAGGAAGCAGCAGATTCAGAGGATGGAAAACTCTGGAAAGAGGCCATGGTTGATGAAATTACATCTTTGCACAAAAATGAGGCTTGGGATCTGGTGGAGTTGCCAGCTGGAAGGAAACCCATTGGCATCAAATGGGTGTTCAATAAGAAGACAAATGCATAAGGAAAGGTGGAGAAATCAAAGCTCGGTTGGTAGCAAAAGGTTATTCCCAAGTGTCGGGAATTGATTTTGGTGATATTTTTTCTCTTATTGCCAAGGTAACTTCTATTAGATTACTTTTATCATTTCGAGGTAGAACAGATGGATGTGAAGACAACATTTCTTCACGGGAATCTGGAAGAGGAGATCTACATGAAGCAACCTGAAGGATTTGCAGTGAAGGGTAAGAAAGAACTGGTATGCAAGTGAAAGAAGTCTCTGTATGGGTTAAAACAGTCACCAAGGATGTGGTCTCAGAAATTTGATACATTTATATGGGGACTTGGTTTCACCAGAAGCAAAGCAAATCACTGTGTGTATTTTAAATTAATTGGTGACTGTGTTACTTATCTGGTCTTCTATGTGGATGATATGTTGCTGGTTGCAAATGACAAAGAAATTATCCAGGATTTGAAGACCCATTTGTCCTCCAAATTCGACATGAAATATTTTGGTGCTGCAAACTATATTTTGGGCATGGAAATTAAAAGAGATTAGACAAAGAGGAAGTTTTGGTTAAACCAGAAGAAGTATGTCAAGACAATATTACAGAGGTTTAATATGCAGAATAGTAAATTAGTGAAGGTTCCTATTCCTATAGGTGTAAAGTTATATGTTGAATAGTGTCCCAAGACACAAGAAGAGGAAGAGGACATGTCCCATGTTCCATATGCAAGTGCAGTCAGTAGCCTGATGTAGGTGATGGTCTGTACTATACCAGATATTGCACATGCAGTGGGAGTATTGAGCAGGTTTATGTCAAAACTAGGGAAGGAGCACTGGACAGTAGTGAAGCAGGTTTTCTGGTATTTGCGTAGCACTAGCGATTATGGTTTGTGCTACCAAGGAAGACTAGTATTGGACAGAGTGTTGGATATTTGTGGCTTTGTTGATGTAGACTGGGATGGAGATATGGATCAAGCAAGATCTACAAGTGGGTATGTGTTTAACCTATTTGGAGGTGTAGTCAGTTGGATGAGTAAGAAACAATCTGTAGTGGCACTATCAACTACAGAGGTAGAATACATGGCAGCCACTTGTTATCACTCAGGTTTTCCCAAAAGTTGTAAGAAAGGGAAAGGAGGCCGAGGTAACCACTAACCAATATTTTAGATACAGAATCTAGCCAATCTGTATCCAGAGAGGGCTCTCTCTTTATGATTTAGCTTTGTTTTTAAAGGTATTAGGCTAGTTATGGAGTTCAAGGGTTTTGTTTGAGCTTGGGTGGTGAGATTCAATAGAGCAGAGAGGTAAGACAGAGTAGTTCAGTCCACTGGGCTAATGGAGTCGAAGAAGATGGATTTTTGGATTTGGTTTCTTAACAGAGGATGGTTTCACAGAGCAAGGTAGTCAAACATGGAACAAATAAAGACTTGAAACAGATGGAATGGGCTCAAATTGGGTGAAGGGCAGTTAAGGATCCTTCAACCTATTTAAAGAGGGAAATTGGATGATTACTGATAAGGAGTAGTTAAGTATTCTTTAACAAATAATCAACATGAAAGAATTAGGAAACAGGAGCAATTAAGATTTCACTGCTTATCCTAATTCTAAAGAAAACACAAAGAACAATAATGACTGAAAACAGAGTGCAATCAAGCATATTCTGAAATTAATCTTTTCTTTATCATTCAGATTATGAAACACAGATGATATAATAAACAAGAAAACTTTAAAACACAAGATATAGAGGAATTATTGATCTGGTGGTTGATTCAAGAAGTTTGTGACAAGTCCTCTGCTTCAATTCTTCATCCAGTAGGCCATGCAACAGTTGATTCCAACAGCTCTTTATTCCAAAAAATCAATATTACAGCAAAGTCTAGGAATCCACCCTCAATACTCCAATGGAGGGGGTATTTATGCTCAAAATTGTAAAACAAATATCTCATAACAGAGTGAGATAATATCTAGGATGACTAAAAATAGCTTACAAGAAAATAGAAACAGCTAGCCTTGAAAATAGGGAAAAAATGAACTGATGTTGTGCTGGTCCTACTTTTGTTGAATGTGCTGGAGGCAAGCCCTAGGATTCAGCTTGCAGCTGTCTTCTTCAGTCACTCTATGCTGGCTGCCTATTTTAACTGATACTCTTTAACTCTAATCTGATACACTTTGACCCTTTTTGACCCTTGTTCATCTCTGTCTCGTAAATTGCCCAAAATTTTACATTTCACCAAGGATAAATTTACAAAGCTGCTAACGTGTCTTCTCATCATTTTTCCTCTAGCAATTTGTGTCTCTGAAGGTCCACTGGTTAGGGTAGCAATATCCCTGTATCTACCTTTATTTATCTCTTCTACAAGCTTGGAAGTCCCTCGGTTTGGTTTAAACTGCGTTAAAGAGGAAGAAACTGTGCAATGGCAGGTTGAATGGCAGGCTGCGGACCTCGCGCTATCGTCTTTCTGGTTAGGAGGTGGTCGAGAAACTGGAGCAGATCGTTTTTTGCATGAGAGCGCGATATGCAGAAAATATAGCAAAAATGACATTTTATCAGTTTTATTTGACAAAATGAAGGTTTGGCGGGATTTTTGGATTTCATTGGGCGGATGACATCAACGGAGGAGGATGATGTCAGCGGAGGAGAATGATGTCAGCAGTACCAGACCTGGCATCAGCGGATGACGTCAGCAATAGGTGGTAATCAGTTTACCCCGCACCGCTTTTGGGGGTCAGGTGGTATTGGATGGGAGGGAGCGAGCATGCTGAATGGGCGATGCGTGGCAGAGGTACGGCGGAAAACCGCCAGGTGATCGTGAGTTATCGCGAGGTCAAAAGGGGGGTCATGATATCAATATAGGCCATTGGATGATCGGGAGACGATCGGAAGGCAGACAAGCGTCAGAGATGATGAGGGTTTATGCGGCGGGCCCGATGTATTTAAAATAATGTTTAATCATATCAGTGCTATTTTGATTGGTCAGGATTGGTTATTAATTAACCCAGGTGGTTAATCAAACCCATTATCACGCATTGGGGAGATTATTAACATATTTTCGATAAACCTATTAATCCTCGTTAAACGGTGTTTATGATCGTAATCGACCGGGGCAGGATATATAAAGTGTTTGGGTTTTTTTTTTAATATATTCACATGGTATGGGAAGGGTAATGTTTTATGGGATTTAAATAATGTGTTAATCTTTAATTTGAAATAAAATGAAAATAAGCGTTAATCCAATGTTCACAAGTTAAATTAAAACTTAGGCTAAAGTGGAAATGGAGTTTTTAGGTGATATTATGCATTTTCCTAAGTAAAGTAGGAATTTACTTGAGAAATCTTTATAAAATGAGATGAAGTGGTTTATGAGTGATATTAAGAACCAATCTTAATACTTTGGGGAAATTAGTGAAATCTTTAAGGGAAGTATGAAGGGGAGTTAGTTATTGAATCTTGTCTTGCTTGAGCTGCTTTATTTTGCCCCTATGATAGAGATAAAGATTAACACTTTTAGAGACATGATCTATCACAAGTATCATTCTGCAACACCATCTATCTACCCTGCCTACTTTAGCCTAGCATTCTTTCCTTTCTTTACTTGGGTGCACTTAGACTGGCAAACCCTTATCAATCTTCTTTTTCTTTTCATGGCAAGCCTACCTAAGTCTACACTTATTACATCCAGGAGCTCATATTAAACTGTTGAGCTCCTTTTATTTACTCTACCTATCTACTTATCTGCGAAGATTGAACAATTTGGTCAGATTTTATTCTCTATCTCTAAAACATGAAATTCAAACAAGAACTAGCCAAGATTAAGCTATTTGGCCATTCATCAATTGTGGCATAAATTAACAAGGTGCACACAATGCTTATTACAGAAAATAAAAAATAGTGGCATTTTGGACTTGCACACTTTCCTGGTCTATTTTTGTTTGGGGTTCATTTGTTTCACTTTTTTGACCATTTTATTTATTTTCACCCTTTGATTTTTCTTTTAGGGTATACCCTCTTTACATTTTTTACATTTTTTTATTTTTTGATAATATGGAAATCCTTTGCAACAAGGAAAGGAATGAACATATTACAGAGCCCACCAAGTCAATCATGAAATATGACACCTATTGGTATAGGAGTATAACAATGGCTCCACTTGGGAATGGCTTTTCCTAGTGGAAGGTCAAGAATAGCAGGTCAGATGGCCTTCTGAATAACTTAGAATATGCTTTGAAATCTCCTTTTGCTGGTTTCTTTATTGTATATATGACAGCACACTTGTGAAGCTTAGGTCCTTCTCTTCGGGTTTTAAATCCAGCAAGTTACTATCGTATCCAAACTATGACATTATCAAGGATATAGTATGTACATATTAGAGTCAGAATACATTTAAAAAACTGGATCAAAGTAATGTTTCAGCATTCGACCATTCATTGGTCCTCCTTCTGTTTCTATGCCATCCAAGCTCTTCGGAAAGTAAGTATTGTTCCCTTGCAATGCCTGGATGATAAATGGCCATTTCCACAGGAAATCAAACTTTCCATGTTTTCCTTTGTCTTCTCTCCTGGAATCCCACCTTAGAACTTTGTCTCCAAGGTAGAAGTCTTCTGCTTTGGTCCTTTTATCAAATATTTTCTTGAGTTTTTCTTGTAACACTTGGGATCTTTGGTGCACTTCTTCTCTGGTCTACTGCAAATGGATGGTCTGATTTATTCTCTTTGAATGTCATTGGGTTCCACCTGAGCTTCTTGCAGTAATTTCATTACAGGAACTCCTAAAGATGAAGGAAATATAGCCTCCATGCCATAAACTAACTCATAAGGGCTAGTTCCAATAGATCTCTTTGTAGTAAGTCTGTCTGCCCATAGTGCATTTGTAAGTTTCTTGTGCCAGTTTTTCTTGTTCTCTTCCAACAATTTCTTAATAATATTAATCAAGATTTTATTGGAAGACTCAGCTAGACCATTACCTTGAGGGTAATAGGCTGTGGAATGGCCTAAAGTGATATGGTATTTGTTATAGAAATTTATCATTTTCTTGGACTTGAAGGCAACAGCATTATCGGTTATGATCTTTTCAGGACAGCCAAATCTAGATAATATGTTGGTTTCTAAGAATCCTATAATCACTGTATCATTGGCTTGTCTAGAAGGAATGGCTTCTATCCATTTGGTGAAATAGTCTGTGGCAGTAAGAATCCATTTATGTTGGCCATAAGAGGGAGGGTATATTTCTCCAATGAAGTCCAAACCCCATTGTTGAAAGGGTTTTTCAGTGGAAATTGGTCTCAAGGGTAAGGGTAACAATTTCCTTTTGCCTTCAAAAATTTGGCATTTGTGGCAAGCAGTAACAAATTTCTTTACATCAGCGAACAAGGTTGGCCAGTAAAATCCAGCCCTTAGGATTTTGTCTACAGTTGATTTCTAGTAAAGGTGTTCACCATAGTCCCCTGCATGAAATTCTTTGAGAACCTTGTCAACTTCTTCTTTTATTAAACAATTCAATAGAATACCTTCATGATTTTTTCAAAAGAGAGCATTATCTAAAATATAAAATTTTGAAGCTTTCATCTTTAAAAACCTTTTCTTTGTTCTAGATAACCCTGGAGGAGCCTGCAGGTTTAATAATACATGAGTGATATCAGCATATCAAGGTGATTCTAAGAAGGCTTGGCTAATTTGTGGAGTCTCCATCTCCTGTTCATTATCCAGTTCATTAATATCCAGGGCTTGAAAGTTTGTTTCAGTCATGAGTTTAGCCAATCCATGTCATTTTATAAGCTTTGTAGGTTTTTTATCTCAATATCATACTCCAATATATTAGCTATCCATTTACCTCGTTTGCCTTCAATTCCATCCTGAGTCAAGATATCTTTAACAACAACATTTGGTACATAGGCTATTACATGGGAGTACAATATATAGACTCTGAAGTCTTTAATAGCTTTCACAAGTGCAAAAGCCTATTTTTCCATGATTTTGTAATTTAGAGGTGCATCTCTAAGTGCTTTACTGAAAAAGGCTATGGGTTTTTCACATCCTTGATCATCTTTTTGCAGTAAAACAACTGCTATAGTGTGTTCTGATGCAAATGAAAAAATTATGAAGTCTCTATCGAACTTTGGACTTGTAAGGACTGGTGTTCTAGTCAAAGCCATTTTAATTTCTTCAAATGCTTGTTTGGTTTCTACTGTCCATTTAACCTTTGAATCTTTTTTTAACATATTGTTCAGCAATCTACTTAATTCAGCCAAATTAGATATGAATCTTCTTAAAAAGTTAATCTTTCCAAGGAAAGCTTGAAGTTCTTTGACATTTATGGGGTGGGGTATTTGTAGAATAACTTCTATTCTAGCAGGATCAATTCTGATGCCATCTTTGGAGATGATATGGCCTAACAGTTTGCCTTCTTCTAGACAAACAAAGATTTTTTAGGATTTAACGAAATACCATACTTTCTGCATTTTAAAAACACTTGTTTGAGATGATATAAATGTTGCTGATCTGATTTGGAAAATACAGTCAGGTCATCTAGATATATAACCAGAAAATCATGAATTTCTTTTGCAAAAGTTATGTCCATTGCTCGTTGAAAGGTTGCCCCTACATTCTTAAGTCCGAATGGCATTTTAAAATATTTGAATGTACCCCATGGTGTTGTAAATGCAGTCTTTTCTTGGTCATCAGGATGAACCAGAATCTGATTATAACCTGAAAACCCATCCAAAAGTGAAATCCTAGAAGCACCTACTACCCTTTGTAAAATATGATCCATCTTAGGTAAAGGGTAATTGTCTTTCAAAGAAACCTTGTTTACATTTCTTAAGTCAACACATAATCTTATTTCTCATGTTTTCTTCCTTGTAGGCACTAAATTAGACACCCACTCTGAAAATCTGATTGGAGCAATTATCCCTGCATCATGCATTCGTTTGATTTCTTTTTCAATTAAAGGAAGCAGTACAGGGTTAATTCTTCTGAGCTTTTGTTTGAATGGTTTTTGATTTTCCTTGAGGGGTATTGTATGTTGAATTACAGAGGTGTCATAAGACTTCAGGTCTTCATAGCTCCAGGCAAAAACATCCTAGAATTCTTTGATTAGTTCAACATACTTAAGTTTTTGATCAGGGGGAAAAGATTTGGATAATTTTACCATTTTTGGATTTTCTTCAGTTCCTATGTTATAGTCTTCAATGTCTGCTTTTAGAGGTTCCATCTTGGGTTTCTTTGGAATATCGTTGAAATTAAAGAGATCTTCCAAAGGAGTTAATCCTTTGGGCAAATGATTGTCTTTCAAATTGATAACTTCAGATTCTCCTTCAATAATCTCATCAATGTCTATTTCTTTAAGATCCTGTATTTCCTTTTTGGTAAATTTCGTTGGATGAAGCATTTGAGTTGCATTTTCTACTGAAATGTCTATTTCTATCTGATTTGTTGGATCAAACTCACTAACTGTATCTACATCTATGTTAGTGCTAGAAAATTCTTCTTCTAGGGTTAAAAAATTGTTGATATGATTATCACTGTCAAACACTTGCCAGTTCTTTACATTATCAGGTATGGCTGGCCTGTGTCTAATCTCAGCTATGAATTGATGATTTGGTTCAAATGGTAATTTACAGGTGCTAGAAAATGTTGCCAGGCTATGAGCTTGCAAGTTGTGTTTTCTCGGGATTTTGGCAAGTTGAGTTTCTAGAAATGTATTGAGGATCTCTATAGTTGTTCCTCTGTACTCTCTTAATCTGGGATCATTTGTTAAGAACTTCCCTTTTATCTGTTGAATGATTAAATCAGAATCTCCTAGGACTGACACTCTAGTTGCTCCCAATTTCTTGACTAGTTTAAGACCTAGCAATAGAGCTTCATATTCAGCCATATTATTAGTGCACCTAAAGTTTAATCTGTAGGCATGGCCTTCAGCATGATTGTTTTCAAGATTGTGCACCCAGACTCCTGCTTCTGCTCCTAATTTGTTCACAGAACCATCAAATTCTAAGTACCAAAGGATTTCATGTTCATAATTAGTATCTGGAGTTTCAGGGATCTGTTTAATAGGGAGATCTAGTTTTTTAGTTTCTTCTGATTTCTCTTGGGTATATGATGTTTCATGATTTTCAGAAATTTCTTGGATTCGGACACTAGACCTTTCATTTGCTATTTCTTCTGTTTTATCTACTAAAACTTTTATTTCATGTGGGGGATCAATTTCAGCATTGTAAAGGATAAAAGAATCCATATCTGAATGTACTGAGTAGATAGGGAAATTTTGAGGTTTCTCTTGACTACTTACTACATACTTCATTAAGGTTTCTCTGTATAGTTTCTTGGGTTGACCAAACACTGAAATGGTAGCGTAAGACATATCTAACTATAGAGATCCTTGAAGCTTTGCACCCCAAGATCTAGACAATAACATGCCATACTTTGGTGGAATATCAACTACCACTATGTCCATTAAGATGGTTTTGGCAGGATATTGGACTAGTGACACACATAAGTCTTTGATTAAACCTAAACATCTGACCTGACTTGAATCAAAAGAGAAAAGGTCTTTATATGGCCTGGTGATGTCAAGGTCTAGCCTCTCCATTACAGATTTAGGCATTAAGTTATGAGAAGCACCAGAATCAAACATGGCATTATGAAGTATTTTATCATGTATGTTTAAACTTACATAGAAAGGAGGAACTTCTCCATCTATTGTTTTTCCATTTACTCCAGGGCCAAATATCAATTCAGGCTGGTCATCAAAAACATTTACTAAATCTTCATTCACAGAAATTTTGAGTGATCTGCTGATTTGACTTCTGTAGACATCATGTCTAGCTAATTCTGATAATGGAACAACTATCTTTAGTTTTCCTACTTCTGTCTCAAGATTAAAAGGTTTTTCAGTCTGAGTTCTTGTATTTCGGACAGCTGGATTTTCTTCATTTCTCTCCTCTTCAGGAGTGGGATTATGGGTTGAAGTTGTTTCCAAATCAAGTTCTAGAGGCTCTTCTACGTTTCCTTTAGAAGGAATAGAAGTGGAAGGTTGTTTGTTAGGTGGTTGATTATCTGATACATCTTCAACAATTGGGTTATTAGGGTTAGGACCTGTTCTAGAAAGAATATGTACAGGGGGGTATTGATCTCACCTTTTTTAGGCTGCTTGGTACCTTTCTGTTTATTGGTTTCAGGGAAATCTATTCTTCTACTCCTCAGATTGTATTGTTTGTGGAGTTCATAAATGGTTGTATCATATCCCTCCCTAAAGTCAAATGATTCACCTGACTGGGTTTGGAATTGTTTAAGAATGTGAGCTTCTTGATCCTCTTGGGTCAAGAAAACTTGTTGTTCATTGTTGAGTCCCATCAAATTAATTTGAGTGTCTTCTGTTGGTTCATCAGAAGTTGAGGCTTCAACATAATTTTCTTGAAATGGGGGCCTAATATTTTGGTCAGGCCTTGTCTTTCCAGTGTTAGGATTTTGTTTCTTCCTGAAATTTGGATTTCTCCCAGTATTTCTTGGTTGACCATCCCAAGGGGATTTTCTCTCGATTGTTTCTACTCTATCTCCAAGTTTATCCATTCCTTTAATAATAGCATCTAATTTCTGTTCAAAGGCAGAAGATTCTTCTTTGAAAGGTGCCCTCCATTCAGCTCTGTCTCTAGATCGTTTAGATATCAGGTTGGCCTCAACACTAACAGCTATACTTTGCATCTCTTCTAAGTTTCGAGGAGCTCTTTCTCTAAGTTGGTATTCCATATTAGAATCAAATGCATCAGGGAATTTGATCAAGGCCAAATCTAGAGGAGGTCTGAGATTTTGAGGAATAGCATTGTAGACATTATTGAATCTGGTATAGTAATCTTGGACAGTTTCTTGTGTGCCTCTTCTTAGGTTTTCATATTCTGATAAAATGTGGAGAGGATCTTTCTTCTTTTCCCATCTGTTCAAGAAGGTCTGATAAAGAGCTTGTGGGTCATTGATACTGTTTGCAGGGAGGGCTCTAAACCAGGTTCTAACATCTCCAGTTAAGCTTTGAACAAATACTTTCATTCTAACATCATCAGCATCAACCTCATATATTTCAAAATAGTCGGTCATTTTCTTGGTATGTTGTTGAGTTGTGTAAGTGCCAGTACCTTCAAAAGAAGTGATTTTACTCTGATAATCCTGGGGCATATGTTATAGACATTTTTGTGCCTTACAGCATGAAGCATGAAATGTCAATAATCTAAGGGATCCAAAGTCCCTAAACATGTTGTTCCTACCCCTAGAGGAACAAGGTCAGCAAACCACAACACTAAATATCAGTTCTCCACCTGAAAACACTCAAAAACAAGCTAATTCTGGATCATGTCAACTGCTCCACTGAGCATCTCCGCTAAATGTCAACTGCTCCACTCTGTACCTGCGCTGAATGTCAAAAGCAATGAAGGCTACCTGTGCTGGGCGAGATTGGCCAAGTGGCACAGTCATTCCTCAAGGTGTCAAATGCCCAGGAAGCTTCCAAAATGACACTTGGATCAGGGAATTCGCCTTGTGATGAGTAAGAGGATCTAGATCTCCAAGTGGAAGCAAGAACCTCCAAGTGGACTCAAGAACTGAAGAATAACTGAAGTGGGAGAGGACACTAGTCAGCTCCATGCCAAGCTCAAGCTGACTCATCCTTTCTCCAAATATCCTATATATAGAGCTCTCTCATGAGGTCTAAGGAGGCTGGAATCTTGTGAATGTAAGGAAGTGTTGTTGGTTTGAGTATAGAACTATTGGGTGATTTGCTTGAAGGAGGTGAAGAGGAGATTTCTTTCTGCTGGGAGGTGTTGCTGGATTGGGCCTTTTATGGTTGTAACACTCTCAGAACTTTACTTCTTCCATTAATAAAGCATTTGAGGTTCTTCTATATGCATGTGTCTCAATGGCGTATTGATACTTGTATATTTGATTTATTCTAATCCTTGAATCAGTTATGAATGTATGCTTCTTGTAGTTTCCCTCTCTTGCTATTTTGCAGGATCTTTGTGTAGCTGGGCCAGTGAAAGAGCAAGGAGCTGGGAGCAAGCAGCAAAGAGAGAAGATTGGATCAATCATTAGCGGAAGACAATGGTTAGTGGATCTCTTTCTCCCCTCTCTTACATCTCATAAAGAAGTAATCTCGAATAGCTTTGCATTCAGTTGTTGCTGAGGTACTATCACCCTTAGAGTGGGATAGGGTCATTCCGTATTGGATACTTTTCCCAACAACAAATTGGCGACTCCACTGGGGATCGTATCTTGTTGGTTGTTTGTGTTTTTGCTATTCATTTCATAAACACAGGGAGTACTGAATCGAACTGCATTTGGATCTTTCAAATGCAAAGTAGAGGGCAGCTACTCTAACTCAGTTTCTGGGCAAGTTTATGATTTGAAGAGCTGATCCACAAGGACTCTAAATAGCTCTTAGTGATAGATTTTCATCCTCTTTTTCATCCCTTAGTGTGTAATTGACTGATAGCTTCTGGTTTGGCCAAAAACTGTGAATTTTTGAGCAATCTGTGACCTGGAAACCAAGAGAAATGAAAGTTTCGTTCTTCAGTGCAGGCTATGTGAAGGCTATCTGCATTTCAGCGCAGTTCCCGAAGGGGCTACCTGCGCTGAATGTCAAAGTGACAGTGTACCACCTGCGCTGAACCAGTCTTGCCTTGTGCTACTGGGGTTTCCTGCTGTTTCTTGCCCTGTTTTCACCTTTGTTTTTGCAGCCTGTTACCAGTCAATGTACCTATCTGAAACCAACTTTCCTTACCACTATTCCGCCTCGGTTGTATAAAGAAACTGTATTTTTTCTTTGTGTATTTCTTATATCATTTACAGTTTCCCATAACGAAAGTGAACTAGTCTCGTTGTGGCCTCTTAGATCTAGACCTGTGATAAAGTGTCGTTTTGATCTTAAGAGTTAGTTTGTTTGCTGTTCATAGCTGATTGAGATTTTGCTTTCGTCATATGGTTTGAATTTATATATTTCTAGTGTCGAAACAAGTAAATCTTAAGGTGTCTTTTGATTTTGGACAAGCTTGTTTGTTTTCACTTGAAATTGAATTCAAAATTATACAACAGCTTTCTTTTTGTGTCGCACAAACATTAAGAAAGAGAAAAGAAATACTTGCATTGTGCATGTGCATTATGACAGTTTGCATGTTGATTTAGGGAAAAGTGCATTAGTGTGTGCTCTATGATCTGTGTGAAAAGATGTTGTCTTTCTTTTCCCTCAGTAGTTAAGATTTTCAAAGTTGAAAGATTGAAAAGCTTGCTTATCATCTTAGATTGCATTTAGGAGTGTTATCATACATCTCGTGGTGATCCATAAAGGCAAACTGCTAAACACGATCAACCTTAAAATAAATTGAATTTACATAACAACGCATTGAAACATAATGCAAACACATAGAGGTCTAAGCTAGAGACGTGTTCCGACGTCGTTAAACGTGATATCTTAGCGTTGAGTGGTTGGGTGATTCCTCCACGGTGAAGCGATAAGTATCAATCGGACTTGTGCTCCCACGTACCGTCGCGTATATATTGGGAGACTCCTATAGGAATAAAGCCTTTATCCATAGGAAACCGTGTCGGCCGCCCTACTGATCGCAATGCAGTGAACACAGCATTCACGAAGATCGACCACTCGTACCGTAAAACGTATTCTGTGGTTTTGCGAAAAGTTTGGCACACCCTCTGCCTAGAACTCTAGAGCAGTTTCTTTTGGCCTTTTTCAAACTCTATAACTGAAAAAGTCCATCCGAGCATTTGTCACTTCGGGCTCGTTAAAACATCGAAGGAGACTAGAGTCATCTTTAGCTTTTTCTCGACTCTTAAAAAGTGAAAAAGCAAGTTGTGTCTAAAGCGTCGTTATAAAATTTATTTTAAACGAAACATAATCACCTCCTATTCCTGCGTTGATCTTTAGGTTGAGAACATGGAACGCCCCAACCAAGGAATTCCACATGATGGAAATCCTAGTCCTTTCTCCTCTTGGGGAGAAGTTGGTGCGCCCCACATGGCCACATTGTCGCTTCCAGGACTGACAATTGGCCTGCCTATTTGGCTATTCTCAACCAATGTGGTTCAGAACACCATGGTTCCTGAACAGTCGAGTCAACAGTTAGATAAGTCTAGAGTTGCCCACCAGCCTTCTACTTCCTATAACTCTTCCTCCGATCCTTCATCTTCGCAAGGTAGAGTCGGCAAAAGCCAAGCTCCCATGGAGAAGAAGAAGAAGAAGAAGAAAGAGAAGAAGAAGAAGGAGCCTAAAGTGACTGGGGGCAAGCAAAAGACATCTAACAAAAATCCACACACAGCACAGACCGAGCCTAAATCGCCATGTGTCATATGTAAAGGAGACCACTTCCATAGAGATTGTCCCTGTATTCCCCGGATACTCAGGGACTGGTCCCCTTGTTTGCACAATTCGGGAGCATCAACCTCTGATAGCCATGTTGAGTGCTTACCATCAACCAGCGAAAGTGAAGGTTCAAGACAAAGAGGGGGATCAAGATCCCCCTGCAGACTGTGTGAAGGCAATCACGCCATCCACCATTGTCCCTTCTTAGACGAAGCGAAGAGAGTTTTGGAAGATCGCCCGGTTTCACCGTTGAGACTTCCTCCTGGATACAAAAAACTTGTGCCAAGTCCTTCGTTGGTTGAAAATACAGCTGGCCCGCTCAAGTGGTCAGCTGAAGTGTCAGTCATTGAAAATGAACCTACTGAATCCAGACCAGACGAAAGTCTAAAGGTCGATACGGCAGTTGACCCGGTTCCGCCTTCAGAGGTTTCATCTTCAAATGACACCGTCAATGAAGATTCATCTTTAAATGACACCCTCACTGAAGAGAATAAGGATGACACCATCCAGATTCTTTTCATCAACACCGACTCTGATGAGCATCAGGGCAATGCGCCCATTCCTTTATCGCACGAAGGAACATCGTCAGGGTCATATTCGGCCGTGTATTCGGTCCCACCACCAAGCAACCTGGTTGTGTCCTTTGATTGGAACCAACTAGGCAAACCCCGGTTACCAGCAAGTATACCATTCAGAATCATAGTCCAAATTTATAGAATGGTAATGGCTAGAACTATCATTGATGAAGGGGCATCTGTGAGTATCCTTTCCTCTATTGCTTGGAAAGCACTGGGTTCCCCAGAGCTTTTGCCTGAGATAACAAATCTCTCAGGTTTTGATAAAGGAACCAGTCGACCATTAGGGATCCTCCCCAATGTGCCTGTTACATTGAAAGGGAAGACCGTTCAAATGAACGTGATGGTCGTTCAAGGACCCTTGGATTATAACCTACTCCTTGGACGAGACTATATATATTGCATGGGAGCTATAGTCTCCTCACTCTTTAGAGTAATGTGTTTTCCACACGAAGGAAGAATGGTCAAGCTCGTAGACCAACTTTCATTTCCGGGATCACGCATCGCAAATAGTCAAATACCAACCCTGAATGGTCTATTCACCCAAGAAATGTCTCCACCCCCAGTCCTCCTTCCCGATGAATGCGAGTGATTCGGAAAGATGGGACTGGAACCCAGGGGGGCATGCATCCTGGTCTGCTTCGGGCAGAGGAAACCCTGGGTATAAGGTAGAATTTCCGCGAAAGAATATGACTAGTCCGTACCCCGTCCAAAAGAAGGAAGAGGGGTTGTTCTGGAACAGGATTCTTTTGTCAAGGTTACTTGTTTGACAAAGGTCATTCACCATTGTCTACTTCGGTAGACGGTGCCGAGGAGATGTTTTCGTTTGATGGTGTTAACAAAACAATCTTTGGGTAACCAGAAAGAGGCAAGCCTCCCTCAATAACATTAATGTTTTGTCTTTGAGTAGTGTTCTTCTCTTGTCGCAAGTAGCTGCTCTCTTGTCGCAAGTAGCTGTTCTCTTGCGATCTTGCAAAAGAGCTGTCAAAAGTTAGGCTGACGGGAAGACAAGTACCGCATAAGACCTGTTAAAAATAACGAGAAGACAAGTATCGTTAACATTAGACTGGCAAGACGACAAGTAGCTGTGAACACCCAAAGAAAAACAGAGGTGGGGGAGAGGAGGGGCAGCCTTGAAATTGTATTTTATACCTGGGGGCATGCAAACCTTTTGGAGTGTAAGCCAAGAGCGGTTATTTATCTGTTTTTTGGATTAGTCGTTTCCTAACTTGCATAAAGAAAGGATGTGGGGCAAAGGTCAAAATTTGCCAAATTAGGAGCATAGCTTCGTGAGATAAAGCTCCATAAAAAATAGCTATCTCACAGGAGACATTTCTTATATTATGACTGGTATTATCGAGCAGTTTTACCGCGGAATTTATGCTCGTTAAAAAATAGAAAAGCGAAGATCCGAGCAGTTTTGACGCGGAATTCATGCTCGTTAAAAAATAAACATAAGCATTGAGCAGTGTTTTGGCGCATTCAAGCTCATTAAAAAATGAACCCATCTTGGTAAATAACCATTGTGATCGTAAATTTATTAGCCATAAAAAGCCTTGGTCGTGTTTGCACCCGCCACCTCCATTCCATTTGGCCAATCATTCACCTCCATATGATTGTTTACCCATTTTGAGGAACAGCTGCGAAGAGTGATCTCACTTAGCCATCCTTGTGACACTGCCGTGATTGGAAAATTCCAACCTGTACCTGGAATCTGCTGCTATCCCTGTTTATCACTCGTTCCTCAAAAGACGAGTCTTCTTTGAGCTCTTTTCTCCTGACTCGTAAAATATGAAAATTTTGCCGAGTTTTGGCCTTCCAGCTCGTTAAAGTGACCGGAAGAGCTATCCCTCCTCTAAATTTTAATCTTTTTGGACCTGAGGGATTATTACACAAAAAGGTCGAGCGCTTGTTTTATTCGGCTCGTTAAAACTATCGAAAACTCATCCCTTCTGTATTGTTTTATACTTTTTCGGACTTAAGGGATTAGATGACGAAAAAGGAATTTTGGAGTTGACTTTCTGTACCTTTTCAAACTCTCTAAAAATGAAAAGGACCGAGTTTTCCTTGTCGTTAGACTCGTTAAAATGATTAAATAGCGACAAACTTGTCTTTAGACGAGAATGAGTTTCCCTATCACTAGGCTCGTTAAAACATAGCGATGGGCTTGCCCGAAGGGCAGGTTATAGAACAAGCATATGTTATCCTCCTCAAGCTTGACAAAAATAAAGAGGTACTGGTAAGAAATGACTGGGGAAAAATTGGGAGAACCTCAAAGCTTTAATGGTAGCAAGTCGCTCTTGAACATGACACTTTGTCCTCCGTATCACATCGGGTTGGGTTGTTTCATTCACCGGTCTCATCACCATGGTCTTCGCCAAACCATCCACATTTGGGGTAATGCTACCGATCCATCACATCAGTGTCGTTATATGTTCAAGAGATGTTGTTCAGAAAGAGTCAACCGTGTCCCATCCACTGCCATACATTATCCTTCATCCACCCATGATCGCCACCCTGAATCATATTTCACAGATTGTTTTCACCTCCACTAAAATCATTAGCTCCGTTCCATGTCACTGATGTGGGATTCATTAAGGCCCTCCTTTGACGGATCGCTTCTTGTCGACTTCAGCTCATTATCCAAGAAGTTGATCTAGGAACAAACCCCCCAGTACTTTGAAGCTTGCATGCCTCAATGGCAAGTTTCTCACTTCCGGCGACAGGTATACATCAATGACCTTCGACCAGAAGATTTTGCGTGGTGTTCGACGCCAAGTCCTTTATTCACACCACGTGAATTGTACTGCAGTACCTTGAGGGTCATTATCATTATCGGTGATTCCTCTCGTGCTTGTTAACGGTTTACAATATTGACCGGTAATCAAGCGATGTCTTTCCATGTTCGACTTCAGCGCAATTCTCACATGGATCGACTTGTACTTAGAGTGAAGATCGAACGAGTTTGAAGACCCCGGATCTAGTTTCATCCATCCAGGCTGCGATATATATTCAGGAAATATAAAGACATTTGATATGTACATCATTACAGCAGATGATCATCCTACTCAAAGGATGATAATTTCAGCAGAGAATTATCAGTCTACCATCAGACGATCGTCTGTTCTATGTACCAAAATGAATTTATAAAGCTGACCATGGGAATGCCCGCCTCAGCTAGATCATGAAGGCAGAATGAAAAATAATGTATTGTATTGTATTTTATTACAGGTCACCTCTCAGCGATTGAATGAACTTCGGATCCTCCTGATAAAGCATTTCACCCGATAAACGACCTCATACTTTAGGGGGCAACTGTTATAGACATTTTTGTGCCTTACAGCATGAAGCATGAAATGTCAATAATCTAAGGGATCCAAAGTCCCTAAACATGTTGTTCCTACCCCTAGAGGAACAAGGTCAGCAAACCACAGCACTAAATATCAGTTCTCCACCTGAAAACACTCAAAAACAAGCTAATTCTGGATCATGTCAACTGCTCCACTGAGCATCTGTGCTGAATGTCAACTGCTCCACTCTGTACCTGCGCTGAATGTCAAAAGCAATGAAGGCTACCTGCGCTGGGCGAGATTGGCCAAGTGGCACAGTCATTCCTCAAGGTGTCAAATGCCCAGGAAGCTTCCAAAATGACACTTGGATCAGGGAATTCGCCTTGTGATGAGTAAGAGGATCTAGATCTCCAAGTGGAAGCAAGAACCTCCAAGTGGACTCAAGAACTGAAGAATAACTGAAGTGGGAGAGGACACTAGTTAGCTCCATGCCAAGCTCAAGCTGACTCATCCTTTCTCCAAATATCCTATATATAGAGCTCTCTCATGAGGTCTAAGGAGGCTGGAATCTTGTGAATGTAAGGAAGTGCTGTTGGTTTGAGTATAGAACTATTGGGTGATTTGCTTGAAGGAGGTGAAGAGGAGATTTCTTTCTGCTGGGAGGTGTTGCTGGATTGGGCCTTTTATGGTTGTAACACTCTCAGAACTTTACTTCTTCCATTAATAAAGCATTTGAGGTTCTTCTATATGCATGTGTCTCAATGGCGTATTGATACTTGTATATTTGATTTATTCTAATCCTTGAATCAGTTATGAATGTATGCTTCTTGTAGTTTCCCTCTCTTGCTATTTTGCAGGATCTTTGTGTAGCTGGGCCAGTGAAAGAGCAAGGAGCTGGGAGCAAGCAGCAAAGAGAGAAGATTGGATCAATCATTAGCGGAAGACAACGATTAGTGGATCTCTTTCTCCCCTCTCTTACATCTCATAAAGAAGTAATCTCGAATAGCTTTGCATTCAGTTGTTGCTGAGGTACTATCACCCTTAGAGTGGGATAGGGTCATTCCATATTGGATACTTTTCCCAACAACAGCATAGCCCCTGGATTGGCAAGTAAGTGCAGGGGAGTATATCGGTTTGCCATGGTTGCAGAAATAGATGTGACAACTGGAGGAGTAGGGATAACAATGGGAATGTGTGTTGTAGATGGAGGAGTGGAAAGGGTAGTTTGAGGTGCTGATGGTGAACTTGGAGAAGCTATAGTAATCACAGAAAGGTTTGGTGTTCTTTCAGAGGTAAGCTCAGATTGAATGGAGTTCTGCAAATGTCTATCAAGGTGTGAAGTAACAACTTCAATCTGCAAATTTTCAATGAATATTGGATTTTGAACTGTGTGGGTTAACCCAGATTCTGAAAAGGTCTCAAATAAAGAGTTTTCAAAATACTCATCAAAAGGTTCATCCTCAGGGTAGATCCACCTCACAGGACAGGATCTTGATCTGTATAGAGGCCGAGAACTAGCAGAATTTTCTTGGCTCTCTTGTCTTCTAAGAATCCTAGGAATCAGATTAGGATTTTCAAACATAGGTGGGGGATTAGGATCAGGATTTGATCTGGTGTAATGAATCCTTTCTGAAGCCAGGTTTCTAAGTGTATTTTTGGTTTTTCTTGAATAGATTTGACAATACAACTTTAACAGTCTCTTCTATGAGGTTTTAGACGTTAGAATTTTGAATTTTCTTAAAGATTTATTTGAAAAGAGGAACTGATCAAGTATTTGAAACCAATTGTCCAATCTATAAGCTAGACCGGAGATAGAATGAAGTAGCATTCATTTACTTCTGCAATTGCAACACAAAAACATTTCAAAGGCTACGTGGCTAACTTCAGGCTCCGTCTGTAGCTTATACAGAAAATAGTAGTAACAAACAAATTATTTAGTTCCCCAGTGGAGTAGCCATTGATGTTATCACTTAGGTTTTCCCAAAAGTTGTAAGAAAGGGAAAGGAGGCTGAGGTAACCACTAACCAATCTTTTAGATACAGAATGTAGCCAATCTATATCCAGAGAGGGCTCTCTCTTTATGATTTAGCTTTGTTTTTAAAGGCATTAGGCTAGTTATGAAGTTCAAGGGTTTTGTTTGAGCTTGGGTGGTGATATTCAATAGAGAAAAGAGGTAAGTCAAAGTAGTTCAGTCCATTGGGCTAATGGAGTCGAAAAAGATGGCTTTCTGGATTTGGTTTCTTAACAGAGGATGGTTTCACAGAGCAAGGTAGTCAAATGGGGAACAAATAAAGACTTGAGACAGATGGAATGGGCTCAAATTGGGTCAAGGGAAGTTAAGGATCCTTCAACATATTTAAAGAGGGAAATTGGATGATTACTGATAAGGAGAAGTTAAGTATTATTTAACAAATAATCAACTGAAAGAATTAGGAAACATGAACAATTAAGATTTCACTGCTTATCCTAGTTCTGAAGAAAACACAAAGAACAATAATGACTGAAAATAGAGTGCCATCAAGCATATTCTGAAATTAATCTTTTCTTTATCATTCAGATCATGAAACACAGATGATATAATAAACAAAAAAACTTTAGAACACAAGATATAGAGGACTTATTGATCCAATGGTTGATTCAAGAAGTATGTGAAAAGTCCTCTGCTTCAATTCTTCATCCAGTAGGCCATGCAACAGTTGATTCCAACAACTCTTTATTCCAAAAAATCAATATTACAGCAAAGTCTAGGAATCCACCCTTAATACTCCAATGGAGGGGGTATTTATGCTCAAAATTTTAAAACAAATATCTCATAATAGAGTGAGATAATATCTAGGATGACTAAAAATAGCTCACAAGAAAATAGAAACAACTAGCCTTGAAAATAGGGAAAAGATGAACTAATGTTGTGCTGGTCCTGTTTTTGTTGAATGTGCTGGAGGCAGGCCCTAGGATTCGGCTTGCAGCTGTCTTCTTCGGTCACTCTGTGCTGGCTGCCTATTTTAACTGATACCCTTTAACTCTGATCTGATACACTTTGACCTATTTTGACCCCTATTCATCTCTGTTTGGTAAATTGCCCAAAATTTTACATTTCACCAAGGGTAAATTTACAAAGCTGCTAACATGTCTTCTCATCATTTTTCCTCTGGAAATTTGTGTCTCTGAAGGTCCACTAGTTAGGGTAGCAATCTCCCTGTATCTACCTTTATTTATCTCTTCTGCAAGCTTGGAAGTCCCTTGGTTTGGTTTAAATTGCGTTAAAGAGGAAGAAACTGTGCAATGGCAGGTTGAATGGCAGGCTACGGACCTCGCGCTATCATCTTTTTGGTCAGGAGGTGGTCGAGAAACTGGAGCAGATCGTTTTTTGCACGAGAGCGCGATATGTAGCAAAATATAGCAAAGATGACATTTTATCGGTTTTATTTGACAAAAAGAAGGTTTGGTAGGATTTTTGGATTTCATTGGGCATATGATGTCAGCGGAGGGTGGATGACGTCAGCAAAGGAGGATGACGTCAGCAGTACCAGACCTGATATCAGCAGATGATATCAGCAGTAGGTGGTAAGCAGTTTACCCCGCACCACTTTTGGGGGTCAGGTGGTATTGGACGGGAGGGAGCGAACATGCTGAACGGACGACGCGTGGCAGAGGTACAACGGAAAACCGTCGGGCGATCGCGAGTTATCACGACGTCAAAAGGGGGGTCGCGATATCAATATAGGCCGTTGGATGATTGGGAGACGATCGGACGACGGACGGGCATCAGAGATGATGGGGTTTATGCAGCAGGCCCGATGTATTTAAAATAATGTTTAATCGTATCAAGGCTATTTTGATTGGTCGGGATTGGTTATTAATTAACCCAAGTGGTTAATCAAATCCATTATCACGTGGCGAGGAGGTTATTAACAGATTTTCGATAAACCTATTAATCCTCGTTAAATGATGTTTATGATCGTAATCGACTAGGGCGGGATATATAAAGTATTTGGGGTTTTTTTTTTTAATATATTCACATAGTATGGGAAGGGTAATGTTTTATGGGATTTAAATAATAGATGTTAATCGTTAATTTGAAATAAAACGAAAATAAACACTAAACCAATGTTCACAAGTTACATTAAAACTTAGGCTATAGTGGAAATGGAGTTCTTAGGTGATATTATGCATTTTCTTAAGTAAAGTAGGAATTTACTTGAGAAATCTTTATAAAATGAGATGAAGTGGTTTATGAGTGATATTAAGAACCGATCTTAATACTTTGGGGAAATTAGTGAAATCTTTAGGGGAAAGTATGAAGGGGAGTTAGTTTTTGAATCTTGTCTTGCTTGAGATGCTTTAAGTGTAATGTCCGCCTTGCACCTGAGATAGAGATAAAGATTAACACTTTTAGAGACATGATCTATCACAAGTATCATTCTGCAACACCATCTACCTACCTTGCCTACTTTAGCCTAGCATTTTTTCCTTTTTTTACTTGGGTGCACTTAGACTGGCAAACCCTTATCAATCTTCTTTTTCTTTTCATGGCAAGCCTACCTAAGTCTACACTTATTACATCTAGGGGCTTAGATTAAACTGTTGAGCTCCTTTAATTTACTCTATCTATCTACTTATCTGCCAAGATTGAACAGTTTGGTCAGATTTTATTCTCTATCTCTAAAACATGAAATTCAAACAAGAACTAGCCAAGATTAAGCTGTTTGGCCATTCATCAATTGTGGCATAAATTAATAAGGTGCACACAATGCTTATTACAGAAAATAAAAAGTAGTGGGATTTTGGACTTGCACACTTTCCTGGTCTATTTTTGTTTGGGGTTCATTTCTTTCACTTTTTTGACCATTTTATTTATTTTCACCCTTTGATTTTTCTTTTAGGGTATACCCTCTTTACATTTTTTACATTTTTTTATTTTTCGATAATATGGAAAACCTTTGCAACAAGGAAAGGAATGAACATATTACAGAGCCCAACAAGTCAGTCATGAAATATGACACCTATTGGTATAGGAGTATAACACCACTCATGCAAGCAAGGAAGCAGTTTGGTTGCAAAGATTCTTTTCATGTATGGGGTTAGTATAGGGAGCTATAAGGATAGACTGTGATAGCCAAAGTGAAATTTTCTTAGGAAAGAACCCTGTATATCATTCAAAGAAAAAGCACATTGATGTTCAGTATCACTTTGTCAGGGATATGATAGAAGACAAAAAGGTGTTGTTTGTAAAGGTGGACACTTTGAAGAATATTGCAGATGCATTGAAAAAATCTGTGAGCTCTGAGAAGTTTTCTTGGTGTAGAGAAAAAATGGGCATTGTAGGGTTGGATAAATTACTAAGCTCTCTTGTGGCTGCCTGTGGAAAGAAAACAACAAGTGGGAGAATGTTGGGTTGTGTTATATTCTTTCCACGACTAGCCCATGTAGTTAACAAGGGGTTTAGAAGGGGGGTGAAGCCCTCCCTTTGTTGCGCCGATTGCGTAGTGGGGGTCGTCACAGGGGTTTGAGGGGTGTAGGTAACCCCACTCTATCGGGTCCAGGGCAGCGCGCCAGATTTTTTTTTTTTGGACCCTATATTAGGTTAGGTGGACCTACCTATGGTTTTGTGCATGATTTTTCGCACATGGTTTTGGACGCGATGGTTTTCAGTCCATGGTTTTGGACGCGATGGTTTTTGGTCCATGGTATTGGATGCTTCAACATGTATAAATATGTATTATAACATTGAAAGGAATATAATGAAAAATCAAGCTGGTAGTCCCGATTTTGGGATCCGGGGGAAAATCTCTGTGTATATGTGTTTTATGTGTTAAGCTCTCGCATTGTTTATTTTTTGTGTTTTAGAATTCGTATGTAGGTAATTTCTGTACAGGGTTAAAACCTACGTTATACATTTGTGTATTTTCTTTATTTTCATGCAACCGAATGAAATTTATTTGTATTTTATCTTAAGAACTCCATGAAGATCGGGACCTGCTATTATATGTTATTTTATGCATGATTAGATGTTTACGCGCAATTTATAACTTTCTTTAACTAAAAATCACTGAAGTTCATGAATAACGGTTAACAAAGGTCAGATTAGGACCAAAACTGTAGGAAATCCCTTAAACCACATCAGATAGCCTTCTGGATGTAGAAGCCTGGTTCTAACATCCCCCAATACTGCCTCGGGTGAGACTGCAGATTGCGCTGCGCCCGAAAGGGTCCGTAGTGTAGGGTTTTGTTGGTTAGCGTAGCTAACTCTGAACCTGGGTCCAAGCCAAAAAATGGTTCCATTGCTGGGACTGGGATCTATTTTATGGATATGTGATGTTGCATTAGCGGATAATAACTAAGAAGGAAATCAAGAAGTGGATAGATCGAAAGTTGCATGAGTTTGCAGGCCAGGAGAATAGGAATCCATGCTTATCAAAAGAAAAGTGGTTACAGAGGTATCTTTACACAAAAGTACACGAAGTTTTCTTTTCATCATTCCCTTGCGAATTATATGAGTGGTTGTCCAAATTAGCAGATAGCGAACCTACCTAGAAGCATGATGATCCTATTGTGTGGACTCCAGAATTAGTCAAATATCTTGAAAGATCTGATTATAAGGTTGTGAGGGTTGTTACTCAATTGATAGCATCTTGGGTGGTTTCATCACTAAATTTGCAATAGATACATTTGTGTCTTATAGCAAAGTTGAATGACAATTCTTCAAAGGTCTAAGAGGTAAGTACCTAAAATCGCTAAAAACCTGGATTAAAATTATTTTGTGTGAAAAGAGGATTATGCCTTTACCTTAATGTTTAAGAGGGGTCCGACTAGATCTATGTGAAGTGGAAAGTGATTCAGAATAGATCAAGACAATTTTTTCAAAAGTGAATATAGTCCCTTATTGGGAGAATCTGAAAGTGAACAAGAACGAAGCAGCCCTAGTACGCCTAGGAGTGTGGCGCAGACTGTAGATCAGGGTACTTTTGGAATTCAGCATCCAACCACTCCACCTCCACCTTCACCTCCACCTCATACACCTACACCTCCACCTCCACCTCCTTTATTCAGTATGGAAAATACAGTGAAGATGCCTATATTTAGGGGTTAGGGTTCAGAGGATCTAGAACATTTTTGGTTCATCAAAGAAGATATTTGGAAAGCATAGAAAATCAATGATGATGATATGAAGAAAGTGCAATTAGTTACAACACTACAGGACAGGGTGCTTACCTGGTATATCAGATACAGCACGACTCACCTAGCTGCTTCATTAACTAATACAAAGGATGCGTTGAATGTTGAATTTATGAAGATGAAGTCGAAAGCTCAGTGTGTGGCTAAGATCAAGGAGATTAAGTAGAGGGTTAATGAATCTACGTGGGATATATGTCAACGACTAGGTTCTTACTAAGTTAAGCTAACCTTCAGATCTTAGATGAATAACATAGGGACTATTACCTCACTTAAGATTGTCGTTATCTTAGTAGAAGATTGGGTCTCAAGCTAAAGCATTGGAAATCACGATGAAGCTAGAAGCTTCACCGATCTAGGATACAAATGTAGGAGTTCAGCAGATCCAGGCACAGCTAGCAAGCCTGCATATGGAGTTGCAGGATCTGAAGAAGGGAAAGGAGGTTAAGTCAGAGACACATTCTAAAGTTTGGTGCACAAAATGCAAGGCTGAAGGTCATCATAAGGATCAATGCCCTATATTCTGGGATTATATAGTTGCAGGAGGTCCTAACCCACTAAAACCATAGTCTTCCATTGGATCAAGCATCGATGCGAGTACTTGGTGTAGTATTTGCCAAGTTTCAGGATAACATTTGACAGATAATTGTTCCCTATTACAGAAGTTTATACAATCTCCAAAGAAACCTTTTTGTAACTTTTGTAAATTAGTTGGTCATGACGAGAGGAATTGTCGAAGCTATGAACTAATGATGGACATAACTCTGTTGTATAGGATGCAGGTTGAAAACCACACGCATAACAACCAAGGCTCACCTATAGCTCATGGGGGATTTTAAGGACGAGGAAGAGGATGAGGAGGATGAGCTGTAAGAGGTTGGGGCCATATTATTTGTTAGAATTGCAAAGAACTAGGACACTTTGGGCATGATTGTCAGAATCCAAAGCACCCTTCATGTCAGTACTATCGTCAATTTGATCATGTTATAGAAGATTGCGTGATCTTAATAGTGAAGATGCAGGTGAAGAAGAACCAGCAGCTGGCATAGAATATTCAAATGATGAGATCCAAGCCTCGCAAACATGGTCTCAGTGTCAACATAGTCATGCAAAGTGGTGTAGCCACTGGTGAAGACAAGTTTGAAGGAAAATAGCCAGAATCAGAGTCATGGTTTTGAAAAACCAATGAGAAGAATGCTAGGTTTTATTTACATAAAGAAAAAGAGACATTCATGGAGGCAAGAAAGAATTTTATGAGTCTAGATGCTTCTACATATTAGAACCCGATGCCGATAGTCTCTCGAAAGGAGAAATCTGAAGATGCTACTCCAACTCAAGATTTAGATCCCACAGTGTTGAAATCGTTTCTGCAGACCTACATGAAGTTAATATGGGATCAGAAGGTAGTAGAGGGACTGCAAGAATTGATATATAACTGCGCTAGTAAGGATAAGATGTTACCAGGATAGCGCGCAGTCAATAAGGTAAACCAAAGCAAGAAAAGAACCGGTAGGGAGATGCGGTTGAATGCGTAGATTAGTGATTTCGAAATGGATCAAGTAATCCTAGACTTGGGCTCCGATGCTAATGTACTACTGAAGCAGACTTGGGAACGTATGGGAAAGCCTAAGTTACAGTGGTCGCCAATTCAGCTGCACATGGTGAATCAACAAAAGATAATTCCAATGGGGCACTTGCATGGAGTAACTATAGATATTGAATGTGCAAGAGAAGTGTTTGATTTCAAATTTATTGAGATCTCTGATGATAGTAATCCATACCCAATTTTGCTTGGGATTGATTGGGACTTTGAAATGAATGCAATCATTAACTTAAAGAAGTGAAGCATGGTATTTGAAAAGAATGAACTTCAAGTGATTGTCCCATTGGATCCAGCTGAAGGTGCGTGATACACATCTCTGAACCATGACTATTATGAAGATGACAAAATTGAGCATATCTATAAATTAACTGCACAAAAAGAAGATTGGATCAATCCTAATGCAAATTGAAGGATCAATTGGGAGAAGGACAAATCCTACCAATAAGATGTAGATGAAGAGTTAGAAAAATGGCAGAATCAATTGCATGAGGCCTCTACCCTGAGATGTAATCGGCTTACAAAATCGCTACACTATGTATCTACTGAGGTACATAATTTAGCAAATTATGATGGCTTGGGTGATGCAAATATATTTCTTGAACATTTTGAAAGGGATGTACCAGAGGAACATCAATTCTAGGCCTTAGATCTAGTGTTAAGAGCTACGCCTATAAGATGGTGGGGTACAGATAGGGATAATTTTGCTGACTGGAAGGAAAGTTGTCAAATGATGCGATTAAGATTTGGCTACGCGAACACCCGAGTCACTGAAAAATACACGGGGAAGGATGACCCGCGTGAACATCTGGCGCGATGGACTAAGGCGTGGAGTGAAATACCTTAAGCTGAGTGGTGCATATATTTGTTCATACTGTGGATGTTATCCCGAAGAACTAGTATTTAGAAACATAGTTGCGACATGGGACTTTTGACTTGGATGAGATGAAAGAAATTTTATTGCTGACATTCAATTTTAAAGATGGGTTCACATACATTGATGAAGCGCTTTAGGAAATTAAAGCAGAAATATTCCGAACACCCGTTGAACCTATCATGTGGGTACATCCTAATTGGAGTACACAACTGTAGCACACTTTAGAATGTTACAATGTTACAATGGAAGAAGTTGATGAGGATCCGCGAAATATTAATATCCCTGAATCCGAGGGATAGCACGAAGTTCGTGGACCTAGTGTGGAGATCCCTGATATTTCACAACCAGTGCACACAAAGCAAGTGAACATTGGTTCAGAATCAAAACCAAAATTTGCGAACATTGGTGACTATTGGGATGAAGATACAATGGATATGTTGATCCATAGAATCACAACACTACCATACCAGGGAAAGAACCCCGCATATGCTTTTATGGGGAAGTCATAGGAGAAAAAGCTTGCAAACCAAATGAAAAGTGGCTTTAGGTTGGTGAAGAAGTCACGGGGATATGCCATTAGTTCTATCTCAGACGAAGCTGTGTGGTTTTTTGCACAAATATTGGCAAGAAAAATCATGAGAAAGTGTCGTGTTGATGAAGTATCGGCACCAGTGGTATCCTTGGCTACGTAGTGCAGTAAGGGGGTCGAATTCAATTGGGAGAAGTACCCCTGCCAAGAATTATTGGATGATTTCCATGAAGCACAAGAGGAAGGAAAATAATTCCACTACGCATGGCTACTATTATTGACCGTGCTGATAGATTGGAGGATGCCAAAGGATTCCCAGTTCCTAACGACGGATCTGGAGTTGTACGAAGTTGCCAAATTTGCCTTGTTGTGGGAAATGAAGGACCTTACCCGTGTCATTGAAAATAAGATGTTTTGGTTAATGTTTGAAATGGAATTGCATATGGTGATTAACCAAAAACCACAATTTTCACCTAGCCTATTCAAATATCTGCGCATTGCATATTTTAAGGTTGATTTCCATCATGTATACATCCACACGAGGTGCGATTTAATGAAGAAATGGATGACGTTGTTGTTTTTGTTCACCGAAGATGATATCATGTAGTTAGTCCTTTAGTGCCTGACTGATTGGCTCCTTCCAAAAGATATTGTCAAAGGTGTAATAGGGACTAGTGCATTGTTGAAAATAGCAACAAGAAAGGAAAAAAAGAGAATCCAGAAATTCTAGTTTAATTTGTCCTTGAATTAAACTAAGAATTAAAATCGAATTTTATTCTCATAGCAACTTGTAATAGTTAACTAGAGTGAGTTGACTTAGTTAACTTAGGAATTTCGAGTTGGAAGTCTTTCTGAAGTCATGTATATGTTCTCCCTATATTATAGGGGTCCATGATGAGTTAAGTATGAGCTGTAATTAGTTAACTCAGTTTATTGAGTTAAGTCCAGTTAAATTAGTTCCAAATTGTTTGAGGAACTAATAGTGATTTAATAGCCAGTTGATGCATTAGTGCACTCAACTAGTGCTACTCCAGTTAACTGAAGATTATCTCATTAGAAAATCATGCATGTCGATTCTGAGAAAGACCTAGATGAGATTAGATTGCAAGGACAATGTACTATTTGTTTTATATTTTTCTGAGTTGCACTGATAGTTCATGCATTCAGGAACTAATCCTTAAGGGATTTCACACTTTTTAGAGGCTTTATTTCCCTTTACATACAAGATATCCTCCATAGGAATTACACATTGGAATAGAGACTTGGAGAGATTACGAAGAGTCTAAGATGTGGCCCTGAGCTCACTTATGAGTTGGAGATTGAATTTGGTGAGTGTTGGGATTGTTCTAGAGAGAAAAAGCATTGTAATTTCATCTTGATTTTCTGAATTAATACAATATAGTAGTATGGTTTTGAGCTATGGCTTTCCCTGGGAAAACTTATTGTATTATGTGCCATTGATGTTCTTCCTCTTGTCGATTATTGTTCTACTCGATCTTTATGGGCTTCCACTGTAAAGAGTAGAAGTAGGTTACTGTCTCTTGTTTTAGTAGATTACATCAGCTTGCGAATCTACAGGATAATTCTACATGGTATCGAAGCTTAGAACAATATACTAAAGGATATTTCGAAGTTTCGAGTTTTGGGCCATGATTTTTTAGAGCAGATCTGAACATTTTTGTGCAAACTTTTTAGAAACAAATAGCAGATTTGGAATCATTGCTAAAAATACCCAAATTCAAAAAACAAAAATGGTCCAATTGAAGTTCGGATGAGGGAGATATCGCTGATTTAAAATCAACTCTTTTTATAGAATATTCTGTGATGGCGGGACATAGGAAGATATGGTGAGCCTTGCTCTTCTTAGACTGCCAAAGAGTTGGCATAGTTATCAGGACCCTATCAATCGTTAGGAGAATTTTCCAGATTGGGAATGACTATGTTTGAATTTGATGCAAGATGAGATTAGGAGGAACACCAGAGATGGGACCTCTTCCAAGGAAGTGGAAGAGGATTTTTCCTTAGCAAGTAAGGAAAAGTGGGCCAAGGGAAATAATTCCCAAGGTGAGGAGGGTGGAAAGAAATTGGACTTGATGAAAATGAAGTGTTTTCACTATCACGAGTATGGGTACTATGCTAAGAACTTCCCACAGAAGAAAGCGAGCAAGAAGGAGCCAACAGTAGCGACAACAGGTGAGGCTCTAGCTTCACAATTTGAACTTGATTTCACTCTCATTGCATGCATGGCTGACATTGCCATGGGAGGCTTGTGGTACTTCACAGCGGTGCCTCATTCCATATGATGGGGAATATAGATCTCTTTGGTGATTTTAAGGAGAAAGACCTCAAGCAAAGCATATAGTTTGGAGATTATGAGAGGTATAGAGCTACCGAGATCAGTATGATTACCTTTCAGAGGGATTTTAGCTCCCCTCTTAGGATCATAGATGTGATGTATGTTCTAGGACTAAAGAAGGATCTTGTTTTAGTCACGTTATTGGAAGACTGTGGATATGATGTGGTTTTTAGTAAGGGAAAGGTTTTCCTTAGACACATCACCAAAGGACAGGTGAAATAGATCAGTGCATGGGTCAAGAACCTATATGCTATTGAAGTTCAAGATGCATGCAAAGCCTTGAGAAGCAATGCAAAGGTTAGAGACTTGGTGGTTGAGAGGGAGAGTAAATTACCTCTTAACATGTAGCCCTTGGAGAAGCCTCAGAAGCAGCTTTAGGAAGTTGTGGAGTAGCCACAACTAGACAAGATGAGAGGAGACCAAGTGGAGAGATCCACTCAATAAGAGAAGGAGTCTTAGAAGTTGTCTCAGATAATTCTGGAGTAGCCACAATTGGAGAAGATGAGAGGAGACTGAGTGGAGGTATCCAATCATGCGGAGACCTCCAGTAGGGGGGATTTCGAGCCAAGTGGTAAGAGGGATCACATGCAACCATACCTCCAGGTGAGAGGTGGGGCGATTTGAAGTGATAGTCCCAAGTGGGCTGAAATTGGGCAGGGTCCATTGAGTAGTTTTATCTCATGGATCGTACCTTGCGACGGGAGCCCAAAGTACATAGTAGCGGGAGGAATCAGTGGGATTGATGTAGTCAAAGATCAAAGTGACAGAGGCTAGAGAATTCAAATACTCAAGGAGCATAGAGAGGATTGAAAACAAGTGCATAAAGGCATAGTCAATAGAAGCGTAGAGTTTTCAGTCTACGGAGGCAATAGTAGTAGAGACTTTGATGACGAGGCATCATTCTGATTCAGGTTTGATGTTTTTTGTTTCTGGAGTTGTTGGAGCAACAACACTAGAGAGAAGTGTTTCATGCAAAACATTCCAAAGGTTTAGGATCAGGATCGAACTGAATTCATTTCTTTTTGAGAGGACGTGTTGAAAATAGCAACAAGAAATGAAAAAAATAGAATCCAGAAATTACAGTTTAATTTTTCCTTGAACTAAACTAGGGATTAAAATCGAATTTTATTCTCATAACACTTTGTAATAGTTATAGAGTGAATTGAATTAGTTAACCTAGGAATTTCGAGTTGGAATTATTTCTGAAGTCATGTATATGTTCTCCCTATATTATAGAGGGTCCATGATGAGTTAAGTATGAGTTATAATTAGTTAACTCAGTTTATTGAGTTAAGTCCAGTTAAATTAGTTCCAAACTGTTTGAGGAACTAATAGTGAGTTAATAGTCAGTTGATGCATTAGTGCACTCAACTAGTGCTACTCTAGTTAACTGAAGATTCCCTCATCAGAAACTCATGCATGTCGATTATGAGAAAGACCCAGTTGAGACTAGAGTGCAGGGGCAGTGTACTATTTGGTTTAGATTTTCCTGAGTTGCACTGATAGTGCATGCATTCAAGAACTGATCCTTAAGGGATTGCACAGTTTTTAGAGGCTTTATTTCCCTCTAAATACAAGCTATCCTCCATAGGAATTACGCATTGGAATGGAGATTGAATTTGCCAAGTGCTGGGATTGTTCTAGAGAGAACAAGCATTGTAATTTCATTTTGATTTTCCAGAGTAATACAATATAGTAGTCGGGTTTTGAGTTGTGGATATCCCCATGAAAATGTATTGTGTTATGTGCCATTGATGTTCTTCCTCTTGTCGATTGTTGTTTTTCTCGATATTTTTGGGCTTCCACTGTAAAGAGTAGAAGCATATTCTTGTCTCTTGTTTTAGTAGATTACATGAGCTTGTGAATCTATAGGATAATTCTACATGCATAAGCCACAACAGGAACCAGTAAAGAGGTGTTGAAGGCAAAGAAGATGGTGACCATTAACCTGGAGAAAAATATCGTGTAGGAACCAAAAGGTGAGCATGACGAAGAGAAACATATAGAAGAATTGGATCAGGGTATTGAAGACCCCTTTATAGACCCGAAGAACATTGATTCTCCCTTTATTCTTAAACGATGACGAAAGTCAATCACGGGAGGCACACAAAAGAAGCACAAGTCTGATAAGTTCATTAGTGCAAAGGCCATGGTTCTCACTGAGGGGGACCTTGATGAAATTAGAGATACTGTTAGGTCAGCGACAAAATAAATTTGGGGCCATATTGAAGAATAATATCAATTTGTTTCTATGAAGGTCTAGGCGGGCCTCACAGAGTTGCAGGTTCAGGCGAGCCAGGTTCAAGCGAGCATGGTTCAAGTGAGTGAGAAAACAATGACATTGTGTAGTGTGCAGTCGATCCTCACTTCAGAGCTCCACGTTGTACCCATTCCTGATGGATCTTTACATTTAAATGATGTCACAGAACGGGAGAGTGACCCGCTACCTAAAGATGTAAGTATTAACCTTGTGATGCTCCCCCTATCCACATTGCATGTGCTACACAAGGGTGTAGTAGATGAGCTTCAGGTGCAAGAGCAACAGGATCTCATGGTGATCAAGGATACGCATATCACCAATCAATGAATGTGCGAAAAAAATCACAAATTCTTTAGGATCGTGATGAGGCAGCTGCGAGAAGGGCACAACTGGAGTAGGCCATTTCCAGAGTATGCAGTGAGCTCCCTGAGCTCCAAATTTAGTCAGAGGTCACTTCTAAAGAAAAAGTGCAGCATCTAGTATTATTGAGCTTCAATTGAAGTTGTAGCCCACCACACCACCAAAGATCTGAGAGTAGCATGAGGTTACCATTAGAAGAGACAAGGAAAATTTCGATGCTATAGTCAAGGAGTGTATCCAGTTGTTTGAAGAGACTCTAGAACTATAGGCCTCACTGCAGGAGGACTCGTAGGTGAAAAATGTCGAAGTCATCATTTGGGATAAGAAACTCCAGTATGACGAGATAAAGGAAACAACATGCACCTTAGCCCCTGTGAAATGGTTCACTCGGTTGAAAGAGGGGACATCCCTACAAGGACAGATCGGGAAGCTACGGAAGAAGATATATATCATCACTACATGAATGCAGCCATGGGAAGAAGAAGCAAGGAAGCTCTCACAGACTGTGGAAGGCACACTCAAGAGTATGCAGTAGTCGCATCGAACCATCGGCTTAGCAGCAGACAGGCCAACTACGGAAAAGTTGGTCGAAGAAGCTCAATAGGTAGTCGTTCAATGCACGGAGGCGCTTCACCCAATGAATTCTTCATTCACCGGCCTAAAAGCAAAGATCCTGAGCGTACCAATGGACTGGCTCGAGGACGAGTCACATAATTGTGTTGGGGACATGTTGGGATGGGGTCCCCTGGGTCAATTTTGTTAAAATATTATAAGTATCTGTATTTTGAGGAGAGGAGCGGGAGTAGCGCAGGTCAAATAGGAGTCAAGAGGTTTTAAGAAGGTCAAAACCCTTTATATTTTGGTATTGTTTTAAGATCCACCCATGGTTTGCGGACCATGGTATTGTAATAGAAAAGAGTATAAAAAGGTTTCTTAGTGGGTCTAAGGGAATTAGTTACTTGATGGATGAAATAATTTTGAGTCTAATTTTGTAAGATATTTTTGTATTCAGGCAAAGGGGAAGGCTCCTGCAACTGACTACATGGAGACCTTGTCAAGTCTGCAGTTGAGTGTGTTGGCCCTTGCAATTGTGTGCGTAGGGTTAGAAAAGTTGTATAAGGAAGATCTGAAGTGATAAAAGATATTTTTAGAAACTTTGTGTCTAATTTTATGAATTTGTGTACTTTCTATATTTTCACGCAATCGAATGAAATTTATATGTATTTTACCTTAAGAACTTTGCGAAGATTGGGATTTGTTGTTATAGGTTATTTTATGCATGATTAGATGTTTACGCGCAATTTATAACTTTCTTTAACTAAAAATCACTTATGTTCATGAATAAGGGTTCGCAAAGGTCATATCAGAACGAAAACTATAGGAAACACCTTAAATCACATCACATAGCCTTCTGGATGCAGAAGCCTGGTTCTAGCATCCCCTAATACTGCCTCAGGTGATACTGTAGCGTACGCTACGCGGGTTGTTGCTGAAAGAAACGGTAGTGTAGGGTTTTGTTGGTTAGTGCAGCTAACTCTGAACCTAGGTCCAGGCCCCCCCAAGCCAACAATGCCCAAATTTATGACATGAGTAACAATTACCATAAAGAAAATGTAGGTTCTTGAAGTTGTACTTTCTTTAAGGAGGAGTAGATCTTTTGAGAATTTGTTTCCTTTCTTATTGATGCTCTAAATTGTGTTGAGAATTATTCATAAATCTTAAAGAGTCAACACTTTTCTCATCCTTAATTTTGTCAGTGCCTCCTTTTTCTTCATTTGTCTTTCATTTGATCATATCTACATTTCTTAGCGGTGTTTCATTTTGCTTGGCTCACGATTTGAGATCGAATGACAATCTTTATAACCTGGAGACCCATTTTGATTGTTGGCGATATTTGGACACCAAGGATGTTATTTAGTGCCTCTGATCCTTTAACCAATTTGAGATTCATTTATGTCTTGGCTTTGGTTTTCTCTAAATATATTCTTAGAAAAAAATCTTAGCTTCTAATTTTTTATAGTTCTTCTCCCATTTTGTCAGTTGATTTGTGAGAATTTCATGTTTTATCTTTGCCTCTTCAAGTTGAGTTTTCAGAGAGATAATATATTTTTCATGTGCATTTTAGTGTTTATTTTCCTTCTTCTTAGATATTATTTCTTAAGAGATGTGTTCTCACCTTATAATTTCTCATGACTCTTTTGTTTATCTTTTAACTATTGTATAATAATTTCTTTAATTCTATTTGTTTATTCTAATAGAATCTCTTGAACATTAAAGGTGTCTTCATTAGAATGATAATTACATTCATTTTCTCTCAGAAATTGTTCCTTCAAATGTCTATTATTTATCTTGGTCTTCTTTAGTGCATCTAGAGAACTAATAAGCTCTTCTTCAAGATCTACTACTCCTTAAACTTCTTCCTCTATGTTTGAATTATCTTTGTATTTAAATTTAGATTCTAATGCCATGAGTAAGAATTCATCAAGTTCTTGATCGTATGATTGTTCATTTATTTCTTGAGATGAGCTATTGTATTCCTTAAAATATAAAATATTTAGTCTTTTACTTCTGGTATTTATGATATTTACTTCTATTCTTTTAAGATTTTTATTTTTCTTTCTTTTCAACATTAGAATAAGGAAATTTTGAAGCAAAGCGACTTATTTTTCCATAATCAGATCATTTGAGAGGAAACTTACCTTTATATTTTACATATCCTCTCTTTAACTTCCTCATAAATTGAGCCATCTCCCGATATGACAGATGACTACAAAAATATTGACATTCTTTAAACTTCTTTGAGGCTTTGAAGGAAGCCTCCTTTGGATTTTACTTCTCTTTTCCAATTTTCGTTTTGTAAGTTGTGAGAATTCCATGAAGATGTTCCATCAAGGGAGTGTTAAGGTATTGCATCTCTTCAATGGTAGAGATCTTGGCATTGAATCTCATAGGAATATATCTCATTACTTTCCTAACCATTACATCTTCATCAAGTTCCTCATTAAGGCCTCTAATCATGTTAGCTACCTCATCAATTATGAGAAAGTGTTCTGCAATACTCTCATCCTCACTCATCTTAAAAATTTCAAACCTCATTCTATGGGTCTAAATTTTGGCTTTATTTTCTTTGGTGTCTCCTTTGTATACTTTTTTGAGATTTTCCCATGCCTCCTTAGCAGATTTGCAATGCATCACTCTAACTAGTTAAGGTTGGTTAAGACTAAATAGAATTGCATTCCTAGCCTTTACATTGTTTGAATAGGCTCTTCCTTCATCTAGATCTATTAGAGGAGTTTTTTGAATTGTGTATCCAACTTCAAAAATTTTCCAAACATCAACACTAAGGGATATTAGGTAGGCTTCCATTCTTATTTTCCAAAATACATAATTAGCTCCATCAAATACTAGTGCTCTATTTGAAAATATAATCCATACTGAGTAGCTATGACTCCCTACAGATCTACCTTCTAGTTGTTAAATTATTTCTAAAGGAACCTACTCTGATACCAATTGTTGGGAATCAAAGAATACTAAGAAGGGTGGGTTGGGGGGGGCGGTGAATCAATATTATGAAATTTTTTACAATTATTTATTTAATTAATCAATCAAATGCAATAAACAACATGGCAAAGCACCATTCACATAAAATAATGAACACAGGGGATGGAGTGGAAACCCATATGGGAGAAAATAACAAATTATTTTTAATTATGATATAAGCTCCAACTTATGATTACAAAAAGATATGTAGGAAATAACCTACAAGATGCTCCAAACCCCAATTCTCTACTAAACACCAACTTGATGAAATCACCAACTCCCAAAAAATTACAGGCACCAACTTGTTGTAGTCACTCATATATCTATTCCATTTAATTTTAAAACTAAGATCCACTACCTTTGAAATATTTATGAAACAAAATTATTAATTATTAGAACTCCTCTCTATCCTCTATAAAAATCCCTCTTCTCTTTATTTCACTGATCCAAATTACATCAGCTACAGGTCTACAAACATTTTCTTTAATGACCAGTTCCCTCTCCTTCTCCTCAAACAAATTGAACTAGTTGTTTTACTCTATGTTTATAATAATTCTACTCTTATATATGCATGGGAAGATCTACTTCTCATTTCATCATACCATCTATTGGTAGGTGTTTCTACTTTAATTTTCATCCTCTACAGACTTTAATTCTTCACAATTTGGTGCCCGAATGCCAATTTTATGATTTGTATCTTATGATGGATAGCCCCCATATCCATGTGACCACATCTATAACCACACTCTAAAAACCATAAAATGCTTCAAGGATTTGTCATATGACCCAATGGTCCATCATGGCACCACACCACTTAGCTTGTCCCACTAAAACACCGCCTGTGTTATGACTGGAAAATATGGTATCCAAGTGTTTTCGAAGGTGGCTTATCTACTACATGCTCAGAGGCCCGGATACCCAGATCTACCTCTTCATGGCTACATCATCAGACCATATCAGTTGTCCAGTCATTAGAATCAACCACTCAGGATATACCACTTGTCATTTATGCCACATCACCACCATTCTAAGTCTGGTATCCAGTCGATTTTCTATGAAATCCTTTGTTATACCTTCAAAAGGATTAGATGCTTGGATTCCTTTTCCAGCAAGGAAAATGGCTATACAAGAACCTTGAACTATCTAGTCCCCGATTGAATTCGACTTTGGATCCCAATGCAAACCCCAAGTACATGAACTCTTGGATTTCTCTTACACATCTAGATGATTCTGGATATCTGGATATCCAAATAATCCACCTTAACTTTATGACTGCACTGGTCTCGAATTTATGAACTCCCAGATACAAGAACATTTGGATATATGAGGTCCTATATATATTGTGCATCCTGGATAAGTCTAGATGAATCTTATGTCTACCACTTTCGACAAAGGACTAATCTATTTTCACCCCAAATGGCTTGGATTCCTTGAATATTTATCAAATTTCTAAACATGTCTTCACTTCAAAATTCATTTTCTCCTCAATCCTCAGAGTTTGACCAAGTTCCATGTACCATTCGAAAGGTATTTGAGAGGACTATCCAACTAAGCATTTTGCATGTTCTTTTGAAAACGTTACCTACAAAGAAAAATCCTTCAAGGATAAGCTCTTATATTGTACATTCAATAGTTAGGAAACATAGAAACACATCATCAATAACAACATCAACAAGATCCACTTGAACTTGTATTCACTTGACATCAATGACGAGTCTTGACATCAATGGAAACCAATTGGCAATATTCTCAACAAGTATGTGTTGACATACCCATGAACTTGATTGGATTTTGGTAATAAATCTGAATGAAGAAAAAAATATTATTTTAAGTTTATATTAAATCAAATTCAACATATAACAAAATCAAAAGGAAAAAAAGGCCTAAAAAAAAGAAATAGAGAAAATTCAGTAGGAAATTATTATTTTATGAAAAAGTTATAAAAATAATGGGGTTCTTGTTTTAGCTACAATAGGGCATGAGACCTCTAGGTGGCTACAATTATACAATAGTGACTCTAACTTAACCATTGCATACTAGATGTTGATTACAAGAAAATAAGTTGTAGAATTCCACATCTAGCATGTGCTCTTGTGTTACCTAGGCCACTTTCGTGTTCATTTAAGCGAGTGTGCCAAACTAATTTGGGAGGCACATTACAGTCAAGTGGCATGGAACTTTGGTGTGGAGAAGATAGTAACATTACTTTAGAAGTATTTCTACTGGCCAAAGATTTGAAATACACTAGCCTGTATATAAAATTGTGAATTGTTTGTGCCATTACTAAATCAACTATTAAGAAGCAAGGGTTGTACACTCCTTTATCTACCCCATAAAATCCCTATGAATCAGTATCCATGAATTAGATGTTAAGTTTTATCTCCACCAAACATGGTAATGATTATGTGTTTTTCATTGTTAAGTGGTTCTCTAAGATGGCCATTTTGGCACCATGCAAGAATCATATCACAACTGAAGCCATTGCTAAAGTAATCTCTGAGTGAATTTACGCTACTTTGAACCATTATTTTAGATAAGGATAGAAAGTTCCTCAATACCTTCCATTCTAGCCTATGGTCTTTGATGGATGCCGAGTTGACCAAATCAATTGTCTTTCACCCCCAAATAGATGAAAAAAATGTGTTTATAGGATGAATGTGCATAACTTGTGAATATACAACTCTAAGCATCTGTATACATGAGATTAAAACATTCCATGTGTCCAACATAGTTATGATAGACCCTGTTAGTATCCTAAAGTCATAATAGTCAGAAAATAACTTTTGTCTTTCAAATTATTTATCAGATGTATAAAGGTTTGCTATGATCTTGTGGAAGATCATGCTTGAGGTATTAGGTGGAATAATTTTTTTATGATTCATTGTAAATATATCAAAATGTGTCAAGAGTTACAAAGGTGGTATTTTTATCCCAAGGGGTCAATTAGCTAGGTCTAGGGGTCAAGTTAGCTAGGTTTTTCAAGTTCAAACTGTAATTATCGCCATCAAAATCCTCTCTCATCCACCATGGGAGGTTATTTGCATGGTTTTATTCATACAATATTTCTCAAATCCCATTATTCCCATCAAAAGTTAATTGGTGGTCGTATTTGTTTACTGCACAAAGGAGGTAGGGGAGGCGCTACGATTTCTTACAAGTGCTGCGTTTTTTGTTGTAGGTGGAGGTTTGAGAGATGGAAGCTTTGAATAATGAAAGATGGTTTATAAGGAGGAATATGATGTTTTCCAGGCCTTTTCACAAGTGCTGAAATCATCAAGCAACCCATAGATTGACCGAAGGTACTTCAACTATGGAGCAATGCACTTCTACACTGCGTTTTCACACAGTCCATGTATTTTCACCTATATTAAACCATATAAACGTTTTCCATCAAAATTTTTATAGGAAATGTATTGAGGTAAGATGAATAATCCCATTTAATTTCAAGTCAAAATGCTTCACAATTTTTGAGAAACAAGCCACCATAATCTACAACTATTTTTAGATTTTATCGATATTCGTGAGTAAGATTTGTATCAAATTTATTGTGGAGAAATTTTATGATGATATTAACTTTATATCAAAAAATACACTCAATTCGACATACCGTTTAGGATATATTAAAGAAATATCAATCATTGTCCTTCTCTGCTATGTTTTTAGGTGTGGAGATGACTATTTAGTATTTTTTATGAAGAAAGGCTTGAAGGAGGTATGTGATATGATCATTATAATGTTAGTATCATCATTAATATGTGAAGATTCACTAAAAACACCCTCAAAACTTAAACCATACAAATGAGGATGGCGTTGTGCTTTTGTAACAAGCACTGCATTTTTTCCCACAAGGGGTTTTAACAGATTTTGAGGCATTGTATGGTAAATTTGAGTTTCTATAGGGGAAGGTGACCATGTAGGGGTTCATTTGCACGTGTTGGAGACATTAATAAACTCATAAACTGACCACAAGGACCTAAACCATCTAGTGCTACGTTTTCAAGCGCTACATTTCTCCCTTGTTGAAGAAATTGGAGTTTGCGCAGTGTTGGTGCTGTGTTTCCAGACAGAGTTTTATTTGAATGAATTATCTTGGTCAAAACATCATGTAGTTTTTTTTTAATTGTTAGTAATTGTAATAAATCCATTCATAACTCATGAACTCATTTTGAGGCTAACAAGTCATAAATAGGTCAGTTTTGGTGGAGTTAGCAAAACGCAACAAGGCCATGTTGCACATTTTATGTAGTCTTTTATGATGAGGAGATGACCCAATTTTGAGGTTTTTGGTTGTCTTGCACGATTTTATAAGGATGTCACAACACCTTGAGTTCAAGATTTTAGCACCATCATAGAGACATTTCAAGAATACCCATTTTCTCCATTTTGTCAGAGGAGGACTACAACCATATAGAACATGGAGGGCTACTTCATTTTGCTATGAAACTGGCTCTTTTGTTGTGAAACTAGACATTCAACACTATTTTGCTTAATATTTTGAATTGTTTGGGTCTCCAAGGTTGTCTAATCATGTGGTTAGGTGGCATAATTCCTTAGGGTGTTATAGTTAGTGGTTTGTTATACGGACTACTAAGTTTAATGATGTATTAAGTAGAAAAATGTGTTTGGTAATTAGTTCCTACTTTTATATAGAGTAGGTGAATAGTTTGATGTATTTAGTTATTTGACTAGTTTCTTGTTGGAAAATTTGACATGGATGTTTGAGAATGGAATATTTTATATATATTTAATATGTAAAAATCTAAGAGAGGGTTGGGCTGGTTAGATTGGAGAGAGAGACACCTTAAGTGCATTGTATTTCTTGAATATTTTTGCTAGTGAATGAAAGACAAAATGTGATTCACAAGGATTCATGTGTCAGATCCTAATGATGTTGTGCTTCTTTCTACTTGTAAGTTTTTCTTCTGTGTTTACATATCATTAATGTATGTCTTCATGCTTGGAAGAACTAGATGTTTAATTCAAAATTCATCTTAATGGTGATTTGATTTAGTTTTCCCAAGTAATCTGTGTTTTCCTATTAAAGCAATATTTAGAATTCATCTACAGATTGATGATCTAAGTGTTTTCTTCACCTTTCTTACACTTACCCTCCTACAACGAATTAATTTGATTACATCATCAAGACTACCTACCTTTCCCCTATGAAAAAGCCATTTCTCTCAGCATCACATCACTGGAAAAATAATAATTTTGACATGATTCCATGCCCAATGGATCTATCTCCTTTCTTGCCAGCAACCTTTTAAAAAATAGAACCTCATTGAACAATACAACTAGCCTAATATTAGATCAGTTTGAGAAATATAAGCAATAGAGCCCTCTCCAAGGCTAGAAGGGCTAGATTCTCACCTAAAAGTGGTTTGTGATTACCTATGGAATTTCTCTCCTCAACATAGGAAAATTTACGTAGTGCTAACATTTTGGCATCGTTGTCAGGGAGTGAAAGGTTCCATCTTCCCTGAGAAACATCATAAAAGTTTCAGATCTAATTGTTGATGGTGGATATCAGTCAGACACATGAAAGTTTTACCATTCACCTGACGACTCCAATCAAGTTTTAATCCGATCCAAAGAATCCACCAGAAGTAAGATCCAAAAATCAAGGTTTTATTGGCGACTCTGCTGGCTCAAGATGAGTTCTATATCTGCAAGGTATACTCCTTTAAATCATATGCATATTCCAGGTTTTCCAAATCGCATGCCCCATGTAGATTGGAAAACTTATTAGCCAAAATTTAGAGATAAAAAAGGAGATGATGTTGCTCTTCATTTGGTCAAATTTCACATGCATGTACGTAGACTTAAGATTGAATTTCATGAAGATTGTCTCATGAAGATGTTCATGGTATCCTTGGAGGGAAATGCACAATCACAGTATGAAAGCTTTCCAAATGCTTGTTTATATTCTCTTAGAGATTTTGATACAGTGTTTTATGAGAGATATAAATAATGTCGTCCTTGTTGTTGGTCAAAGACTCTTAAACACATTTTGTCAATTCTATTGAGCATTTGGAAATTTTTTATGGATATGTTCAATTTATCGATGATGAGATTATAGAGGATATTCATGAGAACCCGTTTAACCATCAAGAAGAAGAAGTAAAGACTAACTACCATCATATTCAAGAAAACCTCTAGCAAATAGTAACTTTTCCCTTGCTTGAAAATGAGGTAGATCAACATCTTGAAAATGAAATTGAGTAGGATTGTGATGTAGACAATCATGTTCCATCCTTTGAAGTTGACGAAAATTTGTAACAGTCTTGCCAATATTTTTGTGATCAAGAGTATGAAGGTAAGAATTCATTAGTTTCTTTAGATTGTTTGATTTTCTAGGTTTTTATTTCAATACCAAGTTTGCAAAGACAAAAAGGAGGCCTCTGATGAATTTCATGAACAAGGATCTCTGGACATTCATCATTCATATGATACAAATGCAACCGTTCAGATATATAAGGAGGAAGTTGATATTTTTATATATTCTCTTGCTAAGTGTCATTAAAGTAAATTTTCAGATCAACATGTTGAAGAACAAGCTACTGTTTCAATTATCATGTTTGATGACATTATAGATGTGTTTTATGTGCCAAAGTACGATGAACATGATGATGATTTTGATATTGATTTTCTAGAGCTACCTGCTGCATTTTCTCTATTAGGAAATGATTATTCTCAATAGTTTCAAGAAAACAATCAGTGTATTTATAATGAAGAGTCAATGCTTGCACATGAAAGTTATGAATTAGATTTTGGGAAATTTTTTGAAACAAATATTATGATATTAAATTCTCATGAAGATGAGAAGTCTAATGAAGAAGAAAACTTAGCCATTATACTTGAAAGTTTCTCCCTTATTTTTGTTGATCATCAAGAACAGGTAATTATTCATGATTTTCAAGATTGTCTTGCCAGGTTTTCACAGTCATCAATGAAGGTAGATTTTGTAGCATTCCTGCACCAAGAATATTAATCTCAGTTATATTTTGAGTTTCCATTCTCATATTTTTGTTGCCTGCTCAAGGAAAGTGTGAGAATAATTCAAGAAAGCGGTCATCTGTTTTCATGGTTACACTGGCCCTTTGACTTTACATGAATGAGAAGCCCATGTTTTGGTTTAGTAAGTAGGTGTGAATAAACAATGTGCAATCAATTTTAGCACTTGATTTTCAGTCTTTCAAGTAGTTTTTCTAAGTCAGTCTTTAGCTTTTAGCTTGCAGCTTCAGTATGGATTTGCAGCGTGATTATTTTTAGATCAGGTTCATGTGCAGTATTAAATTGGTTTTAGACAATAGTTGGAGAAGATAACAGGTCAGAGAAGGTTGCAGTATTTGAGTTGAGAGTCAATAAGCCCAATGGATTAGGATACAGTGTTCTTGGCACCTTATAGAATATCTTTTTTCTTTGAAATTATTTGTGAAATGTATAAAGGTTTGCTATGATCTTGTGGAATATCATGCTTGAGGCCTTAGGTGGAATAATTTTTTTATTATTCATTGTAAATATGTCAAAATGTGTCAAGAGTTACAAAGGTGGTCTTTTTATCCCAAGGGGTCGAGTTAGCTAGGTATTTCAAGTTCAAACCATAATTATCACCATCAAAATCCACTCTCAGCCACATTGGGATGTTATTTGCATGGTTGTATTCATACAAGATTTCTTAGATCTCCATTATTCCCATCAGAAGTTTTTCGGTGGTCGTGTTTGGTTGATGTGCAAAGGAGGAAGGGGAGGCATTGCTCTTTCTTACAAGCACTGAGTTTTTTGTTGTAGGTGGATGTTTAAGAGATGGAAGCTTTTCATAATGAAAGAGGGTTTCTAAGGAGGAATCTGATGTTGTCCATGCATTTTCACTTGTTGAAGTCATCAAGCAACCCACAGATTGACCGGAGGTACTTCAACCATGGAGTGTTGCGCTTCTGCATTATGTTTTCACACAGTCGACGTATTTTCACCATATCTCTTAAACCATATACCTGTTTTCCATGAAATTTGTACAGGAAATTTATGGAGGTAAGATGAATAATCCTACTTAAGTTTAGGTCAAAATGCTTCATGGCTTTTGAGAAATGAGCCACCATAATCTACAACCATTTTTGGATTTTCTTGATATTCGTGAGTAGGGTTTGGCTCAATTGTAGTTTGGAGAAGGTCCATGATGATATTAATTTTTTTCAAAAACTTAGCTTAATCTGGCCTACTGTTTAGGAGATATTCAAGAAATATCATTCATTGTCCTTCTCTACTCTGTTTTTGGGTGTGGAGATGATTGTTTAGTATTTTTGATGAAGAAAGACTTGAAGGAGGTATGTGATATGATCATTACAGTGTTAGTATCATCATCAGTGTGTGAAAATTCACTATAAAAATCATCACTACTTAAATCATAGAAATGAAGATGATGTTGTGCTTTTGTAACAGAAACTGCATTTTTTTCCACGAGAGGTTTTAACAGATTTTGAGGCATTGTATGGTAAAGTTGATTTTTTGTAGGGGAATTTGAGTTGTGTTTTTAGGCATTGTGTTTATGTCTTGCTGAAGAAATTGGAGTTTGCGCAGTGCTGGCACTGCGTTTCTAGATAAATTTTTGTTTCACTGACTTATCTTGGTAAAAACATCATGTAATTTGTTTTTATTTTATTAATTGTAATAAATCCATAACTCATGAAGTCATTTTGAGGCTAACAAGTCAGAAATAGGTCAATTTTGATGGGGTTTGCAAAACGCAGCAAGGGCGTGCTGCACATTTTTTATACTCTTTTATTATGAGGATATGACCTAATTTTGATGTTTTTGGTTGTCTTGCGGGATGTTATAAGGATGTCACAACACCTACTTGTTGCCTCCAACACTTTATATCAGAGGAAGCCATCATATGCTCAACATTTTGAAGGCGTTGCAAAGTTAACAATTGTTACAAAAGTTAGGAGTGTGCTACAAAAGTTTGCTACAGGTGATGAGGAGGTCTACAAGCATTGTGAATTTGTTGTAGCTGCTACAACCACCCTCCAAAATTTTCCTATGCTTCAATTTTGGAGCCTTCCTTCTAAACCACAAAAAGTCATCTTGCACTAATCCAGGTAATTATGCTTCGAATGAGCCTTATTCTTTTAACCTTGGCTTGTGTTTGCTCACTTAGTTCATTTTCTAACCCACAAGTCGATCTCTTGACTTGGTCCCTTGATAGTTCTAGGATTTCCTTAAAGAACTGTGCAATTCTTGAGGGAAACTGACCTTGCTCTATGGAATTGCGCAGTCCTCACTACCAATGAGCCTTAAGCTCAGAAAATGCGCAGTACAAAATAACAACCATCCTTGAGCTAGGAAATTATGTAGATAGGAGAGGAAACCTAGAGCCACTAAGACCAGAAATTTCACAGACCTCACTATGCTTAGAAATTGCGTAGTGCATTAGTCGAAGAGTTGCCCAGTCTTTCCCATAACTACGTAATCTTTCCAGGAGATGCATGGAAATTTTTCCCAAAAAAACAAAAAACAAAAAAAAACAAAAAGTATCCCTAAAAAATAGGGACCTATTTTTAGTAACCTAAAGGAGGCACTTGCAGTATTTTAAGAAATTTATACCAAGTGTCACTTTTTCCTTGATTTTAGGCATACGCGTCATAAAACTTAACTTGACCAAATCTATTTAATTGATGTTGCTAGAAATCATTCACACACTCAATCTTAGATATCTAGCATTCCTGAGGAGATCAAGGAGCCTTCGGTGTGATCATTGTTGCTTTTATGGGTGAGTTTTTCTTTTCTCATATTTTGTCGCTTTTTGTTGTTTATCTTGTGAGAGTGTTGTTTCACTTGTTTCTTTGAACAAATGTTGGTGTTTTAAATTGTTTTATCTTGTAGAAGTGTTGTTTCAAGTTTTATATTGCCTTTCCCAAGTGTCGAATGAGTTTTCCTATTTTTTCGCTAACGATTTCCATTGTGGTGACTCTCTTCACATGCTTCATTTTCCTTCAGTTTAATAAATTGATTCTCTTGTTTCAGATGCATGGATCAACAGTTAGTCATATCTGCACTCAACATCACATTATCTTTCATATCTGCCTATTTTTCACACTTCCCATGGGAAGATTTGCGTCCCCTTGTCGGGATCTCACACTCCACTGCTTGAACTACGTAATCTAATGGATCAAGGCCTTTGCCTTGGCTTTTGGAATTGTGCAGAGCTTGGCCTGGGCTGGCTCCAACTATGCACACGCAATTCCAGGACCCAACATCCCAGCTTGGCCACTGAGACTGCGCAATGTGTAGTCTCTCCTAGCCTTGGCTTAGACTGAACTGCACATTGCGTAGTTCCAGTCATTAATATTCCTGACTAACTACTAGGACTGTATAGTGCGTAGTTCCCACAGTTAGCCAGTGACTCCTGTTAACCAAAACTATGCAATCCTTTCCATCATGAGCCTGACTTGCTGCTTGATCTTGTATTGAAGTTGTTTTTTTATTTTAACTAACATTTTCTTCCATGAGTGTCCTCTCTGTCCCACGGGCACAACAATTGTTGAGCATATCTATGGTAGTTACAGTTAACATGGCATCCAAGAGAGCTACAACAAAGGAAACCGCTGAGAGTAGTACTCAGGAAGTAGTTGAGTAGACATTAGTTGATCTACTAATATATGCAGATAATTAGTTGTTCATTGAGAAGGGAACAACATTGACATGGAAGCAGATTAAAGACACTTTTGCAGAGGACTTCAAGGTATACCTAGAGGATTAGAAGGTTTACCTTAGTATCCAGTGGTCAAGGTTATAATAGGTTGCATGCAGGTACCCTTCCTTCCCATGTGCGGACATCATTAGTTGGATTGTCTCACACACGGATGAGCAGACTATGACATTGAACAATGCCAGTGGGAGAGAGCTTGTCACCTTCAGGAAAGAGAAATTTCAACAGATGTATCACTTACCCAAGTCGGTGAAGTGCATGGACTCACTTTTCTATGCCACCCATAGCTATGTGAACACAATATATATTGTCAAGCATCGGGTAATATCTGTCAAAGTTTAGAAATACACATACCCATGTTTAGAAGGTGAAGTCCCTCAGGAAGGCTTACTAGTTCTTAATCATCTTTTCCTGTAAAATATATGGTGAAGAGAAAACAAAAACCTTTCCTGAAGGGTGGGTTGTATTACTGGACCAATTGGTGAATGATGGGAGGCCATTTAACTGGTCGGATATGTTGGATCATTAGTTAAAGTCATGTTGGGTGTTTTAATGGTTAGTTATATCCCTATCATTTAATTGTCAACCCAGGGTTTCATAAACTGGCGAGGTATACATGTACTATATGTGCTAGGTGGTTATATTTCAGATTAGATTAATTTAATGCAATCTAAAACTAATTATAAAAGAAATTAAATCAATCAAAACCAACAAAAATTGAAATCAAACATAAATAAATTGAAATCACACTTACATAAAGGAAATCACACTTGCTTGAAAGTAAATCACACCTACTAAAATGAAATCACACTTGCATAAAGTAAATCACACTTACTGAAAGTAAAAGCACACTTGCTGAAAGTAAAAACACACTTGCATGAAAATAAATGAAATAACAAAACTATACTATGTTACCAATATGTACAAAGGTATGAAAACTAGGGTTGATGGGGGCCCTCCATTCCTCAGCAAGCACACCAAATTACCATCACATCTTCAAAGTAACAATATGCTGGAGAATCTTGGACTGAACTATTTTATTGATTGGAAGAATAGAATACATAGATAGATAGATGGCTTCCTTTGAAGGATGCACCTCTATTTATACAAAAATTGAGGATGACTGATCAATAAATGAAAATCCCTCAAATCTCTCGTAAATCCACATTTATCTCATGTGGTTACAACCAATCTCCTAAAAGTGTGAAATACATATCCTCTCAAAATCCTCTCATCCATGATTCTTCAACTTTGAATATGCATAGATAATGTTCCTCATCTTCTACAATTACTCCACAAACCTTCATGAGTTGGAACTTGAAATTCGAATTTGTAGTTAGGAGGCAAAGTAGGACCCTTCTAGAAGCTCCAAGTAGGCCTAAAATATCACAAAACTTATACCACTTTCATGTATATATGAAAACATGTTAATTTTATAGTATTTAATCACAAATCCACTTAAAATACTTAAAATAAATGACTTTGGAAAATATAATGCTAAACCCATATGATCATGAAAATGGTTACTTAATGTAGGGTTATATAGTTACAAAGTTATGGAATGAGGGTAAAATGATGGACATTAAGGTGAAAGTGGATGACATTTCTCTACAGCCTACACAGCTTAAATCTGAGCGGAAAAACCAATCAGCATACTTATGCAATTTTTTGTAAAATGTACAGAGATATCAGTGAACATGGCATATGCGATAAGCATCTACATATGTAATCTTTCATATTAATGAAATGTTACGGATTTTTCCAGTGGAAAAAAAGAAAAGAAAGTGGATGACATTTTTGAGGCCAACATACCCTCAAACTAAAGTTGTTGCATGTCCTCATGCAATTATTGCATTGATTCACTTAATCATAAGTTGATTTTCTTGAAATGTTTTTCTTCTATATGAGCTTTGGCTCTGTATTGATTCTCTTTTAACTTTGCATTATCATATCATTTTATAACTTTATTCCTTTTTGTTTTTACAAAGTATACTTTGAAATCTTTTGATTGCAACGTATTTTTTATGGTTGGTTCTTGTCTCACAACCCAATTTTTTTAGTATTGGTTCTTGTGTAACAATACTTATTTTATTTTGTTGCATCAAATTACTTTGAATACATTTAGAATTCCCATAGTTGTTGTCATCCATTTAATGTGGTCATCAATTGATCATAGAAAAACATATAAACTTTTGGAATCAAAATGTAATAATAGTTGATTTGGAAAATATGTTGATTAGGATGAAATGAAATGTGACATGCGACATGTGACATGAAATATGAATATCCCTTCCCCCCAACTAAAGGTGTTTTCAGTTTTCTTGCAAATGAGAAAGGGAATATGAATGAATATGAATGTGGTGAGGGATTTTCCAAAATCACACTTTTAGCATTTAATAAATTACATGATTAAAATTTAGAAAATTACATACCTTCACTTACCTGAAAAGCTGACAAGTTATGTACATAGAAGAGTGTGGCTGCTACTACTAGATCATGGAATATGAAGCAAAAGGATTTGATCTGCTTCTTCTTTCCCTTGGTTGTATGAATTGAGGATAAATTGGAATCTTTATTGCTATAGATGTTGAATTGAGTCCCACTGCAAAGAGGTGAAATTATCTAGTGTTATAGCTCCAAATATCTCTCTTGAGGTTTGTGATGCTGCACTCATGGCCCAGGGAAACCTCTCCTTCCATACCTGGTCCAAAATTAAAAAAAACAGTGTTTTATTCCCTATACGCGACATTTCCCTGAGCTAAACGCATGTGTACGCAGGTTTGTGTATACCCAACCCGCGTATATGTCTTGAAACACTTAAGAAAATTAAAACTCCTTCATTTCGGGCAAAGATCGCGGGTTTTACCTGCTGATTACCTATTAGTGCCTGTGGCCCAACTATTCCCAACGAATTCCCAACTAAGAAACTACTTTGGGATAAGTATAAAAAGGCTTCAATGGGAAGGCCTAAGGGAGGAGAGAAAAGAGAGAAAGGTTACTATGCTAAGATTTCCCTAACCAGGTCTGAAGATCCTAGTTCCTCTTGCACTTCCCCCATTTACAGGAAACCCTTGTTTCCTTGTGTGATGATGTCTATCTACTACTTGAGATATCATGGAGTAAGTCATGGAAGGAGTTTGTTAAAGGCTTGAGACTGGACGAATTAGGAGGACGGTTATGTTTGGAGCCCGCGAAAGGACGAATCAGGTGAAATTATTCCTTTCTGTACTTTATTTGTCTATAATAAAAGAAACACTTGTCTTTGTTCCTGATATAAATCTTCTTCATGTTTATGATATCATGTTATGATTCATATATGAATGGTTATTTAATTGCATAACTAACTACCTTTCAATATATTATGAAGATGGTTTCTTTATGATGTTTATTCCATATACTGCTGTACTTTCTTGAATTGATTGTTTTGTAGGTTGAAGGAGCAAAAGGAACTCCAAGAGGGTTTGGACCCTGGCAGGATATTCTCAAACGAAGGACCCCCAGGTACGCCCCTTATTGTATAGTTTGCTTATATTAGCATTATGGCTGTATGGAATGTGTATTTCTCTGTATAGACAACCTCTGATCTGCTAGGGTATCAACCCAAGACCCTAGGGGAATTTATCCCTTAACATCTAGTCTTCATCTGTTCCTACTCGATGGCATAATTCTTATCTATGTGAATAAATGTGTTGATGTCGAACATAGAAAAGAAATTGTTGGATTACTGGCCATTGATGAATGCCATTAACCAACATGAGACTACTAACCATTGATGTCAATGAGAGTCAAGATGCCTAAGTACATATTACTAGTTATGAATAGATGTGTCGAAGTCAAGTCACCTAGAAGATCTGACAAATAGGAGACATTTATATATTCCCACAATTTATTGGTGAGAGAGCTTGCCATTAAGGAATGCAAACCTCAAGGTACTCGAAAGATCTATAGTTTTGATCCCAGATGATGCATCGGAGTCGATGAGTTAAAACTTGTTAGAAGGAAAGCATTAATGAATCCTCCATCATTTAATGTGAGTGTAAAATAATAATTTGAAGGACTATGGACGAAAAAATTTAAGCAAGGTTTATTTGACATGAATGAAGAGGAAAATGGGGTGACTTGATCTTGTAAGGGAGTTGAATGACTTTTATTTATGGGTTAACAGTGAATGAAAATGAGGCAAGGAAGTATGAAAATTCCGAAAGAAAGGAGTTTTTGGTAGTAGGGAGATGGATAATTATGGATTGACTGCAGGCTTAAAATGAGTAGCGTTGGTAAAATTGGCATTTTGTTTAGTAGCAATGGTGTAATGGATCTGATTTGACATGAAATGATCATGTTCTTCTGAAAGAAACTTGGTCTTCTCGTGCATATACTGATCTTCTTTCATCGTGTCCTGGAACCTGAAAAAACTTAGCACTTTTTTCTGCAATATAATATGTCTATCGAGAGAGAGAGAGAGAGGTGATTAGTCTCTCTTCATCTGATATATACACAAAAAATCTCAGAAATAGTACTAATAAAACAAATTTAAGAAAAATTAAATGCATTTTTACCTATTTCTTACAATTTTGAGCTTGATACCTCTTCTCCATACACTTAATTTTTCAATAATAAATCATAAACCAATTTTGCATAAGCCATTGAATTGTGTCGATTCTGCAGCTACCAAAAACATAGATCGTTGCACTGCCTTGCCACTTTTACAACATGCAATTAGACTCATATGGTTAGTTTTGCAGCTATATTTTTAATATTTGCAAGGTTTTTATGTAGGTTGAAGTCTATAACTACGTTTTTCCATTTTATTTAGCACTCCACCCTTGTCCATGATCCTATGGATAAAAAAAATGCTCAAAATTCAAAATTCTTGAATCAAATTGAAACCAATTCCAAAGCATATATTTCATCATTCTGAATCCAACGCACTTTGTTTCACTAAAAATTGAATTCGTATGCTCCTGGAATCACATTATGATCATTAGGAAAAAGCTAAAAATGAAATTTTGAGTTTGCAGATATGCCCAGTGAGTAGTTCGTACATTGACGTGGCAAGTTGACTGTGCAAGTTAACTATGCCTAATTGACAAATGTGAGGTTGACACTTTTCACTGGTTGGTGGTTGACACGTGGCAAGTTTTTGGTGGTCAATGAGTGGTTGAGATAGCCCAACGAGGAAGTGCCACATGGGCCAACCATTGGTTGCCACGTGGCGGCCAAAATTACATTGAAAGTCAAATGGCCTTCATGAATTGAACCCAAGACCTTCTATTCACAAATGATAGCTCTTAGCCAACTTCAATATATTACTTCTTGTTAAAATAACCCTCGAAAACACATTTTAAACATTAATATGCGCCATTTTTGGGGAGGGGTTGGGCTAAGCCCTAGCCCTTCATCCCATGGAGTGCAATATGGCCATAGGCGCGGAGGAATTGGGGTAGTTTTGACCATCGTACAAATTCGTCTGCCAATTGGAAAGGCTGGGTTCTCTCACCATTCCCGATTTCCGGGTGCACCAGTCGGGTTTGGGTCAATTTGTAGTCTCATTAACAACAGAATTGGGTAGAAACTTAAAACAATCATATCTTTCTCAATTTTTAACCAAATGAGGTGCAACAAGAGTCAAACAGGGGTTTTCAATAGTGTTGGATCCATCAGAGGCATAAGTTTGGATATTTGAGCTTTCTAAATGTCTTTAATTGTACCTTTTATTGTGAATTTAAATTTATGTTCCAATTTTTATTGCAAAATTCTAAAACTAACTTTGTTCAATTGTCTTTTCTGATCTTCCAGATCGTGGAGAGCGCAAGAAGAGAGAATACTAAATAATATTGAAGTTATTTATTCAATTGAAATATGAAATTTAAAAGGCAAAACACAAGGGATTTGATCTCTCAATTTAGATTGTGGCTCTTAAAACTTTATTTCTCCTCTTTTCCTTATCTTTCTTCAACCTCCTGCAAATTGTTAATGAGATGGGCAGCTCTTACTGCACCACCAATAAAATAAAATTAGAAACAAAATGAAATCTAACATAAAAAAAAACTTAAAGACATCACTTATTATACTCTACTGGAAATAGAAGAATTTATCAAGTGTATGCATATTTCCAGTGTAACCATGTGCGTAACAAGATCAAAAATATATTCATGCTAACATTAGAAAAATGTACATTAAAAATAATCAAAGCATGAAATACCAGCCGTTAAGAAATTTACAACAGGGAGATAAATTATTACTGATATTTACCTAGATTTACAGAGAGGAATAATAAAATATCCAACAAAATTACACATAAATATTATGCACATAATATTTATCCAGGAAAACCTCAAATCTAGGGAAAAAACCAACCCAATGAGATCTCATTAGCATTGGCCAAAACCCTGGCCAATCCGGCCAAGTGAGCCTTCACCGCTCACCTCCAGGCCTACATTACAATGAAGTATTCCTAGCCTTTTATAGGCTCCATTTCATGCAATAACATGGACCATAATACCATGGGTACACTATACCATGTGCCCAAAACCACTACTATTTAACTAGGTCAACCTTGACTCAAACCCTAAGTCAATTTTACCTAACAATTCCCCCCTTAAACTTGACTTGGGGTTCCTTGACTAAATCCAGCCAAAACCTGCTAAGTGAGACAATCCTGCTCACTCTAGCCCTTACACCCCTCAAAGTTTAATACCTATGGTATCAGTTAACTCGACATCCTCCCTATCACCTAAGTCTAACCTAGATTTTACTAGTGATTACCGAGGGGTGTGCATGCCATACTAGGTCTTATAGCAACATGCCTATTTACATGTAATAAAAATTGACTCCATAATATTTTTTTCTTCTTGCTATCTTTGTACATATGACATCAATGTCCATATAAAGAGAACGCATCTACCGAATTACATGTGTCACTAGCAATTTTAACCACCAGTTATCTAGGCATTCTTTTCAGGTACATGGTTCATTAATTAATTACTCCATGTGCACATATCCTCCTCATCCACTGAATCTCCCAAGACCCAATAGTGTGTAGCTTTTCTTCACAATCTATGGATTTTGATCCAGATTTGTAAGCAAAACTCAATTATCTCTCTATCTACCAGGCCAATACAAACCCTTGGCAACAAAAAATGTACTTTTGAAGCCAACTTAGGTCTGATACCAATTGTTAGAAATTTACGGCAAAGAGATAAATTATTACTGAGATTTAACGAGATTTACAGAGAGAAATAATAAAATATCTAGCAACAATACACATAAATATTATGCACATAATATTTATCTAGGAAAACCCCAAATCTGGGGAAAAACCCAACCCAATGAGATCTCATTAGCATTGGCCAAAACCCTGGCCAATTTGGCCAAGTGAGCCTTCACTGCTCACCTCTAGGCCTACATTACAATGAAGTATTCCCAGCCTTTTATAGGCTCCATTACATGCAATACCACGGACCATAATACCATGAATACACTATACCATGTTTCCAAAACCACTACTTATTAACTATGTCAACCTTGACTCAAACCCCGAGTCAATTTTATCTAACACTAGTTTCTTAGATAATACGATTAGGAAGTAAATAAAGAAGAACATTCTTAATCACCTATGAATTGCTCCAACTGGTTGATAATTCCTTTTGCACACAGATTAGTACCAAAAATTTAGAATTTTTTTTTAAAATTTAATATGCAAAATTTAACATGCTTTTAATCATGCAACTAAAAATGAATGCAACTATAATGAGTTTTCTAAACTTCAAACTAAACACCTATGTATACCTCCCTGACAACGACGCCAAAATGTTGGGTGTTTTAATGGTTAGTTAAATCCCTCTCATTTAATTGTCAACCCGAGGTTTCCTAAATTGACAAGATATACTTGTACTATATGTACTAGGTGATTATCTTTTAGATTAGATTAATCTAATGAAATCTAAAACTAATTATAAACAAATTAAATCAATCAAAACCAAACCAAATTGAAATCAAACATAGATAAATTGAAATCACACTTACATAAAGGAAATAACACTTGCATAAAGTAAATCAGACTTACTGAAAGTAAAATCACACTTGCATGAAATGGAAACACGCTTTTTGAAAGAAAAAAACACTTTCATGAAAAGAAATGAAATAACAAAACTATACTATGCTACCAATATGTACGAAGGTATGCAAATTGGGGTTGATGGTGGCCCTCCATTCCTCAGCAAGCACACCAAATTACCATCACATCTTCAAAGTAACAATATGTTGGAGAATCTTGGACTGAACTATTTTATTTATTAGAAGAATAGAATACATATATAGATAGATGGGTTCCTTTGAAGGATGCACCCCTATTTATACAAAAATTGAGGATGACTGATCAATAAATGCAGATCCCTCAAATCTCTCCTAAATCCACATTTATCTCATGTGGTTACAACCAATCTCCTAAAAATGTGAGATACATATCCTCTCAAAATCCTATCATCCATGATTCTTCTCCTTTGAATATGCATAGATAATGATCCTCGTATTCTATAATTACTCCACAAATCTTCATGAGTTGGAACTTGAAATTCGAATTTGTAGTTAGGAGGCCAAGTAAGGCCCTTCTAGAAGCTCCAATTAGGCCTACAATATCACAAAACCTATACCACTTTCATGTATATATGTAAACATGTTAATTTTATAATATTTAATCACAAATTCACTTAAAATACTTAAAATAAATGAATTTGGAAAATATAATGCTAAACCCATATGATCATGAAAATGGTTACTTAACGTAGGGTTATGTAGTTATAGAGTTACAGAATGAGGGTAAAATGATGGACATTAAGGTGAAAGTGGATGAAATTTTTGAGGCCCAACAGGTCCCATGTGGCTAAGGCTCAGAATCTGCCCAAGAATTAGCAAGAAAAGTTTTACATGTTCACATACTTACTAGATGAAATATGTGCCCAACAGTAGTTCACTAGCATGAGCTAGACATGGACACCAAAAAGAGACTGTCATTAACATATGTTGCAATTTTATTTCCAACTACAGCTATCGAGGACTGATGGCAAGGCTAATTGACCATTTTATCATCCCGTTATAGAAGCTTATATTTGAGAAGGATCACCCTTGCATGTCTTGACAAGAAATGGAGGAAATAATAAACATTGAAGACTATTGTGCCTCACCAAGTGGCACCTTCATCAGAGTGTTTGGTGGAGAGAAACCTCTACATGTACTACCAAGGTATGCCACTGACAAACAGATCATGCAACAAGTTTCATAGCACCTCACTATAGGATTTTTAGTAGGACTACATAGGACGAAGAAAGCACCATGGCCCGCTCTTCCTTTGTGGATCAGATTATATGAGATTAAGAGATTGAAAGATGTAGATGTCGAGGCTAAGGATAGTAACATTCGAGTTTGCCACCAAGGACTTTAATTTGTATGATCCCCATGGCATTTACAAGGACCACTATATGTGATTTTACTTTCCATGGATACACAAGACATGTCATTGGCTAGAGCAGGACCCTTAGAGGTACTGCTAGAATTCCTCCAGACTCAATGAGCCAATAAGTATAGTAAAATCTTGGAAGGCTGCTCTACAAACTGTAGCAACTCTGAAATAAAAAGCAACAACAACAAAAGGTAGCAATCCAGTATAGGAAAAGGGAAATAGGAAGGTTGTTGAGAACCCAGAGGGAGAGAAAAGATGCAAAATGAAGGCAGATCTTATCCTGGAGAAGGAAGCTTTGGCAGCAGAAGTAAAGAGGGAGCATCAAATGAAGAGATCAAAGCGTAGGAAGAGAGAAAAGTAGAGGTTGCAGGAAGCAGAAATGAAGATGCAAAAGATGGAGAAGAAGTTGAATGAAGAACAAGAGTTGAGGAGGAGAGAAAGAGAAGATAAGCAAAAAGAACAAAGGCAAGGCATGATGACAAAGAAAATATCGCCAATATAGTTTGATGAGTCAGAATAGCCATTAGCTGAGGAAGAGGGTGAATAGATGCAGTATAGGGAGCTTGCTCAGTAGATTTAGCAACTGATTGAAGTGACAGACATGTGTGGGTTTTAACCCCGTACATAAATTACCTGCATACGAATTGTAAAACACAGAAAATAAACAATGCAGGAGCATAACACATAAAACACATATACACAGAGATTTCCCCTGGATCCCAAAATTGGGACTACCAGCTTGACTTTTCATTATTTTCCTTTCAATGTTACGATACATATCTATACATGCCGAAGCATCCAATACCATGGACCGAAAACCATTGTGTCCAAAACCATGAACTGAAAACCATCGCGTCCAAAAAACATGTGTGAAAATCATGCACAAAACCATAGGTGGGTCCACCCAACCTAACATAGGGTCCAAAACCAAAATTTTCTGGGGCGCTACCTCGGACCCCATAAAGTAGGGTTACGGGTACACCTCAAACCCCATGTGACCCCCCCCTCCCCCTGCTACATAACCGGTGCAACGAAGGGGGGGCTCCTTCCCCCTCTAACCCCCCGGTTAACTACGTGGGCTAGTAGTGGAAAGAATATAACACAACCCACACCTCAAACCCCATGTGAGCCCCCCCTCCCCCTGCTACATAATCGGTGCAACGAAGGGGGGGCTCCTTCCCCCTCTAACCCCCCGGTTAACTACGTGGGCTAGTAGTGGAAAGAATATAACACAACCCAAAAACATGGAGTTGGAACAAGAGCCACAAAAACATAGGTGGGTCATGCACAAAACCATAGGTGGGTCCGCCCAACCTAACATAGGGTCCAAAACCAAAATTTTCCAGGGTGCTACCCCGGACCCCATAAAGTGGGGTTACAGGTATGCCTCAAACCCCATGTGACCCCCCCCTACTACACAATTGGCACAACCAAGGGGGGGCTCTGCCCCCCTCTAACCCCTTGGTTAACTATGTGGGCTAGTCGTGGAAAGAATATAACACAACCCAACATTCTCCCACTTGTTGTTTTCTCTCCATACGGGGCCACAAGGGAGCTTAGTCATTTTTCCAGCCCTGAAATGCCCATTGTCTCTCTACACCAAGAGAACTTCTCAGAGCTCATAGATTTTGTCAATGCATCTGTAGTATTCTTCAAAGTTTCCACCTTTACCAGCAACACCTTTTTGTCTTCTATCATATCCCTCACAAAGTGATACTGAACATCAATGTGCTTTGTCTTTGAATGATATGCGGGGTTCTTTGCCAAGAAAATTTCACTTTGGTTGTCACAGTCTATCCTTATAGCTCCATGTACTAACCCCATTCTTGAACACAATATCTGCAACAAAACTGCTTCCTTTCTTGCATGAGTGGCTGCCATGTATTTTGCCTCTGTAGTTGATAGTGCCACTATAGATTGTTTCTTACTCATCTAACTGATTGCATCTCCAAATAGGTTAAACACATACCCACTTGTAGATCTTCTATGATCCAAATCTCTTACCCAGTCTGCATCAACAAGGCCACGAATATCCAACACTCTGTCTGATCTTGGTCTTCCTTCGTAGCACAAACCATAATCACCAGTGCCACGCAAATACCTGGAAACCCGCTTCATTGTTTTCCAGTGCTCCTTCCTTGGTTTTGACATAAACCTGCTCAGTACTCCCACTACATGTGCAATGTTTGGTCTAGTACAAACCATTGCATACATTAGGCTACCGAATGCACTTGCATATGGAACATGGGACATGTCCTCTTCCTCTTCTTATGTCTTGGGACATTGTTCAACAGATAACCTCACACCTACAGGAATAAGAACCTTCACCGGTTTACTATCCTGCATATTAAACCTCTACAATATTGTCTCGACACACTTCTTCTGGTTTAACCAGAGCTTCCTCCTTGTCCGATCTCTTTTAATTTCCATGCCCAAAATATAGTTTGCAGCACCAAGATCTTTCATGTCGAATTTGGAGGATAAATGGGTCTTCAAATCCTAGATAATTTCTTTGTCATTTCCAACCAACAACATATCATCCACATACAAGACCAGATAAATAACATGATCGCCAATTAATTTAAAATACACACAATGATATGCTCTGCTTCTGGTGAAGCCAAGTCCCCGTATAAATGTATCAAATTTCTGATACCACATCCTTGGTGACTGTTTTAACCCATACAAAGACCTCTTTAACTTACATACCAGTTCTTTCTTACCCTTCACCGCAAAGCCTTCAAGTTGCTTAATGTAGATCTCCTCTTCCAGATCTCCATGAAGAAATATTGTCTTCACATCCATCTATTCTACCTCAAAACCAAAAGCAGCAACAACAGATAAAAGTAATCTAATGGAAGTTACCTTGGCAACAGCAGAAAAGATATCACCAAAATCAATTCCTGGCACCTGGGAATAACCTTTTGCTACCAACCGAGCTTTGTTTTTCTCCACCTTTCCTTTTGCATTTGTCTTCTTCTTGAACAGCCATTTGCTGCAAATGGGTTTCCTTCCAGCTGGCAACTCCACCAGATCCCAAGCCTCATTTTTGTGCAAAGATGCCATTTCATCAACCATGGCCTCTTTCCAGAGTTTTCCATCCTCTGAATCTACTGCTTCCTTCACAGTTCTAGGATCATCATCAGTAACAGACAAAGAAAAATTTGAACAGAAAGTAGATGGACTATACCTTTCTGGCTGCCTTCTTTCTCGAACTAATCTTCTCACAGTCGGAGTTTGTGGCTCTTCATCTTCAGATTCCTCCTCTGCTGTAAAGTCTGATTCTTCCTCCTTTAGCTCAAACTCTATCTTCTTAGGTTCCTTTGGTTGAACTTCATGTTTAATAACATCTTTCACCTCTCTGAACACCACATCTTAACTGTACACAACCTTCCTTGTTACTGGGTTCCAAAGCTTATAACCCTTTAAACCATCCTTATACCTAATAAAGATGCACTTTTCAGATTTACTATCCAACTTGGTTCATTTCTCCTTTGGAACATGTACATATGCATCACATCCAAATACCCTTAGATGTGAAAGAGAAGGTTTCTTACTAGTCCATACCTCTTATGGAGTCTTATCCTCCAACGCTGATGAAGGTGACCTGTTGACCAGGTAACATGCAGTATCCACTGCCTCTACCCAGAATTCCTATCCTAACCCGACACCACTGAGTGTGCTTCTTGCCCTTTCCATCAACGTTTTGTTCATTCTTTCTGCAACTCCATTTTGCTGAGGTGTATATGGAGTAGTCTTCTACCGTGCTATACCACACTTCTTACAGAATTCTTCAAATTCCTTACTACAAAACTCTCCATTGTTATCTGTCCTCAACACCTTTATCTTCTTCTCTATCTAGTTTTCCACTAGAGCCTTAAATTCTTTAAACCTATCAAAGACTTCAGATTTCTTCTAAGGAAATATATCCATGTATTCCTTGAGAAGTCATCTATAAATGATACATAGTACATAGACTTACCCAATGATGGAACCTTCACAGGTCCAAACACATCACTGTGCACAAGCTCTAATATCTGTTTCGCCCTCTTACTACCAGAGGGGAAACTCACCCGATTCCGCTTCCCATATAAAAAAAATTCACAGAAATCAAAATCCAAAGAGCTATTACTCACACCTTCTACCCTACCTTTACCATGAAGTATTCAAAGGCCCTTATCTCCAATATGTCCAAACCTTTGATGCCATAGCATGGTCTTCTCTCCAGAGACCACTAGATTTTCTGCTCCACTTTCAGGAACCACAGAACTGTTGCACCCATCAACAATAGTGCTACCTTGCAGCTTGTACAAAGTTCCAATCCGAACTCCCCGCATCAATACCAGTGCTCCCCGAACCATCTTGCAGGTATCCTTCTCGAATACTGTTTTTACACCTGCATCATCCAGCTTTCTTACAGAGATCAAATTTCTGCCTAATGCAGGAATATGCAGAACACCCAGAAGTGTTCTAACCCTTCCACCTTGCAACTTCAACTTTACTTTTCCGCGACCAACAATTCTAGCCTTCTTGTCATCCCCCAAGAAGACATCACCACCATCATATTTCTCATACTCACAGAACCACTCTCTATGAGGAGTGAAGTGAAAGGATGCACCTGAGTCAATCAACCATGCCTCATGATCTACATGTGTACTTGAAGAAGGCAAGTACACATCCCCACCTTCATCTGAGGTGGTTTTTGCCTCTGCAGAAGGAGCATCATCAGATCCCTTTCCTTTATCAGGAGCTTTAGATTTACAGTCCCTTTTGCAGTGCCCTTCCTTTCTGTATTTCCAGCACACTACCTTTACAGGTTTTCCTGGAGATTTAGATCTCCCTCTAGATTTAGATCTCCCAATCGATGACTTACTTTTGTTTCTGTTCTAGGACCATCCTCATATAGACAAGGCATCACCATTCTGGCTCTCCATATTTTTCCGTCTCATCTCCTCCATCAGCAAGGCTGAGACTATTTCATCAAACTACAAGGCAGTTGCATTGCTACCTATTGCAATAACCAGAATATCCCATGAATCTAGTAGAGAACACAACAAACTAATGCACTTATCTTCATCTGAAATTTTAATATCAACAGATGCTAACTAACTTACCATAGTATTAAATGCGTTCAAATGCTCTGTCACCCAGTCTCCATCTTTCATCCTCAGGTTATACAACTTTTTCTGCAAGAACAGTTTATTCACCAGAGACTTAGATTGGTACAAAGTCCCTAACTTGTCCCATAAAGCCTTCGTCATAGCTTCCCTTGATACATTCAACAATACTGAATCTGAGACACACAATCATATTGTGCTCTTTGACTTCTGATCCAACTTCTTCCATTCTTCATTGGACACTCCCATTGGTTTAGTACCTAGATCTACCGCGATCCACTGATCTTTATCCACCAACAGATCCTCCATCTTGAGTTTCCACAACTCAAAACTTTGACCATTAAATTTCTTGATCTCTATCTTTCCACTTCTCGCCATCTTATTTCACCACTAGAATCGATCTTGCAGATCTCCCACTGAACAGGGTCTACCATAGGCCCAAGAAAAACCCCTCAGCAACAAAGGCATCCCCTTGAAGCCAAAACTGCTCTGATACCAAATATAGGTTTTAACCCCATACAAAAATTACCTGCATACGAATTCTAAAACATAAAAAATAAACAATGCGAGAGCATAATGTTGGCATTATGATGCATGTGTTGTACTTGATGGCAACCCACTCGTAGAAGAAAAACTCACTTATATATAACTAGATGAATCTACAGAAGAGATATAAGATGTGATAGAATACATGGGATGCAGGACAACTCAAAGGAATCAGTTTAGAAGTAATGAACAATGACAACTCATTAAGATGACAGTTCTCAGTATGACAAGTTAGCTTTGCCATCAAGTCCAAAGGGGGAGATTGTTGGCATTATGATACAAGTGTTGTCCTTGATGGCAACTCACTTAGATGATAGATCATAGTGCAATAGGTCAGTAGAAAAGAATTGATGATCAGACTACAAAGAATGAAGAAAGAAAAGTATATACGCAGGTTCACTATATACCAAGTCGCATATATATGCAGGTTTGCTATATACCAAGTAGTGTATACACGTAGGATCACTATATACAAAGGCTTGTATATCGTACACACACACTTTCATGTAAGGAAAGGCGCGTACATGTCGGAAAACTAAGTTTTGGGTCCGTGGTATTTGGTCCATGGTATTTTGGTATTTGGTCCTTGGTATTGCGTTCGAAGTGTTGAACCCACGTATTGGGTTCCTAGTATTGGTTCTAAATGGTTTTGGACCATGGTATTGAGTAAGGCCTAAGACTATAAAAGGAGGAGAAGATCATTAGGCAAAGGCACTAAAAAAGTCTTGAATATCTGATGAAGTATGAGATCCAGTATGTAGGTTATGGGTTCATGATGATTTGCTTGATCTGAGCTAAGGAGGAATCTCAGTGGTTGATGGAGAACAAGATCTAAGGATAGATCGGGATCAAATGGTTTGGAATGAATCATCTATATATGGTTTGATCATGATCTGTATACTGACACATGTAATGTTCTGATCTGGGTATAACTTAAGTTTGAAATAGCTGCAAATCATGAATGAATATTTACAGATGTATACGCTAGTTGAATTTGATAAAAGCACGTACATATGCAGGTTAGATACATATAAGTAGCGTATACCATATGAACTATGATGTTTGAAGTCACAGGTGTTTCTAATTGTTGATGAGTGCTCGTGACTATTTACTGGTCTCAATATTCTACATATTCAGATTGGTTGATTGTGTTTAGCTTCAGTGTTGATGGATGAGATCTAACAATGGATTAGGATCATAATGACCTATCTTTATGTGATTTGGTGGACTAATATCTAGTTGTTAACACACATATTATCCTTGTATATGTAATGATCTGGGTATGTCTGAAGTCAGGAAGTGCAACGAAGGTATAAGTAAGTAATTATTGACATATACACTGGTTCACTTTGGTGAAGTTGCGTATATATGCTGGTTAGGCTCTTCCAAGTAGCGTATACACTCTGAAGCATGATTTTTGATGATACAGTTAGATCTAAACATTGTTGCAGAGTTCTGGGTTCTGCTCTGTGTTATGGTGATTGCCGTTTGTTGACAGGGTTTCAATGATTCAGTATTGGGTGATTCAGAGATTGATGATGCTAGTGTTGACTGATTGTGTGCTTCAATGATATTGATGGGTCTAGTATGAAAATTGGATGAAATGTGGCCTTCAGATTATGGTGTTGTGCTTCAGGAGTATCAAGTCTGAAAATTTATGAAATGTGGTTCCTGGAGGAAGAAAGAGAAGGTTGTAGCCTTCTGTAGGCCGGCACCTACGTACTAGTACATTAGCTAGTACAAGAGCTAACAGGGTGGTAGCTCCCTTCCAGTAGCAGCTGGAAAACGAGTGAAGGTTGGAGCATTCAGTGGGCCGGCACCTACGTACTAGTAAAAGGATTGGCTAGTACAAGAGCTATGGGGGTTGCAGCTCCCTTCTAGGAGAAGCTGGAGAATGAGAGAAGGTTGTAGCCTTCTGTAGGTAGAAGCCTGTGTACTGGTATAAGACTGCACCAGTACAGAAATATTGTAAAAAGAATTTTCTTATTAAAAGAAGATAGAGACGACTTGTAGCAGGTGGTTTTCACCCACATCGGGTTTCCACCTTACATCATGGTGTTCATGTGTGCTTCTTGTGTGTGATGATATGTTCATTTTTACTGCACTTGTTTACTGTTCATATGGTTAATAAAAGTTCTGATGCACTAATTGTTAGGGCCTAAATCTGCCTTAGGCTGAAAGAAGGAAAAATTCAGGGTAACCACAAACCACACTCAGTCTGGTAGCTAGCCCTACCAGAACAGGAGAGGGCTCTCTCCGGGTCACGCTCAGTGAGGAATAAACAATATGGTCTTAGATGACTTAAACTGAATACTGATTTTAGGCTAGTAAATAGATATGGAAAAGGGCGATTTTTGAATGACTGAATTCTCTGGGCTGTGTGGGACCAAAGGACCGCATGAGCTGGGAAATTAAATCAAAGACAGGATATTTCATGAGGCAAGATAGGCAAGAGGTTTAGCAATCAGATTTAAATAAAATGGAGTGGAAATACTGTTGAGAAAAGCTAAAAAGGGCATATGCATGAATGCTTTTCAGACAGAAGAAGATATACAAAATATGAATGCTTTACAACGCAGAGCATAAACTGAATTCTACCTCTTCTACTTAAAAGCATTCAAACATAAATGATTATGAATGGATGGTAAACATAACAGAATATATATGAAACATAGAAATAAAAACACATTTTCTAAACTCACACCACAGGGATCTCATGAATCACAGCTGCATCATTCTATTAATTTCCAAGCCAAAACTGTACAAATGAAAGTGTTGGGTTTTTCTCCACGCTATTCCTAGAAACTCCAACCTTTTTCAAAATGACTTTCAATACAATAAATAAGCTTTTATATGAGAAAGTGGATCGACCCAAAGTTGGGGGATTTTTTAATCATTACAAACATAAATGAAAAGCCAACCATCAGTAATAGGAGCAGTGTTACATTTAATTTCTCTGATGACCAATTAAAAAAAACAAAAATGTAGTGTAGATCTTCTGGGGTGACTGTTCGCCTTCCTTTTGGCCGTTTGAATAACAACTATCATTTTAATAACATGGATTTTAAATAAGATGCGTCTTTAATGAAGAGAAAACATATATTGTTAATGAAAGGGCCCACCTGCAATTTTTGCTTAACTCACCCACGTGCCAATATTCACTTTCAACTGTCTTTGCTTCTAAACCATAGTACCATAGCAAAAAATCATTGAACAAGCTTTGAAAAACTTACTTGGAGAAAATCGCACTAAAACAAATCGAATTTTTGCAGAGCCGAAGTGTTTTGGCCTTTGGATCTCTGTGCGCGCGCCAAAAGATGTATGCATCACGCCAATTTGGAGATGGTTTTTAGGCACTTCCTGAAGTCCAAATTGAGCCCAAGTGTACTTGTTGGAAAGCCCTACCTGTCTACTTTCCAACCCAAGTGGAATTTTTGGATTTGGATGCCATTTTCCCCTCCAAAACTGCAATCTCCCAAGACTGCTTCCTGTGTGTCAAAATAGGGGCAGAGAGGTCATTTTTTGGGTGTTTTTGACCTCCTAAGGACTCAAAACTTGCCCAAATTTCTTGGCAATGCACCAAAAGTCATGATTTTCCATGAAAAATCCAAAAATATAAACTTTTTGTGATTTGGATCTCCCTATCAAAAGCACCCGCCAGGTGGCATGGCGCATAGGGAGAAAAACCCTGTTTTTTGTGCAAAAAATTTCAAAATTTCAAAATGTGCTCCAAATTTCTTGAAATTTGGGCTGTACCGTCTCCATCACATGTCATGCTGGGCCAAAGAGGCCTCAGCCAAGACTCGGAGCCGATCTTTCTCCTTTTTCCTCTTTTGTCTTTTTGTCACCTTCCTCAATTTCGTATTTAGGCTCCTGATTCTCGCTTTGGAGCTCTTGTTTCGAGCCATGTAATGGTAATTCATGCACCGTAGCATTGATTTTTCCCTATTAGCCTTCTCCAATAGCTTCTCCAAGTGAATGTTCACTTTCTCTAAAACATACTCCCGGTCCTCATCTCCTTGCTCCATAGATCTACCTTGTGCTGCCATGATGTGTTGCCGATTTTCCTTGATCAGTTGCAACTCTATCTCAGCTTGCCGATCCTCAAGTTGTTTGTTCCTCTACTCCAGGTATTTCATATTCCATTTACCTCTCTCCAAGTCAAGGGATAAGGCTTGGATCTCTATTTGCTGCTCCTGGATGATCTCTTTAATCTGTGCACTTTACGGACCCGTATTTGTATCATCATCATGAAGGAGAACGAAGTCGGTCTCTCGTTCGCCTGATGGCCCCTCATCATGCATTGGCTCCTTACCTCTATCCTATACCTATAGTGCTGATGTCGGAAGCGAGGCACCTTCCACCCTGGGTGGAGATAACACTCGCTTTGCTGCTGCAAACAAATGTCTAGCGCCCCTCTGATATGTGATGAATACCGGCACACTAGCGGTCTCATGGCACTCATACTGATGAGAAGGTCCCCCTATCTCAGGCTTAACCTCTGATAATCCCTATGAAGCTCGGAAGAAGTCACGAGAGATGAAATCATCCCAAGTGATACCCTGTAAATCAAGCTGATGCACCACCAAAATCTTGATGAGAGAAAAATGACAAATGCTGTTGAACTGCTGCTCAGGGGTCTTGTGTTGCACAAGGGTGGTTATCCTCTCTATGTTTTGGCATATGAAATATGGGATGTTCATCATGCGTACCCGAGTGAAATGCATGAGCAACCTGATGTGATAAGCATATAACCAGGAGAAATGGCCTTCACAACTGAAATACTTCATAATTAACTTCATTAGAGGGGCATATTCATCTTTAAGATATCGGAAGGGAAACACCCTCTTAAGCTACCTCAAGAAACCAGGTTTAATATATGGCTTAGAATGCTGTCGGTCAACTTTTTGTCTCTTGTTCCATGGCTCTCCAAGATTAGGCATGCTGGTAGCTAATGAGATAGAGTCCAGTGTAAGTGTGAAAGTAACACCGGCCAAAGTAAATTGAGCACCATGTGAATGTAGAACAAATAGGCGAGCCAACTCATGGTGAAATTGAACATTTGCAACCTTTTCACAAAACTCATAGCATGACTGGAACTGAAAACAAGAGATGGCAAGAGGGCAGACCTGCAATTCTGTGAGGGTAGTCGGTTCTTCTCTAACATGTCTGCCACTTTTATGAGGCCTCCGGGGTGCATGTTTTTCCGTGGGTGAGTCACTTTGAGTTTCCACCTCATAGTCGGATGAATGATCAGATGACATAATTGATGCTATGAAAACTACTTGGAGAAATGAATGCTGGTCGCAAGATTGTGTTGGACTGCTGTTGTAATATGGTTAAAATCTGTCACCAAGGGAGCAATGTAACAATGGACTATTAGGGAGGGAAAATATGAAGGGATTAGGAGTATTAGGATATATTTTATTTAGGGCAATGTAGGAGGGTTTGGGAACTTTGCATAGGGTAGGGTTTGGGGGTTTTACATTGGGCAATGGGTGAAAGGGAATTGGGGATAAGGGTTTAGTAAATTTAGGGGATAGGGAACAATGACATTCAAAGGGATATGGTATAAGGAAAAAGGGAATGAAGGAAAAAGGGACAGATGGGATGGAAGGGGAACCTTGGTAACAAAATGATGAATTTGCAACCCTTAACAGCAATTGACATAAGGATTTTTAGAGGTAGGGTTTGGAAATTTTGTTTCAAACATTTGGAACCATAAACCACCATCACACGACACACAAAAATGGATGAACCATCGAGATTTCGACCCTACCTGGCACGTCCAAGCAATTCAATGGTGATTTGGAGGAATTTCGGGCATTTTTTGGGTGTTAGACTGTATGCGCCGCGCCGCCTGTTCTATGCGCCGCGTGCTACCGGTGCGCTGTGCCCGTTCCAAATTGCACTAAAGGATCGTGCCCAATGCGCTGCACTGGCCCAATGTTCTGCCCCACCTACTGTATGCACCGCGCCTGTCAAGACACCTCCAACTTTACCCAAAACGTGCACTGGCTCACCCAATTTACTTTGAAATGATTCTCTCCGACCTTAGCATTTAAAATGACCTTGATCCTTATGAGAAAATCTGTATAAAGACATGGAGACATGGTTTTGATTTTTGTTTCTTCAAAACCCACTTTTGCAATGTTTTGTTTTGGCACTTTTTCCACAATTTAATGCAACTCTGTATTTCACATTCCCTTTTTGGATTTTTTACTAAAATGATGAAATTTTTGGCAATTTTTTTTTTTTTTTTGCAGGGGTAGCTGACATGGAATTTGGCAATGGATGATTAGAATCTGCTTTTGAATTCCTTCATGGTGGAGAACTTTACATATTTATCATAAACATTAATATGACGATTTCCTCTTCAAAACAGAGTTTTGAAGAGGAATCACCCTTGAGCATTATGGATGATGAAAATCTGGAGATGAAACTTGTTGAACCTCCCTCTGGCCTACTGGCATTATTGGGTACTTTGAAAACATGACTTATGAAACCCTAGACCTATGACTGACATGATTTTTTTCCCATCAAAAGACCAAATATTGACTGTCATTTAATGAACTTTGATGAATAGACCTGAGCCAGCAGGTACAAAGCATGAGGGGTAATGACTGACAAGACCCTTCCGTTAGATTATGGCATGCCCCTAGCAGAATGCAGCTGAGCGAATGGAGCGAGACACCTAAAAATGAAATGCAGAAAGAGTTTTGATCTCCGACGGAGGACTGACAAGACCGACTCTAACATTGGCTCCAATGGGGGATGGTAGCTCCTCGGAGGTGCCAAGAACAGCAGATCTTTGGGAGAGCAGACAATGCCTTCATCCATTGGGCTATGGAGTCATTATTTCGACAAACAACGAAAAACTCTTGACTCATTTATTGACTGAAACTTGACTCGAACTGACTCAAATTTGGACTTAAAATGACTCAAATACTGACTAGACAAACGCAAACCAAAACTGAAATAAAATGGTATTTACAGTGACAATGGAAGCAACATAAACAACTCAGAAATGGTACCGCTTGAGCAGCCAACCATTGATTGGCCCTCCTGGACAATCTTCTCCGTTCATTTCCTTCAGAAGAAAGGCTTTCTGACCCCGATATGCTACAATATTGAAGGGACCCTTCCAGATATTCTCGAACTTACCGTGATTACCCTTTTCCTCATTCTTTGCATCCCACTTTAGCACCACATCATCCAACTGAAATTTGTCCACATTTGCTTTTCTATCATAAATTTTCTTAATCTTCTCCTGCAACTTGGACGTGTTTTGGAAAACTTCTTCTCTGGTCTGCTGCAAATGGACCATTTGATTCAATCTTCTCTGCATAGGATCGTCTTCACTGTCAGCCTCCTGAAGAAGTTTGACTACCGGAGCTGCGAGAGAGGTAGGAAACACTGTATCAACTCCATACACAAGCTCAAAGGGGGACATAACAATGGATTTCTTTTGACTGACCTGATTTTCCCAAAGTGCATTGACCAACTTCTTATGCTAGCTCTTCCTGTTGATTTCCAACAGCTTCTTAATGATGTTGACTAAAGATTTGTTAGAAGACCCCGCCAACCCATTGCCTTGCAGATCATAGGCAGTTGAGTGACCCAAAATGATGTGATATTTGTGACAAAACTCTACCATCCTTTTTGATTTGAAAGCTGCTACGTTATCAGTGATTAACTTATTCGGGCAACCAAAGCGAGACAAGATGTTATTTTCAAGGAATGAAATAATTACCGCATCTATCACTTGTCTGGTGGGAATTGCTTCGATCCATTTTGTGAAATAATATGTTGCCCTGAGAATCCACCGATGTTGATTGGAAGAAGCGGGATGAATTTCACCAAAGAAATCCAACCCCCATTGCTGAAAAGGGGCACTCACCTCAATGGGCTTAAGCGGTAAAGGGTGTAGTTTCTGCCTTCCTTCAAAAATCTGACATATATGACAGCTCTTGACAACCTTATATACATCAGCAAAAAATGTTGGCCAATAGTATCCCGCTCTCAGAACTTTATTTTCTCTTGTTTTCTAAAAAAGTTGACCACCACAATCTCCTTCGTGGAAATCCTCCATGACCTGCTTTGCCTCTTCCTCCACCAAACAATTCAATAGAATGCCACTGGGATCTTTCCAATAAAGTGCAGAATTTAGAATGCAAAACTTAGCTGCCTTTAATTTGAGAGTTCTACTTTTGTTTCTAGTCATGCTGGGCGGTGGTGACAAGTTCTGAAGCACATATATGATATCTGAATACCACAGAGAAAGAAAAAACATTTCAGATACCTGAATTGACGAACCTTCCTCATTCTCATCGGACATAGCAGCGATCTGATTTATGTCTAAGGCGTGTAAGTTTGATTCGGCCATTAACTTTGCCAATCCATGTCCTTTAACAAGCTTTGTGGGCTTTATTTCCACATCATACTCCAACAAAGCTGCAATCCACTTGCCTCGTCTTCCTTTCGGATCTGTCTGCACTAAAACATCTTTGACAGCAGCATTAGGAACATAAGCCAAAATATGAGAATGCAGAATGTATACCTGAAAATATTTCAATGCTTTCACAAGTGTGAGGGTTTGCTTCTCAATGATGTTGTACTTTAAGGCTGCATCTCTTATAGCTCAGCTGAAGAAAGCAATTGGTCTTTCGTGATCATCTCTTTTCTACATCAACACAGCTGCCATAGTATGCTCCGAAGCGAATGAAAACAATATAAAATCCTGAGTGTATTCCGGGCCGATTAGAACTGGAGCTGAAGAAAGAGCCAATTTGACTAAATTGAAAGATTTTACAGCCTCTTCCGTCCACTTCACTTGGTTTTCCTTCTTAAGCATGTTTGTAATCTCTCTTAGGTGTTCAGCAAGATTAGGTACAAAGTGGCGTAAAAAATTCATTTTACCATTGAAAGATTGAATCTCCTTCTTATTCCAGGGCAGATCGTTTTGCTGAATCACTTGTACACGTGCTGGATCAATACGAATGCCATCTTTTGAGATAATGTGCCCAAGTAGTTTGCCTTCCTCCATGGAAAACAAGCTCTTTTTCGGATTCAGTGACAAGCCATATTTTCTGCACTTTTGAAAAACAATTTTCAGATGATACATGTGTTCTTCATCTGATTTGGAAAACACTGTCAGATCATCAAGGTACACAACCAAAAAGACATCCTTCTCATTGGCGAAAGCCAATTCCATTGCCCGCTGAAATGTGGTACCTGTGTTCTTCAAACCAAAAGGCTTTTTAGCGTAATGAAAAGTTCCCCACGGAGTGGTGAACGATGTCTTGTCTCGGTCATCTTCCTGGACAAAAATTTGGTTATATCCAGAATAACCATCGAGTAGTGACATACGAGATGCTCCAACTACTCGCTGAAGTATATGATCCATTTTGGGCAGTGGATAGTTATATTTCAATGAAACTTTATTGAGATTCCTAAAATCAATGCACAAACGAATCTCACCTGTCTTCTTTCGTACGGGCACCAAATTGGAGATCCAGTCCGAGAATCTGATGGGAACAATGATTCCTAATTTGTACAACCTGTTTATTTCCTTTTCAATTAATGGTAGCAGTTTTGGATTTAGCCTTCTCAACTTCTATGTGAAAGGTTTCTGATTAGGCTTAATGGGTATAGTGTGCTGAATTATATTGGTATCATATGTCTTCAAGTCAAAATAGTCCCAAGCAAACACATCAGCAAATGAGGACAACAAACTGATATATTTGGCTTTTATCTTTTGTGGCAATGCTTTAGACAGTTTTACCATTTTAGGATTAGCAGTTGTTCCGATATTGACCTCTTCAACACCCTTCTTTGTTGGCTACAATGTTGGTTTGCGGGCTACGTCATCTTGATCAAAGAGTTCTTCTAAAGGTATCAAGCCTTTAGGAATAATGTTATCCTTTAGCTGCAACATGTCCATTTGATTGATCTGCACATCATCTTTACCATCATCATTTTCTACATCAATTGAGGTTTCTTTGAACTTACCTTTGTTTTGCAGAAAATCATCAATCTCCTCATCATCTTGGAAAACTTGCCAATATCTCTAATTGTCGGGGACAGTCGGACGATGCTTGACATGGATTTCGAATTTATTACTGGAGTTCATTGGAATCTTCAAACTACTGGCTGCCTTAGCAAGAGCATCAACAATGCTACTTTGAGCACGAGGCACACATGTCAAGGTATATTCAGAAAATAATTTCAGGATGTCCAGAACTGCATTTTGGTAAGCCCGCATCCGAGTATGCTTTGCTTGATATTCGCCTCTGACCTACTTAATCACCAATTCGGAGTCGCCATATACTGCAATCCTCTTAGCATTCAGCTTTCTTAGAATTTTTAGGCCAGCAATCAAAGCTTCATACTCAGCTTCATTGTTCGAACAATCAAAAGCTAACTTGTAAGAACATACCCGCACATTACTAGGCACTTTGTTCGGGGCGGAGAAAGGACTGTGTACCCAAATACCAATTCCGGCACCATCATTTCCAACTGCACCGTCGAAATCCATGGTCCACAAACCTTCTTCCTCTTCTTCCAAGTGCTGAAATTATGCTAGCTCTATTTTTCCCGCTTGCTGTCCATTACCTTCAGCTGATTTCTCAACGGTGTTTTGTTGTTCTCGTCCTTCTTTCTTCAAAACTTCTTTGAAAGTTTCTGCTATTTCTGGAATACTTTCTTCTTCTACTAACTGACTCTCAATATCATTAAAACTATCTAAATACAAAACAAAAGACTCTAGATCTGTATGTACATAATTAATCGGATGATTAATGGGTTTCTCCTTGCTTGTAATCATGTATTTCATTTTTTGTTCCCGATACAGTTTCCTCATTTGGCCAAACATGGGAATCGTTGCATAGGAGAAATCTAGTTGTAGTGTCCCTTTCAATTTTGCTGCCCAAGACCTAGAAAGAAGCATGCCGAACCTGGGAGGAATATCCGCTACAACAATATCCATCAAAACATTCTTCATTGGGATTTGATCCAGACTCACAACCAAGTCTTTGATGAGCCCGATACATCTTACTTTGCTGGAATCAAATGAATAGAGATCATGGTATTTTCGGGTGACGTCCAAACCCAGCTTATCCATGATAGCCTTGGGCATGAGATTGTGAGAAGCTCTGGAATCGAACATGGCATTATGTAACACAAAATCATGCAATCTTAAACTGATATAAAAAGGTGGCACATCACTATCTGGAGACTCACCATTCAATGCTGGCCCAAAAATCATTTCGGGTTGATCATCTTCGACATTCACCATATCAGACATTGGATCAAAATTCAAAATTTTAGAAACTTGCCCTCTATAACTGTTGTTCCTCATTATTTCAGTCAAGGGAATGGATACCTTCAATTTAGAAATTTCATTCTCTAAACTAAAAGTGGAAGTCTTTTCTACCTCTTTGACTGGGACTTCTTTCTTTTCCTTTTCTCTCGATACAATTTGCTGATTTGATTTTTCTGTTGATGGTGATTTGCTACTATCAGGATCAAGTGCCTCTTTTCCTTTCTTTTGTGCAACTGATGAATCATTCTTTGATGCTGAAACTTCCTTCCTCTTCTGAATTGCGTTAATCGGCACATCTTTGTTTCTGAGTGAATATTGCCGCTGCTGAGCGGACAGAGCATTCATATAGCCTTTTTGATACTCATCTGATTCTTCTTCCAAAACTGTGTCACTTGCTAGAATGAAATCTGCGTCTTTGTGTGCAGCTAAACTTTCTACATACTCCTCATCTTCAGTAATGTAAATAGGCAAATCATCAGGAGTAAAGAAGTGGTTCTCTTCCCCTATTACATTCCCTTCCTCATCAGACTTTGGTCCATGCACAAAATTTTGCTGCAGAGATCGCTGTACTGGCTGCTGTGCTGTTTGATCTTGGGCTCACTGATCTCTCTGCCTTATTCTATATTGTGGCTGCTGCTAGCCATGGAAGTTAGGATTTCTAACTTGTGGCTTAGGTTTGTCAAGTTCCACCCTTTCAAGCATCTGCTCTACCTTCCAGAGTATTTGATCCATCGAGGAAGACTCTTCTTTTACTGTGACCTTCTTTTCTGCTTTTTCTCTAGCCCTCTTGGTCAGCAGATTTGCTTCAATGCTGACCACGATTTTCTGCATGTATTTCATTATGGTCGGCTCTCTCTCTTAGTTGATAAGCCATGTCAACATCAAAACCATTCAGAAAATTTATCATGGCTAGCCCCACAAGTGGCCTTAGGTGATCGGGAATTTCATTATAAACAGAATTGAATCTAATGCAGTAGTCTTGGACCGACTCACTAGCATTTCATTTGATTTGTTCATATTTAGCCAGAATTTGAAGAGGATTCTTTTTCACTTCCCAGCGGTCTAAAAATTGTCTTTGCAGGTTGGTCAAGGTAGCGATACGTGCAGCCGGCAAACCTCTGAACCATTTCCTAACTTCACCTGCAAATGTTTGTACAAAGAGTCTCATTGTCACATTTTTTGCATCGACCTCATGAAGGCCACAGAAATCTACCATTCTGTCCACATGTTGTTGAGCGGTAATGTTGTTAGGAGTGCCATCAAACAAAGGGATTTTTCTTTGATAATCTGCGGGCATATCATCTAAAACTTGAGGCAGCACAAGAGGTGCAAAACGAGCAGCCATCAATCTTGGTGGGTTTGGCCTTGGAGGTGTTGGAGGAGTGTGTGCAACTTGTAGGGAATTAACAATTGGAGTTTGAAGCTGTGTCACAATATAATCATCAATTGACCGGTTAGCCCTTTCAGTTTCTAGGTCTACAAGAAACTGCGGATTGGGGACAGTAGAGTCAACTGCCCTTTCGGATTTGGTCTCGAACAATGATATTTCAAACTGCTCATCAAAATCAAGCTCTTCAAGATACTCAAAAATGTCAGGACATGAATGGGATTTGAACATGGGAGTTATATAGCTCTCTTGACGAAGAAGTCTTGGAATCAAATTGGGATTTTCATAGATATGAGGAGGATCTCGATCTGGATTAGCTCTGGTATATCTTCTTGAAGCCAGCGTGCTATTTTCAAAAAAAATCAAAAGGACATGAACAACTTACTCAGCCTATCAAATCCTAAACTTATCATCCGGAAGCTTAGAATTATCAAAAGTATGGGGTGTTTGTAGGTTAAGCCTGCCGTTTACACAATGAAGAAGACTAACAAACAAATAATTTCGTCCCCAGTATGGTTGCCACTATGTTAGGGCCTAAATCTGCCTTAGGCTGAAAGAAGGAAAGGGTAACCACAAACCACGCTCAGTCTGGTAGCTAGCCCTACTAGAACAGGAGAGGGCTCTCTCCTGGTCATGCTCAATGAGGAATAAACAATATGGTCTGAGATGACTTAAACTGAATACTGATTTTAGGCTAGTAAATAGATATGGAAAAGGGCGATTTTTGAATGACTAAATTCTCTGGGCTGTGTGGGACCAAAGGACCGCATGAGCTGGGAAATTAAATCAAAGACACAGGATATTTCGTGAGGCAAGATAGGTGAGAGGTTTAGCAATCAGATTTAAATAAAATGGAGTGGAAATACTGTTGAGAAAAGCTAAAAAGGGCATACGCATGAATCCTTTTTAGACAGAAGAAGATATACAAAATATGAATGCTTTACAAGGTAGAGCATAAACTGAATTCTACCTCTTCTACTTAAGAGCATTCAACCATAAATGATTACGAATGGATGGTAAACATAACAGAATACATATGAAACATAGAAAGAAAAACACATTTGCTAAACTCACACCACATGGATCTCATGAATCAGAGCTGCATCATTCTATTAATTTCCAAGCCAAAACTGTACAAATGAAAGTGTTGGGTTTTTCTCCACGCTATTCCCAGAAACTCCAACCTTTTTCAAAATGACTTTCAATACAATAAATAAGCTTTTCTATGAGAAAGTGGATCGACCCAAAGTTGGGGGATTGTTTAATCATTACAAACGGAAAGGAAAAGCCAACCATCAGTAACAGGAGCAGTGTTACATTTAATTTCTCTGATGACCAATTAAAAAAAACAAAAATGTAGTGTAGATCTTCTGGGGCGACTGTTCGCCTTCCTTTTGGCCATTTGAATAACAACTATCATTTTAATAACATGGCTTTTAAGTAAGATGCGCCTTTAATGAAGAGAAAACATATATTGTTAATGAACGGGCCCACCTGCAATTTTTGCTTAACTCACCCACGCGCCAATATTCACTTTCAACTGTCTTCGCTTCTAAACCATAGTAACATAGCCAAAAATTGTTGAATAGGCTTTGACAAACTTACTTGGAGAAAATCACACTGAAACAAATCGAATTTTTGCAGAGCGGAAGTGATTTGCCCTTTGGATCTCTGTGCACCGTGCCAAAAGATGTATGCGTCGCGCCACTTTGGAGATGGTTTTGAGGCACTTCCTGAAGTCCAAATTGAGCCCAAGTGTACTTTTTGGAAATCCCTGCCTGTCTAATTTCCAACCCAAGTGGAATTTTTGGATTTGGATGCCATTTGCCCCTCCAAAATTGCAATCTCCAAAGACTGCTTCCTGTATGTCAAAATAGGGGCAAAGAGGTCCTTTTTTGGGTGTTTTTGACCTCCTAAGGACTCAAAAATTGCCCAAATTTCTTGGCCATGCACCAGAAGTCATGATTTTTCATGAAAAATCCAAAAATATAAACTTTTTGTGATTTGGAGCTCCCTATCAAAAACGCGTGCCAGGTGAAGCAGCGCGCAAGGAGAAAAACCTTGTTTTTTGTGCAAAAAAATTCAAACATTCAAAATGTGCTCCAAATTTCTTGAAATTTGGGCTGTACCCTCTCCATCACATGTCATGCTGGGCCAAAGAGGCCTTGGCCAAGACTCAGAGCCGATCTTTCTCTTTTTTCCTCTTTTGTCTTTTTGTCACCTTCCTCAATTTTGCGTTTAGGCTCCTGATTCTCGCTTTGGAGCTCTTGTTTCGGGCCATGTAATGGTAAGTAATGCACCTCAACATTGCTTTTTCCCTATTAGCCTTCTCCAACAGCTTCTCCAAGTGAATGTTCACTTTCTCTAAAACATACTCCCGGTCCTCATCTCTTTGCTCCATAGGTCTACCTTGTGCTGCCATGATGTGTTGCCGGTTTTCCTCGATCAGTGGCAACTATATCTCAGCTTGCGGATCCTCAAGTTGTTTGTTCCTCTGCTCCAGGTATTTCATATTCCATTTAGCTCTCTCCAAGTCAAGGGATAAGGCTTGGATCTCTGTTTGCTGCTCCTGGATGATCTCTTTAAGTTGTGCACTTTGCGGACCCGTATCTGTATCATCATCATGAAGGAGAACGAAGTCGGTCTCTCGTTCACCTGATGGCCCCTCATCATGCATTGGCTCCTTACCTCTGTCCTATACCTGTAGTGCTGATGTCGAAAGCGAGGCCCCTTCCACCCCGGGTGGAGATAACACTCGCTTTGCTGCTGCAAACAAATGTCTAGAGCCCCTCTGATATGTGATGAATACCGACACACTAGCGGTATCATGGTGCTCATACCGATGAGAAGGTCCCCCTATCTCAGGATTAACCTCTGATAATCCCTGTGAAGCTCGGAAGAAGTCACGAGAGATGAAATCATCCCAAGTGATACCCTGTAAATCAAGCTGATGCACCACCAAAATCTTGATGAGAGCAAAATGACAAATGTTGTTGAACTGCTGCTCAGGGGTCTTGTGTTGCACAAGGGCGGTCATCCTCTCTATGTTTTGGCATATGAAATATGGGATGTTCATCATGCGTACCCGGGTGAAATGCATGAGCAACCTGATGTGATAAGCATATAACCGGGAGAAACGGCCTTCACAACTGAAATACTTCATAATTAACTTCATTAGAGGGGCATATTCATCTTTAAGATATCGGAAGGGAAACACCCTCTTAAGCTGCCTCAAGAAACCAGGTTTAACATATGGCTCATAATGCTGTCGGTCAACTTTTTGTCTCTTGTTCCCTGGCTCTCCAATATTAGGCATGCCGATAGCTAATGAGATAGAGTCTGGTGTAAGTGTGAAAGTAACACCAGCAAAAGTAACTTGAGCACCATGTAAATGTAGAACAAATAGGCGAGCCATCTCATGGTGAAATTGAACATTTGCAACCTTTTCGCAAAACTCATAGCATGACTGAAACTGAAAACAAGAGACGGTAAGAGGGTAGGCCTACAATTCTGTGAGGGTAGTCAGTTCTTCTCTAACATGTCTGCCACTTTTATGAGGCTTCCGGGGTGCATGTTTTTCCGTGGGTGAGTCACTTTGAGTTTCCACCTCATAGTCAGATGAATGATCAGATGACATAATTGATGCTATGAAAACTGCTTGGAGAAATGAATGCTGGTCGCAAGACTGTGTTGGACTGTTGTTGTAATATGGTTGAAATCTGTCACCAAGGGAGAAATGTAACAAGGGACTATTAGGGAGGGAAAATATGAAGGGATTAGGAGTATTAGGATAGATTTTATTTAGGGCAATGTAGGAGGGTTTGGGAACTTTGCATAGGGTAGGGTTTGGGGGTTTTACATTGGGCAATGAGTGAAAGGGAATTGGGGATAAGGGTTTAGTAAATTTAGGGGATAGGGAACAATGAAATTCAAAGAGATATGATATAAGGAAAAAGGGAATGAAGGAAAAAGGGACAGATGGGATGGAAGGGGAACCTTGGTAACAAAATGATGAATTTGCAACCCTTAACAACAATTAACATAAGGATTTTTAGAGGTAGGGTTTGGAAATTTTGTTTCAAACATTTGGAACCATAAACCACCATCACACAACACACAAAAATGGATGAACCACTGAGATGTCGACCCTACCTGGCACGTCCAAGCAATTCAATGGTGATTTGGAGGAATTTCGGGTGTTTTTTGGGTGTTAGACTGTATGCGCCATGCCACTACCAGTGCGTCGCACCCATTCCAAATTGCACTGGAGGATCGCGCCCAATGCGCCGCGCCACCTATTGTATGCGCCACGCCTATCAAGACACCTCCAACTTTACCCAAAATGTGCGCTGGCTCACCCAATTTACTTTGAAATGCTTCTCTCCGACCTTGGCATTTAAAATGACCTTGATCCTTATGAGAAAATCTGTATAAAGACATGGAGACATGGTTTTGATTTTTGTTTCTTCAAAACCCACTTTTGCAATGTTTTGTTTTGGCACTTTTTCCACAATTTAATGCAACTCTGTATTTCACATTCCCTTTTTGGATTTTTGACTAAAATGATGAAATTTTTGGCAATTTTTTTTTTTTTTTTTTTTTTTTTGCAGGGGTAGTTGACATGGAATTTGGCAAAGGATGATCAGAATCTGCTTTCAAAGTACTTCATGGTGGATAACTTTACATATTTATCATAAACATTAATCTAACGATTTCCTCTTCAAAACAGAGTTTTGAAGAGGAATCACCCTTGAGCATTATGGATGATGAAAATCTGGAGATGAAATTTGTTGAACCTCCCTCTAGCCTGTTGGAATTATTGGGTACTTTAAAACACGACTTATGAAACCCTAGACCTATGACTGACATGATTTTTTGCCCATCAAAATACCAAATATTGACTGTCATTTAATGAACTTTGATGAACAGACCTGAGCCAGCAGGTACAAAGCATGAGGGGTAATGACTGACAAGACCCTTCTGTTAGATTATGGCATGCCCCTAGTGGAATGCAGCTGAGTGGATGGAGCGAGACACCTAAAAATGAAATGCATAAAGAGTTTTGATCTCCGACGGAGGACTGACAAGACCGACTCTAACACTAACTAAAGATCAACATTTAATGAATCATATGTTTACTGGATATACACTAGTTGCATTAGACACAGTTGCGTGTACACGCAAGTTCCCTTCACTGAAGTAGCATATATGAATCTGAGTATGGAAATGAAAAATTGTTTGATTTGATAATATTGATTCACCCCCCCCCTCTCAGTATTATTTCCAACAATTGGTATCAGAGCGGGTCCTTTGGTAGAAGCTTGATCGCTTGAAGGAGATCCGTAGAACAATGGGAAAGAAGCTTAAGAAGAAAGCGCCTAAGAAGAAGAATACATCTCAGAAGAACTATGATAGTGGGAGAATCGATTGGGGAATATGTGGAAGAAGCACTTTAGATTCAGAATCACTTCAAAATGAAGATGAACAAGCAAGAGAACTATCAGGTATGAATTTGTTATCCTTTGGTGATACATTTATCCATCCATTTGAAGATGTTGAAAGTGATAGTGAAACAATTGAATTTTCTCTTATGGATGAGAAAGAAAGATATCAAATAGAGGTAGAATTTAAAAGGCTTACAGACAAAATTAGAGATCAACAAGATCTATTGCACAAAAGGGAATGTATCTCCAAAGAAGAAGTTACCAAACTAAAAGCTCAACTAGAGGAAGGAAACAATGTAAGGAAGCTATTCAAGGAAAAGGAAGATCAATGTCAAAAGTTGCACGATGAAGTGACATCATTAAGAAATGAAGTCAATGAAAGAAGCACAAAAATCAAGAAACTCAGAGAAAGATCCAGTTACTATGAGAGTCTTGAAGCTACGATCCGCTCGCTAAAAGAAGATCTTGAAGAATCAAATAAGCAAAATAAAGAACTACTCCAAGCTCTTGAAAAGCAAGAAAACGAAGTTCTTGAATTAAGATATCAGTTGGAAGAAGGAAGAAAAGCTGAAGAAAACATGAAGAAGCAGTATCATGAAAAGGAAGAGCAACATAAGGTTGAGGTAAATATTCTAAAAGACAACTTAGAAGAAAAGGATAAGCTCTTACGATTTCAAGATAGTACTAAGATCTTGGATGATATTCTTAGTAGTCAAAGGTCTCCTGCTATCAAAACTGGTCTTGGTTTTCATGAATATGTTGAAGGTGAATCTAGCTCACAAAATAACACAAGGAACTCTAATGCATAATCTGAAATGCTCAACAAGGAGATGAGAGGTCAATCTTATCAACAACTAAGGAAAGAAATTCTTCAAAGAAAATCTTTTACTCCTCCGATGAATAATGTTGAATGTTATGTATGTCGTAATCTTGGACATGTTGCAGCCAGATGCAGAAGTAGAATGGTTCAAGACCATCACACAAAAATATCATCACGTGCCAAGTACTTTAAGGGATATTGTTTTTCTTGCAATATGTTTGGTCACAAAGCTGTTGGTTGCTACAGAAGGAATATGAAACATGTAAGATGTTATGCATGTAAGAAGCTGGGACATATAGCAAAGGAATGCAGGAACAAAGTACGGGCACCATACGAAAAGGAGAAAACATCATCACACTTGAAGATATGGAAGAAGAAGGAAGTATAGTCAGAAAGATGTGGCACAGCGCAATGTACAGACATAACAGACTCAGAGGAAGCTGAAAGTGTAAAACTTTAGTGTTCTCAATCTCATACGCAAGTTTCATAAAGAGAAGTAGCGTATATACGTGAGTTAGACTACATAGTCGTGTATATGTCAAAAGCAGTGGGACAGGCTCAGGAAAAGGGTCTGATATGATTCAGTCCATTATTTGCTCTGTTTGATAATGGTTACAATCTACTGATGTTGTGTGGAAATGTCTTGATACTTGTAAGATGTTTAGAGGTGTTTTGATCCTAACTTGATGATGATGATGCCTTGATACTTCTTGCTAATATATGCATGATCAAATCTGATAGTAAACAAGATGGCACAGGTTCAGGGGGAGAATATGCTTTTAATAATGCATTGTCGGCATTATGGTTAGTGGTCCTTGGTGATGATGCTTATATGGCTAAATGATACATCTTTCCATGATATGGTTATGAGTTGTCCATGACAAAATCTCATATGCTTCTTGGGGTTACATAGTTGGTGTTTAGATCAGATTTGTGGTTGATTCTCTGATGATGCATATATGGTGCTTACATGGTGATCTTCATAAGGATAAGGAGAAGTACAAAGTACTTGATGATGAGTCACTCATATGCATAAAAATCATATAATACAGTTATGATGCAGGATTCCTATAGTTCTTGGTGCTCATGTGGATGAGGATTGTTGTTGATGATATCAAGAAGTCTTGACAAAAGATCTTGAGCTCAAAATACATAGTGCTATATGCAGTATGATGGATACATGGATGATTACTCAAAGTTGCATTATTGGAGACATGATGATGATGACTTCTTACCTATATGATGATAGGTTGATACTTACATATGTTGATTGATGCAGATGTTCCCAAGTGATGATACATGGATGATATATACGATCATGCAGATCTTGATGTTGATGAGATGGCTATGGTGTTTTTCACATATGATATAATGTGAATAATTTTGTATGTCATATACAAAATTCATTCATGGAAGGCTATGATAATGTTCAAAAGGATGAGTTGATATCTATATGCAGACATACCTTGTTACAGGTTGTTAACTTATACACTAATGGACATATACAGGTTGATGGTCTAGATGTTGTTGACAGATCATACATTGTGTATGATAGTTGCTGATGACTATCATGGTCTTATTTAGATGGTTGGTCTCTGTTATAAATGTCATGTAAAAGTCATATCAAGACTCATGATGTAATAGTTTGTCTCTGTCTATTGTAGTCATTTGATGAATCCCTTTTGGTCATATGATGTAATTTGTACCCCGACTATGCATGTGAAGGATGATGTAATATTTCAGTCATGTATAAACAATTGGTATCTGGTGTATCCCCACTTGGTTGGGTGGATGAGTCAATATTGGTATATCCCCACTTGGTTGGGAGATGGATGTATGTATGAGTCTTTAGTGATAGGAAGGTCATTTATGATGTATAGAGTCATGTTCTTCTTGTAGAACATCTTTTTGCAGACCTTGCTTACAGTCAGGGGGAGCATGAACAGCACACTTCAGTAGAGCAGAGATTTCAACATGTACTCAGAGGGAGCATGGACAGATTAGTACACCTTGGCATATACAAAGGGGGAGCTCAATTAGAGATTTCAGTAGGTACTCAGGGGGAGTATGGACAGTAGAATGTATATCAAGGAAGAGAATATCTTGGTCCGCCCTTTGCCCTTGATGTTAAAGGGGAAGAGTGACTTGGCATGGTTGTTGCCATCAAGTCCAAAGGGGGAGATTGTTGGCATTATGATGCATGTGTTGTACTTGATGGCAACCCACTCGTAGAAGAACAACTCACTTATATATAACTAGATGAATCTACAGAAGAGATATCAGATGTGATAGAATACATGGGATGCAAGACAACTCAAAGGAATCAGTTCAGATGTAATGAACAATGACAACTCATTAAGATGACAGTTCTCAGTATGACAAGTTAGCTTTGCCATCAAGTCCAAAGGGGGAGATTGTTGGCATTATGATACAAGTGTTGTCCTTGATGGCAACTCACACAGATGACAGATCATAGTGCAACAGGTCAGTAGCAAAGAATTGATGATCAGACTACAAAGAATGAAGAAAGAAAAGTATATATGCAAGTTCACTATATACCAAGTCGTGTACACACGCAGGTTCACTATATACCAAGTCGTGTATACACGCAAGTTCGCTATATACCAAGTCGTGTATACACACAGGATCACTATATAAAAAGGCGTGTATATCGTACACACACACTTTCACACAAGGAAAGGCATGTACATGTCGAAAAACTAAGTTTTGGGCCCGTGGTATTTGGTCCATGGTATTTTGGTATTTGGTCCTTGGTATTGCATCTAAAGTGTTGAACCCAGGTATTGGGTCCCTAGTATTGGTTCTAAATGGTTTTGGACCATGGTATTGAGTAAGGCCTAAGACTATAAAAGGAGGAGAAGATCATTAGGCAAAGGCACTGAAAAATTCTTCAATATCTGATGAAGTATGAGATCCAGTATGCAGGTTATGGGTTTATGATGCTTTTCTTGATCTGAGCTAAGGAGGAATCTCAGCGGTTGATGAAGAACAAGATCTAAGGATAGATCAGGATCAAATGGTTTGGAATGAATCATCTCTATATGGTTTGATCATGATCTGTATACTGACACATGTAATGTTCTGACCTTGGTATAACTTAAGTTTGAAATAGCTGCAAATCATGAATGAATATTTACAAATGTATACGCTGGTTGACTTTGATAAAAGCGTGTACATATGTAGGTTAGATACATATAAGTAGTGTATACCATATGAACTATGATTTTTGAAGTCACTAGTGGTTCTGATTGTTGATGAGTGCTGGTGACTATTTACTGGTCTCAATATTCTACATATTCAGATTGGTTGATTGTGTTTAGCTTCAGTGTTGATGGATGAGATCTAACAATGGATCAGGATCATAATGACCTATCTTTATGTGATCTGGTGGACTAATATCTGGTTGCTAACACACATATTATCCTTGTATATGTAATGATCTGGGTATGTCTGAAGTCAGGAAGTGCAACGAAGGTATAAGTAAGTAATTATTGACATATACGCTGGTTCACTTTGGTGAAGTTGCGTATACATGCTGGTTAGACTCTTCCAAGTAGCATATACACTCTGAAGCATGATTTTTGATGATACAGTTAGATATGAACATTGTTGCAGAGTTCTGGGTTCTGCTCTGTGTTATGGTGATTGTAGTTTGTTGACAAGGTTTCAGTGATTTAGTATTCGGTGATTCAGAGATTAATGATGCTAGTGTTGATTGATTGTGTGCTTCAATGATATTGATGGGTCTAGTATGAAAATTGGATGAAACTTGGCCTTCAGATTATGGTGTTGTGCTTCAGGAGTATCCAGTCTGAAAATTTATGAAACGTGGTACCTGGAGGAAGAAAGAGAAGGTTGTAGCCTTCTGTAGGCTGGCACCTATGTACTAGTACATCAGCTAGTGCAAGAGATAAGGGGGTGGTAGCTCCCTTCCAATAGCAGCTGGAAAACGAGTGAAGGTTGGAGCATTAAGTAGGCCGGCACCTACGTACTAGTAAAAGGATTGGCTAGTACCAGAGCTATGGGGGTTGTAGCTCCCTTCCAGGAGAAGCTGGAGAATGAGAGAAGGTTGTAGCCTTCTGCAGGTAGAAGCTTGTGTACTGGTATAAGACTGCACCAGTATAGAAATATTGTAAAAAGAAGTTTCATATTAAAAGAAGATAGAGATGACTTGCAGTAGGTGGTTTTCACCCACATTGGGTTTCCACCTTACATCATGGTGTTCATGTGTGCTTCTTGTGTGTGATGATATGTTCTATTTTACTACACTTCTTTACTGTTCATATGGTTAATAAAAGTTCTGATGCACTAACTAAAGATCAACATTTAATGAATCATAAGTTTACTGGATATACGCTAGTTGCATTAGACACAGTTGCGTGTACATGCAAGTTCCCTTCATTGAAGTAGCGTATATGAATCTGAGTATGGAAATGAAAAATTGTTTGATTTGATAATACTGATTCAACCCCCCCCTCTCAGTATTATTTGCAACACATAATACATAAAACACATATACACAGAGATTTTCCCCTAGATCCCAAAACTGGGACTACCAGCTTGATTTTTCATTATGTTCCTTTCAATGTTACAATACATATTTATACATGTCGAAGCATCCAATACCATGGACCGAAAACCATTGCGTCCAAAACCATGGACCAAAAACCATCGCGCCCAAAAAACATGTGCGAAAATCATGCACAAAACCATAGGTGGGTCTGCCCAACCTAACATAGGGTCCAAAACCAAAATTTTCTGGAGCGCTGCCTTGGACCCCATAAAGTGGGGTTACGGGTACACCTCAAAGCCCATGTGACCCCCCCTGCTACATAATCGGCGCAATGAAGGGGGGGCTCCGCCCCCCTCTAACCCCCCAATTAACTACGTGGGCTAGTCATGGAAAGAATATAACACAACCCAACAACATGGAGTTGGAACAAGAGCCACAAAATGAAGACATTGACCAGATGTGGAGAGCACCACAGGCCATATCTCAGCCTCCACTACCTCTAGTGTCAGAACCAACCCCAAGCGAGAAAGGAGATGTTGTTCTCCTTGATGATGATCCGATCATGGATGTGTACAATCTATCATTTTATGAGTTGTACAAAGAAGATTGTATAGGGGAGGAGGAATCACTTTCCGAATGATCATGCATCACCTTCATTCATCAAGGAAAGGGTGATAGTGTCAGACACTAGGAAGCATCCAACTGCCATTGCCCAAGCCGACTTGGCCTATGCGGAAGAAACAAGCTCAAATTTTCAGTACCTGATGGTTGAGAATGAACAATTGGCAAAGAACTTGTAGGCTACTAGGCAAGAGGGAGAAAAAATCTGAGCACCAACATAGAATTCAGTTTCCACATTGGGGGAGATGAAGACAAAAATACTTTCTGAAGTATCAACACTTGGTGATACTTGCGGAAGTTATATGGAGGACTTGTCACCATGTATAAAGCAGTTGTCCATGTGCATGGCCTACAACAATGAAGCAAAGAGTCCGTTCAAACTCTCAAGAACACACATGCTGCCATCACCCATGTACAATAGTGGACAATGCGATACAAAGGGTCCCCACTTGACTTAGAAAAGAAGATGAAGCCATAGCTAGATTTGGTGAAAGAAAAGGTTTGAATGTTGATCAAGAACTATGAGCAGCTCACCCCATTCATCGGCAACAGACAAGCCTCATATGTGTGGTTGTACAATAGTTTGGATTTCATGGTGAGAAATAACATGATCCCATAAATCGATTCCCTCGCCGATGCTAAACCCAAGAACCAAGTCCAACTAGAGATCAATGAGCACATGGAGGAACTAAGATGAGATACCACCAAGGAAGACTTGGATTTAAACACATACAACATGTAGAAGTACATTGGTGGTCATGTCAAGGTCAAAACCATGTTGCTCATGCTTTAGAATGAGTTGGCTATAGGTTCCAATATCATATACCTGGTTTCCATGGAGGCAAGAGTCTGCTTCCAGAAAGACACCATCAAACAGTTTGGGGACACCATCACACAGTACCAAGCTTGGCACCGATATGTGACCGAGAAGCATTAAGTGGATGTTGCTGAGCTGGACTTTCCCCAAACTCCAGAGTCATATTGTTGTGTCTTGTTAGGCTATCTCGAGTTTGTTTTGTCTTATATGGGTACATGTGGAAAATGTAATATTATTTGTAAATACGTTGTAAGTGAAATTCCAAGTTTCAATATTGGAATATAAAAAGTCACCAAGTAATGTAATGTGTAATTTGGTAAAGAAATTGAAGATTCATGAGGGAAGTCAAAGAGTCACAAAGGGGAATGTTAAGGGTAACCCCACCCTTTGTAATAAATAGAACCTCATAACTCATAGAACAAGCTTTTGGGAGACAAGATTTTGGCTAGGCTTAGGCTTAGAAAAAGTTTGGGAGTATTGTGAAGAGCCTTGGCTTCTCCATAGCATAGATCGAGTATACTTATTTGGGGGAGTAGGTTTTCCTGACTGTAATGTTCCACTATTGGGGATACTGACCATGAAGGATGTATTTATGGATGGAACTTTCACTTATAATAATAGTATCAAAGCTAACACGCTTTCATGCATATGTTGTTAATGTAGTAGGACTATTCTTGTTGCGTAGGAAATGTATGTTATTTAACTTACGCATATTCTTATGAACTACTTTGTATGAATTTGTATGAATCTTGTTGAATGCATGTTGTTGGGTTAACTCATCACTTTAACTTGTGGACTATTATTCATTTTAGCTTGTGATGTCATTTTTCTTGTATGTTCCTTTAAATCTATGTACTATTACAGGCTTCTAAGGGGCGCACTTCCTTTTCCCCCTCCATGTGTTAGAACCTTCATTTATCACACTTAACTCTCTGCGGGGTCACACACTTTCTCTCACCCAAAGTTATCATACTTTCCTCTGTGCGCTACCGCGGTCAAGGCATTACACTACCACCCACTACTAGGAATCCTACTCCAAACGGTGTGAGGACTAGTTGGGACTTCATATCGGGGAGCTCCCTTGAATGTTGGTGGGTCCATCACCGTCAACATTTATGGTGCTAGAAGGATGGTCAGATGACAATATGAGCCCTTGAAGTCTGTTTCGAATTTCTTCTCATATTTCATGACTTATGTCCAAATCCAAACCCTGACATGTTTTTCTAACTCTTCTCATTTTGAAGTGTCGGCAAGCATTTTAGATGACTTTTCCAGATATAATTTTAATGGCGAGGGTGGAAAAAAGTTGTTCAAGCACACAGTTGCTTTTGTTGGTTTCTATGACAAGCATGATGTCCTGTCTAATGATATTACCTATGGGTTGTTCGCTTTCACATTCGAAAGGCGTGCAAAGAAATGGTGTCACACATTGCCTGTAGCCTCTATACAATTTTTGATAAGTTGTTTAGAGAATTATGGCGTGATTTCATTCTCTATGACCTTAAGGTCATTAATCGAAAAATATTAAAATTTCAAAAATCACCTAACGAATCCCTTCCACTTTTTCATGATCGTTTTCTTCACTATTGTTTTGAATTTCCTGAAGATGAAGTTGACTGGGAATTCTTGGATGAAATATTTCAATATCTTGTTCACATTTTTGAAAATCCACATGAGTTAGAATCTTTCACACCTCCCCCAACATACCTCAGTGTTAGAGCTTCTAAATCTGAGACAAACAAGTTTCTTATGCCAAGTGACCCTTCGTCCCCTTCCCATCAAACAAATCTAGCTTCGCAGGTCAAGCTGGGAAAATTTGGGAATCCACTTGTTGATCTATCACCATCTCCTCCTACCCCACCTGCTCAGGATTTATGCGTAGATTTGGACTGTAACTCCAATGGTTGTCATGTGGTCTTATCTCCTCATCCTCCATCCTTTGGTCCCTTTGATCCTCCGGATTTTGGTGTGTTGTGTTCATTCGTCTCGGATCTCACATGTGATGTTCATGAGGATCAAGTTCTGGACGAAGTTGGTGTTGAAAAACAACATGCGATATCATTTTTGATGAGTATGTGTGGGAATCTGAACAAGTATATGTGGTGAAGGAAGCCCAAAATTGTCTCTTTTTGACCACCTTCTTACACTCCATCCTCCTTTTTTACTCTAATAACTCTAATTGAGCTTTAGTCTACAAGGTTTATGGAAATAGCAGGTACTTAAACATCTTTTATTTCATAAGTTTCACTTTTCTTTATTATTTAACTTAATATTAGCATGAGCTACTGAATTGCATCAATTATGCAACTAATGACTGATTCTACTACAAAGTTGAAGGTTCGTTAGGTTCTGAAACTCCAACCAAGGAATGAGACATATGTCCAGGTGGCTAATAGCTGGAGAAATGATATTTACCTATATTCATGGTCTAGATATATGATAAGAACACCACATAGGCCCATTCAACGCGAAATTCAACCAGCGAAGAAGGAACTGAAGGCAATCCAGGTGAGCGAGGAAATTAATTGAAGTAGATATTTAGCCTCATAATTTGCTTCTCCGATAGAAAATAATGAGGAAATCATGAGATATTATCCTCTTATGTTATTTTTAGTCTCTGTCGAGTAGGATAGGCTCATAAATCTCTAAAAAGTTATTTGATGGAGATTATGAATCTATCTCTCGGCATGACAAACACAGTCTTGCATATTGTTTGAAAAACTCTATTTTATAGTTATAAAACTATGTTTTATTTATCCTTGTTGTGCTTTGCTTCGACGCATATATAGTCCTTTGAAGAGTCATGTTGTTGCCTACATCTCGCAGGAGGGCCCCTTAGAGTTGTAAGGTTTTATTGTTTTCAACTAACATTTTAATTATGCATTTTATATCATGTTTAATCCATTCATCTAATTTTCCAGTTCAATTGTTAGTGAATTATTTTGACAGTGATCATAAATTGTATAACAGAGCGTGTTTTTGTTTAACCATTTTGTTGTAGGATGAATGAGTGAATCCGAGATCTCTTATGCACATGATAAGTAGTATAGCAGAGTGTGGATTGATTTATGATTTGAAGTATAGTTTGAGTTTGGTGAAGAGGATTTCAATTTCCAATTAGCGTTAATGTCTCTTTTTTATGCTAGAGTGATTTAGATTTAGTTTCATTATTTAGTTGAGTAAGTGTGATATTTATTTTTGTAAAGTGTGATATTTCATTTAAGAAAATGCAATAATTTTGATTTCATTTTTGTTAAAGAGTGACATATTTATTTTCATATAAGAATGATGAAAACATGTGAATCTCAATATCTCAATTTAATATAGGAATTGATTGAACAATCATGGCTTCTATTACATACAGCACACATACACTTCATCAACATACTAGCCCTGGTTGATAATTTATGTAGTAATTTAACATCAATTAAATTACCAAACAAGCTCCTTCTTCCCGCACCTCGTCCACTTTATCTTGACATCTTCCACAATTCTATCAGTTTTGTTTGATCTAGTGAAAATTCGTTGCCAAATGTTTCTATTTTCGATTATTCAAAGAACACATGGAATGCCAATTTTTCATTTGAATGCTGAGAGGACAAATATATCTTCCCTGATCCTCCCAATATCTCATCTTACCTTTCTGGAAACATATAGGGTGAAATTTATCGTTTTCCATCATCCCCTCTGTACAATTCGTCAGATCATGAGGATGTCACTGTCCATCATATTGAACTTTATTATTATGGTTGTCATGATGTTTTCATTCATTCATCTGATCATGATTCTTATTTGTCCACTATTGATCTTTATAAGCCACCAATCTTTGATCATCCATATTTTTATGAATTGGAAACTCTTCAAATTGTTGAGGCACTTTAGCCCAAGCTGATGGTTATGTTAGGTTCTCGTAGCCTTGAGGTCAGTTCCACTTCAGATCAAAAATTTGTTGAATCTTTCCAGGCTCCTCATCACTTTGTTGTTGATATTGAAAATCAATATAACTTACCATTTTCACATCCTCCACCAGAATCACATGATCCCATTTCTCAAGCATTGGAGGAGTCATACGTAGGAAGCACTATTGTGAAACAAAATTTTTCTTCTTTATTTATGTTTGCTTGTTTTTCAAGTTCGAAGGTGTGTACATGCTTGTCTTCCACTCACAATGTGTTAGGCCACTATGATACATTCGCAGAATTCCATGCATCTGCTTTCCATTTTTACTTTTCAGTGGATGTAGCCAAGCTTTGAACGTATTTCTTTTCAGTGTTTCATCTTTCTTTTTGGTCAATTTGATTGTATATCTTTCTTGTCGACCATGCTCTCGCCTACATGGGCCAACCAATGCATCAATGGTTGCAATAGAAGTATCACTTTACGTGAGTTGGCTTATGTTCTGCTTAGGTTAGGAATAGGAGTAGTTTTTTTTTCTTGTTTGTTTCTTGATTTGTTTACTATGTCTTGCTTATTTCCTTTTTTGTTTTCTTTTGCACCTGTAGGTTAGTTTCTACATGAAACCGTGTTTGGCTTCTTAGACAAGCAAGGTGAAATCCAAGAGGAACTTATACAAATATCAACACTTGGTTATCTGTCTATTCCCTCTCTTTATGTCAATCTTGCATTTCTTCTAGTCGATGATACCCTGATGGAAAATACGTTCCTTGCAGAGAGAGACATGGTGAAATCATGATGCTTACACTCTTAACTAGTATTGCCTACTCGAATCAGTTTTCTATTTTCGGTTAACCCTTGTCATCTAAATCAAGTACAGTAAGGAGAGGGGGAAAAACTTAACAATTATGTCAGAGGTATATATAAATATCCTTATTTTAAGGGACAACCTCTTCTACTCTCAATAAGTTGGAATCCCTCTTCTTCCTCATGAAATAAATAAGTGCCTATGCATAGTTCTTTGAAAAATGAAAAAATAAATAAGAAAATAAAATAAAGGGCGAAAGAAGAGAAAGGATTCCTATGTAGAGAGGTGAAGCAAGTAACTCTATGGGGGCACTGTATAGGCTCGCTAGCAGTAGAGCAATGCTTCTATTCCTGAAGTGACTCCGCCAAGGTACTATCCAGACCTACTGGTAGCGAAGCTACACCAGAGATGAAACTAAAACTTTGGCAGTCCATTTGACTTGTGCATCTATATAACCCTCATCCCCAATCGAAAAAACTCAGTTTGAATTGACATGGTATGTTTTCCACCAATAAAGAGAATGGTAGGGGCTACATCTTTAACTCAAGCTAAGTGAAGAAGATATGATAATCAAAGAAAAAAAAATACTTCTGGAAGATTTAGACTCGATTTGCATGAGGCAAAGTCAATACAAATAGTTGGAGTTCTACCAGTGTGTCGCCAATGTTGTAGCAAATAGAAACACCCTCCAAAATTTCGCTTGTGCTTAGATTTTGGAGCCTTTTTTCTAAACCACAACAGCTCATCTTGCATTGATCTGAGTAATTATGCTTTGACTAGGCCTTATTATTTTCATATTGTCTTGTTTTTTCTCACTTAGTTCATTTTCTAACCCACAAGATGATCTCCTGACTTGGTCCCTTGACAGTGTCGGGATTTCCTCATAGAACTATGCAATTCTTGAGGGCAACTAACCTTGCTCTTGGGAATTGTGCATTCCTAACTGCCAGTGAGCCTTGAGCTCACAAAATGTGCAATACTGAATGGCATCCAACCTTGAGCTAGGAAATTACGCAGACAGTAGAGGCAGCCAAGAGCCACTAAGTCGAGAAATTACGTAGACATCACTATGCTCGGAAACTGCGCAGTGCATAAACTGAAGAGTTACCCAGTCCTTCCCAAAACTATGCAATCTTTTAGGGTAATGCATGGAATATTTTCCCAAAAAAGAAAAAAAATAAAAAGAAAAAACATCCCTAAAAAATAGTGATCTATTTTTAGTAACCCAAAGGAGGCACTTGTGTTATTTTAGTAAACTTCTGCAAAGTGTCATTTTTCCCTTGATTTTGGGCATGCGCATAATAAACCCTAACTTGACCAAATATATTTAATCAAAACTTCTAGAGCTCATTTGCACACTCTATCTTGGGGCTCTAGCATTCCCAAAGATCAAGGAACCTTCCGTGCAATCATCGTCGCTTTTCCAAGTGAGTTTTGCTTTCCTTGTCTTTTGCCGCTTTTTCTATTGCTTTTTATTGTTTAGCCTGTGAGAGTGTTGTTTCACTTATTCTTTGAATGACTACTATAATTTTAACTTATTTTATCTTGTAAAAGTGTTTTTTGAATTTTTATATTGCTTTTGTGAAGTGTCACATGATTTTTCCCATTTTTTCACCGACGGTCACCGTTGTGGTTACTCTTTTCACATGCTTCATTTTCCTTCAGTTTAATCAATTGTTGCACTTGTTTCACATGAATGCATCAACAATTAGTTAGATTTGCACTCAGTATCACACTATATTTCAAATCTTCTTTTTTTTCACACTCCCCATGGGCAGATATGGGTCCCCTTGCCCGGATCTCACACTCCACTACTTGTACTGTGCAATCTGAGAGCTCAAGGCCTCTACCTTGGATTTTGGAACTGCGCAAAGATTGGACTAGGTGTTATATAGTAATTTGTTGCACCCCTTGTCTCATATCCTGAGTTTTCAAACTTTTCCCAAACTTTCACAAAGCGACAAAAGTAGTCAATGAAGTCACAATGAAAAACATTGATCAGAGCATCCCTGTTGGCTTAGTGGGTCCTAACCCAGGCTCAGAGTTAATTGTGCCAAACAAAACCCTACACTACTGGCCCTTTCAGCATCAACCCACGTAGTGTAGATTGAAGTCTCACCCAAAGTAGTATGGGGGGATGCTAGAACCAAGTTTCTGCATCCAAAGATCAGTGTGATGTCTTTTATTGTGATGTCTTTTATTGCCCTAGATCTACCTTCGAGCAAATCTATAAGCCCATAGGGCCCAGCACTGTGAAGGTCAACGATAGGTATTTGCAGACCCTTAACAAATGAATCATTCACTTACGCACATCAAAAAATACCCCTAGATCTGAGCTCGCGTGGATATACTTAAGTATTTAATAAACATAACATAATGTATTATAATCTTCGTGAAAGTACTTAACATGCATTGCATATAGTTAATAAGACTTATCCCATAGAGTCGCGCATCAATAGATTAATATTTCATAAAGACATTATTCCATCACAACATATATCACAAACATAAATAACAGAAGTAAATAGATAAACACAAATATTCTTCAACAGTCTTCTTTATTGATCTTCAATATGGTATTACAGACTCAAAACTTCCCTGCGCACTCAGCTGCAGGGGTCTGTGCACTCAGCTATGGACACTACTCTAGGCCTCCACACACTCAACTGCGGAGCCTTTTTCCTTCTATCTACCCACTGCTTACTTGCCCTTTTTTCCTCTCTTAAACATAGACATGCCTTAGACTCTTTAAAACACACCTATTTATAGCTTTTTACATACAATCCCATGGTTCACAGACCATGGGTGGATCTCAAAACTGACTCGAATTTACGTAGACAAGGGGCTAAAACCCCTTTTAACTCCTAACTATCTACACACTCCACATCCACAAATTGCGGAGACGTTACATCTTTTACCAAAATTTACATCAATTCTTGGGTTTTTAACCCCAAAACTGACCCAGGGGACCCTATCCCAATAGGCGCCCAACACAAAGGGTCTGACTTTCCCTCGAGTCACTTGACTGGCATGGCGATATTGCTGCAAAGATCTCCCAACTCCACCGGCAATGCTCTGTGTAGCTACCTACTTGACCTCTTCTACGAGCTGCTCTGTAGCTTGTCCTTCCACGGCCAGCTTCATCATTTGTTGTGTTTATTGCAAGCCCATCAGCTTTTCCTGAATGTTGGTTGTTACTTGGTGAGCCTCTTCTAGCAAAGGTCCCAACCTGGCCTTAAGCATGATCTCCTTCTTCTGAGCTACTGCTACATGTGGGAGGAGTTGTTTCCCCTCCTACAACTTGGCGAGGTGCTGCATTATAACAATTGAGCGTGCCATCACCCTAACCTCATCATATTGCTTCTGGATCTCGCGAACCTCTGTATTTAGAATTTGTAGGTTTGGATATTCCTACAGAGTCATTACCAACTCCATCGTTTGTTCAAATAAGGTCGAGAAGTCACCGACTGCAGCATCCAAAGTGGTTGTCCCTTCCTTGATGGCGGCTCCGCACTGCTCCCTAAGCTCATGCAGAGTCATAGGCTATAATTTGACTTGCAGCTCCATTATTTTCATATTGAGTTCAAATTGAACTCTTCCAACTTCCGCCTTCACCTCACGCACGCCTGCAGCTAATTTCTAGATCTTGGCTTTCGGTTGTGCGTCCTCTGGAATGTGCAAATCTAGCATTGTTCTGCACACCTCTGCTACCATGACCTCCAGCCTAGAACTTCGTGCCTACATTGTATCCTTTTCCTTCAAGGCCTGTGTTTTCTTGGCGAACATCTATTCATTGTTCACCCTGTATTCACTTATCAAATTGAGAGCGTGTTGCTCCCGAGCTCTCAATTCCTCTATCACCCCTGCCTGTAGTGCATGAAGAAGCTCATTGGGGAGCACTGCAATGTTCAGACTGATGTTCTTAAGGGTACTTAAGATTATGAGGTCATCGGTCGAATCTACACATAGGGACCCTTCCGGTAAAGAAAGTATGTGAAGGTCTAGGGTCCTTACCAATTCTGTAGCCTGACTCATCCCCGATGCTAGGCTCACTTGTGCTATGCTCTCTTGACCTACGCCCACTTGTATCCTGCTAGTTTGGATCTGCAACTCGCACAAATCCTTTTGGATGCTCCCCAGCGTCTGCATGTAGTGTTGCTCAAACTATTGTTGTAGTTCAGTTGTAGTATCCCAGACTTTGTCACTGATCTCATCGAGATCGCCCTTCGTCAACAGCATGGGAACACCCTGTGACATGTCCAATTTATACTTTTTATGGGGACCTTCTCGTTGCTTCAATCCATGTTTCCTTAGCTAAAATGGGGTTCCTTTCCCCTCATCTCCTTCGCCACCCCATTCATACTATTCTTCCTCCTCAATCATGGGCGAAGGGGGTTTACCACTTCTCTATGATTCACGCTACTCTTGCTCAGCCTGCTCCTTAGCAATGTGCTCCTTCTCCATCCAAGCCTTCTCTATGGCTTCCTTCTTCCATTTCATGTCCAACTTTTGCACATCCTTCTTTGTTGCATCCTTCCTTTTCTTTTCTGCAGAGCTTCCCATGCCCCTACTGGTTCTGGCATCCAAGTCCGAGGGGGCGCACCACTCTGCTAGCCATCGCTTCATCACCTCCTAGATGTCTATATTTGTGACCAAATACAGTAAATCATATCATTTCTGTTGTGGGTCCTTCCGTGCCTAAATGTAGACCCAGTGGAAGTTACCCTTGAATGTGGCATAAGCTGATAACTTCTCGTACAAGGTCAAGAAAAACCCTTGGCACAGGTTGATGGCCATGCAGATGCTTTCTTCCATCAAAACCTAGAATATTTTGGTGTCTATGACCCATGTGGGGTCCTTTGTTGCCCATAGGGAAGCAAACTGCATGGCCTCCAAGAATCCTTCTTTTAATGAAGGAAACTGGCTATCCTTTGGCAGCTCCCATGCAACCAACACAGTGGAGTGCACTAACCAACCATAATGAGATTGTTTGGTCTCATCCTGGACCTTGCGAAAATTCATGAGGAATTCACTGCACAAGTACTAGTGGGCTTTAGTATTGTAGCAATGATGCTGCAACTCCTGGGACTCCCTTCTTTACTTTTGTCAACCCGGTAGTTCGTAACAAACTTGGAAGCGACGGTGCTATATGCACAAGTACTAGCTCTTACTGCAAGCTGTCACTTGATCAGCTGGCACAAGTTCGCTAGGAGCTTAAGCCAACTTCTATGAGTTCTTAGAAGAAGCTTTTAACTGTGATGGATGAAAGCTAACTCAAAAGAGGCTAATCTACTTGCAGAAATAAGCTGAAAGCTGAAAGGAAATGTAAATCCTAGCAAACCCTAGTTTTACCGACTAACCATACTGGTGCAAGAAAATAGATGAAAGCTGCGAAAATGGATGCCATTGACTCTTGTAAAGGTAAAATGCATGTGACTACGCTACTTCTGAAGGAAAATATGGAAAAAAACATATTTTTGTATTTTTAAGTAATTTTGCAGAATTATTATGCATGTGATTTAACTATTTTTGACTGTGCAGAGGTTGTGTTATCACTAGGAACTATAGTTCATGTATATGAAATTGTCCACAAGTTTTTATAAAGTCTTGAGGTCTTGTAAATAGGTTTGTTAGTTTATGTCAATTTCAAAATTTGAAATTCAAGAGTTATGGATGAAAATTCGTGTAAAGGCAAGGTTATTAGTCATCCTCCATCATTGTTAGTTATGTCATGTCATGTCATTGGTACTTTGCGCAGTTTCGCAGCGCGGGTATGATGTCTTTGGTACTTGCGCAGTTTCGCAGCGCGGGTGTGATTGGTCAGTTTTGCTGCGGAACAATGTTTGCGTGTTTTCGTAGCGCCCCGTTTGTCAGCGATTTCGTAGCGCATTCCCTTAAATTTGAACTGCCCGCGCTACGAAATCGGGGTTTCAGGCTTTTTTGCAGCGTTTTTCTCTGAATGTCTAATCCGAGAAGTAGTGAGTCACGAATCCGGTCATGATTGTTTTTTCACACCATTTCTATGTCATGATTAGCCATTACTTTGCCATAAGGTCCGAAGTCATATAGTTGTGTGTCAGTTTAGAGGACGTTATAGGAGCTGGTCATTCCATAATGAGTTCTTCATATCATATGAATGTTTTTGCTCTATGAAAAGCCTGAGCTTTGTTTTAAACGGACTACTGCAAGCGAGCCTGCTCTCTACAGCTAAAGATTGTTTTCGTGCTGCAAACCACCGTCATTCCCTTGTGTAAAATTACTCAAAGAAGCATGGAAAGAAAGGAACACCGTTCGGGTAAATGTGTGAGAACAGAGCCGGAGGGGTTAGATGTAACTCTCGGAGATGAGGAGGTAGCAAAGGCGTTTAGAAGTGCTGGTTGCTGGCGATTTTGTGAAAAATTAAAGGGTGGACATGCAGAAGTGACCAAGGCATTTGCATTGAACTTCACTGGACTGAATTCGAAGGTGGCCATGTTGGAGTTTCCAGTGTCCCCTGAAGTCATTTCTACTGTCACAGAAATCCCGAGGGGTGGCCAAGAGTGGTTCAAGAATTTCAAGTTTGACATGGGTCCGTGCAAGGAGTTCTTGAAGGCACCATATGTAGACGAAGATCTCACTAAAGCTGTCCCAAGGAGCTATCTAAAGGAGAATTATGCTATGCTATTGACATGTATCCAGAAGTACCTGACATGTGAGGGTCGGTACAACAAAGTTTACTCATACCACTTCAAGCTGCTGTTGCACTTCACTGGTAAGAGCTCAATAGACATACCTTTTTACTTATTCAGGAGTATTAGCAAGATGTGTGATAAGATTCAGTTAAAGAAGGAAGCTTATGAAACATCTCTTTTTCATCATGGTCTGGTTAAATTACTGGTGTTGGATAGCCTACATAAAATTGGTAAAGACTGGGATTCATTTGTGTTCATGGCCGGTTTCCCAAGTAAAACGGGCCTAACTCCATTACCTGTAAGAGAAAGAGAAGAAAAGAGTGAGGAAACTACTTTGGCTGAGATTAGGAAAGAAATAACAGACCATAAGAAGCCCAAAGCTAAAACAAAGAAATCAGAGAGGTCTGTAACAGTCAAAGAAACACCTGAAGCATCAATGAAGAAAACTCCTAAGCCAGCAGTTAAAGAAACACCTGAAGCATCAGTAGATAAAACTTCAAAATCATCTAGAGTATCTGAAAAGGAAATCTCTAAGTCACCTCCTAAGGAAACACCTCACTCATCAAAACAGAAAACTCACAAAAGAAAAGATGAAATTAAATCCAGTGAAGTTGAAAGAGTTTCAAGAGTGAGAACTAGAGGCCAGCTAAGCAAAGAAAAAGGAAAGTCAGCCCCTGTGGAAGAGAGTCCTATTTCTAAGGGTAGTTTAAATGACTTACTGGAAGCCATTGAATTAGAGCAAGACCATCCAATTCAAATTGAACCACTTGAAATTGAGCGAGATCAATTGGTATCACCAATGCATATTGATCTAACACAATCCTCACCTGAAAGTTCTAAGAAGTCAAAGGCTTCTAAAAGGTTAAAGTTTGAAGAACCAAGTGAAGAGTATGCCTTTAAACCACGCAGACCAATGACTAGAAGGCAAATGAAAGAAGTGGAAAAAGCTCAAAAAGAGAAAGTACCTTCAGAGATGCCTAGGACAGAGGCGCTTGAAACCTTCTCTGAAATAGTCCAAGCAGCTAAAAATAAGAACAAGGACAATAAGGTGGTTATTAGTCAAAGTGGAAATGTGATTGCCATTAAGAAACAAGCTGGAGCAAGTAAGGAAATACCTCAGGTTCAAAATGTTTTTAAAGAAAAGGCAGTAAGATATACAAGCTATAAGAAAGCTGTAATGAAAGGTAAAACAAGTTTGATCAGTCAAGCTAGCTCAGTATCTGATGCCTATGTATGGACAGTGCCAGCTCTGAAGCAGGCAAAGGTTATGAAACAAATGAATGCAGGTCTAAGAGCAGAGAACAAGAAGTTGAAGGAAGAAGTCATCAGCCTGAAAGAGAAGCTAGACAAACTAGCTAAATGATTCAAGAAGGGATGTGTTTTCCAAATTTTGATATATTTTGGCCATCGTCTTTTTAAAGCTTTTTGAGACTTTTTGATGTCTTTACACCTGTATAGAATGACTGAAGAAATCACAGACTTGAGTTATTGTTGCTTTAAGGTTCATGTATTTAATTTTGATGACCTACAGCAGTTTCGTAGCGCGCTACGAAACTGCTGTAGATGACTGGTTATGTTGAAAACTTGAGTTTGAATGCTGAGGTCAGCAAATATTTAAAGAGATGACTTAATGCCAGCATGGAGGTTATAGAAGGTCAGTCAAATATTTAAAAAAGGATGCCAGGTGTAAATATTCGAAGAAAAGGTGAAGTTTTGTCTCTTATTGAAAGTTTCACTTTATGTCCGAGTTTTTAGGGTTATGATAGAGCTGCTGAGGTGTTAAGTGATACACTTGTCTAGTTATGGGATGACCAGATCATGAGTTTTCTTCAGTCACACGGGACTATCCAAGGATTAAATGGCTTAAAACTGGATCATTAATACATGAACACCGATGGGAGGCAGCAACCGAGAATATAGGCTTCATTTTCTTATTGGTTGATGAATCATCTATGCATCAGGTATCCAGAGTTGTTCATACATTGAATCTGCTTTCAGTTTGGGTTTGGTTATTATTGTAATGCTACAGGTGGCAAGCTCCAAGAACGCAGCAAAGTATACGAGGAGAAAGACTTAAAGTGCCAATGTGATGGAGTCCTCTGTTTTCGTAGCACCATATCTCTTGTAATCAATTAGTTTGTTTATGATATAGTTAAGGTCATTAATGTCAAAATTCCGAGCTCCCTTCATGCTTGTTGAGGAGTCTCGTGCAGTAGTGTTTTGATTGGCTATATATAGGAATAACTTTTATGTAAAAAAGGTTGGATACTTTATAGAAAAACAGTGTTGTTTTGGGCCATTGTAAGACCTTTTTTGACAGTAATAGTAAAACAGAGTTATTCTCTTCTCAAGATTCTCGAAGGATTGTCATGTTCAAATGTAGTGATGGTGTTTTATACTTTATGTTATTTTATAGTCTTGTTGTATGCAATCACTCAGAATTCATAATTATATGCTCTGACTTCCTGTGTATTCAGCAAGCTATGTTTTGGTGGAGTATGTTTGATATGTAATGCTAAGAGCCTTGATTTCCATGAGATCACTTTGTTTTCCTTGTTTACTTAATATTATAGACTCCATAGCCCAATGAGAGCCAGTTTGATGTGTTTCCAACCAGTTATGCTTTCATAAGTGAATAAAGAGTTAGCCATCTAGTGTTTGAAGGATTTTATCAAGAGTTGTGAGAGAGCCCTCTCTGATTAGGAAGGCTAATTCCTAATCTAAAGTATGGTCTGAAACAGTTACATGAAACCTGGCTTGGTTGCAGCCCCTAGTACTGGTTTTGTGATAACAGGTTGATTGGAAAAAGGAAATGGAAAGGGTGCTTGCAGGAGGTTGGGAAGGTGAGAAGAGGGCCTAAGGGGTCCCTAGCACCCTTCCAGAGAGTTTCACAGTGATCAGATCTCGAGAAACTGCTCACGTGATCTTCTACAGGAAGTCTGCAGGGGTTCTAGAAGAAGAGCCGAAAGAGGATTTTAGAGGGTTGATGATGGAAAAATGGTGGGAAAGTGGAAGTGGAGGATGGATGGGGATGTGAAGGGGTCTAAGACCTCGTAGATGAAGCTAAGAAGTTATGAAGGTGATTGGATTTTTTCAAGGATGGAGGAAGCAATGTTGCACAAGAATGTAGGAATTAGGGAAAATTGGAAAAGGGTGGCGAATGAAGGGAAGGAATATGGAATTAGGGGTTGGAGCAGGTGGTATGATGGAGGAAGGATATACAAGGAGTTATTACAGATGCTCTGCACACTATTTCTCAAAATTAATCGAAGAAAGGCTAGAAAAACCAGAGATCTAGTTATTTTGACCTACTTTGACCTAAAACACAGAAACATGATGAGCAGAAGGTTATTGGCTGGAAATCATGCAAGATAACTTATGGAAACTAAGCAAGAATAGATCTAAACATGCAAGTACAAATGGTATCAACTTTTCCAACTAAAAATCTAACACTAGCAATTGCATGAAGAGGCAAAAACAATGTTTTTGTGGCAGCAAGTATGCCTTGGTCTTAGCTCATGGTCCCAAGGAGGGAGAGATGAGATCAAGGATTGCTTGGTGGCCTTTTTGCAGGATTTTTCCTTTACCAAACTATCAAATCAACCTGAAGCATGAAAAGCTACTTCAATCATAAAAAATGACCTAAGTAACAAAGTAAGATTTTAATCTAAATAGCAGAAATTATTTTATGAATGCAACAAAAACACATAAAAGTGCACAAAGGAGGTATTGGCACTTGGGTTGGGCCCAACCCCAAGAGCTACAGCCTCCTAAGAAATATTAGAGCTGGTGCAAAGCTGGATTCATCTTTTTTTATTAATAAATAATAGTTACATCCCAAAAACTGTCTACAAGAAAAAGCTCGAAAATGTGCTGAAATGCAGAGCTAACCTACTGAATAAAATCTAATTAACATTTACCTAAAATTTGACTAACTTCTGACTAACTCCTGCCTAACCAAACTGAGGCCCTAAGCCTTCTTATTTATACAAATTGAGGACCCCAACATTCCTCCTAAACTTTAGGAACTCGACTGCCAAAACTTGTAGTTAACAGCAACTTTACTAGCCCTGCTTGGCTGCCCTTGTGATCATCGATGTGGTGGCCCTTGAACTCCGAGATGCTAGTGGAGAATTCGAGGTAAGGGCTCATAAATGAAGGGGACACCTTCCTACAAATCCTCTTCATTGTTCTTCCACGAATTTGGCTGCCAAGTGCTCATTAAAACCTTTGATTTTGTCTCAAAATTGACAAAAAATTTGCATAAAGCACACATTAGACTTTTTGGCATAATGACTAACCCAATTCACTCTATTAGCATAAATATAATCAAAAACATGCAATAAAATAATGAGAATGGTGGATTAAGTCGAATTAGGAGGCTGAATGAGCCCATATAATTACCCATTTCTGGGGCTCATCATCACCCCCCTATTGAAAGTGTTACTCATCCTCTGAGAAACTAATCTATCTCTTCATCTTTGATGGCCCTGGTGGCCTCCTTACCATCCCAAGCTTCTGATGTGTGCCATAAAATTCTACCTTCTTGTCCATGTCCTTCCACTTCTCCTCCTATTTTGCTTGTTTGAATTCTTGTGCTTTTCCTGGCCTTTAAATACATGGAGGCCTGCCTTTTTCTCTTTTTCCTTTTTGTTTTTGTTTTGTAGGTGTGCTTAATGCAGCAAGCACAGATACTGCCTCCCTTGCCAATACCTCAGGTGATTTCTCCTCTTGCTGTTCTTTTTCTTTGCTTCCTGTAGAAATCCCTGTGTCAATTGTTTCTCTGTGTGTTGCTGATATCTCAGGGTGTGTCTTTTCCTTTTGCTTTTGTGTGCCTGCTTTGGCTATGGCAACCTTTATTTGGGCTTTTTCGGCCTTCTCTGTCCTACTCTACATCCTCTTTTCCCTTGGTGTTTTTGCTGTTGTTTCTTCCTCTGTTTTAGGCTTAGAAATCTGGCCCATTTCCCCTTTTTCTTTCTATTCTTTCTGTGCTTGAATGTCCTGTGTTCCTTCACCATTGGTTTTCTCACCTTCTTCAGTGTGTTCTCCCTCCTCACTACTGGATGGGGTGATGTTTTTGGCCAAAATTCTAATATTGTCATCCCTGGACATGTTTCTAAAGATTTCCCAAGATATGGGAACAGTGTAGGTGTGCAAAGCATCTTTCACCAATAGTTTGATGAGCCCATGATGGTCCAACTAATCTGGGATCCCTTCATTTAACTTTGTACCACATTCAATTAGTGACTGAAGAAGAAAATAGGGGATGCTCAGTTTCTTGGCTGGAGGCAAGGCAATCCCATGCCTTAGTTCACACAGCAACCTGAAATGATAACCATAGATGATGCTAAACCTCCCTTCACACGTGATGTACTTCGTAATTTGGAAACTGACTTCACTCCAGAGAGTGCTCTTTTTATGTTTTAATCAGAAAAGGAAATGCTTAGACAACCAAATAGTCAATCTGAAACAGAGGATAACTGAATTTGGTTTCCCCTGAACCCAAGAAGGAATTTCTCGTGTGTCCAATATCAACTAGCAACAATTCCCTTATTTTAAGGCTGTTGTCACCCAAAACTCGACTGTTTTCTTACGAAAGGAAGAATTTTGGTTTTACAGGCAGAGCACAAGGATCAGGTTCTCTTCTCAGCACACAGACATATATGCAGATCCAATTTTTTTTACACATGCACAGGCTAGCCTTCATGGCTGCATATATCTTCCCTACAGGAGAATTTAAAAAGAAAACATGGAGGAGATTTTTGATGCAGGAAAACTGGGGAAACTCAGTGCAATATGCAGGCAAACATTTTACTTCCACTACACAGGTAGACTTTTCTTCTGATTTTCCAATCTGATGCCGTTCAATTCACCACCTTGCATGAGCATACCATGCATAGAGGAGTTTTTCGAGCCTACCTCATTTTGAGCTTGAAATTCGCTGAAAATCCCGGGTTTTCTTTCCGCAGGGCTTTTTTCTGCCTTTCCTGTAGAAGCCTTCCTGTAGAAGGCTCTCGTTTCTTGTAGAACGAAACTGTGCTTCCTGTAGAATGTTGATAAGCAGGAGGGTTTTGAAAAATGGCCGAGAAAGACTGGTTCACTGCTATGGAGGTGGTATGGAGCTTGTTGCAGTTGCAGGGGCGATGATAAAATGGAAACAATGGTGGTGAGAGTATTTCAAAGATGAGTTGGATTGGCTGCTTATGGAGACTTCCGTTGATGGAAGGTGAGCTGGCCAAGTGCATTTTGGTCCCATGCAGACCATTGGTCCCCACTGCAGTGTTATTATGAACTGTATGTTCTCTACCTGTAATCACTTCCATCAATTACATTGGAGTTTAAATAGCCACCACTACCTGTTTTCAGTTTTCTTCCTGAGATGGTTGAGCACACGTGTCTATTGCACCCACCGAGCACTGTTTGAACTGGATGAGGGTGGCCAGTTAGCTGGCCACCGATCTTGTTTAATCACAACCATCTCATTTTTCACGCAGTTCTTAAATTACATTCATGCAACAGAGGAATGGGTTTAGTCACGTACCTGGAAGTCGAATGCGTTTGCTATGAGGTGTTATGGCCTTTCCTTTTGCTGCATGCCTTTGTTTCTATGGATGCATTCTGGTTTGGTTGCTAATATGTGGCTATTTTTCTTCTGCAAGTATCCTCTGGCTAGATCTACGCTGCAGGAGTCTGCTTCCACCTTCAGATTTGCACCCTCATGCTGCTGATGCTAGATTTTTGCAGAACATTGACTTGTTTTCTCCATAGCTCACAAACGATAGACCGGATTGACCTGAAAATTTCTAAGCATGTTTCTATCATCATTATGCACCTCCCATAGCAAAATTGTGATCAATGGATGCACAGATTTTGAGAAAAACTGAAAATGGCTGAAGGTGACAGAGGTCAATTTCTCAGAAACCGTGCACTGGAATTGGCTAAAACTGCTTGGGCAGGTTACTATCACCTATATGCATCTCCCCATGAAACAGGTTTTGAAATGGATGCATGGATATGGAGAAAATACAAAAATTGTTGAAGGTGATGGAGGCTAATTTCTTGGAAACTGTGCACTGAAATTGGCTGAAATTGCTCGGGCATGTTTCCATCATCCCTATACAACTCCCCATAAAACAGTTTTTTAAATGGATGCACGATTTCAAGTTAGGGAAAAAACAAATTTCTGCTCTATGTATTTTTGTATCAGAGCATTTTGCAGTTTTTGCATAGTACGGAAAAAATGAGCTTGGGCTGTAATGCAGACTTGGGTCTCGGCTGATGAGGAATCTAGATAGAGGGTAACAGGTATGGTGAGTGAAAAACTATTGCTTGATTTTTCATTAAGGAGTTTTTGCTGGCAGTATGAAGAAAACAGGATTTCTGTGTGTGACTGGGCAGGAACATAAAAAAATGAGTGCAATGGAGGTGTACGGAGATGGAAAAAGGTGACATATGGTGATGGATGGAAGCAGGGATGTTTATAGGCCTCATGGACAGATTCTCAACCTTCAGGTCCTCTTCAGAGATCAATTTTGGCTTGTTTACAGGCTCTACAGGATCTCCTGTAGAACACACAGAACTTCTTGTAGAAGACACAAAACTTCCTGTAGAAGGCGAAATCTCAGTCCGAATGAGACCGAATCTTGGGAAAGGGTAGTGGTCATGGAGGAATGGATTGTGAGGGATGCTTGCAGCCTGGTGCTGACCTCTGTCTTTGTTTTATGCGATCCTCCTAACCTGCAATTATTCAACAGAAATTAGGTTTATTTTTCTTTTTCTCTTTTTTTTTTCTTTTAAACAACTAGGGCGCCTCATGGAGGTTTTCACCCTAATTGCCTGCCCTGGGCACCTCCAAGGGAGGTTTTCACCCAGGGATCTTATTCCTTTTTTCTTTTCTCTTCTTTCCAACCCATTGACTGCCTCATGGAGGTTTTCAATCAATGAGCCAATCTGAGGCGCCTCCGAGGAGGTTTTCACCTTAGATTTTTATTTTTTCCACTTATTTTTCTTTTTTTATTATTTATTTTTTCAACCCTACCCTACTTGAAAAACAAAATCATTTTCAAGTATAATAATACTTCCAATGGATCCATGTGCACATCGAGAGGATAAACAAAATGATGTGGAGTCTTGAAATGCATGCTTTGACAGGTATCCAGATTTCAGAGACCAAATGATTTGACTTTGAAGGGATCAAACATAGTTGAGGAAGAGAGTACTGCTGCAACTTAGTGACTGTCTGGAACCATATCTCAATATAGCTCTGATATCCTTGGTCATTTTTTTGATCTGGATCATTCTTCATGTCACTATCTACCATGACCTTCACATCTTCCTCTTTTTGCTGATTTTTCTCTTGAATACATGGAGCATTTGATGGTAGCCATGAGGGAGCTCTCTCGATCTCTGATTCTGTTGTCTTCTCTTTATCAAGTGTAGCCCATGGTTCTTTGCTATTCTCTTTTGCATCTTCTTCTGCTGGATGTGGTCCTTCAATGATATCAATATAATCTCTTTCTTGCAATACTCTTCCTGAGCTATGGTGAATATCATTGAGCTCAAAAGGAGTTGTTTGGAAATGTTGTGCCTCAACATTGTAATTGGGTTGAGCTACTCCAATGTGTGGGTTTGGAAATGGTGGTACGGGTAGTTGAGTCGAGGCGTATATTTGAGATGGATGTGGATGGGGTTATGGTTGGGCAGGTGGTTTCCCACTATATACTTGCTGAGCCTGCCTGTTATTTGGGTTCGGGTTCGGTTGAGCAGGCATTTGGGGCTGCCTTGGTGGAGCAGGAGGCGATGGTTGCGGTTGAGCAGGTGGTGGAGGCAAAGGAGTGGGAGTAGAGTTGTATTAGGGCCTCCACCCCTGATGAGGTGCATTCCACTGAGGTTGTGGCTAAGCATAAGAGTGAAATGAATGAGCAGTTGGTTGGGCATAACATTGAGATGGATACAACCAAGGAAGGGGTGTGGACCAGTAAGGATGAGTAGGGGGACCCCAAGAAGGCATGGAAGTGGCTTGATAGGGGTTGTAATAAGTCTGGGATGTCCCTTGCATTCCCTGCTGGTAAGGTATGGGTCCATGTGGCCTCCTTTGGTTCATATAATAGAGTGGTTCAGTGGCTCCTTTGGCCCTCTAATATACAGCTTTAATTCCGGGCAAGGAAGGTCACTGATTCGTAAGATGGTCTCCTTCATAGACAAAACACACTTCTATGGAGTGCAATGGACATTCGTTCCTAAGATGCTTTCTAGTGCACCTGGGACAAAAGATGGCCAAAGCCCTCTTGGCTTCCTCTTGCTTCCTTTGGATCCGCAAGGTATCCATTTGCATGGCAACCATCTGCCTTATCTCACTCTTGCAATCTTCCCACATGTTTCCAATTTCACCTTCAATGGATGAGTTGGAAGAAGAGGTACTGCTCCCAACATTTCTGTTTTCAGCCATTTGCTCCAAAGGAATGTTTTCTTCTTCTTCTCCCCTAGAGGTTCTTCAAATATGTCTTGCTATCCACCTAAGGGTTCTTCTTAATCACAACCATCGAAGAAGAGAGAAGGTTGGCTGTGTGAAGCAGTGGGGGTGTTGTGCAAACATTTTTCTGACTTATCTCTACTCCTACAAGGCATGAAAGGAAATATTTTTGGTTGATTTTTGTTTCTTTTTTTCTGCTTGTACCTGCAAAAACTAAAATAGATTGAACTGCAACTAACTAAAATCTATCTTGCTGAAATGAAAATGCAGAATTGAAATGAAAGCAGAGAAGGACTAATCTATTTTGCTGAAATGAAATTACAGAAATGAAATGCTAAGCTACGCTTGCAGAATTGAAATGCTAATATATGAAAGCAAGAAATACTAATCTATGCTTGTTGAAATGAAATGAAAGCAGGAGATGTCTAATCTACTTTTGCGGAAATGAAATTGCAGAATGGAAATGAAACAACTACTCTACTCTTCCTGAAATAAACTACTTAGCAGAATGTTGCAGTAGAAAATAGAAGAAAAGTAGTAATCACAAATACTCTGTTGCTTCCCTAACAACGGCGCCAAAAATATGGTGGGCTCCAGTATTGCAGCAATGATGCTGCAACTCCTGGGACTCCCTTCTTTACTTTTATCAACCTAGTAGTTCGTAACAAACTTGGAAGCGACGGTGCTATATGCACAAGTACTAGCTCTTATTGCAGGCTGTCACTTGATCAGCTGGCACAAGTTCGCTATGAGCTTAAGCCAACTTCTATGAGTTCTTAGAAGAAGCTTTTAACTGTGATGGACGAAAGCTAACTCAAAAGAGGCTAATCTACTTGCAGAAAGAAGCTGAAAGCTGAAATGAAATGCAAACCCTAGCAAACCCTAGTTTTACCGACTAACCCTACTGGTGCAAGAAAAGAGATGAAAGCCACGGAAATGGGTGCCATTGACTCTTGGAAAGGTAAAATGCATGTGACTAAGCTACTTCTGAAGGAAAATATGGAAAAAACATCTTTTTGTATTTTTGAGTAATTTTGCAAAATTATTATGCATGTGCTTTAACTATTTTTGACTGTACAGAGGTTGATTGGCGAAAGGAAATGGAGTGGGTGCTTGCAGAAGGTTGGAAAGGTGAGAAGAGGGCCTAAGGGGTCCCTAGCACCCTTCCAGAGAGTTTCACAGTGATCAGATCTAGAGAAACTACTCACATGATCTTCTACAGGAAGTATGCAGGGGTTCTACAAGATGTTCTACAGGAAGAGCCGAAAGAGGATTTTAGAGGGTTGATGATGGAAAAATGGTGGGAAAGTGGAAATGGAGGATGGATGGGGATGTGAAGGGGTCTAAGACCTGGTAGATGAAGCTAAGAAGTGGTGAAGGTGATTGTATTTGTTCAAGGATGGAGGGAGCAATGTTGCACAAGAATGTAGGAATTGGGGAAAATTGGAAAAGGGTGGCGAATGAAGGGAAGGAATCTGGAATTAGGGGTTGGAGTAGGTGTTATGATGGAGGAAGGATAGATAGGGAGGTATTACATATGCTCTGCACACTATTTCTCAAAATTGATCGAAGAAAGACTAGAAAAACTAGAGATATACCTATTTTGACCTACTTTGACCTAAAAAACAGAAACATGATGAGCAGAAGGTTATTGGCAGGAAGTCATGCAAGATAACTTATGGAAACTAAGCAAGAATAGATCTAAACATGCAAGTACAACGAGTATCAACTTTTCCAACTAAAAATCTAACACTAGCAATTGCATGAAGAGGCAAAAACAGTGTTTTTTGTGGCAGCAAGTATGCCTTGGTCTCAGCTCATGGTCCCAAGGAGGGAGAGATGAGATCAAGGATTGCTTGGTGGCATTTTTGCAATTTTTTTCCTTTACCAAACTATCAAATCAACCTGAAGCATGAAAAGCTATTTCAATCATCAAAAATGACCTAGGTAACAAAGTAAGATTTAAATCTAAATAGCAGAAATTATTTTATGAATGCAGCAAAGACACATAAAAGTGCACAAAGGAGGTACTGGCACTTGGGTTGGGCCCAAACCCAAGATCTACAGCCTCCTAAGAAATATCAGTGCTGGTGCAAATCTGGATTCATCTTTATTGATCAAGAAATAATAGTTACTTCCCAAAAACTGTCTATAAGAAAAAGCTCGAAAATGTGCTGAAATGCAGAGCTAACCTACTGACTAAAATCTAACTAACATCTGCCTAAAATCTGACTAACTTCTGACTAACTCCAGCCTAAACAAACTGAGGCCCTAAGCCTTCTTATTTATACAAATTGAGGACCCCAACAGTCCTCCTAAACTTTAGGAACTCGGCTGCCAAAACTTGCAGTTAACAACAACTTTACTAGCCCTGCTCGGCTGCCCTTGTGATCATCGATGTGGTGGCCCTTGAACTCCGAGCTGCTGGTGGAGAATTTGAGGTAAGGGCTCATAAATGAAGGGGACACCTTCCTACAAATCCTCTTCATTGTTCTTCCACGAATTTGGTTGTCATGTGCTCATTAAAACCTTTGATTTTGTCTCAAAATTGACCAAAAAATTGCATAAAGCACACATTAGACTTTTTGGCATAATGACTAACCCAATTCACTTTATTAGCATAAATATAATAAAAAAAATGAAATAAACTAATGAGAATGGTGGATTAAGTCGAATTAGGAGGCTAAATAAGCCCATATAATTACCCATTTCTGGGGCTCATCAAGTACCATGACTAGTTGAACTGCACACCCTTTGCGCATTGTGCAGCTAGAGAAACCACAGGTGCCGGAACTTCATCCGCGTGACACTTCCTCATTACCTTCCCTGTCAAGATTTGTGTGGAAATCTACACCATCGGGTCATTGATAGAAGTGATCGAGTATCCATGCACCTTTTTCACAAGGGTAAATTCCTTCTTCATCTTGTCCGCCAAATACTTTTCGTGTGCCTTTCCGCCAAACTCCTTGGCCGGATTCAAACCCTCATGTTGTAGGTGCGTGATCCTATGGATGAGCATGTCAGTGATGGGTATAGGCCCTCCAAGCCATAAGCACCCATCGTGCACCAATGTAAGTAATTGACGCACACAGGTTGTGTTAATAGTGGTGTGGTGAAAATGGGGCACCCACAGCAGGTTCAACAACCTGAAATTCTCCACTCTGCAGATCCATTCCACCGTCTCTAACTCAATGACACCTGAGTCCGGGTAATAAACACGCTTCATATAATTGGCGGTCACTAGGTGAGGGAACCTCTCATGATCTACCAGGTCCCAATCTTCCATTTTTAGCAGGGGGATTTGCGCAAGGCGCGAACCTTCAAAGGGAACCTGCTCCAACAACAAGGGCATGGAAATGACAAACTTGTCAGAGTCTAGGTCCTTGGTGACCTTCTCCTTCCCCTTGCATGGAGAGATATAGTCAGGAAACTTGTTAAGGGGCACCACTCCCTCAACATATATGTCCTTGATGCCCTATCCTTCCTCGACCTCCAAATCAACAACCTTCTCAAGCTGCTTGTCTTTCTTTTATTTTTGAGGTGCAGAATGTTTCCTAGGTGATTTGCGGACTGGCATGGACTTCTTCTGCTTATCCCTCTTCAACTTCTGGGTTTCTCTAATAGGGGTAGGCTTCAGCCTAGGTGACCTCGGTGTCGTAGGCACAAGAGCCAGAGCTTCCATACTCACTACCTTTGGAGCAGCTCCTTTAGACGTGACATCTCCCCCAGTGCTCACAGTCTTAGTAGCGCTTTGGTCCTAACATGGTTTCAAGAATGAACTTATGATTCAACTCCGGTAAATTGGAAAATGCAAGGCTCACAACCAAATCCTTAAAAAATGAGTGGTTCATAAGCAACAGACAGCACAACTCAAAAACTCTAAGGGTGCAAAGTGTTCTTTGTTGGACCGACACTCGTAATTTATAGGGGTTTTTGAATTCAAACCGACCGCTCCCCCCAAAATTTGATCATTAATGTTGTTTTGGAGGTAGATATTCAAAGATTTTGGCCTTAAATTCCACCAGCCCAATACTCTTAATCATCTTCTGGCTGTCAAATCATGAACAGTGACTCCAACGGTCACTTTCCTACTGTGTTGTGTGGCACCTCCCTCCATCACACAGCTTCTTATACTGCAATTTGACCATTTTTTGTGCATCCTTCCTGTCGTGTAGTCCTCCAATCCTGTCAGTGTAGTTTATAGTCCCACACTCCCTTACAACTTCCTGGAGCACTAAGATGGTCTTGTTGTCATATAGTCATTGAATCGGATCCCCTGTATATGGCTTCAATCAGCTTCCATTCACCCTTCCCAGAAAAGGTTCTCCATTCAGCTTCATGAGCTGAACTGCACCTCCATCTGTAATCTCTTTGATAAGCCCAAGCTAGTGCATCTAAAATCTCCCCAGAAACTTAGTGAACCTGCTATCGTATAAAAAGACCAAATCATTTACCTTGAACATGCGCAACTTGATGTGTCAATCATGCCATGCTTTTCATGTTCCTTTTGTACTTGCTGATGGAATCCAGCCAATAATTTGTCTTCTTCAAGCTCCATTAGCTGCACGAGTCATTCTTCCAAGGCTTCACAATCTACCATACCTGTGAAAGCTATTATGCGTAGACTAGGCATGATATATTCCATAGGCATCACAACTTCTACGCCATAAACCAATATAAAAGGTGTCTACCTGTTAGCTTTTTACAAGTAGTCCTAGACACCCATAGCAATGCAGGTACACATACATCCCATTCATTCCACTGCGAGCTATAAATATCCATCAGCGCGTTCTCCAAAATCTTATTAAAGGCCTCTACTATTCCATTAGCCCGAGGATGATATGGTGTGCTCTTCTGATGACAGACCTGGAAGTCATCATTCAACATGTTGATTGTCTCATTTAGGAAGTACGTACTGCGATCACTCATCAACACCTTCGGGCAACTAAATATGGTTAACACATATTCAAACAAAAACTTTGTTGTGTTAGCCCCTGTGTAATCTCTAATCGGTTGTACCTCTACCTATTTGGTTAGATACTCCATCGCGATGATGATATAACACGCACCTGTCTTCTTTCCTGGGGACCGAATTGGCCCAATGAAATCAATTGGCCATTTTTCAAATGGTTGCAATGATACTTGAGGATTCAGTGGAAACTCGTCCCTCCGTGATGGTCTGCTCATTCGTTGACATGCATTGCATGCCCTACAATATGCTTTAGAATGTTTATGCAATGTAGGCCACCATAAACCTGCACACAAAATCTTTTGCGATGTTTACTTTCCTACATAATGTCCTCCCACAGCCCCTCCATGAGCTTCAACGAGGGTGTTATTCCACTCAAACTCTAGCACATATCATCGTAATATCTCATCTGCTCCCATTTTATACAAATGTCCTGCAATCACTGAGAAATTCGTCATGCACACTACTAGTTCCTTGTTTTTCTGAATCGTGTACCCTTCTGGTCTCGTCCCTGTAGTCAAAAGTGAATAATATCTTCAAAGTAGTTATCTTCTACATGCACCACAAAGAGCTACGCATCGAACAACCCTTTGTCTAAATTAGTAGGCTCTTCTCCTGTTTTGATCTGCGATAAATGGTCAGGTCCTACATTCAACCTTCCTGGCTTCACAATAACCTCAAAGTCATACTCCTGGAATAGCAGCAACCATTGGCAGATCTTCCCCCCAACACAACCTTATTAACCTGGTATTTCAAGGCAGAATGATCTGTGTACATTTTGAAATGTTCACCCAACATATAGTGCTTAAACTTTTGAATTGCATATACCATAGCCAATCCTTCGCATTCTGTCTTTGAGTAATTCTTCTCGGCCTTTGATAATTTCCTACTTGCGAAGGCTATAGGGTGGTCCATATCTCCTTCACCTACCTATGTTAGCACTACTACCAACGCAATGCAAGAGGCATAGACATGTACATGGAATTCATTCTTCAAGTCTGAGAAGACCAAAATTGGTGCGATGACCATCTTCTCCTTTGATACGTCCAAACTTTGTTGACATTCTTCATCCCAATAGAATGTAGCATCCTTCTTCAACAGTTTCTCCATCAGCGTGGTAATCTAAGCATAAGCTGTGATGAACTTTCTGTAATATCTTGTATGCTAGAGCGTTGCACGCAATTGGTTGACACTTCTTGGGGCCTCCAAATTCACTATTACCATGATCTTGGAAGGGTCCACCATCAACCCTTGCTTGCAAACCACATGACCCACCAAGATCCCAAAGGGGACACAGAATAGACACTTCTTTAGATTCAGCGCGATCTGGTATCTGCAACATGTATCCAACATCTGGTGCAAAATTGCTACATGGTGTTTTACTAAAAAGAACATCGTCCAGTCATCAGAATACACCTCTAAGAACTTACGAATAAGCTTATTAAACATTGCGACGACTACGTGATAAAATATAACAGGCGCATTCTTGAGCCCAAATGGCATCGCAGTGTATTGAAAACAACCACATTCCATCATGAAGGTTGTTTTTCTCCTATCCTCTGGTGTGATCTTGATCTGATGGTACCCCAAAAACCCATTAGTGAATGAGTAGACCTCCTGCCCTCCAATGTTGTCCAATACATCATCAGTAAATGGTGTCGGAAAAGGATCATGGACATAGGCATCATTAAGATTCCTTAGATCTACACAAATCCTTATTTCTCCCTTCTGTTTCTTCTCTTGAACCACCATCGAGCTCACCCAATCAAATTCTTCCACAAGTTCGATGATGCCTACTTCTAGCATCTTATCCAACTCCAAGTGAACCTTTTCCTTGTATTTGGGATTAAGACGATATGACCTCTGCTTAATAGGCTTCACATCTAGTTTCAAAGTGATTTTCATCACACCCAAGTTGCCTATGATTCCCTTCAGGTCTAAAAAAATTGTAGGAAAAAGATCTTTGTACTCGTGGAGTAACTCAACAACCTTATCCAATCTGGCATTGTCCCAATAATTCCCAATCTTTGCAAGTTTTGGCTCTGCTTCAGTACCAATGTTCACTTGCTTGGTTTTCAAAGGCGCGATGATGTCCAGGTTCTCTATTTGCGGACCTTTGACCTTGCAATGGCCTTTTGCCTATGGAATATTAATATTTCTTAGATCTTCATCCTTCCCCTCAACGATCAAATTATAGCATTCCAGCACATGGTGTAGCTAGGTGCTCCAATCCGGTTGAACCATCTCCAACGAATCCTGTGAAATTCTGAAGATCGCGGCCTTAATCTCCTCCAGAGCTTCATCAATGCTCTCGAACCCATCTTGAAAACTAAAGGTCATCAAGAATCCTTCCCTTAATATATCCCACTCTGTGGTGTCATGGAGGAGCTAAGTTTCTAGATACCAATTCATAGGGATTGTAACCAAAGTATGACAGAATAAGTGCACCCACTCTGGCTATGGCTCCATTCCATAAACTTTAGTCCACTTCGCTAAATGATCGCGTAGATCATTCCTCCCATCGTATTTCTCGGTCAATCAAATTTTAGAACGACCAAATCGCAACCACATCATCCTTTTGTAATCTCACCATTCATCGAATTTTTCCTTGTGCATACCCCACCATCGTGCGAGCATAGCGTGCAACGCCAAATCTAGTGATTGGAAGCAATGATCCTCAGGGACTTCTCATTCAAAGGCGTCCAAAAACTTATCTACGTCAGTTAAACCATCATAATAGGGTAAATTTCTTACGTCCGAGGACACACATCACAACGATTTAGTCATCACGTTGTAGCGCAACATAGATACTTCATGCAACCTATTATGCCAGTGATCCAACTCTTCATCTGAATCCGAGGTGAAGGAACTTTCCCAATCCCATGCAATCCATCCACCAACTGTTGGATTAATCCATTCTTGATCTCGTGCAATTATTTTGTAGATCTAATCCAAGTCATCATCACTTTCTTCGTAGTCACAGACTAGTTCAGTATAGCACGGTCCTTCTGCAGGGTTCAATGGTACTACCACCCAAAGTGATTTCCTCTCAAATGACATGGCCCTCTTTTTCAATTTGATGAATCCATTCATATCTATGGCCTAGTCAATTTGAAGGAGCATGGGGTATGGATTATTGTCATCAAAGATCTCTATTACTTCAAAATCATCTAGCATGCTCACACCTTATATATCCACTGTTACTCCATGTAGTCATTCCATAGGAATGGTATTCTGTTGGTTTGCAATTCTAAGTTGGATCGAAGACCACTACAGCGTAGGTCTCCTCATTCTCTCCCATGTCTATTTAGGAAAAAAAATTGCGTCAGACCCCAGATCTAGAATGACCTGGTCCATCTCATAATCTCCTATCTGGGCAGTGAGCCTCATCTTGCACCATGTTCTTGCCTTATGTTTTCCAATTTTTCTTACTACGTGGTGTCCATCAGGAGCATTTTCTTTTCCAACGCATTTGTTTATTAAATCTTTTTGGCCTTTCATAACCTTGCTATCATCCAGAAGTTTCATGTAGGTTTCAAAGAACATGGTAAGTACAGAAGGATCAACATCTATAGGCACGCTAGTTTCTGGTACTTTGTTCAGACTTCCTGAGGTAGATGCCTCAGTGAATCTTTTCTTCGCTTCCATAAACGTCTCCTTCGCATGCTCTAGATCAAAACGAAATTCCTTTTATGGGGCCTTGCAGACTCATCCATTCTCTTCAGGTTGTTTTCCCTTATCGTCCCCAGTTGTTATCCCGCTTCTAAGTACAATATTCACATTCGAATCTTCCTTGCGTAGCTTAGGTATCATCATTTGTAAGTTCTGCATAGGTTGTTGAGGTTGCTCCTTCTTCTCCTACATCTTAGCTATCAACATAGGGAATTCTTCTATAGTGTGGTCAAAGAGGCTGCAGTATTGATAGGGCGACATATCTAATTCTGACACTCCCGTGCGTACTACCCTAGTGTCCCACAGTTATAGAAAATAATCTATCTGTGACCTCTACCAGGTCCTCCCCCTCCTTTGCATCGTCCTCTTCCTTGATAATCCCCACATGCTCCTCCTTCGCCCTGATCCGAAGGCCGAGTTTTTGTTTGCATTTGGTAGGTAGGCATTATTTCCATCATTATTTTACAGCTGCGACAGTGGCACTCATCATGGGCCACTAATTTGCAGAAGTTGCAGAACAACTATTGCAGAATTTGAATGAAATTTTGAAGTAAATGGTAATTATCCGTTGCATGTTTAGCATCCACCTAAAAAATAACACACCATAGTGTGGCCCCTGCAGTTTGTCCTGCTAGAGCATCTGGCCTCAAGGGAATTGGTCCCCCTCTTGTGATATAGTTTGTAAATACGGGATAGTGGTCTTTATCATGCCCCCAGATCTTACATTTTAGGCACCAAACTTCCTCGCGCACCTCGGGTTTAGTCTCCTTCTCTTTCTTCAAGCTTTGAAATTCCAAGCAGAGGTTTTGCAACTGCAATTGAATCTATTATACCCCCAAGGTTGCATCCTGCATGAATTTCATGCAATCTCATCATGATTTCCAGGGCTTCTTCTTGAGTTCCTATCTTCTGCTGCAATAGAGAAATCCTTAGGTGGGGCAGAAGTGAGGCTATAAACCACTCGCAGTGTTGTCCATCTGTGAGCTGCATATTAGCCTCGTGGATCACACATTTTAACCTTTGATCTAACTCCCAAGGCATTTCATCGACCCTCATTGTGATTTCCTTAAATCCAACCACTAACTACGAGTCAAACTTAGGCTTACTAAACTCTTTGTTTAAAGCATCCTTAGTCTCTGCTAGCATTGCTACAAGATGATCCGCATGGTACTTAATATACCACACCAGCGCGCGATCCTGCAAAGTAGTAACTAATTGTGCTTTCTTTATTTTGTCATCAATGATCTACTATGCAGTCCACACAACATTCACAAAAAACCAAAATTGATCTGTATCTTCACTCCCTATACCATTGAAAATTGGCAGTTTTATTGAGTTCGGCATTTTGAACGGCAGTGGTGGTGGCGGAGGTGTGGGCAAAGGTGTATGTTGTGGAGTTGAAGGTGTAGGTGGGGTGGATGGATGATGTATCCATGGGAAACCCTGTCTTATCAGCTGGACAATACTCCGCGGCGAGGCCTATACCATTTCCTCGTCGTTGCTCGAAGGAGGCCTAATCAGTGGGCTATATTTAGGAGTAGCTCCAAACATCAAGGCAATGGCATAACCCATTTTTCACAAAAGAGCATCTTAATCCAAGTATTCATAGATTTCAGATACTTGCCTCACGGTCCCTTGAAGAAGTGTCGCTCTGCTTCGTTGTAGCTAACTGAGGTATCAATAGTGAACTCTGTAACAAATCCTCCTATAATTCGATCAAGCCAATGGTCAATAGTGTGTGTGATCTTGTCTTTAGAGGCCTCCAACCTTCGTACTAGCTCCAGAGTCCACACTATTAGACTGTCAGCCTCCACCTTCCTTGGTCGTTTGCTAACTTAGCTATCCACTCATATAGTTCAATCGGGAAGGTGAAAAAGAAAATTTCATGTATTTCTGTGTACAAATATATGTCCAACCACTGCTCCTTTGACAGTCGTGGATTCCTGTTCTCCTGCGCCGCGAATTCATGAATTTTTCTATCTGACCACTTCTCAATTTCCTTCTTGGTCGGATTACAATGATGCGGCATCACACATCTCCTTAAGCAGATCCCAGTCCTAACAATGGGACCATTTGTTGGCTTAGTGGGTCTTGACCCAGGTTCAAAGTTAATTGTGCCAAACAAAACCCTACACTACTGGCCCTTTTGGCATCAACCCGCATAGCGCAGGTTAAAGTCTCACCCGAAGCAGTATGGGGGGATGCTAGAACCAAGTTTCCGCATCCAGAGATCAGTGTGATGTATTTTATTTCCCTAGATCTTCCTTCATGTAGATCTATAATCCCCTATGGCCCAACACTGCAACTCCTTTTAAACGACCTGTAGACCTTCACAAAGGTTAACAATAGGTCTTTGTGGACCCTTAACAGATGAATCATTCACTTACATGCATCAGAAAATACCCCTAGATCTGAGCTCATGCGGATCTACTTAAGTATTTAATAAACATAACAGAATGAATTATAATCTTCGCGAAAGTATTTAGCATGCATTGCGTACAGTTAATAAGACTTATCCCATAGAGTCGCGCATCAATAGATCAATATTCCATAAAGACATTATTCCATCACAGCACATATCGCAAACATAACTAACATATGTAAATGGATAAACACAAAGATTCTTCAATAGTATTCTTTATTGATCTTCAATATGGTATTATAGACTCAAAAGTTCCATGCACACTCAGCTTCGACCACTACTTTAGGCCTCTGCACAGTCAGCTGTGGAACCGTTTTCCTTATATCTGCCCATTACTTGCCCTTTTTTCCTCTCTCATACATAGACATGTGTTACACTAAAATTTGTCACCATGACTATTTGCAGTCAGTATGGCTCCATCAACTGTCATACTATCCTCCTTGGCAAGTCTTATACCTCTGCTCCTCATGTCAAACTCCAAAAAAGAGAGAAAGTCCTTAAAAAGTCAATTAACTCTGGTTATGCAGTTTCTCTTAACCTTACCTGCGTGTACGCACCTAAAGTTCACAATACCTGCGTACTTGTACGCTCTGTCTGTAAAGAGGTGGGTGCGTACTTCTGTAAAGGTCAAAAGGCGCGAGTTTTACTTCAAAAAAGTTACTTGTGGTCGAATCTAGAGCATTCTAGAAGATGGTTTGACGTGTATTGAGCACCTCCAGATGGTTCATGCATCCCTATGAAAGAGGAACTTATCCCATCAAGAGGGGAGCTATCCCATTGAAAGAGGGGCTTATCCCATTGATGGTGGACCTGATTAACTTCCTCCAAAGCATTATAAATACAGGCATTGGGCCAGAGGGAGGGGAGGTTGAAAGCTGAACATTCCTAAGGGTAGATGCTGCTGAAATTAGGACTCCCTTATAGAGCTTGAGAGGAGAGATTCCCATCCTTTCTTAGCTTCATTTGGAAGTGGGTGAGCTGATCAAAGTAAAGGAGAACTCTTGCTGGACCCTAGGAGGGACCTGTACAACACCAAGGCACTGGTTGTAATGGTTTCTTTTGTTTCCAATTAATACAATTAAGTTCATTTTTCTCAACAAGTTGTTATATATAATTTGTTTCATATAATCCTTGGTCTTTATGATGAATATGTTTTATTATATGAGTTATTCAGGTGCTATGTAATCGTTTGCTTGTTAGTGAATGCGGGTTTCAAAGAGAAGGAGGAGCTCATCTGGATCGGAGAGGCTTGGCTGCTACAAACAGCGTTGGACTAAAGGTATGCTTTAAACACCTGGTCACTTGTATTTTAAATGCATATTTAGGGAAAGATAGTGCTTGATTGTCTTGTTTGTCACTAGAAAGCCTTAGCTTCTAGGGAGGTCAGTTTTGTCCACAAAATTGACTCTTTTCGCATGACAAAATGGCGACTCCGCTGGGGAATCCATGGATTTGATTGATTTCTCTTTTGATTGATACTTTGATTTGAGAAAAGTCGATTTCTTTCTGGTTTTTGACTGATTGACTGTGAATTTGGGTGGAATAGCTTAGGGTTGAATTAGTTTTTATTTTTCTTGGTTTTGTTAGCAGTACGCACCCTCTGCATTAAGCATAGTGCATACCTGTACGCACTGCATCTTTGTACACAGAGCGTGGCCGCACATGTGCAAACAGGCTGCCTGCGTACCCTGTCAAAAGTTGAGAAAATTCAATTTTTTCCTTTTTTCCTTTTAGATTTTGTTTATAATTTGTTTTTTGCTGCCCAGATCCACTGGTTACCTGTCAAAAGTTTTCATCTCATCTTGTTTCATTAGTATCAAGGGTTTTAGTGAAATTCATAGAAGTTCTAGCCCTAGGTTTGATTTTTGCATTGGTCCTGTAGTGACTTTGGCTTTAGAAGTTGTAAAACCTTGGATATCCCTGGTCTTTTCAGTCTTCTTAGGAGTCAGACCTTTTGTAAAATCCACCTTTGTGAGAAACCTACCTTTGTGTTGTCTCTTTGCGGAATTTCGAGAAAGCTTGTTGGTTAAGCTGTGAATTTCATTCTTAAGAAAAAGAACAAAAGATTTTGATTTTTGTTTTTGACTGGTTTATGATTCTGCATGAACTAGTCCTTGGTTGAATTTTAACTGAGTAAAACATCCTGGAATTATATTTTGTAGGCTTTTACCTCATTAGATTTGCTTTTAGATAAATTTCTCTTAGATTTTCTTTTAGGTAAAATTGATTTGATTGTCATAGATTTTTTAAATTTTATTTTTGTTAAGTAGTTTTACATGCTTTGTTAATATAGGAAAAAATACAAAAATCTCTTTTGAAGAAAAGTTTGTTTTAGTAGTGTTTGAAGTCTTTGAAAAGAGAAAGAAAGTTTTCGTGAAATAATTAGTGGTCATGTGTTGTATGCTTTGGAAAAGATAAAGAGATTTCTTCTTTGATTTTCATTGCCAAGAAAGTTGTCTTTATACCAATTTTGCATTCTCCAACTCTCTTAGCTAGGGAATTCATTGAAAAGGAAAGATAGTATAAATCATCTTAGGTGCATCTTTTTAGTGGATTTGAGTCGAGTCTACACACCATCAGTTTCATCTCCACTACCTTTTGTCCTAAAGAAAAGCCATAAAAATTAACGCTTAAAGTAAAATTAACTTAGTAACTTTTTATTTACTAGGGTTCTGAAACACCAATATAGATCAGGCTAGTGTCTTGGAGTAGGAGAGTAATTAACTCTCCAAGACAGCAAAACCAAACAAGTAGCTCATCTTGTGGTAGGATAAATCCAATAGTTACATTTATGCTCCGGGAAAGCTCCTCTTAAAGGAGAAGCACGAGATCGTGTCCGAACCAGTGAGGGGATCAATCCTCCTTCATTGGGAACGACGCCAGATACGCACGTACTACAAACGGTAAACCTCAGATTAACCATTGTCGAGGAACCTGGGGTCACTTGTCGGTAAACCTTGGATTATTGTCAAGGAGCCGACAAGGGGATTGAGCTTGATACTCTGTCCTTGCGTGCTATCGGATCGTAGACTGTTCCCCCAGGTATATTTGTTGTTGTTGGTGACCTTAGTGACCATTATCTTTAGGGTTATACCCAAGGTGACGGTGGAGGGAAGATCCCACTGTACCTGGAGCAGTCGTCGGCTAGACTCACTTGGATTTTCTGGGGGGTTCACTTCACTCGAGACGGTTAAAGTGGAGGAACTTGTGCCGGTCTATTCATTAAGCAGGTTGCTGGGGTAACTGTTCCACCCGCCACTTCTGTACTGAATTCGGCGATGTTGGATTTCATCACCAACTAGTGTTTTCGGTCCGAAAGGCTACTGTTTGTGTATGGTTTGACGCCCTAGATTCTTTAGGCGTGTGATTTGAATTTGTTTGGTTCTTTAGAGACTTTAGGCGGTTTGCTTTGAGATTTTACTTTGTTTGCGTGTGCAGTAGTTAAAAGTTTTTAACTGTGGCTGAATTACCGAGACAGTCTCGTAGACTTCGGGGCCAGTCTCCTGAGATTGTAACTGTGGCCGATTTGTTGAGGAAGTCCCGTAGACTTCGGGGCCAACTTCCTGAAGACGTCCCGGGTCATTACGAAGGTTTGAAAGTCCTTGTAACTCCTAGTGGTAGTAAAGTAGGTTCACCTGAAGAAGGAGAGTCTTCGTTGGTAGTTCATCCTGATTACCAAAGTCTAGAAACAGGTTATAATCCTGAAGCTATTGCAGTTTCCGAGCTTGCTGGTAGTTTTTCATCTACTAGTGATATAGGCGAAGAACCTAAGATATCTGAACCTGTTACTCCAACTTCTAGTGCTCCTGATTCACCTAGGGTAGAAAGAGTCATCACCGAAAATCTTCCTTCTGGTTTGATAGCTATTGAATAACTTGCTCCAGAAGAAGAAATAGGCGTCCATATCCCAGAAAATCAACCTACTATTGATCTAAGGGAGCGTGAATCCATTTTTTACAGTCCACCTAGAAGTACTACTTGGTATCTTTCTTTAACTAATTATTTGGACAACTCAGGGTTAAGTTTTTCTCCACCTCGTGCTCCTTATCCACCTGGAGGTATTTATACTCCTGTAAATATGTCAGGTTAGTCGTCCATGTTTACTCAATCGCCTGAATCTTTTTTGTACGGCGGTCCTTTTGTTCCCTCTGGGTATCAGTCACTTTCTGGTACTTTTGCGGGAGCATCTCCTCAACCCATTGAATGTGGGTTATTAACTGGAAACAATGGTAATAAACCGTTGGGCGTAGGAGACATTTACATGATGTCAGGTTCAATTCTCGGTTCTCAACCTCAAGGTGGCCAGTTACCGCCTGGGGGGCAGCCTCAATTAACGCCTGGGGGGCAACCTCAAGGTACACAAATTGCATCTGGGGGGCAACCTCAAGGACAGTATGTACCCGTGGTGCAGTACTGTTGTGGGGAAAAATGCCTATGCAGGACGATCCTATCCACCTAAGGTGTGACAGTGCCTTAGCAACAAACGAGTACAGCTATACTGGTTTCTTCCTTTATGAAATGTGAAAGAAGAGAGATCAATAGACTTATCGGTGTCTTCCGTTTGTCCCTCGATCCAATCTCCCTTCTCTTTGGGTGTTCACAGCTACTTGCCTTCTTGCTTATCCAGCTACAACTTCCTGCAATATCACAAGAGAACAACTACTTGCGACAAGAGAACAACTACTTGAGACAAGAGAAGAACACTACACAAAGACAGATGTTCACATTCATAACTAGTTTAGGATTAGAAATAAACCAAATACACTAATACATTCATACATCAAAATACATCAGCATATAAGAGAGACCAAGATAACTTTATTGATGAATAACAATGTTCAGGAAGAGATACAACCCAGAGGGCTCCAATCCAGCATCTCCTTCCCAGCAAATGGAATTCCTATCTTCAGCCCCTTCAAAGCATTAAGCACCCAATGATTCCAGTCTCAAACCAACAGCAATTCTTTGCAATAACCAAATTCCAGCCTCTAGATCTCATGGAGGAGAGATCCATATATAGATGTTTGGAGAGAGGATGAGTCAGCTTGAGATCTGACTAGTGTCCTCTCCCTCTGTCAGTTCTTGAGTCCACTTTGAGGTTCTTGCTTCCACTCGGAGATTTGGAACCTCTTACTCATTACCAGTCGAATTCCTTGAGGCAAGTGTCATTTTGGAAGCTTCCTGGGTTTTGACACCTTGAAAAATGAGCCTGCCACTTGTCCATTCTCGTTCAGCGCAGGTAGCCTTTGTTCCAGTTGACATTCAATGTAGGTAGCCAGTGGAGCCATTGAAATTCAGCGCAGATAGCCAGTGGAGCAGTTGACATGATCCTGAATTGACTTGTTTTTGAGTAATTTCAGGTGGAGAACTTCTGTGAATTGCTGTGGTTTGTTAGCCTTGTTCCTCTAGGGGTAGGAACAACATGTTTAGGGACATTGGATCCCTTAGATTATGGACATTTCATGCTCAATGCTGTAAGGCACAAAAATGTCTATAACAGTTGCCCCCTAAAGTATGAGGTTGTTTATCGGGTGAAATGCTTTATCAGGGGGATCCGAAGTTCATCCAATGCTGGGAGGAGACCTGTAATACAATACAATACAATACATTATTTTTCATACTGCTTTCGTGATCTAACTGAGGCGGGCATTCCCATGCTCAGCTTTATAAATTCATTTTTCTGTACATAGAACAGATAATCGTCTGATGGTAGACTGATAATTTTGATGAAATTATCATCCTTTGAGTAGGATGATTATCTGTTGCAATGATGTACATGTCAATGTCTTTATCTTTCCTGAATATATATCACAGCCCGGATGGATGAAACTAGATCCGGGGTCTTCAAACTCGTTCGATCTTCACTCTAAGTACAAGTTGATCCATGTGAGAATTTCTCTGAAGTCGAACATGGAAAGACATCGCTTGATTACCGGTCAATGATGTAAACCGTTAACAAGCGCGAGAGGAATCACCGATAATGAAAATGACCCTCAAGGTACTGCAGTACAATTCACGTGGTGTGAATAAAGGACTTGGTGTCGAACACCACGCAAAATCTTTCGGTCGAAGGTCATTGATGTATACCTGTCGCTGGAAGTGAGAAACTTGCCATTATGGCATGAAAGTTTCAAAGTACTGAAGGGGTTGTTCCTAGATCAACTTCTTGGATAATGAGCTGATGTCGACAAGAAGAGATCCGTCAAAGGAGGGCCTTAATGAATCCCACATCAGTGACACGGAACGGAGCTAATGATTTTAATGGAGGTGAAAACGATCTGTGACATATGATTCAGGGTGGCGATCATGAATGGATGAAGGATAATGTATGGCAGTGGATGGGACCCGGTTGACTCTTTCTGAACGACTTCTCTTGAACATATGGCGACACTGATACGATGGATTGGTAGCATTACCCCAAATATGGATGGTATGGCGAGACCATGGATGTGACCGGTGAATGAAACAACCCAACCCGAATGTGGTACGGAGGAAAAGTGTCATGTTCAAGAGCGACTTGCTACCATCAAAGTTTTCTTTAGTTTCTCCCAATTTTTCCCCAGTCATTGCTGACCAGTACCTCTTTATTTTTGTCAAGCTTGAGGAGGATAACATATGCTTGTTCTATAACCTGCCCTTCGGGCAAGCCCATCACTATGTTTTAACGAGCCTAGCAATAGGGAAACGCGTTCTCGTCTAAAGACAAGTTTGTCGCTATTTAATGATTTTAACGAGTCTAACGACAAGGATAACTCGGTTCTTTTCATTTTTAGAGAGTCTGAAAAGATACATAAAGTCAACTCCAAAATTCCTTTTTCGTCATCTAATCCCTTAAGTCCGAAAAAGTATAAAACAATACAGAAGGGATGAGTTTTCGATAGTTTTAACGAGCCGAATAAAACAAGCGCTCGATCTTTTTGTGCAATAATCCCTCAGGTCCAAAAAGATTAAAATCTAGAGGAGGGATAGCTCTTCTTGTCCTTTAACGAGCTGGAAGGCCAAGGACTCGGCAATCTTTTAATATTTTACGAGTCAATTGAAAAGAGCTTAAAGAAGACTCGTCTTTTGAGGAACGAGTGATAAACAGGGTTAGCAGCAGATTCCAGGTACAGGTTGGAATTTTCCAATCACGGCAGTGTCACAAGGATGGCTAGGTGAAATCACTCTTCGCAGCTGTTCCTCAAAATGGGTAAACAATCATATGGAGGTGAACGATCGGCCAAATGAAAAGTGGAGGTGACAGGTGTAAACACGACCAAGGCTTTAATGGCTGATGATATTACATTCACAGTGGTTATTTACCGGGTAGTTCATTTTTTAACGAGCTTAAACACGGGTGGAAACATTTGCTCGAACTTATGTTTATTTTTTAACGAGCATGAACTATGTGCTAAAACTGCTCGGATCTTGCGTTTATTTTTTAACGAGCATGAACTTTATGCTAAAACTGCTCGATTACCCAGTCATATGGTAAGAGTGTCTCATCAAGATTCTATTTTTTATGGAGCTTCATCTCACTAAGCTTTGCTCCGCATCCTTTCTTTATGCAAGCTCGGAAATGACTAATCCTACGAGTTTAAAAGGGTTAGAGGTCTTAAAAATTTAAAAAATAAATAGCCGCCCCTTGCTAACACTCCAAAAGGTTTGCATGCCCCCAGGCATAAAACAGAGTTTCAAGGTTACCTCTACTTCTCTTCCGTCAAAACATTTGTTTTAACGAGAGAGGCTTACCTCTTTCAGGTTACCCAAAGATTGTCTCGTTAATCTTCCAAACAAAACACTTCTTCACCAATGTCTACCGAAATAGACAAAGGTGAGTGATGCTCTTGTCAACTCACATAACTTTGACAAAAGAATCTTATTCTAGAATAACCCCTCTTCCTCTATGGACGGGGTACAGACTAGTCATATTCTCCCACGGAAACCTACCCTATACCCAAAGTTTCCCTGCTGAAGCAGACCAGGACGCATGCCTCCTGGTTCCAGTCATATCCTCCTGGATTACTCGCGCTCATCAGGAGGACGGACCGTGGGTTGAGACACTTCTTGCGTGAATAGACCATTTAGGGATGGTATGTGACTATTTGCGATGCGTGATCCGGGAAATGAAAGTTGGTCCACGAGCTTGACCATTCTTCCTTCATGCGGAAAACACATTACTCTAAAGAGTGAGGAGACTATAGATCTCATGCAATATATATAGTCTCGTCCAAGGAGTAGGTTATAATCCAAGGGTCCTTGAACGACCATCACATTCATTTGAACGGTCTTCCCTTTCAATGTTATAGGCACATTGGGGAGGATCCCTAAAGGTCGACTGGTTCCTTTATCAAAGCCCGATAGATTTCTCATTTCAGGCAAAAGCGCTGGTGAACCAAGCGCTTTCCAAGCAATAGAGGAAAGGATACTCACAGATGCCCCCTCATCAATGATAGTGCCAGCCATTACCATTCTGTATATTTGAACGATAATTCTGAATGGTATGCTTGCTAGCAACCGGGGTCTGCCTAGTTGGTTCCAATCAAAGGACACAACCAGGTTGCTTGGTGGTGGGACCGAATAAACGGCCGGATATCGCTCTGATGAACTTCCTTCCTGCGAAAAAGGAATGGGGGAATTGCCCCCTTGTTCATCAGAGTCAGTGTTAATGAAGAGAATTTGGACGATGTCGTCTTTATTCTCCTCTGTGATGGTATCATTCGAAGATAGAGCCTCTGAAGGGAAAACCAGGTCAACTGCCGTATCAACCTGTTGACTTTCGTCAGGCATGGATCCAGATGGTTCATCTTCAATGATAGGTGCTTCGGCTGACCACCTGGGCGGGTCAGCCAGGTTCTCAACTAGTGAAGGACTTGGCAGGAGTTTTTGATATCCAGGAGGAAGTTGTGCTCGTAAAATCGGGCGATCTTCCAGAACTCTTTTAGCCTCGTCTAAGAAGAGACAACGGTGGATGGCGTGATCGCCTTCACACAGTTTGCAGGGAAATCTAGATTTCCCTCTCTGTCCTGTGACTTCACTTTCACTAATTGACGGTGAGCAGTCAACATGGTTATCAGAGGTTGATGCTACCGAATTGTGCAAACGGGGAGACCAGTCCCTTAGTATTCGAGGGATACAGGGACAATCTCTGTGGAAATGGTCTCCCTTGCATATGACACATGGCGATTTAGGCCTTGTCAGTGCTGTGTGTGGATTTTTGTCAGACGACTCTCGTTTGCCCCCAGTCGCTTTTGGCTCCTTCTTCTTCTTTTCCTTCTTCTCCTTAGGAACTTGGTTTTTTGTTTTACCAGTTCCGTCAAGCAAAGAGGAAGGAGGAGAGGAAGAGTTAGATGAGGTAGAAGGTTGGTTGGCAACTCTGGTCTGGTCTAACTGTTGACTCGACTGTTCAGGAATGGTGGTGTTCTGAACGACATTGGTTGAAAAGAGCCAAACTGGTAGGCCAATTGTCAGTCCTGGAAGCGACAATGTGGCCATGTGGGGCACACCAACATCTCCCCAAGAGGAGAAGGGACTAGGATTTCCACCAAGGGGAATTCCTTGGTTGGTGTGCTCCATTTTTTCAACCTAAAGATCAACGCAGGAATTAAAGGGTGATTGTTCCGTTTAAAATAAATTTTAACGACGCTTTAGACACAACTTGCTTTTTCAGTTTTAAAGAGTCGAGAAAAAGCTAAAGATGACTCTAGTCTCCTTCGATGTTTTAACGAGCCCGAAGTGACAAATGCTCGGATGGAATTTTTCTGTTATAGAGTCTGAAAAAGGCCAAAAGGAACTGCTCTAGAGTTCTAGGCAGAGGGTGTGCCAAACTTTTCGCAAAACCGCAGAATACTTTTTAAGGTACGGGCGGTTGATCTTCGTGAATGTTGTGTTCACTGCATTGCGATCAGTAGGGCGGCCGACATGGCTTCCTAAGGATAAAGGATATATGCCTATAGGGGTCTCCCAATATATACGCGACGGTACGTGGGAGCACAATCCGTACTGGCGCTATCGTCCCTCAGGAGGAATCACCCACCTTCTACGAGATCGACAGTCACCAGGCTTAACGACGCCGGAACACGTCTCTAGCCTAGACCTCTATGTTGTGCGTTATGTTACAAAGCGTTGTTAAGTTCATTCAATTTATTTTAGGTTGATATTTTTAAAGTTTGCCTTTCAAGGTTCACCACGAGATGTATGATACAAATTCCTAAATGCAGTCTAAAGATGATAAGCAAGCTTTATATCTTTTCAACTTTGAAAATCCTAGCTACTAAGGGAAAAGAAAGACACCGTATTTTCTCAAAGAGCAATCAACACACTCTAATGCACTTTTCCTAAATCCAACATGCAAACTATCAAATGCAAAATGCACAATGCAGGTGTTTGTTTTCTGCTTTCTTAGTATTGATGCCTACAAAGAAAGCTTTTTGTACAACTTTGAATTTGCTTTTAAATGATCAATACAAACAAGTTCACTTTTTCGAAACCAAAGAGGGTAGAAGAGATTACACTACTTAACGATTTTCGAAATAAAGACTTGTTTTGACACTTAAAAGAGACAAATTCAAACCAATAAGCAAAAGTAAATCTATAATCAATCTGCAAACAGCCAATGAACTCTCTTCTAAGATCACAATCAATCCGATCTGAATCAAAGGCTACAGGATGACTATTTTACTCATGCAAAGGAAAATTGTAAATGACGCCACAAACACATAAAAACACTCACAGTCTTTTTGTACAAAAGGAGGTGGAATTCAGGCAAAGAAAAGGAGTTATCTGACTGGTACCTATGCTGGTTAAAGGCTGCAAAAACAGAGATCAAAACAGGGCAACAGAGAGCAGAGAACCCCAGCTGCACAAGGCCAAACTGGTTCAGCGCAACCTCAACACTGAGGATTTGACATTCAGCGCAGGTAACCTTCACGGGACCTGCGTTGAAATGCAGACTGCCTTCAAAGCAGTTGCGATGAAGGAGAAACTCTCGTTTCTCCTGGGTTCTGGGTCACAAATTGCTCAAAAATCAACAGTTTCAGGCCAAATCAGAAACACAAGCAAGGTATAATCAAAGGGATGCTTTGAAAGCTACTAAGATCTATCACAAGGATCATCAAATAATTCGTGAATCCATTGTTTAGATCATAGACAAGTCCAGCAACTGGATCAAAGCAGCAACTTTCTACTTTGCATCCGGGAAAAATGCAGTTCGATTGTTGCTGTCAAGTCTATGATGCAAACAATGATAGAAACACAAATAAAAATGACTAAACAAATCTCCCCAGTGGAGTCGCCAATTTTTTGTGGGGAAAAATGCCTATGCAGGACGATCCTATCCACCTAAGGTGTGACAGTGCCTTAGCAACAAACGAGTACAGCTATACTGGTTTCTTCCTTTATGAAATGTGAAAGAAGAGAGATCAATAGACTTACCGGTGTCTTCCGTTTGTCCCTAGATCCAATCTCCCTTCTCTTTGGGTGTTCACAGCTACATGCCTTCTTGCTTATCCAGCTACAACTTCCTACAAGATCACAAGAGAACAGCTACTTGCGACAAGAGAACATCTACTTGAGACAAGAGAAGAACACTACACAAAGACAGATGTTCACATTCGTAACTAGTTTAGGATTAGAAATAAACCAAATACACTAATACATTCATACATCAAAATACATCAGCATATAAGAGAAACCAAGATAACTTTATTGATGAATAACAAGGTTCAGGAAGAGATACAACCCAGAGGGCTCCAATCCAGCATCTCCTTCCCAGCAAATGGAATTCCTATCTTCAGCCCCTTCAAAGCATTAAGCACCCAATGATTCCAGTCTCAAACCAACATCAATTCTTTGCAATAACCAAATTCCAACCTCTAGATCTCATGGAGGAGAGATCCATATATAGATGTTTGGAGAGAGGATGAGTCAGCTTGAGACCTGACTAGTGTCCTCTCCCTCTATCAGTTCTTGAGTCCACTTGGAGGTTATTGCTTCCACTTGGAGATTTGGAACCTCTTACTCATCACCAGTCGAATTCCTTGAGGCAAGTGTCATTTTGGAAGCTTCCTGGGTTTTGACACCTTGAGAAATGAGCCTGCCACTTGTCCATTCTCATTCAGCGCAGGTAGCCTTTGTTCCAGTTGACATTCAATGCAGGTAGCCAGTGGAGCCATTGAAATTCAGCGCAGATAGCCAGTGGAGCAGTTGACATGATCCTGAATTGACTTGTTTTTGAGTAATTTCAGATGGAGAACTTCTGTGAATTGCTGTGGTTTATTAGCCTTGTTCCTCTAGGGGTAGGAACAACATGTTTAGGGACTTTGGATCCCTTAGATTATGGACATTTCATGCTCAATGCTGTAAGGCGCAAAAATGTCTATAACAAGTACATTCCTCAAGGTCAACCCCAGCCTCAATATGTACCCCAAGGTCAACCTTAGTATCAATTTATACCTCAAGGTCAACCCCAGTATCAGTACTTACCTCAAGGGTATCTACCCCAAGGTCAGTACTCGAGTCAAGGTTACCAACCACCCCAAGGTCAATCTTATGTTCAAGGTACGGGAAATGTACCTTTCAATTATCAATCCTACCCTCAATCCGGTTATGGATCTCAATATCCTCAACCTGTTATGGGTCAATACCCCGAAATGAACATAGTGTGGGATCCATCGCAAATTCAACAGGTATTGCAGCCAAGTGTACAATTGTCATCTCAAACTGGACAACCCTTAGTTTCTGGTTCACCCCAGCAACCAGTCCAGTCTAATGTTCAAACAGCTATACCTTCGGTAGTTTCTCAGTCTAGGCCTATTGCACCTAGTACTCCATCTCAAACGACTGCTGCAACTACCGCAACATCTGTTCAATCTACCCCACTTACTTCTGGAGTATCGACGGCTCCGGTTTCTACTGTCTCTGTAACTACTCCTTAGACATCTTTACCATCGTCTGGATCCACGATTCAAACTACGGTTCAGATGCCTATAGGAAAACCTGGTTTAAGTACGGTTGTCACAAGTCAACCACAATTCACTTATCAACCGTACTAGGGACAGTACCAATACGGGCCTGCTGTCCAGCAGCCAGTTTACTAGTATCAACCGTATCCTGGGTACACTTATCAACAACCTCAACAACCCCAGTACGGTCCGGTTAATCCTGGTTTTCCGGGAGGATACAATATCGCGAACGATATTCCTATTCCAATTTATCCTGGATATCCTCCTCCTGGGACTGGTCTTGTGACCCAGAGCTTTAGGGATCCTAATCGGCAGTTACCGTTTATCGCAACTTTGGATTTACCAGACTTGTCGCGCCTAACGAATGATCCAATAAATTATCTTCCGTTTTGGCCGCCAATGCCAAATAAGTTGCCCAGTGACATTCCCAAGTTCGAAGGTAAGTATGGATAGGACCTGTCGAATCATGTGATGACTTACCACCTCTGGTGTGCCTCTAATTCCATCTCGGATGATTCGATCCGCTTACGTCTTTTCCAACGTACTCTCATTGGTCTCGCGGCCAAGTGGTACATTGAGTTACCACAAGCCTCTTTTTATAATTTTAGCCAGTTAGCTACTTCGTTTTTAACTCATTTTCAGTTGCCGGTCAGATATCATAATGGTACGGAGTTACTAACTTCGTTAAAGCAATCGACGTCCACTTATATTTCCGATCATATTCATGAATGGAGACGTCGAAGGCGGTTAGTGAAAGTTTTTATCCTGGACCAAATCTTAGCTAAATGGTTTGTTAAATCATTATTACCGAAGATTACTGAAGACGTAGCTAAAGCCGGAGTAGTTACTGAGGAGCAAGTGATTACTCAAGCGCAGTACCTTGACTTAGTTTACACTCAGTCAAGTACGTTACACGAAAAGATCCCAGATCTTCCTAAGTCAAATCAAATCGCTGCTGCTCCTTTGGGGTCTCATGCCGCTGATGGTATGATTGGTACGGTGAACACTAAAAGTAAGAAGAAATCCTCAAAGAATTCTTCTCCTATTATAACCTTACCAAACTCCCCGACAGGAGAATCTTCTGCTGAAGTTTCCGCCGATATTCACGCTGTAGAGTCATCTACGGCTAAATCAAAATCCGGTGGGAAAAAGAAAGGCAAGAAGAAGAATAAAGCAGGCAAAACTCCAAAGGAGAAAACTGAAAAGTCAGAAACCAATGACGAAAAACGCAAACCTCGATATCCTTGTCTTATTTGTGAAGAGGATCATTTTACAAGAGATTGCCCTCATCGAGCCGAGGTTGTGAAAATCGTCAAGGGTTCCCCAACTCCTGTTGTTTTGAAAGATCCATTTCCAAAGCAGGAGAGTAAGATGATAGGTTCTTCCTCGAGTGCCAGTGAAGAACCCATATTGATGATGTCTCATGTAAGGATTGCAACTCGATCGCAAGATTATGGTAGTAAAAGTCCTATTGATGGCAAAGAAGCAGAATCTTCTCATTCTAATCCATCAACCTCAGCTCCCGGTTCCGATCCACTATAGATCGAGAATCCTAACCCGGACTTAGTAATCAAACCACCCGCCAAGGGTGTACTTGGAAGGTCTGCTTTCAATCCACATGCAAGAGTGGCCCAGAATTACAACATTGTTGAGGATTTAGCTGTTTCACCCTCAGCAATGTCGGCTTTGGAAGTGCTGCAATCATGCCCAGCACAGCGTAAATTACTTTTGTCGGCTATAGGAGCTGTTGATGTTCAGGACCCAAACCTAATAATCTTTGATCTAGAAAATAGTACACCACATTTACCTCATCAAATGGCTTTCCAGATCTCAGTGATAGTAAAAAACAGGCCTATTCATCGGACTGTAATTGATGAGGGAGCTTCCACGTGTATTATGTCGATACAGTGTTGGAGATCGCTTGGTTCTCCTTCACTAAATCAATCCCCGACAATTCTTAAGGCCTTTGATGGCCGTGGGTTTCATCCGTTTGGCATTCTACAGGATTTGTCTATAGGGGTCGAAGGAAAAACCGTTAGCCTAGATGTGGAGGTGGTTGATGCCCCTCTAGACTACAACCTTCTCTTGGGTCGAAGTTGGTCTTACGCTATGACAACGGTCGTTTCATCAGTCTTCCGAGTAATAAAGTTTCCATATAATGGCAAGATCATAACAATAGACCAGCTGGCTTACTTTTCATCCGACCCAGCCTCTTCAGAGAGTATCCAACATGTCGGTAAAACGAATATCCCTTACAAGGATGTTGGAGTAGGATTAGTTAAAGATGCCGGTTTACTGGGAACTTTTCCTTTTCCTCCAATCAACGCATTGTCTTCGTTTGCATCAATTCATATGATTACATCAGACACTGTTGTTTATGACGATCCTTGGATCGTTCCTTCTGAATCTGAGATAGACTCATTTGGTGATGCTATGCCTTTGAGTCCATATGAAATTGCCTATGAAGCCGTGCAGTCTTTTACTGACCTGCATTCAACCAAAATCAACCAAATGAATGTGGTCCGTGAGGAATCACTTTTCAAGTCAACCTAGGAGTTAATAGCGTTTCCCGAAGTTGTGTCATCTGACGAGAAACTTCGTGAAGTCCTGTGTGTAGACGATTTACCATGGGAAGATCTCCATCACAGATCTTCGTTTTTACCTGAGGATGATCGTTTTGAAAATGATTTCTCATCAATCTTTACGGCTGAATATGTCAAAGAAGCTCAGAATCCAATGAAACATCCTGATTCAGAGCTGAACTTGGGAAATATCTCTCGCACTATTCCCATTGACATTTCAGTCAAGCCCGGAATTGTTGAGCACATTCATATAGGTGCCTCGTGTTCAGATGATGAAATTCAGACATGCAAGGCCCTATTTCAAGAATTCCGCGACGTGTTTGCCTGGTCCTATGAGGAAATGCCATGAATTGATCCCGCGATTGTTGTCCATGAGATCAAGACTTACCCGGACGCTAAACCCGTCCGGCAACGTTTGCGTCAGATTCACCCACAAAAAGCGGCTGCAATTAAAGCAGAAGTTGAAAAGCTGTTGAAAGAAGGTTTCATTTATCCGATCCCATTAACGGATTGGGTATCGAATATTTTCCGGTTAACAAAAAACAGGGAACAATAAGAATATGCATCGACTATAGGGACATTAATCGAGCTTGTCCAAAGGACAACTACCCAACACCCTATATCGATCAAATAATTGACAATTGTGCCGGCAGTGAAATATTTTCCTTTATGGACGGTTTTTCCGGTTACAATCAAATCAATATTCTACCTGCCGACTAACCAAAAACGGCTTTCATTTGTCCATGGGGGACATTTGCTTATTGCAAATTGCCTTTTGGGCTTAAGAATGCCGTAGCAACTTTTCAAAGGGCGATGTCTTATGCGTTTCATGACATCAAACACATTGTGCAACCGTATCTCGATGATTTGCCCGCTCATTCATTACATCGAGCTGATCACCTTGTCCATTTACGAACAATCTTCATGAGGTGTAGGCATTATCGTATTCGGTTGAACCCACACAAATGTGTCTTTTGTATAGAAGTGGGACGATTGCTGGGATTTGTAGTTTCGAAAGTTGGCATTCGCGTCGATCCCTCGAAGGTCGAAGCTATCATCAAATTGCCTCCTCCTTCAAGTCTTCGCCAACTCCAAAGATTGCAGGGGAAAGAAAACTTTTTACGACGATTCATTCCTAACTACGCCAAGGTTACAAAGGGTTTTACCCGGTTTTTGAAAAAGAACGCTCAATTCTCTTGGGATGAGATAGCTCAGAAATCTTTTGATGCACTCAAGCACGTGTTGACCCATGCACCGTTGCTGCATCCTCCCAACTACATCCAGGATTACTTTTTGTACCTCGCCGCCGCTCATTCCACCATTGGAATGGTCTTAGTACAGGAAGATGAATTCAGAACGGAACATGTGATATATTACCTTAGTCGGATGTTAAATCCAACTGAACTCAAATATTCACATGTGGAGAAATTGGCATTGGCAGCCGTTCAAGCTGTCCAACGTTTTCGTCACTATATTTTACTCCGTAAAACTACAGTCATTTCGGATTGCAACCCTGTGATCTACATTTTGACTAAACAATTGCTAGGGGGCAAGTACTCTAAATGGATCGTTATCCTGCAAGAGTTCGACTTGGAGTTTGAGAAATCTAAGTCTAAGAAATCTTTAGTTTTTGCAGAGTTAATGTGTGACTTCCCGCGTGCTGACACGGAAACTATGGCAGAGGAGCCCATTGCGGACGAATCTTTGTTTCTCATCAGCACTTTAGATCCGTGGTATGGGGATATCATCGTCTATCTCTAGACTGTTATAAACATTTTTGTGCCTTACAGCTATAAGCATGAAATGTCCATAATCTAAGGGATCCAAAGTCCCTAAACATGTTGTTCCTACCCCTAGAGGAACAAGGCTAACAAACCACAACAATTCACAAAAGTTCTCCAACAGAAACTGCTCAAAAACAAGTCAATTCAGGATCAATTCAGAGGCTCCACTAGCTGTCTGCGCTGAAACGCAAAGTCTGCACTGGCCACCTGCACTGCAACGCAGGTAGAAGCACTACCAGGGTGCGCTGAGTGGGAATTGACAAATGGCAAGTTCATTCAACGAGGTGTCAAGACCCTGGAAGCTTCCAGAATCTTCCTCAATGACACTTGACTCAGTGAATTCGACTAGTGATGAGTAAGAGGTTCTCAATCTCCAAGTGGAAGCAAGAACCTCCAAGTGGAAGCAAGAACTGACAGAGGGAGAGGACACTAGTCAGATCTCAAGCTGACTCATCCTCTCTCCAAACATCTATATATGGATCTCTCCTCCATGAGATCCAGAGGCTGGAATTTTGTTATTGCAAAGAATTGTTGTTGGTTTGAGACTGGAATCTTTGGGTGCTTAATGCTTTGAGGGAAGGTGAAGATAGGAATTTCATTTGCTGGGAAGGAGATGCTGGATTGGAGCCCTCTGGGTTGTATCTCTTCCTGAACCTTGTTATTCTTCAATAAAGCTATCTTGGTTTCTCCTATATACTGGTGTATCTTTGATGTATGATTGCATTAGTATGTTTAGTTTATTTCTAATCCTGAACTAGTTATGAATATGAATCTATGTCTTTGTGTAGTGTTCTCTTCTTGTGATCTTGCAGAAACCTCTTGAAGCTAGGCGAGCGAGAAGGCAAGTAGATGGGAACTCTCAAAGAGAAGAGAAACTGGATCGAGGGACAAATGGAAGACACTGGTTAGTCCATCCATCTCTCTTCATTCTTAATTCATAAAGGAAGAATACTAGAATAGCTGTCTCTGTTTGTTGCTAAGGTATTGTCACACCTTAGGTGGATAGGATCGTCCTGCATAGGCATTTTTCCCCATAACAAATTGGCGACTCCACTGGGGAGATCTGTTTAGTCATTTTATTTGTGTTTCTATCATTGTTTGTTTCATAGACTCAACAACAACAATCAAACTGCATCTGCTATTCTCAGATGCAAAGTAGACAGCTGCTGCTTTGATCCAATCACTGGATTTGTCTATGATCTGAACAATGGACTCACAAATGATTTGATGATCCTTTGTGATAGATCTTAGCCCTTTCTCAAAGAATCCCTTTGATTGTACCTTGCTTGTTGCTTTTATTTGACCTGAAACTGTAGATTAAATAGCAAACTGTGACCCAGAACCCAGTGAGAAACTCTCGTTTCTCCTTCAGCGTAGACCCTGTGAAGAGGTTCTGCATTTCAACGCAGGTCTTGTGAAGGCTACCTGCGCTGAATGTCAAAACCTCTGTGTTGAGGGTGCGTTGATCGAGTTAGGCCTTGTGCAGCTGGGGTTCTCTGCTCTGTTTTGCCCTGTTTTGATCTCTGATTTTTGCAGCCTGTAACCAGCATAGGTACCTGTCTGATAACTCCTTTTCTCTGCTTAAATTCCGCCTCCTTTTGTACAAAAAGACTGTGAGTGTTTTTATGTGTTTTTGGCATCATTTATAGTTTTCCTTTGCAAGAGTGAAATAATCATCCTGTAGCCCTTGATTCAGATCTGTTGATTGTGATCTTAGGAGAGAGTTCATTGGCTGTTTGCAGTTGATTATACATTTACTTTTGCTTTTGGTTTGAGTTTGTCTCTTTTAAGTGTCAAAACAAGTGTTCATTTCGAAAGTCGTAAAGTGTTGTATTCTCTTCTACCCTTTCTGGTTTCGAAAGAGTAAACTTGTTTGTATTTGTCATTTAAAAGCAAATTCAAAGTTGTACAAAAAGCTTTCTTTTTAGGCATCAATATTAAGAAAGCGGAAAACAAACACCTGCATTGTGCATTTGCATCTTGATAGTTTGCGTGCTTGATTTAGGAAAAGTGCATTAGAGTGTGCTGATTGCTCTTTGAGAAAAGATGGTGTCTTTCTTTTCCCTTTGTAGCTAGGATTTTCATAGTTGAAAAGATATAAAGCTTGCTTATCATCTTTAGACTGCATTTAGGAATTGTATCATACATCTCGTGGTGAACCTCAAAAGGCAAACTTCTAAAAAGATCAACCTAAAATAAATTGAATGAACTTAACAACGCTTTGTAACTTAACGCACAACATAGAGGTCTAGGCTAGAGACGTGTTCCGGCATCATAAAGCCTGGTGACTGTCGATCTCGCTGATGGTGGGTGATTCCTCCTGAGGGACGATAGCGCCGGTACGGATTGTGCTCCCACATACCGTCGCGTATATATTGGGAGACCCCTATAGGCATAAAACCTTTATCCTTAGGAAGCCGTGTCGGCCGCCCTACTGATCGCAATGCACTGAACACAGCATTCAGGAAGATCGACCGCCCGTACCTTAAAAAGTATTCTGCGGTTTTGCGAAAAGTTTGGCACACCCTCTACCTAGAACTCCAGAGCAGTTCCTTTTGGCCTTTTTCAGACTCTATAACAGAAAAAGTCCATCCGAGCATTTGTCACTTCGGGCTCGTTAAAATATCGAAGGAGACTAGAGTCATCTTTAGCTTTTTCTCGACTCTTTAAAATTGAAAAAGCAAGTTGTGTCTAAAGTGTCTAAAAATTTCATTTAATTCGGAAACATACTTCCCCTTTTGTATTTTGGTTGATCGAGTAATCCGCAATCGTGGAAGAAAGTCAATTGAAACCCCGTCGTTCGCGGAGGCTTACGAGTCAACCGTCTTTGTCTCCAAAATCGAAAACAGTACGGACAAAGCGAACTCGTTTAACCGGTTCAAAATCTCCTATCAAAGTTAGAACAACTGTTCCAACAACATCTGAGATTCCGGTTACTCCAAACATTTCTGGAAACCCTGCCTCTACAGAAGAAGTTCAACAACCACAGAGGGACAGTGATACTGATCCTAGTCTGAGAACAAACACTTGTGTTACTGAACCAGTTCCATCTGTAACCGGTTCAGAGAGTCTTGTTCTTAAAACATCTGTTGCTGTTGATTCAACCCCTTCTTCGGCACCAGAAAAATTTTACGGACCTGACGGTCTTCCCCTTCCACCTGGTTTGATTGCGATAGAGGAAATTGTAGAAGATCCGCAAGCAAGTACTCCAACACATTTTGGATTCGGGGTCACTCTATTTCCTTCGACATCAGAAGTTAGTCTACCACCAGTGGAAGTTCCTATAGAATCGCTAGGTAATCTCTTGGATAGACTCAAAATGTCTGAACAACCGTCAACATCTAGGACTGTGTCGAATGACACAGCGACAGCAGAACTCCCTGTCGTCACTCCGACAATGTTTTCCGGCATACCATCTGTCTCGACTAGCTCACAACCGCTAGAAGGAGTCCACCCCGGGACTATTTCGACAGTGTGGTCTGTTCCAGTTTGTTCCTCCGGAATAATATCCGGCAACTCTTATGTTGAAACTCGCCAGATTGATCCATTTGGAGGACAATTTGGGCAATCCAGTCCCCAAGGACAAACAATCCCCTTGAGTTCCGGATTGCCACCGTATGGGGGGCAGTATGCCCTTTCATTACCCCCTCCGGGAGGGTATCCATACGGGAGTTCACAACAGTATTCAGGTTATACTGGAGTTACATCAAGTGGTTGGGTACCTATGCTACCTCAACAACCAAGGGTTGTGTATTCTATGCAACAATGTGTACCTATGTCGAACATCCCGACCACACCGGCTATTGTGACAGTGTCGCAAGTTCAAACGTTTCCTGTTGTATGTCAACCTCAGATTTCTCAGGTTGTAATGCAACAGCCCCTTGACCCTGTGACTCAACCACAATCGCCTACTGGTGGGGCGACACAGGTCCAAACGGGTACAATTACCCCACACCTTGGTCCAACGGTTAGTATAGCACAACAGAACATGGCTTCACAACCATGGTTGGTACAATATCAACAACCACAATTCCAACAAATATACCAAGGTTCTGAGCAGCAGATCTTTGCCAACAGTGGACAACCGTACATCCAAAACGGTCAAAATCAACCACTTTACGGTGGTCATGTCCACCAACCGTATCAGTCATACCAACATCAATTACATTATGCTGGTATGCAAAGGCCAATTGCTCAGGCGATCCCATCGTATCTTGGGTATGCTTCACCTAACCTGAATCAACAGTTACCATTCGTGGCAACTTTAGAGTTACCCGATTTACACCGGTTAACAAACGATCCAATTGCTTACGCCCCTTGGTGGCCAGCGATTCCTCACAAACTTCCTTCAGACATTACTAAATTTAATGGAAATCCGGGTGAAGATCCATCGAATCACGTGATGACCTTTCATCTATGGTGTTCGTCAAACACCTTAAACGATGATTCGATAAGGCTTCGCCTCTTTCAGAGGACGTTAACGGGTCCAGTGGCAAAATGGTATATTGAATTTCCTAGAGCTTCGTTCGACAATTTCAGCACCTTAGCCACGACATTCTTAACCCATTTTCAATTACCGATAAGGTATGAAACAGGAACAGAAATCTTAACCAACTTCAAACAGACAAGAGCCACTCACATATCTGATCATATACATGAGTGGCGACGTCATCGTAGGATGGTAAAAACGTATGTTCCCGATCAGCTATTAGCTGAATGGTTTATCAAGTCGTTACTTCCTGCTATAACGGAAGATGTGGCAAAAGGGGGAGTCGTAACAGAAGAGCAAGTTATCGCTCGTGCGCAATATCTAGACTTAGTCTATACTCAGTCTGGCACGCTCTATGACAAAATACCTGACGCCCCTAGACCGGAATTCTCAATTCCTCCTCCTCCTAAATCAAATAATGACTCTCATGCCGGAGATGGCGTGATTGGCACGACAAACACGAAATCGACAAAGGCTTCGTCCAAGAAAGCCCGTAAGATTTTAGATCAAAATGCAACAGACGAAATTCTTGCTTCGGAAGTAAATGCCGTATCAGCAGATAAAGGCAAAGAAACCAATCAACCAGGAAGCAAGAAGAAGCAAAACAAAGGGAAGAAGAAGAAACAGGGTGAGTCATCTCCCGGAAAAACTTCTTCAAACCCTCCTGGGAAAGGGAAACCAAAAAGTCCATGTTTTATATGTGACGAGGATCATTGGACAGTCGATTGTCCATACAAAGCTGAGCTTAAAAGGTTCTTCAAGAGTTCGCAAACCTCAGCTGTATTAACTGATCCGTTTCCAAACCCAGGTCAAAATCTGGTTGATAGTGGAAATGCTTCCCCGTCGCAAGTGCTTATTTTGTCGATTTCCAAGCAACAAAATGATGCTTTGATTTCGACAAGGAACAAAGATTACGGGAATCCACAGCTGTCGAACGACAAGGATAAAGATCAACCAAGTAGTTCGACAACAACTTCGACAGAAGTTGTACCACCCATCATTCCTGAATTGACAATAAAACCGCCAAAGGGAGTAGTACACAAGTCGACATTTAATCCTCGCGCCAGAGCGACGCAGCATTATAACATAGTGGAAGATTTGGCCCAATCGCCATCCGCTATGTCGACTCTTGAAGTACTACAAAATTGTCCATCCCAAAGGCAGGATTTGTTATCGGCCATTGGTGGGGTTGGTCCTAAGGATTCCAATCTTGTATCCTTCGACCACAAGTGATACGATCCTCAGTTACCAGCTCAACTAGCTTTCCTTGTCCAAGTGAAAGCCCTCAACAAAACTGTTCACCGAACAATTATTGATGAGGGGGCATCTACATGTATTATGTCGATGAGTTGTTGGAAAACTTTAGGATCTCCAACCTTGTCGCGATCTTCCACAACATTAAAAGCATTTGACGGAAGGACATATACCCCGTATGGTATCCTAAATAACTTGAAGGTTGAACTAGGGGGAAAAACGGTAGAAATAGATGTTGAAGTCATCGATGGGAATCTTGATTACAACATCCTACTAGGAAGACCGTGGATCTATGCCATGGCAGCTGTTGTGTCAACCTATTTTAGAAAGATCGCATTCCCCTTTCAAGGAGGGATTATGATCGTCGACCAACAAAACTTCCTCCCTAATGGTTCACAAGTTACAGGAAGCATTCCTATGATCCATTGGTAGCAACCATTCGCTTCAAGATATTGGAGTAGGCCTACTGAAAGACCCCACATTAATGGGAACTTTCGCACTTCCACCTCCAATCTATATAGGAGAAGTAGCGTTGGTAGGAGCCTGCAACATGATATCTTCCACGAAGATCTCAGAAGACGATATCGACATGGATCATGCAATGGTTTTGCCCCCAAGCCCAATGGAAATATTGTAGCAATCAATGTTTCTGGCATGGGAGGCGAACCCAAATCAACGCTCATCAAGCGTTTGGGTAGACTGGTCTAGAGAATATGGTACCCCTTTAGATCCTTGGTCGCGAGTGCATGGAACCGACGAAGGAATTCTACAATCAATGTTGATTGAGGGGGCACCATGGAATGATTGCCACCATCGTTCCCTTCTTCCGGATTATGAAGAGGATACTCAACATGACCTTTATCACCCTTCAGTCTTTGAATTCCTATCAAATACTGTAAATACGGTGGATTCCGAGCGGAACCTATCCAATATTGAAGAGACTATAGCCATAAATATCTCAACCAAAGAAAATGTTGTAGAGAATATTTATGTTGGCAAATGTTGTTCTCCTTCAGAGATGGAAATATATAACGCTCTTTTTCGCGAATTCAGAGATGTCTTTGCTTGGTCATATGATGAAATGCCAGGCATCGACTCGAGTATCGTTGAACATGAAATTAAGATGTATCCTGATGTCAAACCAGTAAGACAATGGGTTCGGCAGGTGCACCCCAAGAAAGCCGCTGCCATTAAGGCAGAAGTTGAAAAACTTCTCCATGCTGGTTTCATCTACCCGGTTCCTCTAACCGATTGGGTATCGAATATTGTCCCTGTTATGAAAAAACAAGGAACAATTAGAGTGTGCGTCGATTATAGGGATTTAAATCAAGCTTGTCCGAAAGACAACTACCCTACACCCTTCATCGACCAGATAATTGATGAATGCGCCGGATGTGAAATCTTTTCATTTATGGATGGATTCTCCGGGTATAATCAAATAAATATCCGCCCACAGGACCAGTCAAAGACTGCATTCATTTGTCCATGGGGCACATTCGCATATCAAAAATCACCCTTTGGTTTGAAGAACGCTGGGGCGACGTTTCAGAGGGCAAAAAATTATGCCTTCCATGACATCAAGAACATCGTTCAACCATACCTCGACGACCTTTCGGCTCATTCGCGAAGGCAGACTGATCATCTGCAGCATTTAAGAGCGATATTTCTACGTTGCCAACACTACAAGATACGACTCAATCCACACAAATGTGTATTTTGCGTCAGCTCTGGTCGTTTACTTGGCTTTGTAGTCTCCAAGGACGGGATTCGTCTCGACCCCTGTAAGGTTCAGGCAATCATAAATTTCCCTCCACCTTCAAATTTGCTTCAGATTCAGAAACTCCAAGGGAAAGCAAACTTTCTGAGGAGGTTCATTCCAAATTACGCAGAACTTGCTAAAGGTTATAATCGTCTTTTGAAAAAGGATGTACCTTTTGTCTGGGATCAGGTGGCGCAAGCTTCTTTTGACGCTCTGAAAGAGTCTCTAGTAAGAGCATCATTAATGTATGCCCCGGACTATCAAAGAGATTTTAACCTGTATCTGGCTGCAGCGGATACGACCATTGCGATGGTTTTAGTTCAAGAAGTCGATGAAATTGAACATCCTATATATTATTTAAGTAAAAACTTGAATGATACAGAAAGCAAATATTCTTACGTTGAAAAGCTAGCACTCGCTGCTGTTCAAGCGATACAAAGATTTCGACATTATGTCCTCTTTCAGAAAACTACCATTCTATCAGATTGCAACCCCATGACTTATATATTGTCGCGACAGTTGCTGGGGGGCAAATATTCAAAATGGATAGCGATCCTTCAAGAGTTTGATCTGGAATTTGTAAAATCCAAATCAAAGAAAGCTTTAGTTTTCGCGGAATTATTGTGCGATCTCCCATCGTCATCCAACGATGAAACATCCGAAGAATCAATCGTGGATGAAAGTTTGTTTCTGATATCAACAAGCGATGAGTGGTATGGAGATATAATCGTTTATCTCCAAACCCAAAAATTCAGGCCTGACACCTCTCACTCAGAACAGAAACGTATACGATACCAAGCAAAAGACTACATGATCGTCGGTGATACGCTTTACCGTCGTGGTATCGATACAGTTCTGAGAAGGTGCCTCACCCATGAGGAGGCCGAAAAAGCCCTGAATGAGTGTCATTTAGGTGCGTGTGGGGGGCATCAATCTGGATATGCTACAACACAGAAAATCTTACGAGCAGGATACTTCTGGCCAACCATATTCAAAGATTGCATAACCGCAGTCAGAAGTTGCCATGCTTGTCAAATTTTTGATAGCAAAACCAGAAGACGACCCGCACCTTTACAGCCAATAGTCGTTGTTGGGCCATTCGCCAAATGGGGCATCGATTTCATGACATGTAAGCCCACCTCGACCGGGGGGCATGGGTATATTATAGTCGTCGTTGACTATTTTACCAAATGGGCCGAGGCGATGCCTATATTAGATAGCACTGGTGAAACAGCTGCCCTTTTCTTTTTCAATCATGTAGTCGCCAGATTCGGCGTACCACAGGCTATAGTTACAGATCATGGATCGCATTTTCGCAATCACATGATGGTGGAATTAGCTACCAAGCTAGGGCTATCTCACGACATCTCTACCCCGTATTATCCGCAAGCCAACGGACAGGTTGAAGCAATCAACAAAGTCCTGAAGCGTATGTTGCAAAGGATGATCAGAGTTCACAAAAGAAGGTGGCACCTAATCCTGTACTCAGCCTTGTGGGCTTACCGAACATCGGTAAGAAATGCGACCGGGTTCACACCTTGCCAACTGGTGTATGGCCTGGAAGCAGTCCTACCAATCAAGTGTGAAATCTTGTCTCTTAAACTCGCAATTGATCTCCTCCCCGGAACTTCAGAAGAAGAGGCCCGTTTCTTGGAATTAATCCAATTGGATGAAACCCGTCGTGATGTCGCTTTGGCTAACGAAGCCCATAAGAAACGAGTCAAGGCGCAGTTCGACAAAAATGTCAAACCCCGTGTCTTCTCAGAAGGTGACTTGGTCTTGCTTTATGACCAAGAATCCGATAAATTGGGAGGAGGTAAATTTAATTCTTTATGGATGGACCCCTATATTGTTAAACGAGTGTTAGCAAAAGGAGCCTATGAGTTAATGGATTATGACGGAATTCCACTGGCGCAACCTCGTAACGGGTTATACTTCAAGTGTTACTATGCTTAAATAGTGACCAATAGGCATGCACCTCGATCTGCGTTATTATGCTAGGGGCATGAAAACTTAAGTTCGAGCAGTTTTAGTCCATAGTTCATGCTCGTTAAAAAATAAACAGATCCGAGCAGTTTTAGCCCATAGTTCATGACTCGTTAAAAAATAAACAGATCTGAGCAAATGTTTCCACCCGCGTTTAAGCTCGTTAAAAAATGAACTATTCCGGTAAATAACCACAGTGAATGTAATATCATCAGCTATTAAAGCCTTGGTCGTGTTTGCACCGTCACCTCCACTTTTCCATTGGCTGATCGTTCACCTCCATATGAATGTTTACCCATTTTGAGGAACAGCTGCGAAGAGTGATTTCACTAGCCATCCTTGTGACACTGCCGTGATTGGAAAATTCCAACCCGTACCTGGAATCAGCTGCTAACCCGTTTTATCACTCGTTCCTCAAAAGACGAGTCTTCTTTAAGCTCTTTTCATCTGACTCGTAAAATATGAAAAGATTGCCGAGTTTTGGCCTTCCAGCTCGTTAAAGCGACCAGAAGTGCTATCCCTCCTCTAGATTTTAATCTTTTTGGACCTAAGGGATTATTGCACAAAAAGATCGAGTGCTTGTTTTGTTCGGCTCGTTAAAGATATCGAAAATTCATCCCTTCTGTATTGTTTTATACTTTTTCGGACTTAAGGGATTAGATGACGAAAAAGGACTTTCGGAGTTGACTTTACGTACCTTTCAGACTCTCTAAAAATGAAAAGGACCGAGTTATCTTTGTCGTTAGACTTGTTAAAAGCATTAAATAGCGACAAACTTGTCTTTAGACGAGAACGCGTTTCACTATCGCTAGGCTTGTTAAAACATAGCAATGGGCTTGCCCGAAGGGCAAGTTATAGAACAAGCATATGTTATCCTCCTCAAGCTTGACAAAAATAAAGAGGTACTGGTCAGCAATGACTGGGGAAAAATTGGGAGAAACTCAAGAAAACTTTGATGGTAGCAAGTCGCTTTTGAACATGACACTTTTCCTCCGTACCACAATCGGGTTGGGTTGTTTCATTCACCGGTCACATCACCATGGTCTCGCCATACCATCCATATTTGGGGTAATGCTACCGATCCATCGCATAAGTGTCGCCATATGTTCAAGAGAAGTCGTTCAGAGAAGTCAACCGTGTCCCATCCACTGCCATACATTATCCTTCATCCTTTCATGACCGCCACCCTGAATCATATGTCATCAGATCATTTTCACCTCCATCAAAATCATTAGCTCCGTTCCGTGTCATTGATGTGGGATTCATTAAGGCCCTCCTTTGACGGATCACTTCTTGTTGACATCAGCTCATTATCCAAGAAGTTGATCTAGGAACAACCCCTTCAGTACTTTGAAGCTTGCATGCCTCAATGGCAAGTTTCTCACTTCCGGTGACAGGTATACATCAATGACCTTCGACCGAAAGATTTTTTGTGGTGTTCGATGCCAAGTCCTTTATTCACACCACGTGAATTGTACTGCAGTACCTTGAGGGTCATTATCATTATCGGTGATTCCTCTCGCGCTTGTTAACGGTTTACCTCATTGACCGGTAATCAAGCGATGTCTCTCCATGTTCGACTTCAGAACAATTCTCACATGGATCGACTTGTACTTAGAGTGAAGATCGAACAAGTTTGAAGACCCCAGATCTAGTTTCATCCATCCGGGCTGCGATATATATTCAGGAAAGATAAAGACAACATTGACATGTACATCATTGCAGCAGATAATCATCCTACCCCAAAGGATGATAATTTCATCAAAATTATCAGTCTACCATCAGACGATTGTCTGTTCTATGTACAGAAAAATGAATTTATAAAGCTGAGCATGGGAATGCCCGCCTCAGCTAGATCATGAAAGCAGTATGAAAAATAATGTATTTTATTGTATTGTATTACAGGTCTCCTCCCAGCAATGAATGAACTTCGGATCCTCCTGATAAAGCATTTCACCCGATAAACGGCCTCATAATTTAGGGGGCAACTATTATAGACATTTTTGTGCCTTACAGCTATAAGCATGAAATGTCCATAATCTAAGGGATCCAAAGTCCCTAAACATGTTGTTCCTACTCCTAGAGGAACAAGCCTAACAAACCACAACAATTCACAAAAGTTCTCCACCAGAAACTGCTCAAAAACAAGTCAATTCAGGATCAATTCAGAGGCTCCACTAGCTGTCTGCGCTGAAATGCAAAATCTGCATTGGCCACCTGCACTGCAACGCAGGTAGAAGCACTACCAGGGTGCGATGAGCGAGAATTGACAAATGGCAAGTTCATTCAACGAGGTGTCAAGACCCTGGAAGCTTCCAGAATCTTCCTCAATGACACTTGACTCAGTGAATTCAACTAGTGATGAGTAAGAGGTTCTCAATCTCCAAGTGGAAGTAAGAACCTCCAAGTGGAAGCAAGAACTGACAGAGGGAGAGGACACTAGTCAGATCTCAAGCTGACTCATCCTCTCTCCAAACATCTATATATGGATCTCTCCTCCATGAGATCCAGAGGCTGGAATTTTGTTATTGCAAAGAATTGTTGTTGGTTTGAGACTGGAATCTTTGGGTGCTTAATGCTTTGAGGGAAGGTGAAGATAGGAATTTCATTTGCTGGGAAGGAGATGCTGGATTGGAGCCCTTTGGGTTGTATCTCTTCCTGAACCTTGTTATCCATCAATAAAGCTATCTTGGTTTCTCCTATATACTGGTGTATCTTTGATGTATGATTGCATTAGTATGTTTAGTTTATTTCTAATCCTGAACTAGTTATGAATATGAATCTATGTCTTTGTGTAGTGTTCTCTTCTTGTGATCTTGCAGAAACCTCTTGAAGCTGGGCAAGCGAGAAGGCAAGTAGCTGGGAACTCTCAAAGAGAAGAGAAACTGGATCGAGGGACAAAAGGAAGACACCGATTAGTCCATCCATCTCTCTTCATTCTTAATTCATAAAGGAAGAATACTAGAATAGCTGTCTCTGTTTGTTGCTAAGGCACTGTCACACCTTAGGTGGATAGGATCGTCCTGCATAGGCATTTTTCCCCACATCACAGACCCAATCCTTTCGGCCCGAAGTTTCAAAGTCGGAACGTCGCAAAATTCGATTCCAGTCTTGTTGTGGCCAGCAACACCCCCCCTTATTCAATTAAGTATCAGCCATGGTACTTAATGAATGGGGACCCTTAGTTAATTTTTAGGAAAAGCAAGAATTTCTTCTTGGAGTCACAATCATATGCTTGGAAAAAGCCTCTTAAATATTTTAAAGCCCAAGTCTATGATAAAAGAGAAAACCTTAAGGTCGCGTTGCAAAAGATAGGAAACACCTTCATTTCCCTTTTTATGCGCACCATCCTCGTGTTAATAATGACATCGCATCGCAAATTAGTAACGCTCATGAAGAAAACTTAAAGATTCGTTGATCTGCGATATTGCGATCGCTGCGATGCCACATCCATGCGATTTGCGATGATGCGATTAGCGATTGCGCGACATGTGAGGTTACGTCAGCAAATCATAAATCACTTCGGTACGAATCCTTCGGGCGCACCATTCAAAGAAAAGCCACTTACTATAATCTGACATGAAATAATGCGCTTTTAATGATAGTAAATGAATTAGTTGTCAGTTATTAAATGGATTAAAGATGCGTGCCTTGGTAGAGATTTGCTTCACGTAAGGTGGCATATTTGATTTATCTCTTGCATTTAAAACTCTCCCATCACCTTTCTGGATCAGTCATTTCCATTTCACTCGTAATCTGCAGGAACAAAATGCGAAGATGACTCAAACAGAAACGCAAAGCAAAATGGGAAAGAAGAACAAAGCTCAAAGCTCCGAAGCGAGAGAGAAGACCAAGGAGATGGCGCCCTTGTACACAGACACAGCCTGCAACAAAGACGCAGGGATATCAATATGGGACGGTATGTACAGGCTGCTAGAGGAAGAGAAGCCTAGAATAATGAAGGTAACTGCTGTCACAGATGCACCACGCTCTTCTAAAATGACCTTGGAGGATCTAGCATGTTCATTCCTCCACAGAATAGCGGCAAGACCCAAAATTCTACCATACACATATATGATCAAATGGATATCGGATGATGCAGAATTAAAGGGCAGACAATTCAAAGTTCATGGACATGGGCTTGTAGGATCGTTTGCTGCGCAAGATTTAAAGCTTATGTATCATCTTCCTGAACTGCAAGCGACCTATAATGCACAATTTGTTAAGAAGTTCACGGCGGAGAATCCAGATCTATCAGACACCACTAAAGAATGGTCTAGAAGAGACGAGCCGCTAAAAAAGGATAAAAATGGTATGTACAACACTGGTTCCCTCACCTCTCCATATTGTTTTGCTGCGGCTATGCTCTGTAGGTTATTCGGGATGCCGGATATCAACAAGTTTTCATCTGAGTGGCTGCCATTAATTGATGCTGCCGCTAACTCCGACATCCTAGATTGGGCCAAAATCCTATCTGATACTCTATACACGGCTGTTCTCAATTACCGGTCTAAGAGATCCTTCTCTCAAAGGGTCTACCCTCCTTTTTATCTTTCTGCCTATATTATGGATTCTGTTTTTCTTGTATCTAATTTTCCTATTATGGGTTGGAAATGGACTACCCAAGACCCATTTCCCATCCATGTTTATCATAAGATCTTATGGGATTCCCAGTTTGCCCCTCATTTTTACCAGATTTGCCATGGGGTTATTTTGCCCCTATATAGAATGATATACGATAAGGACCCCCCAAGGTTCTCCCCTGAGGCCCAAATTGACATCCTCCCCGTCGCAAGATGGTTTGGGGAAGAATGGTTTACTTACATTAGAGTTTTTGGAAGCACTGTACCTCCACATGTCCTACCCCTATATATCTCTGATAAACTTTTGGCCTGGGAAATCACTTATCAAACCTGTTCTGAAGGCGGCTTGACCAAGGACCTAAAGGACAAGAAGAAGGCCATTTGGCCTCAATTTCCCGTCACTTGTGGGGCCTTCTCTTTGTTCGATGTAGGGTACGCTTTTGGCGAGGTGGAGAATGTGACGTGTCTTCAATTATTTAAGTTCCCAGTGAGGCCTTTTGACCCAAATGATGTGGCACAAGAATTCACAACGAACATCAAGATAAGAGTGTTCTCTGGAAAGAAAGATCTGTTTGATGATCTCTTTCAGAGTAAGAGCTCACTCAAAGAAATTTTGCAGGAAGCTCAGTCGAGGTTGTCTTCAGGTGACCTCCAGAAATTCACGTTATACAGAGAAAGAAGGCTGGCTAGTATTCCACTAGAGAGGCTGCGAATACCTACTAGAGAACCGACTCCAAGCATCAGCCTCAGTGAAAACTCCAGCACTTCCAGATCTAAGTCCAACGCCGCACAAGAAGTATCTGAGCATCCTGAAGAGTCTGGTCACAAGCAAGGAAAAAACAAAGAAACGACCAAAGACACAGCTCAGTCGAGTGCAATGTCTCAGCAGCAAGTTATCACCTCACCACCAAGAGATGTCCCCCCTCCTGTCATCGAAGCACCTCTTGTCACAACAGAGCTAGATAAAGAGTGGGAAACCTTCAATGAATTAATTAATCTTGAAGGGCAAGTCCCGAAGACACCTGTGAGCAATACACAGGTGGTGCAAGAAGTCGTTTCGACCATGGTCAGTAGCGCCACAGAAGCTGAACGCCTTCCTATCGCTCCAACCTCAGAACTTCTACTTAACGTAGAAGAAATCCCCCCACTGGATGTATTCTATAGTCCCCAACACAAAGCAGTCATAAGGAGACAGAGAAAGAAGAGAAAGCTTGAGAATACACTGTCTCAAGGTGCTGAACATTTGGACGTCTTATGGAAAGACCCCAATAATAATCCGACTGAAAACCTTACGAAGCTGTCTCAGATTGCAGGAGCATATGCTTCTGCAACTATTGACAAGGCCTCTGAAGTTCAGCAACTTTTAAAGGAACAAGAAAATCATATACAACTGCTACAACAACAGTTGAAACAAGCCAATGTGAACACTGAAGCTTCCAGACAGCTCGAAAAGTTACAGGAAGACTTTCAACAGATGCAGATAGGCTATCAAAAGAGTCTTGAAGAAAAAGAAAAACAACTGCAGACGGTGCAAGAAATGCATAAAGATGAGCCTAAGCTGGCAGAGTTTATTTCAAAATCTATCGGCTTGAACGAGCAACTACTACAGCAACAGGAAGAGTTGGGACGTAAAATATCACAGTGGAGGCACTTTTGTGAGCTGAGTGACAAAATCATCAGTCAGGTGGTGGAATTGCGGAGCGACTATGATCAGAACGACAAGAGGGTGACAGAATATCTCACTTGGCAAGATGACGAGGAAGGGAAAAGAGCAGGGGCACCCAGGATTAATGAAAATCATAAGGAGCTGCTCTTTAATAAATGGGACAAACAAATCACGCAGGCGGAGCAAGCAGCAGAGACAGCGGCGACACAGGCAAGCATTCTTATCGACTGTGTAAATGAGAATTTACACAGGGCCAATTTAATTACAGAGACCACCCCGGGGTACCTACCAAACAAGTTGCAACTGGAGACAGAATGGAGGCAGAAAGCGCAAGAAAAATGGAAAGCAATCCAAGCATTGGCTAGGCTGAATTGGGAAGGTTACTGGACGTACTTGGTTAAACCGCACAGCCAATGGATGACGGCGAAGTGCATTACGAACGCAGCCGAGAAGGTAGCGCCAGCTCTCATAGATTCCGTTTTCGCAGCCCAGCTTAGCGCAGAAATCAGTCCGCCGACTCTTCTCAAGCCTATGCTGAACACTTGCAACTTTAAAAATCAAGTTCATAAGTGATTTCATTTAGAATGTTGTTTTTTCTCTTTTAACTAGATTAGAAAAAGGACGGTCATTTGAAAACCGTATCCTGAAATTTTGTAATGATACTATTATTAGAATTAGGAAGTAGTATTTTAACCCTTCTCATTGCATTGGAGAAGGGTCCAGAAATTTGTCAAAAATTTGTCCTCAGAACATGCACTTCTGCACCCTCAAAGGAGGTTTTGATGAATGGAAGGATCGAGATTTATTGATGTTTGCATTTTAATGTCTGCTACTGATATTGCACTTCTGTACTCTTGGTAGATGTTAGAAGTAAGTAGAGATGAATCGTTATTGCTTGAAGTTTGTGAGTGAAAATCAGTCATAAATGGTACTTTTATCTCTTGATGAATTTCTGCTTATATTCTTGAAGTGATATGCAGTTTTAGTTGTTTATATGTTAATGTATGGATGTCTGGGTTACCATTTGGCACTTCTGTACGGTGGAATCATTTGTTTGTGCTTAACATATGAATGACTTATTATGCGATATGCTATTCACAACTGTTTTGCCTAACTTTTTATGCAGAATGGTTCATCTTAATTGATTTATATTCTTATGATAGCTGAATGATCTTTATTACCAGTTGTTGTATGAAATCTTTTTAGATCGCATGATAGAGGAATTATACCCCGGGTTAGCGTAGATTGTATGTGTTGTTTTCATTAGATTATAATAACATAGATTTAGTTTATAAGATAGATTTGAGTTAGCTCTAAAGTACTTCCAGAATCAACATAATCAAACTCTACACACACACACACCCTTTATATTGGGAAGCTAGTCCCATTATCCCCAGTCGGACCCGCTACACCAAACGGGCAAGGAGCCGCCAACCAGGTTCCCGACCGGGTGGGTATCCCCCTTGTTGTTGACCCGATTTCGGGCCACTCAACATATTTGGCGCTAGAAGGAGGGCCTGAGCATAGTGTCTGTTGGAATGTTTTCCAAATTACAAATCTTGAAACAGGATGGCTGCTCATAGAATTCCTATTTGGAGTTGCATCCATGTTCCTACCTCTTCCAACACTCCACCAGATGTGGTAAGGCTCTTGTCTCAGGTAAAATTCAACGGTAAGAATAATTCTTCTGCATTTAATCATGCCCTTCAGTTCATTCAAAAAGTTTTGAGTTCTGATATTCAGAGAATTGATGAAGGCGTTTTGTGCAGGATTTTTACTCTTACATTCACAGTGGAAGCTAGAAAATGGTGCAAAACCCTCCCAGTTGCATCAATTCACAGTTGGGACCAATTCGTTAGGACCTTCATCTTGGAATTTGATTGTTATGACTACGACCAGGTATATGATGAAATCGATTATCTACGGGAACAAGATGAACCCGTAAGGGATTTCAATATACGATTTCATCTTAAATGTCTACAGTGTTATCTCGAGGATGAGCTCACAGATGAAGAATCTTCAGATTATGATGAGTATTTCCTACCCCCTATATCTGACCAAGCAGAAATTAGCTCGACCTTTGTTTCGTTTTCTTCTAATATAGATGAGCATTTCAAGTCAAATACACAGATCATCCATAATGAAGAAAGTCTGCAAAGCCTAGGAGTCATGCATGCTCTAATACCAGAAAATAAAGATGAAAATGCTGAAAGGGAAACTACCTTGGAACCAGAAGAGGACTTTGACATAAAGTCAGACAATATCGTTTCAAATCAACGAATGCCTATGCCAAGGTTAGATCAACCAACTGTTTCTTTTTCAGAAAATATCAGCGCACAAAGATATGATCTAAAGCCCGATGTTTATGATGAATCTGATGAACAAAAAATTTTTCATGATGTTTTTAAATGCATTATTCCAGATTCACATTTTTCCCTTTATCCCGATGTTTTTAGTGATGACAATTGTTCCCCTCTCAATATCAAACGTATTTCAAAAAACACAGAGGGTTATTCAAACGACTCATCATTAGGTTTTCAAGATAAAGAGACCACTTTAGCACAGCCTTTGATCAATGTCAAACAAGAGCTGTTTGACCTCCCTTGTCTGAAAATATATAATGAAAAAGAGGAACCTAGGGAAATCTGTAGAGTCTTTTGCGATAGTTACTTTGACAATGAGGATGTTGTTAAGTTATCTCAAGTAACTCAACTAGGGTCAGATAACAAGGAACATCTTAGATCAGAAATCATATCGGCCAACCCTCATCTCAAAGTAAAAGCTCATTTGAATAATTTTACTGTCCAAGACAATACCCCGATCTATGATTCATATCATGAAGAAAGCTCCATCCCTGTTCGCAATCATAACTTAGTTCCTGATTCACAAAACCTGGCCAGTTCTTGTGAGGAGCAAGATGTTACAAGTAAATCCCAGTTGTGCTGTAACACTATTAGTATAAATACCCAATCATCTCTTTATCACTTGCACTCATTTTGTACAAAATCGGATTTCTTTTTAAATTTTCAAACTTCGGATAGATTATGTTTTAGCGATTTATATAAGAGAACTCTCTTTTCAAACGAAATCGCTAAAAACTCAGCGTTAACAAAAAACAGGTTACAAGCCATTGAAACCAAAAAATCATCTTCACAATCTGACTTGTTATCCTTCCTATTGAAAGATCATCAATTCATAAAAGAAATTCATCCTAATTTTTATGATCCAATAGGTATCCAGTTGGAAAAAAGCTCTCATGAGAAAGGAAAATCAGACAGAATTCCAATTGAGGTTATATGTTCTTATTCCATAGCCAATATTTATGATCCAAGGAAAGTTTGGTTCTTTTTACTCATGCTTGGAAGATTCATACGGCTAGGAATAATAATGAATAGATGGTTCCATTAGAAATATCATTTCACATAGTTATTTCCTGTATATAGTTAGAATAGGAGTAGGGGTAATCTAGCTAGGTTATTAGGTTTGCTTTTAATAAATCGATAGGCAAAGTTATTCATATTCTCCACATGACCCTAGGGAATGTTTGCCTCTCATAATAATGTTTGTTTTGGTTAAACGACATTTGACATTTACTAAAGACACCTTGTCTCTGTTAAAGATTTTGAACTTCTGCTTTTATAAATAGCAAATCTTTTGGGAATTTGATCTTTATTATCAATAGAACTTTAACCCAGATATGATGATAGTTTCAACTGCCGAAAAATTTAAAGAAAGCTATCTCAGTGAAGGATTTGTTTTAGGTCAGCACAATGAAAGGTATCAATTTTAAAATAAAAATTCTATGTGAAAGCAGCCATTACCAAAAGCAGCCCTATCATTGTCGTCCAGAGCTTTCTTAAGGAAAGAAAATTTGACTTCCTCCCTGCTAAAGGAAAACGCAACATTCAGGAGAGTAATCTAAAAAGAAACTATATCTCAAAGAATGAGAGGTCTCATCACGAGCCAGCTTATCATGATCACAGATATTATAACTTGCTGACTTTGCCAAAACTGTCTACCAAAACAGGGCAATGACTCAAGATTGTTGCAATTAAAAGGCAAGGGGTCTCATCACGAGCCAGCTTGTTCAGCAAAAGTGTAAATCAAGTGAATTACTGTGTCATAATTTGGCCACCAAACAAAGACATTGTTCTTTAGAGAATAAAAAAAGGAAAAAGTGTCAAAAAAGGATTTTCTCTGAAAAAGTTGTTAATAACCTTAAGCAGGACAAAGGATCATTGCTGGATAATAGGTAACCCTGTCGAGGCTATGGACGCCTGCTGGTAGCAGAGGCTCTACCTGTGACAAAAGAGCATATTTAAAAAAAAGCTGATACATAGAGAAGACTTTATTTTATGTTTTACAAGACCAAGTAATGACTGATTTGAACGCAAACCTCAAGCTGAAGATGCAAGTAATTGAAATAGAAAGAAGTTGAAACAAAACATCATTGAGAGTTTGAAGTATCATTTGCTTTATCTTTTTATAATAAAGTTCAAGTTTTTTCTTTAAGAAATTTTTTCAGGGGTTTCAAAACGTCAATATAAAAGCAGAGATAACTGGTTCTCCCAGGTGAATCGCCAATTGTTGTGGCCAGCAACACCCCCCCTTATTCAATTAAGTATCAGCCATGGTACTTAATGAATGGGGACCCTTAGTTAATTTTTAGGAAAAGCAAGAATTTCTTCTTGGAGTCACAATCATATGCTTGGAAAAAGCCTCTTAAATATTTTAAAGCCCAAGTCTATGATAAAAGAGAAAACCTTAAGGTCGCATTGCAAAAGATAGGAAACACCTTCATTTCCCTTTTTATGCGCACCATCCTCGTGTTAATAATGACATCGCATCGCAAATTAGTAACGCTCATGAAGAAAACTTAAAGATTCGCCGATCTGCAATATTGCGATCGCTGCAATGCCACATCCATGCGATTTGCGATGATGCGATTAGCGATCGCATGACATGTGAGGTTATGTCAGCAAATCATAAATCACTTCGGTACGAATCCTTCGGGCACGCCATTCAAAGAAAAGCCACTTACTATAATCTGACCCGAAATCATGCGCTTTTAATGATAGTAAATGAATTAGTTGTCAGTTATTAAATGGATTAAAGACACGTGCCTTGGTAGAGATTTGCTTCACGTGAGGTGGCATATTTGATTTATCTCTTGCATTTAAAACTCTCCCATCACCTTTCTGGATCAATCATTTCCATTTCACTCGTAATCTACAGGAACAAAATGCGAAGATGACTCAGACAGAAACGCAAAGCAAAATGGGAAAGAAGAACAAAGCTCAAAGCTCCGAAGCGAGAGAGAAGACCAAGGAGATGGCACCCCTGTACACAAACACAGCCTGCAACAAAGACGCAGGGATATCAACATGGGATGGTATGTACAGGCTGCTAGAGGAAGAGAAGCCTAGCATAATGAAGGTAACTGCTGTCGCGGACGCACCACGCTCTTCTGAAATGACCTTGGAGGATCTAGCATGTTCATTCCTCCACAGAATAGCGGCAAGACCCAAAATTCTACCATACACAGATATGATCAAATGGATATTGGATGATGCAGAATTAAAGGGCAGACAATTCAAAGTTCATGGACATGGGCTTGTAGGATCGTTTGTTGCGCAAGATTTAAAGCTTATGTATCATCTTCCTGAACCGCAAGCGACCTATAATGCACAATTTGTTAAGAAGTTCGCGGCGGAGAATCCAGATCTATCAGACACCACTAAAGAATGGTCTATAAGAGACGAGCCACTAAAAAAGGATAAAAACGGTATGTACAGCACTGGTTCCCTCACCTCTCCATATTGTTTTGCTGCGGCTATGCTCTGTAGGTTATTCGGGATGCCGGATATCAACAAGTTTTCATCTGAGTGGCTGCCATTAATTGATGCTGCCGCTAACTCCGACATCCTAGATTGGGCCAAAATCCTATCTGATACTCTATACACGGCTGTTCTCAATTACCGGTCTAAGAGATCCTTCTCTCAAAGGGTCTACACTCCTTTTTATCTTTCTGCCTATATTATGGATTCTGTTTGTCTTGTATCTAATTTTCCTGTTATGGGTTGGAAATGGACTACCCAATACCCATTGCCCATCCATGTTTATCACAAGATCTTATGGGATTCCCAGTTTGCCCCTCATTTTTACCAGATTTTCCATGGGGTTATTTTGCCCCTATATAGAATGATATACGATAAGGACCCCCCAAGGTGCTCCCCCAAGGCCCAAATTGACATCCTCCCCGTCGCAAGATGGTTTGGGGAAGAATGGTTTACTTACATTAGAGTTTTTGGAAGCACTGTACCTCCACATGTCCTACTCCTATATATATCCCTGATAAACTTTTGGCCCGGGAAATCGCTTATCAAACCTGTTCTGAAGGCGGCTTGACAAAGGACCTAAAGGACAAGAAGAAGGCCATTTGGCCTCAATTTCCCATCACTTGTGGGGCCTTCTCTTTGTTCGATGTAGGGCACGCTTTTGGCGAGGTGGAGAATGTGACGTGTCTTCACTTATTTAAGTTCCCAGCGAGGCCATTCGACCCAAATGATGTGGCCCAAGAATTCACAACGAACGTCAAGATAAGAGTGTTCTCTGGAAAGAAAGATTTGTTTGATGATCTCTTTCAGAGTAAGAGCTCGCTGAAAGAAATTTTGCAGGAAGCTCAGTCGAGGTTTTCTTCAAGTGACCTCCAGAAATTCACGTTATACAGAGAAAGAAGGCTGGCTAGTATTCCACTAGAGAGGCTGCGAATACCTACTAGAGAACCGACTCCAAGCATCAGCCTCAGTGAAAACTCCAGCACTTCCAGATCTAAGTCCAACGCCGCACAAGAAGTATCTGAGCATCCTGAAGAGTCTGGTCCCGAGCAAGGAAAAAACAAAGAAATGACCAAAGACACAGCTCAGTCAAGTGCAATGTCTCAGCAGCAAGTTATCACCTCACCACCAAGAGATGTCCCCCCTCCTGTCATCGAAGCACCTCTTGTCACAACAGAGCTAGATAAAGAGTGGGAAACCTTCAATGAATTAATTAATCTTGAAGGGCAAGTCCCGAAGACACCTGTGAGCAATACACAGGTGGTGCAAGAAGTCGTTTCGACCATGGTCAGTAGCGCCATAGAAACTGAACGCCTTCCTATCGCTCCAACCTCAGAACTTCTACTTAACGTAGAAGAAATCCCCCCACTGGATGTATTCTACAGTCCCCAACACAAAGCAGTCGTAAGGAGACAGAGAAAGAAGAGAAAGCTTGAGAATACACTGTCTCAAGGTGCTGAACATTTGGACGTCTTATGGAAAGACCCCAATAATAATCCGACTGAAAATCTTACGAAGCTGTCTCAGATTGCAGGAGCATATGCTTCTGCAACTATTGACAAGGCCTCTGAAGTTCAGCAACTTTTAAAGGAACAAGAAAATCATATACAACTGCTACAACAACAGTTGCAACAAGCCAATGCGAACACTGAAGCTTCCAGACAGCTCGAAAAGCTACAGGAAGACTTTCAACAGATGCAGATAGGCTATCAAAAAAGTCTTGAAGAAAAAGAAAAACAACTGCAGACGGTGCAAGAAATGCATAAAGATGAGCCTAAGCTGGCAGAGTTTATTTCAGAATCTATCGGCTTGAACGAGCAACTACTGCAGCAACAGGAAGAGTTGGGACGTAAAATATCACAGTGGAGGCACTTTTGTGAGCTGAGCGACAAAATCACCAGTCAGGTGGTGGAATTGCGGAGCGACTATGATCAGAACGACAAGAGGGTGACAGAATATCTCACTTGGCAAGATGACGAGGAAGGGAAAAGAGCAGGGGCACCCAGGATTAATGAAAATCATAAGGAGCTGCTCTTTAATAAATGGGACAAACAAATCACGCAGGCGGAGCAAGCAGCAGAGACAGTGGCGACACAGGCAAGCATTCTTATCGACTGTGTAAATGAGAATTTACACAGGGCCAATTTAATTACAGAGACCACCTCGGGGTACCTACCAAACAAGTTGCAACTGGAGACAGAATGGAGGCAGAAAGCACAAGCAAAAGGGAAAGCAATCCAAGCATTGGCTAGGCTGAATTGGGAAGGTTACTGGACGTACTTGGTTAAACCGCACAGCCAATGGATGACGGCGAAGTGCATTACGAACGTAGCCGAGAAGGTACTTCCAGCTCTCATAGATGCCATTTTCGCAGCCCAGCTCAACGCAGAAATCAGTCCGCCGACCCTTCTCAAGCCTATGCTGAACACTTGCAACTTTAAAGATCAAGTTCATAAGTGATTTCATTTAGAATGTTGTTTTTTCTCTTTTAACTAGATTAGAAAAAGGACGGTCATTTGAAAACCGTATCCTGAAATTTTGTAATGATACTATTATTAGAATTAGGAAGTAGTATTTTAACCCTTCTCATTGCATTGGAGAAGGGTCCATAAATTTTTCAAAAACTTGTCCTCGGAACATGCACTTCTGCACCCTCAGAGGAGGTTTTGATGAATGGAAGGATCGAGATTTATTGATGTTTGCATTTTAATGTCTGCTACTGATGTTGCACTTCTATACTCTTGGTAGATGTTAGAAGTAAGTAGAGATGAATCGTTATTGCTTGAAGTTTGTGAGTGAAAATCAGTCATAAATGGTACTTTTATCTCTTGATGAATTCCTGCTTATATTCTTGAAGTGATATGCAGTTTTAGTTGTTTATATGTTAATGTATGGATGTCTGGGTTACCATTTGGCACTTCTATATGGTGGAATCATTTGTTTGTGCTTAACATATGAATGAATTATTATGCAATATGCTATTCACAACTCTTTTGCCTAACTTTTTATGCAGAATGGTTCATCTTAATTGATTTATATTCTTATGATAGTTGAATGATCTTTATTACCAGTTGTTGTATGAAATATTTTTAGATCGCATGATAGAGGAATTATACCCCGGGTTAGCGTAGATTGTATATGTTGTTTCCATTAGATTATAATAACATAGATTTAGTTTATAAGTTAGATTTGAGTTAGCTCTAAAGTACTTCCAGAATCAACATAATCAAACTCTACAACACACACCCTTTAGATTGGGAAGCTGGTCCCATTATCCCCAGTCGGACCCGCTACACCAAACGGGCAAGGAGCCGCCAACCAGGTTCCCGGCCGGGTGGGTATCCCCCTTGTTGTTGACCCGATTTCGGGCCACTCAACAAGTCCCAACAGTACAAAATTATTGGAGATACTCTTTATCGTCATGGGGTGGACTTGGTTTTTCGACGTTGTTTAACTCACGAGGAAGCTGAAAGGGTTCTGAATGACTGTCACTCTGGAGCGTGTGAAGGTCATATGTCTAGGTATGCCACAACCCAAAAGATATTGCACGTTGGCTACTTCTGGCCGTCCTTGTTTAAAGACTGTATTACTGCGGTTTGGAAATGCCACAACTGTCAAGTGTTTGATCGCAAGATGCGCGCTCCACCTGCTCCTCTCCACCCTATAATTGCCGTTGGTCCTTTTTCCAAATGGGGTATTGATTTTATTACATGTAACCCTAACTCGGCCGGGGGGCATGCGTATATCATCCTTGCGGTAGATTATTTTACTAAGTGGGCCGAGGCGATGCCTACATTCGAGGCAGACGGCAAGACAGCTGAAATTTTCGTATTCAATCACATTATTGCTAGGTTTTGTGTCCCACAAGCGATAATCATTGACCATGGGCGCCATTTTCGAAACGTTATGATGACAGAACTTACAGGCCAGCTTGGTTTGCGTCACGATAGCTCGACTCCTTATTATCCACAAGCGAATATTCTGGTTGAGTCCATCAACAAAGTTTTAGTTATCATGATCTGACGAATCATTGGTATTCATCGGTCGAATTGGCACAACATGTTATTTTCCATGCTTTTGGCGTGCCGAACCTTAGTGAAAACATCAACAGGGTTCACTCCTTTCCAACTAGTTTATGGTTTGGAAGCTGTGCTGCCCATTGAATGCGAAATCCCGTCACTGCAAATGGCCATCGAATTACTTCCAGCTACTTTTGAAGAGGAGAAGCATTTATTATACTTAGCTCAATTAGATGAGACTCGACGTGATGCTACATTGGCAATCGAGACTCACACAAAACGTATGAAATCTCAGTATGATCGAAATGTGACCCCTCGAAATTTTTTGGAAGGCGACCTAGTGTTATTATATGATCAAGCTAACGATAAATTAGGTGTTGGAAAATTCGTTCCTATGTGGCATGGGCCCTATATTGTCAAGCGAAAGCTAGCAAAAGGGGCCTATGAGCTGGTAGACTTTGACGGGGACTCTTTGGGTAAACCCAGAAATGGACTTTACCTAAAGAGGTATTATGCTTAAATGATGGGTATGGAGATTTTAGTTAGGTTAGGTTTTTCTTTCTAGCTGGTGTGTTTGTTAGTTTAGACAGTGTTCTTAGCTTAGAAAGTGTGTTTTTCATCGTTATTCTGGCTTATCTTGGTTTTACTCTTGATATTGCAGATGTCGATGCCTCTCCAAACATACATTGGATTCGCTGATGGTGCTTGTCGTAGTACACGGAATATCTCTTCCGCAGCTTGGGTTATCTATTCGCCCTCTGACGAGTTAGTTTCTATGCATGGGGTGAGCCTCAGTCAAACAACAAACAACATTGCAGAGTACAGTGCAGTGATTGAGTTATTGTCTGAATCTATTTCATTTGGGATTCGGAGTTTGATAGTGAGGTTAGATTCTAAACTCATTGTATTACAGCTTAATAGAGTGTATGCCATTAGAAATCCAGTGTTATTAAGGTTATTTTTGAGAGTGCGTCTCTTGGAACGTGAATTTGATTACATTGAATATCAGCATATTCCAAGGTCTTTAAATACATTAGCAGATGCAATTGCTTCTCGAATGTTAAACAGACATTTGCAATAATCATACATGTAAATTTAAAAACATTTCATCACACATGTTTAACAAGGTAAGCTGGTAATAATGATATATATATATATATAGGAGTGTGTCAAAAAATACATCGTCTTCGATCATAGGTTGAAAAACACCTTATGATCGGCAAAAATGATAAGTACACAAAAAACCAAAATGTCACATGTGTCTACAAAACGACCATCTAATCACTGGTGATGCTCTCTATACGACACCATAGCACGGGCTACCCTACACAAGAACCTCCTAAAAGGTCCTGGGACTGCGACTACATAGCGCTGAAGCCTGATAGGAATATAATCTATGGTAGTCTCTGGTATATCTGTTGTAAGACGCTCTAGGTCTTGTTCCAACTCAGCTAAGGTCTCTGTGGCCTCGTCCCGTGGGGCCGGTGCCGCTGCAACTGGTAGTCTCCTCTCGAAAGGCTGGAGATTGGCTGGACGACGTGGGCCTACATCTGCATTTTGAAAATTATTATTGTCAGTTTTGAGACGATATAAAAAACAAAAAAAATAGATAATTTAAAAACTTGTGAAAAATGAATTACCTGTGTCATCCCATTGTTCTCCCGGTGGAAGAACCATGTCCGGATCTCCACGAAAATCAACTCCGGCATAAGGAAAATCCTGTATAGAAAATACCTAGTCCTCTAACCAGTGAAAGTACTCCGGAGTAAATCGGACAACCTCCGTGCCCTCATCAGGATGACGGGCCATAACCGCAATCCATCGCATCAATTTAGGCTCTCGGGGAAGCCCAGCCTCAACAGTGAGCTACTGTGGGATCAGCATCAGAACCCTCTCTAAGGCAAAACTCACAACTAAAGGCCCATAACCAAAAGTCTTTAGCTGTCCGTTTTTGGTTCTAGTCAGTTGGCCCTTTAAATTGGCCAACACAGCATCACACCAGTTGAAAATGGTGCCTCGATAGCAATCAATCGCCATCCGCATCTGGGATCCAGTGGCAATGTGTAAAGCGGCAGCCCCGCAAAGTCTGGTAACTGTAAAAGCAATCACCATAAGTTCAGGTCGGGATATAGTTTTGATCTCTATCCCCTTCTCCTGAGACTGAGTGTTACACCACTCTAGTCGGAGACTAGCGATGGACTGGCCACCCGGCCTAGTCCCGAACAGAGTCAAGTGTTCGCCTCTCTTGGGAAAACCAGTGAGGAAGTAGATATCTGAGGGCTCTATCTCGAGCTGGTGCCCTCCAATGTAAAAACACTGGTCCTGAACGTTCCATCTCTCTACCAGCCACTCTAGAAAGCACACCTGGGCCCTCATGCTAGGTATGGCCCAGTATTTGTAAAGGTCGCATGCCTTCAAAGCATCAATGGATGGTTGATGACTAATGGTGGCCAAATCAACATCTTCGTGCTCTCTCTCACGCCAATCAAGCATGGTGGGCAATCTACACACCAGAAAACATCCATTAGAATTCATGAAATTAAAAATTATTGGTCCAATTTGGAGAATTTGGGGCTTGTAAACCCTTTGCGCAGAGTACGCACCCTGCCTTTAGGAACAGAGCGTGGGTACGCGGGTTCCTTTAAGGCAAGGTGCGTACGTCTGCCATTTTCCCAACTGAGAAAATGTCGGGGTACGCAGGTCCCTAGTGTGGCACCTGCGTACCCCGAAAGGCGGATCTTGAAACCCCAAAGCCTCCAAAAAATGACATCTAGGGCCTAAAAACAAATTCTAAATGGATGAAAATGAAGAGCAGGATGTTGTAGAATACCTGAAAGAGATGACGTTCGATTTCGACGGTCGGATTCTCCGCAATGTCCACGGGAAGTTTCTTGCCAAAAGCCCCTTTCTCTCCTCAACAGTAAAATGGTAAAAATGAATTGGTAAAAGCCCTTTTTATAGGTTTTTTGGGTAAATAAATGATAAATTTGTTTATTTTTCACCATGAAAAGGTATTTTTCAAAGTATTTTTATCTATCTTTAAACAGGTATGAGTAATGTGTTGGTTTTTGTGCAGGATAAAAGGATTTTCAGGGAAAATTGTCATTTTTTACAAACAAAAACATCAGAGTCATATTTAAGCCCTTTTCTGACTCCTAAAACATGAAAAGATTGCCGAGCGTTTCTTTTACACTCGTTAAAACGGAATTAAAAGACGGTCCTCTTATAGCCCTTTTCTGACCGTAAAAACATGAAAAGATTTCCGGATTTTTGTCGTTTCAAATTCGATATTGGAAATAAAACGACACGTCCTTGATCGCTTTTTACTTTTCAGGTCAGAGACACTAATCATGAAAGTACTCCTTGGTCGTAAAGATCAAGCGGTTCTCTCAAGTATTATTTTATACTTTTTCAGGCTTGGGAGACACAAATTTACGAAAAAGGTCAACCCTGGAGTCTTCTTAAGTTTTTTCAGACTCTCTAAAATTGAAAAACGCTGAGTTTCTCCTATACTGGACTCGTTAAAATTTCACAGTAAAGGACCTGTTCGATTACAAACAGGAACGGACCACTCCTTCTTAGGGTTCGAATCTAAACTAAGTTGGAATCATCCGAAGGATGAGCTTATAATCAAGCATATGTTATCCTCCTCAAGCTTGTAAAAAATAAAGAGGTACTTGCCAGAAATGGTGGGGGAAAAGAGAGAAAAATGAGCCTATTTGTTATCCTTTGTCTCAGAGAAACCTTATCACCACTCTTGAACACGACACTTTTTATTCACCTGGGTTGGGAAATCCTTTGCCTAACAGTTGATCAAACCACATTGAAAATCTTCAGCCGGTTCCGGGTATTAACTTTGGGTCAATTGTCACCAATCCATCTGTCGTGTCGTTATGTGTTCAAGAGGTCACTGCAAATAAACCATTCATCTGCAAAATACCTGTCATCCATTTTGATCATCCCTGAGTCAGTCCTTACAGCTACATTTCTTCAACTTGATCTATGATTTTGTGTTGTGGGCTTGCCTGCAACGGGTCACTTTCTATCGACATCAGCACATTATCTGGAAAGATGACCTAGAAATCGTTAGTGCCTTCAAATCTGCATGCATCAATGGCAGGTTTCTCGCCTTTGATGACGGTTTACATCATTGACTCTCGATCAAAGGATTCCGTGACATGTTCGACATCAACACATTCATTCACATCTCATGGATTGTACTGGGTACTTTGAGAACCATTGACATCACTGGTGGTCTCTCTCACACTTGTTAACAGTTTACATCATCGACTCGTAATCAAGTGGTTTCTACCATGTTCGACATCAACTCATTTATTCGCATGGATAGAATCGTACTATTTCGAGAAGTAGAAATGAAGACCTTGGATCTAGTTTCCACCATCCAGGCTGCGAGGAGTTTTGTATTCATTATATAGTAGACTAATCATAAACAGATGGCTACGTCCATACTGTGTCTACATGAGTCTATGATTATGATGTACTGCGAAATCATTCCTATATCAGAGCAGTAGTTAGTTTGTTAGTTAAAGTTTTCAATCTGAGTATGGGAATTCCTACCTCAGCGATGATATGATCTTACATATGTATTTTGTGTTGAATATTTGCAGGTTCCGACTGGGCTCTCCACAAGATAATCCTTGAAATGATAAAGTACTTCACCCTTCCTAGATGATATGAAACCCTAATCTACTACAGGCTTTGCACTTTAGGGGGCAATCTGTTACACTAAAATTTGTCACCATGACTATTTTCAGTCAGTATGGCTCCATCAACTGTTATACTATCCTGCTTGGCAAGTATTATACCTCTGCTCCTCATGTCAAACTCCAAAAAAGAGAGAAAGTCCTTAAAAAGTCAATTAACTCTGGTTACGCAGTTTCTCTTAACCTTACCTGCGTGTACGCACCTAAAGTTCACAATACCTGCGTACTTGTACGCTTTGTCTGTAAAGAGGTGGGTGCGTACTCCTGTAAAGGTCAAAAGGCGCGAGTTTTACTTCAAAAAAGTTACTTGTGGTCGAATCTAAAGCATTCTAGAAGATGGTTTGACGTGTATTGAGCGCCTCCAGATGGTTCATGCATCCCTATGAAAGAGAAACTTATCCCATCAAGAGGGGAGCTATCCCATTGAAAGAGGGGCTTATCCCATTGATGGTGGACCTGATTAACTTCCTCCAAAGCATTATAAATACAGGCATTGGGCTAGAGGGAGGGGAGGTTGAAAGCTGAACATTCCTAAGGGTAGATGCTGCTGAAATTAGGACTCCCTTATAGAGCTTGAGAGGAGAAATTCCCATCCTTTCTTAGCTTCATTTGGAAGTGGGTGAGCTGATCAAAGTAAAGGAGAACTCTTGCTAGACCCTAGGAGGGACCTGCACAACACCAAGGCACTGGTTGTAATGGTTTCTTTTGTTTCCAATTAATACAATTAAGTTCATTTTTCTCAACAAGTTGTTATATATAATTTGTTTCATATACTCCTTGGTCTTTATGATGAATATGTTTTATTATATGAGTTATTCAGGTGCTATGTAATCGTTTGCTTGTTAGTGAATGCAGGTTTCAAAGAGAAGGAGGAGCTCATCTGGATTGGAGAGGCTTGGCTGCTACAAACAGCGTTGGACTAAAGGTATGCTTTAAACACCTGGTCGCTTGTATTTTAAATGAATATTTAGGGAAAGATAGTGCTTGATTGTCTTGTTTGTCACTAGAAAGCCTTAGCTTCTAGGGAGGTCAGTTTTGTCCGCAAAATTGACTCTTCCTACATGAAAACATGCCTTAGACTCTCTAAGACACACCTATTTATATCTTTTTACATACAATCCCATGGTCCGTAGACCATGGATGGATCTCAAAACTGACTCGACTTTACATAGACAAGGAGCTAAAACCACTTTTTACTCCTAACTATCTATGCACTCCACATCCACAAATTTCCGAGACTTTACATCTTTTATCAAAGTTTACATCAAATACTTGGGTTTTTAACCCCAAAACTAACCCAGGGGACCCCATCCCAAAAATCCCTAAAGAAAACAAGAAGAAATGCCTTGAAGTAATTCTGGAAGAGCTTGTTAAAAACCCTATTTGCAAGCCCAACACTACTTTTAGTAGGCAAATATGTGCTGGTATCCTTTTGTCTAACTAGTGATTAGTGTTGGCAGTGAGAATTTGGATAGGAAAATCTGTGTTGATCCTCTTCAGGCAGTTTCTCCAAAAATGGAGCAAAATCTTCTCTTACTAGAAGCCTCGAGAATGGCGAGATGGTTATTGTTGAATAAGGATATGGTCAAGTTCTCCCATTTTGATTCCTGGATCCTACCTTTAGGGATATTCCTCTTAAGACGTGGACCTTCTTATTCCTTTTTGTGGATCCCTAACTCCCTCTCCTTCCCTATAAATTCATTCCCTTACAACCTCAAATGGTGGGTCAGACTAGATTGGTCATGTTGCTGCTAAGTTGTGCCTAATTACTGCCAATTTGTGAAGGAGAAAGGAGAGCTTGAGAATTCTTGGCTTGGACTTGGAAAACCATCCTAAAGGAAGCTTCCAACATCAAGGCAGTGGTTGTATGATTCCCTCTTGTGTTTATTATTAATACAATGCATGTTTACTTTCCATAAGCATGTAAATGACTACTTGCTTAGTATGATGCTCCTTGATCTATCATATGGTTTACATTAGAATGCAATATGATATGTTTTCCTTTGTTGTATTTATTTGATCTCTCTTGTAGGTATTCGTTCACAACATAATAGCGAGGATCGAGCTTGGAAGTGAGGAGATCGAGATCACATAGAAAAGCGACTGCATAGGAGTGGGGTAGGCCATCTTTCCTCTCTCATGTCATTCTGATTTAAACTAGGAGATTTGTGTATGTATTTGTTTCGATTGTTACTAGGTCCACTCATTGGACGAGAGGGATTACTTCTATTCGTAGAAGGGATTGCCTAATTAACAAATGGGAACCACAATGGGAGTCATATAACCCTTTCAACCCTCATTTTTCATTTGGCCTTTCTTATTAGTTTGTCCACCTTTCAATGATCCTTGGTTTTGATTGCCTTTGATTCTGTACTCTGAGTAGTTGGTAATTTAGGGTATTGGGTCTAGGTTTTTCTCAAGATCTACTTATTTTTCCTAAAATTTCCTCGCTCAATGCATTTTTATCAGTTAGAGTCACACTGACATCACTGATTTTTCCTAGTACATTCACTCTAGAAACGCTATCTTCCATTGTCTTCCTACGTTGGTCCAGTTTCTCATCCAACACGAATTTTGATGTGTAAAGTAGTGTTGCCATCATGGATTTTTCTACGTAAAGTAGCGTTGATGACCCAGTCAGCATGGATTTTGCTATGTAAAGTAGTTTTGATCCTTCAAATTGAGAATTTTTAGCGTTTCTGCTAAAAATTCTACTGTGTCTTGGTCTCTGAGGTCATCCTCCTGCTCTGTGTTCATTGAATTTTCTTTGATTTGTTTTAGTTCCTTTGTGGTGTGCAAAAGTCCCTCCCATCATTTGAAGTGGTGAAAGTAAATTTTGGTTGAGTATTTGATTCTTTGAGTCAATTAAAATTGTTGTTTGTTGCTTGTATGTTTGGAAGGAATACTGATTTGCTGTTGTTTGAGCATTATTAGTTCTTTTGAGACCATACAAGAAATTGACTATGCATTTATTTAGTTTTCATCTCAAAGTTTACTTTTCGTAAAGTGAATTGCATTAAATTGCATTGAAAATTAATTATTGGGATCAACATTGAACATAGATTACATTGTTTAGTGGTTGAAAGCTAAAAAGTTCATTCTCATTAATTGGAAAATAAAATTGAAATCATTTTGCTTTTAGTGGTTACATTTGGAAAATGAATGTGAAAGATCTAGTTAGGAAAGATTTGTTTTCTACATTCTTTGTTGTTGCATCATTGCTTGAATCTCTTCCCTTACTAGATTAGCTTTCATCGAAACAGAAAGAATTCTTTTCTCATGATAGTTGCATCATAGGAGTTTAGGTGACATCGTTTTTAGCTTTAAAACTGAAACTTCATTGAAGATAAACTTAAACTTTACCTCAATTAACCTAAGGAGCATTTGGAACTTAACACAAACATTTAGAGGTCCAGGCTAGAGATGTGTTTCAACGTCGTTAAACATAGGAGTTGTTGTTATTTTCAAGTGTTGTATCCTAGGGGTGAAATCTCGTTCCACGTATGAAAGTGTATATGACCGTTCTCCAGTACTTTCACGTATATCGGAGGTGTTCCACGCATGATAAGTATAAAGGAACGCTCTCATCAAATCGTTACACATTAGACAACAATTATATGGACTGCACTCCCACGTACTAGCACGTATATTTTGGGAGTCCCCTATAGGTTTCTATCCATCCATAGGTAACCGAGTTTGCCACCTTGTATATCGTGATACACCAAACACAACATTCAAGGAGATTGGTTGTCATACATTAATTCCTTGGTTTGCCAAGGTGTATATTGCAATTCACGGTTGCTTGGTAAATCTTTATGCCTAGTTACTCCTTTTTTATTTATTTGTTGTTAATTTATAAAATTAATTGACCACGGAATAACATCCTTCCTATGGAAATACTCCTTAGTAGATCTTAGGTTGATACTAATGGTAATAATTCCCAAGTTCACCAACCAAGGAAACCCCTCTGATGGGAATCTTGGTCCTTTTCCTTCTTTTGGAAATGTTGTTGCTCCCTATATGGAAACATTGTCCCTTCTTGGGTTTACCACTGGTTTGTCAGTTTGGGTATTTTCAACCCCTATGGTTTCAAATGTCCAAACTGATCCTCAATCAAGCTCTCCTCCACCTTAACCATATAAACCTACAGTTGACCCTTTTCCTTCTTCTTCCATTTGGTCTTCTTCCTCTTCTTCTTCTTTGTTTGGTGAAAACATGCAAGTTAGTAACCAGGTGGATAAGAAGAAGAAGAAAATGAAGATTAGGAAGAAGAAAAATAGGCAAGGGAACAACCAAGTAGTCGATGCCGCTAATGAAATTGATGTTGAGAAACTTTCCAATAAACCTTGTAAATTGAAATTCCCTTGCAATCTTTATAAGGGTGACCATCTTCTTCGAGAATGTCCTCGTACTCCTAAGATATTAGAAGTGTGGTCCACATGTTCACATCGACCTTTGTCATCAGCCTCTAGAGATCATGCTTGTGATAAACCTTCAACCAGTGACAGTAACACCCATGGGAAAAAGAGAAAAGTCAAATTTCCCTGTAGGTTATGTGAAGGGAATCATCCTATTCACCTTTTTCGTTATATATATGAAGCCTCTAATGTGTTGGATAAATTTACCACTTCTCAACCTCGTCTTTTTTATATCACCATTTATCACTCTTGGTAGATCTGATGCTCTGATTATGGCCTAGGGGAACCCTTCCTTCCAGACTTGGTCCAAAATCTAAAAAACAGTGTTTTAATCCCTATACGCTACTTTTCCCTGTGATAAAAGAGTGTACATGCGGGTCACCATATATCCAACCTGCGTACATATGTTAAAACACTTTAAAAGGTAGATTTCATGGGTTTTACTAGTTACTCACCTCCTATTTCCTGTGGCCCAACTATTTCCCAACTAAAAAAACTAATTTGGAGAGGTATAAATAAAACTCCATGGGAAGGCCTTAAGGAGAAAGGATGAGATATTGATACTATAGTGACATTATCCCTGATCAAGTCTGAATAATCCCTGTGCCTCCTCCACTCCCCAAAGCTTCAAGAAACCCTTGTTTCCTTGATTATAGATATCCCCTATCTTGCTTGAGATATCCTTGTATTGGTGATAGAGGAATATTGTTGAAGGCCAGGAAAGGATGATTCTGCTTGGAGCTGGAGAAGGACTCAGATCATATTTCTCCACCTTATTTATAGCTTACTTCAATAAAAAGGAATGATGTTCTATTTCCGATATAAAATGTGTTTATGCATCAAAATTATGTTGTAATTCATTTATGGATCTTATATTAGTGTATAACTAGTCATTCACTTATATGATTTAAAGTTAACATCATGTATATGCTTTATGTTTCTACTGTTGTGTATGTTCTATTTGAATCATTTTCGAGTTTCAAGAACATTGGGAGAAGCTAAGGGTTTGCACCCTGCGAGATCTACCCAAACAAAGGACATCGGGTAAGGACACTCCTACACAATTTAGTAGAATAAGGATGTTTGATGATTGTTTGAGCATTTCTTGTTGAGGTTTTCCCTCTGCTCTATTAGGGTTTTCAACCCAAAGCTCTAGGGTGGTTTCACCCATAATAGAATTGGTGACTCCACTGAGGATAAAAATCTTGTTATTCCTGGTTTGGGTTGTTTGTTCTCAATCAGGGTTCACTTTCTTGATTGCTTGCTCTTACAGTATTGTTTGGTCCATTAGTATCCCAGGCATCGAGTCTGATCTTCTTAATCAGGCCTTGATTTTTATTTTTTCTAATAAAGCTTTGTATTCGTTGTTTTCTTCGATTACCGTAGTGTATACACGTAGGTTTCTTTAAGGCAGACTCACGTATACGTGAGTTCCCTGTAATAGAAATGTGTGTACACGCTTCTGTGTCTTTACACAGTCGCATATGCAATTTTTTAGATTGTTTTTTCAAATCTTTCTACCCAGTTAGGTCTTCTACCTGGTGGTTTATGCTGTTGTATGGTCATCTGCTGTCTGGAGAATTCATTTTTCCTGCAAGCTTTCTTTTTCAAAAATCTCCTTCTCACTGAAAAGATTTGGCCTAGGATTGCTTCTTAAGAAAGTTTGTAGTTTGTATCTTGGGTTCAAGGCTTCGTTCTGAAGTTCTTGGTTGTTTTGGTCTTCCAAGACAGAAAATTATTTTTAATTTCGTTTCTAACCCGGATTTCAAATCCCTTGCTTTTCTTCCCCTTGTTTGGTGGCCTTGTTACTTTTCTTGCTTTTTGAGAGTCTTTTTGACAAATTTGAAAGTATTTCTTTCTTGACCTTTTTGTCAGTTTGTCGAAATCTTTCGCTGCTAATTGGGTCAGTTTATAAAAGTACGTAGTCTTTCTTCTTCAAGTTTTATTCATTTTTGAGTTTATAACTTGTGAGATTGAAGGACTCCTTATGCCTATTTATTGATCTTCTAAGTTCTAGTAGTACTTTTGTGACCTTGAAAAGTTGTTTTGTTCCCTTTAAAAGAAAAATCTCAAAAAAAAAGTTTGTTTTTGTTTTAGTGTTGAAAAGCGAATTGAGATCTTTTGCGATTTTTTCCGCTTGCTTTGAAGAGAGATTTGTGCTAAAAAAATTTGTACCTCTTCATTTTCCAGTTGGCTTATTGTCTCTATAAAGAAACACATTTTTGCTTCTTGCATGAGCATCCATGCACTATCATTATAGTTTGCATTAAGATAGTTTGCATTACAAATGTTTTAGTCTTTTGGTTAGCTTTTTGGGTGTGTGGAGTGTGTTTTCTGGAAAAAGAAAAATATTTTGCTTATATATAAGTTTTTGTAGAACCCATGTAGAGATCACTCTTCATCGAAGAAAATGATTGCATTCATATAGTTAGTTTTCTATTGATTTCTTTTGCTTCATAAAAACATCATTAGTTTCACTCTCATAATTCCCCCTGACTTAAAGAACAACTATATAAAATCAAGCGATTAATAAAATGAGCTAGAACTTTTATTGTTGTCATTAAAAAAACACCGACAAGTTTAGGTTCATTAGCGCCTTGGATTAGGTGAGTGGAGAGTTAACTCTCTAAGGCCGCTCAAATTACAAAACGTAGAAGTTGAATAAAGAGCGAAACCCAATATCATTAGAAAGACCGAGAAAGCTAAGTGATTGGGAGTTAAGCACGAGGGAGAGTGAAGACAAGGAAGAGAGATACCCCCTCTCCTACTTTTTGGATTCCACCTCATGACTGTTCTTCCTGACTTTTGATACGATTTGGTATCCATAGTGGCCTTTCCTATGGATCGCATAGGTGGCTACGAAGGGGAATCCCGTGGCACCTGAGGCTGACGTTGCATCACATTCAACAGTACTTCTGGAGGGTACCCTTGCGAAGCTTGGGTGCTTGCACTGGCAAAGGTTGTTGTTTGGAGGTCAGCGTAACTGCTTTTGATACCTTCGTTGGTAGGCCTGGGCCATCATTATCTCAGACCAGGGAAAATTTTAAGAACCCCCCCTAAATTTATAAATATAATAAATGGGCGAATCTCCATGGTATATAGGAAAAATCGAAGGCGATTTTATCAATAATATAATATGTATATATAATTTTTTGGCGAATCTCTCACTAGGCATGGCGAATATTTTACTCAATTATAAAACCTTGTAAGATGTTGGCGAGTCTTTCACTAAATAATAAAACTTTGTAAAGTCCTAGTGAATCTTAGCATAGGCTACATGCTGGTTTAATTCCCCCATTTAAATAGGCTACATTCCAGGCGAATACCATGGGTCAATACCATGTGCCATTTTGGTGAATACCATGGGTCAATACCATGTGCCAATTTTATTTTTATTAGAATATTTTACTCAATTATAAAATCTTGTAAGATCTTGGCGAGTCTTTCACTAAATAATAAAACTTTGTAAAGTCCTAGTGAATCTTAGCATAGGCTACATGCTGGTTTAATTCCCCCATTTAAATAGGCTACATTCCAGGTGAATACCATGGGTCAATACCATGTTCCATTTTGGTGAATACCATGGGTCAATACCATGTGCCATTTTTATTTTTATTAATTCAAATATTAGGGTTAATAATGGTTTTTTGCATGGTATTAATAACAATCTTGTCCATGGTATTTGTCCCATAGTATTTTGGCCATAGGTTTCACCTAAATATAACCCATTTTTTGAGTGTTCGTAAATATAAGGTGACTTATGGAGTAAATATAAAAAAAATGTTTTATTTGTTTACCATACCTCTCGTTTATTTATATTTTTATTAATTTACCATACGTCTTTTACAAATATGGTATTTGGCCCATAGGATTCACTTAAATAAAACCTCTTTCTTGAGCCTTCATAAATAGAATGAGGGTTATGGACTAAATATAAAAAGAGGTTTTATTTATTTACGATACGTCTAGTTTATTTATATTTTTATTTATTTACCATACCTTTTGAGTAAGTATAAAAAGACGTTTTATTTATTTACCATACCTCCACTTTACTTATATTTTTATTTGTTTACACCCTTACATGTATATAAGGTGACTTATGGAGTAAATATAAAAAATGTTTTATTTATTTACCATACCTCTCATTTATTTATATTTTTATTAATTTACCATACCTCTTTTATAAATATGGTATTTGGCCCATAGGATTCACTTAAATAAAACCTATTCTTGAAAATGGGCGAATGGATTCACTTAAATAAAACCTACTCTTGAAAATGGGCGAATGGAAGGTTGTAAGTCCTAATTTCAAGGGCTAAATTTACCTTTTTTACCGTCTCCCTTAAAATAAGGTGGGCTATTTGAGGTGATTTGTAAAAATGTACTATGATACAAAATATTCGCCCACTAAAAATTTAAAACCCCTTAATTTCGCGAAAGGGCGAACATTCGCCCCTAAAATTATCCTTGTCTCAGACTATCTTCGGAATGTCCCTTAGTTCACTTTCTTGTATTTTGTTGTCCGGGCCTCATCACCCGAAGTGGAAATACTTGGAAGTTGCTTGATTGGTTATATCTTTAGGTATTTTATAGTCGAGTGCTCTTTTCTCTTTGTATATATTTGTCGTTAGGTTTTTTTTTCCTGTCACTTTTGGACTTTAGATTCTGAGTGACATACCTACCACTCTGCTGATCTTGAAAGGATTTTGATCTTTCTTTTGAAAGTTGTGGAGTTTCCTCCTCAAGGGCAAAGGTTTTGATTGTGCATCTATCTTCCTTGGAAATTCATTTGTACATTCCCGTAAGGGAAGGATCTGCGAATAAGTTAGATATTGCCAATATTCCTGTGGAAACCAACCAAGGTACCCTCCCAAAAGGGGACCCTTGTTCTTTTCCTTTCTTTGGAAACGTTGGTACCCCCATGATGGCCACTTTGAATATTCTTGGATTGAATGTTGGACTACCAGTTTGGATGTGGTCCACTCCGAATATTCCAGATGTTCTTGAAGCTTCTCAAACTAATGCTTTATTTCAAGGGCATCAAATGGGTTGTTCATCTTCTTTGTTATGAAACCAGCTCACAAAAAGATAGAAAAGAAAGATCAACGCCTTAGAAATCAGCCTCTTCGAGGGGACAACCTCCTTTACATTACACAAATCAACAATTCTTGGATGATACAAATGATAACACCTCCTTTCTATATATAGGAGTCTAAAGGGTCATAATATAATCAGATCTGACATAACAATAATAATGTAAGGGCACAATAATAACAATAGTGGGCTTTTATGGAGCACAATAATAACAATATGCGGACTACATGGGCACAACAATATAATAAGGTGGTTGTAATAATAACAATAAGGGGTTACACTAGTAGTATAGGGACCTAACATGCCTCTGAGTAGTTATTGATGCTTCCATATAAAATTCTTTTCCTCCCATGAGGAAACTTCAACAGGTAAGTTCTTCCACTTGATGAGATACTTTGAAATTGATCAATTTCGTAGCTGTTGGGTTCTTGTTTCTATTACTGCTCCATGCTCCAATATGATTTTTCCTTCCTCATCAAGTTCTGGTAATATTATTTGAACTGGGACCTTCTATTTCAGGGAAAACTAGTGCCAATTCGAACTGCTTTCCCACTAATATGGGTAGCTATGATAGAAACAAACAATGAAAGCCTTTCGAGAGTTCCTTTAAGCGTGATAGATTAGAGGGAAGAAAAGAGGACCAACCTGGATCTTCCGCTTTGATCCTAGCTTGATTTCTCCTTTCCTTGATAGAATTTGCCACTCCTCTCCTACTTGTCCCGCTTCAAAGAGTACCTGTAGAGTCAAAGAAACAGCAAACCATCAAAGCATCTCCATCTAAAACATCATAAACAACGTGAAATCAGAAACACATTGACTATACAATTGCATTCATAAACAATAAGATTCACAAATACACGATTATATGGAGGAAAACTCAAAGAACTTTATTAATAGTAGTGAAAGAAAGGATTACAACCCAGTTGTCTGATCCAACATCATCCTCCCAGTGTTGAAGCCCTCTTCACCTCATGAACAAGAAAATCACCCAACAATGCAATGTCTCTTCTCACCAACAAACCAACAACACTTCCTTACAAAATACAAAATTCCAGCCTCTAGATCTCTCAGATGAGGGATCCATTTATAGATGTCTTGCAAGGGTGTGAGTCAGCTCTAGGTTTTTGATTAGTGTCATTCCACTGATAGTTCTTGGTTCCACTTGGAGATTTCATGGATCTCTTACTCATCCCTGGGCGAATTCAGAGAGGCAAGTGTCATAGGAGAAGTTTCTAGAAGATTCCATGATCATCCACTTAGAAAACTGTCTCTGCCATTTGTCTATTCTCGCTCATCGCACCCCACAAAAGGCCATTTCAGTATGCATCACACCTGGCTAGTTTGGCAGCCAGTATGCATTGCACCTTGCCCATGGAGCAGTCTGTATGGTCCAATTTTGGCCAGTTCTGAGTAGTTTTTCAGGTGGAACTTCTGGGAAATGATGTAATCAGTTGACCATGATCCTTTAGGGTATGAAACAACACTTTTAGGGACTTAAGGAGCCCTTAGTTTATGGACATATGAGTTTGGGGTTGCAGTGCCCAAATATGTCTATAACAGTTGCCCCCTAAAGCATGAGGTCGTAAATCTTCTGATGTCAGGTGAAATGCTTTATCATGAGGATATAAGGTATTCGTACTGGAAGGTGACCTGTATAAGATACAATATAATAAATCATCATCATATTATTTTCATGATCTAGCTGAGGTGGGCATTCCCATGCTCAGCTTTATAAAGTCATTTTCATGTACATAGGACAGACAATCGTCTCTTGTTGCAAACTAGTGATTCTTCGCATGAAGAGTCATCTTCCGTGGCTTAGATGACTATCCATTTAGCTTCCGTGTACAATTGATGTCTTTATTTTCCTAAATATATCGCAGCCCGGATGGATGAAACTAGATCCGGGGTCTTCAAAACTTGTTCAATCTTCGCCCGATGTACAAGTCGATCCATGTGAAAAGATGTTCTGAAGTCAAACATGGAAAGACATCGCCTGATTACCGGCCAATGATGTGAGTTGTTAATAGACATGAGAGGAGTCACCAATAATGATGATGACCCTCAAGGTACTACAATACAATTCACGTGGTGTGAATATATGAGTCGATGTCAAACACCACGCAAAATCTTTCGGTCGAAGGTTATTGATGTAAACCTGTCGCCAGAAGTGAGAAACTTGCCATTGAGGCATGCAAGCTTCAAAGTACTGAAAGGGTTGTTTCTAAGTCAACTTCTTGGATAATGATCTGATGTCGACAAGAAGTGACCTGTCGTAGGAGGGCCTTGATGTATTCCACATCTACGATGTGAAATGGAGCAAATAATTTTTGTGGAGGTGAAAATGATCTAATGATATAAGGTTCAGGAATAGCGGTCATAAAAAATGAAGGGTGGAAGCATTGCAGTGGATGAGGCGTTTTCTAGATGGTGAATTCTCTGAATGACTTCTCTTGAACATATTGGCGACACTAATATGGACTTGATAGTGTTAACCCCATGGATGGTATAGAGGACCAATGGTGATGGTGAATGGAAAAACCCAACCCAACTCAATCATGGTGATGGAGTGAAATTGTCATGTTCAAGAGCGACCTGCTACCAATAAAGTTATTCAAGTTTTGTTCCCATTTTTTCCCAGTCATTGTTGACCAGTACCTCTTTATTTTTTTCAAGCTTGAGGAGGATAACATATGCTTGGTCTATAATTTTCCCTTCGAGCAAACCTGTCGCTTTGTGTTTAGCGAGCCTAGCATCAGTGAGACTCATTCTTGTCTGGGTGGACAAGTTTGTCGCTATTGTTTTAACGAGTTTAACGACAAAGATAACTCGGTCCTTTTCATGTTTAGAGAGTTTGAAAAGGGACGAAAAGGAGACTCCAACAGTCCTTTTTCGTGGCATAATCCCTTAAGGCTGAAAAAGTATAAAATAATACGAAATGGATGACTTTTCGATAGCTTTAACGAGCCGACAAAGACAAATGCTCAATCTTTTTGTTTAATAATCCCTCAAGTCCAAAAGTATTAAAATATATGAGAGGGATGGCACTTCCTTTACTTTAACGAGCTGGAAAGGCTAATAACTTGACAATATTTTTATATTTAATGAGTCTAACAAGAATTTAAAAGGGACTCATTTTTTAGGAACGAGTGGTATTTCTAGGTAGCAACTAGTTCCAGGTAAGTTTGGAACTTCTCAAAACATGGCAGTGAAAAGAGGGTGGCAATCAGAATCACTCGTCTCAGTTGTTCCTCAAAAGGGTAAACAATCAAGTGGAAGCATATGGTCGGCCAAATGAATGGAGGTGACGGTAGGAACACAACCAAGGTTCAAAAGGGCTGATAGCAAAGCGATCACAAAGGTTATTTACCAAAGGTGGTTTCATTTTTTAATGAGCTTGAATCAGGAGAAACTATGCTCAGTGCAGGTTGATTTTTTAATGAGCTTGAACCTTGCGAGAACATTACTCTTTGATATTGGTCAATGATATTCAGTTTACCATTTAACACGTTAGATTCTTTCTTCGGTCGTTCAACCTGCTCAATTGCTCTATAAAATTGATTAGAAATACACATATATATGCCTAAAATGAATTAAAAACTAACATTTTACTTGAAGTACGTGAATAGTAACATAAAAAGTAGTTTTACCTCTCATTTTTACCATTTCATTTCAAATTTGGGATTTTGCAGCTCTGGAGTGGTTTTCCCCCTCAAACTTCATTAGTTGATTTCGGGAGATCCGATGGACTATTCTTCGCGTCGTCAAGACCAGGTAAGAGCTAACCCTGAGCTCTTCATTTTCATTCCATATTTTTCTGATTTTGAGCAAGTTTTCCCTTTCTTCTGAGCCCCTAGGGTTTGAAGAAATCATTCTTCCAACATCGAACCTGCCATATGTCGAAAGGTGTGATGCATATTGAGCTGTACACTGGCCAGTCAGTATGCAACTCACCTAGTCCAAAGGCAGGGTGCGATGGGCGCAGAAGGGAAACTTTGCACAGTAATTTTTCATGAAATTTTGCCTGTTTTTGCTCAAATTTGGATCTTAATTCATCTTTTGTCTGTGACTCAGGATCAAGATGGTCGTCACATGGCGTGAACATGAGCTTCAAGAAGAAGACATGATTGCCTTACATGATTAGGGTACTGTTACTGCATTGTGAAACTGTGGTTTGCTCAAATTCTTCTGTATATCTAGCATGAGGCAACAAATCAGTTTTTTGCAGTATTTTCTGGATGCATGGGATCCAATCAACCAGGTATTCCAAATTAGAGGCAAATCTATTCCACTGATAGTCAAGGATATCTACTTTTTGACGGGGTTATCGAGGCGTGGTGCCCCTCTTTCACTATCAAGATCTGCCCATGGGGGCGAATCGGTGAGAGATTATATCCGTCAGCTTTGTAGATATGGATCTCAGCCTAGTAGAGATGGCAAGATCAATATCCGGGATGTCACTGAGTGGTCTCTGAGGACCATTTTATTCACCTTTGCTAGATTGGCTAGTAGCGCGGCTCTTCATTTGGTGAACAGATCTTATGTGAAGTATGCTTTAGAATGCCTGGAACCAAAGGTATTCAACTGGTGTGAGGTAGCACTTCTGGTGATAAAAGAAAAACTCTCTAAGGTAAAGAATGGAAGATCCAAGAAATTTGGCTATGGTTCCATTTTGATTTCTTTTGCCTTAGAGAGGATCCCACTGATGTAGCCGCAGCATATTTCAATAGGATTGCCAGCACTGAGGGAACCCAGGATGCAGAGATGGGTTGATCTCATGGCCAGACATGCTGGTCAGCCACAAATTACTTTCTTTGATGCCTTCTTCGAGTGGTTTGACCATTAGGAGATGGTCTTCTTAGAGTATCCATATGTTGGGATGGATTTCCGAGGTGACCCGGCGGCTGGCGAGCAGTGGGGTGTGATAGGTAAAGATGATTTTGACCATATCTTTGTTTATCAATTTTATAATATTTTTGTGATTTATCAAGACTAATTAAACCCATGTACTTGTGCAGATGTTGGGCCAGTGCGACCAGCGGCATGCCCAAGGGCGGCAGCTGGCGTTCTAGTAGGAGAGGCTATAGGGAGGGTTGTCCTTCGTGATTTGGACATAGCAGAGACCCTAGCAGTATTGCAGGATCAAATCGAGGGTCTTACCCTTGGTATTCAAGATGTGAGGATCGACGAGTTACCTCTGAGGCTACAACGCCATACTACTGGCGTTCCGAGTCGATGGACTAGGCTCCTGCATATGATCATACAGGTGGTGACATGTTATCACCAACATCATTAGTATAGGATGCTTTTCTGCATTTACTTTTGAGTTTCTTGGTCGCGTGATCGATTTTTTCCTTCTACACAAAACATTATGTGAAACTATAAACAGTTATATATTTTTTATTTTCGGAGTTTATTTTGGTTAAGTTATGTGATCCAGTTGCAAATGTTGATATGAAATGCTTTTCTTTGCAAATGCTGCAAGTGTCTGTCTAACACATAATTCGCTAATGAATCAGTTAAAGTGTTTAAGTTTCTGGAAATGTGTTGATATTCAATGGAATCAAACTATCTTTCCAAAATCTTGACCCTTAGGAACATACGATAGATAGCTAGGTTCCGAACCGAATAGACACCAGTAAGCTGTAGAATGACGAGTTACGAATCTAGCCAGATAGCAAGTCAGCGTATGCCATGTGAAATGGCATCAGAGAGAAGCTCCATCAATGCGTTGTACTCAGCGATGTTGTTCGTTGATTGACCAATACATATCCTTCTGAAACTCACTAACTCACCACTTGGATCAAAGATGGGCCAGGTTGCAAAAGATAGGTTCCGCATTCTATGACTAGCTCCGTTGGCGTACCCAATGAATGTTTCCAAAAAGTCTGACATCTGCAACAAATGCAAAGTGGATTACTTAACCAAAATGACAACTCTTGACGAAAACAAAAAATGAAACAAAATCATATCTATAAAGAGATTACTACACTTGATCAAGCATAGTATCGCTTAAGATACAACCCATTTCGAGGTTGCGACAGTGGAATTCCATCGTAATCTACTAGCTCGTAGGCTCCTTTTGCTAATACCCATTTAACAATGTAGGGGCCCATCCATAATGATTGGAACTTACCTGCTCCCAATTTATCAGAGTCCTGATCGTAGAGTAAGACCAGGTCACCTTCTAAGAAGACATGAGGCTTGAAATTTTTGTCAAATTGCACTTTGACACATTTCTTATGTGCTTCATTAGCTAGCGCGGCATCACGACGGGTTTCATCCAAGCAGATTAGTTCCAAGAAACAAGCCTCTTCCTCTGAAGTTTCAGGAAGTAGATCGATTGCGAGCTTGAGAGATGAAATCTCACACTGAATCAGTAAGACAACTTCCAGGCCATACACCAACTGAAAAGGCGTAAATCTGGTCGCATTTCTCACCGAGGTCCTATATTCCCATAGAGCTGAGTACAGGATTAAATGTCAATCCCATTTGTGGACTCCAATCGTTCTCTGCATCATGCGCTTGAGGACTTTGTTGATCACTTCAACCTGTCCGTTAGCCTGCAGATAATATGGAGTAGAACTATCGTGGGACAGTCCTAATTTGGCAGTCAATTCAACCATCATGTGATTGCGAAAATGAGATCCATGATCTGTGACTATACCCTGTGGAACACCGAACCTAGAGACTACATGATTGAAAAAGAAAAGAGCAGTCATTTCACCATTGTTGTTTAATGTAGGCATCGCCTCGATCCATTTTGTAAAATAGTTGACAACGACTATGATATACCCATGCCCCCTAGCCGAGGTGGGGTTACATGTCATGAAATCTATGCCTCATTTGGCGAATGGCCCAACAACAACTATTGGATGCAGTGGTGCAGGTGGTAATCTGGTTTTGTGATAAAAAATTTGACAAGAATGGCAACTTATGACTGCTATTATGCAATCTTTGAAGATAGTAGGCCAGAAGTAACCAGCTTGTAAGATTTTCTATGCAGTAGCATAACAAGATAGATGCCCCCCACATGCACCTGAATGATAGTCATTCAGGACTTTTTCGGCCTCCTCATGCATGAGGCACCTTCGCAGAACTATATCGACACCACGACGATAAAGTGTATCATCGACGATCATGTAGTCTTTTTCTTGGTATTGAGTACGTGGCTGTTCGAAGCGAGAGGTGTTAGGCCTAAAGGTTTGGGTTTGGAGATAGATTAGTATATCTCTGTACCACGGCTCACTTGATGATATCAGAAATAAAGTTTCATCCACGATTGATGCTTTAGATGTTAAATCATTGGGCGACGATGGGAGGTCGCAAAGTAACTCCGCAAAGACTAGAGATTTCTTTGATTTGGATTTGGTGAATTCTAGATCAAACTCTTGCAAAATGGCTATCCATTTTGAGTATTTGCACCCTAGCAATTGATGCAACAGGATGTAGGTCATAGGGTTGCAATTTGACAAGATGGTAGTTTTGCGCAAGAGTATATAGTGTCGAAATCTCTGTACTGCTTGAACAAAAGCCAAAGCTAGCTTTTCAACATAGGAGTACTTGCTTTCCGTATCATTTAAATTGCAGCTTAAATAATCTACAGGATGTTCTATTCCATTGTCTTCTTGTACTAAAACCATCGCGATGGTTGTATCTGTAGTAGCGAGATATAGGTTAAAGTCTTTTTGATAGTCAGGAGCATACATTAATGATGCTTTTACTAAGTAACTTTTCAAAGCATCAAAGGAAGCTTGCGCAACCTGATCCCAGTTGAAGGGTACTTCTTTTTTCAAAAGATGCATATAACCTTTATCAAGTTCGGTGTAATTTGGAATGAACCTCCTTAGAAAGTTTGCTTTCCCTTGGAGTTTCTGAATCTGAAGAAAATTTGAAGGTGGAGGCATGTCGATGATTGCCTGAACCTTAATAGGTCGAGTCAAATTCTGTCCTTAGAAACTATGACACCAAGTAACCGACTAGAACCAACACAAAACACACACTTGTGTGGATTGAGTTGTATCTTGTACTGTCGGCAACGTAGAAATATAGCTCTCAAATGCTGCGGATGATCATTTCGCTTTTGCGAATGAGCCGGTAAATCATCGAGATATGGTTGAACGATGTGTTTGATGTCATGGAAGGTGTAGTTCATTGCCCTCTGAAATGTTACCCCTACGTTCTTCAAACCGAAAGGTAGTTTGCAGTATGCAAATGTGCCCCATGGACATATAAATGTAGTCTTCAACTAGTCCTGTGGGTGGATATTGATTTGATTGTATCCAGAAAATCCATCAATCAATGAAAAGACTTCGCATCTAGCACATTCATCAATTATCTGGTCAATGGAGGGTGTAGGGTAGTTGTCCTTTGGACAAGCTTGATTTACATCTCTATAATCGACGCACACACTAATCGTTCCTTGCTTTTTCATCACAAGAACAATATTCGATACCTAATCAATGAGAGGAATGGGGTAAATGAAACCAGCATGTAAAAGTTTTTCAACTTCTGCCTTAATGGCAGCGGCTTTCTTCGGGTGAACCGGTCGAAGCTATTGTCGTACTGGTTTGACATCTGGATACATCTTGATTTCATGTTCAACGATGCTCGAGTCAATGCCTGGAATTTCTTCATATGACCAAGCAAAGACATCTCTGAATTCGCGAAAGAGAGCACAATATATTTCCAGTTCTGAAGGAGAACAAGATTTGCCAACATGTATATTCTCTACAACATTTGGTTTGGTCGAGATATTAATGGCAATAATTTCTTCAATATTGGACAGATTTCACTTTGAATCCGCCTTATTTACAATATTTGATAGAAAATCAAAAACTGAAGGATGATTAAGGTCATTCAAATAATCCTCATTGTTATCTTGAGGTTGGGAATGATGGTGGTGATCTTCCCATGATGCCTCTCCTATCATCATTGACTGAATGATTCCTTCATCTGTAGAATGTACATGAGACCAAGGATCAGAAGAGGTACCATACTCTAGAGACCTATCTATCCAAACGCTTGCCGAGCGTTGATTTGGGTTTGCCGCCCATGCCCAAAATATTGATTGCTACAACAATTCTATAGGGCTTGGGGGCAACACCTGGCGATGATCCATGCTAACAAAATGTTCGAAATTCTTCTTAATCTTTGACGATGTAGAAGATATCATGTGACAGGTTTCCACTGTGGCCACTTCTGCCAAATTACTTGGAGGCAGAAGGGCAAAAGTACCCATTAATGAAGGGTCTTTTAGGAGATCTACTCTGATATTTTGAAGTGATTGAGAGCTTCCATGGATCAATGGAATGCTTCCGGTAACTTGAGAACTGTTGGGGAGGAAGGTTAGTTGGTCAATGATTGTAATTCTGCCTTGAAAGGGGAATGAAATCTTTCTAAAATATGTTGACACAACAACAGCCATAGCATAAATCCAGGGCCTACCTAGTAGGATATTGTAGTCAAGGTTTCCATCAATGACCTCGACTTCAATTTCTATTGTCTTCCCCCCCAGTTCGATTTGCAAGTTACTCAATATCCCATATGGCATGTATGTTCTTCCATCAAATGCTTTTAATGTCATTGATGATCGTGACAAGGGTGGAGAGCCTAAAGATTTCCAGCAACTCATTGACATAATACAAGTAGATGCTCCCTCATCAATGATTGTCCGATGAACAGTTTTGTTGAGGGATTTTACCTGTATGAGGAAAGCAATTTGTGCTGGTAACTGAGGTTTGTATCCTTTATGATTAAAGGCCAATAGATTGGAATCCACTGGATCAATCCCACCTATCACTGATAACAAAGCCTATTTTTGGGAGGGGAAATTCTGCAGTACTTCAAGTGTCGACATAGCGGATGGCGATTGGGCCAGATCCTACACTATATTATAATTTTGTGCTACTCGAGCACGAGGATTAAATGTCGATTTGTTTGACGACTATGGATTTCCATAATCTTTATTCCTTGTAGATATCAAGGCATCGTTTTGTTGTTTTGAGATGGATAGCATAAGCACTTGGGATGGGGAAGCACAATCACTAGCAACCAGATTAGTTTCTGGATTTGGAAACGAATCAGTTAATGCCGCTGAGGTATTTGAAGTCTTTTTGAAAAACTTCATGACTTCAGCTTGATGTGGACAATCTTTTGTGTAACGGTCCTCATCACATATGAAACATGGCTAATTAGGTTTCTTCTTTCTAGTAGGGTTTCTAGAAGATTTCTCAGGAGTTGAATCCTCCTGTTTCTTCTTTTTGTTTGTCCCTTTCTTCTTGTCCCCTGGTTGCTTAAGATTTTTTCCTTTGTCGGTTGACACGACATTAACCTCCGAGGCGAGAGGTTCTTCATCTGATTTTTGACTAGAAACCGTACGAGCTTTTTTAGATGTAGCCTTTGCAGTTTTCGTGCTTGTGGTACCGATCACGCCATCGCTGCCATGAGAGTCCTTTTTTATTTAGGAGGGGGAGGAACAGAAAATTCTGGTCTAGGAGCATTAGGAATTTTGTCGTAGAGCGTGCCAGACTGAGTATAGATCAAGTCTAAATATTGTGCATGAGCAATGACTTTCTCTTTAGTGACAACTCCTCCCTTAGCCACATCCTTTGTAATAGAGGGTAATAATGACTTTATAAACCATTCAGCTAAAAGTTGATCAGGAACATACGTCTTTACCATTCTTCGATGACATCGCCACTCATGAATATGATCAGATATGTGAGTGGCTGTTATCTGTTTAAAGTTGGTAAGGAGTTTTGTCCCTGTTTTGTACCTTATGGGTAACTGAAAATGGATTAAAAAGGTAGTGGCAAGGGTGCTGAAGTTATCAAACGAAGCTCTAGGCAATTCAATATCCCATTTTGCTGCTGGACCAGTTAGCGTTCGTTGAAAAAGGCAAAGCCTAATCGAATCATCATTCAGGGTGTTGGATGAACACCACAAATGGAATGTCATTACATGATTCGATGGATCTTCACCTGGATTTCCATTGAATTTAGGAATATTAGAGGGAATTTTATGAGGAATCGTTGGCCACGAAGGGGTGTAAGCAATTGGATCATTTGTCAACCGGTTTAGATTTGGTAATTCTAGAGTTGCTACAAAAGGCAACTATTGATTCAGGTTAGGCGAAGCATACCCCAGATAAGATGGAATCGCCTGAGTAGTAGGTCTTTGCATACTGGCATAATGTATCTGATGCTGGTAACTTTGATAACGTTGATGGGCATAACCATTGTAGTATGGTTGTTGATAACCATTTTGGAAATGCAGTTGCCCGTTACTTACAAAGCCTTATTGCTTAGGTCCTTGGTATGATTGCTGGAATTGCAGTTATTGATATTGCACTAGCCATGGTGGTTGGACCATTTGTTGTTGTCCAATACTGGATGATTGACGAAGATGCAGAGTGATAGTACCTGTTTGAGCCTGAGTCGCTCCAAGTAAGGAGACACTAACCTGAGGTTGTGATTGAATCGCAAAGACGAGAGGTTGTTGTATTGCAACCTGAGAGACTTGAGGTTGACATACAACAAGTAGTGCTTGTACCTGCGATACAGTCACAATAGCAGGTGTAGTGGGAATATTTGACATAGGTTGGACTGGTTGCATTGAATATACAACCCTTGGTTTTTGAGGCAGTATTGGTATCCAACCATTGGATGTAATTCCAGTTTGACCTGAATTTTGCTGTAAACTCTCATATGGTTATTCTCCAGGAGGGAACGATGAAAAGGCATATTGCCCCCCATATGGTGGCAATCCAGTGCTTAAAGGGTAGATTGGCCTTTGAAGACATATTGGATCAAATTTTTGAGTTTCAACATAAGAAATACCAGATTAGATCCCAGATGAAGGAATAGGAACAGACCATGTCGTCAAAACAGTCCCTGAGTGGACTCCGGCTTGTTGTTGATAACTAGTTGGGACAGATGGTATACCAGCAAACATTGTAGGAATGGCAATAGGAAGCTCCACCGTAGCTATGTCAGTTGACACAGTCCTAGATGTTGATGGTTGCTCAGACATATTTAGTCTATCCAAAAGATTTCCTAGCGATTCGACAAGAACTTGCGATGAAGGATGATTACAAGGACTAACTTCTGTAATAGAAGGATGTAGGTGGATCCCAGTTCCAAAATGCACTGGAGTACTGGGTGGAAGATCCTCTACTATCTCTTCTATGGCAATCAATCCAGGTGGAAGAGGTAGACTGTCAGGTCCGTAAAATATTTCTGGGGCCGAAGAAAGTGTAGCTTCTGTAGTAACAGATACTGGAGGGGTGACACCTTCTGAATTCTGGAACTCAACTTCCAGATGTTCAGGCAAGTGAACTTCAGTTTCTGGATCAATCCTAGGTGGAGATGCTTTAGGAATAGAGGTGTCTACCATTACACTAGGATCAGTTCTAATGTCCTCTTGTAACTGCGGAACTTTTTCTATAAAGGCAAATGTACTAGAGATAATTGGAGTAAAAGTAGCCTCTGACGATGTTGAAACACAAGTTTCAAATAAATCAGATGAATTGGACTCAGTTAAACGAGACCATTTTTCCTAGGATGGTTTCTTTTCCGAGGTCAAAGATGGTTGACTTGCTAATCTCTGCAAATGACAGGGTTTTGATTAACTTTCTTCCACGATTGCGAATTACTTGATCAACTCAAAAATTAAAGATGAGAAAGTTATTCCGATTTAAATGAATTTTAAGACACTTTGACGCAACTTGCTTTTTCAATTTTTAAGAGAAGATAAAAAGCTAAAGGTTACTCTAGTCACCTTCAATTTTTAATGAGCCTGAAGCGACAAGTGCTCAGATGGACCTTTTCTTTTAAGGAGTCGAAAAGGAATGAAAGTGACTACTCTGGAAATCTAGACAGAGGGATTACCAAACCGATCGCAAAACTACAAAATACACCTTGGTGATAAATGATAGAGAAATTACCAAGGACTTATGTATGACAGTCAGTCTTCCTGAATGCTGTGTTCAGTGCATTGTGATTGATAGGGTGGTAGACACAGCTTCCTAAGGATAAAGCATATCAGCCTATTGTGGTCTCCCAATATATAATCGACAGTATGGGGAGCACAAGTCTGTATTGGCACTTGTTGTATCAAAGAGGAGGAATCACCCAACCTCGATGAAAACGATAGTTACCAGGTTTTACGACGCCGAAACACATCTCTAGCCTAGACTTCTAGATGTGTTGCGTTAGGTTCCAAAGCATTTTTATGTTCATTGAGATTTATTTTAGAGTTGATCCTGCTTAGAAGTTTGTCTTTCAAGGTTCACCACGTGATGTAGATGTAAAATTCTTAAATATGAAATCTAAAATGATAAACAATCATTTATGTTCTTTTAGCAATGAAAATCCTAGCTACAAAGGAAAGAGATAATGATTTTCTTTCAGCAGAGAGCATAGAGCACACACTAAATGCACTTTCCTAAATCAAATTTCGCATGCAGTCAAAATGAAAATGCACATGCATGTATTTTTTTTTTGCTTCCTTAATGTGTGAATTCCAAAAAGGAAAGCTAAGTACATATCTGAATTATTCTCTTTCAAAGAAACATCTCTAACAATTTCTTTTTCAAAATGAAAGGAAGACTAAGACGACACTTTTCGATTTCAAATTTAAAACTGCAAAACGGCACTTCAAATACCAATAATTCAAATCAAGTACAATGATGAAAGTACAATCAACTATCTAGAAGAGGAAGAATTTACGACACTCTTCTTTCGATTCAAAATGACAATTACGACACTTGCATCAAAAAAGACAGTTCGATTAGGCTACTTTCGACAAGGGAAGACTGTAAATGATTCACAAATACATAAAAAATTTACAAATCCTAACTGATGGAGGCTGAAATATGTGAAGGAAGAAGGTTCCAGCAAGAAGATACTAATCATGTATAGCAAAACTACTGAATAAAGCTGAAAACAAAGAGAAAAAAACCAACTTTCAGAGAAGAAATCAGTATCACTCAATCATCGCACTTGCAACATAGGGAAACAAGGATGCATCTCACTTGCAACACACGGGAGGTGCGATGCATCCAAGTTGCACAGTTACAGATAGTGCGATGGACCAAGGAGTGAAACTGAGCTTGGTTTTTGCTCAAAATTTGCAGCTAATTTCAGTGATTTAGGTTGAGTAATGATGAACAATAAAAACAAAGCATAGGGGTAAGATCTTATGAGGTTCTGAGCTACCACAAGGGCACTTAGAATGCTTTGTAAGTCAGATGTTCAACTCATAAACCAACCTGGAGATTGACTGAAGCAGCATTCATCTACTTCACAATTGCATAGCAAAGGCATTTTGAAGGATAGTTGGCTAACTTCAGGCTCCGTCTGTAGTTTATAAAGCAAACAATAAACAAACAAAACAAACTATTCGTTCCCCAGTGAAGTCACCATTTTGTTTCAGGGAAAACTAGTGTCGATTCGAACTGCTAGTCCCACTAAGATGGGTAGCTATCCTAGAAACAAACAATGAAATCCTTTCGAGAGTTCCTTTAAGTGTGATATATTAAAGGGAAGAAAAGAGGACCAACCTGGATCTTCCGCTTTGATCCTAGCTTGATTTCTCCTTTCCTTGATAGAATTTTCCACTCCTCTCCTACTTGTCCTGCTTCAAAGAGTACCTGTAGAGTCAAAGCAACAAAAAACCATCAAAGCATCTCCATCTAAAACATCATAAACAATGTAGAATCAGAAACACATTGACCATACAATTGCATTCTTAAACAATAAGATTCACAAATACACGATTATATGGAGGAAAACTCAAAGAACTTTATTAATAGTAGTGAAAGATAGGATTACAACCCAGCTGTCTGGTCCAGCATCATCCTCCCAGTGTAGAAGCCCTCTTCACCTCATGAACAAGCAAATCACCCAACAATGCAATGTCTTTCTCACCAACAAACCAACAACACTTCCTTACAAAATACAAAATTCCAGCCTCTAGATCTCTCAAATGAGGGATCCATTTATAGATGTCTTGCAAGAGTGTGAGTCAGCTCTGGGTTTTGATTAGTGTCATTCCACTGATAGTTCTTGGTTCCACTTGGAGATTTCATGGATCTCTTACTCATCCCTGGGCAAACTCAAAGAGGCAAGTGTCACAGGAGAAGTTTCTGGAAGATTCCATGATCATCCACTTAGAAAATTGTCTCTACCTTTTGTCTATTCTTTCTCATCTCACCCCACAGAAGGCCATTTCAGTATGCATCACACCTGACTTGTTTGGCAGCCAGTATGCATCACACCTTGCCCATGGAGCAGTCTGTATGGTCCAGTTTTGGCCAGTTCTGGGTAGTTTTTAAGGTGGATCTTCTAGGAAATTATGTAATCAGTTGACGATGATCCTTTATGGTATGAAACAACACTTTTAGGGACTTAAGGAGCCCTTAGTTTATGGACATATGAGTTTGGGGTTGTAGTGCCCAAATATGTCTATAACACCTTCTGCAACTTTTTAATGAGTTGCCACACTTCTTCGTCCTTCTTCCATTCATCTCTTTCTTCGTTTATCCAATCTGCTTGGATAATAGAAATAGCACAAAACAATGCTTCCACATCCTCATCCTTTCTTGAGAGTGCATCTGACACTACATTTTGCTTCCATTTTTTGTAGATGATTTCAAAGTCATAACCCAACATCTTTGTGACCCATTTTTGTTGCTCTTCAAAGGATAATCTTTGTTCTAAAAGGTATTTAAGACTATCATGATCTGTTTTTACCTTGAAGTGTCCTCCCATTAGGTAGGGTCGCCATTTCTTAAGTGCATGTAGTATTGCCAACATTTCCTTCTCATAAATAGCTTTGTGTAAATACTTTCCTTTGATTGGATAACTTTCGAAAGCAACGGGTCTTTCATCTTGCATTAAAATAGCACCAATTCCATTTCCTGAAGCATCACATTCCACAATAAAGGCTTTTGTGAAGTCTGACATAGCTAAGAATGGTGCTTGGCACATTTCCTCTTTAAGATGTTCGAAGGCCTTTGTTGCTTCTGGAATCCATGAAAATTCAATAATGTTGTTAGAGGCGCTGCTATTCTCCCATAATTCTTAACAAACTTGCAATATTACCCTATCAACCAGAGAAATCCTCGCAGATGCTTTATGGATGTGGGGATTTTCCATTCCTTAATGGCTTTAATTTTGCTAGGGTGTACCTTAACACCTTCATGAGATACAATATAACCCAGATATTCCACCTCTTGTACTCCAAAGAAACATTTAGAGCTTTTTGCATATAATTGTTTCTCCTCCAATAGTTTGAGCACCCTGTCAACATGTTGAACATGATCCTTCCAAGACTTTTTGTATATTAGTATATCATCAAAAAATACTAGAACAAATTTTCTAAGGAAGGGTTTGAAAATTTAATTCATCAAACCTTGAAATGTAGAAGGTGCATTGGTAAGGCCAAAAGGAATGACCAAAAATTCATAATAACCCTCATGAGTTCTAAATGTTGTTTTCAGAATGTCTTCAGTGTTCATTCTGATTTGATGATATCCTAAATGAAGATCGAACTTGGTAAAGTAAATTGATCCATGAAATTCATCCAATACTTCATCAATGATAGGAATGGGAAATTTATCTTTAATAGTGAGCTTGTTGAGCCCCCTATAATCCGGACACATGCACCATGACCCATCCTTCTTGTGCATCAATACTGTTGGAGCATAGAAAGAACTTTGATTAGGTTGAGTTATACTAGCCTCTAGCATTTCTGCAACCATATGTTCAATTTCACTCTTTTGGGCATAGGGATATTTGTAAGGCCTGATGTTTGGAGGAACACTTCCTAGAATGAAATGAATAGAATGATCATGATTACGAATAGGTGGGAGGCCTTTGGGAGTCTTCAATACCTCGGAATGATTGTCCAAGGATTTTTGGAGATATGGAGAAATAGATGATTTCGATGTGGGAACCTCTAGTGAACATAATTGTGCAATTACACCTTGTTTTTATTTCTTTAGAAGCTTTGTCAGTCCGTTAGAGATGATTATCTTTCCCGGTTTCCCTGTGATACCCCTTAATTCAACTTCCTTTCCTTCCGAAGAAAATTTCATGAAAAGTTCTTGAAAATTAAAAGCTATTGTACCTAGGGATTGTAACCATTGGACTCCTAGTACAACATCAACACCACCCATTGGAATGGAAAGAATTGGGCTATTCAATACATATTCTCTCGTGGATAACTTGATATTATGGAACTTTCAAGAGAAATTTATGGTTCCTCCACTTGCAACCATCACATGACACTCTGGTGTTGGATATAGGAAGCAATTCAATTCCTTGGCTATCTTACAATTTATGCGTACTGCCTAAATCAATCAACACTATTACCTTTTTCTTCTTGATATGTACTTCTATCTTGGTAGTTTGAGGAGTGGTAATTCCGACCAATACATTACAAGATATGGTCAGATTCATTTCTTCTTTCTCGATGTGATCTTCCACTTCTTGAACCTTTTTCTTCTTGATATGTCCTTCTATGTTGAGAGTTTGAGGAGTGGTAATTATTTCCAATGCTTTACAAGATATGTTCGGATTCATTTCTTCTTTCTCTGGGGTTGGTTCCTAGTGTATATCCTCTTCTTTTGATGTTTCTTGATCCTTTTCTTCCTCCTCTTCACAATCTATGTAAAATAATTTCTTCTCAACACACTTATGACCTTTAGTGTATTTGCTATCACAAATGTAACAAAGTCCTTTTTCTCTTTTTTCTTCCAATTGTTGTCATGTAAACCTTGTAGGTTGTGGAAGGCTAGAAGAAAAAACACTTCCATATTTATAGTTGTGAGTGGTAGGATTCCTTGTTTCCATAATTCCACTTTCAATTTTTCTTGCCAACCTGAATGCCTTCTCCAATGAATCAGGTTCCCAAAGACGAACCTCATGTTGAATGTTATCCTTTAAAGTCCCTATGAAGACATCAATCATTTTCTTCTCTAGAATATCATTTACCCTTATATTCAATTTTTTGAAATCCTCAATGTGCTCTGCCATTGAACCCTTTTGTTTGAGATTTATCAATTGGCTAAAGAAGGTGTTACTCTTTGTATCCTCATAATGTGCTATCATTTCTTCCATGAAAATTGACCAAGTGACAAGTGCTTTACGAGAACACAGCCCTTTATACCATAAAAATTGATCTGGTTCTAAATATGAAGATGCAATACATACCTTTTGTAACAGTTGCACCTCATGTAGATCAAAATATTACTCCATCTATAGTATCCAATTTACTGGATCCTTGCCATCAAAATTCCTCATATTGTCTTTTCTTGATTTTAGGAGCTCGATATGTTGGGTTGTATTATATTCTTTCCACGACTAGCCCACGTAGTTAACCTGGGGAGTAGAAGGGGGGCGGAGCCCCCCCCTTCGTTTCACCGATTGCATAATGGAGGGAGTCACAGGGAGTTTGAGGGGTGCAGGTAACCCCACTCTATGGGGTTTGGGGCACCGCCCCCGAAAATTTTGGTTTTGGACCCTATATTAAGTTGGGCAGACCTACCTATGGTTTTGTGCATGTTTTTCGCACATGATTTTGGACGCAATGGTTTTCGGTCCATGGTATTAGATGCTTCGGCATTTATAAATATGTATTGTAACATTGAAAGGAACATAATGAAAAATCAAGATGGTAGTCCCAGTTTTGGGACCAGGCGAAAATCTCTATGTATATGTGTTTTATGTGTTATGCTCTCACATTATTTATTTTCTATATTTTAGAATTCGTATGTAGGTAATTTCTGTACAGGGTTAAAACCTACATTTGGTATCAGAGTTGTTTTGGCTTCAAGGGGATGCCTTTACTACTGAGGGGTTTCGCTCGGGCCTGTGGTAGACCTTGTTTAGTGGGAGATCTACGAGATCGATTTTGGTGGTGAAAGAAGATGGCGAGAAGTGGAAAGATAGAGATTGAGAAATTTAATGGTCAGAGTTTTGAGTTATGGAAACTCAAGATGGAGGATCTGTTGGTGGATAAAGATCAATGGATCGCGGTAGATCTAGGTACTAAACCAACGACAGTGTCTGATGAAGAATGGAAGAATTTGGATCAGAAGGCAAAGAGCACAATACGATTGTATGTCTCAGATTTAGTATTGATGAATGTATCAGGGAAAGCTATGGTGAAGGCTTTGTGGCACAAGTTAGGGACTTTATACCAATCTAAGTCTCTAGTGAATAAACTGTTCCTATGGAAAAATTTGTATAACCTGAGGATGAAAGATGGAGACTTGGTGACAGAGCATCTGAACACATTTAATACTGTGGTAAGTCAGTTATCATTTGTTGATATTAAAATTTCAGATGAAGATAAGTGCATCAATTTGTTGTGTTCTCTACCAAATTCATGGGATAGTCTAGTTATTGCAATAGGTAGCAATGCAACTACCTTGCAATTTGATGAAATAGTCTCATCCTTGTTGATGGAGGAAATGAGACAGAAAAATATGAAGAGCCAGAATGGTGATGCGTTGTTTGTGCGAGGATGGTCCCAGAAAAGAAACAAAAATAAGTCATCGAGTGGTAAGTCTCTAAATCTCCAAGAAAACCTGTAAAGGTGGTGCGTTGGAAATGCGGAAAGGAAGGGCACTACAAAAGGGACTGTAAATCTAAAGCTCTTCATAAAGGAAAGGTATCTGATGATGCTCCTTCTGCAGAGGCGAAAGCCACCTCAGATGAAGGTGGGGATGTGTACTTGGATTCTTCAAGTACACATGTATATCATGAGGCATGGTTGATTGACTCAGATGCATCCTTTCACTTCACTCCACATAGAGAGTGGTTCTGCAAGTATGAGAAATATGATGGTGGTGATGTCTTCTCATGGGATGATAGGAAGGCTAGAATCATTGGTTGTGGAAAAGTAAAGTTGAAGTTGCAAGGTGGAAGGGTTAGAAAACTTCCAGGTGTTCTACATATTCCTGCATTAGCCAGAAATATGATTTCTGTAAGCAAGCTAGATGATGCAAGTGTAAAAACAGTGTTCGAGAAGGATACCTGCAAGATGGTTCGGGGGGCACTGGTATTGATGTGGGGAGTTCGAATTGGAACTCTGTACAAGCTGCAAGGTAGCACTATTATTGATGGGTGCAACAGTTCTGTGGTTCCTGAAAGTGGAGCAGAAAATCTAGTGGTCTCTGGAGAGAAGACCATGTTGTGGCATCAAAGGCTTGGAAAGTTGGACATATTGGAGAGAAGGGCCTTCGAATACTTCATGGTAAAGGTATGGTAGAAGGTATGAGTAATAGCTCTCTAGATTTTGTTTTCTGTGAAAATTGTGTATATGGGAAGTAGAATCAAGTGAGTTTCCCCTCTGGTGGTAAGAGGGCGAAACAAATATTAGAACTTGTGCACAGTGATGTGTTTGGACCCGTGAAGGTTCCATCACTGGGTAAGTCTGTGTACTATGTATCACTTATATATGACTTCTCAAGGAATACATGGATATATTTCCTTAAGAAGAAATTTGAAGTCTTTGACAGGTTTAAAGAATTTAAGGCTCTGCTAGAAAACCAGATAGAGAAGAAGATAAAGGTGTTGAGGAAAGATAATGGTGGAGAGTTTTGCAGTAAGGAATTTGAAGAATTTTGTAATAAGTGTGGTATAGCATGGCAAAAGACTACTCCATACACACCTAAGCAAAATGGAGTTGCAGAAAGAATGAACATGACATTAATGGAAAGGGCAAGAAGCATGCTCAGTGGTGCTGGGTTAGGATAGGAATTCTGGGTAGAGGCGGTGGAGAGAACATGTTACCTAGTCAACAAATCACCTTCATCAGCGTTGGAGGATAAGACTCCACAAGAGGTATGGATTGGTAAGAAACCCTCTCTTTCACATCTGAGGGTATTTGGATGTGATGCATATGTACATGTTCCAAAGGAGAAACGAACCAAGTTAGATAGTAAATCTGAAAAGCTCATCTTTATTGGGTATAAGGATGGTTTAAAGGGTTATAAGCTTTTTAACCCAGTAACAAGGAAGGTTGTGTACAGTTGAGATGTGGTGTTCAGAGAGGTAAAAGATGTTATTAAACATGAAGTCCAACCAAATGAACCTGAGAAGATAGAGTTTGAGCTTAAGGAGGAAGAATCAGACTCTACAGAAGAGGAGGAATCAGAAGATGAAGAGCCACAAACTCCGGGTGTGAGAAGATTAGTTTGAGAAAGAAGGCAGCTAGAAAGGTATAGTCCATCTGCTTTCTATTCAAATTTTTCTTTATCTATTACTGACGATGATCCGAAAACTGTGAAGGAAGCAGTAGATTCAGAGGATGGAAAACTCTGGAAAGAGGCCATGGTTGATGAAATGGCATCTTTGCACAAAAGTGACACTTGGGATTTGGTGGAGTTACTGACTAGAAGGAAACCCATTGGTAGAAAATGGGTGTTCAACAAGAAGAAAAATGCAAAAGGAAAGGTGGAGAAATACAAAGCTCGATTGGTAGCAAAAGGTTATTCCCAGGTGCCGAGAATTGATTTTGGTGATATTTTTTCTCCTATTGCCAAGGTAACTTCTATTAGATTACTTTTATCTGTTGCTGCTACTTTTGATTTTGAGGTAGAATAGATGGATGTGAAGACATCATTTCTTCACGAGGATCTGGAAGAGGAGATCTACATGAAGAAACCTGAAGGCTTTGCGGTGAAGGGTAAGAAAGAACTGGTATGCAAGTTAAAGAAGTCTGTGTATGGGTTAAAAAAATCACCAAGGATGTGGTATCAGAAATTTGATACATTTATACGGGGACTTGGCTTCACCAGAAGCGAAGCAGATCACTGCGTGTATTTTAAATTAATTGGTGACCGTGTTATTTATCTGGTCTTGTATGTGGATCATATGTTGCTGTTGGGAATGGCAAAGAAATTATCTAGGATTTGAAGACCCATTTGTCCTCCAAATTCGACATGAAAGATCTTGGTGTTGCAAACTATATTTTGGGCATTGAAATTAAAATAGATTGGAGAAAGACGAAGCTCTGTTTAAAGCAGAGGAAGTATGTCGAGACAATATTGTAGAGATTTAATATGCAAGATAGTAAACCAGTGAAGGTTCCTATTCATGTAGGTGTAAAGTTATCTACTAAGCAGTGTCCCAAGACACAAGAAGAGGAAGAGGACATGTCACGTGTTCCGTATGCAAGTGCAGTCAGTAGCCTGGTGTATGCGATGGTCTGTACTAGACAAGACATTGCACATGTAGTGGGACTATTGAGCAGGTTTATGTCAAAACTAGGGAAGGAGCACTGGACAGCAGTGAAGCGGCTTTTCAGGTATTTGCATGTGGCACTAGTGATTATGGTTTGTGCTACCAAGGAAGACTAAGATTGGACAGAATGTTGGATATTCGTGGCTTTGTTGATGCAGACTGGGCTGGAGATCTGGACCAGAGAAGATCTACAAGTGGGTATGTGTTTAACCTATTTGGAGGTGCAGTCAGTTGGATGAGTAAGAAACAATCTGTAGTGGCACTATCAACTACAGAGGCAGAATACATGGCAGCCACTCATGCAAGCAAAGAAGTAGTTTGGTTGCAGAGATTGTGTTCAAGTATGGGGTTAGTACAGGGAGCTATAAGGATAGACTGTGACAGACAAAGTGCAATTTTCTTGGCAAAGAACCCTGCATATCATTCAAAGACAAAGCACAATGATGCTCAGTATCACTTTGTGAGGGATATGATAGAAGAGAAAAAGGTGTTGCTAGTAAAGGTGGACACTTTGAAGAATACTACAGATGCATTGAAAAAATTTGTGAGCTCTGAGAAGTTCTCTTGGTGTAGAGAAACAATGGGAATTGCAGAGCTGGATAAATGACTAAGCTCTCTTGTGGCCCCATGTGGAAAGAAAACAACAAGTGGGAGAATGTTGGGTTGTGTTATATTCTTTCCACAACTAGCCCATGTAGTTAACTGGGGGGTTAGAAGGGGGGCGGAGCCCCCCTTCGTTGTGCCGATTGTGTAGCAGGGGGAATCACAAGGGGTTTGAGGGGTGCAGGTAACCCCACTCTATGGGGTTCGGGGAAGCACCCCGGAAAATTTTGGTTTTGGACCCTATACTAGGTTGGGTGGACCTACCTATGGTTTTGTGCATGTTTTTTCCCCTGTTTCCAAGGTAACTTCTATTAGATTACTTTTATCTGTTGTTGTTGCTTTTGATTTTGAGGTAGAACAGATGGATGTGAAGACAACATTTCTTCAGGGGGATCTGGAAGAGGAGATGTACATGAAGCAACCTGAAGGCTTTGCAATGAAGGGTAAGAAAGAACTGGTATGCAAGTCAAAGTTGAAATGACTATAACTCTGTAATTTCAGATTTTTCAATTCTAAAATTACAACCTGCGTTAACCCTTTGTGTCCTCTTTCCAATGCCACCAGTCTTATTAAAATTGGATTCTTCAAGAAAGAGTAATGCACAATCTCCCAAGATGACCTGATTATATACCTTTTCAGAAGAGCGAACTTTTATGAAGTTCCACCTGTCACTGTTTTGACCTTCAAATCTGAAAACTATAAAAAGGAAACTACAATCCATCCTCTTTCTATAACTTCTTATGAAATTTCAATCTGATGCTCAGAGAGAAAGTTATGGTGATTTTCCCAAGGTCACTTGTTTAAAATGTAATTTGGGAGTCTAAAAAATCCTCACTTCCTCAGATCATATATCCGAAAATATAGCGAGACAAGATATGAAATTTGGACTCGAGGTTCAGACTAAATTCTTCTCAAATGGGTTTTTTGTTTCGCTTATGAAACTTTGTAGCAAACAAGTTATAGTGAAACTTCCATAATAGCTTGTTTTAGATGAAATTATAGAGTTTGAAAAAACCCTAACTTCCATAGATCATATCACTGAAAATATAGTGAGACAAGATCTGAAATTTGAACGCGAGCTTCAGTGAGATTTTGGCTCAAACGGTTTTTTTTTAGTTTCTGAAACATCGCAGAAAACAAGTTATAGCTAAAATTCCACGATGACTTGTTTGGAGCAGCGAAAACCCTAGAATCCAATGCTCTGATACCAATTGTTATGAAACCAACTCACAAAAAGATACAAAAGAAAGATCAACGCCTTAGAAATCAGCCTCTTCGAGGGGGCAACCTCCTTTACATTACACAAATGAACAAATCTTGGATGATACAAATGACAAGTCCTCCTTTCTATATATAGGAGTCTAAGGGGTCATAACATAATCAGAGCCGACATAACAATAATAATGTAAGGGCACAATAATAACAATATGGGGACTACATGGGAACAACAATATAATAAGGGGGTTGTACTAATAACAATAAGGAGTTACACTAGTAATATAGGGACCTAACATTCTTTCAAAGAGAAATATGGGATTCCTCTTCCTCCTCCCTCTTGTAATAAGAGATCTAAAAAGAGGAGAAATAGGAAGACGAAGAATAGGGAAAATTTTAAGAACCCCCCAAAATTTATAAATATAATAAATGGGCGAATCTCCATGGTATATAGGAAAAATGAAAGGCGATTTTATCAATAATATAATATGTATATATAATTTTTTGGCGAATCTCTCACCAGGCATGGCGAATATTTTACTCAATTATAAAATCTTGTAAGATCTTGGCAGTCTTTCACTAAATAATAAAACTTTGTAAAGTCCTAGTGAATATTAGCATAGGCTACATGTTGGTTTAATTCCCCCATTTAAATAGGCTACATTCCTTGTGAATACCATGGGTCAATACCATGTGCCATTTTGGTGAATATCATGGGTCAATACCATGTGCCATTTTGGTGAATACCATGGGTCAATATACCATGTGCCATTTTTGTTTTTATTAATTCTAATATTAGGGTTAATAATGGTTTTTTGCATGGTATTAATAACAATCTAGTCCATGGTATTTGTCCCATAGTATTTTGGCCATAGGTTTCACCTAAATATAACCTATTTTTGAGTGTCCGTAAATATAAGGTGACTTGTGGAGTAAATATAAAAAAATGTTTTATTTGTTTACCATACCTCTCGTTTATTTATATTTTTATTAATTTACCATACCTCTTTTACAAATATGGTATTTGGCCCATAGGATTCACTTAAATAAAACCTCTTTCTTGAGCCTTCATAAATAGAACGAGGGTTATGGACTAAATATAAAAAGAGGTTTTATTTATTTACGATACGTCTAGTTTATTTATATTTTTATTTATTTACCATACCTTTTGAGTAAGTATAAAAAGACGTTTTATTTATTTACCATACCTCCACTTTACTTATATTTTTATTTGTTTACACCCTTACATGTATATAAGGTATATTAATTTACCATACCTCTTTTATAAATATGGTATTTGGCCCATATGATTCACTTAAATAAAACCTATTCTTGAAAATGGGCGAATGGATTCACTTAAATAAAACCTATTCTTGAAAATGGGCGAATGGAAGGTTGTAAGTCCTAATTTCAAGGGCTAAATTTACCTTTTTTACCCTCTCCCTTAAAATAAGGTGGGCTATTTGAGGTGATTTGTAAAAATGTACTATGATACAAAATATTCGCCCACTAAAAATTTAAAACCCCTTAATTTCGCCAAAGGGCGAACATTCGCCCCTAAAATTATCCTTGACGAAGAAGAAGAATAATTATATCCATTCATCATGAATCTCTGCTAGTCATGTTGAAGATGAGCTTTCAGTTACTGCAAGTCATGTTGGCAGCACAAGTCTAGTCACTGCAAGTCATACTAGAAATTCATCATCAACCTCTGCAAGTCATGTTGGAGATGAGATTTCAGCCACTACAAGTCATTCTGGGGGCACAAGTCTAGTCACTATAAGTCATACTAGAAATTCATCATCAACCTCTACAAGTCATGTTGGAGATGAGCTTTCAGCCCCTACAAGTCACGTTGGGGGCATACGTCTAGTCACTGCGAGTCATACTAGCAATGGGTCACCTACCTCTACGAGTCATATTTATGTTGACTCACCTGCTTCTATGAGTAGGGGTAGGGGCACAAGTCCTATCTCTCTGTGGCAAGAGTCACTGACCTCTGCAAGTCACGTTGGGAACTCTGCGCAAACCACTGCTAGTCATGTTGGCGGAATGGTTGTTGATAAGAAAACTAGGCGTGGAAGTTTTAGACCTAAGTTTCCTTGTAAGATATGCAAGGGAGACCATCTTACTCATTTATGCCCTGGTATTCCAGAGGTATAAAGGATATGGTCCAACTCTGAAGGTTCTTCTGCTCCTGGATCTAATATGGTTTCTCAACAACCTCATCAAGCATTGGTTGATAATGTGGTCAAGCCAGTGCAATCTCTGGCTGATTACACTCCTCTTTTGGGGGGTGAAGTGCCTAACAACAAAGTCTGTTTGATTTCTAGTACGGAGTCTTCTGGTATAGGGTCGTTCTGGTTTCTTCGAATGTTCCCCCTCCAAGTTCTAGGAGTGTTTCCTTTGATTGGGATAGTCTTGTCTAGCATCATCTTCCTTCCACTACACCTTTCCAAATAAATGTTAGAGTTAATTCCACAAGCGTCTATCGATGTATGGTGGATGAAGGATCCTCTGGAAGTATTATATCCTCCTTGACTTGGAAAGCTTTGGGTTCTTCAAAGTTGTTGACAGCTGATAGTCAGTTGTTAGCCTATGATAGAAGACCTGGTGAATCTATGGGTGTTCTTCCTCAATTTCCTATTACTTTACGTGGGAAGATTGTCTTAATCAATATGATGGTCGTTGATTGCCTTTAGACTTTAGAATGCTACTTGGGCATGATTATGTCTATGATATGAATGTTGTGGTGTCTTCACTCTTTTGAGTGATGTGTTTTACTCATAAAGGGAATATTGTCACTATTGATTAGCTTGCATCTAATAATCACCACCTTAATTCGAATTTACTGTGGAATACCCCTTGGTTTGTTCCAAGTGTTCAAGTAGACTCTACCTCGCCATGGGTGAATTATGTGGCATTGAATCCTCAATGTTTAGTTTCTTCTGAGAAGGATCCGTTAAGGTATTATTTTCCTTCTTGGGACTTGGTCCCGACAGTTGACTGAGTGATTTCTCCTATGGGGACATGGGACCCCTTAATTCCCTCTTTTGATCCTTGTAGTTCTCATGATTTCTTGGAATTTGATTTGCCTTCACAGGAGGAACTCTTTGAAGCCATGAGTTTTGAATACCAAAGGAGTCCTTGCCCTGAGCCCTACAAGGGGTTTGTCTAAAAGAACTATTATGCGTAAGCCGCAAAGATGCTTGGTTCCCTGTACCATATTGTACATATAAGGTACACATTTTCAAGTTTTGTATTCTATAACACAAGATTTTATATGAAGTTTATATGTGGGATGTATTAACTTCTTGTCTAGTGTTCCTATTTATGTCTACAGAACTTGGAAGATTTCTCCTTTGGACATTTGTATGGTTGATTTGCTTTGACAGGTATTGGTTCTCGAAACTAGCATATAGGTTAGGTTTTTCACTTGCATTTTGCATTTATCAATTTCCTTTCCCATTTTGGCCTTAGGATCGACCCCACCAAGATATGATGCAGAAGCTTCTCTTTTCTTAGAATTTTCATAACTTGTGTGGTAAAGTCTACCATATCATGGGCGCCCTAGATAGTACCTTGTTGTCACTTGGCACCCATGCTGAATTTTTGTTCTTAGGCTCGGGAGTCCTCTTTAATGTTGCCATGACTTGTGCGTTGAAGACTCATTCTCATTCTTCTGTGCCACTTTCTGGCCTTATACCCTAGAGGCTCCTTTGTGTTGAGTTGTACTGCTGCATTGCATATTGATTACTTGCACCTTTTGGCCTTGAGTCAGCTTCACTTGGACTCATGTTTAAGCCACTTATCAACCATGTCTTATGAAAAATCAACCTTGCAATCACTTAGCCTCTACAAATTGACACACCCTTATACTCATGGAAATAACATCCCTTTGAGTGTCCTTGACTAGTTTCGCCACCTTGCATTGAGCACAGGAATGTTCCCCTCCCAAGAACTAGAGCATATGCTTTTTTTACACTCGTTCTTTCCACTATACTATAGCATTCTTTTACTCTTTTTCAAGCTTCATATAAAAGAAAAATTCAAAAAAATATATATTCCAAAAAAAGAGTGGGAATGGGACATTATTTCCATATTTTGATGGAAGCTAGAGTCAGTCGTGTCGCCCTTGAACAAAGAACTCAAAAGAAATTCCTCCACTGGGGTGGGATTTAGTTTGACTTAGGAGAGCCTTAACCTTGTTATTGAGTCAGTCCTCCTCCAATTGGTTACCTCTTCTAATCATATGGAGAGTTTTCTTATGCCTCCTGCATGACAAACTTATACAAAGTTATCATATGTTGCCTTGTAGTCACAGTTGAGTGGTTTTGTTCAAGGGAATTAAACCTGAGTCGGCCTCTCTGTAGTGTCTCTTGACCTATTTTTCAGTCAGCCATCCCTGGTTGTCAGCGTCATGTTAGTTATCACATCAATTTTATTGGTCCTTTGCTCGTGCCGGTTTGAGAAGGTCTCCATTGACTTCTTGCTGGCGGGTCTTGTCCTTATCGACTACAACAAATTGCTCTGAGGGAATATCTAGAGCCACACCCTGGCCCTATTTTCATTATTGATAGGTCACCTTGTGCTTAGCATCGATCAGTATCATGGGTCTTTGACTGGGTGGTTTCCCTTGTGTTCGACATCAATTTTCATTATCACACATTGGGATTCATGCAGTGCCTTGGTTTCCATTTGACCTTATTCGTGTATTCCTCGCCTCTATGTCAGCGTTCATTGTTGGTTGGTTTAGAGGGTTTCTATCATGCACTAGCTACATCTTGTGTACACTGGAAATGTGATTTAGTTGGGTTACTACATCTTTGTTCATCTGATTCCTTCCACATTATTGGCCTATGGGTTACACTCGCACTAGATTGATGAAGGATGCCTTAATGCCTTCCTTCTAGCGGATCTTTTCCCATCGACTTCAGCTCATTGCTCTGGGAAAGGGATCTAGAGTCCATTTGGCAGTACCTTAGGGTTTGCAGTCATCAGTGGAATTTTCCTTCGCTATCGACAGTGGGAAAACATCATTGTCTCTTAATTGATAAATTATTTCAACTGTTCGACTATAGCTCATTTATTCGCACTTGTTAGATTGTACTGGGTACCTTCACTCTCATCATCATTATCGGTGATTAGTGTCACATTTATTAACGGTATACATCAATGACCGGTAATCAAACGATTTCTCACATGGTCGACTTTAGATCATTCATTCCCATTGTGTAGAAATGTACCACGGCGGTCAGTGAGGACCTCGGGTTTTCATCAACATGTCCTGGTTCACTTGCCAGTTGCTCATGTTTCTGCTAGTTGACACCATCCACATTATATGTTGCAGTTCCTTACAGCGACATATTATATTCTGGCACCTGATTTGCGGTGCAATACCATTTATTCCATCATGTTCACTTGGTACTATTTGGATCACTTTCTTGGCTTCAGTGATCAGCTTCATACTTCAGCATCATTGATCAACTCTTTATATGTGATATTCAGACATGTACTTTCTTGATTATGATCATATGATCCATTTTTTATTTCTAGTTCCTTTATACTTGTATGGATATTGGATCCACTTTTGTACTTGACATGTGGATATGCTTTACTTTTTATGAGCATGGTATGCCCACCTCTACAATAGTTTCTTTCTGATCTCTTTCGATGGCTTGGTAGGCTGAATTTTGGTGAACTCCTCCTCAGTCTCAGCATGATTCCTTCCATACACTTAATACATTTCGGCCATCATGTACCCCTTCTGACCTCATATATTAGGGGGCATCTGTTATAGCACCATTTACCACTCTTGGTAGATCCGATGCTCTGATTATGGCCTAGGGCAACCCTTCCTTCTAGACTTGGTCCAAAATCTAAAAAACGGTGTTTTATTCCCTATACCCTACTTTGACCTGTGATAAAAGCATGTATACGTGGGTCATCATATATCCAACCCATGTACATATGTTAAAACACTTAAAAAAATTAAATTTCCTTAATTTCGGGTGGATTTCATGGGTTTTACCTGTTACTCACCTCCTATTGCCCGTGGCCCAACTGTTTTCCAACTGAAAAAACTAATTTGGAGAGGTATAAATAAACCTCCATGGGAAGGCCTTAAGGAGAAAGGATGAGATATTGATACTATAGTGAGATTATCCCTGATCAAGTCTAAAGAATCCCTGTGCCTCCTACACTCCCCAAAGCTTCAAGAAACCCTTGTTTCCTTGGTTATAGATATCCCCCATCTTGCTTGAGATATCCTTGTATTGGTGATAGAGGAATATTGATGAACGCTGGGAAAGGATGAATCCGGAGGATGGTTCTGCTTGGAGCCGGAGAAGGACTTAGGTCGTATTTCTCCAGCTTATTTATAACTTACTTCAATAAAAAGGAATGTTGTTCTGTTTCCGATATGAAATGTGTTTATGCATCAAAATTATGTTGTAATTCATTTATGGACCTTATATTGGTGTATAATTAGTCATTCATTTATATGATTTAAAGTTAACGTCATGTATATGCTTTATGTTTCTACTGTTGTGTATGTTCTATTTGAATAATTTTCAGGTTTCAAGAACATTGGGACAAGCTAAGGGTTTGCACCTTGCAGAATCTACCCAAATGAAGGACATCGGGTAAGGACACTCCTACGTGATTTAATAAAATAAGGATTTTTTATGATTGTTTGAGCATTTCTTGTTGAGGTTTGCCCTTTGCTTTGTTGGGGTTCTCAAACCAAATCCCTAGGGTAGTTTCACCCATAACAATCTCACCTGAAGCAGTATTGAGGGATGTTATAACCATGTTTCTGCATCTAGGGACGTGTGATAAGTGGTTCTTAAGCTTTGACAGTTCAGATCTATCTTCGTGTAGATCAGTATCCTTTGAGGGCTCGTTATTGTAACTAGGGTAAAATGGCTTCTAGACCTTCGCGAAGGTTTATGATCGGTCTTTGCAGACCTTAAAAAGATAGATTATCTACATTCACACATCAATAAATAACTCTAGATCTGTCTTGACGCAGATCTACTGAGTTCATCAAAATTCATAATAGAAATAACCTTTAACTTCGTGGAAATAAATAACTACTCATATCATGCATAAATAAGGTAGATTTAGTGGTTTCACGCAACATTCATTCATTATTCCATAGAAAACACATTATAAGTGATAAGTCATAACATAAATAGAATTCAACATAAATTCTTAATTTGCTCAATAGTTCTTCAAAATCATTCTTTATTGATCTTCACTGTTCAGATTACAGATTCTTCACCCTGCACACTCAGTTTCAGGGGTCTGCGCAGTCAGATGCAGACATACCAAGGCCTCCTACACACTCAACTACAGGAGCCTTCCCCTTATCTCCTAAGTGCAAGAAGCAGAGCCTTCCTACCTTAGCACTCGCCCAAAAGAATCTCTATCTTTCCTCTTCACTACCTACTACATCTTCTAGACTCGCTATGACTCAAATATATAGCTTTCTCAATACAATACCATGGTACGCGAGCCATGGGTGAGTCTTAAAGCTGATCTATCTATCCAAACAAGGGGCTAAGACCCCTTTGAATCCTATCTTTCTATGTGCTCTGCATCCACATTTCACGGAGACTTTACATCTTTTACAAAAACTTATACAAAATTTGGATGAACTAACCCAAAAACTGAAGGGACCCTATCCCAACATTTCCTTGAACAAAAGGAGAAGAATCATGCTAAATATTCTTCTAAAGGAAGAGGTGTCCAAAGAGGAAGTGGAAGGAGGAATTTTAGAGGCAGGGGGGCCAAATAGCTCCAAGGAGAAAAGTTGGATCTTCATTTTATACGATGCAATAGAGATGGACATGATGTTTCCACTTGTAAGTTGTCTTGGGACATAATTGAGAAGAAAGAAATGAAGGAAAAGGTAAAATCACTAACAAAGGGAAAGGTAAAGCACTTGAATACACTCATTATGTTGTGGCACTTTGCAACATTGGAGTAACTGAAGACCTATTTAATGCTTCACTTGCTTCACGGAAAGATGATTGGTTTCTTGATTAAGGAGAAACTTGCCACATGAATTTCAAGAGAGATTTATTTTAATAATTCACTAACAATATTGATGGAACAATATACTTTTCAGAGAAGTAAAAAATTAAGCCATCAGGGCTTGGCACCATCAGGCTCAAACTGCCTGGTCTTCCAAACTTTCTTCTGCATGATGTTCTATATCTCCCAGAGCTGAGGATAAACTTGTTGTCTTTGGTCCACATCCACCAAAAAGGACACTTCACTCATATATTTGATGGCAAGGTTGAGGTCAGAAAATAATCATATCACTCTCTTGTCATGATGGGGACAGAACAAGAAAGACTTCTGAAGCTGTAAGGAACCTCCACTCATGCAAAAAACGTTTCATACAATTCTCACTATGATGAAGGTACATTTCCATCAAGTATTTTATGGCATGCTATATTTTGAAACTTGAACTATGACAACCTTCGTTTGTTGAAGAAAAATGGTTTTGCTGGTTTACCCACTATTCCTAGGAAACTAAAGCAATGCAATGCTTATATTCTAGGAAAGCACAAAAAACAATGTTTTCATGATTCTCATTCTAGAGCACATAAAAAATTGAACTCATTCATTCTAATTTATGTGGACCGATGTTTGTTTCTTCTTCAAATGGTAATAAATATATGATGACATTTATTGATGACTACACCAAAATGTGTTGGGTTTATTTATTGAAGAACAAATCTGAATCTTTTGAAACATTCAAGAAATTTCATGGATAGATTGAAATTGATGCACAATCTCGTATTGACTCTATTCACACTAATAATGTAAAATAATACACTTCAAAATAATTTGAAAACTATCTTCACCAGCATAGGATCAAACATCAAACAAATGTGCCCTATAATCCCCAACAGAACAGAGTAGCTGAAAGAATGAACAAGACAATCTTAAATATGGTATGTTCTATGATGTTTTTCAAGAATGTTAAACTGATGTTTTGGGTTGATGCAGTTCTATGTGCTGTGTATATAAATAATAGGTGTCCATATAATGTTATCAAAAACAAGAATCCCTATGAAATGTGGTATGTTCATATTCCTTCGGTGAGGCATTTAAGGGTTTTTGGTTCCACCTTTTATGCCTTGATACCTACGGAACAATGAAACAAAATCGGTGCAAGGAGTCTTAATTGTATCTTCTTGGGGTACTCAAATAGCTCCAAAGAATATTGTCTCTATGATGAAGTGAACAAGAAGTTTATAATATCTATAGATGTGATCTTTCTTGAATATTTTAAGACTAACAATGTTGTTGAGAGACATCTTGATCGCTTGGATAGATTTGGACATGAAAATATTTTCAAGAGTTTGTTAATGAAATTCCACATATGAAGGGGGAATTCATATACTGGATCAATCCATGGAATCTTCTTCTGAAGCACTCTCTCCCTCACATGAATCTCTAGCCACTGATGACACTTTGAGTGATGTGATTGAAAAAATTGGGAGACTGAATCTTGATTCAACCCAATCTTAGTCAATTGAACAGTTTGGGCCATCTCAGAAAGGTCCTCCAATATGGATAACAAAGACACTTGATAGTGTTCATCCTAATGAGGTTGGAAATACAAGAACAAGAAGTTCAACCATACAGAATGGAGGTGATGTAGACAATCCTAATTCAACTCTTGATATGGATGTTTCTTATGATTGTGAACTAAATTTGTCTACAGATTTTGAACCAAATTACTTCAAAGAAGCCACTTCTCATGATGAATGGAAAGAAGTGATGCAAAAATAATATGATTCCTTGATAAAGAATGGCACCTAGATGTGGCTTGATCCTCCATTGGGAACCAAACCAATTGGATACAATTGGGTCTTCTAGAACAAGTATAATGCATATGTCTCACTTGAAAAGCACAAAGACAAGCTTGTTGAAAAAGGTTTTGCATGAAAGGAAGGGGTCAAATATAAGGAGACTTCCCCCCCACAGAAAAATGGGCTACCATCCGAACACTCTTTGCCTTGGCAGCATAGAATGTTTGGAAAGTTCATCAAATGGATGTAAAAACTGCTTTCTTGAATGGAGATCTGAAAGAGAATGTTTTTATGTTCCATCCAGAAAGATTTGTTGTGAAGGGTTAGGAACATAAAGCATGAAATCTTGTAAAATCCTTGTATGGCCTCAAGCAAGCACTGTGAGCCTGGTACGAAAAGTTAACTGAGTATCTTCTAAACCTCAACTTCAAACATTATGATCTTGATGATGCAACCTTGTTTGTCAAGAAAGTTGGAAAAATAGTTGTATATCTTGTGGTGTATGTAGATGATATTCTAATGACAGGGAACAATGAGAGCTACATTTTATCCATAAAGAAAGAATTGAGGAAAGGTTTTGAAATGATAGATTTGGGCTATGTTCACTACTATCTTGGTATTGAAGTAACTCAACATCCAAAGTTTATACTCCTCTCTTAGAAGAAGTACATTGGAAATATGTTGAAAATATTTGGCATGGTTGAGTGCAATCCTTTGACTAATCAATTGGAAAAAAACTTAAAGCTCACATCCAATGAAGGAAAAGAATTTGAGGATGCAATGAAATATAGACAACTCATAGGAAATCTCAACTACCTTATTACTACCAAAATGAACATTTCATTTGTTGTTGGAATCCTCTCCACATTTATGAAAAATCCTTGTGAGGGTCATTAGTCTATTGAAAAAAGAGTTCTAAAGTACTTGAAGGGAACTCAAGACTTTGGAATTAAGTATACACAAGTGGGAAAATTCAACTTGATTGGATACTCTGATTAAGAATTAAATGGAGATAAAAAAATCAGGGTATCTACTTCATGTTATGTTATGAGTCTTGGATCAGGAGTTGTATCCTCAAGGTCACACAAATAATCTATTCTAGCAAATTCCACAACTGAGGAAGAATATGTGGCAGCATCTGAAGCAACAAAGGAAATTTTGTGGCTCGGGAAAATCCTGAAAGATTTGCAGGAGAAATAATTGCATTCAACTCCTCGGTCACGGAGATTTTTTTTTTTTTTTTTTTTTTTCCAGCAGGTTCACGGACCCTGGTCAGTTGATCCGCTACTCCAGGTTCGAGAAATCAGGGTGGACCCCACCCGAAGGGGGTCCACCCCTCGGTCACCACAGACCTAACCCCAAGAGCTTTCGGGTTTCGACCCTGTGACCTCCCATTGGCGAGGCCCCGACTTGACCGATTGAGCTAACCCTTGGGGCTTCATTCAACTCCTCTCTTGGTTGACAACACTTCTACAATAAAGTTGGCCAAGAACCCAAAGTTCCATGATCTAACCGAGTACATCAATATAAAATACCATTTTTCAACATCATATTGAGGCCAAGACAAACCAACTACTCCATTGTTACACAAATGAGAAGATTGTAGACATCTTCACCAAAGTGCTTGAAAGAGAAAAGTTTGAAAGATTCATAATGATGCTTGGACTCACCAACACCGCTTCAGATTACAGGGGGGGATGTTGACCCCTAATATTTGGGATTAGGTAAATCCATGTAAATATTATAAATAGAAAATAAGGATAATTAGAAGACGAAGAGACATTGGGAGGTGAAACCCAATAGTCTCCCTCTCCATGTATATATCCATTATCCATATTAATGCAAACACAATTCAATTCATGGAGTTACCTCCTAACCCGACAAGTACCAGAATAATTTAAGAAGGACGAGCCTCCTACTTTTGATGGAGAGGGTAAGAAGGTTGAAGAAGCAAAAGCATGGTTAGTGGGAATGAAGATGTATTTTAGGGTTCATTATTTCTCTAAGAATATGAAGGAAAGGGTGGCCATTTTTAGCTTGAAAGGAAAAGTTGATATCTGATGGGAAAACCTAAGGAATGTCAAGGACATTAAAGAGAAAGAACTATCCTATAGGAGATTTGAGATATATATGGGAAATTTACCTATATGAAAGGTAATATCACAATAAGCTCAAGGAATTCCATGAGAAAAAATTGGGGAACTTGACAGCTGATGAGTACACAAATAGGTTTTTGGATCTGTTGAGATATCTACATTATATAAGGTATAAGAAAGTGAAAATATAGAGGTATCTCAGTGGATTTACACAAGCTTATAGGGATAGAATTGAACTTGATGAGCCAAGGACATCTGATGACACCATATGAAAGGAGAAGTATTGTTATGAAAAAAACAAGCATAAGACAAAATTATGAGTTGATTATAAAGTAAGAGGTAAGCCCAACTTTAAAGGAAAAAGGCAAAAAAACTCAAGACATTGTCGAGGAGGAAGGAATGTGAAGTTTACCACTCTTGTCAAGGGAGAGAATCAGTAAAAACATATTAGTGCAAGTGTATATCAGTTCTCTAGGTTTGTAAGGGAATAAGTTGAGGGGATTAGAAGAGGACTTATGAAGTATTGGAATTGTGGAGAAAACCATAGGCAAACGGACTATCCTCAGTGACAACAGAATGGGACAAGGTTGTACAATGAACACGAAGCTAAAATAGTGAATGATGTGGCTCAAAAGATGCCGCGAATCTATGCTGCATTGGATAACAAACATGCCAATCACAAAGCCCCATTGATTGAGATGAAAGGTATGGTAGATAACCAAACTATTTCAATTCTAATTGACGTGGGTTCTATTTTTAGTTATGTTAGTCAAAAAGTTGTAGAGAAGTGCACATTGCAAAAGGAAGCCCATGAAAGTAGTGGTTAGTTCAGCTAGAAATGGGAACCAAAAGATGGGTTGTAAATGTGGTAAAGTCATGCTTGATATAATAGATAGAATGTCCATATTCTTAGATTTGAATCGATTATCATTGGGCTCATAAATTGTACTAGTTGGCATGGCCTGGCTGGTAGGCCATAAAAATAAAATTTATTTCCACAACAAGTTGGTAGGATTCCTTAGTGACAAAAGGGAAAGAGTGATGTTGCAAGGGATAAGGAAACCCATGATTTTCAGGAAAATATCAGCATTGCATATGAAAATGTGCAACCATAAAGGGTGCAAATTGTATGCTACCCAAGTGACTAGAGAATTGGAGGTTTATAGAAATGGAATGGAATAACATCCAGTCTTGAAACAATTCAGAGATCTATTTCCTAAGGAAATCCTAGGATTGTTTCCAAGAACAGAAATTGATTTCTTAACCAAATTATTGCTAGGATCAACACTATTATCGAAAACACCATATCACATGAACATTCTAGAGATAGTGGAGCTAAAATTACAATTAAAGGAAATGTTGGACAATGTATATATTAGATCTAGTGTATCACTTGGGAAGCCCTAGTGTTGTTCATGAAGAAAAAGAATGGCATATTGAGACTATGCATTGGCTATAAAAAGTTAAATAAATTCACAATTAAGATAAAGTATCATTTACATAGAAATGATGATTTATTTGATCAACTAAGAGGAGTTGTAGTATTTTCAAAGATAGACTTGAGGTCTGGGTACCATTAGGTATAAATTAAGGATAAAGGCATACATGAGACAACTTTGAGAATGAGATATGGACATTATGAGTTTGTGGTGGTGGCATTTGGACTCACCAATGCTCTAGTAACATTTATGTGTTTAATGAGTTATGTTCTCAGTCCATATTTGGACAGGTTTGCATTAGTATTTGTACATGATATATTGGATGACTCTAGGATCAAGGAAGGGCATGAAATACATTTCGCAGTGGTACTTCAACTTTTGAGAGAACATAAATTTTATGCCAAATTTAGCAAATGTGATTTCTTCTAGTTACAAGTTTAATATTTGGGGGGCATTGTTTCCAAGGAAGGAGCGGTAGTAGATCCTTGGAATATCAAAGCTATGATGTAGTGGCCTACTTCTGAGAATGTTGAAAATTTTAGATCCTTTAGGGGTTTGGCCAATTATTACCAGAGGTTCTTTAAGAAATTTTAAATGATTAGGCATCTAATCATAACATTACAAGGGAAAGGAGTTAAATTAAACTGACATAAGAGTGTGAAACTAGTTTTGATCAATTAAAAAAGCTACTCACACATGCACCAAAATTGAGGATAACCATATCTAGAAAAAATATTTTTTGGTGTGCACTAATCCTTGCAAGGAAGGCTTGATGGAGTCCTAATGCATGAAGGACATGTGATTTGTTACGAATCAAGAAAGCTAAATGAGCATGAAAGAAATTATGTCTCTCATGAATTGGAGCTTGTAGCTATAGTGCATACATTGAAAATGTGGAGACATTGTTTACTTGGAAGGAAGTTTGTTTTAATGTCAAATAATGGAGAGTTGAGATATTTATTTGACTAGCCCAAGTTAAATGAAAGACAAGCAAGATGGATAGCCTTGATCAATGAATTCTATTTTGAAATAAAGTATATCAATGGAAAGGAAAGAAAAGTAGTAGATGCACTTAGAAGAAGGGTGCAAGTGGCTCATGTTGAAACCATAAGTACTTGTGAAGTTGACATCAAGGAAAGGATCAAGGAATCATCACTTTAGGATGAGCATTATCAACATGTGAAGGAATGCTTGCAGTAGGAGCCAAAAGTAGCATTGAGTAAGAATTACTTACTCACAAATGATGCTATGTTGAAATTAAAAGGTAGATGGTATATACTTTGAATGTGAAACTTGAAGAAGCTCATCTCTAATGAGTTTCACAAAATACATTATTCAAGTCATCCTAGTTATCAGAAAATGATAACATATAGGAAAAATATGTACTATTCATCGGGTATAAAAATATGTTGTTGAGTATATTACTAGATGCCTAGAATGTTAGCAAGTCAAGGTAGAGTGTAGACATTCAACGGGATTATTACAATCAATCCCCATTACTAAGTGGGGAAGTCATCTTCACGGACTTCATCATAGGGTTTTCAAACACATCAAGACATCATGATGACATCATGATGTTATAATGGTTTTGGTGGATAAGCTAAGTAAGGTAGCTCATTTTATAATTTATATTGCTAATATTTTCACGAAAAAAATATTTAGGTTGCATGGTATACTCAAGAAGATTATTTCGAATCCAGGTGCCAAATTCACCTCAAAATTTTGGAAAGCATGTTTGTTGGTTTTGGGACAGAGTTAGCATTTAGAAAAATGTATCATTCTCAAATGGATGGATAAAATGAAAGAGTAAACAAGGTCTTTGAATACATGCTAAGAATGTATGTCGTGCATCAACCCAAGAGTTGGGAAAAGTTTCTACCTTTGGTATAATTTTCCTACAACAATGGATACTAGGAATCATTGAAGATGGGTCCTTTTAAGGTTTTATATGGTAGAAAATGTAACACACCCATCAACTAGAATGATCCAATGAATATGGTGGTTCTTGGACCTAATATTTTTTGAAAGAAATGGAACATGATGTAGTCACTGCCACGAAGAAATTGAAAACAACTCAATATTGGAAAAAGAGTTATGTAGATAAGAAAGGAATGCACGAATAATTCCAAGTGGGAGAGTGTGTGCATCTTTACAGCGTACGAAGAAAGCATTCACTGACAATAGGATCTTGTGCCAAGTCCGTAGCAAGGTTTTGTGGGTAATTTCATATCTTATAAATATTAGGGCTAATTTCTTATAGATTAGCCCTACAAACCATATTGAAAGCACATGATGTTTTCCATGTTTCATTATTTAAATAATATGTGCATGATGCTAATCATATTGTTGATTGGTCTATGATATAGGTGGAATTTGGGGTATAATTCCAACCATAGCCATAATGCATTTTGGATTGGAGACAAATCACACTTTGGAATCGAGTAAAATAGAAGGTCAAGGTGAAGTGCAAGCACTTTGGACCAGATGAAGCCACTTGGAAAATTTACTGTGTATATTAGTTCTCGTAAATAATGGGGAAAATGACAAGGCTAGAGGAGTGGACACACATTCAGACATTGAGGAGGAGGTTTTACTTGGGAAGTGATTAACTGAGGCTACTTCATTTATTATGCTATTAGTTCCTTAACTAAATTAAATGGTCTGCACATTAGATAGGATGGTGGAGTATGGGTTTCCTGAGGTAAAGGACAAATCCCATGCCACCTTTATCCTCATGAGATGTGTTGGTGTGGCCAACATGCAAGAGGTACAAAATAGAGTTGTCATCAAAAGAGATGACATAAAAATGAGAGAAGTGTGTGTATATATGGAGATGGTAAATGTGAGAGAGCTCACAGAAGAGAACTCAATGCACAAAAAATGTAGGAGAACATAGAGGAGTGTGGCGTGAAGAGAAGAGAAGATGAGATGATGTTCCTTGTGATTTTTTGGTGTATGACTAGTGATGTGTATCACTCCTGTGCTGGGTCAATGAAGTATAAATGGAGAATTTAACTCACTAGTGCTAGCTATCTCATCTATGAACCTATAAGTGATTTCCTTGGGGCTATGAAACACTTAGAGCTTCCTAAAGGACAATTAAACCACTAAGGTTCTTGTTGGAAGGTTGTTGGAAGGAGAAATTGTGGTTCTTACTGTTGGAGGAATTTTTGAACCACATGGACAATGTGCTCTAGGTTAATGTAGTGATTGCCTTGAAAATATTTCTTTGAACTAAATTTAGAGTGAGATCATATTCTTGGAACTGAGTAGACCTTCATTGTGCCTGAGGTTGAATCCATATTATCTATTTTGAGAGGTACTAGAGTCACAGTGCTGCTTACTGTTGGAGGCAATTGTGAACCACTTGGATAGTGTACTCTCTGTCATTTGGTTGACTTAGGGGTACTCTCTCTCAGAATCTACACTAGGGGTGGTTAAATGAAAAAAATATTGTAGTGTAGTTAGCCTATGGTTGGGTGGTGATTTGAAGTCCCTCTCTCGGTTTCAAGCCATTCAAGTTAATCAAATAAGTTTATTTACTTGTATATATGTTGAATTATTAATGATGAATGATGTTGTTATTTGTTATGACAATGTATCTATCAACACTATTAATGGAGGAATGTGTTATTCATATTAGTCTATGATGATATGCTTATGTGCAAGTTCTTAGGGTTATGAGGGGCTTGGAGGCCTCTATGTTTGTTGATATGTTTATAAAGAGTAGAGTTATTTTCATGGTCATGAATGACTTATTGATGCACTTAGTTATATTGTTATAGTGTGTGATTTCCATTATCTATTATGATGTGAACATCATGGATCTATGATTATTTAAGATTATTGATTGTCTTTCATAGTAAAGGAAAATGTTTAGTGCAATGTATGGTATATCAATAGTTTTGATAATGTTTTTTTGGGACCCATTCTATGGTTTAATATGATGTTGTTGTGTTTGAGTTTACCACATATTATTAGCTATGGATTATCTTGTTTTTGAGTCTGATAGTAGGCTAGTTAATGGATCCGTGGATTGTATTATGTCTGAATATAATGAGTAGAACATTTAGTGAGTGGATAAGGGTTTGGTCCTTGCAGAATGAGTGTTCTAATAATTTACTTGCTTCAAGGAAACCTTTGGTTGAGTCCCTTGAAGTAATCCTAATTTCTAAATCTAGGTATTAAGGAAATCAAATGTTTATCTAGGTTTGGACATATTATTAGCAGAGCCATGTATCCAGATTGGATGTTTTTTTAAGCCTTGTCGTCTGCCGCATCCAGATATGGAAAGTGGGAAGATGCACTTTTGGTTTGGCATATGTATCCAGGAGTTCAGATGTTTGGTTCGTCGTTCCTCATGTATTTTTTAGAATGCATAAGATTTGAAACAATCTTGATGTCTCACAAAGAAGGGAGAGTAAGTGGGTATGTCTAGTCAAAGTCATCCTTATGTGAATTCAAGGGTTAAGTAATTAGAGAGAGAATTCAAAGGATCCAGGACTTGGTGCATGTTGCAAATGTTTTCCTAGTTGGATGTTAAAGTGGGAAGATATGTTCTCTAAGATCTGGGAGATCTAGGGGTGTAATAAGGGTGCACATTTGTGTACACACTAGATATCTCCTATGGTCTAGATATGATGTGGAAAAAAATTCAAGTGAGAAGTCATGGATGCTAAGGGGGCCAGTGAAAGTAGATCAAGTGGGAAATGTAAAATTGGCTAGAAAGGTGACATGGATTCTTGTGGGCTCCATAATAGGTCTCAAGAAGGAGGAGATATAGAGTCTGGTTGATCCAAGGGGTGAGAAATAATGCACAATGGGAAATATTATGCACACCAAATTTTCCTTTGAGGCCAAATATAACGCATGGTTGTCCAAAACCATTGCGGGGGTGATCTAGTGGGACTTATGGCCCTTAGTCTACGTTGACTACATGTGGTATTTTATTACTAACGTGGCACCATGTGATTGACCAAACTTTTATTTGGAATAAATATTAATCCAGGAGTTGGATTGAGGTCAAGTTGATATCGCCAGAAATCCCTTGACGAGCTAGACATGATGGTGATACAAAAATTAATTTTGGAAGTTTTGAAGGAGGAGGATTTTTGTAACCCCCTCTTCATAGTAATACCATGGAGTTTAGGTTAGTCAAAATCAACACCTCATACAGCCCAATAAGAGAAAGGGGGTGGGAGGGTCTATTATAAAATCATCATCTTTCTGCTTATCAAATTTTGTTGCACATTAAGAAACAATGTCTGTGAAGTTAGCTTCTTTAGGCATACAATTTTCTTTTTCTATTCCAGTCACCCAATCCTGGTCAGTACTTCATTTTTCCTTTAGCAATTCTAAATACCACTTATATGCAAAAAATTAATGAAAGTCATAGTTTTCTAATCAAAGTGTATTAACACTATCTCTATAATAAGCCTCATTTCTATTCACTATCTTTTGTTTTGGTAGATTCAAGGTACTCAACGATAATAAATTATTGATGTCCACTTATGAGGAAAATAACATTGAATGTTACTACATTAGTTACCCCCCTTTTGTAGTATTCCATAATGGTATGTTAATAAGAATTTCTTTCTGAAGGTAACAATTGTATGCTCCTTTATTAAGAATCGTGCCATATTGAATGATAAGATCAACTAAAATGTGAAAAGGATGTCATGGCAGTGAATATTTAATTCACCTTGTTATCACCAAAATAGGACCCTGATAGGCTGTTGATCAGACTATCTCGGTGTAACTATTTCAAACCAATCTTTTAGCTAAGGCTTAGCCTCCTCAACCTAAGAGGGCTCTCTCAAACGGTTAATGATTTAGATTAAAGATATGAATAGATGGCTAACTCTATGGTTTGTAATTGTATATGTTTATAGGTTGAAAGATGAAGGCTGGCTACCATTGGGCTATGGAGTCAAAGTATGTTTCAGTACCACATCAAGATCAACTTAACATGAAGTCAGGGCATAGAGAGTTTTTATACATCAACAAAACAAAGATACAATGCAAGGAAACACAATTTATAAATACATGAAGGAAGTTAGAGCATGATTGATGAGTTCTAAGTAACATGTATTCATACCACTGCAAGTAATTGAAAGAGGAAAGCCATGAGACAATATGACATTAAAAACTCTCTTTGAATCCTGAATAGTGAAGCCAAAGCATTCTACCTAGCATGGAAGTCAAGACATTATAGAGTTCAAGTGTAGAAATGAAAATACAAAACAGTGAATTTATCTATGAAGGAAGTCAAAGCATCATTAATGAGTTCTGAGTATCATAACTAAACACCACTGCAATGTAAGTATTGGAATATGCCACCATAACAAGAACATACAAGAACTCTTCATGAATCTTGAGTTGTCTACGTAGAAATCTGCATTAGGTTAAAAATATACACAGTCTGCACATAGAGCAGCAACTGAGCCAAAAAGTCTCCAACCCCTTGCTAATTCGACCTCTTGCTCTATATATAGCATTTACAATTAGGATTCCATTATCCCTCATCAAGAGAATTCGAATTTGACATCAGTGACACCTATTCTAACCATAAAACAAACCTTTAAATGCATTTGACAGCTAACTAGCAGTCCTAGAGACCTAATACAACTAGGAGTGTAACTCCTTATTATGATTACAACAACCTTATCTAAACATTTAAATGCATTCTTTGACAGCTGAAACCTCATAAAGTCGAGTTTGATGAAGCCTCCCACGTGGTCACCCAACTGCTGATGACAAACCCTAGAAATTAGGGAACATGTTTCCCTGTTTTTAGGTTTAGATCCTTGAAAATTGGCACGTGTCACAGAGCCTTTATCTCCTCACCCATGACACATTTTATGAAAATGAAGGAGGTTTTTGTATCCCATGTTGTATAGAACAAAAACCTCTCCTGGTTTTTTAAAAAATTCCTCCAGCTATCCAAAATTTGTCCTTGAAAAACAAGTGTCAAACAGGAAAAATCCATTTTCTGAAATTAGGGTCTCAATTAAAGCTTATTATCTTCCAACTGAAAAAACTTATGAAGAAAGTGAGATAGGTTATTGTAGCTGGAGAGTTGATGAAGATAAACCTATTTCCGAATTCTAAAATACCTTTTCATGTGACCAGAAACGGATCTTGAAAAAGACTGCTAAAACCAGAAGACCAAGCTTGACTTTCAGCAGTTTCGTAGTGCAAGTTTAACCATAAATTCCTCCCACCTCAGAATGGATTTGAAGAAATTGAAAGAGTTTTTTGTATTTCAGCATGTTAGGAAGAAAAGACTCTTTCTGTTTTCAAAATTGAGTTCTCAGCTGCTCAGGTAACCTTCTGGAAGTTAACTAGTAAAAACATTTTTTCTGTTGAAACAGGCTGCTTCAGGGGTTTCGTAGCGTGCTACGAAAACTCCTAGTTCAGTGATTTCGTAGCGCAAAATTGGTTTTTTACACTGTCTGTGCTACGAAAACACCTAGAGTGAGTTTTTCACTATGAAAACCTTGACACAAGTTTGACACATGGAATTTTAGGTGATGTGGGACCAGTGATGGGCAAGAACGAAGTGTTGACCCTATTTGACCATACCAACAAGACTCTTTTATAGATCTTAGACACGAAAACAACCATGGAAAGACTAGACCAAGACTAACATGAATCCTTTGGAATCAAACTGATGTCAAAACACATGGTGAGGCTCTTAGGACATGGAATGAGGCTATGAAACTTTTTGGAAAAGAGAATGACACTTGTTGAGATGAGATGACTCGAAACCTTTAAGACTATGACTAGAAACAAGACAAACTTTCCAAAGCTTAGAAACAAAAATTTTAGGGTGATAACAGTGGCTCCACTAGGGATAGTGTGCCCTTGTGGTATACTAAAAACTTGTAGCTTCAGTGCCACTATCCATCCTCTAGAATAAAACTCTAAACTTTTGCCCAATCTGCTCCTCAAGCCTTAATAATGATTTCTGAAAGAAGAATTCAAACTGCACCTACTGAAACAAATGCTCAATCAACCAACCTTGAGCTTATTTTCACATTCCTACCTACCCTATCAGCTGCAATCTCCACTTGTAGGTCAAGGAACATGAAACTTCCAATGAAGCCAGTCGTTGATCTAATCTGACACTTGAATCTCTTGACTGTGCTTAAAGCAAACATAAGCAAGATACTGAAATAACCAAGGTAGCATGAGGTGTAACTGTTCTTCAAGATGAAAATATAACTGGAAGCCTGAACAATAAATCTTTTCCATGTAGTCAGCTATAGGGTCAAAAAACACATGGTTAGTTTGATGATTCCCATAACATTCTATATCTTCATACAATTGATCCTCAACTACACAACATTTATTTGACAAGCTATCCAACTGCTTTTCTGAATGATTCCAAAAAACAATGTAATTTTCCTCGTTATTACCATCATTCTTTGGTGTAAGCTGCTGCAAGGAATTACAACAATGAACAACCTTTTCCTCTGCCTGAGGGTCATAAAAAATTTCTTCCAACATTTCTTCTTGGTGTTTGTAATCATGTTCATCTTGATAATGATCCGAAGACTGACAAGTCTGCTGCATCTCTACATCAATCTTAGAGGATGTAATATGATTTTCATAAGTAAACCCATACTGATCTTCATGCTACATTTCATGGGATGTTATACTTTCTTCTTGGTGTTGAAATGTATTGTTATGAAGAGCCTCTAAAATTTCTTCATCCATAAATTCATCATCATCATAACAATCCTCCAAATACTGAATAAGACTTAAAGAATGTTTACAACAATCTTTGAGCAGCAATAAGGAAGGATGACATTCTTTATACATCTCATAGAATTCATCATGAAAATTAGCAAGCGAATATATTGAACCATTTTCCAAACTTTTATACCAAGACCATGCTTTTCCTTCTAAAGTGGTCATAAACATCCTCATGAGACAATCTTCAGGAAACTGAACCTTAAGTACATGCATATGAAACCTAACCAAATGAAGAGCAGCATTGTCTTTCTTTTCATCTTTGAATATCGGAAGATCCTCTAACCAATCAACCTTTGGCATAGGATTTGGAAAACCAGGGATATGAGACCGATTCATAGGAGCATACCTAGCATTCATTCTTGCAGTGGAACTCATCTTGAAACTTCATCAAGCTACTGATCTTATAGCAGCGGAGTCACCTTCCAATTTCTTATTCGATGCATGGAGTTGCCAAGGTAGTTTTGCAGCCTCAAAAAGATGTCTGAGCTCCTGCTACCTTCAGAAGTTCAGCCTCTTAATTTCGGGAATGAATAGACTTCAGGCTCCCAGCAGACGCACCAAAATGTTATCACCAAAATAGGACCCTGATAGGCTGCTAATCAGACTATCTCGGTGTAACTATTTCAAACCAATCTTTTAGCTAAGGCTTAGCCTCCTCAGCTTGAGAGGGCTCTCTCAAAGGGTTAATGATTTAGATTAAAGATATGAATAGATGGATAACTCTATGGTTTGTAATTGTATATGTTTATAGGTTGAAAGATGAAGGCTGGCTACCATTGGGCTATGGAGTCAAAGTATGTTTCGGTACCACATCAAGATCAGCTTAACATGAAGTCAGGGCATAGAGAGTTTTTATGAATCAACAAAACAAAGATACAATGCAAGGAAACACAGTTTATAAATACATGAAGGAAGTTAGAGCATGATTGATGAGTTCTAAGTAACATGTATTCATACCACTGAAAGTAATTGAAAGAGGAAAGCCATGAGACAATATGACATTAAAAACTCTCTTTGAATCCTGAATAATGAAGCCAAAGCATTCTACCTAGCATGGAAGTCAAGGCATTATAGAGTTCAAGTGCAGAAATGAAAATACAAAGCAGTGAAACATAGTTAGTTTATATATGAAGGAAGTCAGAGCATCATTGATGAGTTCTGAGTATCATAACTAAACACCACTTCAATGTAAGTATTGGAAGATGCCATCATAACAAGAACATACAAGAACTCTTCATGAATCTTGAGTTGTCTAAGTAGAAATCTGCATTAGGTTAAAAATATACATAGTCTGCACATAGAGCAGCAGCTGAGCCAAAAAGTCTCCAACCCCTTGCTAATTCGACCTCTTGCTCTATATATAGAATTTACAATTAGGATTCCATCATCCCTCATCAAGAGAATTCGAATTTGACATCAGTGACACCTATTCTAACCATAAAACAAACCTTTAAATGCATTTGACAGCTAACTAGCAGTCCTAGAGACCTAATACAACTAGGAGTGTAACTCCTTATTATGATTACAACAACCTTATCTAAACATTTAAATGCATTCTTTGAAAGCCGCAACCTCATAAAGTCGAATTTGATGAAGCCTCCCACGTGGTCACCCAACTGCTGATGACAAACCCTAGAAATTAGGGAACATGTTTCCCTGTTTTTAGGTTTAGATCCTTGAAAATTGGCACGTATGACAGAGCCTTTATCTCCTCACCCATGACACATTTTACGAAAATGAAGGAGGTTTTTGTAGCCCATGTTGTCTAGAACAAAATTCTCTCCTGGTTTTTAAAACATTCCTCCAGCTGTCCAAAATCTGTCCTTGAAAAACACATGTCAAACAAGAAAAATCCATTTTCTGAAATTAGGATCTCAATTAAAGCTTATTATCTTCAAACTGAAAACACTTATGAAAAAAATGCGATAGGTTATTGTAGCTGGAGATTTGATGAAGATAAACCTCTTTCCGAATTCCAAAATACCTTTGCATGTGACCAGAAAATGATCTTGAAAAAGACTACTAAAACCAGAAGACCAAGCTTGACTTTCAGCAGTTTCGTAGTGCAAGTTTAACCATAAATTCCTCCCACCTCAGAATGGATTTGAAGAAACTGGAAGAGGTTTTTGTATTTCAGCATGTTAGAAAGAAAATGCTCTTTCGTTTTTCAAAATTGAGTTCTCAGCTGCTCAGGAAACCTTCTGGAAGTTAACTAGTAAAAACAGTTTTTCTGTTGAAACAGGCTACTTCAGGGGTTTCGTAGCGCGCTATGAAAACTCCTAGTTTAGTGATTTCGTAGCACAAAATTGGTTTTTTACACTGTCTGCACTACGAAAACACCTAGAGTTTTTCACTATGAAAACCTTGACACAAGTTTGACACATGGAATTTTAGGTGATGTGGGACCAGTGATGGGCAAGAACGGAGTGTTGACCCTATTTGACCATACCAACAAGACTCTTTTATAGATCTTAGACATGAAAACAACCATGGAAAGACTAGACCAAGACTAACATGAATCCTTTGCAATCAAACTGATGTCAAAACACATGGTGAGGCTCTTAGGACATGGAATGAGGCTATGAAACTTTTTGGAAAAGAGAATGACACTTGTTGAGATGAGATGACTCGAAACCTTTAAGACTATGACTAGAAACAAGGCAAACTTTCCAAAGCTTAGAAACAAAAATTTTAGGGTGATAACACACCTTGAAAGTGGAGCTTTGTGAATTTCATCCAAAAATATTAAGCATGAAAGGATGTGGAAAGTGGGATGAAAAGGTATAGGATAAAGTGCAAAGGGTTAAGTGGGGTTTAGGTCATCCCACTATCTTAACATTACAAAAACTACTAAGTACAGAAATGGGATCTCAAGATGAGGATATGGGAATGGGATGGTGATTTGTCCCACCATCCTTCCATTCCAACTAAGTGAAATTGGCTAAGTATGATATTTTTCACAAGAGAGGAATTTGATACTATAGACCAAATGAAAACATAATATGGCTAGCTTGCTTGAATATATTTATAAAACATATGGAAACATAATAAATTTAAAGGGATTTATAGTTGACCAAAAATATTTATCAATAAGATAAAAATAATATAGTGAAAACCTAATTTATATTAATAAATAACATAACATAATATTGTAAACACAAAATTATTATAATAGCAGTACTTTGTCTCTGAATAGAAAGAAATATGGTGTGTACATTCATTCATCGAGTAACTATTACAAGAGGCCAAAATAATGGCCTTTTAACATAAAGAAATAACATAAAGGTACAAAACCCTAACCTCAAGCATTTGCACACACATCCTTTGTGATTATGTAAGGACCATATTGGAGTGGTATGAGCTTCCTATGGGGGTCTATGAGGCATTATTTTTGCAAATGAAGCTACACCTTATCACCAACCTAAAACCTATGTTGAACTTGGTGTTGTTCATGTTTCTTCTAGTATTTGGTATTGGCCTTATATAATATATCATGAACTTGTTGTAGAGTTACTAGATCCATTCAACAAATTTGGCTACTCTATTTACCTTAACCTAAGCATGGGAGGGCTCTTCTCGTGAATATGAAATGGGAAAAGCTACATCAATTTGGGAAATGGTTGGAACCCCAAGCACACTTGAAAAGGATAGTGGGAAATAGAACCACAAAGGGGTCTATTAGCACTCCATAAATTTCCCTAGGATGAGGAGAGAAATTTCAGAGGTAACCACAAACCACTTTTAGGCTAGAATCTAGCCCTTCTAGCCTTGGAGAGGGATCTCTTGCTTAGATTCCTCAAACTGATCTAATATTAGGCTAGGTGTATTTTTCAATGAGGTTTTCTTTTTTAAAAGGTTGCTAGTAAGAAAGGAGACAGATCCATTAGGCATGGAGTCATGCCGAAGTTATTATTTTTCTAGTGATGTGATGCTAAGAGAAAGGGTTTTTTCATAGAGGAAAGGTAGGCCGTGTTGATGATGTAATAAAATTAATTAGTTGTATGAGGGTGAGTGTAAGAAAGGTGAAGACAAAACTTAGAGAATCAATCTGTATATGAATTCTAAATATTTATTGAAGAGGAAAACAAAGATTACTTGGAAAAACTAAATCAGATTACCATTAAGATGAATTGTGAATTGCACATTTGGTTCTTCTAAGCATGAAGACATACATTTAATAGATGTAAAAACATAAGAAAAACCTACAAGTAGAAGGAAGCACAACATCATCAAGATCTGACGCATGAATCCTTGCAAGTCACCTTATGTCTTTCATTCATTGGAAAAAATATTCACGAAATACAATGCACTCAAGGTGTCTCTCTCTTTAATATAACCAACCAAACCATATCTTATATTTTTACATATTAAATATATAAAAAAATATTCCATTCACAACCATCCAGGTCGAATTTTCCATCAAGAAACTAGTAAAATAGCTAAATACATCGAACTATTCACCTACTCTACATAAAAGTAGGAACTAATTACCAAACACAATTTTCTACTTAATACATCATTAAAATTAATAATACTTATAACAAACCACTAACTATACCACCCTAAGGCATTATGCCACCTAACCACATGATTAGACAACCTTGGAGACCAAAACAATTCAAAATATCAAGAAAAATAGTGTTGTTTGTCCAGTTTCTTAGCAACTCAGCCAATTTTGCAGCAAAACAAAGTAGACCTCCATGTTTTGTATGGTTGCAGTCCTCCTCTAACAAAATGGAGCAAATGGGTATTCTTTAAATGTCTCTGTGATGGTATTGAACACCTAAGATAGGATTCTTTTGATGGTACTGGACCCACCAACATTCATGGGATCTCCCTGATATGAAGTCCCAAATATACCTCACACCATTTGGAGTAGGAGTACCAGCTGTGGGTGGTAGTGTAATGCCTTGACTATGGTAGCATGCAAAGGAAAGTATGATAACTTTGCGTGAGAGTAAGTATGTGACCCGGTGGAGATTCAAGTGCAATTCATGCAAGTTCTAACACACTAGGAGGGAAAAGGAAGTGCACCCCTTAAAATCCTTTAATAGTATGAAACTTTAAAGGAACACATGAGAGAAATGACATCACAAGCTAAAATGCAGAATAGTCCACAAGTTATAGCAATGAGTTAACCCAACAACACACATTCAACAAGATTCATGCAAATGCATACAAAGTAGTTCATAAGAATATGCGAAAGTTAAATAACATACATTTCCAATGCAACAAGAATAGTCCTACTACATTAACAACATATGCATGAAAGTGTGTTGGCTCTTGTATTATTATTATAAGTGAAAGTTCCATCCATACATATACCCTTGATGATCACTAGCCCCAATAGTGGAAAATTACAGTCAAGAACACCTGCTCCTCTGAAGAATTATACTCACTCTATGCTATGGAGAAGCCAAGGCTCTTCACAATACTCCCAAGCCTTTTCTAAGCCTAAACATAGCAAAATGCTTGGCTCCCAAAAGCCTGTTCTATGAGTTATGATGTTCTATTTATACCAAAGGGTGGGGTGACGCTTGACATTCCTCTTTGTGACTCTTTGAATTCCCTCATGACTCTTCAATTTCTTTACTAAATGACACATTAAATTACATGGTGACCTTTTGTTATCGGGAAATCTATTGTCCTCTCGGATTTGCTAGTCCCACTAAGACTGGTAGCTATCTTAGAAACAAACAAACTAAAACCACTTTCGTTTTCCTTTATGAAAAGTAGATAAGAGTATAATGAAGGACACCAACCTCAGTCTTGCACTCGGTTCATTGCTTAATTACTCTCCTTTCTGACAGATCCTTACTACTTCTCCTTCGTCTACCCAGCTTCAAAGAGCACCTGTGGAATCAAAGTAGCATAATACTATCGAAGAACAGAGATATACAATCATAAACAATATAGGACCAGATATATATTGACCACACAAATGCATATATCATAAAACATACAAGAATGTGGAGGAAAACTTGAATAGCTTTATTAATAATCAAGAATAACAAAGAGGATTACAACCAATTGTTCTGACCCAACGTCATCCTTCAGCATGAAAGCCCTTCTTTCACCTTATGAAAAGCTTAGATCACCCAACACTATGATATTCCAACAGGAAACCAGCAGCACTTCCTTACAAGATACAAAATTCCAGCCTCTAGATCTTTGGGATGAGGGATCCATATATAGATGATTGCAGGGGGGTGAGTCAGCTTCTGGGATTTGATTAGTGTCCTCTCTCTAATATTTCTTGATTCCACTTGGAGATTGATGATCTCTTACTCATCCCTGGGCGAATTCAGAGAGGCAAGTGTCACAGGAGAAGTTTCTGGAAGATTCCATGATCATCCACCTCGCAAATTGACTCTGCCATTTGTCCACTCTCACCCATCGCACCCCATAGAAGGGATTTTTAGTATGCATCGCACTTCCCGTGTGCATTTAGGTGGGATGCATTGCACTTTGACCATGGAGCAGGTGAAATGGTCCAGTTTTGACCAGTTCTGAGTAGTTTTTCATGGAGAATTTCTGGGAGATGATGTAATCAGCTAACCTTGTTCATTTAGGGGATGGAACAAAACTTTTAGGGACTTAGGAGCCCTTGGTTTATGGACATGTTTGATTGGAGTTGCAGTGCCCAAAAATGTCTATAACAGTTGCCCCCTAAAGCATGAGGTCGTTAATCTTTTGATGTCGGGTGAAATGCTTTATCATGAGGATCTGAAGTTTTTTCAAGCTGGAAGGCGACCTGTAATAAGATACAATACAATACATTATCTCCATAATATTTTTCATGATCTAGCTGAGGCGGGCATTCCCATGCTCAGCTTTATAAATTCATTCTCATGTACATAAGACATACAACCATCTGTGCAGGAGACTGATGATTCTGGTAGAGTCATCATCCTTTGATTTGGATGATCATCTATGCAGCAACAATGTACATTTGATGTCTTTATTTTCCTTAATATATTGCAGCCTGGATGGATGAAACTAGATCTGGGGTCTTCAAACTCGCTCAATCTTCACTTGGAGTAGAAGTCGATCCATGTGAAAGATTTTCTGGAGTCGAACATGGAAAGATATCGCCTGATTACCAGCCAATGATGTAAGATGTTAATAGGCGCGAGAGGAATCACCAATAATGATGATGACCCTTAAGGTACTATAGTACAATTAATGTGGTGTGAATAAGGGACTTGGTGTCGAACACCACGCAAAATCTTTCGGTCGAAGGCCATTGATGTAAACCTATCGCCGGAAGTGAGAAACTTGCCATTGAGGCATGCAAGCTTCAAAGTACTGAAAGGGTTGTTCCTAAGTCAACTTCTTGGATAATGAGCTGATGTCGACAAGAAGTGACCCGCCGTAGGAGGGCCTTAATGAATCCCACATCTACGACACGGAACGGAGTAAATGATTTTGGAGGTGAAAATGGTTTGATGATACAGGGTTCAAGGTGGCGGTCATGAAAGAATGGAGGGTAAATGTATTGTAGCGGATGAGACACAGGTGAATTCTTTGAGCGACTTCTCTTGAACATACCGGTGACACTGACATGATGGATTGGTAGAGTTAACCCCAAATGTGGATGGTGTGATGGACCAATGGCAATATGACCAGTGAATGGAACAACCCAACCTGACTCGGATGCGGAGTGAAAGTGTCATGTTCAAGAGCGACTTGCTACCAATAAAGTTTCTTCAAGTTTTCTTCCCAATTTTTCCCCAGTCATTACTGACCAGTACCTCTTTATTTTTGTCAAGCTTGAGGAGGATAACATATGCTTGTTCTATAATTTTCCCTTCGGGCAAACCCGTCGCTATATTTATTGAGCCTAGCGATAGTGAAACTCATTCTTGTCTGTATGGACAAGTTTGTCGCTATTCGGTTTTAACGAGCTTAACGACAAAGATAACTCGGTCCTTTTCAATTTTAGAGAGTCTAAAAAGGGACGTAAAGGAAACTATAATGATCCTTTTTCGTCATGTAATCCCTTAAGTCCAAAAAAGTATAAAATAATACAAAAGGGATGAATTTTTGGTAATTTTAACGAGCCGAACAAGACAAGCGCTCGATCTTTTTGTGTAATAATCCCTCAGGTCCAAAAAGATTAAAGTCTAGAGGAGGGATAGCACTTCCTGTCATTTTAACGAGTTGGAGAGGCCAACTGCTCGGCAATCTTTTCATATTTTATGAGTCAATTGGAAAGAGCTTAAAGGAGAATCGTTTTTGAGGAACGAGTGATAATTTTCGGGTAGTAGCTGATTCCAAGTAAGGTTTCGAATTTTCCAGTCACGACAGTGTCACGAGGATGGCTAACAGGATCACTCTTCGCAGTTGTTCCTCAAAAGGGGTAAACAATCAAATGGAGGTGAATGATCGGCTAAATAGAGTGGAGGTGATGATGAGAACATGACCAAGGCTCAAAACCTGATGATAATGCATTCACAATGGTTATTTACTAGGAATTGGTTCATTTTTTAATGAGCTTAAACTCTGGGAGAATGTTTTCTCATTGCTTATGTTTATTTTTTAACGAGCTTGAATTCCGCGTTAAAACTGCTCATGCCAGTCATATAATAAGGATGTCTCATCTAAGATGCCATTTTTTATGGAGCTTGCACCTTACAAAACTTTGCCCCGGATCCTTTCTTTATGCAAGTTAGGAACGACCAATCCTATGAGTTTAAAGGGTTGAGAACCTACAAACTAAGAAAATCAATGGTCGCTCTTTCGCTTGCATGCCCCCAGGTATAGTGAAAAATTCCCAGGTTACCATATGAAAGCCCTCCATCCGCGTCACAGACAAAATGCTTCCTTGGCGATGTCTACCGAAATAGACAAAGGCGAGTGGCACAGTCGCCTCCACTCACATAACTTTGACGAGGGAATCTTATTCCAGTCTAATCCCATTTTCCTAAATGGACGAGTGTGTCAGACTAGTCATATATCCTCCGTGGAAACCTACCCTATACCCAAGGTTTTCTTGCCGAAACAGACCAGGGTGCATGCCCCCTGGGTTTCAGTCATGTCCTCCCGAATCACTCGCACTGATCAGGGGGATGGACTAGAGATTGATGAGACATTCCTTGCATGAAAATACCATTTAGGGATGGTATTTGACTATTTGCTATGTGTGAGCCGAGAAACGACAACTGATCTACGAGCTTGACCACTCTGCCTTCGTGCAGAAAACACATTAGTCTAAAGAATGAGGAGACAATGGCTCCGATGCAAAAAATATAGTCACGACCAAGGAGTAGATTATAATCCAGAGGTCCTTGGACAACCATTACGTTCATGTGAACGGTTTTCTTTCTCAATGTTATCAGCACATTGGGAAGGATCCCTAACGGTTGACTGGTTCCTTTGTCAAAGCCTGTCATATTTCTCATTTCAGGCAGAAGCGATGGCGAACCAAGCGCTTTCCAAGCAGTTGAGGAAAGGATACTCACAGAAGCCCCTTCATCTATGATGGTACTGGCCATGACCATTCTGTATATTTGTGTAATGATTCGGAATGGTACACTAGCCAGTAAACGGGGTCTGCCTAGTAGGTTCCAATTGAAGGAAACAACTAGGTTGCTTGGAGGTGGGACCGAATAGACGACCGGATATGACTCTAACAAACTTCCTTCCTACGGTAAAGGAACGGGTAGACTGCCCTCATGTTCATTGGAGTCTACGTTTACGAAAAGAATTTGGACAATTTCATTCCCATTCTCTTCGGTGATTGTGTCATCTGAAGATGGACCTTCCGAAGACAAGACCAGGTTGACTGCCGCCTCAACATTTTGACTTTCATCTGGTGTGGGTTCGGTGGGTTTATCTTCAATGACAGATGCTTCGACCGAACACAATGGTGTGTTAGTCGGATTTTCAACCAATGATGGACTTGGCAAGAGTTTCTTATATCCAGGAGGAAGCCGTAATGGTGAAACCGGACGGTCATCCAAAACTCTTTTAGCTTCGTCCAGGAAGGGACAATGGTGGAGGGCATGATCGCCTTCACACAGTCTACAAGGAAATTTACATTTTCCTTTTTGTCCAGGTGCTTCGCTTTCACTAGTTGATGGTGTACTCTCAACATGGTCCTTAGAGGTTGATGACACCGGGTTGTGCAAACGAGGAGACCAGTCCCTTAAGATCTGAGGGATGCAGGGACAATCTCGGTGGTAGTGGTCTCCTTTGCAAATGACACATGGCGATTTAGGCTTGGATGGTGCAGTGTGTGGATTTTCGATAGACGATGCATGGTTGCCCCCTTTCACCTTTGACTCTTTCTTCTTCTTCTCCTTCTTCTTCTTAGTTACTTGGTTTTGGGCCTTACCGGCTTTATCAAGTGAAGAGGAAGGAGGAGAGGGAGAATCGGATGAAGTAGAAGGTTGGGGGGTAACTCTAGTATCATCTAGTTGCTTACTCAATTATTCAGGAATCACGGTATTCTGAACGACAGAGGTCGAGAAGAGCCATACGGGCAAGCCAATTGTCAATCCTGGGAGTGACAATGTGGCCATATGAGGTGCACCAACATCTCCCCAAGAGGAGAAAGGACTAGGATTTCCTCCAAGGGGAATTCCTTGGTTGGTGGACTCCATTTTCTCAACCTAAGACCAACGTGGGAATGGTGATATTATTCCAATTAAAATAAATTTTAGACGCTTTGACACAACTTGTTTTTTCAATTTTTAAGTGTCGAGAAAAAACAAAAGATGACTCTAGTCGCCTTCGATTTTTAATGAGCCTGAAGTGACAAGTGCTCAAATGGACCTTTTCCTTTAAGGAGTCTGAAAAGGAACGAAAGAGACTACTTTGGAAATCTAGACAAAGGGATTACCAAACCAATCACAAAATTGCAGAATACTTTTTACGGTACGGCAGTCAATCTTCCTGAATGCTGTGTTCAGTGCATTGTGATCGATAGGGCGGCAGACACGGCTTCCTATGGATAAAGGATATATCCTATTGTGGTCTCCAAATATATACTCAATGGTACGTGGGAGAACAAGTCCGTACTGGCACTTGTTGTCTCAAAGAGGAGGAATCACCCAACCAACAGTGAAAGCGATAGTTACCAGGCTTTACGACGCCGGAATACGTCTCTAGCCTAGACTTCTAGATGTTGTGCGTTAGGTTCCAAAGCATTTTTAGGTTCATTAAATTTATTTTACAGTTGATATTTCTTAAGAAATTTTCCTTTCAGGTTCACCGCGTGATGTAGATGTACAATTCCTAAAATGTAATCTAAGATGATAAACAATCGTCTAATCTTCTTTTTGCAATGAAAATCCTAGCTACTAAAGAAAGAGAGATGGTATTCTTTCAACATAGAGCAGAGAGCACACACTAGATGCACTGTCCTAAATCAAACCAACAAGTAGTCTAAATGCAAATTCACATGCATGTATTTGTTTTCAGCTTTCTTAATGTGTGAATGAAAAGAAGAATGCTAAGTACAAATCTGAATTATCTTTTCAAAGCGACAGTACTAACAAATTTCTCTTCAAAACGAAAGGAAGATAATGACGACACTTTACTATCTTGAATTGAAAACTACTTTCGACACTTGAAAAATTACTAATTCAAATCAAATACAAGAGTAACTGTATAATCGACCATCAAGAACAATGGAATTCTTTTCTTTGACTGAAAACGACACTTGCGACACTTCCAAATCAAAAGATGACAGTTCGACTATGCTACTACTTTGTAAAAGAGAACTGAAAATGGCGAAAAATACATAAAAACCTTCACAGTTCTTTGCACAATGGAGGCAAAATGATGGAAAGGAAGGGGGTTTCCACAGTGGTATACTGATCACAGACAGCAAAATTCCAGAATAGATCTGAAAAGAGTGAAGAAAAACCAAAACCTAGAGGCAAAATTAGCCTTTTCTGATCATCGCACCTGTAACACAGGGAAACAGGGATGCATCCCACCTACTGCACATGGGAGGTGCGATGCATCCAGATTTCCCTGAAGAGAGGGTGTGATGGTACCAGGACGAGACTTTACTTGGCTCTTAGTCACAGTTTACAGCTCAGTTCAGGGATTTAGGCTGAGCAAATGATGTACAGTAAATAGAAATCACAGGGGCTGATCTAATGAGGTTACTAGAGCCACCACTAGGGAAATTAGAAAGTTTGTAAATCGATTGTTCAGCTTATAAACAAAACCCGGAGATAGACTAAAGCAGCATTGATCTACTTTACACTTGCATAGCAAATGCAGTTCGAAGGCTAGCTGGCTTGACTTCAGGCTCCATCTGTAAGTTTATAAAACAAACAAATATAGACAAACAAACAATCTATTCACTCCCCAGCGGAGTCGCCATTTTGTTATCGGGAAATCTAGTGTCCTCTCGGATCTACTAGTCCCACTAAGACTAGTAGCTATCTTAGAAACAAACAAACTAAAACCACTTTTGTTTTCCTTTATTAAAAGTAGATAAGAGTATAATGAAGAACACCAACCTCAGTCTTGCGCTTGGTTCCTTTCTTGATTCCTCTCCTTTCTTACAGATCCTTTCTACTTCTCCTTCATCTACCCAGCTTCAAAGAGCACCTGTGGAATCAAAGCAACATAATACTATCGAAGAAAAGAGATCTACAATCATAAACAATATAGGAACAGATATATATTGACCACACAAATGCATATATCATAAAACATACAAGAATGTGGAGGAAAACTTGAATAGCTTTATTAATAATCAAGAATAGCAAAGAGGATTACAACCAATTATTCTGACCCAACGTCATCCTCTAGCATGAAAGCCCTTTTTTCACCTCATGAAAAGCTTAGATCACCCAACACTATGATATTCCAACAGGAAACCAACAACACTTCCTTACAAGATACAAAATTCCAGCCTCTGGATCTCTGGGATGAGGGATCCATATATAGATGATTGCAGGGGGGTGAGTCAGCTTCTGGGATTTGATTAGTGTCCTCTCTCTGATAGTTCTTGATTCCACTTGGAGATTGATGATCTCTTACTCATCCCTGGGCGAATTCAGAGAGGCAAGTGTCACAGGAGAAGTTTCTGGAAGATTCCATGATCATCCACCTCGCAAATTGACTCTGCCATTTGTCCACTCTCGCCCATCGCACCCCATAGAAGGGCTTTTCAGTATGCATCGCACCTCCTGTGTGCATTTAGGTGGGATGCATCGCACTTTGACCATGGAGTAGGTGAGATGGTCCAATTTTGACCAGTTCTGAGTAGTTTTTCATGGAGAACTTCTGGGAGATGATGTAATCAACTGACCTTGTTCCTTTAGGGGATGGAACAACACTTTTAGGGACTTAGGAGCCCTTGGTTTATGGACATGTTTGATTGGGGTTGCAGTGCCCAAAAATGTCTATAACACCTTTCATATTCCAATATTAACACTTAGAATTTCACTTACAACATATTTACAAATAATATTACATTTTCCACATGTACCCATATAAGACAAAATATACTAGAGACAACCTAACAAGACACATCACTATGGCTCTGGAGTTTGTGGAAATTCCAGCTCAACAACATCCACTTGATGCTTCTCGATCACATATTAGTGCCAATCTTGGTACTGTGTGATGGTGTCTTTCTGGAAGCAGATTCTTGCCTCCATGGCATCAGGGTATATGGTCTTGGAACCTGTATCCAACTCATTCTAAAGCATGAGCAACATGGTGTGAACCTTAACAGTACCACCAATGTACTTATGCATGTTTTGTGCATTGAACTCCAAGTCATCCCTGGTGGTCTCGTGTCTTAGCTACTCCACGTACTCATCAATCTCTAGCCAGATTGGGTTCTTGGGTTTATCATCAATGAGGGAACCGATTGATGGGATCTTGTTCTTTCTCACCAACAACCAGACATATGAGGCACATATGCTATCGATGGATGGGGCAAGTTTCTTGTAGTTTTGGATCAACATTCAGAATTTTTCTTTCTCTAGCTTTACCTATGGCTTCATATTCTTTGATAAGTCAATCAAGGCCCCTTTATACCACATTTTACATTCTTGTACATGTGCAATGGCAACATGTATTTTTTTGAGAGTTTGAACAAAATCTTTTCTTCGCTATTGTAGGCCATGCACATAGACAACTGCTTTATGCACATCGATAATTCCAGAATAGATATTTCGCATGGTATCACCAAGTGTTGATATTTAAGCAAGTATCATTGTCTTCATCTCCCCCAATGTAGAAACTGCATTCTAAACCAATGGTCAGAGTTGTTTTTCCTCTTGTCTGGAAGCCTACAAGTTCTTTGCCTGTTGTTCATTCTCGGCTGTCAGGTACTAAAAATTTGAGCTTGTTGCTCCTGCATAAGCCAAGTTGGCCCGGGAAATTGAAGTTTCATTCTTCCTAGTGTCCGACACTATCACCCTTTCCTTGATGAATTCAAGTGATGCGTGATCATCCAGAAATTCCTTCCTCTGTGCCTGTACAATCTTCTACAGCTCATCAACTGATAGATTGTACACATCCATGACCGGATCATCATCAAGGAGAACACCATATTCTTTCTCTCTCGGAGTTGGTTCTGACACTAGAGGTGGTGGAGACTAAGAGATGACATGTGGTTCTCTCAAAATCAGGTCAATGTCTTCATTCTATGTCTTTTGTTCCAACTCCATGTCTATCACTTAAATTAGTTTCTCAATCTATTGTGAAAGCTCCCAATCCTACATTTATTCACCATCTTCCTCAGTTGCTGGTTATTCTCACTCATCAACCTATATCGGTGTTGTTTGCTCTATCATTGCGCCTTTCCTTTTTTCTTCTTCCTTCATTTGTTTCTTTTCTCTTTCCCTCCTCCTCAACTATTATCCTTCCTTCAACTTCTTCTCTGTTCCTAGAGCTTCAGTTCTGCTTCATGTAGCCTCTTCTTTTCTCCCTTCCTTCACTCTATTTTGTTCATCTGCTTCTTCCTCTTTGATTGCACTACCAAAGATTCCTTCTTGAGGATAGGATTTTCCTTCATCTTGTATCTTAGCTCTCCCTATGAGTTCTCATCAACCTTCCCATTTCCCTTGTCCTGTACTGGATTGCTGCCTCCTGTTATTGTTGCTTACAGAGATTTTGCTGTCTACAGAGCAACCTTCCAATATTTTTCTATACTGACCGACTCATTGAGACTAAAGGCATTATAGTCGTACCTCCAAGGGTCCTCCTCTGGCCAATGACATGTCACGTGGATCCACGGAATGTAAACTTGCATATAGTGGTCCTTGAAAATATCATGGGGATCATATGGATTAAAGTCCTTAGCTCCAAACTCGAATTTCACTATGTCCTTAGCCTCGACATCTGCATCTTTCAAGCTCTTAATATCTAATAATCCAATCTGCAAAGGAAGAGCAGGCCATGGCACTTTCTTCTTCCTATGCAGTCTTGTTGACAACCCTGTAGCGAGGTGGTATGAAACTTCTTGCATGATCCGTTTCTCAGTGGCATACCTTGGTAGAACATGCAAAAGATTCTCTTCACCAAACACTATGATGAAGGTGCCACCTGGTGAGGCATACCAATCTGTAATAATTACTATTGCCTCCATTTCTTCTCAGGACATGCAAGGTGGATCTTGCTCAAATACAAGCTTGTACAATGGGATGATAAAATGGTCAGTTAGCCTTGCCAACACTCCTCGATAGTTGGAGTTAGAAAGAAACTTGCAATAGATGTTGAAGGTAGTCTCTTTTAGTGTCCATGTCCAGCTCATGCCAGGGAATTGTTGTTGGGCACAAATTGCATCCACTAAGTATGCAGACATGTTAGACCTTGCTTGCTCACTCTTGGGTGGATTCCAAGCCTTAGCCACATGGGACTTCAACTGATGAGCCAAAAAATCCAATCAGTTAAATGGCCTCCCATCATTCACCAACTGGTCTAATGAGACCACCCACTCTTCAGGAAAGGTTTTTGTTTTCTCTTGACCATATATTCTGCATGCAAACATGATCAAGAATTGGTAAAGCTTCCTGAGGGACTTCGTCTTGTAAACATGGGTAGGTGTCTATCTAAACTTTAAAGGCTCTTTCACCCAACACTTGACAATATATCTCGTGTTCACATAGCTATGGGTGGCATAGAAAAGTGAGTCCATGCGCTTCACCGACTCTAGTAAGTGATACATCTGCTGAAATTTCTTTGCCTTGAAGGCGAAAAGATCTCTCCCGCTGGCACTGCTCAATGTCATAGTATGCTCATTCATGTGTGAGACAATCCAGCTGATGATTTCCGCACATGGGAAGGAAGGGTACCTACAAGCAACCTCTTATAACCTTGACCATTGGATGCTAAGGTAAATCTTCTAATCCTCTAGGTCTACCTTGAAGTCCTTTGCAAAAGTTTCTGTAATCTGCTTCCATGTGAGTGTTGTTCCCTTCTCAATGAACAACTAAGTATCTGCATATATTGGTAGATCGACTAATTTCTGCTCAACTGCTTCCCGAGTACTTCTCTCAACGGTTTCCTTTGATGTAACTATCTTGGATACCATGTTAACTTTAACTACCAGAGAGATTCTCAACAACTGTTGTACATGTGGGACAGAGAGGACACTCATGGCAAGCAAATGTTAGCTAAAAGAAAAACAACTTTAAGACAAGATCAAGTAGCAAGTTGGGCTCATGATGGGAACGATTGTGTAGTTTTTGCTCACATGGATCACTGGATGACTGTGGGAATTGCGTAGTCCCAACAATCAGTCAGGAAGCTTCATGACTAGAGCTATGTAATTCACACTTCAGTCTAGGCCAAGGCAAGGAGAGTGTTATGAAACCATATCAAGAAAAGATAGAAAAGATAGATCAACGCCTTAGAATTCAGCCTCTTCGAGGGGGCAACCTCCTTTACATTACATAAATGAACAATTCTTGGATGATTCAAATGACAAAACCTCCCTTCTATATATAGGAGTCTAAGGAGTCGCAATATAACCCAGCTGACCTAACAATAATAATATAAAGCCACAAAAAGAACAATAGAGGGATTCTGTGGGGCACAGTAATAACAATATGGGGATAATAGGGGCACAACAATATTAATAAGGGATGCAACTACAATAGTAATGGGGTAATCACTAGTATTATAGGGACCCAAGATGCCCCTCTCCTTCAAAAAAGTGTTGTCCTCAACGCTTGAGTAGTTCTGGATGCTTCTGTTTAAAATTCTCATCCTCCCATGTGGAATCTTCAGTGGATAAGTTCTTCCACTTTATAAGATACTCCGAAATTGATCGATTTCATAGCTGTCAAGTTCTTGTTTCTGTGACTGCTTCCGGTTCCAATATAATTTTTCCTTCCTAGTCAAGTTCTGGCAATATTGTTTGAACTGGGAGCTTGTCGCCTATAACCTTATTTAAACATGAAATATGGAAAACTTGGTGCAATCGAGAAGCTGCAGGAAGCTCCAATTTGTATGCATAGTACCAATCTTTTGCAACACCTTGTATGGACCATAATACTTTGGTGATAATTTATTATCCTTCTTAGCTTGCTTGAGGGACATTTGCTTATATGGTTACAGCCGTAGGAATACCCAATCACCTACATCAAAAATTATTTCACTGCGATGTTGATCTGCCTATTGTTTCATTCTATTTTGTGCCAACACAAGGTTATCCTTTAAGAGTTGGAGGACTTATTGTTGATATTTGATGTGATGTTCCACTGCTTGAACCTTAGAATTTTCTCTTAAATATGATGTGATGGATGGTGGCTGATATCCATAAAGTGCCATAAATGGGGTCATTTTTGTTGTTGTATGGAAGGAAATGTTATACCACCATTCAGCGAGAGGCAACCATTTGACCCATTGTGTATGTTTATTAGATACAAAGCAACGAAGATATCCTTCCAAACATTTGTTTACTATCTCAGTTTTCCCATCAGATTGAGGATGATAAGATGAGCTATGAGCTAACTGAGTACCAAGACAAGAAAATAATTCTGTCCAAAAATTTCCAGTGAAAATGGGATCTCTGTCACTTACAATAATCTTTGGGTGTCCATGTAGCTTTTGAATTGTTTCCATAAATGCAGTAGAAACTGTACTGGCTTTAAATGGATGTGATAATGCAAAAAAGTGTGCATACTTGGTAAGTCTGTCAACTACCACCATGATGACACTCTTTCCCTTAGACTTGGGTAAACCTATGATAAAATCCATTGAAACCTCCTCCCAACGTTGGCTTGGAATGGATAAAGGTTGTAATAGACCCGGTGTTTTAATTGTTTCAACTTTATTTTGTTGGCAAACCAAACATTCCGCCACAAATTTTTGAATATCCGATTTAAGGCCATCCCAAAAAAATTCCTTCTTAACCCTGTGGTAAGTTTTTAAAAATCCTGAGTGCCCTCCTAAGGGAGAAGTGTGCAATTCCATAAGAATATTTTGTTTTAGTTGGGAATTCTTACAGAGGTATAAGCAATCTTTGTACCATAAAGAATCATTTTTCCAGCTAAATGTATCAGACGTACTGGAATCTTGTTGTAGCTTTCGAATAAGTGCCCACACTTCTTCGTCATTCTTCCATTGCTCCCTTGCTTCGTTTATCCAATCTGGTTGGATAATAGAAATGGCGCACAACAATGCTTCCACATCCTCATCCTTTCTTGCGAGTGCATCTGCCACCACATTTTGCTTCCCTTTTTTGTATATGGTTTCAAAGTCATAACCCAACATCTTTGTGACCCACTTTTGTTGATGTTCAGAGGATAATATTTGTTCTAAAAAGTATTTAAGGCTATCATGATCCGTTTTTACCTTGAAGTGTCTTCCCATTAGGTAGGGTCGCCATTTCTTAAGTGCATGGAGTATTGCCAACATTTCCTTCTCATAAATAGCTTTGTGTAAAAACTTTCCCTTGATTGGACAACTTTCAAAAGCAATGGGTCTTTCATCTTACATTAAAATAGCACCAATTCCATTTCCTAAAGCATCACATTCCACAATAAAGGTTTTTGTGAATTTCGGTGTAGCTAAGACCGGTACTTGGTACAATGCCTCTTTAAGATGTTCGAAGGCCTTTGTTGCTTCTGGAGTCCATGAAAATGCATCTTTCTTCAATAATGTTGTTAGAGGTGCTGCTATTCTCCCATAAATCTTAACAAACTTGCGATAATACCCTGTCAACTCGAGAAATCCTCACAGATGCTTTATGGATGTGGGGATTTCCCATTCCTTAATGGCTTTAATTTTTCTAAGGTTTACCTTAACTCCTTCATGAGATACAATATGACCCAGATATTCCACCTCTTCTACTCCAAAGAACATTTGGATATTTTTGCATATAATTGTTTCTCCTCCAATAGTTGTAGCACCCTGTCAACATGTTCAACATGATCCTTCCAAGACTTGTTGTATATTATTATATCATCAAAAAATACTAACGCAAATTTTCTAAGGAATGGTTTGAAAATGGAATTCATCAAACCTTGAAATGTTGAAGGTGCATTGGTAAGGCCAAAAGGCATTACCAAAAATTCATAATGACCCTCATGAGTTCTAAATGTTGTTTTCGGAATGTCTTCAGTATTCATTTTGATTTGATGATATCTTGAACGAAGATCCAACTTGGTGAAGTAAATTGATCCATGCAATTCATCCAGTAATTCATCAATGACGGGAATGGGAAACTTATCTTTAATAGTAAGCTTGTTGAGCTCCCTATAATCCAGACACATTTGCAATGATCCATCCTTCTTGTGCACTAATACTACTGGAGCAGAGAAAGAACTTTGACTCGGTTGAATTATACCAGCCTCTAGCATTTCTGCAACCATACGTTCAATTTCACTCTTTTGGGCATAAGGATATCTGTACGGCCTGATGTTTGGAGGAACACTTCCTGGAATCAGATGAATAGCATGATCATGATCACGAATAGGTGGGAGACCTTTGGGAGTCTCAAATACCTTGGAATGATTGTCCAAGACTTTTTGGAGATCTCAAGAAATAGATGATTCCAATGTGGAAACATCTAGCGAACATAATTATGCAATTACACCCCTTTGTTCCTTTTTTAGAAGCTTTTTCATACCATTAGAGCTGATTATCTTTCCCAGTCTCCCTGCAATACCCCTTAATTCAACTTCCTTTCCTTCCATAGAAAATTTCATGAAAAGTTCTTGAAAATTAAAAGCTATTGTACCCAAGGATTGTAGCCATTGGACTCCTAGTACAACATCAACACCTCCCATTGGAATGGAAAGCATTGGGCTAGTCATTACATATTCTCCCATCGATAGCTTGATATTATGGCACTTTCCAGAGCAATTTATTGTTCCTCCATTTGAAACCATCACTTGACACTCTGGTGCTGGATATAAGAAGCAATTCAATTCTTTTGCTACCTTACAATGAATAAAATTGTGGGTACTTCCTGAATCAATCAACACTATTACCTTTTTCTTCTTTATTTGTCCTTCTATCTTGATGGTTTGAGGAGTGGTAATTCCCACCAATGCATTACAAGATATGGTCGGATTCATTTCTTCTTTATCTAGGCTTTGTTCCTGGAGTATATCCTCTTCTTTTGACCTTTCTTGCTCCTTTTATTCTTCCTCTTCACAATCTATGTAGAATAATTTCTTCTTAGCACACTTATGACCTTTAGTGTATTTGCTATCACAACTGTAACAAAGCCCTTTTGCTCTTTTTTCTTCCAATTGATGTGGTGTCAATGTTATAGGTTGTGGAAGACTAGGGGAAACAACACTTCCATTTTTATAGTTGTGAGTGGTATGCTTCCTGGTTGCCATAATTTTGCTTTCCATTTTTCTTACTAACCTGAATGCCTTCTCTAATGAATCAGGTTCCCAAAGGCGAACATCATGTTGGATATTATCCTTTAAAGTCCCTATGAACACATCAATCCTATGCTCCTCTAGAATATTTTTTACCCTTATGTTCAATTTTTGGAACTCCTCAATGTGCTCCATTATTGAACCCTTTTGTTTGAGACTTATCAATTGGCTAAAAAAAGTGTTGCTTTTTGTATCCTCATAATGTGCTGTCAATTCTTCCATAAAAATTGCCCAAGTGATAATTTTTTTATGAGAACAAAGCCATTGATACCATACAAACTGATTTGGTTCCAAATATAAAGTTGCAATACGTACCTTTTGTGTGTTTTTCACATTATTGAGATCGAAAAATTGCTCCATTTGTAATATCCATGTTGCGGGATCCTTGCCATAAAAATTCCTCATATCGATTTTTGGAATATGGTGGGTCTTCGATCCCACATTAGAGTCTAAGAAATCATGATTAACATTTCTTTTGTTCACATCATGAGTTTCCTTTACTACCTTTTGACCATTAGTAAGTATTTCTTGTAGAAAATTTGTCAAATCTGTCTTCAAATCTACCATGTCTGTCTTCAAATCTGTCTTCAAATCTGCCATGTCTCTCTTCAAATATATCTTTAAATCTATCTTCAAATCATCCATCTTAGCTTCCATGCCATTTATCTTAGATTCCACGCCATTTATCTTAGCTTTTGTTAGCTTTTGTGAGAGTGACATTTGTTGCACTTGTTCTTGTAATTTTGATATATCATGTAGCATTTCTTCCTATTCTTCATGAGTCATGCTAGAGATTTCAGGTTGCTTACTAGGTGTTTGCATTTTGTTTCCTTAGGGCATCAGTTACCAATAGTAATGCTCTACTATTCCCTTTGAATTCCTTCAAAATAAATTTTCAAACCAATCTTAAGCAAAAATTTAAAAGAGTCTACACACCTTTTTTCACTTTGTAGGAGTTCGATATTGCCTCTGATGTATCTCTGTACTTTCGGATCATCCAGTTCTCAAATTGTGACCTACAGTAGCCCTCTATGTCCTCTTTCCAATGCCACCAGTATGATCCAAATTGGATTCTCCAAGGAAGAGTTATGCGAAATCTCCCACAGTGACCTGATTAAAGACTAGTTCAGTAGAGCGAACTTGTACGACATGCCACGAGTCACTGTTTCGACCTTTGGCTCTGAAAAAAATATACAAGAAACTACATTCCGTCCTCTTTCTGTACCTTCTTACGAAATTTCAATCTGATGCTCAAAGAGAAAGTTATGACGATTTTCCCCAGGTCACCTGTTTGGAATGTAATTCAAGAGTCTGCAAAAAGACCAACTTCCTCAGATCATATCTCCGCAAATATAGCGCAAAAATCTCTGAAATTCGGACCTGAGGTTCAGCGCAATTTCTTCTCAAATGGTTTTTTTTTAGCTTCTGAAATGTCGCAGAAAAAATGTTATAGCAAAAATGCCACGATGACCTATTTGGAGCGGCGAAACCCTAGAATCCAAAGCTCTGATACCAAATGTTCTAAAACCAGCTCAAGAAAAGATAGAAAAGATAGATCAACGCCTTAGAATTCAGCCTCTTCGACGGGGCAACCTCCTTTACATTACATAAATGAAAAATTCTTGGATGATTCAAATGACAAAACCTCCTTTCTATATATAGGAGTCTAAGGAGTCACAATATAACCCAGCTGACCTAACAATAATAATATAAAGCCACAAAAATAACAATAGAGGGATTCTATGGGGCACAGTAATAACAATATGGGGATAATAGGGGCACAAAAATTTTAATAAGGGATGCAACTACAATAGTAATGGGGTAATCACTAGTATTATAGGGACCCAACATAAAGAAACTTGCAATAGATGTTGAAGGCAGTCTCTTTTAGTGTCCATGTCCAGCTCATGCCAGGGAATTGTTGTTGGGCACAAATTACATCCACTAAGTATGAAAACATTTTAAAGCTTGCTTGCTCACTCTTGGGTGGATTCCAAGCCTTAGCCACATGGGACTTCAAATGATGAGCCAACAAATCCAATCAGTTAAATGGCCTCCCATCCTTCACCAACTGGTCCAGTGAGACCACCCACTCTTCAGGAAAGGTTTTTGTTTTCTCTTGACCATATATTCTGCATGCAAACATGATCAATATCTGGTAAAACTTCCTGAGGGACTTCGTCTTGTAAACATGGGTAGGTGTCTATCTAAACTTTGATGGTTCTTTCACCCAACACTTGACAATATATCTCGTGTTCACATAGCTATGGGTGGCATAGAAAAGTGATTCCATGTGCTTCACCGACTCTAGTAAGTGATACATCTACTGAAATTTCTCTACCCTGAAGGCAAAAAGATCTCTCCCACTGGCACTGTTCAATGTCATAGTATGCTCATTCATGTGTGAGACAATCCAACTGATGATTTCTGCACATGGGAAGGAAGGGTACCTACATGCAACCTCTTATAACCTTGACCATTGGATGCTAAGGTAAACCTTATAATCCTCTAGGTCTACCTTGAAGTCCTCTGCAAAAGTGTCTTCAATCTGCTTCCATGTAAGTGTTGTTCCCTTCTCAATGAACAACTAAGCAAGGTTAATTTTAGGGGCGAATAATAGCCCAAAGGCGAAATTTAAGGCTTTTTATATTTTAATAGGGCGAATTTTTAATTAAAATAATAAAAACTTTTTTTATATAATTAGCCCATATTTTATTTAAAAATTAATTTATTTTTTTATTTTAGCCCAGGGCGGATAAACTAACCGAATCGTATTTGATCAAAATCACCCCATTTTGATATTTGCTAAATCGTATTTGATCAAAATCGCCCCATTTTGATATTTGCTCCCGGTTTGGGAGAGAAAAATCGCCATTTTTGATTTACAGTTTGGGTTTTCTGGTTTGGGAGTGGTTTGTGAGGGTCGATTTGGTCCCGGGAGTGGTTTGTGAGGGTCGATTTGGTCATGGGATGTTAGATTTGTTTTGAAATGGAGGGCGGAGCTTAATTTGTTTTCAAATGGAGGGCGGCTCCCTGTTTTCACGGATTCAGCCCGCTGTTTTGGTGTATATGGCTCCCTGGGTCCCTGTATAAAAATGGTTTTGAAATAGGTTTTTTCATCCTAGTTCACAAATCTAAATGTTCTAGTTAGCAGCAGCAGTTTCGGTGCGATATTATTGCATTTTCAGATTTCAATCCGCTTATTCTTCTCTTGTTTTGGTATCCATTGTTTCTTGGATTTGAACGGCTCATGCCACTGCAGCAGCAACAACAACAGTCGGTACTTGACAGAATTGTTGGCTGAGCGCGAGAAATTAGGCCCCTTTATGCAGGTCCTGCCCATCTGTAGCCGGCTTTTGAATCAGGGTAAGTTGGCTTCATATGTCTTGTTTTTCTTCAAGTTTGAAGTACAGGAGAAAATAGTTGCTGAGTATGATACAGATTATCAGTTGTTCTGGAAGGCCAAATTAGGTGGATTCATGCCTCTGCAGTTGGAACAGGGGTGATAATCACTTTGCCAGTGAACATTGAATGCTTCCGTTGGTTTGGAAGAAAATATAACCGTGGCTCCAAATTATTCTCACAAACCCAGAAATGCAGACTGCTAGAAAATATTAGATTTGTGTTGTCTAAAATGTGGCGCAGTAGTTATTTTTATTGGCAAAAGATAGGGTTGTAGGGCCCTTAAAGTATATGGGAAACATACAGCATCTGGACTTATGGAAACATGGAGCCTGGATCTTCCAATAGGTGGATCTGGGAAAAAATAGAAGAATTCTTGATTTCCCTTCCCAAGCAAAAAGTGCGAATGGCTGTTAATAGCCCCTTGCTGTTCCAAACATCATTTTATTTGCTTTACTGAATGGTCTGATTTATATTCCAACCTTTTTTTTCACTACATGCTCCTTTTTCCAACCAAGATCATGTTACTCCACAGCGTTTAGTCGATGCAAATCATATATATATGGCATTTATTTCATGTATATTGGCAGTTGAACTTTTGCCAATATTTCTACGACAGCTATTATTGCTGATCAGATCTTGATTGTCTGCTGGTCACATTTTTGATTTTGGGATTGTCTAGTATAACTAACATTAGAAGGTTCTTTTCAAGAGTAAATGTTCAACTCATTATCTGATGTAGAGGTCTTTTATAAAGGAGATGACTATTGAATGAGTTTAATTTTCCTTTTCCTTGTAACTTTGTTTGTGGCTTTCCTTGAAGAATGTCTGGAATTGTTTAGGTTGATTAAGTAGCATCTTTCATCAAAAGGTCGTGTTGTGCACAGGCTTCAAAATTTTGCTTGCATGTAATGTTGTTTTGATTCATTCAGTTTGGATGTGTGATTGTATGTTTGAATCTTTGTCAACTTTATGGTCTTTAAGACTTATGCATTGCTACATTTTTAATGCTGTAAAGTAAGAAACTGAGGCAGGAGCTGCTGAGGAATGTGGCAGTATCTTGTAGTTTCTCAAGCTGATATTCTCATGTTCGTGTAAAAGGTATATTAACTCTGCTGATATTCAAGCATGGGGTAAGTAGTTGTGATCTGCTTACTCTTTTTATGATTGTCTGTGTCCTCCCTTTTGTTGTGTTGTTGAGCTGGAAGGTTATCAATACTTACCCTAAATATTACAACATTTGGATGTTTGCAGTCTGCCAGTATCCCAAGATGAATATTGTGATGGAGAAGGCAACTTCCTGCTTTTGATTCCCATGTATTGTTCGTGTTGGAAAGATCTAGGCAATGATTGTTGTATTGTTCATATTTTTCATTCAGCTTGATCTCGGTACAATTGTCTCAAATGTCTTTTATGGTGAGAGGGAGCGTTATAGTCATGTTGCCAATTATGGGCTGGTTCATAGGGTTGAGTGGGGGAATTGGGTGTTTTCTTGCCTGAGTCATGGATCAGTTAGCACTATTTATATCAAATGTGGCCTGAATGCTGTTTGAAACTGGAGATACTGATGACCTCAATGATGTGAAAAATTGGAGATACCGTATGGCCTCAATGGTGTTTGTAATCAAAATCTGGATTGAACACAGTGTCTGTATAGAGTGTAGTTCAAGTTTTGTATAGACCTTTTGAAAAGTTTTCGAGGCAAGAAATCTGTTGTATTAATATTGTCTGATTTGTAATAGAGAAACTGCTATGAGGTGCTTTGGACTACTTGGGAATGAATTTTTGTCTCAGATGTCGATAGTCTGTACTGTGGTAGACAATAAGATGATTTCTTTTCTCAGGGATTGCAATTGCTTTCCGAAAGATGGGGTATACCTGTTCATGGTACTTCTTTCGACATCAAGTTGATAAACCTTCCGTTAGACTTGAGTTTTGTTTGGTTCTTGTTCGTTGGGTGATGATAAAAAATGTAATATTCATTTGTATTTGTTGATTTTATACTCATGGAACTTGTTTCTTATTGTACTAAGTTCTTTTGATGCAAGAAAGAACAACAGACTAGTTTGAGCATGAGGTACTTGAAGCGGCAGCAGCTCTCTTCTCAAGTGGTATGTGTTCTAGTTCTCAAGTGTAATATGAGTAAATTTAGAATGTACTGCCGTTTGACAATACTTGTAAGCACTTTGAAGCAGTGGAATTTCATCAACACTACAGTGTTAGAGAAATCTGAGAGATTGCCTTTGGTCGTTTTTCCATAATGTATCTGATTTCACGACTGTTGTACCTACATGGTACTTGTAATGCACAGCAAACCAGGAAATACTTTATTGTATTGCCGCACTATTAGAAAATATAATTGTTGAAGTTACAGGCAGTATTGCTGCTTGAAAGCTGGGATTGATCTTGTCAGGTTTTGGGCCTATAAACTGTTCTGCACCTTCGTTAGTGCTTCATTCATCAATGGATGAAATGCCTTCATTACTCAATCTGCAACTTTCAACGATCTAAAGTTATATTACTTATTGTCCTAATAAAATTCAAGTTTATAATTTATAGCTTACGTGTGTGTAAGTTACATAATTAAAATCAAGGATGCTCCCTCATAAAATGGAAAGAAATAGCCAAACCAAAAGAAGGTTGAGAATTTAAAAAAATACACACTATTATGGCAAGGCTGTAGTTTCCAAGAGCATATGGAAAGTAATACAGGGGCAAGTTTGTGGCATCAAGTCATAGGGCAAAAATATGTGGACCTATGATCTTTGGAGGAATGGATTAGACTTCCAAATAAAATTATTACAAATGTCTCAATGGTTAAAAGGCTCTTGTTCAATCTTTTCCTCTACTGGGCAATTGGCAATGTGGAGAATAGGAAATGGATTGAATGTGAAAATAGGTGAAGACACCTAGCTCCACAAGATTAATGAAGAAACTATCAAGACCCTGGCAATGGCATACTCACTCAAGCTGATGTTATGTCCAAAATTGATCACCATATAGAAACAACACTGGAAATTTGCAAGGTCAACAGGCTTGGAAGGAGGTTCAAAGGACAATCGAGATGGCTATGTTAACATATTACAACTAAGTACAATGTGGAGAATAGGAAATGGAGAGAAAGTGAGAATAGGTGAAGATCCCTAGGTGAGGTTTAAAAGGCTCCAGGAGATTAATGAAGAAACTATTGAGACCCTGCATAACAATGGCACACAATCAAGCTGATATTGTGGATCCAAATTTGACCACCATGCAGAAACAACACTAGATATCAGCAAGGTTCTTGATGGGTTGCTTGGCTGTATATCTGACTTTGATTAAAATCTGGTCTAACTGCTTGGCCTGATCTTTCCTAATCATTTGGATCTGAGTTGTAACCATAGTTTGAAGCCACCTCTTGAGGATTCTGATAGGGTAATGTGTTTGTACCTTTGTAGGTATTGTCATTCAGGTATGACACAGTGGACAGGCTAGCTTCAGTAGCTGTGAAACCACGCCCTGGATTATGTCCTTCAGAACCATGCATGAAGCCATTGTTTACTGGATCTACATACGATACAGAGAAATTATTGCTGGGCTTTTTTGGTTCAAAGATGTTCACACATTCACTAGTTGATGGAACAACTACTATGAAAGAAGGATCAAAGAGGCCATCAAAATAGAAAATAATACAAGTTGTCTTTAGCAAGATGATGGATTAAAGATTAGTTGTAGACTTGTAGTTGGATTTCATCTCTTAGGAATAATGAAGTGCAAAGCAACAACTGAAGTTTTTCCCTGTGCTCAGTAGTCTAGGTTGTAGGTTGGGTTCTCACACTTGCATCTTACTATCTTAGAATCTTTTATATCATGACAAGCATAATCCGCTTACCCCTTTTACTGTGGCTTAATAATGATGACAAAAGTCTATTATAATTCATGTTCAGCCGGTTATACAATTAGTTCATTAACAAATTAAGGAAGCATGTAAATATATATACCGAGGAAAGATGAAATATCTTGACACTAAAGTCCTGATGATGAACCTTAGTTTGTGGGCTTAAAACATCAAAAGAACTATGAACCAAATCACATATACTCCAACAACCAATGGAGGAATGCCTTCATTCATCAATGGATGAAATGCCTTCATTACTCAAACTGCAACTTTCAATGATCTAAAGTTATATTACTTATTGTCCTAATAAAATTCAAGTTTATCATTTATAGCTTACGTGTGTGTAAGTTACATAATTAAAATCAAGGATGCTCCCTCATAAAATGGAAAGAAATAGCCAAACCAAAAGAAGGTTGAGAGTTTAAAAAAATACACACTATTATGGCAAGGCTGTAGTTTCCAAGGAGGTTCAAAGGACAATCGAGATGGCTATGTTAACATATTACAACTAAGTACAATGTGGAGAATAGTAAATGGAGAGAATGTGAGAATAGGTGAAGATCCCTAGGTGAGGTTTAAAAGGCTCTAGGAGATTAATGAAGAAACTATTGAGACCCTGCATAACAATGGCACACACTCAAGCTGATATTGTGGATCCAAATTTGACCACCATGCAGAAACAGCACTAGATATCAGCAAGGTTCTTGATGGTTGCTTGGCTGTATATCTGACTTTGATTAAAATCCGGTCTAACTGCTTGGCCTGATCTTTCATTAACAAAATTAGTTCATTAACAAATTAAGGGAGCATGTAAATATATATACCGAGGAAAGATGAAATATCTTGACACTAAAGTCCTATATAATCAAGGGCACTTGCTCGATTTGATTTTGGGCCTTTTACACCACTTTCTTTCTTCTTCTCGTTTCTATATCATTATTTATTTCTTTCAATTGGTATTAGGGTGTGTATGGTCTTAAGAGCATGCGATCATTGATCAAGCCATCATGACCCATGGCAGCTTTGAAGGGATAAAAGGAAGACGTGTTGAAGCCAATGCTGCCATTGGAGTTTGATTCTTGAATATCATGGAGATTAAGAAGAATTATGTTCCATGCTCAAGGTTAATTACATTAACGTTTTATGTGCTTACTCTACAAATGAATTTGAACAAGTTTTTCATGGAAACCTTTCGAAAAGAGAAAAAATACCTTGCATTATAGTTTATTGGTGGATTCCTATATTTTCTTGGTTGTTGTTACATGTTGACTATTGGAAGATCTGTTTATATTACTGAGAATCTTTCACCTGAAAATGGAGCAGTAAAGGACATATTAACTGTTATACGCTTTTGATTTTTCTGCCTTTGAGAACCTTGTGAGTTGTATGTCATTGAAGGGTGACTTGGTTTGAATAGTTAGCTTTGGAGAGCAGTTAGAGGAAGAAATAACTCAAACCCAAACTCAACAATGGAATTTTTATCAATGTGTCCATTCCAATAGATTATTATTCTAAATCTGGATGATGTGGCAACAATAATTATATATTTTTTGGAATGTACCTCAGCGAATGATCACCTTTTGTAATATTTTAAGTGCCGCTACATAGAGATGTTATTTCTATGCTTAATTAATTGCATTGATGTGCCATAGAGCAATGCAATGCATCTGGATACTTGAAGTCTTGGAATTGCAGAGCAGCATTTGCTTGATTCCTTGGTAGCTGTTTGAAGATCCTAACCAAACTGATGTTTCTTTCAGGATTGTGGTTCTTTGTCATAGTAGTATAGTACGTTGTTCCTGAGATTACCTTTGGTTCTGTTCTGAGATCTGTAGAGAATTGTTGAGCAAGGGGGGAAGATAGCTTCATCTTAAAGCATCCCTCTACCCAACGTTAAGCTTGATGGGAAGAATTATCCTATCTTCAAGTGAAGGGTGCTAAACATATAATTGAAGAATTGATTGTTAAGACTTGTGGAGGGTAAGAAGACAAATTGCACTGTTGCTAAAGAATTAGTAAAGCTTTTGGCGCACAATGAAGATGTGCAGTACATTATAAGTTTTACTATTGCAGATCATATTGGTCCTCAAATTAGAAGTTTGATTAGTTCTTGTAAGATTTGGACTAGGATTCTCTAACAGAACAAGGATTCTCTATTCTAGGAAATGACTGTATGCATTTTAAATGATTGGTTGTGTATATCACTGTTTATACGATACGTATTCAGGATGTGCAAGATCAATTTGGAGCAGTTGATGATAGTATTGATCCTAAAGTTCGTAGTGCCACTGTTCCAATGGTTGAAAAAAATGTTTCAGCCATTTGTGACCAGTGTGAATGCCACTGATAAAGTGGCTAACTTTCTTGGTGGAATGTTACTGCAGAAAGAACATTGCTGGAACAGATTCACTTAAAAGACTGTATACCGAGCACTTACACTGAAATCACTAAGAAGAAAGGGAAGAAGTCTGCATAGAAAAGTTTAAAGGAAAGTTCACAAAAAATCCTTGAAAAATGATGTTGTATCAAGCAGGGCCATTATTGCAGAGATTGTGTCAAGGCCCATTACCACAGTAAATATATATTATTTAGAACTATGTTGTAATTTTTGCCAGGGTTCATGTTTAGGTTCAACTATCACTGGCTACCCTATTCTGGAAGAGCTTTTGCTCTCCTGAAGACATCTTGATCTAACTCTTCATTCTTTGTTTTCACCTCCATAAAAAATCTCTAGTGGATTCATAAATTTTCCTTTTATTGTGACAGACTATTTTATGTGGTATTGTTGGCATACCTCCTTCAAATGGTGTTATTCCTGAATCTCCAATTCACATGAAAGGCTTAGCTACCCTCAAACATCAGGTACCAATATATTGGAATTATCAATTGCAGCTTCTCAGGGAAAAGACACAATTCAGACATTTTATAGACGAGTAACTTACAAGTACTTTTGTTACAGTTGGTGCTTAGCAAGTTAGTGACAACAATCTGGAAAAGTATGCAGAAAAATTCAACCTTAGGGCAATTATACAAAAACATGCAAGAAGCCTATGAGCAAATGCAGACCCCAATGGTTTATCAGCCTCCACCTACCTTGGTAATGGTCTTATTTTTGAGTTTGGGTGTTTCATTTTATCTAATTTTCCTCTCCCTTTATTTATTTGTCTTGTCATGTCCCAACCATTTATGCAGGCACTTAAGGAATTGAAAGAGACCACAATTCAGTTGGCCGCAAGTACTGGGAATATGGATGCCCAGTTGATGAATCAATTTTTAATGTTGACAAGGACGTGGATGACCTGCTTCCTGTTGAGGTGAAAGAACAACAATTGAGTAATTTGTTGCAATCTCTGATGGTGGTTGGCTGCCTTGCAGTAATGCCCATCATTAGAAAGATCCCAACTTCTGTGCTTTGGGGTTACTTTGCCTTCATAAACTTGTTATTGGTCTGTTTTCCCATCGGGAAAATCAATAATGCAAGGTCAAATCAGTTGTGAATGATTGATGGCATAATGAAAAGGCGAACCTTTACTCAAAAAACTAATAATAGATCATTTTTTATAAATGTAGCTTTAGAATGATCTTGCTTTGAAGTAGAGACTAAAATCAAGGAAATGATAGGAAGCCTACAATGCTGGATTAGTGCTTAGTTCAAATAAGCATGACAATGAGAGGCCTTTTGAACATGATTGTGAGGTTATTGTTGATTCAAATATTTTTTCAGCAGAAAAATAAAGCATGGAGTGAACATTTAGTGCACAAATATCCCCTGTTTTAATGGATGACTAAAACCAGGAGGCCTTACAACCATATATGTAAAGTCAAGTCAATGGTTCTACATGGTCCAGTCATTTAATATACTCAAAACTTTAGCCCAAAAATTAATACAATATAAGTCTGCTCTAGAATACAACAGAAGCAAAATAGATCACATATATGCCCTTCCCACACTCATTTCTTCTGCTAATTTTGGACACTGACTACCATTTCAGTTCTGGGCATTTTTGTGGTATTGATGTTTGGCCCAACGGATACCAGCCGAAGTCCCTTCCTTCACCATTTTGGCCCCAGAAGACGCCGCACATTTCATCTTCTTGTTAGTTGTTATAATCTGCTAATCTGGTCAAGACCACAGACTTGTTTTTCTGTGCTGTGTCCTGGTCGTTGTATGAATAATCCCACTGCTTAGGCCCATGTAAGCCCAAATGAATTTCTACGCTCATTGGAAGCCATTAATGCAATCAAATACTGTTCACACAGTGCTTCAATATTTCTAAAATAGTTAAATTGATGTTCACTAGAAGTGTAACAGAGGAACTGAAACTATGAACAGGTTGGACAATCATTGTTGATTCAAATATAACAAAAGATATAATTAATGTTTCTAGAGTAGAAGATACATTTGAGTGGAATTGTCCTTAGCTCAATTGTAATCGCAGCGCTATGTCTTTATTTAAATTCAGTGACTGCAAAAAAATATAATGGGTGTGGATGGTTTCTAAGGTTGAAAAGGAGATGTCAATATGGTGTAATAGATGGTTATCATCAAGGGGGATAAGTTAGTGCTGGTGAAATCCCTACTTGAAGCCATCCCTGTGAGCAAATGCAGACCCCAATGGTTTATCAGCCTCCACATGCCTTGGTAATGGTCTTATTTTTGAGTTTGGGTGTTTCATTTTATCTAATTTTCCTCTCCCTTTATTTATTTGTCTTGTCATGTCCAAACCATTTATGCAAGCACTTAAGGAATTGAAAGAGACCACAATTCAGTTGGCCGCAAGTACTAGGAATATGGATGCCCCAGTTGATGAATCAATTTTTAATGTTGACAAGGACGTGGATGACCTGCTTCCTGTTGAGGTGAAAGAACAACAATTGAGTAATTTGTTGCAATCTCTGATGGTGGTTGGCTGCTTTGCAGTAATGCCCATCATTAGAAAGATCCCAACTTCTGTGCTTTGGTCCTGATTGTTGGCCATCTAACTGGCAGCGTGCACCAGTCTTTGTCCTTAGAACACCAGGCGAATCAAGCATTGTATTGCATATCAAATCTAATAAAGTACCAATGATTCTACAGCTCTGGTTAAGTACTCAATAGTGCTTCCAAGGTTGCAGAACTTCAATCTACAGTCATAGATATTGAATGGGTGTTTGTAGTTATATTGTTCCTCTGCCAAGAACTCTGCTCTTTTGGACCTCAATTCCCCTCAAATAAAAATGTTCTGTTTAATTGGAACTTATTTACATCCTAACATGCAGGTCGATTTCTCCAAGAGAATGTACCTGGGCAACAAATGATATCCAAGTTGAAATCTTAACAATGGAATTAACTAATTATTTTCAATCGATTTCCTTCATTGTTGCTGGTTGATTTTTCCTGGGATTATCGACATCTCATTTATTGGGTTCACCTCACCTTGATTTGAACTTCTTTCATTTGAATCAACTTCATCTCTGGTTAGAACATTTTTTGATTGATTTCATTTTCCAACAAATGTGGTATTTAAGTTACTTTCTTCTTGCAAGTCGATTTTACCGTTATTAGTACACTGCTAGTAGATTTGTTTGACATGATCATTTTCTTCAATTTCAGGGTCGACTAGCTTAATGATAGTGTCCTTTTGCTTCAGCTCATGTTCATTCATCAGTTCTCAATTGATTCTCTCTGTGTTCAAAATGGATTCAAGTAGCTTAGGAATTACATCGATTTCCATGTTCATTCATCAGTTCTCAACTGATTCTCTCTGTGTTCAATGGATTCAAGTAGCTTGGAAATCACATCAATTTCCTTTTATATTGTATTAAAATGTACAGGAATGTCATAGTGGAATTGCTTTCCACAACAATACTTCTTTGTAACTATGGACTTTATCTCAACTCAACTAGATTTCATTTCTAATAAGAGATTTCCTTAATAAATTCGTCTTGACAAATTTTTCTGTTATAAAACTTTGCAAAAGCATACCCTTGTGTATAGCTCACTACACAAGAAAATTCATTTTTGAAGCATAATTCTTATACTTGCAAGTTTCATTTCTCTGTATAGACTTTCTAGAAAATAAATTGCGTGTGAAGAGTCTATATTCCACTCTTGGATTCATTTTTTTCGAGAGTTATGTGAAGGACTAACGAACCTAGTAGTCACAGGACGAAACAAACCCTGAGGCAGTAAAAATTTGTACATGGGTCCATATTTGCTCCCGTTATGGTCCTTACAGAGAGTGCATTGAAGGTAGGTATGTTGCAGTTGGTAGAATACGACGAATGTGCTCCCTTCATGTTCTCTAAGACGACAACTTACAATTATTTGACAATTTCCTCATCCAAATGATTTTGAATGAGTAATTTCATCTAAATTTAACTGATTTTCAAACTGGGATTTAGTCTTCTTAATTTAACTGATTTTCAAACTGAGATTTAGTCAGTGTTATTGAGGAGTGAAATAGAAACTGATTTTCTCTTGCAGAGAATAACAAGGATTGGTGTGAGCTTATACTCTGCCTTATAGACCTTCAAATACAAATAAGCTCTTGTATCCCTATTTCAATCACATAATTTAAATGAATATAATGTCATTTTATTAGAAAAATGCAATGAGTATGAAATAGATCATCAGAATGGCCACGGTAGCCCAGGCTGGTGAGAACTTAAGTATTTTATATCTGACTAAACACATGCACATGAAAAGAAACATCACCTGACATAGACATGAACAGGATAGAATCTAGATATTAGAATTTTGGGGAAAAACAATTGCGCCTTAACAGAGAGCTTCTTATCCTACACCACACATTTCACTCTTTCAAGGTGGAGTTACAAACTGAACATGCAATGACTGAGCTGCATGGTCACCAAAGTTGTAACACACCCAAAAAAACAATGCTTCATATCGGCTTCTCAATTATGTGTGCTTAGCATTAGTGATATAGTCTCTTCTGAACTTTTATTGCAAGTAGAAATTTGATTAAATTTCAGAAGTGCAAGAAATCACAGAAAACCCTCCGGCAGTAAATTGATAGGAGAAGTCTTCAAAAAAACCTGGAAGCTGTCCTGTTCATATTGTCCTGGACTTTTCAGCCAAGTTAATATATCTGTAAAGAATACTATTTTATCCTGAGAAAAGATTGACACTTTGTTTATCACCAGATGAAAATAAATTAGAAGCAAAACATCAGGTTGGTGACAAATCCAAAACAAGTTGCAAGACTGTAACCCAATCTGCAAAACATCAAAAAACTGATTGTCCCAGAGTGGGATGCACTATGGGAAGCTGTGCTGTCCCATCTTTTACTAGTGTCAGCTTCATAGCACCTGCTTCCATTTCCAGCAGCTCTGTCTTTAAGAGAGCATCGGCCTCTATCTTGATAGTGTTGTCATCAAGAGATTTGTAGCTGATTTCCATTTTTAATCTTTATGGCAGCTGTTTATAGTCCTGTAGGACTGAAAGTATGGATGTTGCAAAGCTTCATTAGCTGTTATTCTTTTGTTTCCATCCACTTGTAACATTTGTTTCAGCAAATCCACACCTTCTAGACACCCAACATTTTTAACAAATCTTGTGAGGGATGGGAAAGGCTTTCCCGGATTTGGAAATATGATATCCAACTGCTCCTTTACAGATTGCCCACGAAATAGCGGCTCACCGATGAACAATTCTGCCGACATGTTATTTGTTGCTTTTTTCTAGACTAGCTCTCACAAAGCATTTGAGTTATTCCTATTCCTGGTTGGTTTTTTTATAATTTTATAGACAAGTTCCATGTCGTGGAAATGTGAAAAAAGATAGTGATATTGCCACCATGTGGCTCTTATCATATATGGTTTTATACTTCTTCAAAAAATTCTCTAAGAGTTCACAATGCTAAAATTCACTAGGACTTTACAAAGTTTTATTATTTAGTGAAAGACTTGCCAAGTTCTTACAAGATTTTATAATTGAGTAAAATATTCGCCATCCCTGGTGAGAGATTCGCCAGAAAATTATATATACATATTATATTATTGATAAAATCGCCTTCCATTTTTCCTATATACCATGGAGATTCGCCCAATTATTATATTTATAAATTTGGGGGGGGTTCTTAAAATTTTCCCTGCAACTAAGTATCTGCATATATTGGTAGATCAACTAATTTCTGCTCAACTGCTTCCCGTGTACTTCTCTCAATGGTTTCCTTTGATGTAGCTATCTTGGATACCATGTTAACTGTAACCACCAGAGAGATTCTCAACAACTGTTGTACCTATGGGATAGAGAGGACACTCATGGCAAGCAAATGTCAGCTAAAAGAAAAACAACTTTAAGACAAGATCAAGTAGCAAGTTGGGCTCATGATGGGAATGATTGTGCAATTTTTTCTCACATGGATCACTGGATTACTGCGGGAATTGTGTAGTCCCAAAAATCAGTCGGGAAGCTTTATGACTAGAGCTATGTAATTCATAGTTCAGTCTAGGCCAAGGCAAGGAGAGACTATGCATTACATAGTCTTAGTAGCTAAGATGGGAGGCTAGATCCTGGAACTACGTAGTGAACAGTTGGATCCAACTCAATGTTAACTATACAATCCATTCTATGGATAGAAGTGATCCCTCTACTTTTATGATTGGATCTAGTAACAACAAAAAAAATACATACAAAACTCTCCTAGTTTAAATCAGAATGACGTGAGAGAGGAAATATGGCCTACCTCACTCCTATGCAATCTCTTTTTGAAGTTGATCTCGATCTCCTCACGTCCAAGCTTGATACTCACTATTCTATTGTGAACGAATACCTACAAGAGAGATCAAATAAAGACAACAAAGGAAAACATAGCATATTGCATTCTAATGTAAACCATATGACAGATCAAGGAGCATCATACTAAGAAAGTAGTCATTTATACACTTATGAAAAGTAAACATGCATTGTATTAATAATAAACACAAGAGGGAAGCATACAACCACTACCTTGATGTTGGAAGCCCATTCGATATGGGTTTCCAAGTCCAAGCCAAGAGTTCTCATGATCTCCTTTCTCCTTCACAAATTGGCAACAATTAGGCACAATTTAGCAGCAACATGACCAATCTAGTCTGACCCACCATTTCAAGGTGTAAGGGAATGCATTTATAGGGAAGGAGATGGATTTATGAATCCACAAAAAGGGGGAATAAGGTTCACATATTAAGGGGAAGATCCCTAAAGGTAGGATCAAGGACTCTAAATGGGAGAACTTGACCATATCCTTATTCAACAATAACCAAATCGTCGTTGTCAAGGCTTCTAATAACAGAAGCTTCTGCTCCATTTTTTGAGAGACTACCTGAAGAGTATCAACGCAGATTTCCCTATCCAAAGTCACGCTGCTAATGCTAGTCACTAGTTAGACCAAATGATACCAACATGGGGTTGCTTGCTAAAATTAGCATTGGGTTTGCAAATGGGGTTTTTGACAAGCTCTTCCAGAATTACTTCAAGGCATTTCTTCTTCTTTTCTTCAAGGATGCTCTGATCAATGTTTTTCATGGTGAATTCATTGACAGCTTTTGTCGCTTTGCGACATTTTGGGAAAAGTTTGACAACTCAGGGTATGAGACAGGGAGTGTGACAAATTACTGTATAATAGATTCCCCCTAAAGCATGAAGTCAGAATAGGAAGTGATGGTTGAAGTGCTTTACAAGTCAAGGCAAGGACTTTGGAGAACTACCATCAGGAGACCTATAAATCAAACATAATACAACATATATGACATCTCTGAGTATGTATTTAACAATACACAAATCCATGGCATGGGCACAACCATCCAACTAGAAAGGATCATGTGTATGGATCCCTGGCATGGACACAACAATCTGACTACAAAGGATTATATGTATGGATTCACGACATGGACGCAACCATCTAACTAGAAAGGATCATATGTATGGATCCATGGTATAGACACAGCCATCCAACTAGAAAGGATCATGTATGCAATCATGAATACTAAATAACTCCACGTAGCCTGTATTTATCAAATGAAATCTAGGGTCTTCATCTCTATCCTGATCCAACCAAAGTACAAATATAACCATGCAGATAGACGTTTTGAAGTCGATCATGGTAGAAACCATTTGATTACCAGTCAATGATGTAAACTGTTAATAGGTACGAGAGAAACCACCAATAGTGACAATGTATCTCATGGTACAACAACAAAATCCACGAGTGTGAATAAGGAAGATGAAGTTCAACACTCGTAGAATCATCCGATCGAAGGCCAATGATGTGAACCTATCTTCGAATGCAAAGAACCTACCATTGAGGCATGCAAGCTCCAAGGTACCAAAAGGGAGTTTCTATATCATCTTGTTAGATATTGAGTTGGAGTTGAAAGGAAATGATTTGTCAAAGGAGGGCCATAATGTTTCCCATATCATCGAAAGTAAACAAATGATTTTGTAAATTTGGTGAGAGTGATTCAGGATTGTAGCAGAGAAGGTCAAATGGGGTATACGAGGTTTGAATTTGTGATGAGCCTCATCATTGGGTAATTATATGGGCCTTAATTCACCTCCTAGCTTATTCAAACCAACTATTCTCACAACTTATTGCATACTTTTGATTATATTTTGTTCATGATATGAGTTAGAGTTGGATATTTTGCTTTGTGGTCTAATGTGCATTTAATGTAGGATTAAAGGATAAAATCAAGGAATTTTGGCAAAGACCTTGGTCAAAACTTGAATGGGACAAGGGAGAGGAATTATAGGAGGTAAATCCTCCTCATTTACTAGCCCCCATTCGAATATTCCTCCATCAGCTCGGAGTGCAAACAACCAAATCATGAGGACTAGAAGGTAGCCAAGCAAGTGAAAGTCAAAGCACCAGTTTATCTCGAGTTTGGGAGCAAAGCCTCCCTAATTTTAAGGAAGTCATTGGAGACTTCAGATGTATAAGTGGAGAGGCCTAAGAACTCAGTAGGATTCAGATTTTTTTTATTATAAAACTCTACTCTATTTTTGAGCTGCAAGACTTGTGACAATTTTTTATGTAATCCATGGTTTTGATAATAAGAATGAGTTTTGTTTTGATCCAACAGTGAGTTAACTCAAACGATTGAAGCTCTTGGGTTAGGGTCCTACCCTAGCAGCCAAGGCTCCTCTTTATTGTACATGTATGCTAGCATAGGTTCATGGTTTAATTGTTCATTTGATTAAGTAGCAACATTTCCATTACAACGTGTAGAGTAGATTGGTTGTGTTTTAGTTTGCTTCCATTTGTGCCTCCTTTCATTAGCAGGTTAGCAAGGAGAAAAAGATCACCATAAGGTTTTTAGCAGGTGTCTTAGCCTCACCTCCTCCCTGATGGGACCATGACTTGAGGAAGAGACCCTTCAGCAACCCCAAAAACACTGTTACACAATAATTTGTCATTGTCTTCACTCCAGTCCTTCTACTGTGTCATGTGTCCAAGTCAAACATGCTCATATTGAAAAAATGCTCTATGATATTGCCAAATGAAGTTATCTGCCTCATCGCAACTGTGGACTTAATATACGCGCTGAAGGGCACTCATGAACAGTCCAGCCGCGCTACTAGCGCAGAAGTACATCTGAGTCCCCCAATGGTCTGATTTCATGCTCCAACACGAGGTTACTTATTATCTATGGCGATGATCTGACTAGCTACATTGCTCACTAGAGATGTCAGTGCTAAAGCTCAGTTATGCACCCACGATGATCCAGATTGGGCGAATTTGTTCCAACAATCGGCCTTCTAGATGACTCCAGACCTAGTTGTTGGCATAGTTTGTGTCGCCTTTCCTCCTCTGGTATGGTTGTTCCGTCATTTGTGCTACCTTCCTTAGGGATAAGCTCACTCTTCCACCTTTCATGGAGACTTCTTCTCCTATTTAAACTCTCACCATTGCTATGCATTGCTAGTTTGGATAGTTTGGATAGTTGGCTAGTTGGTAAATTCTTGGATTGAGCAGTGCTATTAGTGTAGCTGGTGTGAGTGTGACAAGTGTGGGATTGTTGATAGTTTGTGGAAGGTTGTGAAGTTCCCTTAACTTTTTGTAAAACTTATGAGTGAGAGAGAGAATCTTTTATGTTGGGAGATCCATCTTCAAAGCGTGAATGCTTGAAGAACATGCTGGCTGGATTCCTTTGAGAAGGCTTGTGACGTTAAGACTTTGGTTGTAAGCTTGCTCTTATTTCATTATTAATATAATCAATGATGTTTTCCTATGTCTTATATGTAATTTACTTGATAGCTCATGACTTCTTGACTTTGTGAGTAAACATATCATTGTTGTTTTTCGGTTACGTGCTTTGTTGTATTTCCTTTGCATTGTTTCAGGATTGATCACTCATTAGAAGAAGGAAGCGGAAGCTGGAGCAGCACAACAGAACTCCATCGACCACCAGTTGAGGTAGGCCTCCAACTATGACTGTTTAACGAAAGCTATTGTTGATTTGTCCTTGTTTGTGACTAGACCCACTCTAGGGCTAGAGGGGTTGCCTCTGTCCGCAGAGGGAACACTTTCCTGCATCACAAATTGGCGACTCCGCTGGGGAGTTTGGCCTTTGTTCTTCTCTTGTTTTCTCTTGTTTTGATTTTGATTTGGTCTCTCTTGAAGTTTGGGGATTGACTATCAGTCTTTTGAGTTTCTTGGGTTGATCTGGGAAATACCTCTATTTGATTGAAGGATTGATTGGTTTTGGTTCGGGAGTTTTTGTTTGCCTGTCATTGTTTTGAACATCATTGCAGATAAAAGCTTAACAGTCGTGCTGTCATCGCGGTCACCCTTTTGTAATATCCTATGCATCGCTCAATAACGTCTCACAGTCACGATGGTTCTGAAAATCTGACCATCGCAGAACATTCATGTACTTCCACGCTGACATCACTCTATTGTTGCAGTTAGTTCTTTATCAACGCTGGTTGCTTGTGTATTACCTGCGCTGATTGCTGTAGAATTGATTTTCTCAATTCTGCCTCTTGAGTCCATCAGTCCTGTCAGTCCCTTGTTTTTTTCACTTTCTCAATGGCTTGTTTTTCATTGTTTATGGTTAAGGCACTCCTTTGTCAGCTTTGTTGAATGAATCTTACTTTTTTGCCTGTGTGACCTAGTTCATTATTTCAAGTTTCTTGAATCAGTTGGCTTGGTTGCTGGTTTGCTCAAGGTTCGTTTGTAGCTTTCTTCTTGGTTTGATTGAGCCTTCCCCATTGCTCATTTTTGGTTGATTGTCTAGTGACTGTTATTGAACCAATCTTTGGTATTGGTTCGATTTCTTTTCACTACCAAACATAGATCACAATTGTTTGGATCAACTGGTTTTTTCCACACTTGCTTGTTGCTTATTTATTTCTTATAGATTTAAAGACATCAAAATAAAAAGGATTGCATCAATGTAGTATACGAAAGTGAAAGTGAATTTGCATTTCAAGTTTGTATATTGGAAAGCGAATGATAAAATCTCTCATTAGTAGTATCCGTGCACTTTAGGAATTGATGTCTGTATGAATTGAGTGACTGTCTCTGTTTATCTTGGTTTTCTTGGTTTGGGAATGATCTCTCTACCCTCCCGTAGGTAGGTGTTCATTGAAGAAAAAAAATATTTCGCTCATTCTAGTTGCATCCTAGGATTTGTTGTATACATATGGTAAGGCCTGAAAACTGAAACATAATCCAAGATCAACTCTAAAATGAACTGAATAAACCTAACAACGCATTGGAACATAAAGCACACTATTTAGAGGTCTAGGCTGGAGACATGCTCCGGCGTCATTAAACCTAGTCACTATTGTCTTCACTCAAGGTTGGATGATTCCTCCTTCTGTGACTCAATAGAGGTCTAGTATGAAATTTTGGTCCCATGTACCGTCGAGTATATGTTGGGAGACCCCACTAGGTTATCATCCTTTATCCATAGGAAGCCATGTCTGCTGCCTTGCAAACTGTAACGCACCGAACATAGCATTCGGGAAGATTGACTGTCGTATGGAAAGTCCTTGGTTTTCATACGACTGCCAAGGTGTATATTCAGTTTTACAGGTTGTTTGGCAAACCTTTTGCCTAGTTCTCTAGAGTAGTCACTTTCGTTCCTTTTCGGACTCCCTAAAAGAAAAGGTCCATCTGAGCACTTGTCACTTCAGGCTCATTAAATATTCGAAGGCGACTAGAGTCATCTTTTTGTCCTTTTCTTGACTCTTTAAAAATGAAAAGGTCAAGTTCTGTTCCTGTGTCTTAAAATTTATTCGGCCATGTTCAATTTTACCCTGTTAGATCTTGTTTGCATTTTAGCTTATGTAGGTTTATTTCTCATTAGTTTTCCTAGGATTTTTGAATGGAATCATCTTGGCAGAATCACTGATCCCGTCTCCCGTTCCAAGTGACCAAGGGTCTCCCTCTTCTATTTCTCCTGAGATACCAGTTGTCAGTAATACTCTCCCTGTTATTCCGAGTATCCAACTGATTAACTCTCGCACTCCAGAAGATGAGTCTTACGATATTCATTGGAACCCCATTTGGGAGCCTTCTGAAGAAGATATTCCCGGTACTCCTCCTAGTGTTTCGGTCCCAATTTCTTCTTTTGACATGGATGATACATCCCCCATCATGAGTGAAGAATCCATAGTGACAAGTGGTGAAATTCCTATCCCAACAGAAACTTCACCCTTCCATGTCACCCCTCTCGGTGTCACGCTGCCTTTACGCTATAAGGCTTTGAGGGATGTTATGGGTTCTAGAATTCCCCTTACGAGTTCCATGTGGTCTCATACTGTCACGCCGACTTCGGAGTCTTTTATCCCTCAAATTCACAATGTGTTTGTCACCTCAGTCCCAACTATTCCAACTGTTTGTGTGGCTTCCTCAGCCCCTCTTGTTGGTGTTGTCATTGCATCCTCAGTTGTGACCACTGTTGCTAAACCTTCGTCCGGATCTACAAATAGTGGCCCATCGGCATCTACATCCAGAGTTTTTCATCCTACACTAAATGCCCCATCTTCTTCTAGTTTCATTCCAGCAGGGGGGGCATACGATCAATATTTACAAGCTCTTCAGAATCCGACCCCCAAGATCCGTTTCATTATTATGATTCTCAAGGAGCTCATATTCATTACCCCGGACCTTTTCCATCTCAACCCGTGGTTGAGGTGACGGTTCCATTATCCGTTGCTTGGGGTACCACCGGTTATCATGGTGGCCAAGTACCCCTGCCAAATTTCAAGGACCACCCTATCAAGGTCAGCCGTCTTACACGCAGCCCTCCTATGGGCAGTAGTATTATGGACAACCTTATCCAGGGCAACCTAGAGGCCCACAAGGACAACCCTTCTAGGGACAACCTTCGGCCTCTGATGGTTCATCTTTTACTTATTTCGGGCAACCTTCTGGTAATCCAGGACAACCTTACATGCAACAAGGCCAACCTAGTTTCCAGCAAGGCTACCCTTCTGGGCAAGTCGGTCAGCCTTACATCTAGCAAGGCCAATCGACTGTCCAGTCTAGTCAACTGTCTGGACAAATTGGTCAGCCTCAAATCCAATCAAGCCAACCAGCCGTCTAGTCTGCTTAGCCATCCGGTTAATCAGGACAACCCTCAGTTGTGCAAGGACAACCCAATACCCAGCAAGCTCAACCTTCTGGGCAAATGGGTCAATATCAATCTCGACTAGGTCAACCTTCTGGCCAGATGGCTTAGCCTTAGTTCTCTCAAGGACATCCATCTAGGCTTGCTCAACTGAGCACTCAAATGATTGTTGCTTCTCAAGCTCCACCCGGTTTTTAGCCCCAGTCTGGGCTCCAGACCTAATCCGGTCCTCAAATGTAGGTTGGACCCCATTCTCAACCTGCTTATCAGACGTAGCTTGGCTCCCAGGCCCAGTTTGGAGCCCAACTACCTTATGGTTTCTAGCAATCCCAAGGGCAAACCCAATTTTCCCCATACCAAAATTATCAACAACTGCAGGTGAGTCCTTACCAGAATTACCAGCAACCGTATGTTGCTCCTGCAGGCCAAGTTGGTAATCAATGGAATGCTAGGGGGCAGATCCAGGGTCAGCCATCCAATTATAGCTATAACCTCTATGGACAAAATCCCTATAGACAGAACCCTTCTGGGCCAAATCCGTCCAGACAGAATCAATGGGGGAAACAAGTAGCTGGCTGGAACTCTGGTGCTACATCCTACCCGCGGCCTCAGATGTCCTTCAACCCTCAATTACCCTTTTTAGAAATGTTGGAGTTACCGGATGTGTCCAAACTGACAAATTATCCTATTCTTCATAATCCGTATTGGTCGCTGGTTCCAACTAAGATTCTCGGTGATTGTCCCAAGTTTGACGATAAAGCTGGAGAAGATCCCCAGGCCCACGTCATGACTTATCATCTAGGGTGTTTGTGAAATTCATGGCTTGATGATTCAATCGGGCTCCGCCTTTTTCAACGGACCTTCACTGGCTCTGCTACTAAATGGTATATTGAGTTAGCTCGCGGATCTTTTCAAGACTTTAACTCATTGGCTATGGAATTTTTAACTCATTTTCAGTTGCCGATTCGATATAAAATGGACACACATCTCCTGACATCCTTGAAATAAACAACGGCTACACATATCTCCGATCATATCCATGAAGGAGATGGTGTCGCCGTTTGATTAAGTTTTGGATTCCCGATCAGCTTCTAACCGACTAGTTCATGACCTCATTTGTCGGTCCGATAGCGCGGGACATTGCTATGGGGGCATGTGTAACTAAAGAGCAGGCTATTACATGTGCTCAGTACCTTAACTTGGTTTACTCCCAGTCCGGTACACTATATGATTATTTTCCTGATGCCCCGAGGCCCGGAACTTCCAAAGCCTCGCCAACACCATCTATTGACGGCATCATTGGTTCTATTAATCCGTCCTCTAAGAAATCTTCCGCGAACCCTGGGAAGCAAAAGTCAAATGCTCCGAATGAAAATACTTCTCAGGTTGTATCCAATTCTGGTAATACTTCCGAGGTTAACGCCGTCCAGTCCACCATGGCAGACAAAGCCTCAAAAGGAAAAAAGAAGGGAAAAGGGAAGAATAAAGCTGATCAACCGAAGCAGGATTCCCCTAAACCTCCACCCGAGGAAGGTACCAAACGCAAGCCTAAGTATCCTTACCTTATCTGTGACGAGGATCATTATACCAAAGACTGCTCGAGGCGGTCTGAAGTTAGTCATTTGTTGAAAGGTGCCCCCAGGACTCCTGCCATGCTCAAAGAACCCTTTCCCTCACAACAAACGCAAATGGTGGCTGATCCATCCCAATCCTCTTCTCCCTTTGGTTCTCAGGTATTTATGGCTGGGACAATTCCCGTCCACATTAGTACTCGGGCAAAAGAGTATCCATCGCCTGCCGGGAAAGAGCCTGAGGTCCCCTCTAGCACTCCTCCATCTAGTTCTGGTCCCCTCCATATTGAGAGACCAAGCACTGAGACGCCCATCCAACCCCCTCCTAAAGGTGTACTCCGAAAGTCTTCTTACAACCCTAATTCTCGTGCTGCTTAGCACTATAGCATCATTGAGGACTTAGCCCAGGCTCCGTCAGCTATGTCTGCTTTAGAAGTTCTCCAGAGCTGCCCCTCTTAGAGGAAGTCCTTGCTATCAGCTATTGGTGGCATTGACCCGACCGACTCGGATCTGATCACTTTTGACCTAGACAGTCATATACCAAGACTGCCTCACCAAATTTCCTTCCTTATCCAGGTCATCATCAATTCTAAAATGATTCATCGTACCGTCATTGATGAAGGCACTTCTACTTACATAATGTCCATTGCTTGTTGGAAGGCTATTGGTTCTCCAACTCTGAGCCAGTCTCCTATGACCTTGGAAGCCTTTGATGGGAGAGAGTCTCGCCCTTATGGTATACTCCAACGCTTGCCTATTACTTTGGAAGGGAAAATGGTCGAAGTGGAGGTTGAAATCATTGATGCCAATCTAACTTACAACCTCCTTTTAGGACGAAGCTGGACATACGCCATGCGAGCTGTGGCTTCATTTCTATTTCGTGTCATTCGTTTCCCTCATCAAGGGAAGATCGTCACAGTAGACCAGCTATATTTCTTCACCTCCTCCTCTTTCGATGGCAACGTGCCTTTTGTGGAGCATACCTCCATTTCATGTGAGAGTGTGGGAGCTGGACTCTTTAAAGATCCTGCCCTTGGGTGTTTTTTCACTCCCACCTCCCATCGTCGCTCCTATTAATATGATTTCTGTTCACTCTGATCCTTGGGTTCTTCCCCCTGCTGATCAGATAGAATCCTGGGGCAATGAGATGCTGTTGAGTCCTGCCAAGCTCAACTACATCGAAATTGTTTTTGCATCGGGTCTACCCTCTGAATATGCTCCTTCGAGTAGAGCTCTTGACTCGTACGCTCATTCCCCTTGGCTTGGAGATGGCGCTTCTTCAGACACTTTAAAGGAAATTTTTCCTTCTGATGAAGCCATTATTGAGACCATGTCTTCCAAGGAACCCCCTTGGTCTGATCATCACCATCATTCCTCGTTTCTCCCTGCCCACCAGGAAATGCTTACCTGTCTCGAGTGGTTTCCTCCTTGTCTCCCATCCCAACCCCTTCAGACACCCATTCAAGTTTATCAAGTGTCTTCTGAAGGGAACATGGGAAACATCATGCAAACTCAACCAATCGAAATCTCTGTTAAACCAGGGATCGTCGAGCACATCCATGTTGGAGTAACTTGTACTCTGGAGGAGATTCAGCTCTATACTAATCTTTTTCGCGAATTCCGTGATGTCTTTGCTTGGTCTTATGAAGAAATGCCCAGCATCGATCCTAGCATCTTGGTGCATGAGATACCTACATATCTGGGTGCTAAGCCTGTTCGGTGGCGTTTACGCCTTGTGCACCCCTGAAAGGCTACAACTATTAAAGCGGAAGTTGAAAAGCTTCTTAAGGCTAGTTTTATTTACCCCATCCCACTCACAGATTGGGTCTCTAATATCGTCCCTGTGACTAAAAAACAGGGCACTATCAGGGTCTGTGTTGATTATCGTGATATTAATCGAGCCTATCCCAAAGATAACTATCCTACACCCTTCATTGACCAGCTCATTGATGAGTGTGCCGGGAGTCAAATATACTCATTCATGGATGACTTTTTTGGTTATAACCAGATTAATATTGCGCCTGCAGATCAACAAAAGACCGCCTTTATCTGTCTGTGGGGCACTTTCGCCTATAAAAAGCTCCCTTTCAGTTTAAAAAATGCCAGTGCCACCTTCCAACGCACAATGTCTTATGCATTTCATGATATTCGACACATTGTGTAGCCTTACCTGGATGATCTACCAGCTCATTCAGCAAAGTGCCAGGACCATCTAGCTCACCTTCGCGAAATTTTCCTCCACTGTCGACACTATCGTATTCGGATTAATCCTCATAAGTGTGTCTTCTACGTTGAGTCAGGCAAACTTCTCAGGTTCATCGTCTCCTGAGAGGGTATCCGTTTGAATCCCCTTAAGGTCGAAGCCATCCTGAATCTCCCTCCCCCTGCTTCTTTGTAGCAATTGCAGAGTTTGCAGGGTAAAGTGAATTTTTTACAACGATTCATTCCGAAGTATGCTGAAGTGGCCAAAGGTTATACGCGGTTATTGAAGCGGGATACCCCTTTTCTTTGGGATGCCGCTGCACAAGAGTTCTTCAAGCACCTCAAGGCTCTCCTTGTTTCTACTCCATTGTTGCGTCCTCCTGATTATCACCGTGACTACACTCGTTTCTGCAGTCCAACGTTTCCTCCATTATATCTTATTGCGTACTACAACAGTGGTTTTTGATTGCAACCCGATGATGTACATCCTGTCACGTTAGTTACTGGGGGGCAAGTACTCGAAGTGGATTGTCATCCTCCAAGAGTTTGACTTGGAATTCACCACTGCCAAGTCTAAGAAATCCCTCGTCTTTGCTGAGTTGCTTTGCTCTCTGCCATCTCTTACCATGCCCTCTCGGTCAGAGGACCATATTCCGGACGAAACTCTGTTCTTAATTAGCACCCTCGATCCCTGGTACGGGGATATCATTGTCTATCTTCAGATGTCCTCTTTTCGTCCCGATGTGTCTAAGGATGCTCGGCGATGGATTCGCCATCAGTCTCAGCCCTATCGTATTATTGGGGACACCCTGTACCGTCTCGGTGCTGACTCTGTTCTCTGCCGATGCTTAACATTCGAGGAAGCTGAACGAGTTCTAAATGACTGCCATTCTAGCGCCTGTGGTGGTCACATGTCCGGATATGCTACTGCTCAGAAGATCCTCCGTGCTGGTTACTTTTGGCCCTCCATCTTTAAGGATTGCATTCTTGTCATCCGCTCTTTTCATGAGTGCCAAATCTACCAACGGAAGATGTGTGCGCCTCCCGCTCCATTGCACCCTGTCATTATTGTCGTCCCTTTTGCCAAATGGGGCATTGATTATATGACCTGTAACCCTCGCTCGGCCAGGTGGCATGGGTATATCATCATTGCCGTTGATTACTTCACAAAATGGGCCGAGGCGATGCCTACACTATTTGAAGATGGTCACACAGCGGCGCAATTTTTATTTAATCATGTTATCTCACGGTTCGGAGTCCCTCAGGCTATCGTCACTGACCACGGCAAGCATTTCCATAATCATATGATGATTGAGTTAACAACCCAGCTAGGCTTGTGGCATGATAGTTCGACACCTTACTATCCTCAGGCTAATGGCCAAGTAGAAGCCAGCAACAAGATTCTAGTTATGATGCTTCAATGCACCATTGGCATGCACAAGTCCAACTGGCACTTGATGTTGTTCTCCACCTTATGGGCCTATCGAACCTCTATGAAGGATGCCACCGGGTTCACCCCATTCTAGTTGGTTTATGGGCTGGAGGCTACCCTTCCAACTGAATGTGAGATCCCTTCTTTGAAATTAGCTGTCGAATTACTCCCCAACACTACTCTGGTAGAAGAATGCCTTCTCTACCTAGAGCGGCTGGACGAGACTCATCGACTAGCCTCTCTAGCTATTGAAGCACAGAAGAAGAGAGTGAAAACTCACTTCGATCATACTGTCCATCCTCGTTCTTTTGTTGAAGGAGATTTAGTTCTGCTCTATGATCAAGCAAATGATAAGCTGGGGCCAAGAAAATTCGAGCCCATGTGTCACAAGCCTTATATTGTAAAGTGAGTTTTGCAAAAAGGGGCCTATGAGCTGATTGATTATGAAGGGAACCCTCTAGATAAGCCCCGAAATGGGCTTTACCTAAAAAAATATTATGCATGAACTCCATGCACTTTGATTTGTACATACGTGTGTTTTCAGCAGGTGTGTTGTGTGTGTGTTTTCATGTTTGGCTTGGTGTGTAGGCATAATTGCCGCTTATTGTGTCTTTTGCTTCTTGTGCAGATGTCTGGTACACCTTACGTTGGTTTCGCTGATGGTGCCTGCCGCAGTACCCACAACCTTTCTTCTGCGGCATGGGTGATCTACAATCCTCACGGTGAGTTAGTAGACCTTCAAGGTGTTTGTCTGGGTTGTACCACAAACAATGTCACTGAATATAGTGTTGTTATTGAGTTACTGACCGAGGCTATCAATCTCAGTATTCGTACATTGGTTGTGAATCTGGATTCTCAGCTTGTCGTCCACCAACTTAATGGGCGATATTCCATCAGAGACCATCGGGTTTTAAGGTTGTATTTACATGTTAAATTGTTAGAAAGGAATTTTGATTTCATCACATATCAGCACATTCCCAGAAGATTAAACACGTTAACTGATGCATTGGCAAACCATGTATTGGACAGACATTTGCGTAACATGTAATCAAAATAGCATATACGAAGCATGCAAAACATAATAATGAACCATAGGAATATGTATATATATATATATATATATATATATCTCGTGTGGTGCACCGAGGTGCTCAAAAAATAAGTCTATATGTCCAAATAAAGTCTGTGTTCTCCATACATCTGAAACACATGTCTCTCAAAAATCAGCAGGAAATAAAACCTAGGCATCTACTGTAGTGGGTTATGCTCCCTATAGCACACCACCGCTCGTGCCACTCGCCTCAACAGGTGGTGCACCCTGGGTATCACTCCTACTGTGTGAATCTGGAACTCTATGGGGAACTCCTCGACCCCCATGTAATCAGGGATCCCCGCCGTCAAGCCCTCAAGATTGCGGGCCACTGTCTCCACCGAATCATCAATTGGAGGAGCCAAGGCCAACACTGTGATGCCCTGTGCATCCCTCCATGCCTTTGGAGCTAGCCATATAGGTCTCACTGGTCCCACATCTGCGAATACCATAGAGTTCATCATTAGGACATATACATGAAAAAATCTAAAAAAACATCATAAAAATAAAATGCAAAAATAATGTGATCAAGTGTCTTACCACCATCATCCTACTGCTCGCCAGTGGGCAGCTGCATGTCAGGGTCTCCGTGGAAGTCCATGCCAGCATATGGCTAGTCCTCAATGAAGATCGTCTGGTTCTCCAGCCACTCACGGAACAGTGTCCCTAACGACACTGGTCGTCCGCCACCTCCTCGTGGCATAACATGTGCTCACCATGTGATCCTGGTCTCACGTGGTCTGGGCAAATCCAAATCCATGTCCTGCAACTGCAATGTTGGCACCCGCTCCAGCATGAGCGGGACTAAGATAGACCTGTAGCCAAACGGTTTCGTCTCTCCTCGATGGCAATTGGTAAGTTGTCTCTTCATATTGGCCGTCACTGTCTCCACCCAGTTGAACATGGTCGGATTGAGACATTCGAGATCCAACCGGAGATGGGTCTTCGATGCCTCGTGTTGGGCTTGGGAGCTCGCTGCCCTCGTCACCATAAATAACATTGCATAAAGAACCACGTCTTCCACCGTCGGGATTTCCACCTTCCCGCTCCTCGTTTTGCGTGCCCGTGGGCACACTCGTGCCATCAGCATCTCTAGAGAATCACCCCCGGGTCACTGCCCCTCTAGAATGGGCCTCTCACCGTGATGGGACAACCCGGTCAGGAAATATACGTCTGTGGCATCGAACTCGATGTCTCGGCCTCGGATTATGAATTTTCCATCTGTTGGATTCCAGGCGCGAATCAGTAGCTCTAGTAAATCGGGTTGGGACCGAAGGTGCGGAGTAAGGAAGAATTTTAGCAACCCGCATGCACGTAAAGCATTTCGGCACCCAGCATCAGCAAAAGCTTCCACATCATTATCATCATGCGTTCGTTCCTGCCAAACAAACGCCATGATGTCCTGCATGATGAGAAAAAATGAATTAGAACTTCGTTTGCAAGTTTCAATACGTAATTTGCACAAAAAAATAGTTTTGCGTCGCCATTGCGACTATTTTTAAAACAGTCGCGATAGCGCGAGGTAGCCAGTTCAATTTTCTCACGGTCATCGCGGAAGTACATCATATTCTTGCGATGATCAGAAAGTGTTATGTGTAAAACGTGCTCGGTCATCGCAGACCCGAGCGACATACCCGTGATGACCGAGAGGCGGACTCCGACTCAAAAATCCATCAAAACTAACATATCTAATGCCAAAATGCACCAAAAAAATACTAAAATGAAGCGCAAGAAGAAGTCTATTTACTTGGTAGAAGTTTCAGGATGAATAGTGGACGAATGAGGCCGAAATTAGCTCGCTAACTTTGCTCAGGTTGGTGCTCCAAAACGCTCCAAGGTGAAATGAACAGTGCCAATGGTAAAAATAAATGGATTAACCCCCCTTTTATAGTAATTTTTGAAAATTAAAAAATTATATTTTAAAAATGTGGGTTTTTTCTCATTTTTATCACATGGTTAGTTAAAATTTGGCTTTTTAACTATGTTTCCGCATATATTGTTCATTTTATGTCGAATGGGTTTATGTTTGACGTGTTTTGTGCAAAGCTACAGGTAGTGGAGTTATCTCATGCTTCGTGTACACTTGATCCATAAAGTCTTCTTTAACGCTCTTTTCCGACTTAAAAGAGGAAAAGATAGCCGAGTTGTTCCTCTTGACTCGTTAAAAGAAATAAGAGGCGATCACCTTTAAGCTCTTTTCCGACCGTGTAAACACGAAAATATTGCCAGGCCTTTATCATTTCAAGCTCGTTATTGGTTACGAAACGACGTGATTTCGATCACTTTTCTACTTTTTCGGGTCGAGGTCACTAGTCACGAAAAGTACTCCTCAATCGTAATGGTCAAGCAGTTCTTTCAAGTATCGTTTTATACTTTTTTGGGCTCGAGAGACACAAATTTACGAAAAAGGACCCCCATGGAGTTTTCTTTCCCGTGTCTTTTTCAAACTCTCTAAACATGAAAAAGACTCGGAGTTTTACCTATGTCGGACTCGTTAAACCCTGACGACATTGGACTCCTCACCATGACGAGACTCGAGCTTCTCCTCCCTAGGGCTCGTTAAACTATTACTAGGTTGGATTCAACCGATGGTCGAACTTGTATTACAAGCATATGCTATCCCCTTCAAGCTTGTTTTCAAAAATAATTGGGGTACTCGCCAACAATGGTGGGGGAAAAATTTGGAAATCATCATTGGCAGCTAGTCACTCTTGAACATCGACACTTTTTGCTTCTTGTTGGGTTGGGACATCCATACATCGTCATTTGGTCTTCCACAGGTTTGGGTTTCCATTTAGCCTCATTCCATCCAATTCACACCGTCTCCATCGAGCCTCTGATCCCTTGGTACCTGAATGCTGCCACCCTCCGGAGTCGTGTCACCGACATGTTCAAGAGTATAATCCTTCTGCAGTTTACACCCTTGCCTCTTCCTCTGATACTCTGTTTTGCCATCTATTGCTTGTGCCTTATCTCATGTCATTGATGGGGGAAACTTTATGGCCCTCCTGCGACCGATCATCTCTTATCGAAATCAGCGCATTATCCAGGAGATTGATCTAGAGATCCCCTTTGTTACCTTAGAGATTGCATGCCTCAATGGCAAGTTCTTCGCACCTGATGGTCGACTTTCATCATTGGTCATCGATTGGGTGATTCCACAAGTGTTCGACTTCAGCTCCTTCTTCACACTTCGTGGATTGTGCTGAATAGTACCTTGAGAACCATTAGTATTATTGGTGGTTTCTCTCGTGCTTGTTAACGGTTTTCATCATTGACCTATAATCAAGTGATTTTCTATCATGCTCAACCTCAGCACATCTTTTCGCATGTTAGAATTTGTACTATGATCGGATGGGTTCAAGACCCCGAACTTAGATTACACATGTTCGGGCTGCGTGGATTGGTTCGTGATTACATGACTCATCGATGGATGGTTACGACCATACCTGAGTCTTCATGGATGGCTGCAACCATACCTTTATTATTATCATGGTCCTATTAGCTGGATGGCTGCGTCCATACCACAGACCTAGTTCGTATGTCTTTTGGATGGCTACACCCATGCCTAGACTACATGTATTTCATCATCAGAGATATCAGTTGTACTTGCATGCAGGTTCCTCCAAATGGTGTCCCAGCTCTGTCAATTTCGTAAAGCATTTCACCCCTCCCACTCTCTCGGGCTTCATACTATAGGGGGCATCTGTTACACAATAATTTGTCACTGCCTTCACTCCAGTCCTTCTACTATGTCATGTGTCCAAGTCAAACATGCTCATATTGAACAAATGCTCTCTGATATTGCCAAATGACCCACTTTTCCTAAGTTATCTGCCTCATCGCGACTGTGGACTTAATATATGTGCTGAAGGGTGCTCATGAATAGTCTAGTCGCGTTGCCAACGTGGAAGTACATCTGATTCCCATGATGGTCTGATTTCATGCTCTAGCGCGAGGTTACTTATTATCTTTGGCGATGATCTGACTAGCTACATTGCTCACTATTGATGTCAGCACTAAAGATCAGTTATGCACCCGCGATGATCCAGATTGGGCGAATTTGTTCCAACAGTCGGCCTTCTGGATGACTCCAGACCTGGTTTTTGGCATAGTTTGTGTCGCCTTTCCTCCTCCGCTATGGTTGTTCCGTCATTTGTGCTATCTTCCTTGGGGATAAGCTCACTCTTCCACCTTTCATGGAGACTCCTTCTCCTATTTAAACTCTCACCATTGCTATGCACTACTAGTTTGGATAGTTTGGATAGTTGGATAGTTGGCTAGTTGGTAAATTCTTGGATTGAGCAGTGCTGTTAGTGTAGCTGGTGTGAGTGTGACAAGTGTGGGATTGTTGATAGTTTGTGGAAGGTTGTGAAGTGCCCTTAACTTTGTGTAAAACTTATGAGTGAGAGAGAGAATCTTGTATGTTGGGAGATCCATCTTCAAAGAGTGAATGCTTGAAGAACATGCTGGCTGGATTCCTCTAAGAAGGCTTGCGACGTCAAGACTTTGGTTGTAAGCTTGCTCTTATTTCATTATTAATACAATCAATTATGTTTTACTATGTCTTTTATGTAATTTACTTGATAGCTCATGACTTCTTGACTTTGTGAGTAAACATATCATTTTTGTTTTCCGGTTACGTGCTTTGTTGTATTTCCTTTGCATTGTTTCAGGATTGATCACTCATTAGAAGAAGGAAGCGGAAGCTGGAGCAGTGCAATGGAACTCCATCAACCACCGGTTGAGGTAGGCCTCCAACTATGACTGTTTAAGGAAAGCTATTGTTGATCTATCCTTGTTTGTGACTAGATCCACTCTAGGGCTAGAGGGGTTGCCTCTGTCCGCAGAGGGAACACTTTCCTACATCACAAACACATATTTCTAGTTCTTGCATGAGAGTGGATTTTGTTGTCTTGATTCATTTCACTGTCATATTTTTCCATCACTATCTTTCTATAATAAGATATCACTCATATTCTCATTTCCTTCAGCACTTTCTTCATGCATAATATATGTGGAAGCTAATAAATCACATCTCAATTAGATTATACTTATGGATTTCCTTACCGTTTGATCCAAAACAAACCTAGCCAATCACCATCAACCACATGCCGCGTAACTAACGTATTGATTTCAACGTTTGACTTTAGGCGCTCCAAATCTCCACCATCGATCTATTCACTTAATCCAACAGTTATCGTGTCACCCGCTTGCCAAATAGCTTGGTCGATCTCCACTGTTGATCAATCCCGCATGATCCAACAACTATCGCACAATCTTGTGTGAAGTCTTACACAAATGATATCCGATCGAGAGCGTGCGATAAAAGTGGTTTTCCCGTGCTATGTGTCACTCACTTAGGCTAATCACATGAAATTTAGGAATATTGCTTACAACTCTTAGGGAGCACGAGATACTACTTACCACCTATGACGACAGCTCCATCGCGTCACCCACTCGCCAACTAGCTTGGCCGATATCAACCATTGATCGATCTCGCATGATCCAACAGCTATCACACAATATCGCATGAAGTCTTGCACGACTGGTATCCGACTAAGAGCATGCGAGAAAAGTGGTTTTCCTGTGCTACGTGTCACCCACTTAGGCTAATCGCGTGAAATTTAGGAATTTCTCTTACAGCTTTTAGGGCACGTGAGATACTTCTTACCACCTACAAAGACCGCTCCATCATTCTGCATGTTTCCCACCCTTCCGTCGACACATGACTTGATGTGATCCATCCATATATTAATGTAATCTCCTACGATAAGATCTTCGCCACTCATCTTTCGTTAATCATGTTCGTTGATCCGACTGATCCAACAGTTCCTGTGAACTATTGCTTCATTACTTCTTCCTTTCACTGATTTCGATCTTCAATTTCTCTTCCGCTTGACTCCTTCCCAAACTTTTTTCTGCGTATTATTTAAACGCTTCCACTCCTGAGCTTTGATTTGGTTATTCAATCAGACTCCAACACTGTCTGATCATCGCAATACTCCTTTGAGCATTGTCCTCTCTCTCAGATTCTTTTTGAATTCCCTTCACAATTATGTTATGTAGAATTACTCTAATCCACACACAGTTTATAATTCAATTACTCAACACACACCACACTATCCAAACACTCCATAGAAATTCTAGCCATCCTCGACCACCTTCCATCCACCTGTCACATTTACAAGAACAATTATATTGCATGCTTGATTTTAACAAAAAGAAAAGAAAAAAAGTGAAAATTGACTTAGTTTAGTTTCCTTGCTTACACATTAGTTTTGTTTGATGCTCTTTACTTCTGTAACTTAGATAGAAACATTAGGTTAGTGTTGATTTAGAAATTTTTCTTAGCATAACTGTTTAAATGGTTAATTAGGATATGGTGTGATTTAGCATTACATGTTGTGTTCTTCATTACTGCAGTAGAGTAGCTCTCTTAGAATAGATTTGCTCTTCTTCCATCAAAGAATCAAGCTTCTTCTGACTCTATAGAAGCCTGGCTTGGAACCCCTGGGGTCTCTTGCCAGATGAACAGTGACAACAGGAAGGACCTTCACTTTTACTTGTGAATATAGCACTGTCACCTCCAAGTTTGTACGTACCCCGATTTGATAAGTAAATTTAGTAGCCCATGAGTTGCAACATCCTTGCTGCAACACTGGCACTCATCAATTTGCAGAAGAAAATTCTCTTGAACATATCGGCAACAAGACTTTAGAGTTTGGCAGCATTTGACTCAAAATGGGATCAATGGTTATGGTGATGATATGTAACAGTCAAATGAGAGGCAAACGGATTTCCCAAACCCAGGAAGGCAAGTGACTAAGTGAGGCTATCCCAAACTCAACACGAAATGTAGATAAGTATCATGTTCAAGACTAAGATGATGCCTTTCATACAGAATACAAGACACATTTACTTCCATTCCCCCCTGCAATTTCTAGCGAGTACCTCATTATTTTTAATCACAATATTGAAGAGGATACCATATTCTTGTCGTATAAGCTCATCCTTCGGATGAATCCATACTAGTGATTTTAACGAGCCCTAGGAAGGAGTAACTCGGTCTTGTCATGGTGATAAGTCCTGTGTCATTTAAGTTTTACGAGTCCAACGGAAGGGTAACTTGACATATTTTTCATGTTTAGAGAGTTTGAAAAAGAGGCAGAAAATAAAAATCCAAAAGTCACTTTTTGTAGATAGTCTCTCGAGTCTGAAAAGATAGAAATAAATATTTAAGAGAACCTCTTAGCCACGTGTGACCAAGGTATTCCTTTTTTGTACATTAGTTTATCTCAGTCCATAAAAGGGTTAAACTTATACTGAGTATACGTATTTTCATTTACTTTTACAAGTTCGAAAATACAAGTGCTCGACAATCTTTTCATATTTTTGGAGTCTTAAAAGAGCTGAAAGAGGACTCCTCTTGAAGGAATGAGTGGTGTAAAAGGGTAGAAATTGGTTATGGTCATAATGGAACTGGTCAAAACATGTAAAGGTCAAGAGGCTAGCTAATAATAACACTCACCGTAGTTGTTCCTCGGGAAAGGGTAAAACAATCAAGTGAAAGCGTATGATCAGCCAAAGAGATGGTGATGATGGAATGAAAAAAAACAAGTCTCATCTGGAAAAAATATGCTGATAAAAATGGCAATCACAAAAAGTAAAGTGAGAATGGTTTCATTTTCACAGAAGCTTGAAACATGGGAAACAATGTTTGAATTTGGTTTCATTTTTACACAAGCTTGAAATGAAGACAAACTATGCTTGAGATTGGTTTCATTTTTACACAAGCTTGAAACAGAGACAAACTATGCTCGAGATTTGGTTTCATTCTTACACAAGCTTGAAACGGAGGCAAACTATTCTTGAGCTTTGGTTTCATTTTTACACAAGCTTGAAACAAAGAAAAGCTATGCTTGAGATAAGTTTGCATGCCCCCAACATAATGAATCAATTTGAGGTGGCACAAGCTACAGAGAACCCAAATCTTGCTAAGTAGTTGAGGAAATTATACTAATAGATCCTCCTTCATCTATGATCGTGCCAGGTACAGGTATATTATAAGCCTGTACCGTGATATGAAAAGGTACTTAGCAAGGAAGACGTTATCTTTCCAGTTGAATCCAATCAAAGAAAGTGACTAAACTACCTAGAGAGGGTGACATCAAAATGCGAATACTGCCCTCTTGCATTATGGGAATAGGAGGATCCTCCCCCTATACCATGGGAATAGGAGGAGAATAGGAGGATTTCCCCCTAATTCTTTGGAATCTGAAGAAACCAGAAGAACTTGAGTGGTACAAAATTCACTCTCTACAAGATAGTTCCGATCAACTGAAATCGAAATCAGGTCAACCATTTTATTGACCAATGGTTGGTCGGAAATAGACTCATGGGATTCACTTTCAGAGAGAGTGGGATTAACCAGAGATGCGTTATGATAAATTACTTGATAAACTAGTGTAGGATCATGGGAAAGCTTATGATAACCAGTCAGAAGACTGTTATGGGTGAAACCACCCTAGGGCTTTGGGTTGAGAACCCCAACAGAGCTGAGGGCAAACCTCAACAAGAAATGCTCAAACAATCATCAAAAATCCTTATTCTACTAAATCGCATAGGAGTGTCCTTACCCGATGTCCTTCGTTTGGGTAGATCCCGTAGGGTGAAAATCCTTGGCTTCTCCCAATGTTCTTGAAACCTGAAAATTATTCAAATAGAACATACATGATAGTAGAAACATAAAGCATATACATGATGTTAACTTTAAATCATATAAATGAATAACTAATTATACACCAATATAAGATCCATAAATGAATTACAACATAATTTTGATGCACAAACACATTTCATATCGGAAACAGAACAACATTCCTTTTTATTGAAGTAATCTATAAATAAGGTGGAGAAATACAACCTGAGTCCTTCTCCAGCTCCAAGTGGAACCACCCTCTGGATCCTTCCTTTCCTGGCCTTCAGCAATCTTCCTCTATCACCAATACAAGGATATCTCAAGCAAGATGGGGGATATCTATAATCAATGAAACAAGGGTTTCTTGAAGCTTTTGGGAGTGCAGGGGGCACAGGGATTCTTCAGACTTGATCAGGGATAATCTCACTATATTATCAATATCTCATCCTTTCTCCTTAAGGCCTTCCCATGGAGGTTTATTTATACCTCTCCAAATTATATTTTTCAGTTGGGAAACAGTTGGGCCACAGACAATAGGAGGTGAGTAACAGGTAAAACCCATGAACTCCACCCAAAATTAAGGAAATTTAATTTTTTTAAGTGTTTTAACATATGTACATGGGTTGGATATATGTTGACCCACGTGTACATGCTTTTATCACAGAGAAAAGTAGCGTATAGGCAATAAAACATTGTTTTTTATATTTTGGACCAAGTCTAGAAGGAAGGGTTTCCCTAGGCCATAATCAGAGCATCAGATCTACCAAGAGTGGTAAATGGTGCTATAACAGAGACTGCAACCTGTGATATGTAGGTTATTTCTGAAAGGGCTAGCAATTAGGGTTTTGTTGGTTGGCACGAATAACTATGAACCTCGATCAGGCCCCCTTAAGGCAACAAATGGTTCCCTTTTCGGGATTGGGATCTATCTAAGAGATGTGCGATAAATGGTTCCATACAAAGAAAGAGATTGATAAGCGAATTGATAGAAACTCGCACATGTTCACAGCTTGAGAGAATAGGAGCCCTAAATTATCCAAAGAGTAGTGGTTGCAGATATTTTTGTATACAGATGAGACCGACGCATTCTTCTGTTTCTTCCCTGAAGAACTGTATGAGTGGTTTTCTAAATTGGTTGATAGTCAAGGGAAGTGGAGGCTTGAAGGCCCTATAGTGTGGAATCTTGAATTTGTGCGATGTCTGGAAGCATCAGAAAGAAATATCGCGGGGGCTGTGGATCACTGGGTTGATCACACATTGGGAAGTTTTGTGACTTGTTTCGCGATTGATAGGAATATTAGTTATAACGAAGTGGAGCAAAGGATATTTAAAGGATCACGAGGTAAGTATTTGAAATCCTTGAAGACATGGATTAAAATGTTGTTGTGTGAAAAGACGATTATGCAGTTACCTTGATGTTTGGGGCTACGCGAACTAGGAGATTCTTTTGAAGAAACGGAGGATCCAGCCCAGAATATAGTCCGCTTATTGAACCCCCTTCAAGCAACGACGAAGGGGCGGTGCTGACCACACATCATATTATGATGATACATCATCCATAAACTCCACCTCCACCTCCCCCTCCACCTCCCCCTCCACCTCATATATCTACACCTTCATCCCATCCACCTCCACTTCCACCATTCAACATGGCAAACGTGATGAAGATGTTGATATTTAAAGGAATAGGGACCGAAGATCCAGAACAATTTTGGTTTGTCGTGGATGATGTTTGGACAACACAATAGATTACAGACGATAATATTAAGAAAGCATAGTTGGTTACAGCCATATAGGACCGCGCATTAACATGGTATATCAAGTATTGCGCCAATAACCCCAACGCGTCGTTGGAAGATACCCAAATAGATTTGAACAAGGAGTTTAGTAAGCCTAAGTTAGAGGCATGGTCAGTAATTGAATTTAAGGAAATCTAATAGAAGGTTGATGAGACACGTTGGGACTTTGATCAGAGGTTGAAGTGCATGATCAGGCAGGCTAGTATGAAAATATCATATTCCCAACATCGTGACTGGTTTATAGCTTCGCTCTTGCCACATTTAAGAATACCTTTATCACAGCAAAAAATAGAAACACAAGCAGAAGCCTTAGAGACCACGATGAGGCTGGATGCATCACCTATTCAGGATATGAACCTTGGAGTGCAACAAATAAATCTGCATCTGAAAATCCTTCATTTGGAGTTGCGGAGCTTGAAGAAAGGAAGGGAAGCTTAGTCGAAGGTGCGCACTAAGATTTGGTGTCTGAAATGTATGAGTCATTGACTTGAAGAAAGGAAGGGAAGCTTAGTCGAAGGTGTGCACTAAGATTTGGTGTCTGAAATGTACGAGTCATTGACATGTTAAGGATCATTGCCCAGTCTTTAAGAATTATATTATAGGGGGAGGGCCTGTACCCCTAAAACCAGAGAATAATGTTGGGACAAGAACGAGAGTTGTGCTATGGTGCGCTATTTGTCAGGTTACAGGAAAATATGCTACTTATAACTACCATCTATTGTAGAAGTTTGTACAGACTCCTCAACAGTTATTTTGTACTTTATGTAAGTCTGTAGGACATGACAAACACCATTGTAGGAGTTATGAGTTGATGATGGATAGAACCCCTACCTATAGAATGCAGGCATAAAAAAAACCTTAGGATCAGGGCGCGGGAGCAATGCGTGGAGGATTCCAAGGCCAAGGATGAGGAAGAGACGTTGGACCAGGGCGAGGGTGTGTGCAGGTAATCTTCTATAATTGTGTTGAAGCAGGGAACTTTGTGTGAGATTGTACAAATCCCACACATCCCTCATGTCAATATTGTCGATAGTTTGACCATGTCATAGAAGAATATCTGGTCCTTATGGAAAAAATGCAAGAGAAGAAGGCACAGCCCCAACAGCCTACACAAAACATTCAGATGATGAGGGCGGAACTCCACGAAGAGGATCAAAACATAAATATTGTATTGAGACGTGGTATGAAAACTGGTGCGGATATAGGTAAGCAGCCTGAGGAAGATGGATGGGTACGCAAGGGTGTTGAGAAGGAAGTTGAATTTGACCTAAATCGCGCTAAAGAAACTTTCTTGGGAGAAAAGAAGAACTTCGTTGAGGCCTCCATCTCAGGAAGTCAAGAGAAAATGCTAGAGGCCAATGCATCACAAGAAGTAGGTCCTTCCATATTAGCTACTTTCCTAAAGACTTGTATGAAGTTACTACGAGATCAGGAAGTTGTGAAAGGATTAAAAGACTTAATAGACAAATGTGCCAGTAAGGAAAAGATTCTGCTGAACAACGCACATTAAGAAAGATTGGTAAGCATAAGGCACTAACGAGGCGTGAGATGAGGCTAACTGCGCAGATAGGTTTATACGAAATGGACCATGTAATTTTTGATTTGTGGTCTAATGCGAATGTCTTGCCTAGACAGACATGGGAAAAGATGGGGAGACCTATGTTGCAGTGGTCTCCTATTCAGTTGCGCATGGAAAATCAGTAGAATATTATTCCAATGAGCTGCTTATACGGTGTAACGGTGGACATTGAGGGTGCGAGTGTGTTGGCTGACTTTGAAGTCATTGAGATAGTGGATGATAGTAACCCATACCTCGCACTACTAGGAATTGACTAGGCTATTGATATGAATGGGGTAATCAACTTAAATAAGTGGAAGATGTATTTTGAGAAGAATTTGTTCAAGGTTGTAGTGCCATTAGACCCTGCAGAAGGAGCGTGTTATACTAAACCAGTGCGTGACTATGTAGAGAGTGATGATGATCTCAACCAGATATACAAGATAACAACGTGAGATGAGGACTGATCAATCCTACTGAAGATGGATGAATTGTGTGGGACAGGGATAGCTCCTGCGCCTCAGATTTAGATGAAGAGCTTGAACACTAACATAATAGACTACATGAAGTATCTATGCTCTGCTACAACATGATGACCAAGTCATTGAGGTGTGCCTTGACTGGCGTAAGAAAGCTTCCGCATTATGATGGTTTGATTGATGTGGAACTATTTTTAGATGAATTTGAAAGAGAATTACCAGAGTAGCATCGATTCTAGGCACTAGAGTTGGCGCTGCACACTATGCTTGCCCATTGGTGGGGTACGCACAAAGAAATATTTGTTGGATGGAGAGAATACAAAATAATGATGAAATTAAGGTTTTGGTATGCTAATACTTGAATGAAATAAAATACAGCAGGAAGGATGATCCGCAAAATAATTTGGCATGATGGACTAAGGCTTGGGGAATAGAACCACAACCAGAATGGGTGCATATATTATGCCATACACTAGATACGATCCCGATGAACTGGTATTTGGAGAGAGAGCTTCGCCATGGAATTGTTGAATGGGATGTTTTAAGGGAGAGTTTTCTATTAACTTTCATCTTTGAGGATGGCTTTGATATTATTAATGAAGCGCTACAAGAAATAAAAGAAGCTATATTCAGAACATCGAAGGAACTGGTAGAGTGGACTCAACTAGATTGGAGTACACAACTGTGCCATGCCCTGGAATGTTATAATATGACTGCTAAAGAAGAGGACAATCCGTGAAATATCACCATTCTTGAAACTAAAGGACAATGCGAAGTCGAAGGACCGAATGTGGTGAACCTGGATATATCAGAGCCTTTGAAAACTTGACAAGTAAACATTGGATCTGAAGAAGAACCTAAGTTCACAAAGATAGGATATTATTGGGATGAGGATATGGTTGATAAGGTAGTTGATCTACTACATGAGTACCAGGACTTATTCCCCACAACGTTTTCAGATTTGAAAGGGATTGTCAGAGATTAAGGTGTTATGAAAACTACAATGAAACCAGATGTGAAGCCTATTAAGCATCGGCCTTACCGATTGAATCCAAAGTATAAGGAGAAGGTGTGCCTAGAATTGGATAAAATGCTATAAGTTGGTATTATTGAGCCTATAGAAGAATCCGGTTGGGTAAGCCCAATGGTGGTCCAAGAAAAGAAACAGAAGGGCGAGATCCGCATATGCGTAGATTTGCAGATGTTGAACGATGCATGTGTGCATGATCCGTTTCCAACACCGTTTACTGACGAAGTGCTGGAAAATGTTGGCGGACAAGAGGCGTATTCATCTACTGATGGGTTTTCAGGTTATCATCAAATAAATATCGCGCTAGAATATCAAAGCAAAACAACCTTCGCAACTGAGTGGGGTTGCTTCCAATATACAGTTATGCCATTCATATTGAAGAATATGCATGTAATTTTTTCCTGGGTAGTAATTGCGGCATTCAAAGAGTTTATTCATAAGTTCCTAGAAGTAAACTTTGATGGATTGACTGTATTTGGATTGGTGAAGCGAGATGCTATGAGTTTGCGCCTCATGATGGATACATGTCGAAGGTATCAGATCACACTGAACTTAAAGAAGTGTATATTCTATGTGCCTTTTGGGATTTTGCTCGACCATTTTGTCTGTAAGCAGGGCTTGATGGTGGACCCTGTGAAGATCACTGTAATTGTGAATTTGGAACCTCCTAGGAATGTGAAACAGCTACGCACAACATTGGTACACACTGGATACTACAGGAAGTTTATCAAGGCGTATGCCCAGATAATCGTGCCGATGGAAAAATTGTTAAAGAAGGATGCGATGTTTTGCTGGGATGAACACTATCAATGCAGCTTGGATGTGTTGAAGGAGAAGATGGTGACATCTCCTATTTTGGTGTTTCCGGACTGGAAAAAGGAGTTTCATGTGCATGTCGATGCCTCATCCATTGCACTAGGAGCAGTATTAACACAAATAGGAGAGGGAGGGATCAATCATCTGATATATTTCGCAAGCACAAAGTTATCCAAAGCTGAGAAGAATTACTCCACCAGAGAGCGTGAAGGGCTGGCGATGGTCTATGCATTGCAGAAGTTTAGACATTATTTGTTAGGTGGACATTTTAAAATGTATACAAATCACTCTGCGCTGAAGTACCTGTTCAATAAGCCTGTGTTGGGGGGGAAGATATGTCAATGGTTATTATTGTTATAGGAGTATGAATTTGTGGTGATTGTGAAGCCTGGAAGGCTAAATGCAAGCTCAGACCATCTCTCCAAGATTGAAACAAGTGAAGAACCAAGTAGTTTGGAGGAAGGATTTCCAAATGCGCAACTCTTTGCGGTGTGTGTCACAGATGATCATTTTGCTAATATTGTTCAATTATTAAGATGGTGTTGCCCTTTTGGGGCCTGACCCAAGTTCAAAGATTATTTAGCAAAACAAATCTCGGTACTACTGGCCCTTTCAGCAACAATCCACGGAGCGTAGACTGAGGTCTCACCCAATGTAGTATGGGAGGATGCTAGAACCATGTTTCCACACCCTAGGGAGGTCTGATGGGTTCTGAAGGTCCATGGTTTGACCCTACACGCACGTCGCTACGCGCACTTATCAGTACCTCGTAGCCAGTGATGCTACCTTCACGCAACCCGACTCAAGGCCCAAACAACGTTATTGCCCAACCCCTTACTAGAAACCCAATATTAGTTGATTAACTTATCTTATATGTATACTTTCATTTATACTCAACAATATTTACCATTCATATAAAAGTGTGCAGTAAATAAACAGTATAAGTGCACTTGATATCAGACATGTAATCACATAAGAATGGATACACGAAATTCAAATAAAACTTCTCTTTATTATTCTTCTTCCTTGGTTATAGACTCGACTCCGCCCTGCGCACTCAGCTGCAGGGGTCCGCGCACTCAGTTGTGGACTATACTTGGCCTCTACACACTCAGCTACAGAGCCTCTTCCTACTATTACGACCCAAGACACTAGACTCTTGCTCTATGCTTGCTATCTTCTTGACTCCATCCAGGTTTCAACTTAACTTGCTTGACTAATTTACAACTTAGAGCATCGCTCTATTTATACAATCCCATGGTCCACGGACCATGGGTAGGCCAACACTACATTCAAAACTTAGGGCGGACAACCCTATGACTCTAACATACAATTCACACTTCGCACCTGTTATAGCTCCAAATCTCACTCTTATGGTTTGTGATGCTACACTCATGGCCTAGGGCAACCCCTCCTTCCAGACCTGGTCCTAAAATTTAAAAAACAGTGTTTTATCCCTTATACGCGACATTGCCCTGAGTTAAACGCGTGTACACGCGGGTCTGTGTATACCCAACCCGCGTGTATGTATTAAAACACTTAAAAAAATAAATAATTCCTTATTTTCGGGTGAAGATCGCGGGTTTTACCTGCTGATCACCTGTTAGTGCCCATGGCCCAACTGTACCCAACCAACTCCTAACTAAAAAACTACTTTGGAGATGGTATAAAAAGACATCAAAGGGAAGGCCTAGAGGAGAGAGAAAAGAGAGCAAGATTATTATGCTGAGATTTTCCCCTTAGACCAGGTCTGAAGTCCTTGGTGCCTTCTGCACTTCCCCCATTTTGCATAGGAAACCCTTGTTTCCATGTGTATTGGTGATCATTCATCCTTTATATCACCATTGAGTAAGACTTGGAAGGAGCTCTTGTTGGAGGCTTGAGGCTGGAACGAATCTGGGAGGAAGCTTTGCTTGGAGCCTGCTAAAGGTGTTTCAGGTGAAATCTTTCCGTTATATGTACTTTACTTGCCTTTATATAAAGAAACACGTCTTGGTTCCCGAAACAATCTTTCTTTGTGCTTATGAGATTCTTGTTTTGAATTCTTATGCAAGTAGTTACTTAAAGATTTTTATAACTAACTTTATAGCATGAAGATGGTTTTCGTATAGGTATTTGTCTATGTACTGTTGTGTTCTTTGATTTGTTTGTTTTACAGGTCAAAGGAGAAGAAGGGAACTCCAAGAAGGGTTTGGACCCTAAAGGCCTTCTCGAACGTAGGACCTTAGGTACGTACCCTCAACATTAGAATTTGCTTACAGTAAAGATAATGGTTGTGTGTGTGTTTCTTTGAATAAGCAATTTTCAGTCTGGTGGAGTCTTAACCCAAAGGACCCTAGGGGTACTTTCCCCTCAACCAGAATTGGCGACTCCGCTGGGGAACAACACTCTTGTTGTTCCTAGTTTGGGTAGTCTTCAAGCCAATCAAGGCTCAGCCCCTCTGTTTGCTGGCTCTGACTGTCTGATCTGTTCTTGAACTCTAAGCTTTTCCAGTTTTTTCAGTCTGTATTTTTTATTTTTCTTGAAAATCTTCAGATACGCTGTTTTGCTGGATTAGAGAAGCGTATATACACAAGTTTAACTAAGTGAACCCGCGTATACGCAGGTTTCCTCAGTTACAGTCGCATGTACACGCACTCTGCACATCACTGCAGGCGCGTATATTATATAATTTTCAAGATTTATAAATTTTCTTTTTGCTGAATGTTTGTCGGGTGGTTTGGGTCAGTTTGAAGCAGTCATTTTCCAGTAACAGTCCTCTGTTTAACAGGGGGCATCTTGTTCTGAACTCTCTCTAGTTATAAGGAGTATTAGTCTTGTTTTCGTTGATTGCAAGCGTCATTGTTTTTTGACACACAAGATTTCTGGTTAAGAATCTTGACTGCTCTGTTTTGGCAGAGTAGGAAGATTAGATTCAATCTTTGTGTTCATTTTGTTTTGGTGACCCTTTTGTTTGCTTAAAGAAACCATTTTTGTGACCATTTGCTCCTTCGTTTCGGGAAAGTTGTTTGTTACTATTTTCTTGAAACTATTCTTTTGATCTTTTGGACTTTCATTGCTGCTTTTGGTTGTCAAGAGCGATTTCAAACACATTTATTTTTGTTGGGTTTTCATCATTTGAATGGTGTCAATTCGCAAAAGTGTTTGGTTGCCTATTCTTCAATCATTAGTGTCAGTATTTTTGAGAGCATTCCTTGAAAAATACTTCTTTGTTGTTTGAAAGAAAATCTTTTGAAAGTTTTAAGTTTCGCTTTCTTAAACTTGCTTTTCATTTGATTTCCTTTTTTGCGAAGTGAAAGGGCTTTATGTTTATCTTAGAACTTGTTTTTATTGTTTGGACGAAATGATTGGTAGCACATCATATTCTATCTAAGCATTTTAGTGGCAAGACAAATTTGATAAGTGAGCAACTTTCCTTCTTTGTTTGCAGAGTAGTCTTAAAATCTTGCAGTCACATATAGTTGTTGCATTAGGATAGATTTGCATCCCTTTTTATGCATACATAGCTTTGTTAGCTTTTGTGAGTGTGGAGTCTGAAAAGAAAGAAAAAAACTTTGTTTTACTTGAAGTTCCTCTGAACCCTATAGAAATTGCTTTTCATCAAAAAACGAAAAGTGCATATGCATGTAGTTAGGATAATTTCTTTTGCATCAAAAAACACCACTAGTTTCATCTCCATTACCTTGTGACTTAAAGAACAACCTAATAAAATCAAGCGCTAATTAAAATCCACTAGAACTTTTTGTTTTAGTCAGTTACACCAACAAGTTTAGGATTTTAGGGCCTTGGATTAGGCGAGTGGAGAGTTAACTCTCCAAGGCCACATAAAACGTCAAACATAAGAGTCTGAACAATGAGAGAAAATCCAATAGCGTTAGGAAGACCAGGAAAGCTCCGGATCTGGGAGTTAAGCACGAGGGTCTGTGAAGACAGGGAAGAGAGATACCCCCTCTCCTACTTGTCCGAACTTACCTCATGACTGTTCCGCCTAGTTTCTGTGACGAGTTGGTACCCATAGTTGCCTCTCCTAGGGATCTACACAGGTGGCTGCGGAGGGGAATCGCGTGGCACCTGAGGTTGACGTTGTATCACTCTCAACAGTACTACTGGAGGGCACCCTTGCGAAGCTTGGGGGCTTGCACCGGCGCAGGCTGTTGTTAGGAGGTCAGCGTAACTTCCTCTGTTACCTTCGCTGATAGGACTGGGCCGTCATTATCCTAGACTATCTTCGGAAGGCCCCTAACTCCACTTTCTTGTATTTTGGTGTCCGATCCTCATCACCCGGAGCGGAAATACTTGGAAGTTGTTTGACTGGCTGATATCTTTAGGGACTTTATAGTGAGTGCTCTTTGCTCCTTGTATATAGTTGGATTTAGGTATTTTTGTCTAGTCGCGTTTGGACTTTGTGTTCTGAGTGACTAGCTTACCACTCTACCAATCTTGAAAGGCTTTTGGTCATTCTTTCAAAAGTTGTAGAGTTTCCTCCTCAAGGGCAAAGGTTTTGATTGCTTATCCATATTCCTTGAAGAGTTATTTCTATATTCCCGTAGGGGAAGGGTCTTTGGATCAGTTAGATATGGCCAATATTCCTGTGGAAGCCAACCAAGGTACCCTTCCAAAAGGAGATCCTTGTGCTTTTCCTTTCTTTGGAAACGTTGGTACTCCCTTGATGGCCACTTTGAATATTCCTGGGTTGAATGTTGGACTACCCGTTTGGCTGTGGTCCACTCCGAATATTCCAAATGCTCTTGAAGCCTCTCAGTTGAATGTTGTATTTCAAGGGCATCACATGGGTGCTAATTGTTCATCTTCTTTCAAAGAGACATCTGGGGTTCCTTCTTCTCCTCCTTCTTGTCACAAGAAATCTAAAAAGAGGAGAAAAATGAAGTCAAAGAAGAAGAATAATTCTATCCTTTCATCACCGACCTCTGCAAGTCATGTTGGAGATGAGCCTTCAGCCACTGCTAGTCATGCTAGGGGCACAAGTCTAGTCACTGCGAGTCACACTAGCACTTCATCCTCAACCTCTGCTAGTCATGTTGGAGATGAGCCTTCAGCCACTGCTAGTCGTGCTGGGGGCACAAGTCTAGTCACTGCAAGTCACACTAGCACTTCATCATCAACCTCTGCGAGTCATGTTGAAGATGAGTCTTCAGCCGCTGCAAGTCATGCTGGGGGCATGAGTCTAGTCACTGCAAGTCATACTAGCAAAGAGTCACCTACCTCTGCAAGCCATGTTCAGGACTCTCCACAAACCACTGCTAGTCATGTTGGTGAAATGGAGGTTGATAAGAAACCTGGACGTAAAAGTTTTAAACCTAAGTTCCCTTGTAAGATATGCAAGGAAGACCATCTTACTCATTTATGCCCTGGTATTCCAGAGGTTCAAAGGATATGGTCTGAGTCTGAAAGTACTTCTAATCCTAGACCTGATATGGTTTCTCATCAATCCCATCAACCATCGGTTGAAAATGTGGTAGAGCTAGTGCAATCGCTGGCCGATTACACTCCTCTTTTGGGGGGTGAAGTGCCCAATAAAAGAGTTTGTTTGATCTCTAGTGCAGAGTCTTCTAGTATAGGGGGCATTCCGGTTACTTCGAATGTTCCCCCTCCAAGTGCTAAGAGTGTTTCCTTTGATTGGGATAGCCTTGTTGAGCCTCGTTTTCCTTCCGCTGCACCTTTTCAAATAAAGGTCAGGGTTAATTCCACAAATGTCTATCGATGTATGGTGGATGAAGGATTCTCTGCAAGTATTATATCCTCTTCGACTTGGAAAGCTTTGGGTTCCCCAAAGTTGTTGACAGCTCAGAGTCAGTTGTTAGCCTATGATAGAAGACCTGGTAAATCTATGGGTGTTCTTCCTCAATTGCCTATCACTTTAGGTGGGAAGACTGTCTTAATCGATATGATGGTGGTTGATAGCCCTTTAGACTTTAATATGCTACTTGGGCGTGATTATGTCTATGCTATGAATGTTGTGGTGTCTTCACTCTTTCGAGTAATGTGCTTTCCTCATAATGGGAATATTGTCACTGTTGATCAGCTTGCATCTGATAATCACCACCCTAATTCGACTTTACTGCAGAATGCCCCTTGGTTTGTTCCAAGTGTTCAAGTAGACTCTACCCCGCCACGGGTGAATTATGTGGCATTGAGTCCTCAATGTTCAATTGCTTCTAAGAAGGATCCTTTGACTTATTATTCTCCTTCTTGGGACTTGGTCCCGGCACTTGACCGAGAGATTCTTCCTATAGGGACATGGGATCCCTTAATTCCCTCTTTTGATCCTTGTAGTTCTCATGATTTCTCAGAACTTGTTTTGCCTTCACAGGAGGAACTCTTTGAAGCCATGAGTTATGACTACCAAAGGAGTCCTTGGTCTGATCCCTGCAAGGGGTTTGTCCAGATGAACTATTATGCGTAAGCCACCAGGTTGCGTGATTCCCTGTACCATATTGTACATATGAGGTACGCATTTTCAAGTTTTGTATCTTGTATGAAGTTTATATGTGGGATGTATTAACTTCGTGTCTAGTGTTCTTATTTATGTTTACAGAACTTGGAACATTTCTCCTTTGGAAGTTTATGGTTGGTCCGTTCGGACAGGTATTGGTTCTCGAAACTGGCATATAGGTTAGGTTTTTCCGCCTGCATTGTGCATTTATCAGTTTCCTTTCCCATTTTGCCTTAGGATTGACCCCACCAAGTTATGGTGCGGAACCTTCTCATTGCTTATAAGTATCATGACTTGTGTGGTAGAGCCTACCTTATCATGGGTGCCCTAGTTAGTACCTTATTGTCGCTTGGCACTCATGCAGATTTTTGTCCTTAGGTTCGGGAGTCCTCTGTAGTCCCGCCATGACTTATGCGTTGAAGACTCATTCCTCTTTGCTTCTTCGCTTCGTTCTGGCCTTATACCCTAGAGGCTCCTATGTGTGTCGAGTTGTACTTCTGCATTGCATGTTGACCATTTGCACCTTTTGGCCTAGAGCCGGCTTCACTTGGACTCGTGTTTAAGCCAACTTTTGACCAAGACATCTGCAAAATCAACCTTTCATACTTTTGACTTCTGCATCTTGACATACCCTGATCCATGGAAGGAACATACCTCTGAGTGTCACTGACTAGTTTTCACCTCCCTGCATTGAGCATAGGAACGTTCCTTTCCCAGGAACTAGATCATCTGTTTCACCGACACTCGTTATTTCCACTGTACCATAGCATTCTTTTATTCTTTTTCCGGCTTAACAGAAAAAGACAAAAAAAATTAAATATTCCAAAAAAGAGCGGGAACAGGGACATTATTTCCATTTATTGTTGGCAGCTAGAGTCAGTCGTGTCGCCCTTGAACAAAGCACTCAAAACAAAGTCTCCTCTGCATGGGTGGGATTTAGTTTGACTTAGGTATGCCATAACCTTGTTATTGAGTCAGTTCTCCCCCGATTGGTTATCTCTTCCAATCATATGGAGGGTTCGTTCGTGCCTCCTGCATGGCGAACTTATACAGAGTCATCATATGCTGCCACATAGTCACATTGAGTCGTGCTTTTGTTCAAGGGAAGTTAGCCTGAGTCGGCCTCTCTGCGGTGTCTCTTGACTCATTTTTCAGTCGGCCATCCCTGGTTGTCAGTATCATGTCTATCATCACATCAGCTATATTGGTCCTTTACTCGTGCCGGTTTGAGAAGGTCCCCATTGACTTCTTGCTGGCGGGTCTTGTCCTTATCGACGACGACACCTTGCTCTGAGGACAGGCCTAGAGCCGCACCCTGGCCCTATTTTCATTATTGATAGGTCACCTTGTGCTCAGCATCGATCAGTATCATGGGTCTTTGACTGAGTGGTTTCCCTTGTGTTCGACATCAACATACATTATCACACATTGGGATTCGTGCAGTACCTTGGTTTCCATTTGACCCTATTGGTGGATACCTCGCCTCTGTGTCAGCTTTCATTATTGGTTGGTTCAGAGGGTTTCTGCCGTGCGCTAGCCACATCTTGTGTACGCCGGAAACGTACTTCGGTTGGGTTACTACATCTTTTTCATCCGATTCCTTCCACGTTATTGGCCTACGGGTTACACTCGCGCTAGATTGATGGAGGATGCCTTAATGCCTTCCTTCTAGCGGATCTTTCCCTATCGACTCCGACTCATTGCTCTGGGGCAAAGATCTAGAGTCCATTTGGCAGTACCTTGGGGTTTGCAGTCATTAGTGGCAGATCCTTCGCTATCGACAGTGGGAAACCATCATTTTCTCCTGATCGATAGATTCTTACAGGTGTTCGACTTCAGCTCATCTATTCACACTTGTTAGATTGTATTGGGTACCTTGACGCTCATTATCATTATCGGTGAGTAGTCTTGCGTTTGTTAACGGTATACATCAATGACCGGTAATCAAACGATTTCTCACATGGTCGACTTCAGATCATTTATTCCCATGGTGTAGAAATGTACCACGGCGGTCGGTGAAGACCTCAGGTTGTATCAGCATTCATTGGTTCACTTGACAGTTGCTCCTGTTGCTGCTAGTTGATACCACTCCACCTTATATGTTGCAGTCAGTCATGGTGACATTCTATATGCTGGCACCTGAGTTTGCAGTGTAGTACCATCCTATTCCATCATGTTCAGTTGGTACCTTTTGGGATCAGTCTTTGATATCAGTGATCCGTTGCACCTTCCAGCATCATTGACAGTCTTATATGTGATATTCAGACATGTACTTGCTCATTATGATCAGATGATCCATTATGTATCTTCCAGTCATTTATACTTGTATACTTAGTGGATCCACTTGTACTTGATATGCGGACATGCTTTACTTTTTCTGAGCATGGGTATGCCCACCTCAGACAGTGTTTCTTTCTGATCTCGTTTTGGTGGCTTGGCAGGCTGAATTCTGGTGAAGTCCTCCTCGGTTTCTCGACAGACTTCCTTTCCATGTACTTACATAATATATTTCCGCCATCATGTTCCCCTTCTGACCTCATATATTAGGGGGCATCTGTTATAGCTCCAAATCTCACTCTTATGGTTTGTGATGGTACACTCATGGCCTAGGGCAACGCCTCCTTCCAGACCTGGTCCTAAAATTTAAAAAACAGTGTTTTATCCCTTATACGCGACATTGCCCTGAGTTAAACGTGTGTACACGCGGGTCTGTGTATACCCAACCCGCGTGTATGTATTAAAACACTTAAAAAAATAAATAATTCCTTATTTTCAGGCGGAGATCGCGGGTTTTACCTGCTGATCACCTGTTAGTGCCCGTGGCCCAACTGTACCCAACCAACTCCTAACTAAAAAACTACTTTGGAGATGGTATAAAAAGACATCAAAGGGAAGGCCTAGAGGAGAGAGAAAAGAGAGCAAGATTATTATGCTGAGATTTTCCCCTTAGACCAGGTCTGAAGTCCTTGGTGCCTTCCGCACTTCCCCCATTTTGCATAGGAAACCCTTGTTTCCATGTGTATTGGTGATCATTCATCCTTTATATCACCATTGAGTAAGACTTGGAAGGAGCTCTTGTTGGAGGCTTGAGGCTGGAACGAATCCGGGAGGAAGCTTTGCTTGGAGCCTGCTGAAGGTGTTTCAAGTGAAATCTTTCCATTATATGTAATTTACTTGCCTTTATATAAAGAAACACGTCTTGGTTCCCGAAACAATCTTTCTTTGTGCTTATGAGATTCTTGTTTTGAATTCTTATGCAAGTAGTTACTTAAAGATTTTTATAACTAACTTTATAGCATGAAGATGGTTTTCGTATAGGTATTTGTCTATGTACTGCTGTGTTCTTTGATTTGTTTGTTTTACAGGTCAAAGGAGAAGAAGGGAACTCCAAGAAGGGTTTGGACCCTAAAGGCCTTCTCGAACGTAGGACCTTAGGTACGTACCCTCAACATTAGAATTTGCTTACAGTAAAGATAATGGCTGTGTGTGTGTTTCTTTGAATAAGCAATTTTCAGTCTGGTAGAGTCTTAACCCAAAGGACCCTAGGGGTACTTTCCCCTCAACCAGTGCCTGCAATTCGCAAAGTTTTTAGAATAATAACCACTCAAAACTTGGGCTTTAAGCCCCAAAACATGTTGTGGGGGGGATTCCATGCCAAATATGCCCCGAACACAAACATTGTGACTCACCCTCGAGTCACTCTGTCGACACGACGATCTTCACGCAGAGTCCCCGTAGTTGGTCCCGAACAGTCTTGATGTTTGCAAAGCACTGAGCTACTGCCTACTGAACTTGCTACATTCTGTCTTCTGAGCCCTCTATTTTCGGCGTGCTGTGCTGCATCTGTGCATGCATCCCCTGAATCTACGTGAGCTTTGCTTCAATATCTTATGTGATTGTGAAGGCTTCGTCAATCCATGGTTGGACGTGCGCTTTGAGAACTGCTTCCTTATGGCACATCGCATCCACCTACTCCTTTAGTGCCTTGGCTTGCTAGATTCTTGCAAGCCACTAAGTAAGGACTACTGTCTGCGCAGCCCCTCTGATGATGTCATACTATTGCTGGAGTTCGCGTGCCTCGGTCTCCATCCGCTGGATGTTGGGGTCCTCCTCCAATGTCGTGAGGACCTCAAGCACCTGCTCCAACATGTTGGTACAGTCGCGCACTGCACCTCTAATCTCTTCCATCCCTAATGCAGTAGCACTGGCGCGTTGTTCTCGGACCTCTGGGGGAGTGGAAGGCTGTGCCTTCAACTGCAATTCGACAAGCTAGATATTCAGCTCTAACTGCACTGTTGTTGTTACTTCTCACGTGTTGTGAACTCCACTTGCCAAATAGTGGAACCGCACTTCTGTCGATAGATTTGCCACAATGGACAACTTTGGGACGCACCGACAAGCGTCATCAACTGTCCGCACCAAATTTTGGTTCTGCGACACCAACTCGTCACGCTGCAAGCTAATATGTTCTATATTAATCTTCTGTTCACTTAGAACCTGGATCGTTCGGCTCTCCCTAGCGCGGAGTTCTGTTGTTATCCCATCCTGCAGCTAATATAGTGTGTCTCGGGGAAGAGCAGCCAAATTAAGGCCAAGGCCTTTCATCATATTAAGCGTCACCCAATCCATCATGTTTTCTAAGATTAGCACTCCATCTGGCAATTCTATCGTGTTGGCCATCCTCGCGTGCAACATCTGTTCTGCTGCTGACGTGCCTGCTGCGACGTGGGTAGACAAGGTACCTTCCTGAGGGAGCCGCACCTGTAACTCCTACAGCTACACTTGTAGGGCCCCCAACACAGTCTGATGCTCTGTCATAAACTCTTGGAGCACTTCACTGGTGACATCGCGGACTGCCTTGCCGTTGCCATGGAGGTCACCTTCAGTTAAGGTGATCGGGTCAATGGCTAGCTTCAAGGCCTTTACCTTTTTCCTTGGACCCAATCTCTCTGGGATGCGCAGTTGTTTAAGCTATGTGGACGTAATCCCTAGATCCGTGCTCCCTTTTTCTATTTTTGTGTCCTTTGCCTCCTACCCTGAGGACGTTGCTTGGCCCTCCTCTACCTGTACCATTGCAGCCTCTGCTGTTTGCATTGCTACTGCTACTTCTACAGCCTTCTTCTGCTCCGCGGCTTCCTATGCCACTTCACAGACTGCTCTTACCTCTACTGCCGCTTTTTCGTTCCGCCTTTTTGCGGCTAGTTGGGTGATGGGAAACTTGGCATCATCCTTCTTTTTCTGTGTTGTCGCTTTCTCCAATTCTACCAAATCTAGGGCGTGCCACTCAGGAGGCCATGTCTCCAATACCATAAAGATCGCCTTATTAGTGGCTACCAATGGTAGCTTCGTCCATTACTTCACCGGATCCTTCCGGGCTCTGATGTATATATTGTGCATGTCTTCCTTGAAGTCTACAAAACTCTGCAGACTATTATGCATTGTTGGTGACAGGTGCGGCCTCATGTTGATCCACATTCGGATGCTTCCCTCCATGAGCACACAAAATTTTTTTATATCGTGAATCTGTTTCATGTCCTTGGTGGCCCAAAGCGAAGTGTACTTCGCGACCTCTGGTAAGTCTCACTCAATGTTCAGGAACTGACTATCCTCTGGCAATTCTCCTGCTACCAGCAATATGGATAAGAGCAACCACGTGTAGTGGAAGGTCTTACCCTAATCCTGGGCTTCGCAATAGTTTAACAAAAACTCCTCACAGAGGAAATCGGCCCAGTTGAACTGGACCCCTTCTGCACATTGTTCGGCCAACGTGACCACCGGTGCTAGTACCTCATCAGCATGGCATTTTCTCATCACTTTATCAGCCAAGATTTGGGTGGCTATGTGCACCCCCTTATCCTTGATGCTAGAGATGGCATAGCCCCTCTTCTTTTCCTCCAGTTTATACTTTGCCTTCATGGCCTCTACGAGAGCTAGATCACTACTTTTCTCGGCCATTGTCGCGGGGTCCTTTCCCTTACAGGGAAGCCAAGAAATATGGTGAATGAGGTATGTTGTGATAGGAATAGGATCCTCCATCCATAGATACCTATCATGCACCAGGAAGAGAAGCTGCTTGATGACAAAAATGGTGATGGGCACGTGGTGGAAATGTGGAATCCATAGTAAGTGCAGCAACCCGACCTTTTCCACACCGCACAACCATTTTGCTGCTCTAACGCTATCATTTCCCCCTCTGTATTCTTCTTCATCAGGTTTGCGATTTCTAAGTGTGGGAATTTTTCGTTGTCTGCGAGGTTCCAGTATTCGAATTTCATGGTGGGCACGTAGCCTAGCTGTGAGCCCTCAAATATAATTCCATCCAGGAGGAGCGAGGTCTGGAGTGAACTCTTTGTTGCATACAAATCCTTCAGAACTTTGGATTTTCCTATCCGCGGAGGGACATACATGGGTAGTTTCGCGGCAGAGCACAATGGTTGGATGTCCTCCTCCACGTCTTCTTCTTCTTCTTCTGTGGCGACAATCAGGGCCTGCAAATCTTCTTCCTTGTCATCTAATTCAATCATGACTACCTTCCCTTTTTCTTCCATTGATAACTTGTTGTGTCGCGGATTCCTCAGGGACATGCATACTGGTCCCATTGCCTGCTTATCCTTCTTCGGCCTTCGTGTCCGTGGTGATTTGGGGATTTCTATCACAACCCCATCACCTTCAGGAACATCCTGTACCATGTGGGTCTGCACAACCTCGCTGGCGGTTCCTTCCTCAATTCCCAACCCATCCTTAGTGGTCATCATCATTTCTACACAGTATTTTGTCTCTCGTGAACTCAGGGGCTCTAGTATTGCTCAGCTCTCAACACTCTGTGCTTTGCTCAACCGCTCAATGCTCAAATGACCAAGTGTTGTCCACTGGCTAGCCCTTTGAATTTTATAGCACCTTTTGAATTGAAATTCGATCATTTCCCCTCATTTCGGGCCATCAATGCTTTCTTGGCGGCAGATTTTCCCAAATCTTTCCCATAAATTTCGCCTTAAATGCCTGCCGCCCGCTCCATTTGGCCTCAAATCGGACATCTCGTCATTAACAGTGACACCAACGGTCACTTCCCAGTTGACCCACACGGCAGCGCAACCCTCCATGTGCGGTCATGAACCCTGTGGTGTCCTACTCCTGCATGCATCCCTCATATCACGTAGCCCCAAGGTAGAATATTTTATAGTCCCATGCTCCCTTTCAACTTCTTGGAATGCTAATATTGTCCTCCCTACAGCTAGTCAGGTGGGCGCACCACCCTGTGGGGCTTCATTTCTTCCTCCATCATGGTTCACGGAGAATCCTCATCTTTCCTTGTACTGATTGGCATCGTGCACTCTATTATTTGCACTGCACTGCCCTGGTCACTACGTTTGGCTAGATGCAATCTCAGCCATGCCAGAAGACTAACCAATTCTCGACGATAGCTTTCCAATTTGTCACTATGGCTGTATGCACCTTGCCTTGCCATCCTCGATTTCTTGACGATAAATGCTTCCTTTATTTTGGTTTCCAGCTTCTTGACCTCTAAGTGCATTAAAATTCTTTTCTCCCTTAGCCATACCTGGTCTTTTTCAAGTTTGTGAAGTCTACAGTTTCCTCGTCAAATTTCTTCCTTAAGTCTTATATGTTCTATTTCACGCAACTGTGTGATTTCCTCATTCCAGTCGGCGCGAACCATCGTATCTACAGGTGTTGTTATACGCGGACTTGTCTTCGCATGCTCCACAGGGACTATAGCCCCTACTTCATACTCCAGCTTCGGAAACGCTTGCATGGTCAGAGTTTTGCACATGGTCCTATAAGCCCAAACAACCACTAGTACGCGCACGTCCCAGTTGGTGTGTCTCGCATGGTGGACCCTGTTCAGCGCTTCGCACACCTTGTCAAAGGCTTCCTCGTGTATGATGTTTGGTGTGCTAGGTTGTATCATGCTTCGTCGGTCATGCACTTGTCTTGCCTGCTTCTGCTTGTTGTTCCTATTTCCTATCGTGATAGCGGTGTGCGTTTGTGTGAGCTACGTACCATACACCTATACCCATCTAGAAAGGTGGGCACGCAAGCTATTTTGGCCCTCATAACTAGCTCTCATTTGTAGCTGAGTATTTCCAAATCATACAAGCATCTCTCTTCTGCATTTGCACCAGCTCTCAATACTTCTTTGTTGCGTACCCCACCACCTTGCATCCATCGCACGCAGTGCCCATTTCAGAGCATCGAACCGCTGCTATTCTGGCACTGCGCTTTCAAATTTGTTCAGGAATTCATCCACCACTGTCAACCCATCATACAAAGGCAAATCCCTTACCTCTGTTGTCACGCAGCGTAGTGATCTAACCATCATGTTGCAATTTAGTGTGGTTACCTCGTGTAACCAGTTCTACCATCGTTCTATTTTCTCATCTGAATATTGATGTGCAGGAGCTTTTGCGCTCCCACAAAATCCGACCATCCACTGTAGGATTCACCCAATCCTGTTCCCGAGCAGTTATCTTGTAGATACAGTCTAGCTCATCATCTCTCTCATCGTCGCGCACTGGTTCTGTGTAGCGCGCTCCTTCCATAGGGTCTAAAGGCACCACTGCGCGTAGTGAATTTTTCTCAAAAATCATTTTGCACTTCTTTAGATTTATTACTCCATTCATATCAGTGGCCTAGTTTATTCCCAGTAGTGCGGTATAGGGATTGCTTTCATCAACAATATCTATCATTTTGAAATCCACCAGCGTGCTCACACCTTCAATATCCGTCGTTACTCCTTGTCATCTTCCCATGTGTAAGATCTTATGTTGGTTCGCCATTCGCAATTGAATATGAGACCATTGTAGTGTGGGTCTACCCATGTGTTCCCATGTTTGTTTTGGCAGTACATTCACGTTTGATCCTAGATCTAAAATTACTTGATCCATTTCATACTCCCCAATTTGCGTATTCAATCTCATTTCCCTTCCTGTTCACGATGTGTGCCTTCCGAGTTTCCGAACTACGTGCGGTTCTCCTGACCCAGCGCACCTAGTGATAAGTTCCTACAACCCTTTCATAGCCTTGTTGTCATGCAACAACTTCATACATGTCTTCAGAAAGGTAGTGATCATTGAAGGATCCATCTTTGGCTCTAGTTGATCCTTACTACCTAAAGTGGAGGCCTCTCTTCTTAGCTTCCATGAATGTCTCCTTCGCATGCTCTAAATCAAATTCAGGTTCCTTTGTAGGAGCCTTATGAACCCACGCACTTTCTTCAGACTACTTACCTTTTTCATCTCCTATCATGATACCACTTCTGAGCACTATGTTTACATTCAATTCCTCTTCACGTGGCTCAGACCTCATCATTTGCAAATTTTGAGTCGGGGGAGGCTGGAGTACCCTCTCTCGCGCAGCCTTGCTATCAGTGTAGGGCAGTCCTCTACCTCATGATCAAACTAAGTACATTATAAACATGATGTTCTCATCAGATTCATACAATCGTGGGTATAGTTCCCTAGCCCTCCGCAATTGTAACAAATTAGTTATCTGCGACCCCTTCCTGGTCCCATTCCTCCTCGACCTCGTCCGTGCCCCTGGAATCCAGCGTGCGCCATTCCTGTATTTGGGTTGAGGGCTCATGTTTCAACCTGCACCCTGTAGGCAGGAGTCCGATCCATCATTAGTTCATAGCTTCTATAGGTGTGCTCATCATGGCCTACCAACCTGCAGAAGTTATAGAATAATAGTTGGGATGTCTGCATATACTTCTGCAATAGATGAAAATTATCCGTAGTGTGTTTTCTTCCTATCTAATAGATTGCGCACCATAATGTAGGTGCCACACTTGGTCCTTCTTATGCCTTTGGTATTAATGGCATCAGCTCTCCTCCCACCAAGTAATTCATCAAGACTGGACAATGGTCCTTGTCATGCCCCTAGCCTTTGCATTTTATGCTACAAACCTCCTTGCACGCTTCTGGGTGAGTTGTCCTATCCTGTTTCAAACTCTGCTTTTCCAGACACAAATTTTTGGATTTGCTAGACTCCTAGACCAGGATCTTATATTGGGGTCTCGTGCAGTCTCATTGCAATCTCCAAAGCTTCGGCCTGGGTGGATAACTTTTACTATGACAACACTGTTCTTAGATGCGGTGTTAGTGATGCTACAAACCATGCGATGTGTTGCCCATCTGTCAAGGCCATGTTGGCTTCACAAATCATACTCTTCAGTCTCTGATCCAGAACCCATGGAGTCTTTCCTGGAAGCAATGTGATCTCCTTAAACTTGATAATTGATTGTGTCTCCGACTTTGGCCTACTAAACTCCCTATTCAGTGTGGCCTGTATATCTGCGATCCTTGTGTTCGGATGGTCATTAGAATGCTTAATGTACCACATCAGTGCACGATCCTGCAACATGCTCACCAACGTTACCTTCTTTATATTGTCATCCATGACTCCTTGTGCTTCCCATATGGCTTTTACCACAAACCAAAATTGGTCCAGATCTTCGTTCCCTACCCCTCTGAATGCCAGCAATTTTATCGTGCTCGCCATATTGAACTGTGGTGATGGCGGAGGTGGTGTGGGCGAAGATGGAGGTGGTAGGCGCGGAATTCGCTACCTTATTAGACTAACTATGCTTCTCGAAGAAACTTTCGCAAGCTCTTCCTCGCTTTCCTGCCAAGGCGAAATCAAGGGGCTATTCTCTATTTTTGTGCTACCTTCGTTTCTATAGATCCTCCCACTTCCCGTAGCCCCAAACATCAATTTATTTTCATAACCCTCTTTTCACACAATAACATCTTAATCCAAGTGTTCAAATATTTAATGTACTTACCTCACGGTCCTTTGAGGAAGCGTCGTTCTGCCTCGCTATAGCTGATTGTTGTGTCTACCGTGAACTCGGTGATAATCCCCCCTATAATTCGATCGAGCCAGTGGTCCACAGCGCGTGTGATCTTATCTTCTGATGCTTCTAGTCTATGCACTAATTATGGAGTCCACATAATTGGTTTGTCGAGTCTACATCTTCCCTGACTGTCTACTAGCTTCGCGATCCTCTCATACAACTCAGAGGGAAAGGATGCAAAGAAAATTTCATGGATTCCACATATAAGTAGCCCTCCAACCACTATTCCTTTGATACTCACAGATTTTTGTTTTCCTGCATTGCGAAATCGTGAATCTTTCTATCTCACCACCCTTCAATTTCTTTCTTCGTTGGATTCCAGTGACACGACATCATACATCCCTTATGCAGTTCCCAATACCGACAACAGAAACGTTTGTTGGCTTGTTGGGGCCTGACCCAGGTTCGGAGATGATTTAGCCAAACAAATCCCGGCACTACTGGCCCTTTCGGCAACAGTCTGTGGAGCGTGGACTGAAGTCTCACCCGAAGTAGTATGGGAGGGTGCTAGAACTAGGTTTCCGCACCCTAGGGAGGTCTGATGGGTTTTGAAGGTCCGCGGTTTGACCCTGTACACACATCACTACACGCACTTATCAATACCTCACAGCCAGTGATGCTGCCTTCGCGCAGCCCTACTCGGGGCCCGAACAGTGTTATTGCCCAAACCCTTACTAGAAACCCAATATTATTTGATTAACTTATCTTATTTGTATACTTTCATTTATACTCAACAATATTTACAATTCATACAAAAGCGCGCAGTAAATAAATAGTATAAGTGCACTTGATATTAGACATGTAATCACATAAGAATGGATACACGAAATTCAGATAAAACTTCTCTTTATTATTCTTCTTCCTTGGTTACAGACTCGACTCCACCCTGTGCACTCAGCTGTAGGGGTCCGCGCACTCTGCTACGGACTATACTAGGCCTATGCACACTCAGCTGCAGAGCCTCTTCCTACTACTACGACCCAAGACACTAGACTCTTGCTCTATGCTTGCCATCTTCTTGACTCCATCTCGTTTTCAACTTAACTTGCTTGACTACTTTATAGATTAGAGCCTTGCTCTATTTATACAATCCCATGGTTCGCAGACCATGGGTAGGCTAACACTACATTCAAAACTTAGGATGGACAACCCTATGACTCTAACATACAATTCGTGCTTCGCACCCGTAATTCACGGAGTTTTTACAAAAATAACAACTCAAAACTTGGGCTTTAAGCCCCAAAACATGCTATGGGGGGATTCCATGCCCAACAGATGGGAATAACTCCATAAGGTTATTCCACTCAACAAAATAAGGAGTTAGTAATTCCGTCGCATATTTTTCAGTGATTATGGGTCATTTATATAAGATGGGATCAGATGAGATATTGCGTAGGTATGTTACGGAGTTTGAACGTGCTAGTATCCTAGCTGAAGCTCATGGAGGGGTGGCAAGAGGCCACTATGCAGGGAAGGCGACCGCGCAAAATATTTGCGCGCCGGGTTATGGTGGCCTACATTACACAAGTATTCTAAGGCATACTACAAGGCATGCGATGCTTGCCAAAGGATGGGGAAGCCTTCGCGAAGGGACGAATTTCCCTTACATCCTCAAGTTTTCTCTCAGGTATTTGATAAATGGGCCATTGACTTTATCGGTCCTATACAACCACTAGGAAAGAATACGGGCATGCGGTATATCGTTACTGCAGCTGAGTACTTAACCAGATGGGTGGAAGCGCAGCTAGTGAAGGATTTTATAGCGGCCACTCCTAGGAAGTTTTTAATTGAATATGTCTTAACAAGGTTTGGATGCCCTAAGATTTTGATGAGTGATAGGGGTACGCATTTTTTGAATGAAACAATCAGCGCGATGTTGGAAGGTATATCATCAGAAGAGCATGCCCTATCACCCATAGGCGTATGGAATAGTGGAAGCGTTTAATAATATTTTGGAACGTGCATTGACAAAGGTATGCAACACGTAGAGAAATGACTAGGACATGTGCGTACCTATTGTGTTATGGGCTTATAGGACGACCTGTAAGAAGTTGATAGGACAAACATCATTCATATTGGTCTATGGCATTGAAGCAGTCATGCCGATGGAGTATATTGTCCCAAGCTTATGAATTGCAACTTTGACTGAGATGGTGGAATGCGATACCTTGGAGGAATGGCTCGTGCAGATCATGGAGTTAGAGGAAGACTGCTTCCTTACAGGATTTCACCATCAAGTGCAAAAGGAACACGAGAAAGCATGGCATGATCAACATATTAAGCTGTGCACATTCAAGGTAGATGATTTAGTGTTGTTATATGATAGCAAGTTCACGAAGTTTCCGGGAAAGTTTCAAATGCATTGGTTAGGGCCATATGTCATTAAGGAGATCACAGATGGTGGCGCAGTTCAGCTCATGAAGCTGAATGGAGAACCATTCCCTGGAAAAGTGAATAGAAGTAGGTTGAAGTTGTACACAGGGGATATTTCCCCTGCGTGATGACTATATAGCCGTAGGATAGTCTTAGTAATCCAAGCCGCTGCAAGCAATTGTGGGACTATAAAACATGCTGCCCGAAAAGGTGAGAACATGGTAGAAAGGCTGCAATGGATGACATGGGTGTGACAAGTGAAGCTGCGCTAGATGAGCTACGCCATGGAAGATGTTGCCATGCAACGGGGTCCAAAAGTAGCTGTTGAGGTTACTATTCATGATTTGATGGCCAAAAATAAATTAAGAGGAGCGGATAGGTGCTATTTATGGCAAAAATATTTAGATATTTGTCGCCAAAGATGCATTTATTGTCAGGATCTGGGGGGAACGATCGGATTTGAATTCAAAACTTCTTATAAATTACGCGTGTTGGTCCAAATGAAGAACACTTTGCATTCTAAGAGTTGTTTGGGCATTTTGTTGTCTAAATGTATGAATCGTGACTCCTGGTAAGAGTTCATGACGCGCCCCTCTTTTGCAAACTACACTGTAGCAACCGATAGTTATTCATTGAGTGAATGACTACTACAAACCCCGATGAAGCCATAAGTTCTGAAGTTGTTGTATCTGACGCACCAGGCCCTGAGAGTTCAAGTATGGAAGCTACAACCCCTGTGCCTACCGCGTCAAGGTCGTCAAGGCCAAAGTAATCCGCCTCAAAATAAAAGAAATCTATTGCCAAAGAAAAAAAGAAGAATCCAATGCCAGTGAGGATGTCAACAAGGAAGAATCTGGAGGTGTGACAAAAGGAGAAAAAAGACAAACAACCGGAGAAAGTGGTTGATTTAGAGGAGGAAGACCAAGGTGTAGAATAATTAGATGCCAAAGATGTCGAGCCCATCTCACGGCTTCCTGGGTATATCCCTCCATGGAAGGGAAGAACTAAAGTCACCAAGGACCCAGATTCTAGAAAATTCACAGTTTCAACACGACTATTACCTGAACAGGTGGAATTTGAAGGTCCTATACTAGCGTGCATTCCAGTGCTGAAAATGGAGGACTAGGACCTCACGAACCATGAGAGGTTCCCACACTTAGAGAAAAGAAAATATATGATGAAGATATACTATGAAGAGACGAGTGTTACATAGTTGGAGCCCATGAAGTGGGTTAGAGGTATTGAGCAGGCGGGGTTGCTGCACATGCTTCGTGTGCTGCATTATCATGGATCGACTATTAACATGGTGTGTGTGTGCTATCCCCTCATGCTGGTGCACAATGGGTTTCTATGGCTTGGGGAGCCCATCATGATTACAGACATGTTGATCCATAGGGTAACGAAGCTGTCGTACAAAGGAGTAGACCCTGCCAAGGAGTTTGGAGGGAAAAGTGGGGAGAAATAATTCACTGATAAGATGAAGACCGAGTCTGGGCTTGTGAAGAAGTCAAGCGGATACTCTATCCGTTCTATTCAAGACCAGGTCATGCAATTCGCTACCTAGATTCTTGTAGGAAAAATCCTAAGAAAGTGTCGTGCGGATGAGGTTCCGACACCAGTAGTGGCACTAGCGGCCCAATGCACGAAGGAGTTCAGTACAATTGGGTAAAATATCTATGCAAGGAGTTCCTCATGAACTACCAAGAAGCCTGGGAAGAAAGAAATCCATTCCATTATGCATGGTTGTTACTGTCTATTGTGTTAATCACTTGAAGGTTGTCGGAGGATAGTCAATTCCCCCCACATAAGGAAGATTTACCTGAGGTAGCATGGTTCGCCACTGTGGTCTACAAAGGATCCAGAAAGAATAAAAGAGTCAAAAATTTTCTAGATCCTGATGGAGATGGATCTTCGAATGGTTATCAATCTAAGGCCAAGGTTGTCCCCAACCTTGTTCGAACAATTGATGGCCTACACGAAGTTGAAGGCCAATTTCCACAGTGTGTTAGTCAGAGTGTGGAATGACCCAAAGCACGTATGGCATAAGTTTCCCTATTTGGTATCTGAGATGGATGTGTAGGAGTTCGTTGAGTATTGGCCAACAGAGTGGTGCAAACCTTGTAGAAATTCCCACTATAGATCACTTGATAATGCAATAGACTAAAGAAAAATACTTCATCTACTTCTACAACCAATTTAACGGAAGCTTAATCGAACATGAGCAACATCAATAAGAACACATATAACTGATATGGAGAAATCAATCACACATAACACAAAAGATATAACCCGAGGAAAGCCTCAGCCTAAAACCCCAACTTTGTATTATCATACAAGTGGAAATATAGCCAGTATTACAAAAAGAATCATCTCAAAAGCTATCATGCTCTCTCTGCAATACCTCTGCTGCTCATAAACAGTCAAAGGCCTCTCTCAAACCTCCTGATCTTCCCTCCAAGCCTCCTATTTCTTTGCACAATTTTGATTGGGGTCCAGTGCAGCCACTTGTGTGAATTGGCCTCTTCACACACTCACTAACCTCTGATCCAACTATGCAGTCCTGAAGGAGATAAATCCTTCTCATGGATGAGCTTCCTCTATAGGAAAAACATTCATCCAACGGAGAGTACATTGTCCCTTCTTTGATCTTAATTGGGTCTCTGTCTGAACTGACATGCATGTGTTATTCATGAGAGAATCTTCAGTTATCTGAAGTACAAAAGTTATATGCTAGCATGCATTAACTAACTAAACTTACTTAATTTAAACAAACAGTTTAAATCAAATATAACTGGACTTGACTCAGTTAACTAAGCCAACTAATTATAACTCATCCTTATCTCTTTAATTGATGGATAAATTCCTCAATTAATAGATAAATTGTTGCATGTCCTCACATAGACTTCAAGTTTGATTTTCCTTAACTAATTAACTCAAGATGAATTAATTAATTAATTTACAAACTACTATTAATATCAAATTCGAATTTTACTTCCTAGTTTTAGTCCAGGGACTGACTAAAATAGGAATCCATCCCGAACTGCTAAAAAGAGCAATTATATTTTTAACACTTCCATTTTTCATTCCCTGTTGCCCAATCCAACACTGGTGCCCAAACTGCTATTTATAGCAGTGCTATTTTTAGCACTTCTATTTTTAGCATTTCTTGTTGCTATTTTCAACAAACCCATGGGGCTTGATGTGGGAACAAGCAAAGGTGTAGAGAGATCTTTTGTGTAGAAGTGCAAGGACATAACTCAGAAGGCCACGCACGCCTTGGTTGAGCAGAAGAAGAAGAAGGATGCTACTAAGGCATCTTCGAAGAAAGAGCAGATGGAGAAACAGGGTGTTGCAAAGGAGCAGGTAAAGAAAGAATGTCAGGATACAGAGGGAGGAGAAAAGTCAGCTTCCTAGCACACAGATGAGTAGGAGCTGTTAGAACAGGAAGGAGGTGGTGGTGAGGAGTAGCGCACTCCTTTCAACTTGAAGAGGTGTGGTACAGAGTAGATGGTTGGATAGCGAAAGAAGCACGAGTTTGATAAGAAGACACATATCAATCCAATGGTGCTGATGGAAGGCGATCTCAATGAGATCAATGACAAAGTTTGAGATACAAAAACTAAGGTGTTTCGACAATTTGAGCAGCAATATATGAAAACGTTGGGGATTGCCCAAAATGATCTACATGAGCTTCAAATCTAGGCTAACCAGATTCAAGCGGGCGTTATGAAAGCGAGCGGGTTGCAAGCGAGCATGACTCAAGGAAGTGGCACAGTTGCGGAGCTTGATGAGCCCCAATTTTTGGTACAATTTGGGCTCATTTGGCCTACTTGCTTTGCTCAAACCATTCATCTTTTATTGCTTATGCATTCATTTCTTGGTTTATTCGTGTTGTTTGTAGGAAGAAGGGTAGGCATTCTATCTACGTGACTAATACATGATGATTTCAGGTTTTTGGCATTAAAAGGGAGCAAAGACCACGAAAAAGGAGACAAGGAGACAGTAAGGTGGCACTGCTGGTTTTTAGGAGAGGATGTCCACAGTCTTGGGGACCTTCCTCGTGATTCCCACCATAGCTCCGAGCTCCAACCAATCTCCCCACCGAGCTTAGAGGCAGCCAACCGTTCTACAGGAACAACAGTTACAACTGTTCTACAGGATCAGCAGTTTAACCTTCAGTTGGACAGCCGAGCTCCACAAATCAAGGAAACCTGTTGGATTATCATTTTGCATAAATACTGAGGCCGTAGCCTTTGTTAGGGGCTTTTTTGAACTTTTGCATTACTATTGTAATTTTGAAGTACGAGCTACAGCTCGGTGTTGGTTCTTTTTGTAAGCCAGTTTTGGCATGACATCAGATTTTTGGTTATGAATAAAGGCAGGCAGATTTTGATCTCATTCTGAGTTTCTAAGGGAGCTATAGCTCTCAGGTTAGGGCCCAACCTGAGAGCAATAGACCTCCTCTGTGTTGTAATGTTATTTGCCTTTCGTTCTAGCACTTTGTTTCTTTACTTTGACATGCAATTCGAATTTACAGTCTGCTGATTTAGTTTTTATGAGATCGAATAGGATTAGTTTATGGTGAAGTTGCTTCCAGTTGCTTAGGTTAGAATAGGATAGTTATACTTCATTGGAGCTCCAGAAAAAGGTTGAAAGGACCCCACTGCCACCTCTGTTAAGGATTGGGGTGTAGTCTGAACCAACCACCAAAACCAAATGCAGTTCTTTTCACGTCCATGCAAGCTGCAACAGTTACTTTAGTCGTAGATCCATCCATGCACTTTGGTCTTGATCATTACTTCTTCATTCCACTGCCATGCATGAGTTTCTTTCACAAATTGCACTGCTGTTCATTGGTTCAAAATAGCATAGTTAACGTAGGTTAAAGAGTTCTCGTTTTTGGTGACATTCAAAGACAATTTGTTTCATCTACACTGCTCCACACCATTCCATTACCTTCCTCTTTTTGTCAACCACACCTAAAGCCACTCAACCGACCTCTGTTCAGCTCGTTTACCTTCCAGCTCTTCCATTACTCACGTAGCTCCATTCACTTAACCTTTCGTTGATCCCATCCTTCCAGCCATCAACCCACTGCATGCACTCTTTCTCCATCTAACTTCTCTGCTCCTAAGCCATCACCAGTTCCATCTCCATCTCACCTATCCTCCCATACCACTCCATCACTTCACCATCTCCCAAAACTCCCACGGTCGAACATCCTGTAGAATTTCACAGACTTCCTGTAGAACCCCTGAGTTTCCTGTAGGATCCCCTGCAGACTTCCTGTAGAAGCCTACAAACTCGGTTGCTGAGCATCCGAACGTGGTAGACTTCTGTGGACTAATGCTAGAGATCCTCTAGGGCCTCTCCTAGCCCCCCCCTGACCTTGCCCATGCTTTCCTTCCATTCGAACCGCTCCTGCACAATCAAACCCTAATCAAAAGCATCATCACAATAAATCCAACCACTTAATGAAAAAATACAAAAATATGTCTTTTCAGATGCAAGTAGCTTAGATGCATGTATTTCAGCTCACTGCAAGTAATGGCATCATTGGTAGAAGTTTCATTCACAGTTTTGCATTGTAAGGGCCTAGCTAGTCAAATTAGGGTTTACTAGGGTTTTCATGCTTTGTTGGCTTTCAGTTTCTTTCTGCAAATAGATTAGCCTCCTTTGAGTTAGCTTTCGTCCATCACTCATAAAGCTTCTTCTGAGAGCATATAGAAGTTGGCTTGAACCCTAGCGGACTTGTGCCAGCTGACCAAGTGACAGCTGCGACAAGAGCTAGTACTTGTGCATATAGCACCGTCGCTTCCAAGTTTGTACGAACTACCGGGTTGATAAAATTAGAGATAGGAAGCTCCAGGAGTTGTAGCATTATTGCTACAATACTGGAGCCCACCAGAGCTGGAATGGACTCTGGACCTCAGAGTCATACCCTTTCCAAAAGGGTTCTTTCGCATAGATTCAAATGAGGATCGCGTTGTGATTAGCATAGTAAAGGACATGAAACTAAATTTGGCCGCGCTGCCACTCCAAACCCTCCATGCACTACATCACAAGGTTTTAGAAGAGTTTCAGATCAAAGATCAACGTGCCGTCACAGTCATTAGCGAGTTCAAGGTAAACAATGAGCAGATGTTCGCAGAGAAAACTCAGGCACTGAAGGCCAAGGAGGAGATACAGAAACACAGTCAAAGCCTGGAGACGACGATTGAGCAGGCTTACAAATCAATGTAGAATTGAACATCCCGGACGATGCCGAAGCCTCGGCAATAATAAGGAAATTGGTTGTTTCAGTACACGCATCGAAGGGTGAAGTTGGCAAGGTTACTTTCAACTTCCAATGAAAATAGAAGAGTTGTAGTTGAAGTTGTAGCCAATGACTTCGCCATAGGTTTAGGAGCAATGCGGAGCAACAATCAAGGATGGTATGAACGCATTGGATACTGCAGCCACTGACTACTCATCGATGTTTGACACAGCAATGGAAATCTGGACAAATCTACAGGAGGACCTGAACCTATAGAATTTGAAAAACGATGTCTGAGAGACTCAACGACAGTATGATGAGGTCTGAGCAAGTGCACACTTTGGCGCTAGTGCAATGCCTCACGAAGTTACAGGAGGGAAAGAAGCTACAAGCACACATGGAAGAATTGCAGAGGAAAGAGGCCATGTTTAAGGCCAGATTACAACCGTGGCTAGAGGAATCTTATCATCTTACTCTGTCACTTCAAGAAAATCTCAAGCTACTCCAACAAACATAGAGGAAAATGTGCCTAGCATTGGAGGGCCCGACAACAGAGAAATTAGTCGAAGAGGTATAGCAGGCTGTGGCACAGAGCGCTGTTGAAGTTGCAATGTTGCAAATTGAGCTAGGTGGTCTTCGCGGCAATATCGAGGCACCAACTAAGTGACCTAAGGGTGATTCACAATATTTGTGTTGGGAGCCTATTGGGATAGGGTCCCTAGGGTCATTTTTGGGGTTAGTTAACCCAAATTTTGCATAAGTTTTTGTAAAAGATGTAAAGTCTCCGTGAAATGTGGATGGGGAGCGCGCAGATAAATAGGAGTCAAAGGGGTCTTAGCCTGTTGTTTGGATAGATAGATCGGCTTTGAGACTCACCCATATTTTGCAGACCATGGTATTATATTGAGAAAGCTCCATATTTGAGTCATAACGAGTCTAAAAGAGGTATGAGATAGCGAAGAGGAAAGATAGAGATTGTGAGTGCTAAGGAAGGAAGGTTCTGCTTCCTGCACTTAAGTGAGAAGGGGAAGGCTCCTGCAGGTGAGTGCGCAGGAGGCCTTGGTAAGTCCACAGTTGAGTGCGCGGACCCCTGCACCTGAGTGTGCAGGGTGAAGAGTCTATAATCTGAATAGTGAAGATTGATAAAGACTGATTTTGAAGAACTATTGAGCAAATTAAGCATTTCTGTTGAATTCTATTTATGTTATGACTTATCGCTTATAATGTATTTTCTACGGAATAATGAATGAATGTTTCACAAGACCACGAAATCTATATTATTTATGCATGATATGAGTAGTTATTTATTTTCGCAAAGTTAAAGGCTATTTCTATTATGAATTCTGATGAACTAGGTAGATATGCGCAAAGACAGATCTAGAGTTATTTATTGATGCGTGAAAGTAGATAATTTGTTTATTTAAGGTCCACAAAGACCGATCATAGACCTCCGCATGAAGGTCTAGAAGCCATTTAATCCTAGTTACAGTAACGAGCCCTTGAAGGATACCGATCTGCACGAAGGCAGATCTGAACTGTCAGAGCTTAAGAACCACTTATCACACGTCCCTGGATGCAGAAACCTGGTTCTAGCATCCCCCAATACTGCTTCGAGTGAGACTGCAGCCTGTGCTATGCAAGTTGTTGCTGAAAGGGCCAGCATTTAGGGTTTTGTTGGCTGGTGCAAACAACTCTGAACCTGGGTTAGGCCCCCTTAATCCAACAGGCGTACAACTTTTTTAGTAGACTGAGGAGTTGCCTTCTTCCCAAAAACGTTCTCTCTCAGCAAAATTTTTCTCAAGAGAGTCAAAGGTAATCTCCTTAAGATTTTTGATTACTTTAAATGACTTAAGATAATGTGAATAGGTGGGATATAGTGCCTTGACATAAGATATGAGAGGAATATATGTTTCAACACTAGTGGATTTTATGTCATGCATAATGGATCTTAATTTGGACGCTAAGGCAAGAGGGCCATCATTTTTCAACTCAAGACTAAAAAACGTAATCATCAATTGAACAAATTCAAGTTCAGAGTGTGAGTCATACAATTCCTTCAACTTATTTATACCTTCAAAGGCATTTTAAAATGGAGAAATATGTCGACTCACCTCTTCATTTACTAATTTTGTAATCAAGGCATAGGCCTTATTGTTCTTGTTTTCCTAGATGGAAAGTTCCTTATCCGAGGTAGGCTTTTCAGGTGCATTGTCTCCTTCTCCTTTACAAACCCCTTTCCACAACTCATTGAAAATGAGGGTGTGTTTTATCTTCCGGTACTACTCAAGGGAGTTCTCCTTGCCAGTGAAAACTACTCCCACTATGGATATTATTGAATGCATTCTCAAAAAATTGTCTTCTTTCAACAATCACTTCTTTACTTTGACATATTCTATTTAAATAAACAACCGATTTAATATGTAAGTCAATATTTTTAAAATATTATGGCTCCAACTATGACACTATGCCCAACTATTATACATTCACCATGCATTCACCATACATAGCCTTAGATAACTTCACCACACCAAATATGTCCTTTCTCACGATCTTCAGTACCATATGACATATATACCCATAATATATGCAAGACCTTTAAAAAGGATTTAACATAGGTATAGCATAGGTATAGCAGCTTGACTAATGGCCTTTTCAACACAGGTATACATCAAGTAACACAGGTATCGGCCTTTTTAAAGCTTCAACATTTTTTAACCATAAAAAATACTTCAACATTGTTCAAATGCACTCACTGGTCACGCAATAACATGATAATTGTTCCCATGGTTATCCTTCATGGAGGCTCCACGCCCACCACACCAAGCCAAGAGTTCGCCTCTCTCACACCACCAAAGTCCGTAGTTCGGTATGAATACCTTTATTCTGCTTCCCACCAATAAAAAGCCATCAGTCCTGGCTATAATTATACTTTAGAGACCTCAACGAGAGAATAGACCTCTAGATTAGACCACAGCTCGAAGCTCACCCTAAAGCATTTCAAGAGCAATACCCAGCGATAAAAGTTGGAAATTTGTAGACAAGAAACAACAGAAGAGGATAATTAAGAATTGAGAGAAATGGATGTGGAGGGGGATCCCTCTGGAATTAGTCAGCCACATCAGGCATAGAATCAAGTCAAAGCCATTCAAATTTAGTCACCTCTTGCATTAGACAGGAAGTATATAAATGAAGGAAGCTCAAGCCAAGACTGATATTAACACACAGACTTCAAAAAAAATTAACGCACTCGGGGAAGACAGAGAGAGAGAGAAGATGTAGCAGAGAATAATGGCAGGAAAATAGGAGTTAAAGTAGTAGAGGAAGCTAACAAAAATGGATGGCTCTAATACCATGTCAGACTAGGAGGTAACTCAATGAAATGAATTATGTTTTGCATTAAGATGGAACATGGATATATACATGGAGAGGGAGATTATTGGGTTTCATCTCCTAATGTCTCTTCATCTTCCAATTCTCTTTATTTTCTATTTACAATATTTACATGGATTTACCTAATCCCAAATATTAGGTGTCAACAGTACTAAATCCTTCTCATTTCTTTTCTTCTGGTAATAAATCTTAGTTGCAACACTAAACAATTACTCATGACTACCTATTCTCCTCTCCAGAGTGTATAGTGGAGTTATACCTCTCATTTTATCTTCACTTACCTTTCTATGACTCCTCATGGATTTTCTTCCTTCTACATCATTAGTCCCTTGTTCATATTCCAAAGTTCTGATCGAATTTTGTTGGATGTATACCTTCCTAGTTAACTAGCACCAAGCTCATCCAATTTTGTCTTTGTAAGTCCGATAGGCTTTGTAGTATCACTGCATTCACCTTTTCTTGCTTTTCTTGATATCTGACAATATTCTCATTATTAACCTTGCAACTTCTCAACTCATCTCATAAACTTTTGAGAGTTTCTACCCAATCAGGGGAGTTTTCCTCTCCCTTTTCCCAACTAAGTATTCTTCTTGATAATGTTGGGATTTATCAGTGTTATATTGCACCATTATTCTACTCATTCCTTTACTCTCATATTTTTCTTTGATGTCTTTGATGGGTCCCATCAATAGGTATATTTTGAGGCCCATTGTGTTATCCTCCAACCCTTAAATTCTCTTCTTCTCACATTAATTTACATTTCTTAGCCATAATGTGCTTAGTAAGAAGACTAAAGGGTGCTTGTCATATTTCATGGCCTTATGTGGTTAATATGAAGGAAAAATAAGAATTTTTGGACATATTTACTATGCAGGGGCATGTTGGAGGCATCTAGAGTTAATATAGGAGGATTTTCCACTACAGTAACTCTCCAACTCGACATGAGTTCCAATATTCCTCACCAACAGCTCGAAGTCCATAGGTAGCCAATGAACACAAATGCATGCGGAGATCTAAGGGAAAAATATCCACAAATTTTGATATTTTGGAGGGAAGCAATCCTCCTCTTAAGGGAGTTGTCCCTCAATCATTTTTTGTATATATAAATAGGCTTAAGGGCTCATTACAATTCAAACTCTTAGAGCTAGGAAGAGCTATTGAAGGAAAAGTACTTAAGACTATTATCACCATTTTGAGATCATGTATTTCACTCTATTTTCTGTTAATGAAAGGTATTATGTTGGTCTACATCTGAGTTAGCCTAGGAGGGTTGAAACCCTTGGGTTAGGGCCCAACCCAGAGGCTTTAGCCCCTCTCATGTATTTTTCCTTTGTTCTTGTTCAAGTTGTTTCATTTCTTTCCTTGTTTAAGTAGGAATTAGATTGCAAAAATTGTAGTTGCAGGTTTGATCACCACCTCTCTTGTGGGAAGTGTGGTTGGAAAATCTACAACAACAAGCCAAAAATATGTGTTTATGTTTCCTTGAAATTTTCTATTCTTTGGATTGAAATCCTTTTGCATGCTTGGTTTTTTCACCTTATAAGTTAATATAATGACTTGGAAAATAAAGTAGATGCATGTTGTAGGATATAATATATCTTGAAGAAATAAAATTCAACTCATCCTTTCCACTTTGATTAATTTTACTGCAATATTGATTAGTAGAGATTTATGTTCTTGATTTCTAGTATGCAAATGTTGCCAGGGACTTGCAGGGGATTGGCACACTCATCTACATCCACTTAGACGTCACCATAATTCTTCTAGAAACCTCATACTGCTCTCAAGTCCTTCCACCGAGATAATCTTTTCAGGGTTAATGAAGGACACCATGGGCATGATTTTTTTTGCAAGCTAGGTCTATAAGGGGTGTTATTATTGGAAAATGCCTCACATATTCTTCATCCAGCCTCATCCACCTTTAGAACACCTTCCTTTCCCTCATAAATCTCTTAGGCCTAATGTTGTAGCAAAACAGGGATTCTTGTAGCAAAACATGGTTTCCTGTAGCACCCTATAGCAGTCCTTTAGCACTACTCAAACTCAGCCATATTTTCCCTAGAACCTTGATTTTTACATATTGAGATTGAGTGATGACCCCTTGGCTTTGAATCCATGATTAGGGAGACCCAAGGATCCTAATCACAATGAGTGTTCTCTTATGCGGTGAGTAAATACCCTATTGTTAATGTTAAAACCATCTTACACTCAGTGACATGAAGGAAACTCTCCAATGCAAGTAGATTAGACTTGGATTTTGAATTTCCTAGTTATGTGTTGTAGACTAGATTTCTTATATCCAAGCAATTTGTAGAAATGAATGTGTAGATTCAAAATTTCTCATGAAATTTGCTAAATCACAAGACTTAAATCTACTCTACTAATCCGAGGAAGTTAATTCACCATCCAAAACAAGAATCATTGACATGCAAAAGGAAACGCCGCACATGCACAAGGATTTATCTAGGGTAAAGAAACTGCTCAAAACCCCTTACTATATGTATTACATTAATCATAAAACATAGAAGAAATACAATGCTTGCTCAAGCCTGAGCACACCCTACAAGTGTATAGACTATCTCTCTTCCTAACTGACTAAATTGGGCTCAACACTTAGCCAATTTCAAGCCTTCCCAAGCTCCAATTTCTTTGTGATATTCCCTTGGGAATTAGTCCCCTCTTAATTAGGAAATTCCCTCATATGGATTGTGAAATTCCTTTTGGGTTTTCCTTTGACTGCATGTTGTATAAATTCTCACTATAGATTAACCTGATAATGCAATATAACTAAAGAAAAATACTTTAATCTACTCCTACAATCAAACTTATGGAAGCTTAATAGATTTGAGCAAGATCAAGAAGAACACATATAATAGATAAGAAGAATCAATACACTTGAAACATAGAAGAATACTCTGGAGAAAGCCTCAACTAAAAACCCCGCTATATGTATTATCATACAAGTGGAAATATCTCAGGATTACACACAACTTTAGCTCTCATAGCTATCAAGCTCTTAGTACAATCCCTCACACTGCTCTTAGACAGAATAGACTGCTCATATGCCTTCTCCTCTACCCTCCAAACCTCCTATTTCCTTGCATTGTTTTCCCTGGGTGATCCAGTTGTAACCTTGTGTGACACTAATCCCACACACTGTAAAACTGTGCAAATCTCAAGAAATTAATTCCTTTTGCATGCAAGAGATTTCACATAGGAAAATTCTTGCAACTGATAGTACACGGTCCCTGCCTTTAATCTCAACTAGGTCTTTGTCTGAACTGACATGCATGAGTTATCGATGAGAGAATCTTCAGTTTTCTGGAGTACACTAGTTTTATGCATGCATGCATTAACTAACTGAACTCACAATTAGTTCCTCAAATTGTTTGGAACTAATTTAATTGGACTTAACTTAGTTAATTGAGCTAACTAATTACAACTCATCCTTATCTCCTTAATTAAGGGATAACTTCCTTAATTTAAGGGATAATTGTTGCATGACTTCACAAAGACTTCTAGCTTGAATTTCTCCAACTAATTAACTCAAGATGAATTAATTAATTATTTTTCAAGCAGCTGGTGAGACTAAATTCGAATTTTAATTTTAGGACAAATTAAAATTGGAATATTCTTGTTTCCACATTTCAACACTCCCTCTCAACAAGAAAGGGATTATCTACCTCCCCGATCTTGTCTCTATGGAACTTGAATTTACACTTTTACAATGCCTTAGTCAAAATGTCAGCATCTTGCTCCTCGGTCGAAATATACTACAACAACATGATCCTCCTCACCACACAGTCTCTGAGATGATGATACCGAATGTCGATGTGCTTGGACGAATCATGAAATACTGGATTCTCAGAGTCTGATACAACTTTGATTATCACAATAGATCACAGTTGGATCCATCCTTTGATCAAACAAACCAATTAGAATTTTCCGCATCCAAATGGCCTCACATGCTGCCTAAATTGTAGCCATGTATTCAGCCTCTACTGAACTAAGTGCAACCGACCTCTGTTTCCTGTTGTACCAAGAAACTGCAGCTGACCCAAGGTTGAAAATTCCTCCTGATGTGATCTTCTGATCTGATGTACTCCCTGCCTAATCTGCATCTGTGAAGCCCTGTAGCTTCACTCCCTCTGTCCATCTATACCATAATTCATACTGAGATGTGCCTCTGAGGTATCTCAAAACATGCTTAGCTTCCTTTCAAAACATCTTGGTAGGCTGAACCATAGATTGACTCAGCTGGTTCACCACATAACACAAATCTAGTCGTGTGTTCACTAAATACATCAATGAACTTATAAGTTTTCAATAAACAGTAGGCTCTACCACTTCTCCTGAAGTAGCATCCTCCTTCCTCCAATTACCTGCTAGAGGAGTCTATATGGGCTTGCACTTCGCCATGTGGAATCTCCCAGGTATCTCATTGGGATACTTTCCCTAAGACACAAACAACTCCCCATCCTTCTGCCACACTTCCATGCCAAGGAAGTAGTGCATGAGACCCATGTCTTTCATCTCGAATTATCTTGTAAGGTCCTCCTTGCAAGACATGATCAATTGATCATCACCTGTCAATATGAGATCATTACCATAAAGAACAATGATCAATTGCTTACCTTTTACCATGATGTGGTACAGATTTGCATCCGCTTCACTCTTTGTGAAGCCCAACTCAGTGAAGTAGTTGTCGATGATGGTGTACCAAGCACGAGGTGCTTGCTTCAGCCCGTACAAAGCTCTCTTGAGTTGGCACACATGCGACTCACGATCAAAGGTCTCAAAACCTTTCAGCTACTCTACGTACACCTCTTCCTCAATCTTGCCATTGAGGAATGCAGTCTTCAGATCCATCTGATGGATCTTCCAACCCATCTATGTTGATAGTGCCAACATTGATCTGATAGATGAGTACCTTGCTACAGGAGAAAATGTCTCATCATAGTTGATCCGCTCGACCTATGAGAAACCACAGGCAACAAATATTGCCTTATATTTCTCCACACTACCATCAACAGCTTGCTTTACCTTGTAAATCCAATGGGAACTCACAACTAACTTGTTCTCCGGTCTTGGAACCACGTCCAAAACACTGTTCCAAACTATGGAGTCATACTCCTCCACCATAGCGTCAACCCAAATTAGCTGTTGCACTGCTTCCTTAAAGGAAGATGGCTCAGTCTCAATAAATTCCCCGACAAACACCATGTATCCAATGTACCTCTCAAGTGACCTCCTCTATCTGCGCTAAGAAGATGGTTCTCCCACATTCTCTCTCGCATTCGACAACAATCTGTCAGCTTCTCTTGTGTGCTTCTGTCCCTCTCTGGAAGACTCTGCTTGAGTGGATGTCTCCACTCCTGGAACCTCTGCATGTGGCTGCTCCGCATCAGTCTGAGGCTCCTCCTCCCTAGGAACCAATAGTTCCTCCACAACATGTAGTTGGAGCTACCTCCCAAGGGAAACTCACATGGCCTTTTTCTCATCAAACTTGAGATCTCTATGAACTACTGTCCTCCAACTGGTAAGCAAGTACACCCAATAGTTGTGGGGTGTATCAATGTACCCCACAAGTATCCCCAACTCAACTGTCAGCTCAAGTTTCTTCTGAACATCCTTGGTCACATGGAAATATACCGATGAGCCAAAGATCCTGAAGTGACCCAAATCTGGTCTCTTCCCAGAGAAATCTTCCTCTGGTGTTTTCTTCCCAAGTATGCGATGCGAGATTCTATTCTGCAAATAGACTACTATGTTGCATGCCTCAGCCCACAAATGAAGTGGTAGACCTTGGTCATGCAGCATCACCCGAGCTTCCCCCACAATTGTTTTGTTCTTCCTCTCGGCCACCCCATTCTGGTGTGGGTTATGAGGTGTCGTCAACTCTCATTTAATTCCTTCCGCTACACAGAATTCCTTAAACTCTTGAGAGACATACTGTCCACCATTGTCGCTTTTCAAGGCTTTTATCTTCTTCCCTGACTCTTTCTCAACCAAAGCTTTGAACTCACAAAACTTTGAGAAGGTTTGGTCCTTCTTCTGCATGAAATAAATCTAGCATTTACGAGAAAAATCATCAATGAAAATCACATAATACCTTTGCTTCGTAGTGGATGCTGTCGAGAATGGTCCACACAAATCAGTATGAACTCACTCTAAAATTGCTTCAACTCGACTGTCTCGATCATGAAAGGAAGACTTGGCGTACTTTCCCAAGGAATAACCTTTGCATTTGTCCACTTGCTCAAGTTTACTTTTGGCAAGTCCGGTAGAGATCTGTTGCATTATCTTCAAGGCCCCATGATGCAAGTGGCCCAACCGCCTATGCCATAACTCACCAATGTCTTGGCTTTGCACCAATTCTGCTTTCGAACTCAATGCAGCACAGTCATCTACCTCTAGTTTATAGAGATTCTTCACTCGAATCCTAATCCTCTTGGTCTGACCCATGGCTATGTGTCTCAGGAACGCCTTTCCTTTACTGAAGACAACATCGTAGCCTTTTTCTTCCAACATCGCTACCGATACCAAGTTCTTCTTCAGTCCAGGCACATACTTTACATCAATCAAGGTGAGAGGAGCTCCATGCTCCCTCTGAAAAGAAACCATGCCTTCTTCGGAAACATAGTACTTCCGTCGTCACCCATCTCTATGCGCATCTTGAGGTCTTTCTCTTCCAAGGTACTAAATAAAATTTTGTCGTCGGTCATGTCGAATGAGGCTCCACTATCAAGATACCAAACACAACCCACCATCAATGAAACCATGCATGTGATGAGGGTAAAATCCAATTCAAACTGAGAGGTTAATGCCTCACCTCCTGATCCTTTCGAGGATCCCTTCTTGGATTTCTTTAATGGGCAATTGTTATGAAACCAGCTCAAGAAAAGATAAAAAAGATAAATCCACGCCTTAGAATTCAGCCTCTTCGAGGGGGCAACCTCCTTTACATTACATAAATGAACAATTCTTGGATGATACAAATGAAAATACCTCCTTTCTATATATAGGAGTCTAAGTGGTCCCAATACAATCAAAGCCTACATAACAATAATATTGTAGGGCACAACAGTAACAATGGTGGGCTTCTATGTGGCATAATAGTAACAATATGGGCACTACATGGGTACATCAATATAATAAGTGGGTTATACTAATAACAATAAGGGGTTACACTAGTAGTATAGGGGCCTAACATGCCCCTCTCCTTCAAAAAGCGTTGTCCTCAACGCTTGAGTAGTTCTTGATGCTTCTATATAAAATTCTTGTCCTCCCATGTGTAATATTCAGCAGGTAAGTTCTTCCACTTGATGAGATACTCTGAAATTGATCGATTTCGTAGCTGTCGGGTTCTTGTTTCTGTGACTACTCCAGGTTCCAATATGATTTTTCCTTCCTCTTCAATTTCTGGCAATATTGCTTGAATTGGGATCTTTTGCAACTTTTGAATAAGTGGCCATACTTCTTCGTTCTTCTTCCATTCATCCGTTGCTTCATTTATCCAATTTGGTTGGATAATATAAATAGCACAAAACAATGCTTCCACATCCTCATCCTTGAAGCGTCTTCCCATTCGGTAAGGTCGCCATTTTTTAAGTGCATGTAGTATTGCCAACATTTCCTTCTCATAAATATCTTGCTTGAGATGTAGCAGTAAAAATACCAAATCACTCACATCAAAACATTTTTCACTATGATGTTGATGTACCTGTTGTTTCATTTGATTTTGCACCGAAGTGGCATTATCCTTTAAAAGTTGGAGAACTTGTTGTTGATGCTCGATATGATCTTTCTCTACTTGAACCTTTTTCTTCTTGATATGTCCTTCTATCTTTTGAGGAGTGGTAATTTCTTCCAGTCCTTTACAAGATATGGTCGGATTCATTTCTTGATGCTCGATGTGATCTTTCACTTCTTGAACATTTTTCTTCTTGATGTGTCCTTCTATCTTGATAGTTTGAGGAGTGGTAATTTCATCCATTGAATTACAAGATATGGTTAGATTCATTTCTTCTTTCTCAATGTGATCTTTCACTTCTTGCACCTTTTTCTTCTTGATATGTCCTTCTATCTTGAGAGTTTGAGGAGTGGTAATTCTTGCCAATGCTTTACAAGATATGGTCTGATTCCTTTCTTCTTTCTTTGGGGTGGTGTCCTGACGTATATCCTCTTCTTTTGATGTTTCTTGATCCTTTTCTTCCTCCTCTTCATATTCTATGTAAAATAATTTCTTCTCAGCACACCTATGACCTTTAGTACATTTGCTATCATAATTGTAACAAAGCCCTTTTTCTCTTTTTTCTTCCAATTGTTGTGGTGTAACCCTTATAGGTTGTGGAAGGCTGGGAGAACCAACACTTCCATCTTTATAGTTGTGAGGGGTATGCTTCCTGGTTTCCATAATTTTTCTTTCCATTATGTCACAAAGCCCTTTTACTCTTTCCAATTGTTGTGGTGTTGCTCTAAAGAAGGTGTTGCTCTTTATATCCTCATAATGTGCTATCATTTCCTCCGTGAAAATTGACCACGTAACAAGTTTTTTACGAGAACAAAGCCCTTTGTACCATAAAAATTGATCTGGTTCTAAATATGAAGATGCAATACATACCTTTTGTAACAGTTGTACACCATGTATATCAAAATATTTCTCCATCTGAAGTATCCAATTTACCGGATCCTTGCCATCAAACTTCCTCATCTTGCTTTTTCTTGATTTTAGGAGCTCTACCTTGAAACGACTGTAACTCTGTACTTTCGAATCTTTAAGTTCTGAACTTGTGACTTGTAGTAGCCCTCTGTGTCCTCTTTCCAATGCCACAAGTCTGATCCAAATTGGATTCTCCAAGAAAACGTTATGCACAATCTCCCGCAGTGACCTGATTATAGACTAGTTCAGTAGAGCGAACTTGTATGAAGTGCCACGTGTCACTGTTTCAACCTTTGACTCTAAAAAATATATAAAAATAAACTGCAGTCCGTCCTCTTTCTGTACCTTCTTACGAAATTTCAATCCGATGCTCAGAAATAAAGTTATGACGATTTTCCCCAGGTCACCTGTTTTGAGTGTAATTCAGGAGTCTGCAAAAAGACCAACTTCCGCAGATCATATCTCCGAAAATATCGCGCGAAAAGATCTGAAATTTGGACCCAAGGTTCAGTGTCAATTCTTCTCAAATGGGTTTTTTTTTGCGACTTCTGAAACGTCACAGAAAAAAAATTATAGCGAAAATGCCACGATGACCTGTTTGGAGCAGCGAAACCCTAGAATCCAAAGCTCTGATACCAAATGTTATGAAACCAGCTCAAGAAAAGATAGGAAAGAAAGATCAACGCCTTAGAATTCAGCCTCTTCGAGGGGGCAACCTCCTTTACATTACATAAATGAACAATTCTTCGATGATACAAATGAAAATACCTCCTTTCTATATATAGGAGTCTAAGTGGTCCCAATACAATCAAAGCCTACATAACAATAATATTGTAGGGCACAACAGTAACAATGGTGGGCTTCTATGTGGCATAATAGTAACAATATGGGCACTACATGGGTACATCAATATAATAAGTGGGTTATACTAATAACAATAAGGGGTTACACTAGTAGTATAGGGGCCTAACAACAATTAGTTGCATAATGGCCCATCTCATGACAATCAAAGCATCTCACTTTAGATGTGTCAATCTTCTTCCCTCCATGAGAAGAACTTGATTTGGAATGGGAAGCCTTCCCTTTCCATTTCCTTGCCTTACTTGCTAAGGCCATATTTTCTTCATCATCATGCTTAGATGAAGAACCATCTCTTGTGCTCCTCCTGATCTCCTCCTGCATCAGATCTGACCACAGTCATTCACAATCCAGCAGTTTCTCTCTTCCATTCATAGAGTCCTGGTAGCTATTCCAGCTCATTGGAAGACTGAGGAGAGAAAGACTCACCATATCATCATCAGTTGTAGTTATTCCTACACTGCCAAGCTCATCTCTACAGATTGTGAGCTTGTTCAGATATGTAGAAATAGTATCGCCCTTCTCCATCTTGATTTTCTGAATCTTATCCTTGAGCACCAATTTCCTCTGGTCACTACTGTTCTGATATAGGTCCTTCAATGTCTTCCACATTGAAAACGGAGTCTCCTTCCCATGGATACTCGAGACAATATGGTCTCGAACTCCCTCCAGAAGAATTCATCTCCCCTTCGCCACACACTTCTTCCATTCAGCTAATTCTTGTGTATTAGTTGCAGCTGCCTTGGGGATTTCTTGATCAATGAAATCCTTCAAACCATTGTCTTCTAATACCGATTCCATGTGATCCTTCCATGCTATGTAATTCGAGCTGCTATCCAGAGCATACTCGAGTCTCAAGCCATTGAATGCCATTGGTGAACTTTGAAGTATGATAAGAATTCAACTTTGTACTTGCAACCAAGAACTTCAAACTTCAAATTTCCCTTCTCAGTATATTGTTCACAACTTTGATCACCTTTGCTCTGATACCATGTATAAATTCTCACTATAGATTAACCTGATAATGCAATATAACTAAAGCAAAATACTTTAATCTACTTCTACAATCAAACTTGCAGAAGGTTAATAGATTTGAGCAAGATCAAGAAAAACACATATAACAGAGAAGAAGAATCAATACACATGAAACACAAAAGAATACTCTGGGAAAATCCTCAGCTAAAAACCTCGCTATCTGTATTATCATACAAGTGGAAATATCTCAGGATTACACACAGCTTTAGCTCTCGCAGCTATCCAACTCTCAGTGCAATCCCTTACACTACTCATAGATAGAATATACTACTCATATGCCTTCTCCTCTGCCCTCCAAGCCTCCTATTTCCTTTCGTTGTTTTCCTTGGGTGATCTAACTGTAACCTTGTGTGACACTGATCTCACACACTACTCCAACACACTGTAAAAATGCGCAAATCTCAAGGAATGAATTCCTTTTGCATGCAAGAGATTTTCTTATAGGAAAATTCTTGCAACTGATAGTACACTGTCCCTGCCCTTAATCTCAACTGGGTCTTTTTCTGAACTAACATGCATGAGTTATCGATGAGAGAATCTTCAGTTATCTAGAGTACACTAGTTTGATGCATGCATGCATTAACTAACTGAACTCACAATTAGTTCCTCAAACTGTTTGGAACTAATTTAACTGGACTTAACTCAGTTAACTGAGCTAACTAATTACAATTCAAATACAACTCATCCTTATCTCCTTAATTAAGGGATAACTTCCTTAATTTAAGGGATAACTGTTGCATGACTTCACAAAGACTTCTAGCTTGAATTTCTCCAACTAATTAAATCAAGATGAATTAATTAATTATTTTTCAAGCAACTGGTGAGACTAAATTGGAATTTTAATTCAAGGACAAATTAAAATTGGAATATTCTTGTTTCCACATTTCAACACTCCCTCCCAACAAGAAAGGGATCATATTCCACCCCGATCCTATCTCTATGGAACTCGAATTCACACTTTGACAATGCCTTAGTCAAAATGTCAGCATCTTGCTCCTCGGTCGAAATATACTGCAACAACATGATCCTCCTCGGCACGCAGTCTCTGAGATGATGATACCGAATGTCAATGTGCTTGGATTGATCATGAAATACTGGATTCTCAGAGAGTTTGATACAACTCTGATTATCACAATAGATCACAGTTGGATCCATCCTCTAATAAAACAAACCAACTAGAATTTTCCTCATCCAAATGGCCTCTCATGTTCCCTGAATTGCAGCCATGTATTCAGCCTCTACTAAGCTAAGTGCAACCGACCTCTATTTCCTGCTTTACCAAGAAACTGCAGCTGACCCAAGGTTGAAAATTCCTCCTGATGTGCTCTTCCGATCTGATGGACTCCCTGCCCAATCTGCATCCGTGAAGCCCTTCAGCTTCACTCCCTTTGTTCGTCTGTACCATAATCCATACTGAAATGTGCCTCTGAGGTATCTCAAAAAATGCTTAGCTGCCTTCCAAAACATCTTGGTAGGTTGAACAATAGCTTGACTTAGCTGGTTCACCGCATAGCACAAATCTGGTTGTGTGTTCACTAAATACATCAGTGAACTGACAAGTTGCCAATACACAGTAGCCTCTACTACTTCTCTTGAAGTATCATCCTCCTTCCTCCAGTTACCTGCTAGAGGAGTCTACATGGGCTTGCACTTCTCCATGTGGAATCTCCTGAGTATCTCATTAGCATACTTGCCCTGAGACACAAACAACTCCCCATCCTTCTGCCACACTTCCATGCCAAGGAAGTAGTGCATGAGACCCATGTCTTTCATCTCGAATTATCTTGCAAGGTCCTCCTTGCAAAGACATGATCAACTGATCATCACCTGTCAATATGAGATCATCAACATAAAGAACAATGATCAACTTCTTACCTTTTACCATGATGTGGTACAGGTTCACATCCGCTTCACTCTTTGTGAAGCCCAACCTGGTGAAGTAGTTGTCGATCCTGGTGTACCAAGCACGAGGTGCTTGCTTCAGCGTGTACAAATCTCTCTTGAGTCAGCACACATGCAACTCACGATCGAAGGTCTCAAAACCTTACGGTTGCTCTATGTACACCTCTTCCTCAATCTTTCCATTGAGGAATGTAGTCTTCACATCCATTTGATGGATCTTCCAATCCATTTGTGCTGATAGTGCCAACATCGATCTAATAGATGAGTACCTTGCTACAGGAGCAAAAGTATCATCATAGTCAATCCCCTCGACATGTGAGAAACCACGAGCAACAAATCTTGCCTTATGTTTCTCCACACTACCATCAACAGCTTGCTTTACCTTGTAAAGCCAACGGGACCTCACAAATTACTTGTTCTACGTTTTCGAACCACATCCCAAACACTGTTCTAAACTATGGATTCATACTCCTCCACCATAGTATCAACCCAAATTGGCTACTGCACTGCTTCCTCAAAGGAAGATGGCTCAGTATCAATACATTCCCCAAAAAGGGCCATGTATCCAATGTACCTCTCAGGTGACCTCCTCTGTCTGTGCTAAGAAGATGGTTCTCCCACATTCTCTCTCACATCTGACAACAATTTGTTAGCTTCTCTTGTGCGCTTCCATCCATCTCTGGAAGACTCTTCTTGAGTGGATGTCTCCACTCCTGGAACCTCTGCATGCAACTACTCCGCATCAGTTTGAGGCTCCTCCTCCTTACGAACCAGCAGTTCCTCGATAGCCTGTAGTTGGAGCTCCCTCTCAAGGGAAACTCACATGGCCTTCTACTCATCAAACTTGAGATCTCTATGAACCACTTTCCTCCAAATAGTAGGCAAGTACACCTGATAGTTGTGGGGTGTATCAATGTAGCCCACAAGTATCCTCAACTCAGCTGTCGACTCAAGTTTCCTCCAGGAATCCTTGGTCACATGGCAATATACCGATGAGCCAAAGATCCTGAAGTGACCCACATCTGGTCTCTTGCCAAAGAAAGCTTCCTCTGGTGTTTTCATCCCAAGTATGCAATGCGGGCTTCTATTTTGCAAATAGACCGATGTGTTGCATGCCTTAACCCACAAATGAAGTGGTAGGCCTTGGTCATGCAGCATTGCCTGAGATGCCCCCACAATCGTTATGTTCTTCCTCTCAGCCACCCCATTCTGTTGTGGGTTATGAGGTGCCGTCAACTCTCGTTTAATTCCTTCCGCTACACAGAATTCCTTAAAATCTTGAGAGACATACTCTCCACCATTGTCACTTTTCAAGGCTTTGATCTTCTTCCCTGACTCTTTCTCAACTAATGCTTTGAACTCACAAAACTTTGAGAAGGTTTGGTCCTTCTTCTGAATGAAATAAATCCAGCATTTACGCAAAAATTCATCAATGAAAATCACATAATACCTTTGCTTCATGATGGATGATGTCGAGAATGGTCCACATAAATCAGTATGAACTCGCTCTAAGATGGCTTCAGCTCGATTGTCTCGATCATGAAAGGAAGACTTGGCATACTTTCCCAAGGTGCAACCTTTCCATGTGTCCACTTGCTCAAATTTACCTTTGGGAAGTCCCGTAGAGATCTGTTGCATTATCTTCAAGGCCCCATGATGCAAGTGGCCCAACTGCCTATGCCATAACTCACCAATGTCTTGGCTTTGCACCAATTCTACTTTTGAACTCAATGCAACACAAGCATATACCTCTAGTTTATAGAGATTCTTCACTCAAATCCTAATCCTCTTGGTCTGACCCGTGGCTATGTGTCTCAGGAACGCCTTTCATTTACTGAAGACAACATCGTAGCCTTTGTCTTCCAACATCGCAACTGATACCAAGTTCTTCTTCAGTCCAAGCACATACTTTACATCAATCAAGGTGATAGGAGCTCCATGCTCCCTTTGAAAAGCAATCGTGCCTTCTCCTGAAACACAATACTTCCCGTTGTCGCCCATCTCTATTCGCATCTTGAGGTCTTTCTCCTCCAAGGTACTAAATAAACTTTTGTCATTGGTCATGTGGAATGAGGCTCCGCTATCAAGAAACCAAACACAACCCACCATCGATGAAACCATGCATGCAATGAGGGTAAAATCCAATTCAAACTGAGAGGCTAATGCCTCACCCTCCGATCCTTTCGAGGATCCCTTCTTGGATTTCTTCAATGGCTAATTAGTTGCATAATGGCCCATCTCATGACAATTAAAGCATCTCACTTTAGATTTGTCAATCTTCTTCCCTCCATGAGAAGAACTTGATTTGGAATGGGAAGCCTTCCCTTTCCCTTTCCTTGCCTTACTTGCTAAGGCCATATTTTCTTCATCATCATGCTTAGATGAAGAACCATCTCTTGTGCTCCTCCTAATCTCCTCCTGCATCAGATCCAACCATAGTCGTTCCCAATCCAGCAGTTTCTCTCTTCCATTCACAGAGTCCTGGTAGCTATTCCAGCTCTTTGGAAGACCAAGGAGAGCAAGACTCACCATATCATCATCGGTTGTAGTTATTCCTACACTGCCAAGCTCATCTATACAGATTATGAGCTTGTTCAGATATGTAGAAATAGTATCACCCTTCTCCATCTTGATTTTCTGAATCTTATCCTTGAGCGCCAATTTCCTCTTGTCACTACTGTTCTAATATAGGTCCTTCAATGTCTTCCACATTGAAAACGGAGTCTCCTTCCCATGGAGACTTGAGACAATATGGTCTCGAACTCCCTCCAGAAGAATTTATCTCCCCTTCGCCACACACTTCTTCCATTCAACTAATTCTTGTGCATTAGCTGCAGCTGGCTTGGGGATTTCTTGATCAATGAAATCCTTCAAACCATTGTCTTCTAATACCAATTCCATGTGATCCTTCCATGCTATGTAATTCGAGCTACCATCCAGAGCATACTTGAGTCTCAAGCCATTGAACGCCATTGGTGAACTTTGAAGTATGATAAGAATTCGATTTTGCACCTACAACCAAGAACTTCAAACTTCAAATTTCCCTTCTTAGTATACTGTTCACAGCTTCGATCATCTTTTCTCTGATACCATGTACAAATTCTCACTGTAGATTAACCTGATAATGTAATATAACTAAAGCAAAATACTTTAATCTACTTCTACAATCAAACTTGCAGAAGCTTAATAGATTTGAGCAAGATCAAATAGAACACATATAACAGAGAAGAAGAATCAATACACATGAAACACAGAAGAATACTCTGGAGAAAGCCTCAGCTAAAAACCCCACTATCTGTATTATCATAGAAGTGGAAATATCTCAGGATTACACACAGCTTTAGCTCTCACAACTATCCAACTCTCAATACAATCCCTCACATTGCTCATAGACAGAATAGACTGCTCATATGCCTTCTCCTCTGCCCTCCAAGCCTCCTACTTCCTTGCATTGTTTTCCCTTGGTGATCCAGCTGTAACCTTGTGTGACACTGATCTCACACACTGTAAAGCTACACCAAATCTCAAGGAATGAATTCCTTCTGCATGCAAGAGATTTTTTTATAGGAAAATTCTTGCAACTGATAGTACATTGTCCCTACCTTTTATCTCAACTGGGTCTTTGTCTGATCTGACATGCATGAGTTATCGATGAGAGAATCTTTAGTTATCTGGAGTACACTATTTTGATGCATGCATGAATTAACTAACTGAACTCACAATTAGTTCCTCAAACTATTTGGAACTAATTTAACTGGACTTAACTCGGTTAACTGAGCTAACTAATTACAACTCAAATACAACTCATCCTTATCTCCTTAATTAAGGGATAAATTCCTTAATTTAAGGGATAGCTGTTGCATGACTTCATAAAGACTTCTAGCTTGAATTTCTCCAACTAATTAACTCAAGATGAATTAATTAATTATTTTTCAAGCAAGTGGTGAGACTAAATTCGAATTTTAATTCTCAATTTTAATTCAAGGACAAATTAAAATTGGAATATTCTTGTTGCCACATTTCAACACATGCACCATCTGTATACTTCAGAATAGTCTACAAATGATAGTACACTTCCTGGGGATCTCCATCTCAACTGGGTAACTCAAATTCTCTGCGTGCACGAATTAATTTAGCTTGATTAATTAGTTATCTGGATGATCACTTAGTGTAGTTGAATTTCCATCCACAACTTGACCTTCCACTAGTTCCTCCAATAGTTAGAACTAGTTTAACTGGCCATAACTCAATTTAAGTGAATTAAATTTCTACAACTAAAATTAACTCAACATAGGCTCCTAAAATTTTAGAACCCACTGCACATAATTGAACTTCATGTCCCTAACTCGAATTAATTGATCTAGACTCCTATTTTTTAGGAATCAACTCAAGTAGATTGAACTTGAACTCATTAACTCGAATTAAGTGTTCTTAACTAAGTGACAAGTGCCATGTCACCTCAGTTAACTCCTCCAAGTTGTCTGTTGATATGGAATTTTGAATTTCCTCAATTTAATTAAGGAAAAAATCAAATTGAGACTTCTCTTGTTTCATTTTCAACACTCCCTCTTAGCAATAAAGGGATTCTCAACTACCCCGATCCAACTCTTTGAAATGTGTTTCATGAAAAAACTCTCACTGTTGTTCTTTCTACTGCAACATCTGCAACTGAGAAGCATCCAAAAAAAAACAATAAATCAATTATGTTTGCAACTGTCTACTGGGAAAATTGTGTTGTTGTTGGCTCTGCTACTAAACCTGGCTCTGCTACTAAAACTCTTTCTTTGTAATCAACACTACTTTGCATTCCTCAGTATATGACTAACACTGATCATCCTGCTACTAAATTTTGGCCCCTATAGCAAGGTAATGATCCATGAGGAGAACCCCTCAGTGGACCTTACCCAAATTTTTGCAACTCTGGGACTAAAGATCTACATCGCCTTACCTCACTCCTAGAGGTATAGATGCATGCATGGTGAAATATGATCTATTCATATTGTTGATGCTACTTCTATGTTTTTGCTTCCGCACCACTGCTACAACTATTGCAATAATGAATCTAATCTACCTAGATCCTAAAGTACTAGCTTCCATGTCTTTGCTTCATCTGAAACTAGACTCCCTCTGAGTCTTTATCTCCTTGTGGGACATCTATCTACTCCTCAATATGCCAATATCAATTATCACAACTTCCTTTTTTGTGACTAAACATTGGCTCACTGATATGCCCACTAGCAATATTCTAGCTCCATTAAGAAGTCTACTCATTAGGTCTTCTGGATCTTCCCTCTTATCAATGGTTTGGTCATTTGTAACCCACTAAACTAGGGCTCCACAACTCTACCTCCTAATAGCTCATTAGTTCTTCGATGATCATTGTACACGAGGACTTTAACTATTGGTTCTAATGTGATTCCCACTTTGATACCATGTAGAAATTTCTACAAATCTAGCTCTGATACCATGTAGAAATTAATGTTTAGATTCAAAACTCCTCATGAAATTTGCTAAATCACAAGACTTGAAGCTACTCTACTGATCTGCGGAAGTTAATTCACCATCTAAAATAAGAATCATTGACATGCAAAAGTAAACATCACACATGCACAAATATCTATCTAGGGGAAAGCAACTTCTCAAAACCCCTTACTATATGTATTGCATTAAAGAGAGAATAGAGAAGAAATACAATGATTTCTCAAGCCTGAGCACACCCTGCAAGTGTATCAACTATCTCTCTGCCTGAATGACTATACTTGGCTCAACACTTAGCCAATTTCAAGCCTTCCCAAGCTCCTATTTCCTTGTGTTGTTCCCTTGGGAATTAGGTCCCTATTAACTAGGAAATTCCCTCATTTGGATTGTGAAATTCCTTTTGGGTCTTCCTCTGACTACATGCACAATCTGTACACTTCATAATAGTCTACAACTAGTACTCCACTTCCTTGGAATTTCCATCTCAACTGTGTAACACAGATTATCTACATGCATGAGTTAATTTAGGATGATTGATTAGTTATCTAGCTGATCACTCAATGTGGTTGAAGTTCCACTTCCACAACTTGACCTTCCACTAGTTCCTCCAATAGTTAGAACTAGTTTAACAGACCATAACTCAATTTAATTGAACTAAATTGCTACAACTGAAATTAACTCAACATAGGCTGCTAAAATTTAGGAACCGACTACAAACAACTGAACTTCATGTCCCTAACTCAATTAAATGAACTAGACTCCTATTTTTTAGGAATCAACTCAATTAAATTGAACCTCAACTCATTAACTCAAATTAAGTGTTCTTAACTGAGTGACAAGTGCCATGTCACCTCCGTTAACTCCTCCAAGTTGTCTACTGATATGGAATTTCGAACTTCCTCAATTTAATTAAGGAAAAAAACAAATTGAGACTTTTTGTGTTACATTTTTAACACAATTTACAATTATATTAATGATTTCCATTCTGTAAGCAAAATATTGATTTGATTATTTTTCAATTAGATTAGCATGGTTTATTTATGTAACTAGTGTAGTCTTTTCCTTTCCTACAATTACAATTAGTCTCTACATTTAATGAATGGTACTTTCATTTTTGCAATTAGGCTAATACTCCTTTCCTTGTAATTAGGGCATGCTTTCTTGTCTTTCCACATAAATTCTCTTTGTAAATTATCTAAAGGAGTGTTCTCTACTTGCCTTGATCTAATCTAATGATTGAGGGTGACATGAGTAGAACTTGACCTGTTGTGCATATAGCATTGCCACCTCTAAGTTTGTATGAACCTCGAGTTGATAATTCAAGTTGAGAGTATTGGGAGTTGGAACATCCTTTATGAAATACCAGGGCTCACCACTTTTTGGCATCGTTGTCAGAGAGGTGTCCAAGTAGGTGTTGTTTCTTTTGTTCTGCTTGCATCAGTACTATTGATTTGAAATCTTAAAAAAAAAATGGGGGAAAAAACAGGGCTAGTTCTTTCATGCCTTGTAGGAGTAGGGATAGTCAAGGGAAATTCTTACCAAAAACCCCCACCCCTTCAAGCAGACAACCATCATTCCTCTTTGGTGACTGTTAACTTCTCTCTTTGACTACAATGGAGTTAGAAAACCCTCTAGGTGAGGAACCTGGAATTTTTGAAGTACCTTTAGGAGAAGAAGAGCCCACCTTGCCTACCCAAACCATGGCCGAAAATAGACAAAATGAGATATTTCCTATCTGATAAACCAATGGGGAGTTCAGAATTAAGAATATAATCCTTGCTACCATTCCAAAATTCCATGGCCTAACCTCTAAGGAGCCTAACACCTTCATGTTTGAATTTGATGTTGTATGTAGGACTTATGACTATACCTCTGGTGAACAAAAGTTGAATTTGTTTCCATCCACCCTCAAAGATGCAACCTTGCATTGGTTTATGGGCTTTCCTGGAGGAAACATCACTACTTCAGCCCAAATTCAACAAGCCTTTAATGAAACGTATAGGGATTACTCTAGGTCCAAAGAAACCAAGGAAGAAATATTTATGGTGAACTTAGCACCAGATGAATCTTTAGAGGACTATGAGGAAAGATTCTAACTCAATTATAGGAGGGCTAACTGTACCCTTGACCCTGAGTCACTCAAACTAGTTCTTCTCCAAGGGATTAGGGAGGATGTAATGGAGACCCTCAACATGCTTTCTAGAAGATACATCTCCTAATTTCCTTATGATGACATCAAGATAGTATTCAGGAATCACTTTAGGGTTGCTAAGAAAAAGGGTAGGTCTAGTTAAGGCTTGGTTAGTCCATCTCCCTCTACATCAACCATCAAACATGAGATAGGAAGCATGTTGGAGGATTTCAAGAGTGAAATTTTGCATACATTTTCCCTACATATGGACACTATGCATATTAAAAGGAAACAAGAGGAAGCATAAAGGGAACTAGTTATCTTTTCCCCTAGATGAACAGAGAGGCATCCTAAAAATGAGTTCCCACTGGATGTCATAGAATTCTGGGTTGTCTGTGAGGAAGACCATGCAATAGAAAAATGTCCCTCTCTTCCAAGCCTAAAATTTGTATACCAAGGGGTAGAAGGTGATTCAAAACAACTCCGCTTCATTAACCAAAGGAGGCCCCAAGGCCCTCGGCCATATCAACAAGGCATGCAAGGTGCACATTATCCTCCTTACAATCCAAATCAGAATGCACCTTTCCAACCTTTTGTTGTAGTACTCAACACCCCCCCTTTAATTTATTTTATTTATATAATAAATCATTGGGACCCTAAAGCTCTTTAGTTTTTAATAAAGATAAGGCAATTTTGAATTTGTAATAAAATACTCTCTCACGTGAAAGTTTCTATTATTAGAACCCAAATATCAGAGGTCCAAACTTACAAATGTTATGATTGATGAAAAACCTGATATGCCTTTTTTTTATTAAAATAATGCATTATCGACTTATTTCTATTGGATCATTATAATATCATAACTTTCGTTACAGGAAAGTTATCATAAATTCATTCTCCGATCAAACATTCCTAATATGTAAAACACAAAGTTAAGTGGGAGCTTCCTTTTAAATTAAATACTTTAAAGAACTACCAGCCCCACAAACTACCACTTGGTATATTGGAATCCCCAAACATCATAACTTTTTAATTGCACCATCTCAAAACTCTTGATATCTCAAACCTCTGATACTCAACACTTCTACTATACCTAACTCTCGATATTGCAATATTCCAATGCCTCCCACTTTCTGATATCTTATTTGTCTGATATTGCTACCCTTCGATATCCCAAACCTCTGATATTCTCATCTTTACCGATATCAATACTTTTCATATCGGATTTTCACTCTTTAAATCCCCGATATTCGATTTTCTAATATAAAACTTATGATATGTCTCTCCGCCTCCACTTATAGCCGTTATGTCTTTAAACATGACATATCAGGAGTCTCAAATATCATAAATTTTAGTGTGCATCCAGGTGGTTTGTTTGATAAAATTCTTCTGATATGCCGATGTGTGCAAGGACCACGTGAATTCACTTTTTTCATTTATTATCCGAAAGTGGTGAATTTATGGTTTTCAAAATTCTAAATAGCGTTATTCATTGTAGCTTGATTTTATCATGATTTTCCCTTTAAGACATAAATTTTTATTTGTGTTAAAGTATTTTTGGTCAAGAAATTAAGATTTAGTCTTGTGCTTTTCCAATGCACGCCAGTCTCGATAAGCGCAATTCATAAGAAATGTCTAAGGAATCTCAAGCAACTAAAGCAAAGAAGAAACCAATTACTCAGCAGTAGTCGATTGCTCCATCAGTTGAAAATCTCGATACACCAAGGTTGTTTTCTGACATGGTCTATTCTTTAGATGCTAGGAGTGCCTCTTGGAAATATATCTATTGGTTATTCGAAGATTAAGGACCAAGAGTCACCCAAAGAATAGTTGCAGCTGAGGATTCTACTCCAGTTTCTAATACCACCTACAGCAATGTCACAAATTCATTATTACACAAAATTGTTGCTTGACCCAAGATCCTTCCCTATACAAATATGATTTGGTGGGTCATGGAAAACTTGAACATTGCATATATTAAATTCATGAAAAAGAATGATACAGTCATCGACTCTTTGATGGCAGTGATTTCAGTGCAATGTACAATTTTCCACCACCTAATTGCAATATGACAAATAGTTTGTGGAGAAATTCATGAGGAACATTGATCATGCATTAGAACCCATTAAGGAATGGAGGAGAGACCCAAACAAGCATAAGTGTGAGGAAAAGGGCATATATACAGTAGACTCTCTCACTGGTCATTATTGTCAAGGATTTGCCATGGTACATAGACTCTTTGCTTATCCTAATACTCAGAAATTCTTAGATCAATGGACTCCACTAATTGATGTTGCCTCAGAAGGATATATATTAGATTGGGGAAATATATTATCTGATAACTTAGCCACTCACATTCTGAATTTTAGGAAGAAGCATACAGTTTCAGAAAATATAATTCCTCATTTCTATATGAGTGCATATGTAATGAATGCCCTATGCTTCAGTACAGATTTCAATTCCATGGAATGGAAATGGACCTTAGAGGACTCGACTCCTATTCATATATACCATAATATCCTTTGGGACTCCAAGTATCATCCTCACTTTCATAAAATCTGCCAGGGTGTTATGTTTCATATTTATCAAATTATCTTTAATAAGAGAACTCCTAGGGTTTCCCCAGAAGCTGAGACAGACTTGCTCCGAGTTGGGAACTGGTTTGGTGAGGAGTTATTTACCTACATTTGGGTCTTTGGTAGTCTTGCTAATCCCCATGTCTTGCCCCTGTATGTCCCTAAAAAACTGTTGGCTCGAGAGATAGCATACCAAACCATAGGTAATGGCATTTCTAAAGTATTGAAAGAATCTAATAAGAAAGTATGGCCTACCTTTCCTTTTCATTGTGGTATGTATACATTAGAGAATTTCAAACATGCAGCTAGTGAAATTAACTCTATCTTAGAGTTTAATTTTCCTACTATCCCTAATAGACAGTATGATCCTCATGGAACTGTCAAGAAGGTTACTGCATAGTCAAGCATCAGGCAATTCTCTCATGAACTAGATCAGTTTGATGACTTCTTTGAAAAAGCTTCCACCTATTCAATAGTTGCCAAACAGATTGCAGAGCATCTAACTCCAGCGGAAATCACTCAATTTTCCCAATACATGGAAGCAAGTCTATCCAGTTTACCTTTAGACTCATTAAAGCTTCCTCAGGAAATCACAACTCAAGAAAAGGTTGCAGTTGTTCATTCTACACAGGCTACTAATACCCCTGAACTAAAAGAGAAAAGGGCTTCTTCTTCTACTTAGACTAAAAGTCATTTGCCAAGTTCTAAGCTTTAAGAGATATGGGACAAATGTAGCCAAGTTTTGAAAGGAAAGGAACCTAAGATTTTGAAGACTCCCTTGCAAGAGAAGGTCTTAGACACTTCTGAAACTTTAGAGAAGACTCTGATTACAATAAAGGCCTCTTATAAGCCTATGGAGACTAAAGACATGGAAATTATACCAGCATTCCTGACCTCTAATTTCATATTAAGGGTCAAAGAAATTCCTCCCCTTGACATATTCTACAGTCCTGAACATAAGGTTGTTGTTAAAAGGAAAAGAAAGAAAAGGAATATTGACTAGTCCCAGGCCTTAGTCCCTAGAAACACCTCTTTTGAAGTAGTATGGAAAGGTTCATTGTCCACTCCTATAGAGGAACTAGGAAAACTCACTCAGTTCATAGGAGCATATGCTTCCACGACTAAGAAAAATCCACTGAGATACAACAACTTTTGAAGGAAGACGAGAACAGAATTATGCAGTTGGAAAAAGGTCTTGAGAGTGAGAAGCAAAAGATTACTAATCAATGGCAAGGACAAATTGTTGAGCTCCAAAATAGTTTCAATTCCGTTAAAGTTGAACATGACTCTAATTTGCGGGTTCTTGATGCTCAAATTTAGGAATTACAGAACAAGATTGAATAGCCGAAAGTTTATCTTGGATTAGCGGAATTCAAAAAGGAAGCAGGAGAATGAAATACTCTCCTTGCTCAACATCAAGTCATATTCTATCACAAGTTATCCATCATTCATGATTTTTTTCACAAATCCAATTCCTTAGTGGACCAATTATCCAACCTCAGAACATACTTTGATGATATTGAAGAAAATATTTAAGGTTTCATAATGTGGCAAGACAACATTGAAGGGAGATTAATTGATCTACCTAAGATAGAGGAATCACACAAAGAAATAGTCTACAGGAAATGGGAGATCTGCCTTAAGCATGCGGAGACAGTAGTATTCAATGCAAGGGATATCTCCAATGACCTCATTGAAACCATCAGCAATAATTTATTTCAAGTGAATCTTATTTCAGACTGCCCTGAGGGAACTCTACCAGATATCAAAATGCTAACCAAAACATGGCAGGAATTGTCCAAGAAAAGGGTCAAAACAATTGAGAATCTATCTAAAATTGGCATAGAATTCCATTGCCATTTCTTAATCAAGCTTCACAGCCAATGGTTAATGCTCATATCCCTATTCAGCACAACTAGTCACATGTTGCGAGCCTTGAGGGATGCCATATTTACCATTCAAATGTGGATTTAGCCAAAGTTTCCACCTAAATTGAAGCCCATGACAAATATTTACGAACTGTAGCAGCGTATGGGAGGGCATTCCTCTTCATAGATTAGTCGAGTTGTTACAACATATGCTAAAATTTTCTTGTTGTTTTATTTTAAGTGTTGTTTGCTAAAACCACTTCATGCTTTTACTCTATTTTGCTATATTTGTATTTTATTTTGAAACAATAAATCCCCTTCATTTGTTATGAGAAGGGGTTTCGAATTTTTGTAAAGAAATATTTTTTTTCACTATTGTGAGTCAAGTTATCTTAATATAAAGCTAAACCACTACTATTTTCTCATGAGCAGAGTGACAATATATCGGGTACTACTATCTGTCTATTATTTCTTTTCTTAAGAGTTAAATGGTTATTTCATTACATTTATCATAAATGTGTTGTAAGCAATCGTACATTTTTCACTATTGATATGTGTTATTGAAATCATATATTATATGCATAAACATCGAAATTTTATATGTGTAACGAATTCATCAACTAATTTAATTAACTAGTAATTAAATTAGTTATCATTATCTTCTTTAACCTCATAATAACTTGATAATCTATATTGTCATGTTGCTTGTGAGATCCTTTTAAATCACATATATAGATAATCTTTCCCGGGATAAATATTTAGTTTAAATGCTCTTTGTTTTCAGTTTTAATTACATCATAGCATTACACTTATATACTCCATCCATTTTCATAATTTATACTAAGGGAAACTAGTCTCATAATTTCTAGTCAGAGCCACCATTCCAAACAAAAAATAATCTGCTCTAAGGTCCTAAACGGGTGGTTTTCCCTGATGTTGAGGCAGACATTTTGAGCTCTCAACACCTTGGTACCCTTCTATTCATCCATCATTGACCATACCTTATCCTTGGCCTTATACTCCTCAATATATTCCTGAACCTATCAACCCTCCTTTCCATCCATATCCATCTCAATCTCCTCAATGGGGCAACTCCTCACAAGGAAGGAGGCCTCAAACAACCCAACCTCCTACTTTAATGCCTTCCCCTCAACCTCAACCATAGATCCCTCACCATAACCCACCTAAGAAACATCAAATTCTTTCCCAACCCAATTTGAACCCAAAAAATAAGCATATACAAAAGGTCTACAGTGGGGAGGCATCCTATCATGCCTATGTTGTGGAAATCCAAGAGAACAACCTTCAGTCTAGGAAGGTACTTACAGATTTTCAACCACCTTCTCCACATGAAGTGAATGAAGAAGATACAAAATAAATTTCCCCTCAAGCCAATGCACCTCCTTACCCTGAAAGGTTGGTCCACCCTAAACAAAACACCTCGAAAGAGGCTGAACTCCTAGGAGAATTGAATAACTTGTGTGTAAAAATACCCCTTCTTTGAGCCATGAAAGATGTCCCCATTTATAATAGGATTATCAAGGAGGAGTGTTTTAAAAGGCATATGGGAAGAAGGAGAGATACCCACACTATTAATTTTGTTGGGCAAATGTCCAAGCTGATACTTAGGAGAGTAATATCCCCAAAGTACTTGGATCCTGGTAGCCCAGTAGTGGATGTGCACATAGATAGAATTATGCTCCCTAATACCTTCATTGACTTTGGGCATGCAATCAATGTCATTACCAATGAAAACATGCTCAAACTCAACCTCAAAGGGGCCTTAAGGAGGACCAATATATTGTTGCATCTTGTAGATAGATCCATAGTAGCTCCTGGGGGATTTATTGAGGATATGATGGTGTCCATTGACTCCTGGGAGTATCCAATTGATTTCCTTGTCCCCTAACCCAAAACCAAGTTTAATGGTTACCCTCTCATCCTAGGAAGACCTTGGTTGGCCACTATTGATGCCTACATTAGTTGTAGGGCTAGGAACATGACCATCAAGAATGGGCATCTATCAAAATAACTTGCATTGTATCATCCTGCTCAACCTTCTATTGAGAATGACTTTACCTTGTGGTTAGAGGATGAGGATGAGGAAGAATTTTATCAGGCATCCCTCTACCCGATCTGTACACTAGGCATTGTTGTAGGAGGGAGGAAACTTGATGAAGATGACCTTATTGACCATATCTTATAGAATCAACCTGCCACTGCCATGCCATTTGATGAACTGATGCAAGAATCTGAGAGTAACCCATGGACTCATATGTGCCCTCTTGAGCCTAATATAGATCATGCCAAGGTTGTATAGATTAGCCCATCTAGAAATCTAAAGATCAACCCCTCTTTCTCAGCTGAGCAAGAAGAGAAATTATGTAATACACTGAGGCAACACCTAGATGGTTTTTCTTGGGACTATAAGGAGATGAAAGTTGTGCATCCCTAAGTTTTTCCTCATCATATCTACATCAAAGAGGGATGCAAGCCTGTGCGCCAACCCTAAATAAGGATGAATCCACCTCTTAAGGACATTTTGAAAGAGGAATTACAAAATCTATTGGATGCAAGGTTCATACACCCCATTTTAGATAGTGAGTGGGTGTCTCCCCTTGTCATAATGCCCAAGAAAAATGGGAAGTGGAGGATTTATGTTGATTAATGAGAACTTAACAAGGAAACAAAGAAGGACCACTTCCCTTTTCCTTCCATTGACCAATCCTTGGATGGCCTTACGGGGAAGAGATTATTTACCTTCCTATATGGGTTTAGTGGGTACAACCAAATATATATCAGCCTTGAGGACAAAGATAAGACCACATTCACATGTCCTTGGGGTACCTTTTCCTATAGGGTCCTTCCATTCGGTTTGTGTAATGTCCCTTCTACCTTCCAAAGGGAAGTTATGAGTATCTTTTTTGACCTTTCCCATGAAACTATTGAGAGATACATGGATGACTTCACACCTTATGATTGTGACTTCCAAGAAGCTCTTTATAACTTATTTAAGGACCTAAATAAATGCATTGAGATGAATCTTTCATTAAGTCCCAAGGAATGTGATTTTTTTATGAATGCAAGGACTGTCCTAGTCCATTCCATATCCAAGGAATAGATACAGGTTGACCCCAACAAAATTTCCATCATTAAAAGGGTCCCTATCCCTAAAACAAAAAGAGATGTCAGAAGCTTTCATGGATTGGCTGGGTACTATTGAAGGTTCATTAAGGACTTCAGTAAATTGGCTTCACCCTCATTTGGACTATTGGCTAAAGATTCATACTTTTGTTGGACAGATAAATGTCAAGAGGCCTTTGAGGTGCTAAAGGAGAAGTTGACCACAACACCCATTGTTGGCTTGTTGGGGCCTGACCCAGGTTCAGAGTTAGTTAGCCAAACAAATCCCTATACTACTGGCCCTTTCGGCAACATTCCACGGAGCGCGGAATGAGGTCTCACCCAAAGTAGTATGGGGGGGGTGCTGAAACCAGGTTTCCACACCCTTGAGATGTATGAGGGGTTGATGTGGTCCAACTGAGAGTCCCTTCGCGCAATTTACTTCATGCACTTCCCTGACCTTCTCACCCTAATATATTCCCCTTTGCATAGCCCTAACCTGAGTTTGTGGGGCTTTTGTGCTGCTAGAGAAATGATCTATACTGTTTCCCTAAGTCACACCTGAGATCTTTACCTATCTTTTTATAATAGCTAGTTATCTTCACGTAAACAGATGCCTTATATTATCTTTACTTATTCAGCACATTCATATGAGTTCACACAGTGAATAAACAATAAGCTTGTAATTCATACCCAATAATACATAAAACACGAAAAGATACACAGAAATATGGTCAAACTTCTCTTTTATTAATTCTTCCCATGGTTACAGACTTGACCTGCCCTATGCACTCAGCTGCAGGGGTCCGTGCACTCAGCTGCTGACTACTAGGCCTCTGTGCACTCAGTTGCAAAGCCTTCTCCTACTCTACGACCCAAAGACATGACTTACACTCGACTCAATGCTTCTATTCCTTCGTTTCCATCAATAGATTCTTCGATTCCCTCCTTTCTACACTTAGAGCCTCGCTCTATTTACACAATCCCATGGTTCGCGGACCATGGGTAGATCTTTTAAATTGACATTACATTACAAAAACAAGGGCGGAAAACCCTATGACTCTATTATGACTTCGCATTCCATGCCCATAAATCATGAAGTCTTTATAATGGACCTAGTCAAAACTTGGGCTTTAAGCCCCAAAACATGCTTTAGGGGGATTCCATGCCCAACAGGCCCCCAACACAAACATCATGACTCACCCTCGAGTCACTCTGTTGGTGCAAAGATATTTGAGTGGAGACCCTCCAACTCTACTTGAATGGCTGCAAGGTCGGCAACGCCCTGAGCGGCTACATGTTAAATCTCCTGTACACATTGTTCCGAGGCCATGATGTCAGAACTAATTCCCTCCATCTGTTCCTGCATCCCCTGCATATGTTTATAGTCCCGCACCTTCTTCTGGCTACTTGGAGCATGAACACTATGCTTCTATCGTCTATTAATATAGTCAGGCCACCCGTGTATGGCTTCAATCGACTACCATTCACTTTTTCTGGGAAAGCTTCTCCATTTATCTTTACTAGCTACACCGCGCCTCTGTCTGTGACCTCATTAACAACATACAGTCCCAACCAATGCATTCTAAACTTTCCTGAGAATTTATCAAACTTATTGTCATACAGTAACACTAAATCATTTACCTTGAAGGTGCGCAACTTAATATGGCGATCGTGCCAGGCCTTTTCGCGCTGCTTTTGTACCTGTTGATGGAAGCCAGCCAGGAACTGTTCCTCTTTGAGTTCTTCTAACTACACGAGCCTCTCTTCCAGGGCTCTGAGGTCTGTCATACCTGTGAGCGCTGCTATGCGCAGACTAGGCACAATATACTCCATTGGCATGACAGATTCCACACCATAAACCAACTGGAAAGGTATTTATCCCGTCAGTTTCTTGCACGTTGTCCTATAAGACCATAGTACTGTAGGAATGCGGAGGTCTCAATCACTCTGCTGCACATTGCAGACTTTGGTCAGTGCATTCTCCAGTATTTTGTTGAATGCTTCTACTATCCCATTGGCTTGTGGGTGATACGGTGTGTTTTTCTGATGATACACCTGAAACTCTTCTGTTAGCACGATGACTGTTTCATTCAAGAAATGTGTAATGTGATTGCTCATCAAGATCTTCGGACATCCAAATCGAGTCAATATGTGTTTGAATATAAACTTCGAAGCCATGGCAGCCATGCAATATTTTACCGGCTGCGCTTCTGGCCAATGAGTCAAGTACTCTGTCGCGGTGATAATGTATCTCGCATCCGTCTTTCCTTGAGGTTTGATAGGTCCTACAAAGTCAATCGCCCACTTTTCAAAGGGCTATAACATCATTTGAGGATTCAAAGGCATCTCGTCCCTTCGCGATGGTTTACCTATTCTTTGACATATATCACAGGCCTTACAGTGTGCTTTTGAATCCTGATGAAGGGTTGGCCACCAAAACCCTACGCGAAGAATATTTTGCGCAGTCGCTAGCCCTGCATAGTGTCCTCCTATAGTGCCCCCATGTGCTTCCGTGAGGATCTGACTTCGTTCAAATTCAAGTACATACCTTTGTAGTATCTCGTCATTTCCCATCTTATATAGGTGCCCCACGATGACAGAAAAATATGCCACGCGCACCACCAATTCCTTCTTCTACTGGACAGAGTATTATTTCGACGCAATTCCCTTCGTCAAAAAGTGGATTATATCTTCAAAATGTCCATCCACTATGCGCACAGCAAAGAGTTGTATGTTAGGCAATCCTTCTTCCAAACTAGTAGGTTCCTCTCCCGTCTCAATGCGTGACAAGTGATCTGGTCCTATGTTCAGGTGTCCAGGCTTCACAACGACCTCAAAATCATATTCTTGGAACAATAAGAGCCACATGCATATGCACCCCCCCAACACAGGCTTATTGACCAAGTATTTCAGCACGGAATGGTCTGTATACATCTTGAAGTGTCCCCTAGCAAATAGCGCCGATATTTTTGGAGTGCGTACACCATAGCCAATCCCTCGCGTTCAGTGGTGGAATAATTCTTTTCTGCTTTAGGCAATCTACGACTCGCAAACACAATAGGGTGATCTAAGCCCTCTCCACCCTCCTGTGTTAGTATCGCTCCTAATGCTATACACGATGCATCAATGTGGACATGAAACTCCTTGTCCCATTTCAGGAAGACCAGGATTGGTGCAGAGGCAAATTTTTCTTTTAGTACATCCAGGCTCTTCATGCAGTCATCATTCTAGAAGAACGTGACATCTTTTTTCAACAGCTTCTCCATCGGCGCGGTGATCTAGGCATAGCTTTTAATGAACTTTTTGTAATACCTCGTATGTCCCAGGGTAGCACGTAGTTGTTTGACACTTCACGGTGCTTCCAAATTTAGAATTACTGCAATCTTCGCGGGGTCTACCATCAGTCCCTGTTTGTAAACCACATGTCCCAACAGGTTCCCAAATGGAATGAGGAACATACACTTCTTGAGGTTCAGTGTGATTTGGTGTCGTCGGCAGGTATCCAGCATCAAGCGTAAGCTCACTACATGGTGCTTAACCAATCCAAATACAATCCAATCATCCAAATAAACCTCCAAGAACTTGTGGATATATTCCTTGAATGCTGCAACAACTATGCGCAAAAAGATGGTTGATACATTCTTCAACCCAAACGGCATAATGGTGTATTGAAAGCAGCCCCACTCAATCACGAAGGTGGTCTTTCTCCTATCTTCTGGCACGATTTTGATCTGGTGGTACCCTGAGAACCCATCAGTAAAAGAATATGCTTCTTTCCCACTGACATTTTCCAATACTTCATCTGTGAACGGAGTTGGGAATGGTTCATGCACACACGTGTCATTCAATTTTCTGAGGTCCACGCATATTCTTATCTCGCCCTTCTGCTTCTTTTCCTACACTACCATAGGGCTTACCCAATCAGATTCTTCCACCAGCTCAATGATTCCAACTGTGAGCATCTTGTCTAGTTCTATGCGGACCTTCTCCTTGTACTTTGGATTCAAGCAGTAAGGCCTCTACTTAACTGGCTTCGCGTCGAGTTTTAATGTGATCCACATCATTCCTAAATCTCTGATGATTCCTTTTAAGTCCGTGATCTTGGTGGGGAACAGGTCCTGGTACTCACGAATAAACTCAGTGACTTTATCTACTGTCGCATCATCCTAGTAATCGTCGAGCATTGTGTACTTAGGTTCAGCTTCCGTGCCAATGTTTACCTGCTTTGTTTTTACCGACACAATTATGTCAGGGTCTTCAATCAGTGTCCCTTGAACCTTGCGATAGCCTTCAATTTCTGGAATGTTAACTTTTCATGGATCCTTGTCGTCTTCTTCAGTTTTTACGTTATAACACTCTAGTGTGCAGCTCAGTTGAGTCGCCCATTCAGGATGCATCAATTCTATTGGCTCCTAGGGTGTTTTAAAGATAGTTGCTTTTACTACTTACAACATGTAATCAACAGTATCCCACCAACGATCCTCAAACGTGAAGGTTAACAGGAACCCTTCACGCAAGATATACCATTCACTTGTACCATGGCAGAGCTCCGTCTCTATATACCAGTTCATCGGTAAAACATCTAGGGTATGACAGAACAGGTGCACCCACTCAAGTTGCGGCTCTTCCCCATAGACCTTTGTCCACTTGGCGAGGTACGTGCACAGATCATCTTGTTCGTCATACTTGTATTTTAATTGCATCGAAGGCTTCCCAAACCACATGCGCATCATTCTCCTGCATTTGCGCCAGACCTCAAAGCTTCCTTGGTGCGTGCCCCACCACCTCGCGAGCGTAGCGCTCAGTACCCATTTCAAAGCCTCGAAACATTTTTGTTCTGGCACCTCCCTTTTGAATATGTTCAAGAATTCATCTACCTCGCTCAACCCATCATACATAGGCAGATCCCTTACCTATGTCGATATGCAACGCAACGATCTTGTCATCATGTTACAGTTCAGAGTGGTTACCTAGTGTAACCAGTTCTACCATCACTTCATCTCTTTGCCCGAATTTGATGTGCAGGAGATTTCGCGCTCCCATGAGATTCGTCCATCCATAGTGGGATTCACCCAATATTTCTCTCACACGGTTATCTTGTAGATGTAGTCCAAGTCATCGTCACTTTCATAGTCTCGCACTGGCTCTGTGTAGCATGATCCTTCTGCAGGGTTCAACGGTAAAACTATGCATCGGGACTTTTTCTCAAAAATCATCTTGCACTTCTTTAGGTTTATCACCCTATTCATGTCAGTGGCCCAACCTATTCCTAATAGCGCAGGGTAGGGATTGCTGTCATCAACAATCTTTATCACTTTAAAATATGCCAACGCACTTGCCCCTTCGATATTTACGGTGATTCCCTTCAATCTTCCCATCAGTAGGATGTTTTGTTGGTTCGCTATTCGCAGTTGTATAGGAGACCATTGCAACATAGGCCTTTCTTATATAGACTTCCTACCTTCTACTATTCAAAAATAAAATGACAAAAGAGAAATAATTGAGGGTCCTATCGGCATATTTTCCACCGATGGTGTCTACTCAACGTTTCTGGTACAAAGATTCTATCCTATCCTACCAGGGACCCATTGGACTCCTATCTGAATCATAGTCATTATCATGATCAGAAGAATCTTGTGCTAGCTCGTACTCATCGAGTATCTTCTGGTAGTGGCGTGCCATCAACTGGTTGTATTCTTCGTCGATATATGCTACTGGGTCCTGAGCATCTGTCAGATTGTCTTGTAAAGTAGATGCTGCTACTTTTCCTTTGTCATCTTCATCTAAAATTATTGTCCTCCTAGATGCGGCTTTTAAATATTCTCCCTTTTCTGTATTTGTCTTTATCCTTTGGAGGCTCAGTTGCTGAGGTGTGTACATGGCTTCCTGTTTTTCCCACTTGTTAAGAAAAGGTAAAGCACCGATCTCGATGTCTAGAAAAGAATCTTTAAAGACATTTCTTACTGTGGGTGATCTTTGCACTGCCAATTCGATGTCGTTTAAGAGTTCCCACTTAAAAATTTGAAACATATTTGTGGAACTTTCTATAGCATGTTGAACCCATGATCTACAATTATCGCTCATAAAATCTTTATGCTGCCAGCCTAACTCGAAAATCATGGATGTACAGATTCTTTTTGAAATCATCACACTTATTATATGGATGACATTGCTATTCCAATTAGGTGAAAGAATACTGATAGTTACCAAAGCCTTTTGATTAACCACAAATTTTAGTACTTTGGGTTCTCCTTGTAAATCATCCATTTTTTGTAGAATTTTTATTTTCTCTCCCAGCTTTAAGTTTCCAAATTCATGGAGCCAACCAGCATGCTACCTAATCATTTCTTCATTGTTGCTGGTCTCGATTTTTCCAATCCTCTCATGACTAAGCACTTGTGCAAACGGATTAGGATCAATACTTTCTCTTAATCTGAGGCTGTGAAAATCCCAAGGGGATGAGAAAGTTCTGAGATATTGCAACGTCCGTTGGATGCACTGAGATATCCTGGTAGTTGGCTTTTTTCTGCAGAAGCCATCTTTTATCTCCCAATCAGCAAATCCTTCAAATATCTCATATTGAGGAAAAGTATCATTTGCTGCATAGTTCTCGTCAAACCTTTGTAAGAAAGAGGCTTCCAATTCTTCAAAAATGTCGGGAATTCTTAAAGATAAAATAAATTTTCCTAATTCAGGTTTTATAGGAATTTCTTCAAGATCTAGTAGTTTTGCTCCTGTGAAAATGTTGAGAGAAAAATCAAGTCCTCCAATGAGCTGATAAAAATTTAACACTTTGAGGGTCCAGATCATTTTGTCAGTGTATTCACTAGACCATAGATCAGATAAACTTCTGAAAAAGAATTTCACCTTCATATTAGGCAAAGGATATACCTTTACTAGTGTATCGCCTAGGCCTATAGAAGTACCTATATTTTTGGACTACCATGCTTGGCATTTTCTTATCCAAATATTTCTTCTCAATATCATTCCTACAACCTTTTTTATTTCTTCTGCAAGGTGGCTTGCATGTCCTTCAAAAATCCCGAATCTATCAACACATGTAAAAAAACTGTTGTCTTGTGGACCTTTACCTGGAATGGTAAAACAAGAACCTGTACAAGTCATGAATGCTTTATTCATATCCCTGGTTAATGAATCTGTTAGAAAGTTTGAATTACCTGGGATCCACTCAACTTCAAAATCAAACTGTTGGAACCAAATCTTTCAAGCAAGAATTCTTCCTTTTGCAATTTGTCTTGATATTTTGGTAGATAGAAAATATTTGAACTTCTTGGAGTCTGTTCTGATCAAGAATTTTATGGGAGTAAGATATAACTCAAATCGTTGTATCCCGTTGAATATAGACAATGTTTCTTTTTCGGCTATGAAGTAATTCTTTTGACTGGGTGTAAATTCACTCGAAGCATAAGCACAAAGTTTTTCTTCATTTTCTTCACCTTTCCTCCTCCGTTCTAAAAGAATGATTGCCCAAAATTCTAGAGAAGCATCAGTTTGGAGTATAAGAAAACCATCACCTGGTGGCTAGAGCTTTGGTAGTTGTTGGCATTCTGCTTTCAATTGTTTAACTGCTTCTGTTGCTTCTTGTGACCATCCCTGTTTGAGATGTTTCCTGATCGGCGCTGTTTTCTCTGTCAGATTTAGGATATACTTGTGAAGATAATTCAGAACTCCTAAGAATATTTGAATTGTTTTGGTATCCTTCAGTTCATCTGGAAATTGTGTCAATTTGGTTAATACATGGGGTTGCATTTGAATTGCACCATTGACAACATTAATTCCCAAAAAATCTATACTGTCTTGAAATAAAGACATCTTTCTTTCTGACAAAACTATACCATGTTGCTGAACTTCTTTTAGAAAAATTTCTAAATGCTCTAAATGGGTTTTTACATCTGGACTATGAATGAGGATGTCATCTATATATGTAACAATAAAATCATACTTAGCAAAAATAAAATCCATTCTTCTCTGGAAGAATGCAGGGGCGTTTTTTAAACCGAAGGGGACAACCTTCCATTGGTAAAATCTGGCTGGACAAATAAAAGCAGTTTTATGCCGGTCCTCTGGCTGGATCTGAATCTGATAATACCCATACTTCATGTCAAATTTACTGAATACCTTGTTGTGCTGAATTTTTTGCATTATAGTCTCTGGCCTTGGCAATGGGTAATTAAAACTCTAAGTGATGGCATTGAGGGGTTTATAATTTATCACCATTCTAGGTTTTCCCCTAACTATCTCAAAGTGATTCCTTGCCAGAAACGCTGAGCAAGCGTAATGGGACTCGCTTGGCTCAATGAGCTGCATCTGTAGCAATTCTTTTATCTGTTTCTTTATTTCCTTCTCATCGAGGGAGTGCAGGGAATCAGCTGTCCCTTGACTCCATTGTCATGCAAGGTTATAATTTCTTGCATCGGACTTTCTGTTTCCCAAAACTATTGTGGGTTTTCCAAGCAACTTTTTAAGAGTGTTTTTTGGATATCATCTTGTTCTGTAGACCAATTGGGATCTATACATGCTAATTGTTTTGTTATAGATTCTGCTCTTGCTTCATAGAACTGCAAGACTTCTTACCAATCATCAGAATCTTTTAATGGCTTTTTGGCTCCTACTCTTTTCTGGCTATTTTCATGTCTTGCCTCTAAGTTTGCAATAAACAACCTAGGGATAGAAATAGCTTTCTTTTTTAAATTGATAATCAACTTATCTTGGCTTATTGTAACTCGAAGCACAGAATTTAAAAATGGCATTCCCAACATTAAACTAGCCGAGGGATCAAAATTTTGTATTGCAGAGATCTTAACAATACTCCCCCCAACTTTCAAAGAAATATTGTCTACATATTGAGTTAAACTAATAGATCCTCCAATGGTTTCTGAAACTAGTATATTTGCAGTGGTTTCCACAGAGATTTAAATAAAGATGGTCTAGCCAAATTATTAGATCCACTGGTATCAATGAATGCATCTACAGATATCCACTCATTTATTACTTGAACTTGAACCGGGATATAAATAAGGCTATTAGTCTTAACGATCTTTTTCAACAATGTATTTTCTTCTGTTCTCTTAATCTCTAGTTGTGGAAGACTGGTTGAGGCTGTTGTTCTTTTCTCAAATGGGCAAAAAGCATTCACTTCAGGAAAAGGTAACAGAGGTTGCTTACCTTTTTATATCAACTTCTCTGACTGCTCTGACTGTGAAGTTACAGATTCATCACCTAAATCATCTGATGTTTCACTAGTGATTTCAGTGTCACTTGCTTCATCACTGTAATGGTTTTCTTCCAAAAACTCATCAGCAAAACATGATGGACAAATATTCATTTTTTGAACATTTTCTTCTTCTTCTGCATAGATATAGAAACTAACTGAAATCATCTTGAAACTCTTCTATATCTATACAGGCTTTGAGCTTACTAGATGAATTATGTGGGCACTTTTGTGCAAAATGTCCTTCTTTTTTACAAATTAAACAACAGTTGTTGTTTCTGGGTCTTGATCTTTTCTTCAAAAATTTATATTTACGAAAAGGCTTTCTTGGATTTGAGACTCTCTTGGGTTTAAATCTACCATACCTTTTTGTTTTCTTCTTCTTTCTGAAAGGTGTCCATGGTAGCATTATTTTGTAGACATCTAAACTAGGTGTGATGTCATGAGCCTTCTTCTGCCAGCATAAGTATTTAAATTTCTCTGTAAATCTGAAGAGAAGGTCAACACAATAAACTTGATCTAGTCTTTTGTTCTGCACATCTAGATCTTTCATAATGAGGTCTCATATATTTCCTGGTAATTTTGACAAAAATGAAATTTTTTGAGCCACGTCATTTGAGAGATTAGCTTTAAAAACCTTAGCCATGAAATCTTTACTGAATTGGTCAAGATATTTCAGATCTTTTAATTCCATCCAAGTAAGATCTGTTATTAATTGATTCTTCTCATCAACTGGTTCTAGCACAAACTATGTTTTTAACAATAATTCCAATATGGACAGTCCAGCTTCCATGACGGCTCTTCTTCCTACTTCTGATGGTCCCATCCACCAATCATAGACTATACCAGTCATGCATTTTTCTGCTAGGACCATGATGGATATATTATCCAACTTTGTAGTAACCTACACTTGGTACAATGCTCCTATCCAAATCCGGATTGATTCTCCAGGGTTTGAAGAATTATCTAGATCTAAGATATAGCCACTAGTATTGGCTGCATACAGGTCTTCTTCAACACGAGGGTATTTATTGACTTCTTTCAAGATGTGTGCCTTATTTTGGTTATTTATAGATGGCAAAATGAAAGAAGGAAATTTACAGGAAGCTTGTTCTAGGGTCATTACTTCTTTATTTGACTCAAAAGGTTTATCAGTTTTGTATGTCTTTGTTTCACTGGTTAGCTTTCCAGTGTCCTTAGAAGTACCCTCTTCTGCACTGGTTGCAGTTGCTTCTTCTTTTGCTTCCTCTTCTTCTTCCTCTAGATCCCAATAATTGGGTGCACTCATATCTATATGAAACTTTGGAATTTCTTTGGCCTTTTTCTTATGTCTCCTTCTTCTCCTTTCTTCTTTCTCTAGCTTCTCTGATTGTTGCTCATCATAGAGCAGTTTCAGATTTGCATTTATCAGATCAGCTTGTTTGCCTAGGTCATCTAGAACATCTTCTGCGTGAGCACACCAAGTGGTTAGATAGTTTCCTATCTAGTATACTTGGTCCATGTCATTTGGATTCTATGAATTCTGTTCTAATAATGGGGCACAGTCAGCTCTTGTGGGTGGCTATTTGGTATTGGATGAAGAAGTATAGAGCTTCGTTTTAGGGGGCCATTTTCCTCCTTTTACAAATCTACGATTTGCAAACTGAAATTCCTCTACAGGTGGAGTAGTATTGACATATGTTCTAAACATCTTATTTACAGCAAAGAATAGTTTTTCTTCTGGTATATACAACTGGTTTGTGGACAACGGTGTATTGGTGGATGAACTAGGCTCTTCTGGTGCAGGAATATGGCGATAGAAAGATCTTCTTCCACTAACAGGAGTTGATTCATTTTCTGAGATTGCTGGTAGCACATGTTTTTCTAGCATAACTATTGGTCGTGGTATTCTTGGTCTGTTTGGGATTATTCTAAAGCAACCATCTGACACAGACATTCTTTTGAGCATACTGTTTGAACTATCTGCAGCTTCCAGAGACTTATATTGAACGTACCAATCATTAGGCAAAGCTTCTTTGTCATAATGAACACCTTTTACCTTTGCATTGCTTACTCCTACAGCAACACAATCTTTTAATACTGGCTGTCTTAACTTAGGATGTATAGTATTTGTTAGCTGAAATGAGGTTTGGACTATCACAGACAAATATTCACTGTCTTCAACCATTTCTAGACCTTGTACTCCAATCAAGGCTTTCCAACAATCTTTGAGGTGGATATCAGACAAGCTAATGGCATAGTCTGGATAGATAGTGCCATGTTGACATCCCGAGGATAGGTTTCCAAGTATGGTTCCAATTCGGGCATGTTCATATACATTGTGCCTGGTATCGAAAAGCTCGGCTATACAGGGAGTATTAAGGCCATGACGGAATAATGGAGCTAGTCCAATTCTAATTCCCCCAAAGTGCAAATAGAAGAATCTCTTTTCAGCAACATATTTTCTAAACTTTCTGATTTCATCTTCAGAAAACAAATTCAGACCTACAATTTGTACAAATGGACCTTTTATTCTTATTTTCAATTCAACTTCTTTGAGATAGACCTTTCTGGATAGTTTGAACAACATCGGTACTGGATAAATTTCTTTAGAACTCAACATGGGAGGATTCCAGCTTTCTGGGTCTTCTACCTTTTCATGTTCTACCAAATCAGATTCAAGAGATCTATTATCTACTTCAGATATAGAACGTTTGTCAATGTTTGAAAAGGATCTCAAGAAATTGGCCATGTTGAACTCTTACAATCTTTTCCAGAGATTGACTGAAGCATCTTTTATCTACTCAGCACTCGTAAAACAAGATGCTTTTCAAAGACTACCTGGCTAACTTCAAGCTCCATCTATAGAATGTATTAAGTCCAAGGAATAAGATATGTGTATGTTAAGTCCAAGGAATGGGGTAAGGCTCTGATACCAAAATTAAGGATGATCGACCAACAGAGATTAATAATTAAGACGAGCTAAGAAGAGCAGACAATAGAATAAATCTTTGGTGCATTCGAACTTACTTCTGATTAAATTTGAAGTTTTCCTAAATAGCAGATCTAAAGTAGGTGACCCCATGTGCTCCCATGTCTACTTCGGTAGAACGTTCGCATCCGATCCTAGGTCCAGAATCACTTGGTCCATCTCATATTCCCCAATCTGCGCATTCAACCTCATTTCTCTTCCCTTTCTTGTCGCATTCTTCCAACCTTCCGAACTATGCGTGGTTCTCCTGTCGGGGTCCCAGGACATCTATTTATGAGTTCCTGCAATCCCTTTACAGCCTTGCTATCACGCAGCAGCTTCATGAATGTTTCTAGGAACGTCATGAGCATCGATGGATCCATTTCCATCTCCGGTCTGTCTTTTCTTTCTGAAGTGGAGGCATCAGTGAAGCTCTTCCTTGCTTCCATGAAGGTTTCCTTAGCACGCTCCAAATCAAACTCTGGTTCTTTCATCGGAGCCTTGCGAACCGAAGTACTATCTTTAGGTTGCTTGCCTTTGTCATCCCCTGTCGTAATTCCACTTTAGAGCACAATGTTCACATTAGGGTCTTCCTCGCACGGCTCATACCTCATCATTTGTAGGTTCTGAGTCAAGGGAGGTTGGAGCTCTCCCTTGTCACGCAACCATGCTATCAGTTTGGGACAATCCTCCATCTCATGATCAAACAATGTACAATACAAGCATGATGGACGCGTCGGATTCGTACAATCACAGGCATAATGTCTTGGCCCTCTGAAATTGGCATATCAGCTGTCTACAACCTCTTCCAGGTCCTCCTCCACCTCGGCCTCATCCACGCCCCTGAAATCTGGTTCGCGCCATCCCTGCATTCTGGTCAAGGGGTCGTGTTTTAGCCTGAACTCTGTAGGTGGGAGTCCTATCCATCATCAGTTCATAACTTCTACAGGTGCACTCATCATGTCCCACTGATCTATAGAAATTACAGAACAACTGTTGTGAGTTCTGTGTGTACTTCTGTAACAATTGGCAGTTGGCAGTGGCATGCTCTCCTCCTATTTGACAAATCACACACCAAAACGCAGGCATCGCGCTAGGTCCTGCTTGTACCTCTAGTCTTAACAGCATTGGTCCTCCTCCCGTGAGGTAATTCGCAAACACTAGGCAGTGGTCCTTGTCATGACCCTGACCCTTACATTTAACACACCATACCTCGTCACGCACTTCTAGGTGAGCTATCCTGTCTTGTTTCAGACTCTGCATCTCAAGGCTCAAGTATTTTAACTGCACGTGGATCTGTTGAACTCCCAGGTTAGGATCATGTATCAGAGTTTCATACAGTGTCATCACGATCTCCAAGCCTCGGCCTGAGTTGTTAGCCTCTGTTGTGACAACATGTTCCTTAAATGCGGCGTTAGCGATGCTACAAACCATTTGCGGTGTTGTCCATCTATCAAAGTCATATTAGCTTCATGAATTGTGCACTTCAGTCTCTAATCCAACTCCCAAGGAGTCTTTCCTGGTAGCATCGTGATCTCCTTGAACCCAATGATTGATTGTGCCTCTAGCTTTGGCCTGCTAAATTCTTTGTTTAGCGTAGTTTAGATGTCTACGATCCCTGCATTCGGATTGTCATTAGAATGCTTAATATACCAAGTCAACGCGTGATCCTACAGAGCGCTGACCAACGTTTCTTTCTTTATATTGTCATCCGTAACTCCCTACGCCTCCCATACAACTTTTATCATGAACCAAAACTAGTTCAGATCTTTATTTCCTACTCCCTTGAACACCGGCAACTTTATTGCGCTTGCCATATGGACTTGTGATGGTGGCAGAGGTGGTATGGGCGAAGATGGGGGTGAAGGTGGTGAAACTGGTGGTGGTGTGGGTGGGGGTGGTATGCACAGAATCCTCTACCTTATCAAATTGATCACACTTCTTGGTGAGACCTTCGTGAGCTCTTCCTCGTTCCCTCGCGGAGGTGAAATCAAGGGGCTAGTTTCTAGCTTTGCGCTACCTTCGTTTCTGTAAATTATCCCACTTCGCGCAGCCCAAAACATCAATGTATTCGCAGAACCCACTTTTCACATAGTAGCATTTTAATCCAAGTGTTCAAATACCTAATGTACTTACCTCATGGCCCTTTGAGGAAGCATCGCTCTGCCTCGCTATAGCTGACTGAAGTATCTACCGCGAATTCAGTAATGAATCCTCCTATAATTTGATTGAGCCAATGATCAACAGCACGCGTGATCTTATCCTCTAATGCTTCCAATATGCAAACCAACTCTGGGGTCCACACAATAAGTCTGTCGAGCTTGCACCTTCCTTGGCTATCTGCTAGCTTCGCAATCCACTCATATAGCTTAGTAGGGAAATATGTGAAGAAAATTTTGTGGATCTTTGTGTATAGGTAACAGTCTAACCACTCTTCTTTTGATAGTCGCAGATTCCTGTTCTCCTGTGCCGCGAACTCGTGAATCTTCCTATCCAACCAATCTTCAATTTCTTTCTTAGTTTGATTCCAGTGATACGACATCAGACATCTCTATGCAGAGCCCGATCCCAGCAACGGAACCATTTGTTGGCTTATTGGGGCTTGACCTGCTAGCTCTGCTACATTCTTCAACATTTGGAGCACCAAATACTAGCTTGGCCATGTGTTTATGTAAAAAGGGAGCTCGCAGCAGTCTATTTCCTTCTCCTCCTTCATTTTCCTTATACTCCCATAGCCCCGCTATCTCCGTTTTCTTCCAAAAACCTTGGATAAACCTGCTTTCCCTCAGGTCCCACATGCCACATCGCAATCACAATCGGCACTTTCATATGGCAAGACTTCTCGGCTTGCGATCTACGACGGATGCGATGACCGGTTAATCCATATTGTAATGTAGCGTCGGGTCCAGGTTTAGTCGCTGATCGCAATCACATCCATGTGTGTATAAGGCCCAAACCCCTTGACTTCCACTGATGCGATATTGCGATCGCTCCTCTGCCATTCGATCAATCCCGACAAGATCCAACGGCCCATGCCCTTTTCGCTCTCATGTCTCCCGATACCTCCTGCTGAGAGATCTCTACCGTCTATTCATTCGATCCAACGGCATCCGCTCCTCCCACGTTCACAAACCGCCCGCGCGTTAGCTCGTGATAAAGCGGTTTTTGCTTGTTCCTGTCTACCACGCATCACCCAATAACTCACATCGCTCGCCCTCATACCTTTACTGCTCACCCACCAAAAGTGGTGTGATACATACCGCTTACCGCCCATTCGCCCGCCCCCGCTCATTATCTCCCATGTATCTTTCCTGCCCGATGGCCGTCAGATCTGTCCGCTAGAGATCTGACGGCTCACGTTTGTCTGCTCCCATTTCCTCCTGATATCTCCCACCGAGTCATATCTGTCGTTCATCTGCGCGATCCAACGACTGATATTTGTTACCGTCATACTCATGCCTCCGCCATACTGTCCACGTCCATAGCCTGTCCCGTGCATCCAAAGGAAGAAGGGGGCTAGTGTTAGTACCCGACGCATTTCATCTCCAACCACTGCATTCAAGAAACAGAATGGCCAAGAACGAGAAGGACCAGCCTCGAGCAGAGCAGAGCATTTATCAGTTATGGGGCTTCTTTCATACGACACTCCACCTGCTAGAGGAGTACAACAGAGCACCAGAGAATGTCAAATTAATTCATTAAAGCAAGCAGATTGTAGCAGAGACGCCATCAGAGAGTTAAAGCGGTTGGTGGTTCATTATGACCCCTCCACGCATAGAATAGCAGAACATTTTGTAAAGAAACTCTATATATACCCAGAAAACAAATGTAATTTGGAAATGGGTTGATGGTTGTTGTTTTGATGTAAGGTTCAACTTCTGGAGATTGTAACTACTTTGATACTTGCAACATCTGGTCTTCATTTTCAGCTAATACAAGCTTCTTTTGTTGTTAATTTCTCACTTTCCATTTCTACTATGTTCTAGAATGTAATTTGGAAATGGGTTGATGGTTGTTGTTTTGATGTAAGGTTCAACTTCTGGAGACTGTAACTAATTTGATACTTGCAGCATCTGGTCTTCATTTTCAGCTAATACAAGCTTCTTTTGTTGTTAATTTCTCACTTTCCATTTCTACTCTGTTCTAGGTTGTGCCTGTTATGCATTTGTTCATGTGCTCTTTATATTTAGCATTAGAGGGGCTGTCATCCCATCTCTGTGTTGAAGTCTAGTATGTACCATTGAATGTGTTATGTAGGTTTCTGTTTACTTAGTTCCAGAGAGCTGTCATCCTATCTATGCATTAGGAAATAGATTTGAAGACCTATTTACTGGTTGCAGCCTGCCATCACATGGTCTTGTGCATCTGCTGGTGTGGTCAGTATTCTCCATGTTCACCTAATCCTCAAACTGTGAGTAATTGGTGGTCTAAAGCCTTGTAGTCTGGGGGTGTTCACCCATGTCTGGAGTTAAGCATAGTAGAAGTGGTTATCTAGCTTGGACAAGCATCATTCCTTCCATTCATCCATTTCCAACATTTTGTTGAGTTTGTAATGTTCCCGAGCATCTCCGAGATACAACCTAGGAGAGTTTCTTGGGGTGATAACATGACCCAGGTTCGGAGTTACTTAGCCAAACAAATCCCTGTACTATTGGCCCTTTCGGCAATAGTCCATGGAGCACAAACTAAGTTCTCACCCAAAGTAGTATTGGGGGGTGCTAGAACTAGGTTTCTGCACCTTTGAGATGTCTGAGGGGTTGATGTGGTCCAACTGAGAGTCCCTTCACACAGGTTACTTCATGCACTTCCTTGGCCTCGGTGCCCTGATATATTTTCCTTCGTGCATCCCTAACCTGGGGCTATGGGGCTTTTGCGCTACTGGAGAAGCGATCTGTACTGTTTCCCTAAGTCACACCCAAGATCTTTACCTATCTTCTTATAACAGTTAGTTATCTTCGTGTAAACAGATGCCTTATATTATCTTTACTTATTTAGCACATTCATATGAGTTCATGCAATGAATAAATAGTAAACTTGCAATTCATACCCAATAATACATAAAACAGGAAAAGATACACAGAAATATGGTAAAACTCCTCCTTTATTAATTCTTCCCATGGTTACAGACTTGACCTACCCTGTGCACTCAGCTGTAGGGATCTGCACACTCAGTTGCGGACTACTAGGCCTCTACGCACTCAGCTGCAAAGACTTCTCCTACTCTATGACCTAAAGAGACGACTTACACTCAACTCAATGCTTCTATTCCTTTGTTTCCATCGATAGGTTCTTTGATTCCCTCCTTTCTACACTTAGAGCCTAGCTCTATTTATACAATAGATCTTTCAAATCGACATTACATTACAAAAACAAGGGCGGACAACCCATTCACTCTATTATGACTCCGCGCTCCGTACCCATAAATCACGGAGTCTTTACAATGGACTTAGTCAAAACTTGGGCTTTAAGCCCCAAAACATGCCTTGGGGGGATTCCATGCCCAACACCCATCCTTAGGGGTCCCAACTAGGCATTGCCTTTCCATATCCACGCAGATGCATTAGATAGAGTTGTAGGATCTGCCTTAGGAAAAGTAGAAAATAAATTTCCCTATGTTTTTTTTTTGTTGCGACAAACACCCTCCAAAATTATGCATATGCTTAAATTTTGGAGCCTACTATGGATATTGTGATCGATCATTTCATGGTCACTTCTTGATCGATCAAAGTCACTTTCTCACACCTGCTCAATTTATAACGAGTTCATGAACACATTCTTCCATGCAAGCTTGAACAAGAATAAGCACATTCCGTCAAGACAGTGTTTGTGTAATGTTCAACCCATGTCAAAAGTTAATGCGCATTCTCATTAACAGTGCCTCACTTTTGGTTGTGTTTGTACTTCTATTTTTGTGAGTTTTTCAAACTGTCACTTTTGCGCACCTTCATTTTTGCGAGTGTCGTTTTCATGTTTTTGACTATCACTCTTGGTTTCTTTCACTTTAATTAATTTCATTTTCATGTTATCTTCATTATGGTATGTGTCTCTTTCACTATCGTTCGCATATTGCAAGTTTTGCTCTCCCTTTTCTCTTCATATAGTAAATGTCATTTTTATGCATGTTAGCTCTAGAAAAATATGTATAAGCTCATTTTGGTGGTTTCAAGTTTTTATCTTTGTGATAATGAGTTGATCTTAGCATGTAAGCACATGTCACACTCATTCCCAAAGTTTTAAGCATTTTCGCACAAGTGTCGTCAAGGTTGTCGCAAAGTTTATCTTTATTGTCGCACTTGTCGTAAAGTCATCACAAAGTTGTTGCATTGAGGGAAATTTGTTGTGAACATGTTGTGGATTATCTATGTTGTTATGTCATAAAGTGTTCTAATTATGTGATCACAATCAATCCATATCATTTTTCGCATCAAGCTCATTGATCCCACACTTAGCCATTTTTTGGAAACTTCCCTGCAACCTAGCCTCATCTAGCCTTCCTCAACTATGAATTGCACAGTTCCAACCCTCAAGCTGAAACCCTATCCCTTGACACTGCACAATGTGCAGTTCCTGCATCCCATGTCTATGCACTATGTAGTTCCAATGCTCAATCTCGGTCCTTGGCCCCCAGAATTGCGTAATCCAACCCTCCAACCTAGCCCCAACTGACTCATATTTAAATAGGAACACAAAAAATTACAGAGATAACCATAAATACAGATATGCAACAGAAATAATACTTCATTTCATTAATGTAAAATACTAAAATATGCTTACAAACGGAAATGGAAATAAACTAGCTTGAGCGATGGTAGCTTATCTCTGAGGAGAGATGTGGTGGCTACATTCCTCTGAACTATCTTACAATGAGGCTCGAAGGCCTATTTATTTTTTAGAAACAATGGAAAACCATAAACATCCAAAAACCTAACCCTAGGAGATGAAGCGCCAAACTATGGGCCCCGTTTGGGTAAATTGGTACATCAACTTCCCAGGGTTGTAACTTTGGCATACACTCTCCATTTGACGCACACAATACCTCATTAGAAAGATCTATCCAAGGAATACAACTTTTGGATGAGTAACATCAATCCATGGACCCATGTTGCTCCCAATTTTCCCAAACAAACGTCGTTTAGGGCCTCAAAATGGCTCCAGAAGTTTAGGACCCAAAAACTGCTAAAAATAGTAAATTGTGCTACAATTAAGGAAACTGAAAAACTAAAAGAAACAATGGTGGGGGTCCAAGTGGAATTGGTGGGTGGCCACCAATATCCACCTAGATCATTCCTCCCCCCTTAGGAAGCAATGGTCCCCATTGCACTGAGTTCCTCAATGAGATGAGGAAACTTCTGCTAAACTTGGTCCCTGGTGAGCCACTTGCCCTGGTGAAGGAGTTGGCTTGCTTTGACAACTCGATATAGTTGGATCTTCTGCTGGCGAGTGTGCTTGATCTGCGTGTCCATGATCTGATCAGTTGCAACTTATTCCATGTAATATGGATTTAACTCTATTGGTGTGAGCTGTTCTGCAATGTCGGATGTGTCTAGTAATGGTGGAAAGTATGGCCGAAGGCGGTCCACATTAAACACTGGGTGCAGGCCAAGGAATGGGGGAATGATGAGCTCAAATGCATTGTCTCCCATAGCCTTGGTAATGGTGTAAGGACCATATCGGGGTGGTCTGAGTTTCTGATAGGCTCCGGTAAGGAGTTCCTTTTGCAAATGCAACCAAACTTTATCTTCCACCTAAAACTTGTGTGGCACCCGATGTTGATCATGTCGCTTCTTGTACTTGGCATTTGATTTCTCCAGAATGTCATGGACCTGCTGGTGGATATGTTGGATGTGCTCAATGAATTTGTTTGCCTTATCTATTTCGAACTGGACATGAGCCGAATCTGCCTGAGTAGCTGCAAATGGCATGGCCACATCAATAAGACATAGTGGCTAGAATCCCAAGCCCACCTGAAAAGGGTTGTGGCCAATCGAGCTGTGGAGAGCCCGGTTATAGTTTCCTTGAACATAGGGGAGGCTCTCATTCCATGTGTGTGGATGCTTTGAATTGTACATGTGCAGAATGTGTACGATCATCCTGTTGACAACCTATGCCTGGCCATCAGTTTGGGGATGGAAGGTTGTGGACTTAATTAGTTTGGTGTCCAGCATCGACCAGAGACTGGAACAAAATGTACTAAGGAACCTTTTGTCCCAATATAAGATGATAGACTGTGGGATCCCAAAGTGTACCCACATTCGTTCAAAGAAGAGTTTAGCAGTGGCTTCTATTGTGATATTCTTCTTGCAGGACACCATAATGGCCATCTTTGAGAACTTGTCAACGACCACAAAAACACAGTCATTTCCATGCTTAGTAGAAGGAAGGCCTGACATGTAATCCATGGAGATGGAATCCCAAGGTTGACTAGGGGTAGGTGTTATAGACATTTTTGTGCCTTACAACATGAAGCATGAAATGTCCATAATCTAAGGGATCCAAAGTCCCTAAACATGTTGTTCCTACCCCTAGAGGAACAAGGTCAGCAAACCACAGCACTGAATAAAAGTTCTCCACCTGAAAACACTCAAAAACAAGGCAATTCTAGATCATGTCAACTGCTCCATTGAGCATCTGCGCTGAATGTCAACTGCTCCACTGTCTACCTGCGCTGAATGTCAACTGCAAAGAAGGCTACCTGCGCTGGGCGAGTTGGGACATGTGGCACAGTCATTCCTCAAGGTGTCAATGCCCAGGAAGCTTCCAAAATGACACTTGGATCAGGGAATTCGACTGGTGATGAGTAAGAGGGTCTAGATCTCCAAGTGGAAGCAAGAACCTCCAAGTGGACTCAAGAACTGAAGAATAACTGAAGTGAGAGAGGACACTAGTCAGCTTCATGCCAGCTTCAAGCTGACTCATCCTTTCTCCAAAACTCCTATATATAGAGCTCTCTCATGAGGTCTAGGGAGGCTGGAATCTTGTGAATGTAAGGAAGTGCTGTTGGTTTGAGTTTAGAACTATTGGGTGATTTGCTTTGAAGGAGGTGAAGAGGAGATTTCTTTCTGCTAGGAAGGTGATGCTGGATTGGGCCTCTTATGGTTGTATCACTTCCTGAACTTTACTTCTTCCATCAATAAAGCATTTGAGGTTCTTCTATATGCATGTGTTTCAATGGTGTATTGTTATACTTGTGTATTTGGTTTATTCTAATCCTTGAATCAATTATGAATGTATGCTTCTTGTAGTTTCCCTCTCTTGCCATTTTGCGGGATCTTGTTGTAGTTGGGCCAGTGAAAGAGCAAGGAGTTGGGAGCAAGCAGCAAAGAGAGAAGATTGGATCAATCATTAGCGAAAGACATCGGTTAGTGGATCTCTTTCTCCCCTCTTTTACATCTCATAAAGAAGTAATCTCGAATAGCTTTGCTTTGATTGTTGCTGAGGTACTATCACCCTTAGAGTGGGATAGGGTCATTCCGTATTGTATACTTTTCCCAACAACAAATTGGCGACTCCGCTGGGGATCGTATCTTGTTGTAGCTGGGCCAGTGAAAGAGCAAGGAGCTGGGAGCAAGCAGCAAAGAGAGAAGATTGGATCAATCATTAGCGAAAGACATCGGTTAGTGGATCTCTTTCTCCCCTCTTTTACATCTCATAAAGAAGTAATCTCGATAGCTTTGCTTTGATTGTTGCTGAGGTACTATCACCCTTAGAGTGGGATAGGGTCATTCCGTATTGGATACTTTTCCCAACAACAAATTGGCGACTCCGCTGGGGATCGTATCTTGTTGGTTGTTTGTGTTTTTTGCTATTCATTTCATAAACACAGGGAGTACCGAATCGAACTGCATTTGGATCTTTCAAATGCAAAGTAGAGGGCAGCTACTCTAGCTCAGTTTCTGGGCATGTTTATGATTTGAAGAGCTGATCCACAAGGACTCTAAATAGCTCTTAGTGATAGCTTTTCATCCTCCTAATTACCCTTTAGTATGTACTTGATTGATAGCTTTTGATTTGGCCAAAAACTGTGAATTTTTGAGCAATCTGTAACCCGGAAACTAAGAAAAACGAGAGTTTCTCTCTTCATTGCAGGCACTGTGAAGGCAGTCTGCATTTCATCGCAGGTCCCGAAGGGGCTACCTGCGCTGAATGTCAAACTGACAGTGTACTACCTGCGCTGAACCAGTTTTGCCTTGTGCAACTGGGGTTCCCTGCTGTTTGTTGCCCTGTTTTCATCCCTGTTTTTGCAGCCTGTTATCAGCCAATGTGCCTATCTGAAACCACCTTTCCTTGCCACTATTCCGCCTCAGTTGTATAAAGAAGCTGTATTTTTTCTTTGTGTATTTCTTATATCATTTGCAGTTTCCCATAACGAAAGTGAACTAGTCTTGCTGTGACCTCTTAGATCTAGACCTGTGATAAGTGTCGTTTTGATCTTAAGAGTTAGTTTGTTTGCTGTTCACAGCTGATTGAGCTTTTGCTTTCGTCATATGGTTTGAATTTATGTATTTCTAGTGTTGAAACAAGTAAATCTTAAGGTGTCTTTTGATTTTGGACAAAAGCTTGTTTGCTTTCACTTGAAATTGAATTCAAAGTTATACAACAACTTTCTTTTTGTAATACATCAACATTAAGAAAGAGAAAAGAAATACCTGCATTGTGCATGAGCATTTTGACAGCTTGCATGTTGATTTAGGAAAAAGTGCATTAGTGTGTGCTCTATGATCTGTGTGAAAAGATGATGTCTTTCTTTTCCCTCAGTAGTTAAGATTTTCATAAGTTGAAAGATTGAAAAGCTTGCTTATCATCTTAGACTGCATTTAGGAAGTTGTATTATACATCTCGTGGTGATCCATAAAGGCAAACTGCTAAACAAGATCAACTTAAAATGAATTGAATTTACATAACAACGCATTGAAACATAACGCAAACACATAGAGGTCTAAGCTAGAGACGTGTTCCGGCGTCGTTAAACGTGATATCTTAGCGCTGAGTGGTTGGGTGATTCCTCCACGGTGAAGCGATAAGTATCAATACGGACTTGTGCTCCCACGTACCGTCGCGTATATATTGGGAGACCCCTATAGGAACAAAGCCTTTATCCATAGGAAGCCGTGTCGGCCGCCCTACTGATCGCAATGCAGTGAACACAGCATTCACGAAGATCGACCACCTGTACCGTAAAACGTATTCTGTGGTTTTGCGAAAAGTTTGGCACACCCTCTGCCTAGAACTCCAGAGTAGTTTCTTTTGGCCTTTTTCAAACTCTATAACTGAAAAAGTCCATTCGAGCATTTGTCACTTCGGGCTCGTTAAAACATCAAAGGAGAATAGAGTCATCTTTAGCTTTTTCTCGACTCTTAAAAAGTGAAAAAGCAAGTTGTGTCTAAAGCGTCGTTATAAAATTTATTTTAAATGGAACATAATCACCTCCTATTCCTGCGTTGATCTGTAGGTTGAGAACATGGAATGCACCAACCAAGGAATTCCCCATGATGGAAATCCTAGTCCCTTCTCCTCTTGGGGAGAAGTCGGTGCGCCCCACATGGCCACATTGTCGCTTCCAGGACTGACAATTGGCCTGCCAATTTGGCTATTCTCAACCAATGTAGTTCAGAACACCATGGTTCTTGAATAGTCGAGTCAACAGTTAGATCAGTCTAGAGCTACCCACCAGCCTTCTACTTCCTATAACTCTTCCTCCAATCCTTCATCTTCGCAAGGTAGAGCCGGCAAAAGCCAAGCTCCCATGGAGAAGAAGGAGAAGAAGAAGAGAGAGAAGAAGAAGAAGGAGCCTAAGGCGACTGGGGGCAAGCAAAAGACATCTGACAAAAATCCACACACAGCATAGACCGGGCCTAAATCGCCATGTGTCATATGTAGAGGAGACCACTTCCATAGAGATTTTCCCTGTATTCCCCGGATACTAAGGGACTGGTCCCCTCGTTTGCACAATTCGGGAGCATCAACCTCTAATAGCCATATTGAATGCTTACCATCAACCAGCGAAAGTGAAGGTTCAAGACAAAGAGGGGGAGCAAGATCCCCCTGCAGACTGTGTGAAGGCGATCACGCCATCCACCGTTGTCCCTTCTTAGACAAAGCGAAGAGAGCTTTGGAAGATCGTCCGGTTTCACCGTTGAGACTTCCTCCTGGATACAAAAAACTCGTGCCAAGTCCTTCGTTGGTTGAGAATACAGCTGGCCCGCTCAAGTGGTCAGCTGAAGCATCAGTCATTGAAAATGAACCTACTGAATCCAGACCGGACGAAAGTCCAAAGGTCGAAACGGCAGTTGACCCGGTTCTTCCTTCAGAAGTTTCATCGTCAAATGACACCATCACTGAAGATTCATCTTCAAATGACACCCTCACCGAAGAGAATAAGGATGACACCATCCAGATTCTTTTCATCAACACAGACTCTGACGAACGTCAGGGCAATGCGCCCATTCCTTTATCGCAGGAAGGAACATCGTCAGGGTCATATCCGGCCGTGTATTCGGTCCCACCACCAAGCAACCTGGTTGTGTCCTTTGATTGGAACCAACTAGGCAGACCCCGGTTGCCAGCCAGTATACCATTCAGAATCATGGTCCAAATATACAGAATGGTAATGGCTGGAACTATCATTGATGAAGGGGCATCTGTGAGTATCCTTTCCTCTATTGCTTGGAAAGCACTGGGTTCCCCGGCGCTTTTGCCTGAGATAAGAAATCTCTCGGGTTTCGATAAAGGAACCAGTCGACCATTAGGGATCCTCCCCAATGTGCCTATTACATTGAAAGGGAAAGCCGTTCAAATGAACGTGATGGTCGTTCAAGGACCCTTGGATTATAACCTACTCCTTGGACGAGACTATATATATTGCATGGGAGCAATAGTCTCCTCACTCTTTAGAGTAATGTGTTTTCCACACGAAGGAAGAATGGTCAAGCTCGTAGACCAACTTTCATTTCCGGGATCACGCATCGCAAATAGTCACATACCAACCCTGAATGGTCTATTCAATCAAGAAATGTCTCCACCCCCAGTCCTCCTTCCCGATGAGTGTGAGTGATTCGGAAAGATGGGACTGGAACCCAGGGGGCATGCATCCTGGTCTGCTTCGGGCAGAGAAAACCTTGGGTATAAGATAGAATTTCTGTGAGAGAATATGACTAGTCCGTACCCCGTCCGTGGATGGAAGAGGGGTTGTTCTGGAATAGGATTCTTTTATCAAAGTTACATGTTTGACAAAGGTCATTCACCCTTGTCTATTTCGGTAGACATTGCCGAGGAAGTGTTTTGTTTGAAAGATTAACGAGACAATCTTTGGGTAACCAGAAAGAGGTAAGCCTCCCTCAATAACACCAATGTTTTGTCTTTGAGTAGTGTTCTTCTCTTGTCGCAAGTAGCTGCTCTCTTGTCGCAAGTAGCTGTTCTCTTGTGATCTTGCGAAAGATCTGTTAAAAGTTGAAATAACGAGAAGACAAGTATCGTTAACATTAGACTAGCAAGACGACAAGTAGCTGTGAACACCCAAAGAAAAGCGGAGGTGGGAAGGAGGAGGGGCAGCCTTGAAATTGTATTTTATACCTGGGGGCATGCAAACCTTTTGGAGTGCAAGCTAAGAGCGGTTATTTATCTATTTTTTGGGTTAGCCGTGTCCGAACTTGTATAAAGAAAGGATATGGAGTAAAGCTTGGTGAAGATGAAACTCCTTAAAAAATAGAGATCTCACGGGGGACATTTCTTATCTTATGACTGGTATATCGAGCAGTTTTAGCACATAGTTCATGCTCGTTAAAAAATAAACATAAGATCGAGCAGTTTTACCGCGGAATTTATGCTCGTTAAAAAATAGAAAAATGAAGATCCGAGCAGTTTTAGCACATAGTTCATGCTCGTTAAAAAATAAACATAAGATTGAGCAGTGTTTTGGCACATTCGAGCTCTTTAAAAAATGAACCCAGTACCGGTAAATAACCATTTGAGACTGTAAATTCATCAGCCATAAAAAGCCTTGGTCGTGTTTGCACCTGCCACCTCCACTTTCATTTGGCCGATCGTCCACCCCCATATGATTGTTTACCCATTTTGAGGAACAGCTGCGAAGAGTGATTTCACCTAGCCATCCTTGTGACACTGCTGTGATTGGAAAATTCCAACTTGTACCTGGAATCTGCTGCTATCCCTGTTTATCACTCGTTCCTCAAAAGACGAGTCTTCTTTGAGCTCTTTTCAACTAACTCGTAAAATATGAAAAGTTTGCCGAGTTTTGGCCTTCCAGCTCGTTAAAAGGACCGGAAGAGCTATCCCTCCTCTAGATTTTAATCTTTTTGGACCTGAGGGATTATTGCACAAAAAGTTCGAGCGCTTGTTTTATTCGGCTCGTTAAAGTTATCGAAAATTCATCCCTTTTGTATTGTTTTATACTTTTTCGGACTTAAGGGATTAGATGACGAAAAAGGAATTGTGGAGTTGACTTTATGTACCTTTTCAGACTCTCTAAAAATGAAAAGGACCGAGTTTTCCTTGTCGTTAGACTCGTTAAAATGATTAAATAGCGACAAACTTGTCTTTAGACGAGAACGAGTTTCCCTATCGCTAGGCTCGTTAAAACATAGCGATGGGCTTGCCCGAAGGGCAGGTTATAGAACAAGCATATGTTATCCTCCTCAAGCTTGACAAAAATAAAGAGGTACTGGTCAGAAATGACTGGGGAAAAATTGGGAGAACCTCAAAGCTTTAATGGTAGCAAGTCGCTCTTGAACATGACACTTTTCCTCCGTACCACATCGAGTTGGGTTGTTTCATTCACCGGTCTCATCACCATGGTCTCGCCAAACCATCCACATTTGGGGTAATGCTACCGATCCAGCGCATCAGTGTCGTTATATGTTCAAGAGATGTTGTTCAGAAAGAGTCAACCGTGTCCCATCCACTGCCATACATTATCCTTCATCCATCCATGATCGCCACCCTGAATCATATGTCACAGATTGTTTTCACCTCCATTAAAATCATTAGCTCCGTTCCGTGTCACTGATGTGGGATTCATTAAGGCCCTCCTTTGACGGATCGCTTCTTGTCGACTTCAGCTCCTTATCCAAGAAGTTGATCTAGGAACAACCCCCTCAATACTTTGAAGCTTGCATGCCTCAATGGCAAGTTTCTCACTTCCGGCGACAGGTATACATCAATGACCTTCGACCGAAATATTTTGCGTGGTGTTCGACGCCAAGTCCTTTATTCACACCACGTGAATTGTACTACAGTACCTTGAGGGTCATTATCATTATCGGTGATTCCTCTCGCTCTTGTTAACGGTTTACATCATTGACCGGTAATCAAGCGATGTCTTTCCATGTTCGACTTCAGCACAATTCTCACATGGATCGACTTGTAATTAGAGTGAAGATCGAACGAGTTTGAAGACCCCGGATCTAGTTTCATCCATCCAGGCTGCGATATATATTCAGGAAATATAAAGACATTTGACATGTACATCATTGCAGCAGATGATCATCCTACTCAAAGGATGATAATTTCAGCAGAGAATTATCAGTCTATCATCAGACGATCGTCTGTTCTATGTACCAAAATGAATTTATAAAGCTGAGCATGGGAATGCCCGCCTCAGCTAGATCATGAAAGCAGAATGAAAAATAATGTATTGTATTGTATCTTATTACAGGTCACCTCTCAGCGATTGAATGAACTTCGGATCCTCCTAATAAATCATTTCACCCGATAAACGACCTCATGCTTTAGGGGGCAACTGTTATAGACATTTTTATACCTTACAGCATGAAGCATGAAATGTCCATAATCTAAGGGATCCAAAGTCCCTAAACATGTTGTTCCTACCCCTAGAGGAACAAGGTCAGCAAACCACAGCACTGAATAAAAGTTCTCCACCTGAAAACACTCAAAAACAAGGCAATTCTGGATCATGTCAACTGCTCCACTGAGCATCTGCACTGAATGTCAACTACTCCACTGTCTACCTGCGTTGAATGTCAACTGCAAAGAAGTCTACCTGCGCTGGGCGAGTTGGGACATGTGGCACAGTCATTCCTCAAGGTGTCAATGCCCAGGAAGCTTCCAAAATGACACTTGGATCAGGGAATTCGACTGGTGATGAGTAAGAGGGTCTAGATCTCCAAGTGGAAGCAAGAACCTCCAAGTGGACTCAAGAACTGAAGAATAACTGAAGTGAGAGAGGACACTAGTTAGCTTCATGCCAGCTTCAAGCTGACTCATCCTTTCTCCAAAACTCCTATATATAGAGCTCTCTCATGAGGTCTAGTGAGGCTGGAATCTTGTGAATGTAAGGAAGTGCTGTTGGTTTGAGTTTAGAACTATTGGGTGATTTGCTTTGAAGGAGGTGAAGAGGAGATTTCTTTTTGCTGGGAGGTGATGCTAGATTGGGCCTCTTATGGTTGTATCACTTCCTGAACTTTACTTCTTCCATTAATAAAGCATTTGAGGTTCTTCTATATACATGTGTCTCAATGATGTGTTGCTATACTTGTGTATTTGATTTATTCTAATCCTTGAATCAATTATGAATGTATGCTTCTTGTAGTTTCCCTCTCTTGCCATTTTGCAGGATCTTGTTGTAGCTGGGCCAGTGAAAGAGCAAGGAGCTGGGAGCAAGCAGCAAAGAGAGAAGATTGGATCAATCATTAGCGAAAGACATCGGTTAGTGGATCTCTTTCTCCCCTCTTTTACAATCTCATAAAGAAGTAATCTCAAATAGCTTTGCTTTGATTGTTGCTGAGGTACTATCACCCTTAGAGTGGGATAGGGTCATTCTGTATTGGAAACTGAGCTAGAGTAGCTGCCCTCTACTTTGCATTTGAAAGATCCAAATGCAGTTCGATTCGGTACTCCCTGTGTTTATGAAATGAATAGCAAAAAACACAAACAACCAACAAGATACGATCCCCAGCGGAGTCGCCAATTTGTTGTTGGGAAAAGTATCCAATACGGAATGACCCTATCCCACTCTAAGGGTGATAGTACCTCAGCAACAATCAAAGCAAAGCTATTTGAGATTACTTCTTTATGAGATGTAAAAGATGGGAGAAAGAGATCCACTAACCGATGTCTTTCGCTAATGATTGATCCAATCTTCTCTCTTTGATGCTTGCTCCCAGCTCCTTGCTCTTTCACTGGCCCAGCTACAACAAGATCCTGCAAAATGGCAAGAGAGGGAAACTACAAGAAGCATACATTCATAATTGATTCAAGGATTAGAATAAATCAAATACACAAGTATAGCAACACATCATTGAGACACATGTATATAGAAGAACCTCAAATGCTTTATTAATGGAAGAAGTAAAGTTCAGGAAGTGATACAACCATAAGAGGCCCAATCCAGCATCACCTCCCAGCAATAGAGGAAAGGATACTCACAGATGCCCCTTCATCAATGATAGTTCCAGCCATTACCAGTAGGAAACGGAGTATAGAGGCCTTGCTTCTTGATGGTCGGTTTGGAATGGTGCAGGTAGTGTAGGATATTATGTACTTCCCGACATCCTACTGAAGATTCGGCCAATAGAAATACTTCTGCAATACTGTTACCATTTTCTCAACCCCAAAATTCCCAGCAGCTCAACTATAGTGTGCTTCCAAAATCATCTTGGCACGCTCACTTGAAGGAACACAAAGGTGACCCAGGTGGCATAATAGGGCATCTTAGAGGTGAAAATCTAGAACATGTTGACCCTCTAAGAGTGTTTGGTAGGTGTGGTTGAATTCTAGGTTGCTTTTGTAGGGAAGTGGCCAATCAGAAGTCTCGTGCCCACAAGAGTTGAGCGCAGTGGTTAATGCCATGATCGATGGTTGACTGAGGCAATCTGCAACATTATTGGTGTTGCCCTTCTTATACTTGATATTCAAATGGAACTGTTGCAGGTATGTGGACCACTTCTGATGGTAATCATTCTGCAACTTCCCTTGGGTATGTATGAACTGCAAGGGTTAGTGCTCTGTGTGGATGACCATTTCCTTCCCCAAAATATAATGCTTCCATTTTCGGCAGGCCCACACAATGGAATACATCTCTTTTTCATAAATGGGATACTTTCGGACTGTGACTAAAAGTGTCTCACTGTGATATGCCACTGGATGCCCATGTTGAGTAAGGACTGCCCCAATAGCATAGTCAGAGGCATATTTATCGATCTCAAATGGTTGTTGCAAGTCTGGTAATGCGAGCACTGGTGCCTAGCAGAGTCGATGTTTCAACTTTATGAATGCCTTATGTTGAGATTCAGACCAAAAGAATTTTTCTTTCGCTCCTCCCTTGGTGACTTGACTCAAGGGCCAAGTGATATGAGAAAATCCCAACACGAACCTATGGTAGAAGTTAGCAAGACCCAGAAAGCTGCAAAGCTCTGTCAGAGTGGTTGGAGATGGCTAATCCTGAATGACTTGGATCTTGGCTAGATCCATATGTACCCCCCATTCATCAATAATGTATCCCAGATACTGAACTTGGGTCATGCCAAAAGTGCATTTCTCCAAATTGGCACATAACTTGTGTTGTCGCAATGTTTGGAGAACCTGTCGGATGTGGTGGAGGTGCTCTTCCCAACTCTGGCTGAAGATCAGGATGTCATCCAAGTATACCACTACAAATGAGTTGGTGAATGGCCGCAAGATGTTGGGCATGGAATCCCCCCACAACATGTTTTGAGGCTCAAAGCCCAAGTTGTAGTTAAAGGGTTTTTGTAAGACTTCGCAATTTGCGGGTGTGGAGCGCGAAGTATAGGTTAAGTCATAGGGTTGTTCGCCCTAAAGTAATGTAATGTAATGTAAAGTCATGTCGTCCTACCCATGGTCCGCGGACCATGGGATTGTATAAATAGAGAGAGGCTCTAAGTTGTAAAGAGAAGGAAGGAAGAAGAGGAAATAATACGAATGGTTCAAGATTAGAGTAGGAGTCTAAGTGTCTTGGGTTGTAGTAGTAGGAGAAGGCTCTGCAGCTGAGTGCGCAGAGGCCTAGTAGAGTCCACAGCTGAGTGCGTAGATCCCTGCAGCTAGGTGCGTAGGGCTGTGTCGAGTCTGTAATCCGGATTGAATATTAATAAAGAGAAGTTGATTCCTATTTCTGTGTATTTGTTTTGCATTGCTTTCTTTACATTTATACTGTTTTATTTATCGTGCACATTGATATGATTGTTGAATATGCTATAATAATCATTAGTCTTGCACAAACAAGTTAAGTAATTGGATAATAATAGATTAAATAGCAAGGAACTTGGGTATTATATGGGTTGCACCCCAAATAGGGCTGTGTGGAAGCAGCAAAGTGGGTTGTCAAAGGATAGCAAGTGCGTGTAGCGACGGGTCAGACCGTAAACCTCTAGAATCTCATCAAACATCCCCAGGGTGTGGAAACCTGGTTCTAGCACCCTCCCATACTACTTCGGGTGAGACCTCAGTCCACACTTTGCAGACTGTTGCCAAAAGGGCCAGTAGTACTGGGATTTGCTTGGCTAAATCACCTATGAACTTGGGTCAGGCCCATACAAGCCAACAAATGGTTCCGTTGCTGAGACTGGGATCTGCATAAAGGATGTCTGATGTTGTGCCACTAGAATCCAACGAAGAAAGAAATTGAAGAGTGGTTGGACAAGAAGATTCACGAGTTCGCGGCGCAGGAAAATAGAAATCTAAAAGTATCTAAGGAACAGTGGTTGGAGCGCTACTTGTATACAGAAATCCATGAAATTTTCTTTACATACTTTCCTTCTGAGCTATATGAGTGGATCACGAAGTTAGCAAACATCCAGGGAAGGTGTAGACTCGAAAAACCAATAGTGTGGACTCCGGAATTAGTGCACAGACTAGAAGCATCAGGAGATAATATAGCACGAGCTATGGACCATTGGCTCGACCGAATAATAGGTGGATTTATCACTGAATTCGCAGTCGACACGACCGTTAGATACATTGAGGTGGAACGTCGTTTTCTCAAGGGACCGCGAGGTAAGTATATTAAAAACTTTGATCACTTGGATTAAGATGCTATTGTGTGAAAAGTGGGTTATGCGAGCAAATTACTGTTTGGGACTACGTGAAGTGGGAAGATCTACAAAAGTGGAAGTAGTGAAGAGTTAGAAAAAAATCCCTTAATTTCACCCTCGTGGGAAAGCATGGAACAGCTCGTGAAAGTTTCTCTGAGAAGCGCGGTCAGTCTGATAAGGCAGGGTATTCTACATTTACTAGCTCCACCCACACCGCCACCCGTCTCACCCTCCTCACCTCCATCTCCACCCACTCCACCTCCGCCACCACCATAGTTCAGTATGGCAAGTGCGATCAAACTACCTGTATTCAGAGGAGTGGGAAATGAAGATTCGTACCAATTCTGGTTCTTGGTAAGAGAAGTATGGAAAGCATAGGGCATCGTGGATGATAATATTAAAAAGGCTATGCCGGTGAGTGCGCTGCAGGATTGCACATTAACATGGTATATCAAGCATTCTAATGACCACCCAAACATAGGAATCATAGAGATCCAGGCCACGTTGAATAGGGAATTTAGTAGGCCAAAGTTAGAAACACAATCAATCATCGGGTTTAAGTAGATCGCGATGCTCCCGAGCGAGACCCCCTGGGATCTAGACCAAAGGCTGAAGAGTACGATCCACAAAGCTAATATGACGTTAACAAATGCACAGCATCACACATGTTTTGTGGCCTCACTCAAGCCACACTTAAGGACGATGTTGTCACAGCAAAAAATTTCCACCCAGGCTGAAGCATTGGAAATGGCAATGAGATTACATGAGACCCCTATACAAGACCCTAGGTTGGGAGTCCAACAAATCCATGCGCAACTACAAAATCTGTGTCTAGAATTGCAAAGTTTGAAACAGGACAGGACACCTCGGACGGAGTTGCGTGAGGAAGTATGGTGCATAAAATGCAAAGGCCAAGGGCACGAAAAGGACCATTGTCCAGTGTTCGCAAACTACTTGGCAGGAGGAGGGTTGATGCCGTTAAACCCGGAAGCACAAGCAGGGCCGAGTGCGGCGTCTACCTTATGGTGCATGATCTGCCAGATAGGAGGAAAACACACTACAAACAATTGTCATATGTTGCAAAGGTATACGCAGACATCCCAACAATTGTTTTGTAATTTCTGCAGTTCGGTAGGCCACAATAAATGCACTTGCCAAAGCTACGAACTAATGATGGATTAGACTCCTGCCTATAGGGTGTATACCAAAACACAAGCCCTTGACCCAAATGCAAGGATGGCATGCATAGGATTTTAGGGGTGTGGACTTGGTCGAGGCGGAATGGGACTAGGAAGGGGTCGCGGACAACTAATTTGTTACAATTCCAAAGGGCCAGGGCACTATGCCCGCTATTGTACAAACCTGACAAGAATATCATGTTGGTACTATACACAATTTGATCATGAGGCAGAAGACTACCCTTTGCTAATAATGAGAATGTGCGAAAAGGGGGTACTCCAGCCCCCTCCGATCCAGAATTTAAAAATGATGAGGTCTGAGCCGCGCGAAGAAAACCCAATTGTAAACATGATGCTCAGGGGTGGTATGACCACGGGAGATGATAAAGGGAAGCAGCCAGACGAAATCACGTGGGTTAGCAAGGCTCCTACAAAGGAACTCGAATTTGATTTAGAACACGTGAAGGATACATTCATGGAAGCTAAGAAGAGCTTCACGGAGGCATCCACTTCAAGTAGTAAGGATCAACTAGAACCAAGAATGGATCCTTCAATGCTAACTACCTTTCTGGAGACATGCATGAAACTACTACGTGACAGCAAGGCGGTCAAAGGACTACAAGAACTTATCACTAGGTGCGCAGGGTTAGGAGAACTGTGTGTGGTCCAAAAACTTGGAAATCATGCATTGCGCACATGAAGGGAAATGAGGTTGACTGCGCAAATATGTGAATACGAAATGGATCAGGTAATCCTGGATCTGGGTTTGGATGCGAATGTACTACCAAATCAAACATGGGAATGCATGGGTAGACTTGTGTTATAATGGTCCCCTATTCAGTTATGAATGGCGAACCAAAAGAAGATTTTTCCCATGGGAAGATTGCAAGGGGTGATAGTCGATATTGAAGGTGCGAGTGCGCAAGCACATTTTGAAGTGATAGAGATTGTCGATGACAGCAATTCCTATCCAGCACTACTAGAAATAGACTGGGCCACTGATATGAATAGAGTCATAAATCTAAAGAAGTGCAAAATGATCTTTGAGAAAAGGTCACTACATGTGCTAGTACCGCTAGATCCAGCCAAAGGAGCGCGATACACTGAACCAGTGCACGACGACGATAGTGATGACAATCTCAATTGTATTTACAAGATAACTGCGCGAGAAGAATATTGGGTGAATCTGACTGCATATGGAAGGATTTCATGGGAGTGTGAAAGCTCCTACACCTTGGATTTAGATGAAGAGATAGAGTGATGGCAGAATCGGCTACACGAAGTAACAACACTTAATTGCAAAATGATGATTAGATCATTGTGTTGCATGACAATAGAGGCAAGGGAGCTTCTGACATATGATGGATTAACAGCGATGGATGAATTTATGAGCAAATTTGAAAGCACAGTACCAGAACAAGAGTGGTTCGATGCGCTGAAGTGGGCATTGCGTGCAACACCCGCACGATGTTGGTGTACGCATCAAGTAACTTTTGAGGACTAGCATGAATGCAGAAGGATGATGCGCCTACGTTTTGGAAAACCCCAACTCCGAACGAAAGCCAATCAGCAAGGGTGGAACAACTTGTGTGCCCACCTTTCCCGATGGGTACATACATATGTTTTACAGTCCGCACAAGTGCACACCACCCCCAGACTAGAGAATCGGAACAAACCACAGCAGCAGGAAAGGCGACGTGCACTACCAATTCTCCACGATGAGGCATTCGATAGGGTGTGCGGAGTACTGAACAAGGTTCACCAGGCGAGACGAACTGATTGGGACCTGCGCGTACCTGTGGTTCAATGGGCCTATAGGACCATGTGCAAAACCTTGAATGCAGAGACGATTCCAAAGATGTAGAACAGAGTAAAAACCGTAATTTCTGAAGAGAATACAAAAAGGAGTCTGCACGTAATCGCTCCCACAATTGTGACAGTGTGTGATGGCCAGGAGGAAGAAATCACACATCTATACGAGGACAAACATCTAAGGATTCAGGAAGCCATCTAGTGAGGGAACCTTAGACTTCGCGAACTCGAACAAGACCGGGTACGATTGAGGAAGAAAAGCATTTGGATGGATGCTGAAATCAAAAGGCTGGAAAACGAGATCACGCAAGCATGTCTCGTCGATAAACCAAGGATGACAAAGCAAGATACGGATGACCATACCACTGCATTAGAATATTGTCGTCGAGAGTTCATAACTCTACTGCCATGGCTACGACTGCACCTCACCAAACATAGTAACCAGGGAAGTGCACTGCATACAGTGGAACACGCGACGCCAGCGATCGTGCAGAAAATTGAGGAGTTTCCGTGGACTATGATGGAAGGCGAATTGAAGTCTCGCACAGGTGGTATGACCACCTGACTAGCCATAGGGAGCATAGTCTCAGCGCTCCAGATAGTTGAAAGAAAGTGCAGGACTCTAAAAGAGTCTGTTTGGGGGTTGTGCGATGAGGGAGGTGTTCACAGAATCAACAAGACACAAGGTTTGCACCCAAGCATGGGAGACTGTGCTACCACACGAGTAGGCTGGAAAGTAACCATTGGTGTCACTGTTCATGACGAGATGTCCAATTTAAGGCAAAAGGGAGCAGGTGGTGGGCATTTAAGACATGAATTAAGGGCTAGATTTGGGGCAATCTGCCTCCAAGAAAGCATTGATGGCCTAGAATTGAGGGGAACGGTCGGATTTGAATTCAAAAGGTGCTATAAAACTGCAAGCGCTAGCCACAAGACAACACTTGTTCATTTTATATTTGAGCAGTTCATTAGAGCACAGAGTGTTGAGCACCAAACAAGATTTGAGCCCCGAAGTTCGCAAACAACCATAGACAGCTCAAGCAAGATGACAACTACCAGGAGAGGTTTGGGTTCTGTAGAAGGAACCATCAATGAGGCCGTGCAGAACCCCACAGTGCATGATGTTCTCAGAGACACTGGGGTCGCACTGGAAATCTCAAAATTGCCTCAGATGCCGAGGCCTAAGAAAGATAAGCAGGCAAAGGGACCAGTTCGCATGTCCCCAAGAAATTCGCGGTTTGGTAAACTTTCAATGGAAGAAAAGGGCAAGGCTATCACCATTGAGACAAACGATGAGGAGGAGGACCTACAAGCTCTCGTCAATGAGATAGAGGTAGTAAAAGACATGGAAGAGGACATCCAGCTAGTGTGTGCTGCAGCAAAATTGCCCGAGTACATTCCTCCTCGAAAAGGGAAAGCCAAGATACCCAAGGACTTGGATGCCACTAAAAGTGCACTCCAAACCCCACTCCTCCCTGATGGAATTGTGTTTGAGGGCTCACACCTAGATCATGTACCCACAATGAAGTTTGAAGATTGGGACCTCGCAGATAGTGAGAAGTTCCCACACTTGGAGATGGAGAACCTCATGAAGCAAAGTACGGAGGCGTCAGTCACAACACTAGAGCTGCGGAAATGGCTACGCGGTGTGGAGAAGGATGGATTACTTCATCTATTATGGATTCCACACTTTCACCACTCGCCTATCACTATTTTCATCATCAGGAAACTACTTTGCTTGGTGCACGATGGGTACGTATGGCTAGAAGAGCCTATTCCCATCATGGCAGATCTCATCCATAATATTTCCTGGCTCCTCTGTAAGGGAAAGGACCCCACGGTGATAGTAGGAAAAAGCAGAGATTTGGCGCTCACAGAGGCCATAAAGAAAAAATACAAACTAGAAAAGAAAAAGAGGGGTTACATGATCAATAGAATTAAAAATAAAGGGGTGCGCGTAGCTGCCCAGCTCTTGGCCACGAAGGTAATGAGAAAATGTCGCGGAGATGAGGTACCAGCACCGGTAGTTGCACTGGCAAAACAATGCACGAAGGGGGTCCAATTCAATTGGGCCGAGTTCCTCTGCGAGGAGTTCCTGAACAACTGAAAGGAAGCCCAAGAGTAGGGCAAGACCTTCCACTACGTGTGGTTACTCTTGTCTATTTTACTGAGAACAGGGGAACTACCCAAGGACAGTCAGTTCCCTAGCATTGAACAGGACTTAATAGAGGCCGCAAAGTATGCGTCGCTCTAGGCCACCAAGGACACCAAGTGGATTAGCGAAACCAAGATCTTCCGGGTGCTTATGGAGGAAAGCATCCGGATGTGGATCAACAGACGACCGCGCCTATCCCCCATAGTGTACAACAGTCTGCAGAGCTTTGCAGACTTCAAGGTAGACATGCATAACGTGTACATCAAGGCATGTAAGGACCTGACACAACAATGGACCAAGCTCCCCTTCATCGCTCTCAATGATGCGATCTTTTCAGTGCTAGAATCATGGCCCCCCAGTGATGTGCCCCAAATCTGGTAGAGAAGGATAGAACAACAGCATAGAAGGAGAAGGATGCAATCAAGTTGTGTGTCACGAAGTTGGCCCAGCAAAGGCACAACAAATAAGCGGTTGCGGAGGTAAGGGTTGTCCGTGAGGTAGCAAGGGTAGTTGCAAAGTAGGCAAAGGCTGCCGAAGAAGCAGCAATAGCACAAGAAATAGGGGCCACCACAACACAGGACACGAAGGGCTAGAACTTGTCTACAGGACAGGGAGCAGAGGACATAGAAGAAGGCATAGACCCAGGCACAACGTCCACTCAGCTGAAAAGGTTGTGCGTCACGGAGAGATCGGGTCCACGAAAAAAGGTCAAGGCATCCAAATTGGCCATCGAACTGATCACACTAACAGAAGGCGACCTCTACAACATCGGCGACATAGTTCACGAGGTCACCAAGGAAGCGCTCCAGGAAGCCATGTCGGAGCAGCAGATTGTGTTGGGGGCCCTAAGGGCACAACTACAGGAACTACAGGTGCGACCCCCACAAGAAGGAACCGTAGCCACCTACGACATAGTAGGTACATCAGCAGCAGAGCAGCTGCTACACGCAAAGATGGCCAATACCATAGTGCTACCAGAAGGAGCACTAACAGTAGAGAAAGAGGATGACAGAGCCACAGTGGGCAGGATCAAGGGACTTGGCCTAAATTTGGTTGTCCTTCCGCGAGACACACTGTACCAACTGTAGGATGGAATAATAGCAGAGCTCCGCGCCAGGGAAGGCTGAACGATTTAGGTGATGAGTGAGCAGAAGATCAACATCAAACGGCTCCACCTATAGCAGGACTAACTAGCGTCACAGAACCAATAGATTGTGAAGATAGTGGATGAAGCATGCCCGTGAGTCCCAGAGTTGTCCATCGCCATAGACCTACCAAAAGAGATGTAGATCCACTGTCTAGCAAGTGTAGTCCGTAACGCGCGCGAGGAAACAACATGAGTGTAGCTGGAGCTGAACCTCCAGATTGCTGAGCTGCGAATGAAGGCGCAACCTTCCACTCCTCCAGAAGTTAGAGAGTAGTGCGTTAGTGTGATCCAAACAGGACTGGAAAAATTGGACGGGCAGTGCAGGATTGTACCAGTACGTTGGACCAAGATTTTGACATCCTCACATCCTTGCAGGAGGAACCCAACATATAGCACCTGGAAATAGAGGCACACTAATTGCAGGTACAGTATGATAATGTCATGGGAACTGTACAGATAGTCGTCCTCACCCAACAACTGGAAAAGATACAATAGGCAAGGGCGCTGAAAGAGCCGGTGGATGCCGCCAGACAGAAAGAGGCACTTCTCAAGGCATGCGTCCAGCCTTGGATTGATGAGGCCTTCACCATTATGACCGACATTAAGGGCAAGCTTCCACAGATGTAGGAACTATATGCACTAAGGTAGGTAGTAGATCCTCACAAAGAAGCATCGGAGGAGCGAATGGAGCAGGTATAGCAAACCACAGAACACTGCGTCACAAACCTCCAAGCAGCATGGGACCAGTTGGAGGGGCTCCGCAGACGATGATTTTGTTGGGGGCTTGTTGGGTATGGAATCCCCCCACAACATGTTTTGGGGCTCAAAGCCCAAGTTGTAGTCAAAAGGTTTTTGTAAGACTCCGTGATTTGCGAGCGCAAAGCGCAAAGTATAGGTTAAGTCATAGGGCTGTCCGCCCTAAAGTAATGTAATGTAATGCAAAGTCATGTCAGCTTACCTGTGGTCTGCGGACCATGGGATTATATAAATAGAGCGAGGCTCTAATTTGTAAAGAGAAGGAGGGAAGAAGAGGAAATAATACGAATGGTTCAAGCTTAGAGTAGGAGTCTAAGTGTCTTGGGTCGTAGTAGTAGGAGGAGGCTTTGCAACTGAGAGCGTAGAGACCTAGTAGAGTCCGCAGCTGAGTGCGCAGACCCCCGTAGCTAAGTGCGCAGACCCCTGCAGCTGACTGCACAGGGTGGTGTTGAGTCTGTAATCCAAATTGAATATTAATAAAGAGAAGTTGATTCCTATTTTTGTGTATCTACTGTGCATTTATTTCTTTATGTTTATACTGTTTTATTTATTGCGCACACTGAAATGATTGTTGAATATGCTATAATAATCATTAGTCATGCATAAACAAGTTAAGTAATCAGATAATAATATATTAAATAGCAAGGAACTTGGGTATTATACGGGTTGCACCCCGAATAGGGTTGCGCGGAAGAAGCACTGTGGGTTGCGAAAGGATAGCAAGTGCGCGTAGCGATGGGTCAGACCGCGGACCTCTAGAAGCTCATCAGACATCCCCAGGGTGCGGAAACCTAGTTCTAGCACCCTCCCATACTACTTTGGGTGAGACCTCAATCTACGCTCCACGGGCTGTTGCCAAAAGGGCCAGTAGTACCGAGATTTACTTGGCTAAATCACCTATGAACCTGGGTCAGGCCCATACAAACCAACACAAGATGTCATCCATTAGCCTCATGAAGGCTTCAAGAGCATTCGTCAACCCAAAAGGCATAACCAACCATTTGAAAAGGCCCTCTTTTGCTTTGAAGGTAGTATTCCACACATCGGAGGGTTCGATTGGTACTTAGTGATATCCTTACTTCAAATCGATCTTGCTAAAATATTTCCCCCCTTTCAGCTGGTCCAGAAGGTCATCAATTCGTGGGATCAGGTACCTATTCTAGACAGTGATCTTTTTCAGTGCCTGATAGTCAATACAGAGTCTCCAATTCCCATCCTTCTTCTGTACCAACATGATCGAGCTCCCACAGGAAGATGAACTTGGTCGGATGTGACCTTTCTGCAGCAACTCCTGAATCTTCCTCTTGATTTCATCATTCTCCAGAATGGAGCACTGATAGATTGGTCCATTAGGCAGTGGCACACCTAGGGTCAGATTGATGGAGTGCTTGACCTGACAATGCAGAGGAACCCCTGCGAGGGAAGTGAAGATGTCCTTGTACTCCTCCATGACCTTGTCCATCTGTAGTTGTCATGTAGAGAGGCCCTGTCTAGAGGTCATGGCCACCGTCTTCTTATTTCCTTGAGGGCGTATCATCAAGAAAACAAATTTCCCAGTTTTGGAAATGAGCCTACTACATTGTTTTGTAGTAACCAAAGAGATGGCAGTAGGCAGTGCTACCTCTGGTATCCCATACAACTTATTTCCCAAAGTAACAATAACAACACGAGGCCTTCTCATACACAACATGTCACTTCCACAAGTATGGTTGGCCTAATAATACATCACAAACATCAAGGGAAGCAATGTCATAGAATACCTCATCCATGAAGGGCTTGATGTTGTATGGAAGGCGACACTGATATCTCACACGAAGATCTCGTCCTTGGTGAAGCCACCCGATGGTGTATGGTTGTGGATATGCTGTGGTCAGTAAGCCCATCTGATTCATGACCTCTGCCGAAATGAGGTTCTTTTGGCTCCCGATGTCGACAATGAAATGTAGAGGGGAGCCCTTTACCCACATTTGGGAGTGGAAGAGACGCTCCTCCTCCTTTGGATCTTCAGGTTCCTCCTTCTAGATCTTCATGGTGGAAACAGTGGCGTTGGGCTCTGCATTGATAATCTTCTTCCCTTTGTCATTCCCCTTATCGGGTTCTGACTCAGAATTGGAACATGCATCTGATTTCGAAGACTTTAGCTTGGCCACTAGTGACTGCTTGGTCCAATGCTCACTTGTGTTGTGAGTGGAGCTCTTATGGAACTCACACCACTTTCCCCTATCCTTCTTCGGCTTCGCAGTGTTGTTCTTTGCTTACGGATTTTTCGAGTTGTATTGGGCCACCCCACCTTGGTTTTGTCCTATTTTCAGCATTTTTGGGGCACCTTTCCCTTGCTTCGGATTTGTAGATCCAAAGTCTCACTTCTTCTATTTAAACTTATGCTCGATCTTGACAATGTATCAGTACGCCATGCTGACCGAGGAGATGTCTAGGAACTCCATCTCATCCTGGATGTACCTATGTAGGCAACCACGGTATTTGAGTACCAAATGCAACTCAGAATCCTTGATACCTAACTTTGTGCAAAGGGTATGAAAAATATTGGTAAACTCTGGCATGTCTTGGTTCCTTCCCTATCGTAGTGTGGTCCACTTTATGTATTTATCCTCATAGCTTCTTACAAGGTAGTATTGCTCCTTGATGGAATTTCGGAATGAATTCCAAGTGGGTTGATAAGCCTCATAAATGGGTAATTATATGGGCTCATTTTACCTCCTAACCTAGTCAAATCAACCATTCTCTTAGCTTATTGTATGATTTTCGTATTATATTTATGCTTATAGGGTGAGTTGAGTTAGTTATTATGCCATGTGGTCTAACATGTTTTTAATGCAGATTATTGATGGATTTCGAGGTCAAAGTCAAGGATTCAATAGTCAAACTACAGCAATAACTCGAAGTAGACAAAGGAGAGGACTTATAGGAGGGAATACCCCTCATTTATTGCTCCTCACTTCAAATTCCCCTTCATTCATCTCGGAGTACTAGCAGTCAAATCATGCATTAGAAGGCAGCCAAGCAAGTGGAAGATGATTGAGATTTATCTCGAATTTTGGGAGCCAAGCCTCCCTAATTTTAAGGAAGTTGTTGGTAGCTTCAGATGTATAAGTAGAGAGGCCTAGGGCCTCACTAGGGTCGGCTTTTTTTTGCTTATGTAAACTCTGCTCAAATTTTGAGCTTACCATTTTGTGATAGTTTTATGTAATCTTGCTAATTTTTTGATAATGAAGATGGAATCCTTTTTGAGCTAGCACTGAGTTACCTCAGAGGGCTGAAGCTCTTGGGTTAGTGCCCAATCTAAGTAGCCAAGCTTCTCTTTACTTGTATTTGTATGCTTTACTTCAGTTTGTAGATTAGTTTGTTGTTAGATGTATTTCTCTTATGGTTAAGAATAGGTTGCTTTTGATGATTTAGTAGCTTATTTCCATTTGTGATTTTTGTAGCAGGTTAATTAGTGATCAAAGAAGATTCAAAAGGCTAGCAACAATGCCTTGGCCTCTCTTCCTCCCTCTGGGACCATGATTTGAGGCAAAGACTCTCTTTCTACCCCAAAAACACAGATTTTCCTCATTCCTAGGACTTCTAGTGTTTCTAGCTCTCTAGTAGATTGATAGTCCAGTTTTGCTTTGCTTTAGATCTTCTTTATCATGTTCACTTCCTAATTTTCACTATTCCTTTTGCATAATTTCCTTTCCCACATCATTTCTTAGCATTTCCTTTCACACATCATAGTTTAGGCCATTTTAGTGCAAAAATCTGTTTTTCCTAAGATTCACTCATTTCATTGATTGCTTGATTTTCTTGGTTGACTATCAGTTTCTATGCAGAAGATATCTTCCAGTAATAGGCCAGCTTACCAAAAATCACACCCTCCATCTGATCCATGCCCTATAGGTCTCCCAAAAATCACCTCAATTCTGCCCTAGTTTCCTTCAATTTTCATAGAACTTCTTCCTCTCTCCTTGAGCAAACCCAATCATCTTTCTCTCTCTCGGTGACTCATGGTAGACCTTAGGCACCCTAACACCTCTTTCCAACCTTCATCCACATTTTCCACCCACTCTTACACCCTCAAACAACGAAAATTTCTCTCGGCCTCCTCCTGTAGGCCTCCTGTAGTTTCCCTGTTTTCCTCCTGTAATTTTCCCATGTCCTCTTGTAGTTTTTCCTGTAGGCTTTCTTTTGAAGGCTGATTGTGGGAAAAGCCTCCAGAAGGCCACCTAATACCTCATAGGACCCATCCACACCATCCTACATCCTCCCAAGCTCCAAAACCACCCTCTAACGCCACCTGTTCGCTGCCACACTCACACACAATAAACTATATGCATGTTAAATTCACATAAAAACACATAAAAATCCAAAAATATGTTTTTTGCTTATTTAGTTCCAGAAATAGCATGGTTAAATGTTTTTTACCTCCTTGAGTAGGTAATGGCATTTCTTTCATGGTTTTCATAGTGTTTTTGGAAAAAGTAGAATTATCTTGTTAATTGGGGTTTACTAGGTTTCACTTTACATTCCAGTCTCTCTCCTTTCTGCAGTTAGAATAGCATCTGTAGAGTAATCTTTCTTTCCTTTCATCACACATAGAGCTTCTTCTGAAATCCATAGAAGTTGGCTTGAGATCCTAGTGATCTCGCACCGACTAACCAAGTGACAAACTGCAATGAGAACTAGTACTTGTGCATATAGCACCAACGCTTCCAAGTTTGTTACAAACTACCGGGTTGATAAAAGTAAAGTTGGTAGCCCAGGAGTTGTAGCATTCTTGCTGCAATATTGGTGCTCACCAATTTTTGGTGCTATTTCCAGGGAAGCGTCAAAGTATTCTGTGATTACTGCTTTCTTCTATTTCCTATTGCAACATTCTGCTAATAGTTTATTTCGGGAAAAGTAGATTAGTCATTTATTTTCTTTCAGTTCTGCATTTCCTTGCTTTCCTTTTCAATTCTGAAAATTTCCATTCAGCAAGTTCATTTCAGCTAGTTGTAATTTGTTTGTTCAATCACATTTTCAGTTTCTGTAGGTACTTCCAGTGTGGGAAAAAGAAACAAAAACCAACCAAAAAGATTTCCTTTCATGCCTCGTAGGAATAGAGATAACTCAGGAAAAAATTTTCCCAACACCCCCACTACTTCACACAGCCAACCTTCTCTCTTCTTCGGTGGCTACAATCAAGAAGAACCCTTAGGTGAACAGCCAGAATTATTTGAAGAACCTATAGGGGAAGAAGAAGAAGAAACCATGCCTCTGAAGCCAATGGCTGAAAACAGAAATGCTAGGGGAAATGGAGAGAGAATAGAGGGTACCTTCCCCATTCGGAAGACTAATGGGGACACCAAAATGAAGAACTTATATTCTTCGAGTTTGTTGTCATCACACTCTTATCTTATATTGGTGTCCCCATTCGGAAGACTAATGGGGACACCAATATAAGATCTTGACACCTTCTTTTTCGAGTTTGTTGTCATCTATCGAACTTATGACTATGTAGAAGACGAGAAAAAGTTGAAACTATTCCCTTCTACTCTCAAGGACGTAGCACTGCGTTGGTTCATGGGATTACCTGGAAATAGCATCACAACTTGGGATCAGATGCAGTAGGCCTTTAACAAAAAATATCGAGACTATTGTAGGTCAAAAGATACTAAAGAAGAAATCTTCCAAATGAACATAGGAAGTGATGAGTCCCTAGAAGACTATGAAGAGAGGTTCCAGCTCAGTTACAAAAGGGCCAGGTGTACACTTGACCCTGAGTCTCTGAAGTTGGTCATGCTCAGGGGAATTAGGGAAGACCTTTTAGACATCCTCCATCTACTAGCTGGGGGAGACATCTACCAACTATCCTATGAGGACATAAAGACTATTTTATTCTAGAGTAGCCAGAAAGAAAGGTAGGGGGAGTCATCCCATAGCCAGTCCCTCTTCTTCCAATTCATCCATTAAAGGTGAAATTGGAAACTTGCTGGAAGACTTTAAGAGTGAGACACTGCAGACTCTTGCCATGCAAATGGATACCTTACATATCAAAAGGACACAATAGGAAGCAGAGAGGGATTTGGCCATTTTTTCCCCTAGATGCACCAGGAGGCATCCTAGGAATGAATGCTCATTGAACTCTATAGAGGTTTGTTCATTCTATGAAGAAGATCATTCTCCAAATAAGTGCCCTTCCTTGCCTGGACATAAAGTTGTATACCAAGTGGCCGAAGGAGTCACTGAATAGATCTATTACATAAACCAAAGGAGGCCGCATGGACCTAGACCATACCAGCAGGGGATGAAAATGACATCTCAGGCATGCTACAACCCAAACCAAGTCACCTCCATACCTTCTTGGGGCCCCTCTGCTCATCCTTCCTGGTCCATGCCTCCTCCTTGGTCCTTCACATCTCAATATCATGCCCAACCAGCCACCCATTCATTTCAATCCTATGCTCAGCCGCAACCTCAGTGGAATGCATCTCATCAGGGGTGGAGGCCCCAATACAACTCTCCTCCCGCTCTTCTACCTCCACCACCTGCCCAACCACAACCGTTACCTTCTGCTCCACCAAGGCAACCCCAAATGCCTGCCCAACCAAATCTAAACCCGAACAACAGACAGACTCAGCAAGTGTATAGTGGGGAACCATTATGCCCAACTTGTGCTATGGAAATTCTTGCGATCCAGGAAAGTTCTCCCAAATAGCCAGCCTCCACCCAGGGAGGTTGAGGAAGATAAAAAGGAAACCGAACCTAAAGAAAATCCACCCTTTCCTGAGAGACTATCCATGACAATCCAGCCTACCCCAGAAGAGACTGAACTCCTGGGAGAATTGAAACATTTATGTGTGAAGATACCACTTCCCCAAGCCATAAAATATGTGCCTATCTACAATAGGTTGATCAAAGAGAAGTGCTTTAGGCATCCAGGAAGGCACAAGAGAGATGCCCCAACCATCAATGTCATAGGACAACTGTCTGACCTATTGTTGTGGCAGATAATCTGTCCAAAATATCTGGACCACATCAATGGCACAACTATCCCACGTACCTTGATTGATCTGGGAGCTGCCATTAATGTGATGATAAAGGACACAATGCTCAAACTTAACCTCCAAGGCTCCTTGAGGAAGACCATGACAGTGCTACAGCTAGCAGGCCACTCCACAGTGACCCCTGAGGGGATAGTGGAAGATGTGATGGTCTCCATTGATTCTTGGGAGTACCCTACTGATTTCTTAGTTCTCCAGCCAAAGGCAAAGCTCACTAGGTATCCTCTCATTCTGGGAAGACCCTGGTTGGCTACAGCTGATGCATACATCAGCTGCCAAGCTGGGAACATGACCATAAAGAATGGGCACATTTCCAAGTAGTTAATCCTATATCCTCCTGTCCAACCTTTGCTAGAACATGATCTACCTCTCTCGTTGGAGGAGGAGGATGAGGATGAAGTTTATTCTGCACCACTTTGTACATTAGAAACCGCCATGGGGGGAAACCGCAGGATGAGGATGATATGATTAAAAATTTGATTCAGAATCCACCTCCCAGTGTATCACCATTAAAAGACATAGTGAGAGAAACCAAAACAACCCCTCAACTAATCTCTATGTGGCCGACCCTACTTCTCTCCGTGTTAAAAATATAGAGTTCAGCCCAGAAAGAACATTGAAAATCAATCCATCCCTATCTACTTCCCAGGAGGAGGAGCTATGAAGCATACTTAGAAAACATCTAGATGCCTTCGCCTAGAGTTATAAGGAGATGAATGGAGTGCACCCTTCAGTATGTACTCATCATATATACATCAAGGAAGATTGCAAGCCAGTCAGGCAGCCTCAAAGGAGGATGAACCCAACACTTAAAGATATTGTTAAGGAAGAACTGCAGAAATTGCTTGATGCGGGATTCATCTATCCCATCTCTGACAGTGAATGGGTCTCTCCTTTGGTGCTAGTGCCAAAGAAAAATGGTAAGTGGAGAATCTATGTCGACTATCGGGAATTGAACAAAGCCACTAAAAAGGACCATTTTCCTTTACCTTTCATAGATCAAGTGTTAGATGGTCTGGCAGGGAAAAAGTTTTTCTCCTTCCTAGATGGGTTTAGCAGGTACAATCAGATTCAAATCAGCCCAGAAGACCAAGATAAGACCACTTTCACTTGTCCTTGGGGTACCTTTGCATACCAGGTCCTTCCTTTTGGTTTTTGCAACGCTCTAGCCACTTTCCAAAGAGCGGTATTGAGTATATTTTCTGAACTGGTTCATGATGCAGTAGAAATATACATGGATGATTTTACTCCTTATGGCTCTGACTTTCAGGAAGCTTTATCTAACCTAGGAAAAGTTCTAGATAAGTGTATTGAGATGAACCTGTCCCTCAGTCTGGAAAAATGTGAAATTTTTATGACTGAAGGGACCGTGCTAGGTCATGCAATATATCAACAAGGACTACGGGTGGATCCCAACAAAATTGTCATCATCCAAAGGGTCCCACCTCCTCAAAAGGTGAGAGATATCAAAAGTTTCCTAGGCTTAGCTAGATATTACAGGAGATTCATTAAAGACTTCAGCAAACTAGCCTCTCCTTTGTTTGACTTCCTAAGTAAAGATGTTGAGTTCATATGGTCGGAAAACTATCAAGAAGCCCTAGATACCTTGAAGAGCAAGCTAGTGACTAACGCAATTCTCAGAGGCCCAAACTGGGCCCTACCCTTTCACATTCACACAGATGCCTTGAACAAAGCAATAGGAGTAGCCTTAGGACAAATTGATGAAAAGTTACCTTACGTCATATACTTTATAAGCAAAAATTTGTCAAAGGCAAAGTTAAACTATACAGTGACCGAGAAGGAACTCTTAGCTGTCATGCATTCCTTAAACAAATTCAGACATTATATCACAAGCTATCAAACCTTTGTGCACATTGATCATGCTGCAATTAGATATTTAATGAACAAACCAAATGTAAATGCTCGCATTATTAGATGGTTGCTTTTACTACAACAGTTTGATTTGACCATTATTGATAAGCCTAGTAAAGAAAATGTTGTTGTTGACTTTTTGTCTAGAGTAAATTTGCTTGCAGGTGAAGAAGGAATGGTGGATGACCAAATTCCAGATGAACACCTATTTTCTATATCAGTACTCTCTCCATGTTTTGATGATATAGCAAACTACTTGGTTTCAGCACAGTTCCCACCACACCTATCCTCAAAAAAGAAGAGCAATATAGTAAGGAAAAGCACCCCTTTCACCTGGATTGGAGGCAATCTCTTCAAACTTAGCCCAAATCAGATCTTGAGAAGATGTGTCAGGGAGGAGGAAGTCTTTGACATCCTCCTGACTTGTCATGATGGGCCTTGTGGAGGTCATTTTGCAACAAAAAGAACCGTCTTCAAGATATTGCAAGCTGGCTACTACTGGCCCACTCTTCATCAGGATGTGAGGAGATACACGAGCCAGTGTGATTGGTGTCAGAGGATGGGGAAACCCACTCCAAAGGATGAAATGCTCATGCAACCTCAAGTGACCTTTGAGCCATTTGAGAAGTGGGGCATGGACTTTGTGGGGCCTATCAACCCCCCTTCAAAGCAAAAGCTGTACATCATTGTGTGCACTAACTACCTGACAAAGTAGGCAGAGACAAAAGAAATCAAAGCAATGACAGAGGAAAAAGTAGCTAAGTTTTTTAGGGAAAACATATTCTACAAGTTCGGGTATCCGAGAGAGTTGGTCACAGACCAAGGCAGTCAGTTCACTTCCAACCTGATTGAAGACCTGCTCACACATCATAAGATCAAGAACAGGACTTCCACCCCTTACCATCCACAAGCCAATGGGCAAGTGGAGGTCACTAATAGAGCATTAGAAGGGATCCTAACCATGGTAGTGAGTAGCAGTAGAAAAGACTCAGTCGACAGATTAGTTGAGGCCACTTTGGCCTACAACACAACATGGAAGACCACCACCGGGTTCACACCCTATGAACTGGTCTATGGGAAGAAGGCTTTGTTGCCAATAGAGTTTGAATTCAATACCCTAAGGATGGCAGTTTAGTTGGACCTAGACCTCAGCCATGCACAGAAGGAGAGATTACTTCAGCTCAATGGATTAGATGAATATATATTGCAAGCCCTTCTCCATACAGAGATAGTTCATCTTTAGAAAAAGATATGGCATGATAGAAATATCAGGGAGAAGTAATTCCAAGAGGGAGATTGGGCACTACTCTATGATTAAAGATATAAGGATTTCAAAAGCAAGCTGAGGACAAGATGGTTGGGGCCCTACATTGTGGAGAAATGCAATGAAAATGGTTCAATTCTGATCAGAACCATTGATGATGAAACCATCCCCATGCTTGTCAATGGACATCAGTTGAAATTCTACAAGAAACCGCTCTCCAAGTGAGAGTTTGTTGAAGATTTGAATAAAACAATGATGGTAGTGGAGCATATCTTAGCTTCCACTTCACCCACTCACTGAAGAAAAAAGAAAAAATAAGGACTCAAGTGAAAACCTCCATGAGGTGCTTGAGTCCCATCATTGGGTTGAAAACCTCTTCTGAGGCGGCCCAGTGATGTCAAAAAAAAAAAAAAAGAGAGGAAAAGGAATAATATCCCTGAGTGAAAACCTCCCTTGGAGGCACCCAGGGCAGGAAATTAAGGTGAAAACCTCTCTGAGGCGCCCTAGTTGTTTTCAAAAAAAAATATGAATTTTTATTGCATTGCAAGTTTGCAAGAGGACTACATGGAGCAGGAGAAGGTGCCAAGGGGACCCTGACATTCATACCAGCATCCATCTCATCTTCTCCACACCTTCCTCCATCATTTTTGGCATCTCTTTGACCCCACTATACCTCTTTTTCCAAAACTGTGTTTTCTATAAGAGGCTCATGTAGGAATTACAGAGAGCCAAAAGTGTCTGCAGGAGGCAGTTTGAGGGACAAGGAAAGCTTCATGAGGAACCTATAATCCCTCTTACCATCTCAAAACCTCCTTTCCATCATTTCCAAGCCTGCATCACACTCCAAGCATCATTATTATTATTTTTTCCCTTTCCAAGAAAAAAACATAGAAAAGCAGTTTTTCAGTTTTGAAAAAAAAAAAAAGGAGAAAAGGCACCATCAACTTCACCTGAAGCTTACTTACTATCCATCCATCTTTATCTACACCTCTGGCATCATTCTTGAGCTCCAAGCACAGGCAAATAGCTGAAGTTTCAAGGGGAGAAGTAGCTACAGGATCTCCTGTAGGAATTCCTGTAGCAGCTGATCCCATAGAAGTCCAGCACGAGCAGCAAGAGAGTGCATATTTGTAGGTTGAAAAGGCACATGCAGCTTAGCTCTAGCAAAAGAAGAACTTGCAAAATCACACAACAACACATCAGTAAGTAGAGACAACATGCATGAAGGAAAATGAAGGCACGCAGCAGAGAAAGCCACAGCACCTCACAATCGATGGAAGCAAATACACTTGGATTACACATAAGTAACTAAGTCACTCCTCTATCTGCATTTGTGTAATTAGGAATCATACTAAGGCAACGAGATGGTTGAAATCAAAAGAGGAAAAGGTGGCCAGTTAACTTGGCCACCTTCATTTAGTTGACTCCACTTAACCGAGATATCACCCACACCTGTGCACAGTCAACTCAAGCAAAATATGCCAAGGATAGGTAGTGGGAGGAAGAGTTAACTCCTACGAAATAATGAGGGATGATTATGAGGAGGAGTCATGATGAACAAGCAGGTGGGGACCAACGGTCCTAATTTGGGCAACGTACACCTTGCCAACTCAGCACTCATAACCGAAAAAAGCCATAAAGGGTAATGAACACTCCTCCCCACGTATTCTCACCACCTTTTCTTCATTTTCTCCTCGTAACTCAGCCACACAGTAGTCTTCTTGTGCCCCCACAGCCTCGTAACCACCATCCTCCATCAATTTCCTCCATATTCTTACTCTTGGCATTTTCTACAGGAAATCTACAGGAGGGACAGTGGGCTTCTACAGGAGGGGTAGTGAGTCATTTTGAAGGAAGAAAACATGATTTTTGGCACGAATTTCAATCTAAAGAGGTAGGGTTCATGAATGCGCTCTGATTATATATCAAAATGTGAAAGAGTTGGTCTCAAATTGAAGATAAAATGAGTCTTTAAGAGGGTAGAAAATACATAAAAAATAATAATAATAATAATAATAATAAATGAATAAATAAATAAAAAATAAAATAAATAAAAATAAAAAATAAAAATCTATTTGTTTTAAAAAAACACAGTCCCCTCTGTTTTTCTATTTCACTCAAAATTCTTTGTCTCCACCTCCATATTTGGTTTTTCAAAAGAAGTACAGGCAGTATGACAAGGGGGTTTATGCGAAAAGAGCCCACTAACTCCACTAGGCTCCATGCACAACCTCAAGTGGTGGACATATTTACAAGGGAAAACTGGATGAATTTCTTTGAGAAGTTTATAGGGTTTGATGATGAAATTACCCAAGAATTTTCTCTTTCTCTAGTCCCTCACACAATAACTCATGCTATTGTAACCATTAGAGGCCTCTCCATTGAAATAACCCCTAAATTCATCAGTAGGGTCACTACCCTTCCTCTTGGGCTGCCTTGGAGTAAAGATGAGAAACCAATTGGCCAAGCTGCCAAGAAGAAATTTTTCCAAGATAATGAAACCCTTGTTGAAGACAAAAATGGAATTAGGAGGGCTAATATACCATATCCCTAGGATGAGGTTAGCTACCAAGTGATCAAATACATTTCTTGTAAGGGGAGGCACAACATTGTTTATGGATATCATTTCAGAATCCTCCATGACTTGAGATATGGCATGGATACCCCAGCACCTCAAAAGCTCAATATCCCTTTCTTTCTCCTTCAGTCCCTCATTGACTCCAGCAACAAGGTAGAAGCAGGAAATTGACAACAGCTAGCTCACCATGGCCTAATGAAAATCCTAGTAGAAGAATCCCTCCATACACTTACAATCCCTATAGCATGAGAAGTTTTCAGAAATATGACAGCTGAGGATGACATAAAGGAATTAACCTATGATGTCAGTCCTGCTGTCAGTGAGGAGGGAGAACAGCAAGGAGGAGAAGATGAAGCCAATGGTGACATAGCAAAGAAAGAAAGGAAGGAGGAAAGAAAAGAAACAGAGGAAGGAAAAGTTGTAGAGACAAAGCAGGAAGGGGAAAAAGAGATAGAAGAGGGAGAAAAGGAGGCAGAGAAGGTAGAGAAAAGAGAAGATTCCCATGAAACTTGAGAGAGAGAAGTAGCAACTAACCTCACTACCCTCAACACACCATTCAATTAGAATCAGAAGAGGAAAAGAAAAACCTCCATGTATTTCAGGGCAAGGAAGAGTACCAGAATTAAAACAGGAAAACCTCAACCCTCATCAAAGATCCCCATTACCAATGAAGATTCACCATCTGCCAAGGTGAAAGAATCTCCTTCCAAGACGCCCATAACCTATGAAAGAGGGACTACAAGATCTACTACATGGAAGGGAAATTCAATTCTATAGGACCCCAAACCAGACCTACAGGAGGCTAAAACAGTCCTACAGGGGACACAAAAACTTGAGGAAAAGATAGGAGGACAGCCAGAGGTGAAAGGAGAAGCACAAGAGCTACAAGAACCTGATCCCCAGCGTAATATTGCCTCCTATTACAATCTACTTGAGGGAGGCAAGATAATCCCACAGAAAATTGCAATTCCACTGTTTTTCGAATTGGAAAAAGAAAGAGTGAGAACGGATAGGTGGATGCAGATAACCAAGTCCAAAGGAGTTGAGGATATTGGCCACATGGAAAACAAACTCAGGGAAATGGGCAAGGAATTGAGTGCTCTCAGAGATAGAGAAGCCATCACAAGAAGCCACCTTGAGAATGAGAATGAAATACTAAGGAGGCAGATGCAGGAGAAAGAGAATCATTTGGCATACATGGTTAGCTTATCCATGGAATCATTACAATGCATAACACCAGCCAAATATTATGGCCTATATCTGAAGGATCAATGGCTTCAATTCCAAATAAAAACTTTGATCCAAAGAGGCACAATGCCTTTCCAAGACTATAGGCAGTTCATGGATTTGTGTGGCCAAAGCACCTCTAAGGACAAAGCAAAGATGGCAGAGTTCTATCTACACAACATGGCCCTCACAGGCCTGAATGTGTGGGACCCCAATTCCAAGCTAGGGGATCTGCAATTAATGGCCATGGCATCATGGATGAACCATGAAGAATTGAGGGCAACAGAAATGAAAATATTGTTAATAAAAGAGCAGAATGAACCATTGATGATAGGAGTTGAGCCATCAGATCCTATGGCACTCATCAGCACACACAACCTGCTTGCTAATGACCCTCAAATTTCCCCTAAATATCTAGCCAATTAGGAACAAGCCATTGCACACTTTGAAGATATGTTTAGGCTACTTCGGGAGGACTGTGTGCATGCATGCATGAGAATATGGAACACCCTACCCCACAGCTTATAGATTAGGGAATACCATTCCCCCATGAGGCTTAAGGAGGCATTGAAAAGAGTTCCAATGTACAAGTGCTCCAAGAAAAAGCTGAAGGTCAACTGGATAGGCCTCAAACTGAGTCCTCCACTCATATTAGGCATGCTGGAAGGCATAAGAGAAGAAGAAGAGGAGGAGCAGTGGAAGGACATAAATAGAAAGGCAAGATTTTATGGAGAACATGAGCAGACCACAGTAGAAGCCTGGGATGCTAAGGAGGCCACCAGGGCCATAAAAGACGAAGAGATTGACTAGGTTGCTCAGAGAATGAGCAACACCTTCAGTAGGGGGGTGATGATGAGCCTCATAAATGGATAATTATATGGGCTCATTTTACCTCCTAACCTAGTCAAATCAACCATTCTCTTAGCTTATTGTATGATTTTTTGATTATATTTATGATTATAGGGTGAGTTGAGTTAGTTATTATGCCATGTGGTCTAACATGTATTTAATGAAAATTATTTATGGATTTCGAGGTCAAAGTAATGGATTTAATGGTCAAACTGCAGCAATAACTAGAAGTAGACAGAGGAGAGGACTTATAGGAGGGAATCCCCCTCATTTGTTGCTCCTCACTTCGAATTCCCCTTCATTCAACTCGGAGTACAAGCAGCCGAATCATGCACTAGAAGGAAACCGAGCAAGTGGAAGATGATTGAGAGTGATCTCGAGTTTTGGGAGCCAAGCCTCCCTAATTTTAAGGAAGTTTTTGGTAGCTTCAGATATATAAGTAGAGAGGCCTAGGGCCTCACTAGTGTTGACTTTTTTTTGCTTATGTAAACTCTGCTCAAATTTCGAGCTTACTATTTTGTGACAGTTTTATGTAATCTTCCTATTTCTTTGATAATGAAGACGAAATCCTTTTTGAGCTAGCACTGAGTTACCTCAGAGGGTTGAAGCTCTTGGGTTAGGGCCCAATTCAAGCAGCCAAGCTTCTCTTTACTTGTATTTGTATGCTTTACTTCAGTTTGTAGATTAGTTTGTTGTTAGATGTATTTCTCTTATGGTTAAGAATAGGTTGCTTTTGATGATTTAGTAGCTTGTTTCCATTTGTGCTTTTTGTACTAGGTTAAGTAGTGATCATAGAAGATTCAAAGGGATAGAAAAAGTGCCTTGGTCTCTCTTCCTCCCTCTGGGACCATGATTTGAGGCAAATACTCTCTTACTGCCCGAAAAACACAGATTTTCCTCATTCCTAGGACTTCTAGTGTTTGCAGCTCTCTAGTAGATTGATAGTCCAGTTTTGATTTACTTTAGATCTTCTTTATCATGTTCACTTCCTTATTTGCACAAGTCCTTTTGCATACTTTCCTTTCCCACAACATTTCTCAGCATTTCCTTTCACACATCATAGTTTAGGCCATTTTAATGCAAAACTCTGTTTTTCCGAGGCAATCATTTCATTGATTGCTTGATTTTCTTGGTTGACTGTCAATTTCTATGTAGCAGATCTCTTCCAAAATTAGGCCATCTTACCAGCGATCACACCCTCCATCTGATCCATGCCCTATATTTCTCCCAAACCTCACCTCAATTCTGCCTTAGTTTCCTTCAGTTTTCATAGAACTTCTTCCTCTCTCCTTGAGCAAACACAATCATCTTTCTCTCTCCTGGTGACTCATGGTAGGCCTTAGGTGCCCTAACACCTCATTCCAACCTTCATCCATCTTTTCCACTGACTCTTACACCCTAAAAATAGCAAAAATTTCTCTCAACCTCCTCCTATAGGCCTCCTATAGTTTCCATGTTTTCCTCCTATAGTTTTCCTGTGTCCTCCTGTAGTTTTTCCTGTAGGCTTTCTTTTGAAGGCTGAGTATGGGAAAAGCCTCCAAAAGGCCACCTAAGACCTCATAGTACCCATCCACACCATCCTACATCCTCCCAAGCTCCAAAACCGCCCTCTAACGCCACATGTTCACTGCCACACTCACACACAATAAACTAGATGCATGTTAAATTCACATAAAAACACATAAAAATCAAAAAATATGTTTTTTGTTTATTTACTTCCAGAAATAGAATGGTTAGATGTTTTTTACTTCCTTGAGTAGGTAATGGCATTGCTTTTATGGTTTTCATAGTGTTTTTGGCAAAAGTGGAATTAGCTTGTTAATTAGGGTTTACTAGGTTTTGCTTTACATTCCAGTCTTTCTCCTTTCTGCAGTTAGAATAGCATCTGTAGAGTAATCTTTCTTTCCTTTCATCACACTTAGAGCTTCTTCTAAAATCCATAGAAGTTGGCTTAATCTCCTAGTGATCTCGCATCGGTTGACCAAGTGACAACCTGCGGTGAGAACTAGTACTTGTGCATATAACACCGATGCTTCCAAGTTTGTTATGAACTACCGGGTTGATAAAAGTAAGGTTGGTAGCCCAGGAGTTGCAGCATTCTTGTTGCAATACTAGCGCTCACCATGGGTGCGGATGAAAACAATGAGGCCATACTTTCATCTTTCTGCTCGCAGTAGGTTTCCCACTAGTCCTTGATGTGGGGGGTGGCTTTGAGAAGAGAGAAAGTAATCTTTTCCCGGGCGGAAAAGTCATGAACATAAAAATACCCTTCTAGCATATTTAACCATTTATCTACAGTGTCTGCATCTATCTGACCCTCAAATATGGGAATGTCAAAGTTAACTTGTACCTTAAAGGGTGTGGCACTTCCAGAGTAGTTGCTGGAAGTAGATGTGTCGTCCATGGGCAGCCGCTGAAGGATCTGGGCAAAGTTGTCCATCATCGCATTCCTTTGTCCCTTGGGGGCCTCTTCAAGCAAGATTTTGATAGGATCTTCTGCCCCCTCATCTTTCTTTTCATCTACCATGGGAGGCCTTCTGGATTTGTGAGGCTGGTCTTGCAAAGGTTCGACCAGTTCAAGCCCTAACTCCTTATATCCTGACCTCATTGGGGACATGCAAAGAAAAATAGAGAACACAAAAAATTATGGAGATAACCATAAATACAGAGATGCAACAGAAATAATACTTCATTTCATTAATGTAAAATACTGAAATATGCTTACAAACAGAAATGGAAATAAACTAGCACGGGTGATGGTAGCTTATCTGTTAGGAGAGATGTGGCGGCTACATGCCTATGAACTGTCTTACAATGAGGCTCAAAGGCCTATTTATTGTTGAGAAATAATGGAAAACCCTAAACATCCAAAAACCTAACCCTAGGAGATGAAGCACCAAACTATAGGCCCCATTTGGGTAAATTGGTACATCAACTTCCTAGGGTCGTAACTTTGGCATATGATCTTCATTTGACATGCACAATACCTCATTAGAAAGATCTATCCATTATTTTCATCATTTCGTCAGGGAGATTCATCAGGCCTTTGATAGATATGATTACCAAGATGTTTGTAAAAGAAACAATCACTTAAGAATGAAGCCTAATGAATCAGTTGAGGATTTGTTTGATTCACTCCTTCACCTTCGATATGGATTTCCTTAAGAGGATATGGATCAAGATTTCTTTGAACAAGAGTTTGAGCATTCAGTTCTTATCTCTTTGCACAGTGAATCTAGACCACTTGATGTTTCTTCATCCCCAACTCTTGTAAACCAAGATACACCCCTAATTTTAGAGGAGGAGCCTCTTATTCCTTTTTTCCTTGTCCTCCTCCTTTTTTAGTTATGATGTGGGTGCCTCCTTGTGACGATCGTAAAATTGGGAAATATGCATATGAAATCCCTAATCCATCTTCTCATTGTCCTTCAACATTTCATGATTCATATCTAATAGAGTAAATCGTGGAATGGCTCATGAATCCTACGGTGAAAAATAATTTTTCTATTCCCCAAGATGGTATTAACACTCATAAATCTAGTCTTGAATTTGATTCAGATTTTTGTCATCCTCTATCATCTACATTCCATGACTCTTTGTACCATGATCTATTTGATCAATATTCTCCATCAACTAGTTTTCTACACTCTCCTACTTTTCAAGTTGTTGGTCCAAATTGTGATCGGGTTCAAGATAGTCACATTACATAGGTAGAGGAGCAGGAAGGTGAATATTTTTTCAATCTTTCTTCTCTTTTTCAAAATCCTTTGTGTCAAGATGGTGTCTCCTCACTATTGAATGATATTGAATTTATTAATCTCGGTAATGAATTAAATGAAATAAGTTTGTTTAGATCCATAGTATTGGGAAATAATCTTTTTGATGATGACAATTATATTGATGTATGTGATGATCAATGCCCAAGTGCATTAGTTGATCTTTCAGTTTCTCATGAAGACTTTAATTTGAAATATTTAGATATGGAATCTATTTCAGTTGAAGAAAATTCTCTTACTGAAACTTCCTCTTTGTCCCACTATCCCTTGTGCTCTCCTATTTATGATGCATCTACATGCGATGAATATACTCCATGCTCTTCAAGTTCTTCATCACATGAGATCACTTCTCAATTGACACAAGGTATTCAAGTTGTCCATGATGAAAGAGAAAATAATTAGATCATTGAGTATCCTTTCCATCCCGTATCATCTCTTGTTTTGCATGAAGACAACTCTTCAAATCAGCTTGCTCATGAAATTTCTCCATCTCTATATTTTCAATCAAAAGAATCTTTTGACTTGAATAATTTGGTTTTAAAAGTTAAAATATCTAATCAAATTAGTGATAGAGATGGCTTCCATCAGATTAATAGTGATCTCATCGAAATTAGTGAAAGAAGTTATCCTCACACCCTGCATGATCTTTTTTAACCTTCAGAATTTGATTTTACAATCCTTGAAAGTTTTGGGACTTGCCAAAGTGTGATCCAAATTGGATCCTAAACACTCTCTAAGTTTTCATAAACTCGTTCAAATTATGCCAAACAGATTCAAGTCTTAGAAAGATCAAGCTATCAGAATGAATCCTCGTGACAGTTGCAATTGTGATCAGCGCGGAGCAACGAGGACCCTCGGTCGAGTGCGTAGACCATTGGCCCACGGTAACGCGTGCTGGCGCAAATTGGCAGAACCAGAGGCTAATTCAAGAAACAAGGATAGTCTCTGATACGCGATTAGCGCTAAAGTGCTAATCACATATCGCAGGGTGTCCCCCTCAATGAAGGAAAGCCTCGAAGTGCCCAGACCTGAAATGCTTATGAAATGCGGAAAAGTAATAAATTTGGTTCCGTGGATTCCACAAAACCGGCAAGATATCGGAAGGCCTCGAGGCAGTAAGCGGTTTAGACCGAGTCCCGCTCGATGCCACACAGGGAGTGACACACATCCAGTAGAGGAGAGAGAAAACTGCTCACATCGGACAGGTAACCGTCGAGCTAATTATCCGCCCGATATGCACGATGACCGTAGGAACCGCGGGATCTCGATCAACGGTGAAGGCACGTCCCAATGAATGACCGGATTTGACAGATGATAAAGCAAGATTATATGGTATTTGAAGTCCGCTATGGACGATTCGTTGGTAGGGATTCATATTTCGTGGGCAATCTTGGAGCAAACAGAAATAATGACCGTCCAAATGTGTCCAAGGAACCTAACACACTCACCCATTGTAAAATAGGTGGCCACCTCCCTGTGAAGCGTTACACAGTGATGATGACGTAGAACAGGGGAGTTTGAACGGATAGAGGAAGGAAAACCAGAACGCCGAGAAGCAGAAATGAACCGACAGAAAGCAGACTGGCTTTAAAGCCACGAACTGACAGAGACAGAGCAAGCAGAAAAGCAGGAAGGAGAGTTAGTTAATAGCAGAGAGAAGAAAACTAGCTAACCTGAGGCCAACATCGAGCCAGACAAAGCCAGAGAGAGTCAAAGAGTCTGTGCACTCCATAGAAAGCTTGAGAGGTGCAAGTGAGCTCCTCGGCATAGGCCTATCATGTATGAATTTCAAATTGGGCTCATACTACTGTGACCAGTAGAGGTCAAGTACCAGTAAGGAGAGTCTGTGTACTCAAATCCTACTAATTCATATCTATTGAGTGAGACTCAAATTGAGCTCACTGTTGTAAAGAAACTCTACTTTGAAAACATAATAGAGAGGCCACCACTGAAGGCTGGACCGGGAGACGTAGCCCAGGAGTATTGGGTGAACTCCTTATTAAACTTGTTGTGTTTACATGTTTTCCTGTTATGTTTTCTCTAAACTGCTTTAATGTCTGTGTATTTCGCAATATTATCAATCTGTTGCATAAAATAAAATAGGCACATCCATGCACATAAGTCTGTAATACCTTTAATTCTTTGTCTTGGATAAATTCCAGATCAAGTGGTATCAGAGCTCTAGGTTACTAAGGTTAGACAAGCTTGTGCTGGATTTTGTTTTTGAATGCTAACTAGATCAAAGCTTAAATTAGGAGAAGGAGAGTTGGTTGAAGCTAACCCTGAAATTGGAAGAGTCCACTCTAAGAGGAAAATGTCAGAAGAAAGTCCCTTAGAATCAGACCCTCAGTTCATGGATAGTTTCATGACCATGAGAGCCATGGTAGAGGAAATGTATAGAGAGTTTAAGAAAGGTAGAGAGGAAGATGCATCAAACTCCAAAAGAGATAAAGGAGCAAAAGAATCTCTCCTCCATGACCACTCTAAAGGCAAAGGGAAAGAAGAAAAACTTCCCACACCTCCTAGTAGCCCTGAAAACAAAAAGAAAACATCCTTGATTAAATTAGATGTTAAATTTTATTTACGAATATATGATGGAGAGTTGAATGCAGAGAAGTTGGATAATTGGATTAGACAGATTGATGTTTATTGTAGAGTGTAGAGCATTGATTCAGACAGTAGTAAGATTCAGCTGGCCAGCTTACGCCTTGGAGGCACTACCTTGGTATGGTGGGAAGGCAGGACACAAGCTGACATGAAGAAGCATGGTAAGATTCTTTCTGTCTGGAGTGAGTTTGTTTCTGCAATTAAAAAATAGTTCTATCCACTAGCCTATATGCAGCAAGCCATGATGAGTTGGCAAACTCTACGACAATTAAAAGGGCAAAGTGTACAAAGTTACACTCAAGAATTTAGGAAAAGAGCTTTGATTCTAGGAATTTCTTTAGACTCACGTGAAACTCTGCTGAAGTATATAGGTAGTCTACACAGCTACTTAAGACACACAATTCTCATGTTTAATCCCACTAGCATAGATCAGGTATCTATTCAAGCTACACATCTAGAGGCTAGAGGAAAGAATGTGAACCCAGAAGTTGGGGGATCATCAAAACCCACTACAAGCAAGAATAAGGAGAAAAGAAAATAGAAATGGAAAGAGAGGAAGGCTAATACTGTACAAAAGACCAAGTCTTCATGCACTCACTGTAAGAAGGACGGGCATGATGATGATCACTATTGGATCCTGCATCTGGAGCTGAGACCTAAGAAGTTCGAGGGCGAGAAGAAGAAGACTGCTGCAGCTATTCAAAAGGATTTGGGGTTAGACTCAGGAGATGAAACAACAATCGCAGCCACATGTATAAAAGGCAAAAATTCTGAAGCAGCTACTAGTAATTCTACACAATCTACTGATAATGAAGAAAATGAGAGGAAAAGACATGAGCTTTTTCATATTAGAGTTGTTTCCAAGCATCAAAAGATTGATACTTTGTTTAATAGTGGCTCACAAGTAAATTTAATTTCTGAAGCAATTGTAAAGAAGTTGGGACTACTAACCACACCTCACAAAAAGCCATATCCATTAGGTTGGTTATGTGATAAAGCACAACTACAAGTGACTAGACAATGTAAACTTAGGTTCTCTTTTGGGGTCAGCATTTGTAGATGAGGTTGAGTTAGATATAGTTCCCTTGGATATATATGGAATTGTTTTAGGAAATCCTTACTTGTATGATAGAAAAGCTATTTTCTATAGAGTTGAGAACAAGTATCAACTCGTTAAACATGGAATTGAATATGTTGTAAGAGCTCATAAACTCAAGAATAATTATACTCTCATAAACTCAGGGTAGATGAAAAGAATTGTAAATTCATGTAAACAATTTTTATTGATGGTTGTAAAGGAAAAGAAACCTGATAAAACCAATGTATTTGAGGGTTGTGATGCTAAACAGCAAGCTGATCTAGAAAAACTTGTTTCAGAATATGATATACTATTTCAAGAACCTAAAGTTCTGCCACCCAAAAAGGAAATAGTACATGATATTAATTTGCAGCAAGATGCTCCATTGCCTAACATCGGAATGTACAAGTTGTTCGCTTTAGAGAATGTAGAAACTAGGAAGCAGGTACAGGAGCTACTCAAGAAGGGGTTCATTAGACCTATCACATCACCATGTGGGTCTCCAATTGTCTTGGTGAGAAAGAAATATGGCTCATGGAGAATGTGCATTGATTACTGAGCAACGATAAAAAATCGTTATCCCCTTCCTAGCATAGATGATCTATTGGATCAATTAAAGGAAGCTGTTTATTTTTCCAAGTTGGACTTGCATAGTGGCTATCATTAGGTTAGAGTTTCAGAGCAAGATGCATGGAAGACTGCTTTCAAAACAAAGCAGGGATTGTATGAGTGGGTTGTTATGCCTTTTGGCTTAACTAATGCTCCTACTACTTTCATGAGAGTAATGAATGTTGTACTCAGACCTTTTCTTGATGATTTTGTCATTGTATATTTGGAAGAAATTCTTGTATTCAGTCAAACATGGGAAGAACATTTAAAGCATGTTAAGCAGACTCTAGAAGTTTTGAAAAAAAAAATCTTTATGTTAAGCTCTCAAAATGTGAATTTGGCAAAACATCTTTGAATTATTTGGGTCATATTGTAGGGGGTGGTGAATTGAAGATAGATCCCTCTAAGGTTGCAGTCATTGTAAACTGACCTAAACTCAAATCTGCTACAGAAGTTAGAAGCTTCTTAGGAGCAGCACAGTATTGGAGAAAGTTTATTTCTAACTTTTCCTTAATTGCAACTCCCTTACATGCTTTAACAGGATTGAACAAGGTGGGAGGCAAATAGCAGAAAGCCTTCGACACCTTGAAAGAAAAGATTAGTATAGCACCAGTACTAGCACTGTCCGATCTTCAAAGACCATTTGAGATTGAAATGGATGCCAGTGACTATGCCATGGGAGCAGTGTTGATGCAGCATGGTTGTTATAGACATTTTTGGGCCCTACAAAACCAAGCATGAAATGTCCATAAACCAAGGGCTCCTAAGTCCCTAAAAGTGTTGTTATAACCCCTAAAGGAACAAGGTCAACAGATTACAGCTTCTCCCAAAAGTTCTCCATGAGAAACTGCTTAGAATTGGTCAAAACAAGATCATTGCAGCTGCTCCACTGGCTAAGTGCGTTGCATCTCACCCAAATACACTGTAAGGGTGCGTTGCATTTCAAAAGTCCCTTCTGTGGGGTGCGATGGGTGAGAAATGACAAATGGCAGTGTCATTCCGCGAGGTGGAGAGGCAATGGAAGCTTCCAGAATCTTCTCCTGTGACACTTGCCTCACTGAATTCGACCAAGGATGAGTAAGAGGCCATCAGTCTCCAAGTGGAAGCAAGAACTATCAGAGAGAAGACACTAATCAAATCACAAGCTAACTCATCCCCCTTACAGATATCTATATATGGATCCCTCATCCCAGAGATCCAGAGGCTGGAATTTTGCATATTGTAAGGAATTGTTGTTGGTTTCTTGGGACAAACATCAGATTATTGGGTGATCTAAGCTTTGTTTGAGGTGAAGAGGGGCTTCTTTGCTGGGAGGTTGATGCTGGGTCAGAACAACTGGTTGTAACTCCTCCTGGCTCTTTTCTTGTTTATCAATAAAAGCTATTTGAGTTTTCCTCCATGCTTTTGTGTCATTGATGCTTGTTACATTTGTATGGTCAATTTACATCTGATCCTAGATTGTTTATGATTATAGATCAGTGTCTTTGTATAGTGCTATGCTTCTGTGATCTTACAGGTACTTTGTGAAGCTGGGCATGCAAGGGAGCAGGTAGCTGAGGACTATCAAAGAAGAGAGGGATCAAAACAGGAGATTGGCGCAAGACAGAGGTTGGTCTTTCTGTTCCTCTCTATCTATAATTCATAAAAAAAAAACAAAAGTAACTTTTCTCTGTTTGTTTCTAAGGCAGTTGTCACACCTTAGTGGGATAGAGTAGTTCTAAATAGACACTTTTCCGTGTAACAAAATGGCGACTCCGCTGGGGACTTAATTAGTTTGTTTGTTTATCATTCTTTGTTGTTTGTTTCATAAACTTACAAGTAGCATTCGAACTGCATTTTCCATAACAAATGCAAAGTAGACAACTGCTACTTCAATCCATCTACTGGATCTGTTTATGATTTAAACAACTGATTCCCAAACTATCTGATTTCCCTTGTGATAGGTCTTAGATCCTCCTTAGATCTACCCCTGATTGTTGCATTACTGATTGCTTTTTGCTCGGCCAAAACCCAAGAACTGAACTGCAAACTGTGACCCGGAATCTGAACAAAGTCTCGTTTCTGGCCCAGCGCAGGTACTGTTCAGAGATTCTGAATTTCAGCGCACTTCCCGAGTGGAAAACCTGCGCTGCATTTCAGATTCTCTGTGTTACAGGTGCGCTGATCAGACTAGATCTGTGCAGTTGTGGCTTCTGTGATTCATTCTTTCCAGTTCTATTCCTGAATTTTGCTGCCTGTGATCAATATATGTCTATTTGAAACCCCTTTTCCTTACTATTATTCCACCTCCTTTGTACAAAAGAACTGTAGATGTTTTTGTGTGTTTGTTGAGTCATTTACAGTTCTCCTTTGCAAAAGTAGCGTAATCATACTGTCGCCCTTTGATTTGAAACTGTCGCAAGTGTCGATTTCAATCGTAAGAAAAATTTTAATTGCTATTGAAGGTCAATTATCCTGTTACTATTGCTTTTGGTCTGAATTTGTAATTTTCTAGTGTCAAGGTTACTATTTCTTTTGGTCTGAATTTGTAATTTTCTAGTGTCAAGAACAAGTATTCATTTCAAAATCGTAAGGTGTTGTAATCGTCTCCATTTTTTTGATTTCGAAAAGAAACTTGTTGATATTTGTCACTTGAAAAGCAATTCAGATTTGTGCATCAACTTTCTTTTTAGCATTCATATACTAAGAAAGTCGAAAACAAATACATGCATGTGCATTTGCATATAGACAATCTGATTGGCTTGATTTAGGAAAGTGCATTTAGAGTGTGCTCTTTGCTCTTTGTGAAAAGATTCTGTCTTTCTTTTCCCTAGTAGCTAGGATTTTCATTGCATAAAGGAGATAAAAAGTTTGTTTATCATCTTAGATTGCATTTTAGGAATTACATCTACATCTCGTGGTGAACCTGAAAGGCAAACTTCATAAACAAGATCAACTTAAAATAAATTCAATGAATCTAACAACGCTTTGGAACTTAATGCATAACATTTAGAAGTCTAGGCTAGAGACGTATTCCAGCGTCGTAAAGCCTGGTAACTATTGTTCTCACTGATGGTTGGGTGATTCCTCCACTTTGAGACGATAAGTGCCAGTACGGACTTGTGCTCCCACGTACCATCGAGTATATTTTGGGAGACCCCAATAGGCTTAATCCTTTATCCATAGGAAGCTGTGTCTGCCGCCCTATCGATCGCAATGCACTGAACACAGCATTCGGGAAGATTGACTGTCGTACCGTAAAAAGTATTCTGCAGTTTTGCGATTGATTTGGTAGTCCCTCTACCTAGATTTCCAGAGCAGTCCCTTTCGTTCCTTTTCAGACTCCTTAACAGAAAAGGTCCATCTGAGCACTTGTCACTTCAGGCTCATTAAAAATCGAAGGAGACTAGAGTCATATTTTGTTTTTTCTCGACTCTTAAAAACTGAAAAAACAAGTTGTGTCAAAGCGTCTAAAATTTATTTTAAATGGAATATTCATTACCCTTTCCTGCGTTGATCTTGGGTTGAGAAAATGGAGTCCACCAACCAAGGAATTCCCCTTGGAGGAAATCCTAGTCCCTTCTCGTCTTGGGGAGATGTTGGTGCACCCCATATGGCCACATTGTCACTTCCAGGACTGACAATTGGTTTACCTGTATGGCTCTTCTCAACCTCTGTCATTCAGAACACCACAATTCCTAAACAATCGAATCAGCAATTAGACAAGTCCAGTGTTACCCACCAACCTTCTACTTCCTCTAATTCTTCCTCTCCTCCTTCCTCTTCGCTTGATGGGGCTGGTAAAGCCAAAAATCAAGTACCTAAGGACAAGAAGGAAAAGAAGAAGAAGAAGGAGCCAAAAGCGAATGGGGGCAAACGAGTGTCGTCTAGCGAAAACCCACACACCACACCGACCAGGCCTAAATCACCATGTGTCATTTGCAAAGGAAACCACTATCACAGAGATTGTCCTTGCATCCCTCGGATCTTAAGGGACTGGTCTCCTCGTTTGCACAACCCAGTGTCATCAACCTCTGATGATCATGTTGAAAACACACCGTCAACTAGTGAAAGTGAAGCCCCAGGACAAAAAGGAAAATATATATTTCCTTGTAAACTGTGCGAAGGTGATCATACCGTCCACCGTTGTCCCTTCTTAGATGAAGCTAAAAGAGTTTTGGATGATCGTCCGGTTTCACCGTTACGACTTCCTCCTGGATATAAAAAACTCTTGCCGAGTCCGTCACTAGTTGAAAATCCGGCTGGCCCGCTCAGGTGGTCGGCTGAAGCATCTATCATTGAAGATAAACCATCTGAATCCATACCAGACAAAATTCAAAAGGTCGAGGCGGCAGTTGACCCGGTCTTGCCTTCAGAGTTTCCATATTCAGATGATACAGTCACTGAAGAGAACAAGGATGACACCATCCAAATTCTTTTCATAAGCACAGACTCCAATGAACATGGGGGCAATTTACCCGTTCCTTTACCGCAGGAAGGAAGTTCGTCAGAGTCGTACCCGGCCGTCTATTCGGTCCCACCTCCAAGCAACCTAGTTGTCTCCTTCGACTGGAATCAACTAGGCAGACCCCGTTTACCAACTAGTATACCACTCCGAATCATTGTTCAAATATATAGAATGGTTATGGCTGGTACCATCATAGATGAAGGGGCTTCTGTGAGTATCCTTTCCTCAACTGCTTGGAAAGCGCTTGGTTCGCCATCGCTTTTGCCTGAGATGAGAAATCTAAGAGGCTTTGATAAAGGAACCAGTCGACCGTTAGGGATCCTTCCCGATGTGCCCATAACATTGAGAAGGAAAACCATTCACATGAACGTAATGGTAGTCCAAGGACCCCTGGATTACAATCTACTCCTTGGACGAGACTATATTTATTGCATGGGAGCAATTGTCTCCTCACTCTTTAGAGTAATGTGTTTTCCACACGAAGGAAGAGTGGTCAAGATCGTAGACCAGCTTTCATTTCCCATATCATATAGAGAAAATAGTCATATACCATCCCTGAATGGTCTTTTCACGCAAGAAATGTCTCAATCTCTAGTGTTTCCTCCCGATGAGCGCGAGTGATTCAGGGGGACATGACTGAAACCCAGGGGGCATGCACCCTGGTCTGCTTCGGCAGGAAAACTTCGAGTATAGTGTAGGTTTCCGCGAGAGAATATGACTAGTCTGTACCCCCGTCCGTGATTGGAAGAGGGGGTTATTCTAGAACAAGATTCTCTTGTCAAAGTTATGTGAGTGGAGTAGCCTCCTTCACTCACCTTTGTCTATTTCGGTAGACATCACCGAAGAAGTGTTTTGTTTGCGCTGTAAATGGAACAATCTTTGGTAACCTGTAAGAGGTAGGCCTCTCTCGGTAAAACAAATGTTTTAACGGACTAAAGAAGGGGTAACCTTGAAACTCTGTTTTATACCTGGGGGCATGCAAGCGAAGAGCGACTATTTATTTTTTAAATTTGTAGGACCTCTAACCCTTTAAACTCATAGGATTGGTCGTCTCCTAACTTGCATAAAGAAAGGATGTGGGGCAAAACTCTAAAACTTGTCGTTTTATATGAGACATTCTTATCACACGACTGGATTAATCGAGCAGTTTTAGCACATAGTTCAAGCTCGTTAAAAAATAAACATAAGACATGAGCAAATGTTTCCCCCCGCGTTTAAGCTCGTTAAAAAATGAACTATTCCCCGGTAAATAACCATCATGAATGTAGTACTTCAGTCGTTAAAGCCTTGGTCATGTTTGCACCATCACCTCCACTTTTTCATTGGCCGATCATTCACCTCCATTTGATTGTTTACCCATTTTGAGGAACAGCTGCGAAGAGTGATTTCACTAGCCATCCTTGTGACACTGCCGTGATTGGAAAATTCCAACCCTTACCTGGAATCAGCTGCTACCCATTTTATCACTCGTTCCTCAAAAGACGAGTCTCCCTTAAGCTCTTTTCAACTGACTCGTAAAATATGAAAAGATTGCCGAGAAATTGGCCTCTCCAGCTCATTAAAGGGACAGGAAATGTCATCCCTCCTCTAGATTTTAATATTTTTGGACCTGAGGGATTATTACACAAAAATATCGAGCACTTGTTTTGTTTGGCTCGTTAAAAGTATCGAAAATCCATCCCTTCTGTATTGTTTTATACTTTTTCGGACTTAAGGGATTAGATGACGAAAAAGGAATTTTTGAGTTACCTTTACATTCCTTTTTAGACTCTCTAAAATTGAAAAGGACCGAGTTATCTTTGTCGTTAAACTTGTTAAAAAGATTAATAGCGACAAACTTGTCTATAGACGAGAACGAGTTTCACTATCGCTAGGCTTGTTAAAACATAGCGATGGGTTTGCCCGAAGGGCAAATTATAGAACAAGCATATGTTATCCTCCTCAAGCTTGACAAAAATAAAGAGGTATTGGTCAGCAATGACTGGGGAAAATTGGGAAGAAAACTTGAAGAAACTTTGTTGGTAGCAAGTCGCTCTTGAACATGACACTTCCACTCCGTGTCCGAGTCGGGTTGGGTTGTTTCATTCACCGGTCACATCACCATGGTCACGCCATACCATCCACATTTGGGGTTAATGCTACCAATCCATCACATCAGTGTCGCCGATATGTTCAAGAGAAGTCATTCAGAGAATTCACCTGTGTCTCACCCACTACCATACATTATACTCCATTCTTTCATGACCGCCACCTTGAACCTTATATCACCAGATCGTTTTCACCTCCATTAAAATCATTTGCTCCATTCCATGTCATTGATGTGGGATTCATTAAGGCCCTCTTGTGACAGATCACTTCTTGTCAACATCATCTCATTATCCAAGAAGTTGATCTAGGAACACCCCATTCAGTACTTTGAAGCTTGCATGCCTCAATGGCAAGTTTCTCACTTTCGGCGATAGGTTTACATCAATGGACTTCGACCGAAAGATTTTGCGTGGTGTTCGACTCCAAGTCCTTTATTCACACCACGTGAATTGTACTGCAGTACCTTGAGGGTCATTATCATTATCGGTGATTCCTCTCGCGCTTGTTAACAGTTTACATCATTGACTGGTAATCAAGCGATGTCTTTCCATGTTCGACTTCAGAACATTTCTCACATGGATCGACTTGTACTTCGAGTGAAGATCGGACGAGATTGAAGACCCTGAATCTAGTTTCATCCATCCGGGCTGCGATATATATTCAGGGAAATAAAGACATTAAATGTACATCATTGCTACATAAATAATCATCCACTCAAAAGGATGATGGCTCTATCATAATCATCAGTCTACACTCAGACGATTGTCTATCCTATGTACATGAAAATGAATTTATAAAGTTGAGCATGGGAATGCCCGCCTCAGCTAAATCATGAAAATAGTATGAAGATAATGTATTGTATTGTATCTTATAACAGGTCTCCTCCCAGCATTGAAAGAACTTCGGATCCTCATAATAAAGCATTTCACCCGACACCAAAAGATTAACGGCCTCATACTTTAGGGGGCAACTGTTATAGACATTTTTGGGCCCTACGACCCCAAGCATGAAATTTCCATAAACCAAGGACTCCTAAGTCCCTAAAAGTGTTGTTATAACCCCTAAAGGAACAAGGTCAACAGATTACAGCTTCTCCCAAAAGTTCTCCATGAGAAACTGCTCAGAATTGGTCAAAACAGGATCATTGCAGCTGCTCCACTGGCTAAGTGCGTTGCATCTCACCCAAATACATTGTAAGGGTGCGTTGCATTTCAAAAGTCCCTTCTGTGGGGTGCGATGGGCGAGAAATGACAAATGGCAGTGTCATTCCGCGAGGTGGAGAGGCAATGGAAGCTTCCAGAATCTTCTCCTGTGACACTTGCCTCACTGAATTCGACCAAGGATGAGTAAGAGGCCATCAGTCTCTAAGTGGAAGCAAGAACTATCAGAGAGAAGACACTAATCAAATCACAAGCTGACTCATCCCCCTTACAGATATCTATATATGGATCCTTCATCCCAGAGATCCAGAGGCTGGAATTTTGCATATTGTAAGGAATTGATGTTGGTTTCTTGAGACAAACATCAGATTGTTGGGTGATCTAAGCTTTGTTTGAGGTGAAGAGGGGCTTCTTTGCTGGGAGGTTGATGCTGGTTCAGAACAACTAGTTGTAACTCCTCCGGGCTCTTTTCTTGTTTATCAATAAAAGCTATTTGAGTTTTCCTCCATGCTTTTGTGTCATTGATGCTTGTTACATTTGTATGGTCAATTTACATCTGATCCTAGATTGTTTATGATTATAGATCTGTGTCTTTGTATAGTGCTATGCTTCTGTGATCTTACAGGTACTTTGTGAAGCTGGTCATGCAAGGGAGCAGGTAGCTGAGGACTATCAAAGAAGAGAGGGATCAAATCAAGAGATTGGCGCAAGACAGAGGTTGGTATTTCTATTCCTCTCTATCTATAATTCATAAAGGAAAAACAAAAGTAACTTTTCTCTGTTTGTTTCTAAGGCAGCTGTCACACCTTAGTGGGATAGAGCAGTTCTAAATAGACACTTTTCCCTGTAACAACGGTAAACCCATATGTTATCATTCTTAAACATTTAATTTTGCAGTAGTTAATTATCCCACATATGATAAAGAATTGTATGCATTAGTACAAAGTGTGAAAAAGTGGAAACATTATTTAATGGGCAAAGAGATAGTTATACATATTGACCATCAACCACTTCAATATTTGCACTCACAAACTAAGTTGCAGCAATCAAGACACTATAGGTGGATGGGTTTTCTACAATAGTTTCATCTTGCCATCAGAGATAAAAAGGGCATACACAATAAAGTTGTAGATATGTTTTCCAAACCAATCATAAATGCATCCACTATACTTAAGCATAATTCAGTATTGCATGAAAGCTACATTGAACAATATGCTCAAGATACATATTTTAAAGATGTATATGCAACTTTAAGTCATGGAAAACAAGTATAAGAATTGGATTATCATGTTAAGGACCAACTCTTGTATCATTTGGGAAAGTTATGCATTCCTCAAATCGAAAGAGTAAAGATAATTCGAGAAGCACACATTTCTCTAATATCAGGTCACTTTGGTGTAAGTAAAACAGTTGCACAGCTGCAAAGATTTTGTTATTGGCCAAAAATGAATGAGACAGTTTCTAGATATGTAAGAGGGTGTACCATATGTGCTAAAGTCAACCCCAATAATAGAAAACTAGGCATGTACACTCCACTACCAGTTCCTTCTCATATTGGGAAATTGTTTCCATGGACTTTGTTGGAGGACTGCCTAAATCTAGGAAAGGTCGTGACTATTTATATGTTGTTGTGGATAGCTTCAACAAAATGTGTATTTTAATACCTTGTAACAAACAGATTATAGCTCAACAAACTGCAAAGTTGTTCTTTCAGCATGTATGGGTTCATTTTGGATTACCCAGTTCCATTATATCTGATCGAGATACCCGATTTGTTGGGAAATTTTGGTCAAGTCTGTGGGAATTGATGGACACCGTACTGAAGAAGAGCATAGCTTTTCATCCACAAACAAATGGCCAAACAGAAGTGGTCAACAGGACAGCGATCCAGTTGCTCAGAGGCTCTTGCAGCAAGCATCCTCGGCTTTGGGATGAGCATTTATGTTATGTGCAACATGCTTACAACCGAGCTAAACATTCTTCTACACAGAGATCTCCTTTTGAGACCTGTTTTGGTTTCACACCAAGGTATCCCTTGGATTTTGTCTTTGGTAAAGACATAGCGGTTGATGGACACAGTGATGTGGACAAGGCAACCAAGTTCATTGAAAAAATCCAAGAGATTCACTAGGTAGTACAGGAACAGCTAGAAAAGAGCCAAGCCAAGTACAAGGCAAGGCATGATAAGCATCGGATGGAGCATAGTTTCCAACTTGGTGATCAAGTCTGGCTGTATATCAGCAAAGACTGAATGCAAGGTGAAGGTAAGAAGCTGAAGCCAATAAGGTATGGACCTTTCAAGATACTTGAGAAAATTGGTGAGAATGCTTTTTGCCTTGATTTACCAGCTTACATGCACATCTACTCAATTGTTAATGCAGACAGTTTGAGACTATTTGAACCTTCATTGAAGAGCAGAGTCAGTTTCCTTCTATTGATGATCTGTTACCTGAATATCTTAACGAATTACAGGAAGATACAATTCTGGATAGGAAGGTGAGAACTACGCGCAGAGGGGATGTTGAGTACCTGAGAATTAGACTCGAAGGTTCAAAGCCAAGCAGTGTGAAATGGATAGAAATTGGGCAAGCGAGGAATCAGTAACCTCACTTGATTGATGCTTAAAAATAAACTTTTGGTGATCCAAAAGCTTTTTCAGTGGGAAGGTTTTGATCCGAATTGGATCCTAAACACTCTCTAAGTTTTCATAAACTCATTCAAATTATGCCAAACAGATTCAATTCTTAGAAAGATCAAGTTATTAGAAGGAATCCTCATGACAGTTGTAATTGTGATCAGCGCAGAGCAACGAGGACCCTCGGTCGAGCACGTAGACTGTTGGCCCATGGTAACACACGCTGGCGCAAATTGGCAGAAATAGAGGCTAATTCAAGAAACAAGGGTAGTTTCTAATACGCAATTAGCGTTAATCGCGTATCGCAGGGCGTCCCCCTCAATGAAGGAAAGCCCCGAAGTGCCCAGATCCGAAATGGCTATGAAATGCGGAAAAGTAATAAATTCAGTTTCATGGACTCCACAAAACCGGTAGGATATCGGAAGGCCTTGAGGCGGTAAGTGGTTTAGACCAAGTCCCGCCCGATGCCACACAACGATTGACACGCGTCCAGTGAAGGAGAGAGAAAACTTCTCACATCAAATGGATAATCGTCGAGCTAATTATCTGCCTGATATGCACAATGACCATAGCATTGGGGGGGTCCTGATCAATAGCAGAGGCGCGTCCCGATGAATGACCAGATTTGATAGATGATAAAGCAAGATTATATGGGATTTGAGGTCCGGTATGGATGATTCGTTGGCAGGGATTTGTATTTCACAGGCAAACTTGGAGCAAACAGAAATAACAACCATTCAAATGTGTCCAAGGAACCTAACACACTCACCTGTTGCAGAATAGGTGGCCACCTCCCTTTGAAGCATTACACAGTGATGATGACGCAGAACAGGGGAGTTCGAATGGACAGAGGAAGGAAAACCAGAATTCCGGGAAGTGAAAACGAACCGAGAAAAAGCAGACTGGCTTTAAAGCCATGAACTAACAAAGATAGAGCAAGCAAAAAAGCAGGAAGGAGAGTTAGATAAGAGCAGAGAGAAGAAACCCAGCTGACCTGAGGGCAACATCGAGCCAGACAGAGCCAGAGAGAGTCAGAGAGTCTGTGCACTCCAGAGAAAGCTTGAGAGGTTCAAGTGAGCTCCTCGGCATAGGCCTGTCATGTATGAGTTTCAGATTGGGCTCATAGTACTGTGACCAGTAGAGGTCAAGTACCAGTAAGGAGAGTTTGTGTACTCAAATTCTATTGATTCATATCTGTTGAGTGACACTCAAATTGAGCTCACTATTGTAAAGAAACTCTACTTTGAAAACATAATAGAGAGGCCACCACTGAAGGCTGGACCGAGAGACGTAGCCCAGGAGTATTAGGTAAACTCCTTATTAAACTTGTTATGTTTACATGTTTTCCTGTTATGTTTTCTCTAAACTACTTCAGTGTCTATGTATTTCGCAATCTTATCGATCCATTGCATAAAATAACATAGGCACATCCATGCACATAAGTCTGTAATCCCTTTAATTCTTTGTCCTAGATAAATTGCAAATCAAAGAGTCTAGGTGCTTCAACTTTCGTTGATGGTTATGTCAGGATCTTGCAACTCTGATAAGACCCCCGAAGTAATTTAGGTCTAGTTTTCTTCGCAAAACTCTTCTTTCCCCATGGTTTCACTTAATGTAAATTATTTTTTTAAATATATTTGGCATTGCAGAAATGATCTTTCAAACCTTCAATGTTTGATTTCTGATCAGATTCAAGATTATTCATATGCATGTACATCTCTTGTATCAAACTTGGGTTTGGAATGTGTCTCTCATAGAACCATGGAACTGTGAAGTTTATTATTCTAAATATTATCTTTGGCCAAAGGAGTCATACCTGTCACACTCTTTTGAAAAAAATCATCTCCTGATCCTTCTTGTGAATATTCTGATGCTAATATTTTTCTTCATCGCACCTGAAATCCTCTTAAGTGTCAGTGAATGCATGGATTGTTTGACAATTTAAATTCTTCTTCACTTGTTTTACCTTGACCGGTTTCATGTGTTTGTTTGTTGGAAATAATACTGAGAGGGGGGGGGGGGTGAATCAGTATTATCAGATCAATAAAGCTTTTTCAATGCTCAGGAACATATACGCTACTTCATTTAAGTGAACCAGCGTGTACACGCTACTGTGTCTAAAGAAACCAGCGTATAACCATAAATCTTATAAGTCAGTTAGTTTATCTTCAGTTAAATGCATTAGGACATTATTCACCATATTAAGAGTAAACAGATGCAGTATAACAGAACAGATCATCACACAAAAGCCACACACATGAACACCATGATATAAGGTGGAAACCCAATGTGGGTGAAAAATACCTGCTGCAAGTCGTCTCTATCTTTATTTAATAAGAACTTCAGTTTACAATCTTTTGTACTGGTGCAGCCTTATACCAGTACGCAGGCTACAACCTGCAGAAGGCTTCAACCTTCTCTCGTCCTCCAAACTTCCTTGGAAGGGAGCTCCAACCCCCTTTGCTCTTGTACTAGCTAATATACTAGGACGTAGGTGCAGGCCTACAATCTTCTTTCCTTCAGGTACCACTTTTCATACATTTTCAAACTGGATATTCCTGAAGCACAACATTACAATCTGAAGACCACAATTCATTCAACTTTCATAGCAGATTACAAAACAACCAATACTCGCATCAACAATATTTGAATCACTGAACCACTGAAAACCTGTCAAACCCAGTCACCAGAACACAGTGCAGACTACAAAACTCTGCAATAACAGTCAGACCCAGCTGCAACCCAAAAATCAAGCTCCAAAAGATACACGCTACTTTAATGAAGGCAACCCGCGTATACACGCTGTTTTACTGAAGACAACCTGCGAACAGATCTAAAAATAATTTTTCATAACTTGCAGTTGTACCAGATATCAGTTATACCCAGAACATAACATTGCGTCAGTATGCAGATCTAGAAATACGCATAATCAACCATATAAAGATAGTTCATTTCAAACCATTTGATCCCGATCTCTCCTTAGATCTTGTTCTCCATCAACCGATGAGATCTCTCCTTAGCTCAGATCAAGCAATACATCATCAACCAATAACCTGCATACTGGATCTAATACTTCATCAGATATTCAAGCCTTTTTCAGATGCATTTGCCTAATGATCTTCTTCTCCTTATATAGCCTTAGGCCTTGCTCAATACCTCGGGCCAAAACCATAATAACACAATACCATCAACTTCAAAACTAGGGATCAACACGTTCGTCGAGACACCATGGTCCAAAACCATAGGCACAACTTCCAAGGAATAACCGCCATGGACCAAAGATAAGTTTTCCACATACACGCTCTTTTACTGAAGCCAACCTGCGTGTACACGCGACTTGATATATAGCGAACCTGCGTATACGCGACTTGGTATATAGTGAACTTGCTTGTATACGCGACTTGGTATATAGTGAACCAACGTGTATATATTTTTCTTCATACTTGTAGACTGATCATCAATTCCTTGCTGCTATCCTTCTGCACTATGATTTGTCATCAGTGTGATTTTCCATCAAGGACAACACTTGTCTCATAATGCCAACAATCTCCCCCTTTGGACTTGATGGCAACAACACCAAATCAAATCACTCTCCCCCTTTGTCATCAAGGGCAAAGGGCTGTGCTCCCCCTGAGTACATGCTGATATCTTTGCTTGGCTGTGCTGAAACATGCTCCCTCTGACTGTAGGCAAGATCTGCAAAAGATGTTCTTCAAAAGAACCAAGACTTATACACCATAAGGGACCTTCCTATCACCAAAAGACTCAATACATACATCCATACTCCCAACCAAAAGGGGATACATCATAACCAACCAATTATACTACATCATAGGCCGTTACATGACCTTGACACCATAAAGGAGATATCACAGAAGAGATACATGACATAGAGACAACAAATCTAGACCAAGTCTTATGAAAGTCACAAGCAGCATCTGATACACATCTTTTAGATCAGCAACCAAGATTTCCTTCTGAGCTCCTTCTCCTGAAACCAACAACAGTTGTGTACTAGAACCAAAAGCATCTAAATTCCAACAATGCTTTATGAGACTTTAAGCTGCTCCCCCTAAACCTGTGCCTGCTGCACCCCCTGAAACTGTGCCTGAAGAATTCTGGCATACCCATCTCAGACCTTCTCCAACCGGAGTCTGCCCTTGCTGTTCAGAACTCCATATATGCGACTTCTCCTGCATAAAACAGCGTATGCACACGGATATGCTTTCTGCAACACGCGTACACCATACACGCGACTTTCCCAGCATAAATAGGCGTATATACGTAGATATCCCTTACGTAACTTGCGTATACCAACTTTTCTGTAGAACAGACAAGCTTCAACAGCAGGATGAAGCATCAACTACTCCCAGCTTTTATCTGAGATATTCAAAAGTTTCCCTGGGCAGTGGTTTTGTGAGAATATCAGCGACTTGTTCCTTAGAAGGAACATACTCCAGCTTGACCTTCTGCTCAAGCACTTGTTCCCGAAGAAAATGGTACTTGATTGGTATGTGCTTGGTCTTTGAGTGCATGACTGGATTCTTTGAAATGCTGATTGCACTTATATTATCACATAAGATAGAGACTGGTGGAGTGCAAGTGATTTGAAAATCTTGCAAGGTCTGCATCATCCAAAGAAGTTGTGTGCAACAAGATGCCGCAGCCACATATTCTGCTTCAGCTGTAGATAAGGCAATCGAACTCTGTTTCTTGCTGAACCAAGATACTAATCTGGAACCCATGAAGAAAGCACCACCACTTGTGCTTTTCCTATCATCCACACTTCCGGCCCAATCTGCATCTGTGTAAGCATGAAGAGTGAGATCTGTATCTCTAGGATACCATAAGCCATAGTTTTGGGTCCCTTGAAGATACTTGAAGATTCTTTTGACTGCCTGAAGATGAGTTTCCTTTGGGTTGGCTTGAAATCTTCCAACAATTCCTACTGCATGCATAATATCTGGTCAGGTACCTGTCAAATAAAGCAAACTCCCAATCATGGATCTATAAGTGGGTTGGTGAACTACTGCTGATTCGTCATTTGCACTGAGGCTGCATCCTGTAACCATGGGGGTACAAACTGGCTTTGAATCTTCCATGCCATACTTCTTCAAGATCTGCTTGAGGTACTTGGTTTGAGACAAGAAAATACCTCCTTCATTTTGTTGGATTTGCAATCCAAGAAAGTATGTCAATTCTCCAAGTAATGACATTTCAAATTCTTTCTGCATAACCAAGGCAAAGTTCTGACTCATAGCCTCTTCATTGCTACCAAAGATAATATCATCTACATACACAACAAGTATTAGCAATTTGTTATTTTCAACTTTCATATAGAGATTGCTACCTGCTGATCCTTTTGAGAAACCTTGTTTGTGAAGATATTTGTCCAAACGATAGTACCAAGCCCTTGGAGCTTGTTTGAGACCATAGAGAGCCTTTTTCAATCTGCATACAAGGTTTGGATCATTCCCAAGAATGAAACCATTTGGCTGCTCAATATATACTTCTTCTTCTAAGTCTCCATTCAGAAAGGTTGATTTCACGTCCATTTGGAATACCTTGAAGTTTTGAAAGCTTGAGAGAGCAAGGAACATTCGGATGGCCTCAAGTCTTGCAACAGGAGCAAAGGTCTCTTCAAAATCTATTCCTTCTTGCTGCGCATACCCTTTACAAACAAGTCTGGCCTTGTTTCTAATTACTTCTCCATTTTCATTCAATTTATTTTTGAAGACTCATTTAGTCCCTATGACATTTTTATCTTTTGGTCTAGGAACCAATTCCCAAGTATTGTTCTTTTCGATCTGCTCAAGTTCTTCATCCATTGCTTTGACCCAACATTCATCTTTGCATGCCTCTTTCACATTTTGTGGTTCAGTGGAAGAGAGTAATTCCAAATAGCTTGAAGCTTCTGCAATTCTTCTTCTTGTTTGTATTCCTGCTTCTTTCTGCCCCACAATCTGAGATTCTGGATGATTCTTTTGAACATATCTGGATGGAGTCTTCTCTTCTATTCTTGTCTGTGCCTCTGGTTCTTCTTGAGGTTCTTCTTCTTCATCATTCTGCCTTTGAGGGTAGCCTTCATCTTCTTCAATGTCTTCATGATGAACTTGCCTAGGAATATATCCCTTCTCATCAACCACTACATCAATGCTGTCAACAATTCTGCCAAGTCTTTTGTTGTAGCACTTGTATGCTTTGCTATGTGGAGAATAACCAAGAAGAATGCCTTCATCTGCTCTTGGTTCAAGTTTTCCAAGTTTCTCATCAGTATTCTTAATATAACATTTGCTCCCAAAGATTTTGAAATGCTTCACCGAAGGAGTCTCACCACTCCAGAGCTCATGAGGTGTTTGAGTGCTGTTTACTCGGACATTTGTTTTGTTCAGAATAATAACTGCAGCATGTGCAGCCTCACCCCAGAAAGTTGCGGGAGTACCTGATTCATCAAGCATAGCACGAGCCATTTGTTGGATTGTTCTGTTCATTCTTTCCACAACCCCATTTTGCTGAGGATTTCTAGCTGTAGAGAATTCTCTTCTTATCCCATGTTCTTCACAGAAATCGAAAAATTTGTTTGAGGTAAACTCCCCACCTCTGTCAGATCTGAGGCACTTAATTTTGTGTCCTGATTCATTTTCAACCAAAGCTTTGAAGGATTTGAATTTTTCGAATGCTTCATCTTTGTGCTTCATAAGCCCTAACCAGACAAACCTGGAGAAATCGTCAATGAATAATATCAAATATTCTTCTCCTCGAGGTGTCCTTTTCTTAAATGGACCACATACATCTGTATGGACTAGCTCAAGAGGTATGCTGGCTGATCCTTCCTTCTCTGGAAAGTTAGTTCTGGTTTGCTTTCCAAACTGACAAGATTTGCATATAGTGTTGTCTAGAATTTCGATATCTGGAAGGCCACGAACTGCCTGATATTTGCATGCTTTCCTTATTTGTGAAAAACTTAGATGCCCCAACCTCCGATGCCATAGCCAGTGTTCATCATCCTTGCTCAAATAGCATTGTTGTGGTCCTTCTTCAAATATGTATAGATTATTTGGAGTCCTTCTTCCTTTGATCACTGTTTTACCTGTATCAAGGTCACGAACACAACATCCATTTGATCTAAACATTACCTCTGTTCCTTGATCGCACATCTGACTGACACTCAGAAGATTATGCTTCAATACATCAACAAACAAAACATTTCCAGTTTTGACCTTCTCTTTCAATGGAGCAACACCTTTTCCTTTTATGGCTGCAGAGATATCGTTTCCAAAAGAAACTTTCTTCCCATTTTCTAATGCGGTATATGACTCAAGCTTTTCTTTGTCCCCTGCCATATGCTTCGAACATCCGATGTCAATGTACCATAGACTTTCTTGACCTTCTGCATAAAAGGCTATTCCACATCTTTCTGGTTGCGGTTCCTTTATTCTCCATGTTCTGACATTTGAGGTTTGTTCCTTCTGAGTTGTCTTCCGGAACCTGCTCCTGCATTCAGAGTCTTCATGACCAAAGTTATTACAAATAGAGCATTCAACTTCATTTTCAAGAACCGAAAAGTTGTTATAAGTCCTTTTCATGGTTCCAGTCATTCTCCCTTGCTTTTGAGCTTCTCTAGTCATGATTGTCTTGTAGGCAACACATTGAGCTACTTTGTGACCGAAGTTATGGCAAGAAAAGCATTGGCCATTAAAGAAACTTCTGCGATAATCAGATCTATCATCCAACCGATTGTAGCTTCTATTCACATTCATTCTTGGAGCAAATTGGGAAGATTTTACCTGAGGCTGATTGTAGCTTTTGTTTGTTCTTAAGACAGTTTGTCCCCGAATTTCTTGATGGTCTTTATTTGTTCTTGAGGTAAACTGTCCCTGATTCACCTGATGACTTTTATTTGGCCTTTGCTCGCTTCTCCTTGCTGCATCAAGATAGCTTTTAGAGGTAGATGCTTGAGATGTTTCTCCATTATATCCAAGACCTATCTTGATCAGAGGAGATCACTGCACATTGATAATCTCATCCAAGGTTTCAGATCCTTTAACAAATTTAAGATTAATCGCTTTTGTTTTCTCAATCTCCTTTCTAAGACAAACAATCTCACATTCCAATTTTTCAAGATGTTTTTCCTTTTCAGCTAGTTGACATTTTAGAGAATCAATAATAGCACTCTTCTCTTATAAGCAAACTTTGAGATCTTTCTTTTCTTCACAAAAACCTTCTACATCTATAGCATCCATATAGTCATCATCTTCAAAAGCCATTAAAAGTTTATATCTATTACCTTGTTCATCTTCATCACTATTTGAAAGACCATCACTATCTTCATGAGAGTAATAGCTTTTCTTCTTTTCATTTTGTTTCTTGTTCCATTTAACAGGTTCCTTTCCCTTGTCATTCTTATCTTTGTGAGGACATCTGGTAGCATAATGACCTACTCTTCCACAAGCAAAGCATTTAAAAGGTAACTTACCTCTGAACCTTCCAGAACCCCTTTGAAGATTTCTGACAAAATTTGATTCCTCTTCTTCATCTTCTGGCACGTGACTTGCTTCATAATAATCTTCTTTGCCTGAAGCCTTGAAGGCAGCTTCTCTTCTGTCTGATGGACCTCCCTTTCTCATTTCATAAGCGGTTAGAATTCCGTGAAGCTGAGACATAGTGAGAATTTGCAGATTTTCCTTTTCTTCTATGGCAGACACTTTAGATTCAAACTTGGGGGACAAAGATCTTAGAACCTTTTCAACCACAATAGCCTCTTTTATTTCTTCACCCAAGTTTTTCATGCAATTAACAATCTCATCTACCCTAAGGAAATAGTTAGCCACACTTTCATCATTATACATTCTGAGAGTCTCATACTTAATCCTGAGAGTTTGAAGTTTAGCATGCTTTACCTGTTCGTCTCCTTCATAGCTCGTGACAATTTTGTCCCATATTTCTTTTGCAGATTTATAGTGCATTACCTTCATGAATTCTGATTGAGATATACATCCCAATAGAGTATTGACTGCTTTCGCATTTGTTTCATATTTCTTTTTCTCGGCTGCATCTGTAGGAGTAGCTGAAGGAAAAGTGTAGCATGTCTCTATGATGTCCCAAACTTCTGTACCAAGAGATTGAAGATAGGCAGTAACTCTTACCTTCCAATAATTGAAGTTTGTCCCATCAAAAACCGGTGGCCTGATTGATGCTTCTCTCTCGTAGTTGCTCATGATGAACGATCTACCTTCAAGCGATCAAGCTTCTCTAAAGGACCTGCTCTGATACCAATTGTTGGAAATAATACTGAGAGGGGGGGGTGAATCAGTATTATCAGATCAATAAAGCTTTTTCAATGCTCAGAAACATATACGCTACTTCAGTTAAGTGAACCAGCGTGTACACGCTACTGTGTCTAAAGAAACCAGCGTATAACCATAAATCTTATAATTCAGTTAGTTTATCTTCAGTTAAATGCATTAGGACATTATTCACCATATTAAGAGTAAACTATTGCAGTATAACAGAACAGATCATCACACAAAAGCCACACACATGAACACCATGATATAAGGTGGAAACCCAATGTGGGTGAAAACCACCTGCTGCAAGTCGTCTCTATCTTTCTTTAATAAGAACTTCAGTTTATCTTTTGTACTGGTGCAGCCTTATACCAGTACGCAGGCTACAACCTGCAGAAGGCTTCAACCTTCTCTCGTTCTCCAAACTTCCTTGGAAGGGAGCTCCAACCCCCTTTGCTCTTGTACTAGCTAAGATACTAGGACGTAGGTGCAGGCCTACAATCTTCTTTCCTTCAGGTACCACTTTTCATACATTTTCAGACTGGATATTCCTGAAGCACAACATTACAATCTGAAGACCACAATTCATTCAACTTTCATAGCAGATTACAAAACAACCAATACTCGCATCAACAATATTTGAATCACTGAACCACTGAAAACCTGTCAAACCCAGTCACCAGAACACAGTGCAGACTACAAAACTCTGCAATAACAGTCAGACCCAGCTGCAACCCAAAAATCAAGCTCCAAAAGATACACGCTACTTTAATGAAGGCAACCCGCGTATACACGCTGTTTTACCGAAGACAACCTGCGAACAGATCTAAAAATAATTTTTCATAACTTGCAGCTGTACCAGATATCAGTTATACCCAGAACATAACATTGCGTCAGTATGCAGATCTAGAAATACGCATAATCAACCATATAAAGATAGTTCATTTCAAACCATTTGATCCCGATCTCTCCTTAGATCTTGTTCTCCATCAACCGATGAGATCTCTCCTTAGCTCAGATCAAGCAATACATCATCAACCAATAACCTGCATACTGGATCTAATACTTCATCAGATATTCAAGCCTTTTTCAGATGCATTTGCCTAATGATCTTCTTCTCCTTATATAGCCTTAGGCCTTGCTCAATACCTCGGGCCAAAACCATAGTAACACAATACCATCAACTTCAAAACTAGGGATCAACACGTCCGTCGAGACACCATGGTCCAAAACCATAGGCACAACTTCCAAGGAATAACCGCCATGGACCAAAGATAAGTTTTCCACATACACGCTCTTTTACTGAAGCCAACCTGCGTGTACACGTGACTTGGTATATAGCGAACCTGCGTATACGCGACTTGGTATATAGTGAACCTGCTTGTATACGCGACTTGGTATATAGTGAACCAGCGTGTATATATTTTTCTTCATACTTGTAGACTGATCATCAATTCCTTGCTGCTATCCTTCTGCACTATGATTTGTCATCAGTGTGATTTGCCATCAAGGACAACACTTGTCTCATAATGCCAACATTGTTATACTGCCATTCCTTTTTACTTATTTTGTAAATTACGATACTAGCGAAGTGTGTAACCACTCACAAGAAAATGGTTTGTTACACTCGTCACGTGAGGAAGATGATTCTATTATGTGGAGCATTTGCAAAACCGTTAAAATTTATTTATCTTTGGTAATTCCAAACTAGGAACCTGATGCTTTAATAAACCCGTATAATCATGATTCTTTTTCTTATGAGTGTCATTCGACTTACTATTTTCCCATCAACGCATCAAATGACAATCCTTTTACATGCTTTTATTTTTATGGTTTAACATCTCACTATCCGAGTACTCATCAAGAGGTTGACGCACTTCTGCATTCGCAGATGGTTATGTCAAGTTATCCCTATCTTGACACGCCTGCTGAATATGATCAGATCTGTTTCTCCTCACAATATTCTCATTGTGATCATGTGCCTTTAATTTAAAATTCATCTTTTCAAATATTTCAGGGTTTTCAAGAGGATTGTCACAAATTTTACGATCCAATCATTGAATGGTTGGAGCAATATTACTTGGAAAGCTCCATCACAAATAACAAGTTTTGATCTTTCTGTGTCCTTGCTAAGGAGTTATGTGTAGTTGAAGACACATCCACAAGAAGTTTTCGAGTTTTGTTGAATGATGGTTTTCATCAAAAAGGTAAGAATGTGAACTGGTTAGAAGTAGTGGCTATGGCCTATGTTTCTGCTAACATGAAAGATCGTTAAATTGTTGTGCAATTTATTCAAGTTATTAGATGTTCTGTTGCACATTTCTTTATATCATTTTTAATTTCTTATATATTTTTGAATGCAGGTCAGAAGAAATTACGATGGCTTCATTGGAAATTTCATTATACGTGACCCCGACCTTCTAGATGATTAGGTTAGGAGTAGGTTTAGTTTCATATTAGTTTACCTACACATCCATCTTTCATTCATTTTCTGTAGTTTTTCTTGTGTTTCCTCAATTTGGTTTCACACCATCTTTTCAGTTAGCCTCCTTCCATTTTGTATTCTTGTTTTTCTTCCTTGTTGTGTGTTGTATTTTCTTTGTTTTGTAAGCCCTTGCATGAAGATCCTTTGTTGTCTCAAAAGGGAATGTGGAAAAATAGAAGAGTACTTTGTGACACTGCAACATTTGGATAACTCTATATCATTTTTCCTTGTCTTGGTTACATCTTTTGGTTGATGATGTTCCAATGAAAAATATGATCCTTGCATTAAGAACTCCTTATGTTGAACCATGATCTTCGTGTCTATTTTGGAAAGCTCACCCCTACAATCAAGTTTTTATGTTTCTTTTTTTCAAGCTAATCCAATCAACTAGAGAAGGAAAAGCGAGAAATATAAACAAGCAAACCAATATCAGAGGTCTTATATATGCTTCTCTTAAGGGAAAACCTCTCCTTCTCTCAATAAGTCAGGATCCCTCCTCTTCCCATGAAATAAATAAGTGTCAATGCACAGTCCTATATAAGATAAATACATAAAGGTGAAAGAAGATAAGGGCTTCTTACACAGAGAGGTGAAGCAAGAAACTCTGTCGGGGTACTATATAGGCTTGCTGGAAGCGGAGCAATGCTTGTGTCCATGAAGTGACTATGTCGAGGTATTTTCTAGGCCTGTTGGTAGTGGAACAACACTAGAGATGAAAAACTATACTCTCAAGTTCACAAATTTCATTACCTTGTCCTGATTCGGAACATTTTGTGATCATTGATCCTATTTTTGTGTTTAACCGAGTAAAGGAATGAAGGGGACTATGTTTATGCATGGGGTAAGTGGTGAACCCATGGTAATCTGAATGATGAATCAATACTCTTTGAAGAAATAGACCCTGTGTGAAATAATTGACCAAGGCAGAGAAGCTGGAGTTCTACTAGTGCGTCACCAAGTGTTGTCGTTATGGATCTTGTGATTATTCATTACATGGTCACTTCTTGATCGATCGAAGTCACTTGCTCACACATGATGAGTTTGCAACGAGTTCATGAATGCATTCTTCCATGCAAGATTGAACAAGCATAAGAACAGTTCATCAAGGTAGTTTATGTGAAATTTTCAACCCATGTCGACAGTGAGTGTGCATTGTCATTGACAATCCCTCACTTTTGGTTGCATTTGTACTTCTATTTTGGTGAGTTTTTCAAACTGTCACTTTTTCGCACCTTCATTTTCGCAAAAAAAAATTTCATGCTTTAGACTATCGCTCTTGCTTTCTTTCACTTTAATTAATTTCATTTTCATGTCATCTTCACTATGGGATGTGTCTCTTTCACTATCGTTCACATATCGCAAGTGTCTCTCTCCCTTTTCTCTTCATATAGTAAATGTTGGCTTTACGCATGTTAGTTGTCGCAGAATGTGTACACTATAATTTTGTTGGTTTCAAGGGTTTATCTTCATGAAAATGAGTTGATATTACCATGAAAACACATGTCGCACTCATTCCCAATGTTTTAAGCATTGTCGCACAAGTGTCGTCACAAAGTGTATCTTTAGTGTCACACTTGCCGTAAAGTCGTTGCAAAGTTGTCACATTGAGGGAAATTTGTTGTCAACATGTTCTAGATGATGTATGTTTTTATTTCATCAAGTGTTCTAAGTGTTCTAAGTATGTCAAGCCATATCATTGTTCGCATCAGCCTCACTGATGCCACACTTAGCCACTTTTCAGAAACTTCCCTACAACCTAGCCTCATCTGACTTTCCTCAACTATGAATTATGAAATTCCAACCCTCAAGCTGCAACCCTGTCCCTTGACAATGTGCAATGTGTAGTTCCTTCCTCCTAGGTTTGTGTACTACATAGTTCCAGGGCTTAAGCCTAGACCTTGGCCCCCAGAATTGCGCAATACATCCCTTCATCCTGGCCCCAACTCGGCATTGCGCAATCTCTGAGCTCAAGCCCAAACCCTGAGCTCTTCAACTACGCAACTGCACAATCACTAGTTTTTATTTGCCTCCCAGAACTACACAGTTGAATAAAACAGTGGAAAACCCTGTATTCTGACTCACTGAACCTCGAAAGCGTGTAATTTGCCTACACAGTCCAACCTAAACTGCACATTGTGCAGTATCAAGGCTCAAGGCTCTACCCTGAGCTCTTTAACTATGGAATTGTGCAATCACCTGGTCTCCTCTATCTTCCAGAACTATACAATGGGTAAAATCTATGTTCAAGCCCTCATCCTAGCTCCCTAAGCTCCCCAACTGCACAATATTTTTGCTCAGTCCAAGCCTAAACTACGTATTGCATAGTCTTAAGGCTCAAGCCTGACCCTTGACTACCTAATTTGTGCAATTGTGCAGTCACTGAGCCTCTCCCTCAGCCTACCACCCAATTCTGGCTCAGTCAATGGATCATCATGCAACATCTTAGATATGAGTTTATTAGACTAATGTTGTCTTGTCATGAGTGGATTGTAGATGCAATAAATCTACAATGCTATGGAAAGATGATGAAGAAGGAGATGGCGAAGGATAACATGCTAGAAGACACATATGGAGCTAAAAATACAAGATGATCATCAGGCAAGAAGATGAAGGAACAGTGGATTACAATAGAAGACCAAATATCAAGACTGCATGAAGTCTCCATCTAATTCACAACCCTTTGGAGGGTAGACATGAAGAAGAAATCATATCTCTCATGAAGATGAAGCATTGGATACATCTCTTATTGAGGACAGAAATAAATAAACAACAAAAAGGATAGCTTGGCATTGCCACATCATCATACAACCCATGTCATCAGTTTCATGTCATGTCTAGTCACGAGTCATCATATGCCACATCATTATTGTGGATTATGTAATTATCTATTCAAAATGTATTGTAAAGTGGAAGTCCAAAGGACACATTCAAAATATGAAGAGTCATGTAAAATTTGAAAAGTCATAGGAAGTCAAATAGTCATGAGGGTAGTCAAATAGTCACAAGGAAGGTGAAGCATCACCTCATTGGTTATATATACACCCTCATTGTATGAGCAAAGGAATTTTCTCCTTGGCTCCTCCCACAAGAAAATAGAGATACCAGCTAGTTCTTTTGAGGAGAAAAGAGTGGCTCGAATGCACCACTATTGGAGCTAGTAGTGTTCATTGTATACATGTGTCTTATAAATTTTACTTAATATCATAAGCCTTCTGGCCAACATGTTCTTCATGCATGGATTATGAATATTTGTAAGATTGTTCTATGAAAGTTTGTAATTCATGTTTTCATTTATTTGTGCTAAATTATTTGAACTATTTTGGTTATTTTGGTACTTATCATATTGAGAATGTGTTGTAATGTTTATTATCGCTATCACATTCTCATGGACTATTCCACTAGATATTAGACATATCTTTCTTGTTGTATTGGTTGCAATGACCACCGCATCTTTGTGGACTATTCCATTGGATTTTGAATGGATTCTTCTTGTTTATGTGTATCTCTAATAGGGTGGTACTATTACCTCTCTCTTAGAGGCTCACTTATCTTCCCCCTCCACAGTAAAATAAATTTGACACACATATGAATGAACATTCACTAGGAACAACCTCTTTCTTTTCAAAGGGACATTTACACTCCTCCCTCTTGTTGATAGTTAGAGCAAGGGAAAATATGTAAGAATACACAGAAACTGAGCTAATGCTCCGCATGGGGCTTGTATTCCAAATGGTGTGAGGTCTAATTAGAAAATCACATTATGGAAACCCCTTTTTGATGGATTTTCAACACTGTCAACAACTATCTATTTTAGTAGTAAGAACAGTTCTAAATTTGAGCTAAATTATACAATCACTGAAAAGGAACTCCTAGATATGGTACACTCTTTCAATAAGTTTAGGCACTACATCACTGGATATTAAAATTTTTTCCACACTAACCATGCAACCATCAAGTATTTAGTGAATAAACTTGATATCAATGCTAGGATAATTATATCGTTGTTATTATTGTAACAATTTGATTTAACTATTATTGATAAACTAGGGAAAGAGAATGTGTTTGCAGATTTCTTGTCAATGCTGACTTTGCATGCAGGGAATGCAGAGATGGTATATTATCAACTCCCAAATGAACACCTCTTTTCCATCTCGGTGATATCTCCTTGGTTTGATGATATAGAAAACTACTTGGTTTTTGGGAGGTTCTATCGTAATATAGAGCACTATTATTAGGAAGAGTACCCCATTCACTTGGATTGGGGGAAATCTTTTCAAGTTGGGAACATATCATATTTTGAGAATATGTGTGATGGAAGAGGAGGTCTTTGACATCCTCTCGACATGTCATGACATAACTTATGGAGGCCACTTTGCCTTCAACGTTCTACAAGTTGGTTACTACTGGCCCACTCTACATCAAGATTCAAAAAGGTAAACCACTAGGTGTGATCAGTGCCAAAGGATGGGCAAGCCCACACCTAAGGATGAAATTGCCCTACAACCTCAAGTGACTCTGGATCCATTTGTAATATTCCTAATAGGAAATTAACAGTGAATAACAGAAAAAGGTGCTCGTGAACAACACCAAAAAATTGAAAGCATACATAGATATCAAAATACACATATATTGGCACCAAAATTGGGTATTTATAGTAAATTTTGAGGTGAATAAGTACAATATGGTGAAGGTACGCAAGGTTTTGCAAAACCAATATAGCAACATAATACAAGAGAAATAGCAGGAACAAGGCAAGAGAATAGTAGGCTACTAGCATTTGTAAGTGCCAATAAGAACCGAGGGAATGCAGGTCGAGGCGAGATAGGGTTAGGCCATGGATGGAGCTAGGGTTTAGGAGTTGAGTATAGACTGCATGCGGGAGGCCTGCAGGGCCGAGAATGCGATAGGAGGTAGTACGGGAGGTGACCAGTTGGCTTTGGTAGACCCGAGGTTGTTAGGCACAGGAGGACTGAGGTGGACAGGTGGAAGGCGGCTGGAGCAAATGGATTTTGAGGCAGGAAGTCCCATAACCACATGATCTCTTTCAGAGAATGGAAATAAGTGATGGAATGAAGTTCAGGTTGAAGGTAAGATGTGTTGTCATCTCCTACCCTCAGCACGCGCTTGAAGCCAAAACAGAGAAGGCATTTTTTCCCACTAAGAAGTTATCAAGGAACAAACAGGAAGAAGATGGTCAAACCAAGAAATTCTGTTGATCTAGACCCCAAGCCTAGGGACATACTGTCGGTTTGGGGTCTGGAGGTAATGGACTGGAACATAGAGCGGTATATTCATCCAGCTAGATGATCAGGGAGGAAGAAAGGAGGTTCGGAAGCGGGTTGGAAGCAAAGTAAAACCCTAGGGATCTTGGAGGAAATTCTAGGGCTATCATGTGTGGCAATATGGGAAGGGAAGCAGTTGTAGGAGAAACCTTCCATGTTGGATCACAGAGTGGTGGATAACGAAGCTTTCCAAATAGGTTTTGACCCATCTCGTCCTCACAGACATTTTTATTTAGGAAGGTTAGAGGACATCATAATCAGTTGTGGGTTTATAAGTAATGACGAACGGAGCACCTGCCAAGTGGTGGGGTTAGGGTTTGGGCAAGAGGAGACCACGTTGATCCTGTCTCAAGCTCATGTAGCCAGTAACCCTCACACAATTAGACGAAACAAGGCCCTACAAAAAAATCCAGTCAGAGGGGTGGGGATTGCTGGTTTGTTAGAAATAGCAGAGGGTTTGACAGAGGATTGGAAGGCGGTCGGGGAAAGTCTAAAGAAGAAAAGGGAATTAAGTGGATAGAGGCTTGGAAAGGGAGTGTAAGCGAAAAGGAAGGACAGGAAGCAAACAAGGCACTGATAACTGGAGCAGAAGACCCAAATCAAGCAAGAGGAAGGTTTGTCGAAGGGCTCAGAAAATCTAGGAAAGAGGGGAGTGCAGGAACTCTCCCGGAAGCAACAGCCAATGTGGAAAGAAACTCATAGAACAAGGAGGAAGGGATACGACAATGACAGGTAGGGGAGAAGAGGAAAAAACAAAAAATAATAAAAAAAGGTGAATCTATAGCAAATCTGATCCTAGGAATGGATGTTAAAATCGATGAGGCCATGGAGGTTGCAGAATTAACCCTGGTAGGAAGGGCTAGAGGTAAGAAATACTCTGCCAACTTTATTCAAGAATGGACCTCATAAAATTGGCAGGAAGCACCGGACACTACTTTTTAGGTCACGACACTGGAAAAAGGATGGTTCATGGTTAAGTTCGGGAGGAGAGAAGCAGTGGAATGGGTTATGGCAAGGAACTGATGTTTCGGGAGACACCCAATATTCTTCAAGAAATGGAACCCCATGTTTGATGCACAGAGGGAAAGGGTGGATGAATTACCTGTTTGGGTCCGCATGTCCAGACTCCCACCGTTCCTTTGGGTTGAATCAGTTTTCAAAGCCATTGGAAACCACCTAGTAATATTCATGGAAGCAGACATGTCGTTTCTACAGACAAGAGACCAGGGGATGGCCCATATACTGGTAAGATTAAACCCTCGTTCAACCTTGGCAGAGGAAATTCATTTACAATATAAGGATTTCAAGTACGCCCAATTATTAGACTATGAACACCTATTTTTCAGATGTCACGAGTGTCACAATTATGGACACCTGGCAAAAGAATGTTCGTTGGGGTTTAGGTGTAGAAGAAAGCATAGGAAGGCAGAGGCAGGGGTAGCAGAAGAGGAGGAAACCAAGGAAGGAAAGTCAAAGAAAGGTGCGGGAGACGACCAGATGGACATAGCCAGGCCTCAGGAGGACGTAGTAGAGATCATCGAGGCGAAGGAAGAAGGGTACCCTGGAATACATCCATTTCAGCAGCAAGAGGAAACAAAGCAGGATCCAGAACCAACAACAAAAAAGACCAGGAGTTAAACTCACTCAAAAGAGGGTACGGGTCCGGTCTCTACCCTACCTCCTTTTACTCCTGCTCATTCTTTGATTATTTCTGAATCATCGCTTGGTCCTTCCAGGCATCAGAATATTGTTATTCCCATTTCAAATATAGCAAACAATCAATTGGAGAGTATCATTACATCAATCCCTGATCTAGATCTCAACCGAAAGAATGCAAAGCGTGAGGGTGGCTCAATTCTCGTAGATACCCCAGCTGTGAAACCCTCCTACAACCTTAGACCTCGTGAGAAAACACCTCCTCCATGGGAGATGGTGGGCGGGATCGATATGTAGAACCCCCAAGCAGGGGACCGAAGGCTCGAGGGAGGAAAACAAACTTGTCTAAGGCTCAGCTGAGAGCCAAACTAGACATTGCGAATGGGAAGCAAATGTCCATCTCTGGGGCGCTTAGAGAAGCAAAATCCCCCCCTGAGATAATCCAATGATCATCCTCTCCCTGAATTGTAGGGGCTTAGCCAGTAACCCAAAATAATTGGCTCTAAAAGAGGTAGTCTGCAATTACAATCCCAACATTCTACTACTCCAAGAAACATTGGGAGCAAGAGAAGAAGTTTCAAAAACTCTAACTAAATTAATGCCAGCATGGAGTATCTGGCATTGGATGCCAAAGGCCGCTTCGGGGGATTAGAATTGGGAGTAAAATAAGGGAAGTTAAGAGTCCTGAACACCTAGGGGATGGACCAAATGATGGGGATTGAAGTTTACTCCCTAGAGATCTGCACTAACCTATTGATTCTCAATATTCATGGGCCCTGTCAAAGCAGAGTTCAGTTATGGAATAACCTCTACTCTAAGTCTCTCATGGATAACCCGAATCTGGTGATTGGGGGTGATTTAAACTTCTCTCTAGGTACAGCCGAAACTTGGGTTCCCTCTGCTAGAGAAGACCCGCTCTCAGACTTTTTCACAAAAATCATCAAAGAGAGTAAGCTGCTAGACATAAACCTGCTAAAGCTAAGGTCTACCTGGAGGAATAGGATAACATGGGAAGATCGGGTGGCCAAAAGACTAGATCAGTTTCTCATGAGAGAGGAGGTAGCAGCAAATATCCCAGGTTTTCATCAGTGGGTTGGGGAAGGAGGTGATTTTGATCATCTACCAGTCCTGTTAGAACTAAATAGGCATCCCAAAAATCCGACAGCTCCCTTTAAATTTAATCTAGCTTGGTTAATGGAGGATTCTTATAACATTCTTTTTAAAGAAACCTAGAGACCTGTGAAGTTCAATGAGACTGGGGACAAATCCTACCACTTTATGGAGAACCTAAAATGCCTTAAGAATGCCACAATGGAATGGGCCAGGGCCAAGACAATGAAAGAATATGAAGACCTAATCCAAATAGGGAAGGAACTAGATGTGTTTGAAAGTCCGGAAGCTGATGGATATGAAACTCAGGAAAAAAGGGATAGGATCAAGATGCTGGAATCCCAAAGGAGAAGAATAGTGGCACTTGAAAAGTAGGGCCATCTGGCTAAGGGCTGGGAATGAAAACACCAAATTCTTCCAAAATTATGCAAAAGGAAGGAAGAACGTGAACACCATTTGGTCCTTAAAATCAGGAGGAAGGCAGACAAGAACTTTTGAGGAACTATCATTAATGGGAATAAGACACTTCCAAAATCTCTTTACAGCTCCTTTGAAAGTGTCACTATCAGAATTGATCCAAGCAGCTCAAGATTTCCCTTGTTTTGCAGATGAAGGGGATTTTGTGGAGCTCATGGGGGAAGTCACAAGGGGGGAGGTCGAAGGAATCATAAAATCCATGCCAAAGGATAAGAGCCCCAGACCAGATGGCTAGATAGTGGAGTTGTTTCAACATTTCTTCGAGATAATAGGCAGTGAATTGACTGAAGTGGTTGAAGAGTCTAGAAGGAAAGGTGCAATCTATGCCCCTTTTAATGCAACCTTCATAGCCCTCATTCCTAAGAAGGAAGACCCAACCTATTTCAAGGATTTCAGACCGATCTCCTTATGCAGCTGTATCTACAAAATTATAGAAAAGGTGATTGTTGTTAGATTAAATCCTTTACTATCCAGGCATATATCAAAAGAACAATTTGGATTCTTGGATGGGAGACAGATCCATGAGGCGATGGGTGTGGCCCAGGAAACCATTCATAGCATTAAACAAAAAAAAAATCAAAGGAGCAGTAGTGCAAATTGACCTATCTAAAGTTTATGATAGAATCAGTTGGATGTACCTACGTATGTTATTCACCCATCTGGGGTTTTAAGTAGACTTTATAAATTGGGTCATGGGATGCTTGACCAGTGTGAGATTTGTGGTGCTAATTAATGGAGCAGCATCCCCCTTTTTTCAAGGACAAAGAGGACTGAGACAAGCCTGCCCCTATCTCCTCTCCTCTTCCTCCTTGTGGCAGAAGGACACAATTAGCGACTCCTAGAGGCCAAAAGAAAAGGCAATATTCATGGAGCGGAAGTGGTTTTCAACCTTTACATAACCCATCTATTTTTTGTGGACAACATCCTTCTCTTCAGCAATGGAATAAGGAGCAAAACAAAGGAGATAAAAAGGATGTTGGACCTCTTCCTTAAGGCAACGAGCATGCAAGTGAATAAGGAAAAATCCCATCTACTGTTGGAAGGATTCAATATAATGGAAGCATTGAATATAGATGAAGACTTGCCCTTCGAAGAACGGAAGTTAGAATACAGATTCAAGTATCTGGGATTCTTCGTAAAACCACACTCATACAAGAAATAGGATTGGTTCTGACTAGTAGAAAAAATAGAATCGAGGATCAACCATTAGAGTTTCAAATGGTTGTCTAGAGTAGGAAGACTAGCAGCATTAACATGGGTTCTGAAAGGAATCCTGGAAAGAATCAAACAAGTATGCAGCCAATTTCTCTGGGTAGGCTCCAAGGAGGAGTCGGCACTGCCCTGGGTGGCATGGGATAAGGTGGCAAGGCCAAAGGAGTGGGGAGGATTGGGAATAAAAGATTTAACATATTTTGGGCCATCTCTAGCAGCTAAGCTGGGATGGATACTAATAAAGATGGATAACCTATGGACGATAGTAGACAAACGAAAGTACATCGACCCCATTCCTTTGGATGATTGGATCAGGAAACCAAATAAGAAGAAAGGAAATGTTTCAGTGGTGTGGAAAGCCACTTTAGATGCTTTCAATATCATATAACAAGGTCTTTCCTGGCGAGTAGGGAACGAAGAACAAGTCGGGATAGGGAAGGACCCATGGGTGGGGTGTAATGAAGGATTTTCACTCCCCCGGGTCTCATAAACCAACTAGACATCAGAGGCATTCAGTACATAAGCCAGATTGGGAAAAATAGTCACTCCACCATCTCAGGACAAGCCTGGTTGTCTGGGACCGACTTAAACCTTAATCAATAATGGAAGGAGGAGTGGCATAATTTCATCAAGGAACTGTCCAAGTCTAATCTCGGGCTAAGAGATAGACTAGATCAGCTAGTATGGGCACATGTGGCCACGAGCTCTTATTCTCCTAAATAAGGATACAAATTTATTATGTCAAGAAAAGGATGGGGGAATCAGGAATGGTGGGTTAGCCTTATCTGGAAGCTACAATGCCCAACCAAAGCTCAGATTTTCTTCTGGTGCATTCTCCGAAATAAAGTGCCAACTTGGGATATACTATAGAGGAGATACAAGTCGGGCCCATTAAGATGTGCTTTATGCAAAAATGAAGTAGAAATGATCCAACATCTCTTTTTAGAATACCCGTTCACAAAGAATGTATGGAAGGAATCAGGGAGACTGATTTAGATTAGGATGACCTCAGAAAGGGGGTCACTAGCGGAAGCATGGAATAAATGGTGGAAGGATTATCCTAAAGGAAATTTGAGGAATTTACCCCTAATCATAGCATGGGGTACCTGGTTGGCTTGAAACAATAGTATATTTAAAGAACAGAACCCCTCAGCAGGGCATATCGCTGTAGGATGCACAACAATCAACTCAAGTATTCCCGAGCCAATTTGGGACGCATTGCCATGACTTGTAAGAGAAGAAAAAATAAAGGAAGGAACCCCATGGGCTTATTTTGATGGGGCATCTGATCAAAATAACAAATGTGGGGCAGGATTGGTGATCCACCTAAATGAACACACAAGCCTCAAAGCCTCTGTGAGATTGGCGATTGGAACCAATAACTTCACAGAACTTTCTGCCTTAAAACTTCTCCTATGTTGGCTTACCCACATGGGCATACATTCGATTCAGATCTTTAGGGATTCGATGAATATCATTAAATGGTTCAATGGCGTGAGCAGATGCCAGAATTACATTTTATCCCCGATATTAGAAGAAGCAAAACATTTTAAAAAAATAATGATTTTTCTCTATGTCATATATACAGGGAATGTAATAGCACAGCAGACCAGCTTTCTAAAGAGGGTCTATAGCAAGATATGGACATTTGGAGGATAGAGGAAGCAGACTGGGATGAGATCCATGTGTCAAATCAACCACAATATACATAATGTTGACATACTAATCTGGTTTATCTTTTTATGATAGTTATTTTATTTTCCTGCCTCAGTTTCTTGTCTACGGCAAAACAATTTTTTCTTTATAATTCTTGTATCTAAAAAACATTATCATCAACCTGGTTAAAACACTTTTTAAACTTATAGCTAATCCCACTCTTGTTTGGCCTGTTTTCCTCTTTGAGGAGGCCCAAGAATGGTTCAAGACATATCTTTTGAGACTCACGTATACATATGTTATATAAATTTTTCTTTTTATATTTTTGGAGACCAATTACTGAAATCTAATCTCATTTGGATTGTTTTCCTCATTGAGGAGGTCCGGGATAAATTGATTAGTGAATTTGTTTTTAGCAAAAATGAGATGGTAGAGTTGGAAGACACTCAATTACCATTTCATAACAACTCTATGATTTGAACAAAGTCATACAGTTTATTGAATGCTTAAATGCATATACTATGTAACTTATTATAAATGTTAATAAAAAGTTCAATTTTTTCCTTGGAAGAAAAAAAAGTACAATATGGTGAAGGAAATAGGAACCTAGGCTTGCTACAACAAGAAAGAAAAATAAAAAGTTTATAAATCTTTGTCAAAGTGCTCAAATATCAACCCAGCTAATATTTTTGCAGACCAAGTAAATTATTGCTCCTGTTGCTGGAAGAAAATGGTGATATATGCCACTCCTTTTCTCAGAAACTCCTGAAATTGCAGTTGGTGACTCTCCAAAATTTTCTTAGAAAACTCCAAAAAGGAATCTGCCCCAAACCTACCACCCATAAAACCCACAAAATGGTGCAAATTACCAGCAGTTGTTGATTTGAAAGAGACACTTGTTTGATTCCTCTAGAGTACTCAAAAAATTCAGCCTAATTAACCTTTCCCTCTCCTCAATAAACCTGGAAAAACCCAGAAAGGGTGGGGCCTAGTTCCAACCTTCTGAAATTTCCCCCAAATTATGTGAGCTCCCTCTTCAGCTGGTTAATTTGTACTGCCTCAGAAATAGTTTCCAAATCCATCCAAAATTAGTTGAAAACTCCTCCAAGAATTCTCCTTATGTCCCCCTTGCAAATCCTCAACCCAACGTTAGTTCAAGCTCCCACAACCTAGGTGCTCCTCTAATGACTACGTTGGCTCAATCAATACCACTTTTTCACTAGCCCAAAAAGAATAAATTTGGCCTATATGTAGTCCACTCAATTTTCCCCTCAAACCACTACAAAAAAAATGTTAGGTACCAAGATAATGTGCCTCTAAATTTCTAGAACCAACACTATCATGTAACCACTCCCCTGAGATGTGTGTGGTCCTTTACTACACTCAATCTGCTCCTCAACAACTCAAATTTCCTATGTAGACCATCCAATACAACTTCAACAACAAAGATCCCCTAGGGTGGCACTTGAAGTCCACCGAAGAAGGAGTTGAGATTTCCCCTCCAAAATATTCTGTGTTGAACAAAACTTTGTTGACCCATCTAAACAACTTGAACAAACAATGGTTTGAATATCAAATTAGCAAAAGTACCAATTATTGCCCTCACCCTTCTATTTTAAATTGTTGCCTTACCTTTCCTTATGGGTCCCTCCTCCAAATATTTCTACCTCCCTTCACAAGATCAATTTTTCCTCCAAGGGGTGCATATTACTTGAGGGGTGGCCCACACATTCCACCCACTCCATAATTTTTCCCCTTTTTTCTAAAGTGGGGCCTTCTCTTTACCCAAAAATCAAATCTTCCTTTGATTTCTCCGTTCTCCTAAGGTGTGGGCCAAAATATCTTCCAATTTCTAAAATATAAAAAAATGGAAATTATTCTTAACAAAATTAATTAATTTAGGGACATCACAGTCCTCCCCACCAAAAATTTCTTGTCCTTAAGCAATGCCTAAAACAAGCACCCTCTTGATCAGTTGACCCAAACAATCACTTCACCCAATACCGGGGTCCTAAATGTACCACCCGACCATCCCTGATCTCTACCATGTCATACCAAGATCCCAAGACATCCTAGTCAACATGAGGCATCCCTTCCTCCTCTTGTTTTCCATCTCATCATAGGCACCATACACCCTCTGCATACTGCCACTAAGTGGAGCATCATGGTGGTATAAATATTGGTCTTATCCTCATGAAGCTGCTCTACTAAATAGTCCCTCTTGTACGCTTCAGGAGTAGAGTCTTGAAGTTGCAATCCAACCTTATGGGGTTGAGTCCTCATCCGCATGAGCCTCCCCTAGTCTCCTCTAGTTAATTTCCCTTCCACACTATGGAATATCCCCATGCCATCAATGAATCACTGAAACCTGATGGAAGATCCGAATGACCCTCCCCTCTAGAAACTAGCTCACTTCTATAGGTAGCTGAACTACTAAGTATTGTGACACTAGGGTCCCATGCCCATCACAACAAGGAACTTTCCTATTAACCCTACGACACTCTGGCCATCACTTGCTACCTAACATGCTCATACCAGAGCCTCCTCTCCCATAACTCTTGGCCATAATATATGTGATGATCGAGGCTAATCCCAACCTGCCAAAGTGACTCAATGGTGCCATCGCCTAACACTCCATGGTTGGCCCGAATCTGAGAAAAAAATTACCTCGCCATATAGTGAGGGCTTCGGTGATCCTCCATGTGTGTGCCTCAGAATGAATCATATTGCATGTTATCTTGACCATGCTCATTGAGAAGTGGAGTATCCCACCACCCCACTGGATCCCTAGGTCCCATAACCATACTGGAGGTCCACAACTCCCAATCCTCACTGCCTATCGTTTGATATGATGCTAGCTATTTGGACCCCTATGCCCTTGTCTCTAACTCTTGTATGTATCCAATACGTAGGCACTGAGCATCAATAACTTGTGCCTTGAATGACCAACTTATCTGCACCTGCCAAATCACATAAAAATATATGTTATCCCAAGCTCCTAATGATGTGTCTGGGTACTATCGGAAGCCCAGGAATCATCCCGCCAATAAGTACTACCATCCCCCATATCTCACACTCACCTAATGCCTCGAGTTGTCCAGCTGAAAGAGAACCACACAGCTCCCTCTCAGTCACCTCCCTAAGTGTGAGCCCAGGGGTGGAACATATGTTACCTCAGCAATAAACCACACCATCCCTAAGCCTGTATCTATGAACTTGTGCACCTACCAAGTGTCTCAACTAGAGATTATCCTCCCTACCCATGACACGTGGTGTCTCATCCAACTACCTAGGGTGAGCCTCCCATGTCCTTCTTCCTTAAAAGAGAGCATCAAGGGGAAACAACCAAAATCTCTACAACTATAAGAAACATTGGAGGTTGATGGTTGGGTAGCTCCCCAAGGGTATGATCAAGAGTCTGTTGGGATGTTGAAAAGTAATCCTATGGACATCCCTCTCTCTGCATCAGACTTGTTGATAACCCAAATGAAGACCTTCCTTTGCTAAACATGGTGTCCCGAGATGCTCAACAATGTCCTCATTAATCATGGGTGAGTTTCACCCACTGGTACACCTAATGTCATTGTCCATAAGCTTCCTTGGAAGAAATGCTCCAAGAGCCCGCCGAGTCGCATCCCACTACATACCACCAAGTATCCTCATACTCCTCAGCATGCCACTATACGCTGTGAATTTTCCCTGTACACCACTTGATTATCCTGTATTTTGTTGTATCACCCTGTACCATCGAGTGTCCCATATGCACCAATGCATATATCATTCAACTAACAAACCCAATGTGGTGTGAGTCGCTACCCTCACTCCATGGTGTAAATTCATTCACCGTGGCAGACTACCATGCACCTCCGTGATCACCTACAACCCACTACTCAACTTTGTATGCTCCTACCCACCACTAGATGCCATGATCTAAAGTTGAGATAGTATGCGCCAGCCCACACCCTACCAATATCGCCACCTCCTTTGTCACATCAACACTCCCTCTTATGGGTGGGCCTCACCTCCAAATCCTCCCTGAGAGACATAAGAGGTGAATCCCATATGTACTAGTGGAAATTCCACAACTGTGTTTCTCCTCTGTGACCACTATGCCCCACATAAGTGGGGATATTGGTTCCTTTATCTCTATGTTCTTCAAATGTTCTAAATTGATAACCTTATTTTTATTTCATTATTTTTTTTTATTGTTGCTCTATATTTTTCCATTTTCTTACTTTTCTTAATCACTACTCTACAAGAGCTACCACAAAAAATATATTATGTTATTAAACCCCATACATCCCTTTCTTCATTCTCCATCTCTTCTACTTTTATGAGAATTTTTTTTTTGTGCCAACGGATGAGCCCCGGCATTACAAGAGTTTTGTAACTCCTAAGGTGATCAACTTTAATTATAAATATGGAGTTCGTACAAAATTAATAGATATCAATACTATTTGTATAGCAGTAAATATTCTACTTGGGTTGATATAATGCAGTGAATGAGGAGTTAAGATGCACAAGGACCACTCTGCTACAAGCAGTGTGTTATCACAAAATCGTGTACTAAGGGCTGCTACTTAGCAAGATCTCATGCAACTATTTCAAACCAGGATTTAGACTAAGGCTTAGCCTCCTTAGTCAGAGAGGGCTCTCTCACAGATTTTTGATATGAATTAATAACAAGAAAAGATGGCTAACTCTTCAAACAGTACATGAAAATAAGCTGGTTGGAACAACAAAATAAGACTTCTTCCATTGGGCTCATGGAGTCAAATACCTTTGCAGTAAATCACCAACTACTCATTCATGGAAGTCAAGGCATATAATGTCTAAACACTCAAAACATTTCTCAAAGGAACCTCAACTCATAAACATACACAGGAAATCTGAGCACTAGGTGAATTCAGAGTGATTGCACATCTATGGAGCTGTAAAACAGAAAGGAAGAGACACAACCATATATATTCTGAGCATTTAAACACAAGATGAATCTTGAGAAGAAAAAGTAATCTTTCTATTACTGTCAAAAGTCTTTTACATCAGTCAATATAAAAACTCTGTTTTTTGTATAAATCTCCAACCACCATTACATCAGAGTTTTCACTATATATAGGAAAACAAACTAAACTATTTTGAGTCTCCTCCTCCAGCATGAGGGGAGCTCGATGGCCTATCATTAACTACCCTTATCTATTTTTAAACAAACTCATTAAATACATAAAGTATTGAACTGTAATTACAAAGAGTCCTAATCACACTAAAACTCTAACTTCATCTCCTCGTATTCCTGATTCCTTTCTTGATCTTTGACAGCTGTCTTTTGTTGGTTAGGCTCAAGATGATTGAGCTACAGATGCAAGGAACACTGACTTTGGATACCTGTAAGCGCTGATGGATCATTTATCATCAGGATCAAAACACCTATTTTTAAGGTCCCTGTCTCCTACCATCCTCCGAAAATGTAGCAGCATGTTCCCAACTCTTTAATAACTCAAAGTATGGAACGCTGCTACCAAACACCATGTCTCCAGATGAGCTGTAGGCTGTATTGATGTACAGGTGTCTCTCTTCTAACATTCCCGGTCAAACTGTTTATTCTGCATTGAAAACATCACCTACAGCAGTTTCATAGCGCGCTACGAAACTGCTGTGTGATTTAAAAAACACAGTCTTCCTCTAAACTCCTCACAAAATTGAATAGCTGCTGTTGCCATTCTTCAGTTTCACCTTTGCTATGCTGGGATTCAGAATCACATTCTCTGTATCCTTCATAAGGTTAGAGTGGGTTACCTTCTTTTCCTCATCAAAGATCACCTCAAGCTTAGGCCTAACATAATTATTGAGAACTGAAGCACACAAAATCGATGCCCTTTTTATATTTTTTATCTCTGTCTCATCCTCCTGACTGACCTTAACAAACTGTAGTCCCTCAACCAACTCAATTTCCTTAATCTGTAGCTCTTTTTCTAAGAAGCCATTAATACTCTTTGACATCTTCTGTGTCATCTTATCTTCTAAAATAGAAACCAACAACTGCCGCAAATCAGAGCATGTGCTTTGCTCTAATGATTCATGTGTTTTTAGAACCTTGCAGTGCAAGGCCTTTAACCTTTTTTTCTCTGTACCATCCACGACAATGATTGCAGATTTGAGATGTTTCTGCAGAGTATCTCTGGATTCTGTGTCAGATGCATTTTCTAATCTTTCCTTCCAAAAAGGAAATAGATCACACTTTATGGAACAAACAGGGCACAAAAATTCACAATCAATGTTTCGCTCCTTCCCAGCGCTAACGGTGCTTCTTCATTTCTCACAAGTAAGACAAGAGCGATACTGCCAATTTGTGCATACTCCTCCTTGGACACAAGCTGTATGTTCTCACTAACCATCCGCTCCACAAGAAGATTTCCAGTCAAGCCAGGATCTTCATCGACTTGTGCCTTGGTAGTTCGTAATATGAGATAGCGGTCAAGATTCAAGTATCGAGCTGCCACTGCAGTAGCACGACAGTGGTTACTTTGAATGCCTCCTATTGTGATAACACAATCTGCACCTTGCGCCTTTGCATCAGCCATTAAAAATTCTAGCTTCCGCACCTTGTTCCCACTAAGTTGCATATCTGATAAGTCATCACGCTTTATCCAGACTTCAATGTTTGATGGTAAGCCCGGAAGATTCCATCGATGAATTGGTATAGGGAGATGTCCGAGAGAATAGAAATGGGACGGAATTGGATGAAGCTCTGTCGCCCAAGAGGGAGGTGTGTATGAAACTTTGCTCAGAAAGGCTTCAGAACTGCCTTCTCCTTCCACTCGCTCTGCACGAAGCCCGTGAGCCATTGTTGTCTTCGCTCTGACGCTCTTGCCTTTCAACTGTAATTTACTGTAGCACCATGGAGATGTAAAACCAATCCAATGGCAGCCGCTACTAAAGCCGAAATGTTTGCAATCGGGAGTCATCCTAATCCTATATGAAATTAACGACGTCGAACCCCTTTTCTGGCAAAGAAAAACAAATATCAACCAGGTGTCTATGTTCTCTGTCGGTGGAGGAACTAATGCACGAACAGCTGGTAATGTTTATCAAATCTCAACATCTCGTTTGGTTCCTTGTATTCGGTCAATACACAAAGATTAGAACATGAGGCGCATACTTAAATGCAAATACATTTCATTTGTCAAAAACTCATCACTGACATGAACATGATCCCACAACCATGAATTCCCAATGTACTTGGAGATGATATATGCACCACCACTTAGTCGATAACCAGCTTCATATATATTTGCTACTTTTCCAACATAATTAACCTGAGTTGGGATCAGAAGGACTTCATTGACTTGAGAAAAGCGATTGTCCCAGGAAAGGATCTTCAAGGTATTAGTCTCAAGGAGTGCACTGAGCAAATCTATGTTGCTACAAACGAGCTTAATGCACTTCTTCCTTGAAAACACTGTCACTGCTCTTATCTGCATTTCTGGAGGGAAGCAAAACTCTGTACAATAGGCATGCTAGGATTTGGGCCTCCACTGAAAACTCGAACAAATCCCCAATTTCGTAGCACGCTACGAAACCAACTAAACAGGTAGCGCTGCGAAACTGCTAAAAAAGAATTCAGGCGCTGCGAAAACACCCTGTCTTTAAGCTAGGCTAAAAAATTTTGGCAACAGAATTTTCAGTGATAACAGTGGCTCCACTTGGGATAGTGTGCCCTTGTGGTACACTAAGAACTTGCAGGTCCAGTGCCTTATCCATTTATGACAAACAGAAATTTGCTTGACAAGCATGACTGTAGGAGAAAGAAAGCTACATCTACTGAAAAATGCTCAGTTGACCTTGAGCTTATTTGCATTTACCTATACCTACCTACCCTAACAATTTCAACTTCCTTCTGCTCAATCAATGTGAAATTTCCAATGTAGCCAATCATTTATCTTATCTGAAATTTCCATGTTTGTCCTTTGGCTGTGCTTGAAACAAAAATAAACCAGATACTGAAGTAACCGAGGCAGCATGAGGTGTAACTATTCTTCAACATGAAAATATAACTGGAAGCCGCCTGAACAGTAAATCTTTTCCATGTATTCAGCTATAGGGTCAAAAAACACATGGTTAGTTTGCTGATTCTCAAAACTTTCTGTATCTTTAGACAACTTATCTTCAGCCACACCAAATTTATTTGATATGCTATCCAACTGCCTTTCTAAATGATGCTCACAAACAATGTAATTTTCCTCACTACTATGATCATTATTTGAAGTAAGCTGCTGCAAGGAATTACAAAATTGAGCAAGCTTTTCCTCTGCCTGAGGGTCGTAGCAGTTGTCTTCCAGCACTTCTTCTTGCTGTGTGCAATCAATTTCATCTTCAGAATACTGCTGCATCTCTTCATTCATATCAAGGGATGAAACATGGTTTTCACAAGTCAACTCCTGCTGCTCCTCATGCTGTGTTTCATGGGATGTTATATCTTCTCCTTGGTGCTGGAATGCATTGTTATGAAGAGCCTCTAAAATTTCTTCATCCGTGAATTCATCATCATCATAACCATCCTCTAAATACTTAATAAGACTTAAAGAATGTCTACAGCAATCTTTAAGCATCAATAAGGAAGGATAACCTTCTTTATACATTTCACAGAATTCATCATGGAAATCAGCAAGAGAAGATAATGAACCATTCTCCAAACTTTTATACCAAGACCATTCTTTTCCTTCTAAAGTGGCCATAAACATCCTCATGAGACAATCCTCGGGGAAATGAACCTTAAGACTGCGTACATGCATATGAAACCTAACCAAATGAAGAGCAGCATTGTCCTTCTTTTCATCTTTGAATATTGGAAGATCATCTAACCAATCAACCTTTGGCATAGGATTTGGAAAACCAGGGATATGAGACTGATTCATAGGAGCATACCTGGCATTCATTCTTGCAGTGGAACTCATCTTGTAACTTCATCAAGCTACTGATCTTCTAGCAGTGGAGTCACCTTCCAACTTCTTATTTGATGTGTGGAGTCGCCAAGGTAGTTTTGCAGCCTCAAAAAGATGTCTGAGCTCCTGCTACCTTCAGAAGTTCAGCCTCTAAATTTCGGGAATGAATAATCTTCAGACTCCCGGCAGACGCACCAAAATGTTATCACAAAATCGTGTACTAAGGGCTGCTACTTAGCAAGATCTCATGCAACTATTTCAAACCAGGCTTTAGACTAAGGCTTAGCCTCCTTAGTCAGAGAGGGCTCTCTCACAGATTTTTGATATGAATTAATAACAAGAAAAGATGGCTAACTCTTCAAACAATACATGAAAATAAGCTGGTTGGAACAACAAAATAAGACTTCTTCCATTGGGCTCATGGAGTCAAATACCTTTGCAGTAAATCACCAACTACTCATTCATGGAAGTCAAGGCATATAATGTCTAAACACTCAAAACATTTCTCAAAGGAACCTCAACTCATAAACATACACAGGAAATCTGAGCACTAGGTGAATTCAGAGTGATTGCACATCTATGGAGCTGTAAAAAAGAAAGGAAGAGACACAACCATATATATTCTGAGCATTTAAACACAAGATGAATCTTGAGAAGAAAAAGTAATCTTTCTATTACTGTCAAAAGTCTTTTACATCAGTCAATATAAAAACTCTGTTTTTTGTATAAATCTCCAACCACCATTACATCAGAGTTTTCACTATATATAGGAAAACAAACTAAACTATTTTGAGTCTCCTCCTCCAGCATGAGGGGAGCTCGATGGCCTATCATTAACTACCCTTATCTATTTTTAAACAAACTCATTAAATACATAAAGTATTGAACTGTAATTACAAAGAGTCCTAATCACACTAAAACTCTAACTTCATCTCCTCGTATTCCTGATTCCTTTCTTGATCTTTGACAGCTGTCTTTTGTTGGTTAGGCTCAAGATGATTGAGCTACAGATGCAAGGAACGCTGACTTTGGATACCTGTAAGCGCTGATGGATCATTTATCATCAGGATCAAAACACCTATTTTTAAGGTCCCTGTCTCCTACCATCCTCCGAAAATGTAGCAGCATGTTCCCAACTCTTTAATAACTCAAAGTATGGAAGGCTGCTACCAAACACCATGTCTCCAGATGAGCTGTAGGTTGTATTGATGTACAGGTGTCTCTCTTATAACATTCCCGGTCAAACTGTTTATTCTGCATTGAAAACATCACCTACAGCAGTTTCGTAGCGCGCTACGAAACTGCTGTGTGATTTAAAAAACACAGTCTTCCTCTAAACTCCTCACAAAATTGAATAGCTGCTGTTTCCATTCTTCAGTTTCACCTTTGCTATGCTGGGATTCAGAATCACATTCTCTGTATCCTTCATAAGGTTAGAGTGGGTTACCTTCTTTTCCTCATCAAAGATCACCTCAAGCTTAGGCCTAACATAATTATTGAGAACTGAAGCACACAAAATCGATGCCCTTTTTATATTTTTTATCTCTGTCTCATCCTCCTGACTGATCTTAACAAACTGTAGTCCCTCAACCAACTCAATTTCCTTAATCTGTAGCTCTTTTTCTAAGAAGCCATTAATACTCTTTGACATCTTCTGTGTCATCTTATCTTCTAAAATAGAAACCAACAACTGCCGCAAATCAGAGCATGTGCTTTGCTCTAATGATTCATGTGTTTTTAGAACCTTTCAGTGCAAGGCCTTTAACCTTTTTTTCTCTGTACCATCCACGACAATGATTGCAGATTTGAGATGTTTCTGCAGAGTATCTCTGGATTCTGTGTCAGATGTTGGAAATAATACTGAGAGGGGGGGTGAATCAGTATTATCAGATCAATCAAACCTTTTCAATGCTCAGAAACATATACGCTACTTCAGTTAAGTAAAACAGCGTGTACACGCTACTGTGACTAAATAAAACAGCGTATAAGCAGAAAACTCATAACTTAGTTAGCTTATTCTTCAGTTAAGTTCATCAGGACATTATTCAGCACATTAACAGTAAGCAGATGCAGTATAACAGAACGGATCAAAAGCCACACACATGAACACCAAGATATAAGGTGGAAACCCAATGTGGGTGAAAACCACCTGCTGCAAGTTATCTCTATCTTTCTTTAAGAAACTTCAGTTTACAATCTTTTGTACTGGTGCAGCCTTATACCAGTACGCAGGCTACAACCTGCAGAAGGCTACAACCTTCTCTCGTTCTCCAAACTTCCTTGGAAGGGAGCTCCAACCCCTTTGTTCTTGTACTAGCCAAGATACTAGTACATAGGTGCTGACCTACAATCTTCTTTTCTTCAGGTATCACCTTTCATACATTTTCAGACTTGAATATTCCTGAAGCACAACATTACAATCTGAAGACCACAATTCATTCAATTTCCACAACAGATCATTGAAGCATAAAACAACCAAACTCTGAATCACTGAACCACTGAACCCTGTCAATCACCAGTTATCAGAACACAGAGCAGACTACAGAACTCTGCAATAACTGTCAGACCCCACTGTAAACCCAAAAACAAGCTTCAAAAGATATACGCTACTTCAAGGAGCCAAACCCGCGTATACACGCTCTTTTACCGAAGCCAACCTGCGTACAGATCTAAAAATAAACTTTCTCAATTTGCAGCTGTACCAGACATTAGTTAGACCCAGAACATAGCATTGCGACAATATCCAGATCTAGAAATAAGCATAATCAACCATATCATGATAGTGCATTTCAAACCATTAGATCCCGATCTATCCTTAGATCTAGTCTTCCATCAACCAATGTGATCTCTCCTTGGCTTAGATCAAGCAACCCAGCACCTGCAAATCAGATCTCTTTCACTCTTAGATATTCAAGCCTTGTCGAAAGATGATATTGCCTAATGATCTTCTTCTCCTTATATAGTCTTAGGCCTAGCTCAATACCAAGAGCCAAAACCATAGTAACACAATACCATCAACTTCAAAACTAGGGATCGACACGCCCGTCGAGACACAATGGTCCGAAATCATAGGCACAACTTCCAAGGACTAACCACCATGGACCAAAGGAACCTTTCCACATACACGCACTTTTTATGAATCGAACTAGCGTGTACACGCGACTTGGGCTTAACGAAACGGCGTGTATGAGCTTCCTTGGCATGCTGTACTGAGATCTGTCTTCTGATTAAGATGCCATCACTTGTACCAACCTCTGAGCACCTGTACCATCCTCTGAGTGAGTTGCCATCAAGGACAACACTTGAATCATAATGCCAACATCAGATGCATTTTCTAATCTTTCCTTCCAAAAAGGAAATAGATCACACTTTATGGAACAAACAGGGCACAAAAATTCACAATCAATGTTTCGCTCCTTCCCAGCGCTAACGGTGCTTCTTCATTTCTCACAAGTAAGACAAGAGCGATACTGCCAATTTGTGCATACTCCTCCTTGGACACAAGCTGTATGTTCTCACTAACCATCCGCTCCACAAGAAGATTTCCAGTCAAGCCAGGATCTTCATCGACTTGTGCCTTGGTAGTTCGTAATATGAGATAGCGGTCAAGATTCAAGTATCGAGCTGCCACTACAGTAACACGACAGTGGTTACTTTGAATGCCTCCTATTGTGATAACACAATCTGCACCTTGCGCCTTTGCATCAGCCATTAAAAATTCTAGCTTCCGCACCTTGTTCCCACTAAGTTGCATACCTGATAAGTCATCACGCTTTATCCAGACTTCAATGTTTGATGGTAAGCCCGGAAGATTCCATCGATGAATTGGTATAGGGAGATGTCCGAGAGAATAGAAATGGGACGGAATCGGATGAAGCTCTGTCGCCCAAGAGGGAGGTGTGTATGAAACTTTGCTCAAAAAGGCTTCAGAACTGCCTTCTCCTTCCACTCGCTCTGCACGAAGCCCGTGAGCCATTGTTGTCTTCGCTCTGACGCTCTTGCCTTTCAACTGTAATTTACTGTAGCACCATGGAGATGTAAAACCAATCCAATGGTAGTCGCTGCTAAAGCCAAAATGTTTGCAATCGGGAGTCATCCTAATCCTATATGAAATTAACGACGTCGAACCCCTTTTCTGGCAAAGAAAAACAAATATCAACCAGGTGTCTATGTTCTCTGTCGGTGGAGGAACTAATGCACGAACAGCTAGTAATGTTTATCAAATCTCAACATCTCGTTTGGTTCCTTGTATTCGGTCAATACACAAAGATTAGAACATGAGGCGCATACTTAAATGCAAATACATTTCATTTGTCAAAAACTCATCACTGACACGAACATGATCCCACAACCATGAATTCCCAATGTACTTGGAGATGATATATGCACCACCACTTAGTCGATAACCAGCTTCATATATATTTGCTACTTTTCCAACATAATTAACCTGAGTTGGGATCAGAAGGACTTCATTGACTTGATAAAAGCGATTGTCCCAGGAAAGGATCTTCAAGGTATTAGTCTCAGGGAGAGCACTGAGCAAATCTATGTTGCTACAAACGAGCTTAATGCACTTCTTCCTTGAAAACACTGTCACTGCTCTTATCTGCATTTCTGGAGGGAAGCAAAACTCTGTACAATAGGCATGCTAGGATTTGGGCCTCCACTGAAAACTCGAACAAATCCTCAATTTCGTAGCATGCTACGAAACCACCTAAACAGGTAGCGCTGCGAAACTGCTAAAAAAGAATTCAGGCGCTGCGAAAACACCCTGTCTTTAAGCTAGGCTAAAAAAATTTGGCAACAGAATTTTCAGTGATAACACAGTGCTTGAAAAATTAATTAAATGGAAAGTAGACCTATTCTAATATGCAGGAAAGGAAAGAAATAAAATAATTGAATAGACCCTATTCTATTGAAAAAATTAAATGGTAGAAAGGAAAACCTAACCTGATTTGCAGGAAGTAAATAACAAAATGAAAATCATAATATGATTTACATGAAGTGAATGACATAATTAAATCCCAATCTAATTTGAAAAAAGAAAGTATATCCTATCACAAGGAAAGGAAATGACTGAAGTAAACTTTATTCTACTTGCAAGAATACAAAGGAAATGGTCAATAATGTTGAAGGTAAATCAATCATATTCTATCTAACAAATAGCAAAAGCAGTATAACCTAATTGTAGAAATGAAACTATAATCATGAAAGAAAAGTACCTCAGGAGTATTTGGTCCTCTAAAATCCATATTCAAGGTCTAAATGACATTTCTGAGTGATGAGGAATGAAGGACAAACTTTTGATGCAATTCTAGAGGTGATCTGGAACAATCTGTGTATTGCTACAGGAAACATCCAAGAGAACTTTTATGGAGCCTAGGAGTGGTTTTAAGGGTGGAAAAGGTGGTTGAAGGTTGTGGAAGGGTGTGAGAGAACTTACCAATCTCATGCGTGCTCAATGCGCTAACTTATGTAGGGAAGATAAAAGTCTAGAAGTTTCTTGTAACTTGGTTAGGCAATTTTCAGCATGTGGGCAGTTTGCAGAGATGAAGAGTAGTGAAATAAAAGGTGATGAGGTGAATTTTGTTAATGCATAAATATGATGCTAATTCAATATATGAAATAATATATCCCATCCGTAAGCAAATTACATGTTCAGTTGATAAAACCAAGATGTTTAAGAAATTGTCAAACAACTAATTGTAGAAAACAAAATAGTAGTGGAAAGGATGAGTTGAATGTCTAATGGAAGCTACTATTGCACAAAGAAAACTATTTGTGTGCTTATCATTACAAGGTACAAATCCAAGCTTCAGTAAGAATCTAACTTATTGATCTATTTTTGTATGATTAGTTTTGATGTGCTAATAACAATTACAGATTTAAAAACATGTGCTTTCTTCTTGCTTTTTGTGCTGAGGTTTCCTTAGTTGTTGGTTCTTATGAACAGGTAAATTTCATTAAGTTAAATAAGACATTCATGAGAAAAATAGCTTCAAAAACTAATAATGAACAACAAACATGTACAGTGCAGCAAACCATCAAAGAGACACATTAACACAGTGTTTTGATGAAGGAGTTCACCCCTCCTGGGCTACATCTCCTTGGTCCAGCTTCCATGGCTTGGGCCTCTGTATTAGCTCAATGCGGAAAAAATATTGTTTAAAAAGATCTATCACTCCTGATACCTGCACCAATGTGTTCATAATGTCCAAATTAGCTAAAAATGAATATTAGATCTCTGAAAACTTACTCTGGTTGCTCTGGGCATGACACCCTTCCCTGGTGGCTCTAGGCTTCCCTAAACTTCCCTGTGGAAAAATGACATGTAGAAGTCTTCTATTGCCTCTGAAACTTGTACCAATGATTTAAGAAGGTCGAAATCATCCAAAATTTAATATTCATTTTCCAAAATTGTCGAAAATTGAGCAAGATATGCTTAATTTAATCTTTTCCTAGGAAACCCCGCTAAATCTGGAGAGACTCCAGTTAAGTCCTCCAAGTTTGGTGGATGTTCCGAATTTGGTGGTTGTGCCATAAAGGCTTCCAACTTTTAATTATGGATTAATTAGGCTTAAACGTGATTAGTGGCACATTAAGCATGCTTATGATTGGTACTGGCCCATGGTCTTAGCCTTATGGTCGTATGGAGAGGGGGCTAGCCCCGCGGGGTTGGTTCCCTCCTCTCCTGCCGTCGGATCCGCAATCACATTAAATACAATAACGTGGGCTACATTTAACAAGACCCATGCTTGGTTCAACGTTAGGCTTTGGTAGTTGGGTGGGAGAGGTTGTGGGTTCAATTCTCGCTCTACTCGTCCTTCATATAATTTTGTTGCCCTTTCAAATTAGATTTTGCTTCCGTTTGGTATTTTAATTTAAATTCGAATTTAAATTAAATATATAATATATATATATATATATATATATATATATATATATATATATATATAGATAGATATAGATAGATATATATATATATATATATATATATATATATATATATATATATATATATATATATATATATATATATATATATATATATATATATATATATGAAATATAATATATATTTTAAAAAAACTATATAATATAAATAGTAATTATATATAATATATACAATATTTAAACAAAAACAATTTCAAATTCCAACTTAGGATAATTAGGCAATTTCACAGTCACATAACCAAACTAGCGAATCCGGAGGTGACACTTGTCATAGCCCCATTGGGAAAAAACTGAAGAAGATTCCCCTTGCTGACTGGACTACTAATTGGACTGCCATGTCATCATTCTGTCCTATTCTACAATTTTTTTAATTGTTTAGGAAAATGAACAGCATGCCTTTTCTCCTTCATCTAGACTCTATTTTCAGTGAAATGAATTGCGTTTCGATCATCTTAGCAAGACAAACGCATTTGTATAGTTTTCGATCCAATATGAGAACTTTTATTTTTGAGCTAAATATGGAGCACGTGATCATTCCTCCCCACGAGAAGCCTTTTGGACCCCAAAAGATACTATTATTTGAAAAGTAGATGAGGGTACATCCCCCTCACCTTTTCAATCTCGATCCAATTAGATTTTGACGAATTTTTTTCCTTGAGCTCCTCTCCAAGGAAATCAACATTCACTTGCCTTGAGGACCCCGTTCTTCTATCACGGATGGCGTCTTGTTGAAACTGATTCAGAAATTCTATGAGAATACATTCAGAATATGAAATCTAATCATTCTCTCCTTGTTCAATAACTTGAAGCCTCTTTTTGCAAAACTGACACCAGCTTGCACCGTCGACTTGAAACCTGTGATTGACATAATACATGTACTTGTCTTTGCCCCTTTCAAGCTGATCTTGCACTGTTTGTTGCACCATTTTCAGTCATTCATAGAAACTCATGGTTTTGTCCATGTTGCCATCAAAAGCAACATTCGTCTTACCAAGATGACATAACAAAATATAATGCAAATGGATGACAAATTTCACTACTTGGTTTTCTTGACTCAAGCCCAATTGTACATCTTGAAAGTATGAAATTTTCTGAACATAACTTTCATGTAAAACATAATGATGCCTAAATACAGCAATTATATTACCAATAGGCCTAAAAGGCATAACAATGAACTTGTTGCTTATACCTCTTTTGTACCTTTGAATCAAGTGAATATTTTGACAAGTATCCATCCAATGAAATTGCGTGGATCACTGCAACTTAATCTTTACACCATGGAAATCTTCTGAATGCAATAAAGTGGTGAAGTTGCTTGCATAAACTTGAAACTCAAATGAACCTTTCAAGTTTGAAAGAGCATAAAAAGGAATTGAACTAATATTTTGGTTTGAAGAAACACATGCCTCTTGTTGTTTGACTCCCCACTGGAAGACTTTGCACACGCATGATAATTCATGTGAAGGAACTTCAAAAGAAGAAATGTCAACAACAACTCTCTTCCAAATTTGGGTTGCTCCCAACAAACCTCTTATCAAAATGACGATCTTGGACGTTGACCAATCAACAATGGCATCCAACTTGGAGAGGCTTGCCTTCAACTTACCTCCTCCAATATCATGGCCCAAATGCATCAAAGAAGTGAAACCCAACTTGTACTTTGATATCTTCAAAACATCAAACAATTTTCCTTCATAGATGACATGTGCATAAGAAAACTTTCTAAACATGTTTATGTCACCCAAGTGGACAATTTCTTCAAGAAAGGACTATTTTTTTCCATAATTCAAATACATGTATGTAATAGAAGTGCTACAAATAAAATACAACATTAAAATCCATACAAACCATTCTTGTTTGGTGTTATGTATATTCTTGCACTGACCTCTTTTTACAACTTTGCTTTGGCGAAAACTACTCCTTTTGTCCTCTTTCTTGAAATACTTACCATTCCTCTTTGGCACCATAACCATCGGTGCACAACATGGCATAAGGGATGATTGAATGAGCCCATTTTTCAACAAAATTTTGCATTGCATTGGTGTCTCTACACTTTGCAATTTTGTCAACCCTTGCATGCTAACATCACAAAGAGAAACCTCTTGTTGCAAAGATATTTCATGTGAAGTTTCTTTCTCCTTGAAGGACGATTCTTTCACAACCTGAAATACTTCATCACTCTAATGAACTGAACCAACCAAATCAGAATTGAAACTTGCATTACATGCAACAACATTTTCATAAACAATATCATCATTTGGCTTAAACATGAGAAGTATTAAACTTTTACTTGAATTCACTAGTCTTTTTTGTCTGCCCTTCATTAACAACTGATATGTTTAACTTTTTGAAATGGGCTCTCACTATATACTCCACACCATCCTTGAACAATTGATACTTGTTTTCATGGCAGTAAAAGACTGCTTTCCGATCATACAAATATGGACTACCCAACACCACACCTAAAATATCAAGCGGTACCACATCTAACTCTACTTCATCAAAAACATTTGTAATGATTGCAAACTTAAACAAACATTTTCTTGTAACCTGTAAACTAGTATATCTTGTTATCCATCCCAAAGGCTATGGTTTATGGTGAGGTGCAATTTCAAGATTCAATCTGTTGACTAAGTCTTCAGAGATTAGATTCCCTTGTGACCTACTATCGAAGAGTGTGTCAATCTTGTTGTGTTTATATATGACCCTAACATGAAATAATTCAATTTGTCTCTTTTCATCTGGAGTAGTAGTAGTGTTACAGTTTTATGAACTAGTGCTTGCAATATCTTGTTTTCCTTTGGTTCCCATGACAATGATTTTGTTTTCATCACCTGATTCAGAACCTAAATCTTCTTGAGTGATAGTAGTGGTTTTATGTTTCCTTTATTGTTGAACATATTTGGTCTCATTTCTGGATGCAATTTCCAGTAATGATCCTCATTATGTACCTCTTTTGAACAATGTTTATAGATATATTTCTCCCCTTCTTTCTTCACACTTGCATTCTTCTTCCCCTTCCATTTTCCTCCTTTCTCTTTCTCCTTACCCTTAGGTGGTTTTTTATTACTACTCTCTTCCTGAATGTTCTTTCCTCTAGATTCAAGATGTGTGGCTTGCACACATACTTCATCCAAATTAGTTGGATTGAACATACGAATAGTGTGTTTAAGATAGAATGTAAACCCCCAATATATTTCAGCAGTGCATCTTGGGAATTCAAATTCACTCCTAATAACAAAGCCCTTTTCCTAAACTCCTGTGTATAATCTTGGACTGTTTTGCCTTTAAGCTGCCTAAAATTTTGCCAACTCATAATGGATTTTTGCATATAGGCTAAAGGATAAAACTATATTTTAATTGCAGAAACAAATTCAACCCAAGTGATGGATATCTTACCATGAATTCTCATTTCTTCTTGAATCTTTGCTTCCCACCAAACTAGTGCAGCTCCTTCGAGCCTCAGTGAAGCCAATTCGATCTTTATGGTCTTCTTGAAAGTTCTAAATTCTGCAGTATACCTCCAACTTTCGAATCCAATTGTCCAACTTTTCTGCATTCACCTCTCCATTGTACATGGGAAGTTTGAATTTTATGTCCAATTTCAGTAATGGAGATTTTCCTTTTGGGATTTTGGAATGAGTATGGGTAGTTTCAGTGGTGGTAGTGGAAGATGATGTTGTGTCATAAGATGGATATGATGAGGAAGATGGTGAGGATGGTGGAGATAGAGGTGGATTTCCACCATTCCCTTTAGAATCCTTCTTCTCATATTTTTTTTCCTTTGAGCTTCCTTCTCCATGTGGAAGTTTAGAACTCTCTCCAACCATTCTAGTTTTCCTCTCTTCATAGAGTACTTTAACCATCTCAGTCAAAGTATAGAAATATTTCTTGAATTCTTCCTCTTCTGAAGAGGGACCTTCAGGCTCTCTTTTTCCAGACATAATGGCTATGGATTCAGGCTCAAAAATTTGTACTACTTGTACCTCTTCAATCTCAATTGAAGACAAAAATTGAGGAGTTTTAAGTGCAGCTAGAATTGGAACTTTGGGTGGTGGAGATTGTGGCCTTGTAGCTATCCTTCTTCTAGGAATTACCTCAGGAGTTGCAACCAATAGCTTCCCTTCTCCTTTTTGCAATTGTAACCTTGTAAGCATCACAATTTTGCAACCATTAAAACCCTAATTGCACAAACTCAAAATCAAGCAATTCAAAATTTCCTTTGATACCAACTTGATATGTTTTTGTATGATTAGTTTTGTTGTGCTAATAACAATTATAGATTTAAAAACATGTGCTTGCTTCTTTCTTTTTGTGCTAAGGTTTCCTTAGTTTTTGGTTCTTATAAACAGGTAAATTTCCTTAAGTTAAACAAGACATTCATGAGAAAAAAAGCTTCAAAAACTAATGATGAACAACAAACATGTACAGTGTAGCAAACCATCAAAGAGACACATTAACACAGTGTTTTGATGAAGGAGTTCACCCCTCCTAGGCTACATCTCCTTGGTCCAGCTTCCATGGCTTGGGCCTCTATATTAGCTCAATGTGGAAAAAATGTTGTTTACAAAGCTCTATGTCTCCTGATACCTACACCAATGTGTTCATAATGTCCAAATTAGCCAAAAATGACTATTAGATCTATGAGAACTCACTCTAGCTTCTCTGGGTATGACCCCTTTCCCTGGTGGCTCTAGGCTTCCTTGAACTTCCCTGTGGAAATGTTGGGTAGCGAAGGCCCTGCATAAGGGTTTTGGGGTTTAAAAGCCCATAAGTTAGGGTAATAATATTGTAAAAAGTTTCACGAAGTGCGTGGAGTGTGAAATGTAATAGGTCGAGTCAAAGGGTTGTCTGCCCAAAAATAATGTAAAATAATAGAAGTAAGTCGGCCTACCCATGGTCCGCAGACCATGGGAATGTATAAATAGAGCGAGGCTCTAAGGGTAGAAGGTAGTTTTGAGAAGAAAAAAGTATTATGGGTTTGAAAAAGCAATAGTCGCTCTGAGTCTGTAAGTGCGAGTCGAGAGGATTAGTAGTCTGATAGAGGCTCCGCTGCTATGTGCGCGGAGGCTTGAGAGAGTCCGCAGTTGTGTGCGCGGGGCAAAAAGTGGATTGTACTAAAACAAAGATATTAATAAAGATAAGTTGGTTCTGAGACATTGTGTTGATTTTGAATTATTGTGGATCTGTCATATTCTGGGTTATACCTCTGTTATATGATTTTAAGCCTGTCTTTATGAATGATGATAATGCGCACTGGGTATTGTTGTAAAACGTTTGCTTAAAAGAACTTGCGAATTAATTCTAATCTTTAATAAATCCCTATAAATAATAAGATTCAGGAAGTGACTAGCTCAGATCTACGCGAAGGACAGATATCTGTGCAGAGTAGTGTAGGAGCGCAGAACGGTTCGCGACCCTCTAGACCACATCAAGACATCCCAAGGGTACGGAAACCTGGTTCCAGTACCCTCCCCTACTACCTTGGGTGAGACTCCAGTCCGCGCGCGAACTGTTGCCGAAAGGGCCGGTAGTGTGGGATTTGTTTGGCTAATAACTCTTCTAAACCTAGGTTAGGCCCCAATAAGCCAACAAATGGTTTCGTTGTCAAGACCAGGATCTGCCTAAAGGATGTCTGATGTCAGAATTTTGAAACCATATGAAGAAAGAGAATGAAGATCGATTGGATCAGAAGCAATACGAGTTCATAGTTGGCCCTAGCACACTCTCGCGCAAACCATAAGTTTAACATGGTGAGCACGATCAAGTTGCCTATATTCAAAGGAGTAGGAAGTGAAGATCCAGATCAGTTTTGGTTCATAGTAAGGGCAGTGTGGGAAGCGTACAGAGTTACGAATGATAATATTAAAAAGGATACCTTGGTGAGTGTGCTACAAGACCATGCGGTGACTTGGTATATCAAGCATTCTAGCGATCATCCAAATGCCAGGATAGCGGAGATCCGGGATGCATTGAACAAAGAGTTTAGTCAGCTGAAATCAAAGACACAATCGATCATTGGGTTCAAGGAGATCATGATGCTGCCAAGAGAAACCCCTTGGGATCTAGATCAGAGACTGAAAAGTATGATCCGAGAGGCTAACATGACACTAACGGATGGGCAGCACCGCACGTGGTTTGTGGTGTCTTTGGCGCCACATCTGCAAACGGTGCTATCACAGCAGAAGATCTCGACCCAGGCTAAAGCATTAGAGATAGCGATGAGGTTGCATGAGACTCTGATACAAGATCCTGGGTTAGGATTTTAGCAGATCCACGCGCAACTACAAAACCTATGCTTAGAAATGTATAGTTTGAAACAGGAGAAGGCACCCCAGTGAGAAGTGTGAGAAGAAGTGTGGTGCATAAAATGTAGAAGCTAGGGCCACAATAAGGATCACTGTCCGGTATTTGCAAACTATTTGGTAGCGGGGGGACCAATGCCATTGTGACCAAAGGCACAAGCAGGGCCAAGCGCGGCGCCCTTGCTCTGGTGTGCAATCTGTCAGGTGGGAGGAAAACACAACACCGACAATTGTCACCTACTGCAGAAGTTTACCCAAACCCCCCAGCAGCTATTTTGCAATTTTTGCAGATCGGTGGGCCATGATGAACGAGACTGCTGTAGTTATGAATTGTTGATGGATCAAACACCTACCTACATGATGAAAACTGAGGTGTGAGGTCAGGATCCAGCCATAACGATAGCGCATGGTGGGTTCCAAGGGCGAGGACAAGGACGGGGAGGAATGGGGCCAGGGAGGGGCCGCGGGCAGCTAATCTATTATAATTGTGGAGGACCAGGGCACTACGCGCAGGATTGCGTAAACCCGACCAGGATGTTGTGCCCCCACTGCGAGCAATTCGATCATGAAATGATAGACTGCCCCACACTGATAGCGTAGATACGTGAGAAAATGGTAGCACAACCTACGATGACATAGAACGTCCAAATGATGATTTTTGAACTGCGTGAGGAAGACCCCAACGTGAACATGATGCTCAGAAGTGGCGCGGCTATAGGGGAAGATAAGGGGGAATTAACCAAGGTAGGCCCAGGGGTTCGCAAAACCCCTACAAAGCAGCACGAGTTCGACTTGGAACACGCGAATAAGACATTTATGGAAGCTAAGAAGAGCTTTGCGGAGGTCTCTACTTCAGGTAGTAGGGATCAACCCGAGCCATAAATGGATCCGTCAATGCTAACTACCTTTTTGGAGACATGTATGAAGTTGCTACAGGACAATAAGGTAGTTAAGGGATTACAAGAGCTGATAACTAGGTGCGCAGGGCCAAGTGAACCTCATGTGGTCCGGAAACTAGGAAAACATGCTTTGCGCACTGGATGGGAAATGTGATTAACAGTGCAGATCGGTGACTATGAGATGGATCAGATCATTCTGGACTTAGGCTTGGATGCAAACATGTTACCTAAACAGACATGGGAACGCATGGGCAGGCCCACATTATAGTGGTCTCCTATCCAATTATGGATGGTGAACCAACAAAAGATCTTGCCCATGGGGAGATTGCAAGGAGTCACAGTGGATATAGAAGGCGCGAGCACACAAACAGACTTTGAGGTAATAGAAATTATGGATGACAGTAACCCTTACCCCACATTATTAGGGATAGACTGGGCCATGGATATGAATGGAGTCATTAATTTAAAGAACCGGAAGATGATATTTGAGAAGAAGTCCCTACGCATAGTCATTCCACTAGACCCGACTGAAGGAGCGCACTACACTGAACCCGTACGCGACGATGAAATTGATGAGGACTTGGATCATATCTACAAGATAACTGCGCGAGATCAGGATTGGGTAAATCCGACTACAGAAGGAAGGATATTGTGGGAACGCGCAGAGGCTTGCAATTCAGATTCAAATGAAGAAGACGAATGATGGCATAATCAGTTGAACGGAGTAACAACGTTAAACTGCAACATGATGACTAGGTCGTTGTATTGTGTAAAAGCTCAGGATCGAGAGCTGCTGATGTATGATGGGTTGACAGTGGTAGACAAATTCCTGACCAAGTTTGAGAGTGCGGTACTAGAGCACCAGCGATTCAATGCATTAAAATGGGCGTTTTGCGCAACACCTGCACGTTGGTGGGGAACACATGACGGAACCTTTGAATACTCGTGCAGCTGCAGGAAGATGATGCAGATAAGGTTTGGGAAGTCGGAACTGTGAATGAATGAGAAATATGATGGACGTGATGACCCACGCGTGCACCTCACCAGATGGACCCAGGCCTATGGAGAAGAACCCCAGCCAGAGTGGGTACACTTATTTTATCATACCCTGGATGTCATCCCAAGAAACTGGTATACTGAAATAGAACTCTGCCATGGTACAGGCGAATGGGATATCTTGCGTGAGGGATTTTTATTGACATTCTTATTTGAGGATCAATGGATGGATACTGTGGATGATGCGTTGCAAGTTGTGAAGGCCGCCATTTTCAAAGTACCACTGGAACCAGAAGAAATCGTGCAGCCAGATTGGTCGCATCAGTTGAGCAAGGCCCTCAAATGTTACAATGTGCAGGTAGAAGATGATGAGGACGACCCCAGAAACATCAATATTCCGGAAACAGAGGGGAGTCGTGAGGTTCACAGTCCAGCGATTGAGGACCCCGACATCACCACGCCGCTGAAAATGAAACAAGTGAACGTTGGTACGGAGGAGGAGCCAAAGTATGCAATGCTTGGGGACTATTGGGATGATGCCATGGTGGATAAGGTTGTCGAGTTACTTCACGAATATCAAGATTTATTCCCGACCAAAATCACAGAGTTAAAAGGGATCATCGGTGACTTAGGAATGATGAAGATAACCCTGAAGCCGGACGCGAAGCCAGTCAAGCAGCGGCCTTATCGGTTGAATCCAAAATAAAAAGCAAAGGTCCATGAAGAGTTGGAAAAAATGCTTGCAACAGGAATAATTGAACCAGTGGAGGAATTCAACTAGGTAAGTCCTATGATTGTACAGGAGAAAAAACAGAAGGTGAAATTCGCATCTACATGGATCTAAGGAAGCTCAACGATGCATGTGTTAACGATCCATTCCCAACGCCATTCATAGATGAGGTAATGGAAAATGTGGGTGGACAGGAAGCCTACGCCTTCACGGATGATTTCTCGGGTACCACCAAATCAAGATCGCGCCAAAGGACAGGAGTAAAACAACGTTCGCCACCGAATGGGGCTGTTTTCAGTACACTGTGATGCCTTTTGGACTAAAGAATGCGGTGGCAATATTCTCGTGCGTCGTGGTAGCTGCATTCAAGGAATTTATACATAAGTTTTTGGAGGTATATATTGATGATTGGACCGTATTTGGGCTAGTCAAGAAACATATTGTGACCTTACGGTTAATGCTTGATACTTGCCACCGGCACCAGATTGCACTAAATCTAAAGAAGTGTACTTTCCTCGTCCCTTTCGGGAATTTGCTCAGCGACGTGGTCTACAAGCGAGGCCTAATGGTGGACCTGGTGAATATTGTTGTCATACTCAATTTTCAAGCACCGCGCAGTGTCAAACAACTGTGTGCCACGATGGGACACACTAGTTACTATCAGAAGTTCATTAAGAGCTACGCACAGATCATGGCACCAATGGAACAGTTGTTGAAGAAGGATGCTACTTACTGTTGGAATGAGGAATGTAACAAAAGTCTGGAGACTCTCAAGGAGAAGATGGCATCAGCTCCCATTTTTGTCTTTCCGAAATGGGACATTGAATTTCATGTGCATGTTGACGCGTCGTGTATCACACTGGGCTCTGTACTCACGTAGGAAGGAGCAGAAGGAATTGATCACCCGATCGCATTCGCAAGTCACCGATTTTCCAAAGCGGAAAATAAATACTCCACTACTGAGTGTGAAGGGTTGGCGATGGTATACGCACTCCATAAATACGACCACTATCTTCTTGGAGGACACTTCAAGATGTATACTGATCATCCCGCGTAAGAATACTTAGTGAATAAGCCTGTGTTAGGGGGTCACATTTGTAGATGTTTGTTATTATTTCAAGAGTATGATTTTGAAGTCATCGTAAAGCTGGGACATCTAAATGTAGGCCCGAATCACCTGTCCCGAATTGAGAACGGCGAAGAACCCACAAACTTAGAGGAAGGGCTACCTGATGCACAGCTTTATGCAGTGCACGTCGCGGATGGCCACTTTGAGGATATAATCCATTTCTTAACCACATGAACCACACCACAGGGATATTCCGTTCAGCAGAAGAAAGAATTGGTCATACGCACAGCAGACTTTACTATTATTGCAAGACACCTCTACAAGATGGGCAACGACGAAATATTACATAGATATGTACTTGAATTTGAGCAAGGACAGATCCTTGCCGACGCACATGGGGGGGTTGCAGGAGGACATTATGCGGGACGCGCCATGGCGCAGAAGATTCTTCGCACTGGATTATGGTGGCAAACTCTACATCAAGACTCAAAAGCATGCTGTCGATCCTGCAACGTATGTCAATGAACTGGGAAACCATCGCAGAGGGATGAAATGTCGCTCAAATCATAGATGACACTGCCACCATTCAAAAAATTGGCAATCGATTTTGTGGGGCCAATCACACATCAAGGAAAGACGAGTGTGCGCTATATCATCACCGCAACATAATACTTGACCCGATGGGCAGAAGCACACCCAGTTAAGGACTGCACGGTCGCTACAGCCGTGAAATTTTTGTTCGAGAATGTGTTGACATGGTTTGGATGTCCAAAAATTCTAATGAGCAACCACGGAACACACTTCCTGAATGAGACTATCAGCGTGCTCACCGAGGAATTCCAGATATATCATCAACAGAGTACGCCATATCATCCGCAAGCGAATGGGACCATTGAAGCATTCAACAAGATTTTAGAGACTACATTGACCAAGGTATGCAATGCGCAGCGAAGTGATTGGGACTTGCACATACTTGCTGTGCTATGGGCATACCAAACCACGTGCAAAAGGTTGACAGGCCAAACACCGTTCTGGTTAGTCTATGGCATGGAAGTCGTAATGCCACTGGAATACATTGTACCTAGTTTTTGAATAGCAGCAATGACAGGCATGGCCGACCGTGGGGCTTTGGAAGAGAGGCTCACGCAACTGGAAGAACTTGAGGAGGAACGGCTTTTGGCCAGATTCCATTAGCAGGTACAGAAGCAGCGAGAAAAAGATTGGCATGATCACCATATTAAGCTGTGCACGTTCAAAGAAAATGATCTAGTATTACTATATGACAGCAAGTTTGAAAAATTCCCTGGAAAGCTCCGAATGCATTGGTTGGGACCCTATGTAGTCAAAGAAGTCACAGATGGAGGCGCGGTCTAGCTTGGCAAGCTTAATGGAGAACCTTTCCCAGGCAGAGTAAATGGCAGTCGCCTGAAGCTCTACACAGGTGGGCCGACCACCTGACTAACCGACCAAAGGACAGTCTCACTACTCCAGGCAGTTGAAAGAGAGCGCGAGATGATAAAGCAGTCTTTGGGGGAGCTGCGTGACAACAAGGGTGCACATAGAATTGGTATGTCACAAGGGTCGCGGTTGCACAGAAGGGGTTGCGCTACTGCATGGACAAGCAGAGAGGTGACCATTGTTGTCACTGTTCATGACAAGATGTCTGAGTTATGGTGAAAAGGAGCGGGCAGCGGGAAATTAAGCGATGAGGTATGAGCCAGATCCGGAATGATCTGCCGCAAGCTTAACGTTACGGCGCCAGAAAAGGAGGGAATGGCTGAATTTGAATTTCAAACCGCTTATAAATCACAGGGGGACATCCACCGAACAATCTGTGGTTTCGAGAGAAGTAAGCTATTGTGCCTTTCCACCGATATGGAATGGTTCATCATTGTCGCTAAAGGAGTAAGCCTGGGGGTTGTAATATGGCCAAAGGAGATGCAGGACCATCTGGATAGTGTGGTGTCAAAGGTCATGGTTACTACACAGAGTTCAGCACCGACGGTAGGGGATGTACCGAAAATTCTTAAACACAAAGTAGAACTGGTCCGGATGTCGCTGCCTAACCCATGGGCTGGCCAGCAACCCATAAAAGAGAAGGGAAAGATCGTGAATAATGAGACAAATGATGGAATTGCAGTTAACAGTTGGTCTCTGATACAACTTGAAGATTGGGATCTCGTGGACAACAACATTTTTCTTGCAAAATTGCAACACAAGCTGTAGCAGACAGTGCGTATAGTAGACCAAAAATTGGAGATTTGTTGCGTTGGCATGAAGAGTTCCCATATGCGGCACCCCAGCTTGAGCTAAAATCCTATGAGGGGGTGTTCTGTGTTAACTGAGCAGAGCAGAATGAGCATCATCGATTGCGCGACTTAGTAGGGGCAATGGAGCAGGAGCTTGCAGACGAGTTGCAGGAGACAAGAGGGAGCAGCAGAACGTAGTGCCTCACTCATAGGGATGGTGGACCACGAAGCCTTGGCAGCGTGTATCGCCACACTAACGAGTGACTCGGGACGAATCACGATGATTGTGTTGGGGGCTTATTGGGTAAAGGAGGCCCCGCGTAAGGGTTTTGGGGCTTAAAAGCCCATAAGTTAGGGTAATAATATTGTAAAAAGTTTCGCGAAGTGCACAGAGCATGAAATGTAATAGGTCAAGTCAAATGGTTGTCCGCCCGAAAATAATGTAAAATAATAGAAGGCAGCCTACCCATGGTCCGTGGACCATGGGAATGTATAAATAGAGTGAGACTCTAAGGGTAGAAGGCAGTTTTGAGAAGAAAAAAGGTATTATGGGTTTGAAAAAGCAATAGTCACTCTGAGTCTGTAAGTGCGAGTCAGGAGGATTAGTAGTCTGATAGAGGCTACGTCGCTATGTGTGCAGAGGCCTAGGAGAGTCCGCAGTTATGTGCGCGGACCCCTGCAGCTATGCGCGCAGGGCAGAAAGTGGATTGTACTAAAACAAAGATATTAATAAAGATAAGTTGGTTATGAGACATTGTGTTGATTCTGAATTATTGTGGATCTATTATATTCTAGGTTATACGTCTGTTATATGATTTTAAGCCTGTCTTTATGAATGATGATAATGCACACTAGGTATTGTTGTTAAATGTTTGCTTAAAGACCTTGTGAATTAATTTTGATCTATAATAAATCCATATAAATAATAAGATTTGGGAAGTGACTGGCTCGGATCTACATGAAGGACACATATCTATGCAGAGTAGCGCAGGAGAGCAGAACGGTTTGCAACCCTCTAGACCACATCAAGACATCCCAAGGGTATGGAAACTTGGTTCCAGTACCCTCCCCTACTACCTCGGGTGAGACTTCAGTCTGCGCTCCACGGACTATTGCCGAAAGGGCCGGTAATGCGGGATTTGTTTGGCTAATAACTCTTCTGAACCTAGGTTAGGCCCCAATAAGCCAACAGGAAACATCACCTATAAAAGTTTTCTATTTCCTCTAAAACCTATACCGATGAGTTTAGAAGGTCGAAATCATCCAAAATTGACTTCATTTTCCAAAATTGGTCGAAAATTGAGCAAGATATGCTTCATTTAATTTTTTCCTAGGAAACCCCGCTAAATCTGGAGAGACTCCAGTTAAGTTTGCTAAGTTTGGTGGTAGTTCTAGATTTGGTGGCTCCACCATAAAGGACACCAAGTTTTAATTATGGATTAATTAGGCTTAAATGTGATTAGTGGTGCATTAAGCGCGCTCATGGTTGGCGTTGGCCCATGGTCTTAGCCTTGTGGTCGTATTGAGAGGGGGTTGGCCCCACGGGGCTAGCTCCCTCCTCTCCCACCATCGGATCCATGATTACATTAAATACAATAACGTGGGCTACATTTAACAAGACCCACACTTGGTTCAATGGTAGGCTTTGGTAGTTGGGTAGGGAGGTCATGGGTTCGATTCCCGCTTCATCTGTCCTTCATATAATTTGGCCGCCCTTTCAAATCAGAGTTTGCCGCCGTTTGGCATTTTAGTTTAAATATATATATATATATATAGATTAAAAAAAATTATATAATATAAATAATAATTATATATAATATATAATAATATTTAAATAAAAACAATTTCAAATTCCAACTTAGGATAATTAGGTAATTTCAGAGTCACATAACCAAACTAGCAAATCCAGAGGTTACACTTGTCACAGTCCCATTGGGAGAAAACTGAAACAGATTCCCCTTGCTGACTGGACTGCCATGTCATCATTCTGTCATACTCTGCAATTTTTTTAGTTGTATAGGAAAACGAACAGCAGGCCTTTTCTCCTTCATCCGGACTCTGTTTTCAGTGAAATGAATTGCGTTGCGATCGTCTTGATGAGACGGAAGAAGTCATATAGTTTTAGAGCCAATCTGAGAAATTTTATTTTTGAGCTAAATACTGAGCACCTGATCACTTATAAACCCTGCAAGGACAATATTTTTCTCATGAATAAGATTTACAAAAAATCAGAACTATACTAGATGCATGAAAAAGAAATATACAAAGGAAGGGGCTTGAGTATTTGGGTTGGGCCTTAACTGAAGGAGACTCAGGTCCCTTCAAGAACACTTAGACTCATAACAAAAATTATTTTTAGAAAACCTTAGAAAGTACTCATACATGAAATATAACAATTGAAATGATAGGAAAAAGTCTCTTTCTTTGATAATAATTATCTTTCCTCTAGAATTTGGATCCCCATTGAGCTTCTAGGCTATCTTATTTATACAAAAAGTGATTGAGGGGAAGCCTCTTCGCATGGAGCACTTCTTCCCTCCAAAACTCCTAAAAATATGGATTTGGTTCCCTACTTTTCTCGTAACAACAATGGAGTAGTAATTTCTCATGAACCATCTGACTTGTGATTATTCTGTAGCAAGCAACAACCCTCCATGATTGTCTCTTGCGGGTCTCCAGCGTGATCTGCACAACAAATCCTCAATATCCTTCACATTTAATGTATTGGGCCACAGTATATAGAAAATATCTTGTAACCTTCCTAAGAACACATTATAGCTTGAAAAAGACATTATCAAATGCAGAAGGAGAGGTTTAAACATGCCAAAGGATGGTCAGATGGGCCTTAAATTATACCTATTTGGGAGGCCCATCATACCCCACTACTGAAAATGTTGCTCATCCTTTGAGAAACCTAGTCATCTAGTTGCACCTCATTCATTTCCCTGGTGGCTTCCCTAACATCCCAAGTTGTCTTAGAAGGGGTGGCCTCTTCTAGGTGAAATCTTGCATTCTCTTCAATCTCATCCCATTCCATACTTTCCTTTTCCTGGTCCTTATTCTTTTGTAGTCCCAATAATAAATGGGGATTGAACATGATTCCAATCTAGATGAATCCCAATCTGTGGTCTATGCCTTTATACAGAGGTGTTCTATCATACGCATTCCTCAACTTCTCTGGTGAATTATATTCCTTTATTCTCAAATTGTGTGGCAAGGTATGCCACCTTCTTTTGCATGCTTGTAGGCTCTTATCTCCCAACAATTTGAATGTATCTTCAAAATGAAGTATTTCCTACTCCCTTATTTCGGTATAGACAACTACCATCTTTGTATCTTTTACCATAAACCTATGGTTAGTAGTGATGAGATGAGGGCCGTGTAGTTCTACCCTGATCCACAAAGGCCCTTTTATCTCTTTAGCCATGATTACTTTGATTTCTTCTACCCTGGTCCCTTCATGGGCCAGCCATGAGGCTAAATCCATCAGTTTCAAATCAACTCATTGAGAGTTGGGGTCCCACACATTCATATTAGACATTATTATCTATCTTCAATGCTACACCTAAGGAAAAAATCAATGAATTTTCTGATGTTTTGGAAAGGAAGGGAGCCTTGTTGGTATAATGTTTTAATTTGAAATTCGAACCACTAGTATTTGAGGAGCATAGAGTATGTTTTTATGGGTGTGTACAATGTATATCTTCCACGGAAAAACTAGCCATGGTGGTAATTTGTTCTTCCTTTTCCCATAGTTGGGTCTTTAGCTTTTTGTTCTCCTTTTGTAGTTGATCCCTTATATTTTCTTCCCTGAACCTAAGTTCAACCATATCCTCCCCTATATTCTTTATTTTCTCCTCCATAATACCCATATATTCAACCCCATTTTATTTGGAAATCTGCATCCATCTATGAGTCCTACCCCTCCTCTTCTCTAATTCAAAAAATAGTTGAATTGCAAAGTGTGTAGGGAGTATCTTTCCTACCTCAATCTAGGCATAATAAGATCCAAGGTTTGGTTTTGGGTCTTGGTCCTATAGGATTTTGTTCCTACAACCCCATAGCCCCTTCCTATAGATTTTGTGTTTCTTCTTGTAGCTTCATTGTTTCTTCCTGTAGCTTCATAGTACCCTATTGTAACTTCTTTGTTTCTTCCTATAGCTCTACAGGTCCTTCTTGCAACTTCTTTATTGCTTTATATAGTTGTATAGGTCCTTCCTGTAGCTTATTTGTTTCTTCCTATAGTTCTACAAGTCCTTCCTATAGCTTGGTGGATTGTCTTGGAAGCATTTTTCCCTTGGTACCTAGCCTCTTTTGTGGGATATGTGGTTGTTTTCCCTTGACTATCTTGGAGGTTATTTCAACTTCTTCTTACTTTTCTTTCTTAGGTTCCTCCTCCTACTAGCTAACTGATTCTTCAATAATGATGTGAGTTGGATAAGGAGTTTGAGGCTTCCTTTGTCTTATCCTCTTACTCTTGCTCCTTTTGAAGTAATTATGGGCTTGCCTTGGTTTCCTTCCCTTAGGTTTGGTCGGGGTAGTTAAGCCTACTACTGTAGCATTAATTTCTTCTTATATATTCCCCTATAGAGTGTTTTATTTCTCTTCCACTTTCCTTTTCTTTGGTGGCCTGGATTGTAATAGCCCCTGGTTGATTTTCCATGTAAATAAAATAAGACCAAGGTCATGGGACACATATTCCAAGATGAATGTTGGGCAAACATTATAGTGGGAATCATTTGTGGTTTATTAATGGTTATGGAAATTTTCAAAGGAATTGGAAAAGGTAAAGATGCAATAAATGGCTTTTAATTAAGGAAATAAAGGAAAATAAGAGAAAAGGAAGCTGAAGAAACACAAATTTTCATTCAAGGGAAATTAGAGGAAAATTAAGGAAAATGAAAGAAAAATGAGACATCAATGATAAAAAGGCATCAAATAAATAGTTCATATTTTTTCGATTTAGTTTTGGCTCTCTTCTTCCATATTCTTACACTCTTTCACACTTAGAGCATTCTTGGAGCATTCTAGCATTCACTTGGACTTGAAGAATGCAAGCAAAGGACAAGTAAGGAATTGGTGGGCAATAGAAAACAAAGATGGATCAGAAGCTACAACAGGGATACTCTGCAAGTAGCAAGTTGCATGTGTTATTTCATTTTTGGTTTTTGGATGCATGGTATATGCATGTATTTGCTTGGTTCTGTGTTGTCATTGGCATGGAGATTTTCCTAGATTAACAGTGATTTCAGCCCTGCCTTGCCATTTCCTGGAAATCCATGTAGTGGGTTCTTTATTTGATTTAGATTTAGATGGTTAGTAGACTTGGATCCTAGTTGAGGTGGTTTTGGGAAATCTTCCAAGGGTCAAGGGTGGAGATGGAATTTCTCCCAGAACTCTTGACAGATGGGTGGAGATAGGAAAATTCCTCTAGAGTTGGAAAGGAAATTGGAGGCATCCATGCTTGTTTTGACATGAGTGATTTTTGGACTAATTTAGGTGAGATCATTGTGGTAGAGGGTTAAGGTGGTTTAGGCTCTGGAAGCCCTAGTTGGTTTTATTTTCATTTAACTCATATTATCCCACATTCATGCTTGGAATATGGCATGGGGATGATTGGTTGAAAGGGGGATTTAGTTCATCCCAATATATGGTCGGGTGGTACGTGGAAGTCCCTAACTTGCTTGGCTTTTGCATATGTTAATATAAGTTATTTCCTTATTATGATTGATTAGCACTTGTATTGGTTATCATTTTGATCTTATGGTTGATTTGTCATGGGTTCTATTCTAGTTATATGTTGGCTATATGCTTGGTTATATGGTTTTCTCTTTCTATGGATCTTGTTCATGATTTGATAAGTGATTGAATGATTGATGTATTCATGGACTAACAAGTATTGTTGCAAGTACTTGGGAGGGAACTGAGCCTTATTTATGATTCTTTGATGTAGTTCAAAAGTTTATAATCAGATAAGCACTCATGACCTGTAGCTTCTATGTTTATCATATGTTTGACGAAATTCCTATCACGTATTAGACATGTATTGGTCAAGATATTGTTCAAGATTTGATTGTTTAGTATTTTTATCATCATTTTCATGGTTTTGAAAAGCTACAAGAAGTTTTGGGTAGTGGTCTGGAGGCTATCCTGAAAAAGTGGCATAGATCTTGTGACCACATGCACAGAACTAGGGATTTTGGGTCATAATTGCATGCAAGCATGATTATGGGTGAGGTTGGAGCCTCATAACCACATGCATAGTGTGTCAAGGGTGCGGTTGGGAGGTGAAGTTAGATAAAATGAGTTCCAACTCATGGATTGACCACCTGGGGTGGTTGCCAGGATCCTAAGTGGTATGTAGTCTAAGAGGGATGTGAATATGTGTTCTAGTTTGTAGGCCCCACTTCCATAACTGGAACTTGGATTTCAGATCATATAATAGTGATACTCAACTCATGTTTAGCCTACAGAGCTTGTAAAGGTGGGTAAATGTGGGAGGAGGCATTACTAGATGGTATCAGAGATGGTTCTATTCTCTTTGGGTGATATATGATACCACTGGGTGGCATCAAAGCCTCCAAGTTCAAACACTTGGACTAGATGGGCTAAATGTGTTTGTTATGCATGAATTTTTATGGTTATGGTTATGATATTTATGTAAGAATTGATATTATTGTGATGTTATATCATGCTAACCTTGATTGGCCTGTGCAGATGTAATATCCTCCCTTGAAATACACTGAGTTATGATTTGATTATGTATTCTACTTGGTTTACATAACATGGTATGTTTGTAGGAAATAGAAGATCAGAGATGAAGAGTAGAGTGGTGGACTATAGTTCACATGTCTCCCCTTACATTCCTGATGTGAAATTAGTGGAATGGGAAAGGTCAGTTTAGCAACAAGGAGAAGAGTACTCTCCTGATTTATCAGATACACTAAGGAGTCTGTATTAAGTGTTTTTGTAGCAATGGGGTACCAAAATACACCTTCTTAGTAGTTGATTATTCCCTGCAAAGAAATCACAGATAGAATTGGTTATTGTTAGTGTAAAAACAAGAGAAAATAAGCATTGCAAATGGTAATAAACAATGCATACATATCATAAAACTAAAAACAAAACACATAAGTAATGCTTAATGAAGCAAACAAATCAACAAAGTAATGGAAAAAGGCTCCCTTTATTGACTGTTGAAAGTAGAATATGAATACAATAGATGAAATATTAAACATTTGGAGAAAATTCTTTGAGCTATGGTGCTCAAAAATCCTCAACAAGGAGGTTCCTTTGTTCATTGTCTTCACTCTCTTTGCAAGCTTCTCCTCTCTCTCAAAGAAGTATCAAGGCTCTCTCAATGGTGAAATCCTCTCTACACTAGGTTGATGGATTTCTAAGAAGCAATTCTACCAACATAATAGTGCTCTACTCCTTCCTCTCAACAATGATATGTAGGATTGCTTGATAGCAATTTTTCCAGCATAACATTGCATTCTATTTGATCCTACAATGGCCTATTTATATAGAATTTTGAATCCCTCTTCCCTGTCTTGAGAAAATGACCCATGAGTAGGAGAAGGGGATCCTTTTGGGGGCTGCATGTCTTCAAGGAAACTCAAATTCAATTATCCTTGACTGAAACATGTCAGGGAATATCATCTTCCAAGTGTGTGAATAGGTCCTATATTTTTGAGTTGCATTTTTCTAACTACATGACTATCAAAGGAAAAGTCGTGTAGTTGTCAATTTTAGCCTCTAGATAGGTCGTGAAAATCAATTTTACATATGATACCTTTGGAGAATTTTAATTTTTTAATTTTCATGATGTCTTCAACTGGAAAATCTTCACCTGTATGCTCTGTTGGACGATTTTGGGTGCCATATAGATTGTACCAATGTGTGTACGATTTTCTGATGTTAACAGTTTCCCCCTTGTGTATGAGGTTGGGAGAAGATGTATAATCGAAATAGATCACATTTTCTTTGTTGACTGAGAGTCTAATCAACTTCTTGAGAGCGAGGATAACTTGTTGCAGAGATGAATTGGAAAAAACCTTGACTGAGGATAAAGATAACCATGCTTTGAAAAAATTGTCTATACGAGGCAAGAATGTCTCATGCTCGTTATGATGACTAGTTACTAAGTATTACAATCGCACAAGAAATATGCCTATCAAGTCAGTGTTGAAGTGGCTGATATGCTGATGGTTGATGATAGTTTCTTACACCCTCAAGGGTGCTTCTGACAAATATAGTGAATTAGGTGCCCCCATGCATCAAAAATGTGAAGCATGGCTGAGTGAGGTGCTCATGGGTGCATGGGTCTTCGACTGTGGGTACCTCCCATGCATCGAAATGTGAGAACTTCTAAAAAACATGTTAGGTGACGCATGGGTCTTCGAATAAATGAGAGAACTACAACGTTCATGAAGTATGATACCACCCTGACATGAAGGATTATGTTAGTTTTGAATTTCAGGGGGACCAATGACATCAATGGACAATAGTGATTCCTACAATGCCACCCGAGAATGTCCCTTAAGGGAGGGGAGAATCCAAGGTACAACCTCGATCCTGGAAAATGTGTTGAACTCGATAGGAGAGAGGCATCAACAACTCGAAATTTTTATTCGAGTAATCATGATGGATAAATATGATTGTAACATGATGTGTCAACAAGGCATGTTAATGAAAGTGGACAGTATGAATGGATGTGGTAAACTGTCCAAGGTTGGATCGGTAGTGGCGACAGTCAAAAAATTATTCTGGGAGGGTAATCCCAAGAGTCGGTAGGACATCTAGGGTAGTTGTGAGTGTGTTTTGACTGGAAATGAATGGGGTGTTGATCAACGAGATCCAACTAGGGGTGAATTGGGACTATTGCCAAGTATGACACATGAAAATATGGGTGGGAACCCTTTTCCTAAAAAATATTTGTACACTTTCTAAAAGAATGTAAAGGTGGTTTGGGATGTACAAACACGGAGATGGGTGCCCCATGAAAATAGTGACCTACATGATGATGAAGGTACAATATTTTTTGCGGGGGGGTGCATTTATTAGTCTCAGTCTGGGGTTGATGAGGCAGATAAAGTGACATAAGATTGGTTATGAAAATGGAGGGAAGATAGGCCAAATGTAGAGTGTGGTAGTGCATTCGACTTTATCCATCGCAAAATAAATGAGGTGTCACAAGAGTGGGGTTGGTAAGAAATATATGAAGAAGAGGAGAATGAGGCTAATATTCAAGGCATGCAAGTGAAATGGCTCCTAGGCCTGAGTGTATGGTCATGGATCCAATGGTGTGAGGGGTCTACAACATGGGGTGATCCATGAATGGGAAGGTTCTATTGACCAGCATGGACATTTACCATGTGTAAGGGGATGGGTTGGTAAACATGGTCGAGATGATGGGCCCTATGGTGAATTTCGGAGAAATGATGTTAGGATACGCAAATATTTGTAGGAATCCTATCATGTTGGGTGGAGAATGATACCTTCACTATCGAAATACATCGGGGTATTGATTCTAGCAGGAAGTTGTTGAAGTACCGGCAACTTCGACAAACAATACCCCAAGTGAAAACATATTGATAAAAACATATATATTGAAATGTGCAAAATAAGATGAATCAAAGAACATGAGAAGGCACACCTAAAAGGGTACTTTGAACATGCGTCGAGCCAAAAAAAGGAGTTTGGGGTTGGACTGGAATAAAGGGTACCATGATGGAGACGATGTGGTCCTGATCCTTATGTCTTTGACGGTTTTAAGAATGGAGGTCCTGATATTTTGTAACGGGCTCAGGAAGATAACAAAAAGGGCGATATATAGGCAAAGTGAGCCATATGCCACTTCATTTCTACTTGTTTCTTGTGGAGTGTTGATTGATTCCAAGAGTTGTTTTCTCATGTTGCGTCAGCCTATGCACCCGTGGAAGCGCGTGAAGAGGGACAAGTAAGAGAAAATAATCCCACCTTTGTGATATCTGTAGACTAGGGTAGACAGACCGTATAGGGTGACCTGTACGACATATTTTTCAGGGGTGAAAATTTGACTGCGTGGGTGACTACGATGCAATCACATTGTCCCCATGACCAACTTAAGGATACTCATGGGTTCCGGCTAGATAGATTCACAATGGGTGCAGATAAGCGTGAAAAATCCACGAGGTAGTAGGATTAGTGACCCCATGGAAATATAGGTTAAAGGCATGCAGTATGTGCGACTGTCAGTGAGAAGGTCACGTGACTAAGGGGTCAACATCCCCGTGGCTTATTGGTGAATAGATGTGCAGCCTACACATCTGAAGGGTTCCATTGCACGGTGAAACACGTGTATACCACTGGAACAAACATTCAACCATGGTTATAGAAACAAGAGCGTGAGGGTGTAAAAAGACATATTTTTTAGCCAAGGAGGCTATTTTTGAGTTTTTGACATTCTTATTGGCTGGATGGGTATGTTGTGGAGAGGGCACAATTGGGAGCCTCTTTGAATGGATATTGCAGGTGATGGTGCATTGAGTGCAACTCTAATGCAATGAGGGTTACTGAAGTTCACTAAGAATGCAATAATGAGGTCTTAGGATCTATTCCTACATTTCCTAATACGGTGTTGGGAGCTAGAGTTCATGTTGTTCTAGATCTAGGGAAGAGAACTACCCCTCACTACTACAGAAGATATTTATTTTGTGACTAGACTAGTCCCTTGTGGAGAGGCTTTGAAGGTGCCACTAATGGTTGGGTAGGTGGACATTCATGGGTGGGAAGATGTTCATTGTGGGCATGATGTTAATAATCAGGGTAGTGTCCAAATTGGGGCGATCATAGATCTGGCTAAGAAGGTTGCGCTGATGATGATCATATGACTTGATGGGTCGACTACCCCTCACCGGGTATTGAGACCTCAGGTTGTGGCCCTGGAGAGACTACACGTTAGGCATTTATTTGACTGGGAAAACTTTATTTACATAGGGATGGTGTCATTGCTGACACAGGTGCAATAGGGTCGGTCACAGAGTTTCTGTTACATGAGCATATTCTGTAGCATCCTCTATGAGAGAGTGGCTATGCTACGTCCTATATTGGTAATGCCACCAGGTCCTGCGAGAGACCCATGGATCAGGCAATGAGCTTCAGTGATGCCATGGGTTGGTGGCAGCAAGGCAGGGCATTATTAGAATTCCACAGTGGAGGGTTTGTTTCGGTCCAACCCTCAGATTTTCCTAGAGTTCCCTTACCATGGTGTATACTTTAGGGGTGATCTGGACATGGGGCTTCCTCCTGGTGATGCTTAATGGCCGAGAGCATATGTTGTTTCTACATTAATGCTTATTTTTATGTACTTATGATGTACTTTTATGATGATGTTGATATCATTTATGTTTGTTTGCAGATGTAGAGCCCCGCAAATGACCGTTGGCCTACCTAGTGGGAAACGATCCTCGACGAATGGGGGCAGATGGTATGGAAATTGTACCGTAGAGATGGAGGTATGACAAAGTTTAGGAGGACCCTGAGAATCTAGCTCTATACCAGCGCTTGGAGATAAGTGGTTCCTCTAGAGAGGTAGGTATCTCCTCTTCCACCCCAGAGACAGCGAGGCTATAGGAGCGAGCTGAGGCTACGAAGGCTCGTGTAGCTACTCTAGAGGTGAAACTGGTAGATGTAGAGGATGCTTGGGGGTGAACGATTACCCTCCTACTAGGGATTCCTGAGGAGGGTTGCGCGACCCTGGGGGAGGAGGTTGTGGAGACGATCTTGGCTCGAGATAGAGCGTGGCGTCTGGATCTTCGTCGCCTTGCGATGGAAGTTGTGGTTGCTCATACATTTCTAGCACCATATGAGGTTGGGGGACCTCAGGTGGGGGTGGCGTCGGGGGTATAGAGCCTCAACCCTAGATATTTTTTGTATGTACTAGGACAAGCACCCATTATGAGGATGCTCCCTTGTTTAATGACCTTTATTTTCTAGCTTGAGCCAACGGATGTATATTTTTTTACTCATATATTTTGATATATATATGAGATATGTATTTTTTGCATCCCTCATGATGTGTTATGGTGTGCATGCATCTATACATCTGATGTATTTATGCATTTATTTGATGGATACGATGTCTATGGTTTATGATTCTCAATGATGGTATATATGTGATACATGTCAGTCTAGGATTTGATTAGCTATGTGATCAGCTATATGATTTTTATTTCTTGGTATATGTGAAAATGTAATATGATCAAAACCACGAGCTAACCTTTGTGCATGTAGGTATTTCTGAAAAAGGCATGGATCACATACTTTGAAGGCTTTGTTCAACTGCGAGACAACAAGCTGGGAATCAAGGAACACATGCAAGTGATTGATACCTAGACGAGAGGCATCGACCAAAATGCCTATGACAATTTCATATTCTACTTCACTATTGGTGGTTTTCCCTATACATATCCCATTGTGGTGAAGGGGTGTCAGGTCAGGAGAGTATATGGCCCAGGTTGCTGCAGCGAGGTGTTGCAACCATCAAGAAGCATCATCAGTGAACCTGTGATGATAGGTTGGTGAGTGATCCATCTGTGACACAAGATGAGAGAGAGATTTTAGTGTACATCCATGATGAGGTGGTCATCAAAAATAATTCATTATGCACGCATGTTTAGGGATAGAATTTTTTGAGGTAGAGCCCATTGACGGGATTTTTTAGGCAAGTCCCATCGGGATCTACTAAGATGTACACCCCCTTACACAAGCAGTGCTTGATAATGTATGGGCCCTCCCATGAAGTCTTGAAATTCCCCGGTCCTAAAGCTTCTTTGGAAAAATCATAACAAAGGACTAACTCCCCTTCGGTGAATGATCGAGGGGTGATAGTGCGATCAAAATAAGCCTTGGTCTATTTCTTATGTTCTTCATTATGTTGAAGGGATTCTCACCGAATTTCGTTAATGTGTTCTAGATGCACCAACCTTTCCTCTAAATATGTTTTGTATGGGAGAAGTTCTTTGGCCGAGTGTAAGGTAGGGATCTCACACTCGATGGGGAGAACAACTTCAACCTCGTAGACTAAATAGAAGGGTGTGAATACCGTGGATGATTTGACTATTGTGCAGTATGCCCATAAATTTGAAAACACCCAAGTGGTGCCAATTGGTTTTATGGTTGTTCACCATACGTTGCAACATAGTTTTGAGGACTTTGTTGATAGCTTCTACCTGGTCATTAGATTGAGGGTACTATGGTGAAGCAAACTCATGTGAGAAACCAAGGTGTTGAAATAGTTCTTGAAATATGTAGTTCTTGAAGTGTTTGCCATGATCCGAGACAAACTCCTTGGGAACACTGAAATTTGTTATGACATGGTTAAATATAAACTATGCAGTATTTGCAGTAGTGTTATTATATGGGCATGGCCTTTTCCTATTTGGTGAAATAGTCAATGACAACCACAATGGACTTATGGTCGTTGGAAGACAGAAGGTTTCAATGCATGAATTCTATGGCCCATTTACAGAAGAGGCATGAAATGATAAACAAGTGTAGGGGAGGTGGTGGAGCCTGAGTCTTATGAGTGTATTTTTGGCACCACTCACATCGTTTGACTGCTTGGATGTCATCACGAAATATGGTAGGCCAGAAATAACTAACATAGATAATTTTCTAGGTGGTGTCCATCCCTAATAAGTTGTCACCACAAGCTCCACTGGGGTAATCATTTAAGACCTCCTCAGATTGTTCAAGAGTAAGGCATCGGTGAAGGATGGTATTGATGCCTCGACGATAAATGAAGTCTCCCATAAGGAGGTAGCAGGGGGACTGGTGGAAAATGCACCTTCGGTCGTCGTGAGTAAGCTGAGGTTTGAACTTTTGAGTCTATAAGAAGAGGAGGATGTTGTCATACCAAGGGTCATCTATTGATACAAAGAACAGGTGTTCATCAAGGAAGGCATCATTAATAGGGGACCCTTGGGTCTCTAAGGGGAGATTAGTGATGAACTCGGCAAGGATAAGTGCCTTCTTTCTTTTAGGGGAAGAAAATTGTAGGTCGAATTCTTAAAAATTCACTACCCATTGGGAATATTTGTGGTTCATAGTACGAAGAGTGAGCAACTATAAAATGGGGTTGATGTTTTATATTACGGTGGTGGTCCATAGGATGATGTAATGCCAAAGATTTTGTACTAAGTGTATGAGGGCTAAGGTGGTTTTTTTGGCTAACTCGTACTTAAAGGCATGCCTAGAGAGGTTCTTGTTGATGTAATAGATTATGTGCTCTCTATTATCAGGTCCTTCTTCAAATAATACCCCAGCAATGGCAACATCAGATGCTGATAGGTATAGAGTTTAGTCCTTATTGTTTTCAGAAGGGCTAATCAATGGAGCTTGAGATAATGAATATTTTAGGGCTTCAAATGTTTTTTTTACCTGTTCATCCTAGTAAAAAGGAACGTCTTGACGAAGGAGGCACAAGAAGCTATGCACAAAAATGGCTTAGTCGGGTATAAAGAGGCATTATAAGTTGGCATGCAAGCTTTGTAACTTCTTTAAAAATTTTAAAGGGAGTACTTCTTGAATGGCCTGGACTTTGAGAGGTTCAACTCTAATACCTTGTTGGGAAACAATGAATCCTAGTTGTCTTCCTGCATTGACATAGAAGACACATTTGAGAGGATTCAAGTGTAGGTTGTATTTTCAACATCTCTTAAAGATGAGGCAAAGGTCCTCCAAATGATCAATGTGCTTTTTGGATCATACAGTAAGGTCATCCAAATAGGCGAGGATGAGGTGAGACAGATCGTGGAAGATATAATTCATGGCTCATTGGAAGGTGGCGCTAGCATTTTTAAGACCAAAGGGCATGACTCAATATGTGAATGTGCCCCATGGGGTTGTGAAGGTGGTTTTATATTGATCCATATAGTGAATATGAATCTAATTATACCCATAGAACTCGTCCATGAAGGATAGGGCCTCGTGACTGGCACAAGCGTCAATCACTTGGTCAATGAATGGTGTAGGGTAATTGTCCTTGGGACAATATTTGTTCAGATCTCAAATATCAGTATTTATGCGAATGGTGCCATGTTTTTTCATGACAAGTACATGGTTAGAAACCCAAGAGGTGTAAGCAATAGGATAGATAAAACCAACTTTATGTACTTGTCAATTTCCTGCTAGATCGCTTCGAATTTAGAAGGCTGGAGTTGACGTTGTTTTTACCTAACGAGGTGGGCATTAAGCTAGGTGTCAATATGGTGCTCCACAATGATGGGACTAATGCCTAGAATTTCCGAGTAAGACCATGCAAATATATCCCTATATTCTTCAAAGAGGGCTTTGTATGAGTCCACCTCATCTGGGGAGCATGCTGCCCCTAGTGAGATTTCTTCGACTTTTCCAAGTTTGTTTAAAATAACAACCTTAATGGTAGATGAGATATTTGACATGTTCTCTTGCTCAAATGCATCTAGTGTCATGATGGAATTTTTAAACCAATCTACGTGCCTGGATAGCAAGAAATCCTTTGAATATATGGTGCAAACATTGTGTTCCAGCACATCAAGGGCTACAATGGTTTTTTCAAGTAGGAAGAAAGAGTGGTGATGCATGCAATCCCAAGCACACTTGGGCTCCATCATGGCCTCTAGAACATATTTTACTAAGTGAAAAAGATTATCTAATGTTGAACTGGGTTGTGTGAGCACTGAGGTTGTGATGGAGGAGGTCCATCTTTGTTGTGCTAAAAGATGAGCAAGACAATGATTCGATGGTTGATTCCATAGAACCTAATGAAGTTCACAATGTGTAGATGGGATGGGTCTGCAAATTTGATGCTGGCACCACCATTGTGGTGGGTTTAGTAGCCTTGACACCAAAAAATGATGAGCAGAAAACACAAATCATGGTTCCTTCTGAAGAGGAAATGAATCGTATGTGATGTTGTGTGTCATTAGCATTATGTGGTGGTAGAATTTCCGTAATGGCGAACTGATGGTGAGTGGGAGTGGGTTCTCGCGATACCGTCGGCATCTTAGGAGCCAACGTATCTTCCTCTATGTGAGGCTGGTGCTGAATTCTAAGCTGTCAAAATGTTTGTAACATAGGACATGTCTCAGAACTATGAGAGTTACTGGTGCAAATATTGCATACAAAACTAGTGTTAACATAATAAATGGTAGTGTTAATATCTTTCATAGTGTGAGAGGATGACACATGGTTGGTATCATGAGGTAGGGAAATCTTGGGTGTCGTCAGCCTCAGGATCTTAGTATTAGTGTGAGGTGTATCCCCAATGTTAGGTTGTCTTAATGTTTCACTTGCTACTCGAAAACATGGAAGGTACTGAAAATTCCGTGTATGGTGTGTTTGAGAGAAGATGTGACACTCATGGTGTGAGCATCTAACATAGTTAGGTCATGGAATATGGACCAACAAGTGAAATACATCTTAAATTTTTCCCAATTCTTGGAATTGATTTACCAGGTGGTTGGGTATATCACATAGGGTACACATGTGGGGTGTTTTTGAAAATGCGACCTCGGGTTGTTTTGTCTTTTTTGTTGATCTTGACTGATTGTGGTGTTGGTTGACACATTGATGGGTGCCTCACTGAGTCTCAACCATATTTCTGTCCTTGAATACACATAAGATAAGCCTAGATCCATCATCCCCCACAAGTCTGATGTTATTCGGGGATTGGGTCTCTGGTTCGACTGACATTGAGTTCTTGGTGATGAAACGATGCATGAAATCCAATGTTTTGCAGAATCAGGGAAGTGTGGGAAACACTGAGTATGATGATTTCCAGCAAAAATGTGGCAAATATGATGCCTATGTCTAGGTATTTTTCTCGGGGTGATGTGTAGGGTAGGGTAATACCTCCTAAATTCTTGTAACTTGGGACATTGGTTTATGAAATGGTCTAGTTTGTCTCATAAAGCACACAAGGAGGTACGTTGGGGTGTCAATTATTCTGGTTGTCTCCGTACATGGCAGGAGGTTGAGTGACTATAATAGAGACATGAGCATGAAGCTTCTTCCCTCGTGACATAAAAAATGGTTTTAGATCCATCATCTTCAAACAATGTAGCAGGTAATGATGGAACCTTCGTATTGGCTTGAGAAAGTGCACTTAAAGCATCTTGATATCGAGGGATTTTGAGGCAATGATGAGTGTAATACCCATACTCCACGCATATATTCCATGCATGGTTGGTGTGTAATGACTTACTACGTATTGGTGTGGCCTTTTCTTCGACAGGTGGAGGTGGGGTCACTGGCATTGTTGGGGCATGCAGAATATTTTTTAACTCATCTAACTTGAGCAATATATTAGTAGGGTGCCCAAATAATTCACACAAAGCACATGGTGGAGGTACCCTGGATGAGGAATATTTTATAACTTCCACCTTCTTGTCTTTTTCTATAGGAATGATGCCTATCAAGATGATACCTAAGTTTTCGACATAACCTTGGGGGACAGATACTAGACCAGTATTGCGAGAGCCATGTTTGGAAGCATAAGGTTTTCCATGACTTAGTGCGAGAAAACACTAGGTGGGTGGTATAAGAAAGGTAATTGGGTGATAACGTATGGTAGGAACGTCAAATCAATAGTTGCAGTGCTAGTGGTGTCTAGAACTGGCTCCTAACTCTGTGGGGTGTTTTATGAACTCATCATGCACACTGGAGCTCATGTGGCTGCAGGAATGTTCTTCAGCAAAGGGGGTTCTCCAAAATATGTAATGAGGATCATTGATGGGCTAAATTGTCTGGGTCTGAATTTAGTGTAGGCGATGATCAACTCAAGGGAGGATTCGACGAAAGGTAGCACACCATCAGGGGCAATTGATGCCTTCTTCTTATAGTATGTAAGTTGGTCAACTGTAACAATGTTCCCATCATGAGGGAACATCATTACTCTAAATACAGAGGATTCCACTTCTTTCATCTCATTCATGTAACTTTAGCCAATAAGGATATTTCAATCCAATTGTGCATCTAAGACTTCTATTTCAATGAGTATTATTTTACCAGAAAGTTGTACTGGAATGCCTTGGTATAGGCCTACAATAGTGGAAGGGAACCTGTCATATGCTCTTATAGTGATTTCAGATGGTTTGAGTTCGAGAGGTCCAAGTTTTCTCCAAACTTTTTTGGACATGATCCATGTGGATGCTCCCTCATCAACTATGCAACGGTGAATGCTGATATTCTATACTAAGACCAAAATTTGAAAAGTGATGGTTGATGGCAGACGTGGGGTAGCTTTATCGAAGTCAAAGACCATCAAATGAAAATAGGTAGGTTTGATTGCTCCTAATGCATAAATTAATTATTTCTGTTAGGTTGGGCATGATTGCAAAACTTCCAATGCTAGTTAAAGGAGTTTGAGCTAAGTCATCAACTATGATATCAACTTTGAGCAGCCTTTGAGTTCTATCCAATTTGTTTTAAAGGTTATTTAACCATCTTTGGGATGGGTTATACGATGTATTGATGGATTTTCAATGGTGTTTTAAGTGCTGCAATAGTCAAGGTGGAAGAGATGGTTTTCGATGGACTCTCGTATTCTCGGTTGTGCATTTGCAGGAGAACTTCTTCCCCTGCCATGAAAATGTCGTGACTTGAGGTACTTTGGGAGATACCTCCAGGAGTATTTTGATAGGATTATTGGGAGGGTTCCTGCTGGGTATTGACCACTCCTTGATGGGGGAAGGGTTGTTGCATTACTGCAATTTGTTGGCTTTCCCCCCCTTCCCCCCACCACCTTTCATCCTCTTCAACTAAGGGAGTTTAGGGCAATGATGGGTGTAATGGTTGTATTCCATGCAAATGGCACAAGCATGATTAGTCCATAGACCCAAGTTCTTGTTTAGACTTTGTAATTTGTTATTATTTTGTCCCTGATTTGTATTCTGGTTGGGGTAGCCCCCATCCGGTGCCCTAGAAGGTTGTTATTGATTGTTTACCCCTTTCCCAGGTTTTGCCATTGGTTTGTTATTTCCTTTTCTCTTAGCAACGTTAGCTGGGTTATCTGTGTTTGACTACTCAAATCATTGTTGTTGTTGAGGGAAAGGTTGCACAAAATTAACTCTTGTGTTATTTTGTGCTTGTGGGTTATTCTGTTGAGGTGGTGGATAAGCGAAATATTGGTTCCCTTGTACTTGGTTAGCATATATGCTTTGGGAAGTGGATATTGCTTTCATGGTCCTAAGAAGATATGTGTTTCCTTGTGGAGGAGGATATTGGCTACCCTGTGTAGAGGGGTATGTGTCTACCAGCATAGCAAGGTTCTTTATGGAGGTAGGTTGGTTGGGGTAATATCCTATGTTTTGAGGTGGGGGTGTTGCATGTCTAGCATCATATGGTTGGCCACTGTGTGTATTTCTAGAGTATTGGAAGGTGTTTCCTGGTTGACTTTGGGTTATGGTCTCAATTAATCTGTCTACAGCACTATATGTGCCTGGTAAATCAGATTTAAAATTTTTCACGCGAGGTGCATTTAGAAGAACATGGTAAAGGTATCTAGATTGGGTGTATATGAGCTCTAATTGTTGAGCTTTGGTGATGGCATCTTCCTCGTTCTGTGGGGATGAATTCACCACACCTTTTGAAATTTATTATGTGAGAGATCCTAAAAACAAGTCGAGGAGGATTTTGGCTTCCAGATGAGCTTTGTAGAGGCTACGACATTTCCACCATTCATGGATGTGGTATGATATGTGCGTAGAAGATGTTTGTTTGAAATAGGTTAGGAGTTCCAACCCCCGGTCTTGATAGACCGAGAGCTGGAAGAATGTGAGGAACGTTGTGGCTAGAGAACCAAATTTCCCATGTGGCTTGGAAGGTTTTCCTATATACCATTTTGTTGCGGGTCCTATGAGGGTACATTGAAATAGCTGCAGGAGAATATTGTCATTCATGATTTTTTTGGATGAACACCAAAGGTGAAAGGTCATAACATGGTTTCTAACATCTTCTCCTTTTTTTCCTTCGAATTTTGGCACATTCGAAGGTAACTTTGGTTGGCATGGGTGGCCAGTTTTGGCCGTGTGCTATAGGGTCATTGGTTAACTGGCTTAAATTAGGAATATTTAAGGAAGCTAAAATGGTACTTGTAGGTTTTTCACCATCGAAAAATGATTTTGAACCGCTATATGTAAAGGGGTTCCCTAATGAGGATGATTACCCTGGCAAGAACCTCATGGACTCCAAGGAGGGGAGTTGTGTGGGCTCCCCTAAGGGGTAGCATGAAGGGTCCCATGAGGAGTAGCATGTGGAGTCCCTTGAGGGGTAGTGAAAGGAGTTCTTTTACGAGGGGTCCCAACAAAGTTGCACCAAAAAAGTATGATCCTAAAATGTTGGTTGTGTGGTGTCTTCTATGCAAAAATGGTGAGAGACCTAGCACACCTCTCGGTAATGGGGGAAGTTTTGGAAGCGTCTAGAGAAATGGGGAGTTGTGGGGTCCCCTATGGTGTCATGTAGAATATGTGTCACTTTGCATGATGAGGGAAGGATATGAGTATCAAAGAAAACAAATCACATACATGAAATAAAGCCATAAATAAAATGATTACTTTCCCTTTAACTTATGTTATGTGATCAATCAAACAAAAAAATAGTTTTCGTTTGTTTTCACGTATGATAAGAAATCCTATGAAGACCTATTCATCCTTGCCACTCTCAAAGTAATTGGGCCTTGTGGATATATCTTCTAATGGGTATTGGGGAAACATATCGAGAGAATATGTGATGCTTTCTAGTAGCCCAAGAATCAACTAAAGGTTGAGGCTTTAGTGTTGCCCACACCTCCTCCTATAGGGTTGGATGCCTTAATTTTTCCACTAAGATACCTTCGTCCCACATGAGAAATCGATTATTTAGCTTCTTGGTAATCAGTTACCAGTATTGAGCACTAGACGAGTCAGGTAGCCCCAAATAGTACCACACACATGGGACCTAAGTCGAACCCCCTCTAAATCGGGTCTTTGATTTGCTAGGTAGTCTTTTATGTGGGATGATGAAGGATTTTAAGCACCCTAAAAGTCAACTTCTATGTTTCAAAGATGTAACATGACCATGGTGACTTATGGGATGCCTACCCCCAATGGTCCTAACCTGAACTATAAATTATTTTGTGACCCCTGTGGGGAAATTTAGTTGGTTCAAGTTATGGTTGCTTTTAGGAGTCTTACTTTACTTAGGGTGTGATATTATAAGTAACAATAAACTAAGCACAAAAAACTCTGGAAACTAGATGCCTTCTTATACAAAGCTTATACAAGCTTAGTGTGTGATGTGCAATGTGTGTACAAGTGGCAAGGTGAACATACAAAGCATGATAAGATGTGGATATTTAGTGATCCTTTACAATACCTTCTAATTACACTATGTTTTGATTTTTCCTTGCATGAAAAATAAATGATGTGTGGATAATGGGCCACTTACTCTTTTCCTATTACACTATGTGTGCCTAAATGGGAGATGGAAAACTTGTGTGCTTTAAGAAAGCTTTCATATGCAAGCCCGGGTTCGCCTAAAAGACGCAAGGGAAGCAAAGATTACTTACTTCTTGTAGTAACACTTGGTCCTATTCCCAAAAACTAGTGAAAATAAAAATGCTTTAGTTAATAATAAGATTTTTGGATAATGGGCCACTTACTCCTTTACTAATTACACTATGTGAGAAATGTAAAAAAAACAAAGATAATTTAATTACTCTACTAATAGTGATTAGTAAATCAAGTAAGCAATCTAAAATGTTTGGACAAAAAAATGGCAGAGGTGAAGGCAATTCACTAAAGGCTACCAATCACCCAAGATGAGAAAATTACAAGGTTTTTTGTGCTCTCTGTAAATTGAGTGGGTTTTCTTGTGCACGGACATGTCTACACATCTGTCAGATCAAAAGTCGCATTAATCATATTTCCATTGACAAAGGGAAAGAGGATGAGGATGATGAATTCCTAAAGAGGTATACTATTTTGCAACAGTTTCAGGATGTGTTTCCTGCAGAGATTCCAAAGCTACCGCCTCATAGAGAATTGGATTTTTCTATTGAGTTGATGTCAGGAGTAGCACCAACATCTAAGGTACCACACAGGATGAGCACTACATAATTGATGGAAATAATTATGGGTATATTAGGCCAACTACGTCGCCTTGGGGTTCACCAGTGTTTTTTGTAAAGAGTAAGGATGGTACTCTTAGATTGTGCATTGATTACAGGAAATTGAACAAAGTGGCTATCAAGAACAAGTATCCATTTCCACGGATTGATGACTTGTTTGATCAGCTGAAGGGAGTTGCAATGTTTTCAAAGATTGATCTAAGATCAAGATATCATCATGTGCGCATCAAAGAAGAATACATCTACAAGACTGCATTATGTATAAGGTATGGACACTACGATTTTGTGGTGGTTCCTTTTGGTCTTACTAATGCTCCATCCACCTTCATGTGTTTTATGAATAGTGTGTTGCGTCCTTACCTGGATAAGTTGGTGATAGTCTTTGTTGATGATATATTGGTATATCCAATGAATGAGGAAGGGCATACAGAGCACTGGGAAACAATGTTGATATTGTTAAGAGAGCATCAGATGTATGCCAAGCTCAACAATTGTAGTTTCTTTTAGTTTCTGATTCATTACCTGGGACATGTTGTTTCAAGGAAGGGATAGTAGTGGATCCGGAATATATTAAAGCTATCATGGAGTGTCTAGCTCCAAATAATGTGGATTAGGTCAGATCATTCATGGGACTAGCATGTTAATACAGGAGGTTCATCAGGAACTTCTCTAAAATTTTATATCCTATCACATCCTTGTAGAGGAAAGGGAAGAAGTTTGAATGGACTGAGGAGTGTGTCATTAGTTTTGAGCATTCGAAGAATTTTCTTACAAATTCTCCAATTTTGAAGATTGCAGAAACTAATAGGGAGTTTTTGGTTTGTACAGATGCATATAAGGAAGGACTTGGTGGAGTCTTGATGCAAGAAGGACATGTGGTTTTTTATGAATCAAGGAAGTTGAATAAGCATGATAAGAATTATGTGACTCATGATCTTGAGTTGGAAGATATCATTCATGCATTGAAGATGTGGAGACATTATCTCCTTGGTAGGAGGTTTTTTTTATGAGTGATTATAGTGGGTTGAGGTACTTGTTTGACCAGCCTAAGCTGAATTCCAAGCAAGATATATGGTTGGCTACTCTCAGTGAGTTTGATTTTGAGATCAGGTATATTAAGGGCAAGGAGAACAGGGTTGTGCTTTGAGTAGGAAAGTGCAGGTGAACCATATTTCATCTATGAGCTATTTTGGGATATATTTTCAAGAGAATATCTTACATACAGGGAAACATGATGAGAGGTATCATCAATTGAAGAAAAGGTTACAGCAGCAGGGCGAAGGTGACAGGGATGAGGAGTATCACCTCATGGAAGATGGCTTGGTTATATTTAAGAACATGATTTATGTGCCTAAGAGTGGTGAGTTAAAGAAGCTTATCTTGAGGTAGTTTCATCTCAAACCGTATTCGGGTCAGCCAAGATATCAAAATACTTTGACAATTGTTAATAATTTCTATCATTGGTCGAACTTGAAGAAAGAGGTGGTTGAGTTTGTTACAAGAAGTTTGGATTGTCAGCAGGTGAAAGAAAAATGCAAGCATCTAGATGGTTTGTTGCATCCTATTCCAATTCTAAAATCGAAATGGGAGGTCATTACCATGGAATTCATTACAAGGTTACAAAGGACATCGAGGCAGCATCATTCCATCATGTTTGTGATTGATACATTAAGCAAGGTAGCTCACTTCATTGCATTTAAGTCTATTAATTCAGCTAGTGAGGTAGCTCGGATCTTCATCAGGGAGATAGTGAGATTGCATGGTGTTCTCAAGAAGATTATATCAAATAGAGATGCCAAATTCACTTCCAAGTTCTAAAAGGAGTTGTTTGCAGGCTTGGGGATAGAATTATCTTTTAGTATAGCTTATCATCTATAGACAGATGGACAGACAGAAAGGGTTAACAGGATTCTTGAGTACATGTTTAGGATGTATGTCATGCATCAATAGAGGAAGTGGGAGGAGTATCTTCCACTTGTAGATTTTTTATATAACAATGGGTATCAAGAGTCCTTGAAGATGATTCCATTTGAGGCTCTTTATGGGTGGAGTTGTAATAATCCTATCAGCTCGAGTGATCTAGTGAGAAGGGTGTTGATTGGACCCTATACATTGGATTATATGGAGTGGGAGATGCTGGTTATTAAGAGGAATTTAAAGGCAGCATGGGGTTGTTATAAGAGACATGTAGATCAACATAGAGAATTCAAGGAGTTTTAGATTGGGGAGCATGTGTATTTGTGCATCAAGCCCAAGAGGAGCTCCTTGAGCATTAGTTTATGTGCCAAGTTGGCACCTCATTATATTTGTGGGCCTTTTGAGATCATAGAGAGGATTGGACCAGTGGCCTATAGACTTGCACTTCCAGCAATAGTCAAAGTCCATAATGTTTTCAATGTTTCCTTGCTTAAGAGATATGCGTAGGATGTTTATCATGTGATTGATTGGTTTGTATTATAGATGGAACCAAGGAGAGAGTTCGAGCCAAAGCCACAATGAATATTGCAGCGGAAACAAATCATGCTACAGAACATAGCAATAAAGCAAGTTAAAGTGCAGTGGAATCACTTCGGGCCTGATGAAGCTACATGGGAGATGGTTGGTCAAATGTTGGCTTTGTATCCTTCCTTATTTGTTGGTTGAGAAGATGTGTTTTGTATATGTATATATGTATATATGTATGTAAGTATGTATGTATGTATGTGTGTATGTATGTATGTGTGTGTGTGTGTGTATGTATGTATGTCATTGTAATACCAAATCAATTTATGTTATAAAGATCCAATAAGTGGTATGTTTGTTGTGTTTGTCATGTTGGTCATGGTTTTCAGCAGTTGATTATTGTAAATACTACATCGAGTTGTGTTATAAAACTCCATGGGCAGTATGTTTTGCTAGTCATAAGAATCATCGAACATCGAGGATGAAGTTCTCCCAAGGGGTAGGGGTTTGTAACAACCCCTGGTTGATTTTCCATGTAAATAAAATAAGAGCAAGGTCATGGGACACATATTCCAACTTGAATGTCGAGAAAACATTGTAGCGGGCATCATTTGTGGTTTATTAATGGTTATGGAAATTGGGAAAGGAATTGGCAAGGGAAAAGAGGCAATAATTGTCTTTTAATTAAAGAAATAAAGGAAAATAGGAGAAAAGGTGAAGAGACACAAATTTGCATGCAAGGGAAATTAGAGGAAAATGAAGGAAAATGAAATAAAAAGGAGACATCAATGATAAAAAGTCATTAAAAAAACAATTCATTTTTTTATTCATTTTAGTTTTGGCTCTCTTCTTCCATACTCTTACACTCTTGTACACTTAGAGAATTATTAGAGAATTCTAGCATTCACTTGGACTTCGAGAAAGCAATCAAAGGACAAGCAAGGAATTGGTGGGCAGCGGAAAAGAAGGTTGGATCAGTAGCTATAGCAGGGATAATTTGTGGGTAATAAGTTGCATGTGTGATTTCCTTGCAAGTTTTTGGATGCATCATATATGCATTTGGTTCCTTGGTTATTTGTTGTCATTGGCATGGATATTTTCCTTCATTGACAGTGGTTTGATCCTTGCCTTGTCGTTTCCTAGATAACCATGATGTAGTGGGTTCTCTATTTGATTTATCTTTGGATGGCCAGTAGATTTGGATCCAAGTTGAGGTGGTCTCTGGAAAATTCCCAAGGTTCAAGGGTAGAGATGGGCTTTCTCCTGGAACTCTCGATAGATGTGTGGAGACAGGAATATTCCTCTGGAGCTAGGAAGGAATTCACATGAATCCATGCTTGTTTTGATGTGGGTGATTTTTGGACCGGTTTAGGAGAGGTCGTTATGGTAGAGGGTTGAGGCGGTTTGGCCTCTGGAAGCCTTGGTTGTTTTTATTTTCATTTAACCCATATGATCCCACATTCATGCTTGGAATATGGCACAGGGTTGATTAGCTGAAAGAGATATTTGGTTCATCCCAATCTATGGTCGGGTGGTATGTGGAAGTCATTGAATTGGATGGATTTTTCATGTGTTAATATAATTTATCTCCTTATTATGGTTTATGAACACTTGTACTGGTTATCATGTTGATATTATGGCTGATATTTCATGGATTCTATTGTTGTTATATGTTTGGTAAGATGATGTGCTCTTACCATGGATCATGTTCATGATTTGACAAGTGATTGAATGATTGATGTATTCATGGGATAACAAGTGTTGTTGCAACTACTTAAGAGGGAATTGAGCCTTCTTAGTGATTCTCTGATGTATTTCAAAAGTTTATGATCAGATAAGAATTCATGACCTGTAGGTTCTATATTTATCATATGTTTGACGAAATGTTTATAATGTATTAGGCATGTGTTGGTCAACATCTTGCTCAAGATTTGATTGTTTAGCATTGTTATCATCATTATTGTGATTCTGGAAAGTTACATGTAATTTTGGGCAGTGGTCTGGAGGCTATCCTAAAAAATTGGCATAGATATCGTGATTGCATGCATAGAACTGGGTATTTTGAGTCATAACTACATGCAGGCAATCTTATGGGTGTGGTTGGAGCCTCATAACCACATGCACATTGTGTCAGGGGTGTGATTGGGAGGTTAAGTTAGATAAAATGATTTCCAACTCAGGGATTATCAACCTTATATGGTTTTTAGACTCCTGAATGGTCTGTAGTCTCTGAGGGATGTCAATATGTGTTCAGTTTTGTAGGCCCCACTTCCATAACTAGAACTTGGAAGTTGGGTCATATCATAGTGACACTCAACTCATGTTTACCCTACGGAGCTTGTAAAAGTGGGTAAATGTGGGCGGAGGCATTACATGGATGATTTCCCAGTGGCTTCTTGGGTCTTCTGTCCCTCTAGTTCTATCAAATCAAGCTTGGCTAGCTCTTCTTTATCCACTTCAATCTCTGTTTCTACCTCAATTTGTGTCTCTATCTTTTCTTCTTCCTTCTCCACTTATTCTCTTTGTTCCTTTTGATCCTTCTTCTTCACCCTTAACTTTCTCTTCCTCGAGTTCTCCTTTTGTTGTTGCTCCTTCTAGTTCAAATTGAGCTTGGGCTTGGGTTTCTAGGAAGGCCTCTCTGTCCATATATATAAAATCATCCAAAGGAATATGGTTTTGGAAGCCTTCTAAATCATCCCTAGCTATCAACTTTATCATCCCATGGTGTGCTAGGTATTGGTTCTTTCCTCCTTTCACCGTCAGACTCATTTATTTGATTGAATGAAGAAGGAAATGAGTGATTCTTATACTTTCTTGGATAGGCAAGTCTGTTTGAAATCTAAGTTGATAGAGCAACCTAAATTGGTATGCATACACAATAGTGAGTCTCCTTTAACATGTGATATATTTTAAAATATGGTAGGCTACTTCATCCAATGGATAGGGAAAACTCTCCTTTCTTACTCCATTTGTGTCTTCTATGGGTTGTTCATCCTAAAGAAAGAAGTATTTCTTTGATATAGTGACCTAAGATATTTCCTCTTTGTTCCATATTCTTCCTATTGGACATATGGTGACTCTACTAACAAATTCATCATTTAAATTAATGGTGAGTCCTCTAACTATAGTGATGACATCATGTCCCTCTAGTTGCTAGAGGTTTAGGGACAATTCCTGGGAAATTTCATCATCAAAACCCCTTAATATTTTGAAAAACCCTAATCATTGATAGTTTACAAAATGTTCCTAGAATAAAGGTGTTGATGAATTTTGGAGGGGTCCAAAAGTTCCCTTTGGTTGAATCCTTCCCCCCATGTCTTCAATAAACTTTTACCGGAGAGGCACGAGTTTCCCTTCTCTAAGACAGGATTCATAGGTTTTCTGTGCAATGGGGTTATTGAGACAGAGCGAAAATGGCAGTCTATTCTATAATGATAAGGAGAAAGAAAAATTTGAAATGTAGTTCAAGACACCTTATTCCTTCATCTTATTATGCTCATGACATAAATAATCAATAATTCATCTTTCTCCATTACTAAAATTGAAAATTGTGGCAATTACAGGGTATTGTTTTGAGAATTGAAAGGGCTCTTCAAGTTCTTTACACCAAACGTTGGTAAGGAAAATTCATACTTACCCCTTTCCTAAGGATTCTCCTTTGGATGGAAATAATGTCCAAAATTGGGCTATAAATTTCCTATAGCACTGGTTTGCAAATCCTATAGCATCATGTAGCACTCTGCAGAGATATCTCGGCTATGTCATCCTCCTGTAGCACTATCCGGCCTCCCTTTTTCTTTAAAATATATTTTCCATGCAAAATGAGATTCAGGGGTCCGAGTTATGTGGTTTGTTGATCTAGGTGGATATTGGTGCCCACCCGTTGTTAGGGTGAAATTTCTTGGAAGGTGTACCAAAAACACTTCACTTAAGTCACTAGATGACACGTGACTCTAACAACAATTTGTGGTTGCTTACGCTTCATATCTGTAATAAACGTGGAAAAACCTCTAACAAAATAACATATACGATCAAAAGAATAAAACAACAATATACATATACAATGTAATAACCCAAATGGAAAGACTTTAAAATGAATAAATCTTTTATTGATAACACTTGGTGAAGGAGATCTACAAAAGGGTCTACAAATCCATTGTCATTGATGCTTCAGTAATCGACTCTCTCTCTCAATGTGTGAAAAACCTAAAACAATGTTGAGAACTCACATGGGAGCTCAAATGAAAAGAGATGATGATAATGATCATGGTGAAGAATGAATGGAAAACCCTCCTATTTATAACAAAGTATTGAGTTAATCTCGAAAATGGAGAATAATAAAATAATATTGACCAAATCAATATCTAACTGTTAGGAATACTTTATTATATTTTTTGGAGAGGGAAAATATATTCAAAATGGTCAAATATCTTTATTTAGAAATAATTAACAAATAAAATGATTTATTAATTATTTTGCGAGGATTAAGAATGGTGTGAAATTGAAATAATTATTAAATAGTGATTTAACAATTATTCCAATAATGGAAATAAGGAATAATAAATAAATAGTGATTTATTTAATTATTCCTAGGAGATTTAGTCAAATGTGACAAGGAATAATTATCAAACAATGATTTAATAATTATTCCTAGAGAAAATTAAATAAATAATGATTTATTCAATTATTCTCATGGGGTTTTTTTATTTTATTCAGAAAATAATTTAATAAAAATGGGTTACTAAATTATTTCCGATGGTGAAAGTGATTTTACTATGGTAAAGTTAATCTTACATCGTGTATTTCGATCCACCTATTTAGAAATGGTTAGGTGATCATCTTTTGGTGATAACAGATTGCCCCCAACGTATGAGTGTTAGGAGCAAATCGTATGACCGAAATATGTTGTAGGTTACACTTCCATGAGACACCAAAAGGGAGTCAAAGAAAGAGAGAGACAATTGAAGCAATGAAAGGAAGGACAAAAATGGAGGGGGAGAGACCTACTAAACTGATAGAAGTCTCCTTTTAAGTTGGAGTACATGATCTCAAATGAGGTGGGGGAGGCATACCCATACCCTCTGAGAAAACAACATACAAAGAATAATGGTGAGCCCAACAATGTGGGACTGAGCTACAAAGTATATGATACATGATATGCTGGCATCAATGGGCTAGAAAAAATTCAATGGATCCCATATACATAATGTGCCTGGAAAGACATAGGTCAGGACATAATACAATAACATCTAAGTACATAAGACATAATGCCCCTCAAGTTGACATGGTGAGGGGGGATCAAAACCAAAGAAGCCCTGCTAAATAGGAAAAGGCTCTGGAGATTAGAATGGATCATATAAAGGAGACATGCATGTTTTGGGCACTGCAAGCGTCTGAAACCAAACCCATCACATCTGCGGAACTACATTGAGGCTGGATCAACACCTACAGACATTCAGGCATGTGGGGGGCTACCTGGAGGGTCACCCCCTCATGAGGTCTGGAACATCTCACACACACCCAGGAATCACTGGGAAAATCGTTTGGATCACCAGACCATGAAGTGTATGATTCTAAATCATGCGATAAGGAGCTGATGTCGAGCACATGAGAAGCAACCAAGTCAAAGGGAAATGATGATTCCCTTTTCTTGATCCAAGGAATTGAACAAAGATGAAATTTGGAACTAGGGTAGATTGCCCTCTAGACAACACTTTTGGAATAAATGTGTTGAGGTCGACATAAGAGGGTTTGTCGAAGTCAATAAGGAATGCTTAACAAAGGCACGAGGTACCATAGTAGAGTGACTGATGGACTAACACTGTTATGAAACCATCTCACAAAAGATAGAGAAGATAGATCAATGACTTCAAAATAAGCCTCTTCGAGGGGGGAATCTCCTTTACATTACACAAATGAACAATTTTCGATGATACAAATGACAAAACCTCCTTTCTATATATAGGAGTCTAAGGGGTCATAATATAATCAGAGCCAACATAACAATAATGATGTAAGGGCACAGCAATAACAATAGTGGGCTTCTATGGGGCACAATAATAACAATATGGGGACTACATGGGAACACCAATATACTAAGGGGGTTGCACTAATAACAATAAGGGGTTACACTAGTAGTATAGGGACTTAACATTCCCCTCTCCTTCAAAAAGTTTTGTCCTCAGCGCTTGAGCAGTTTTGGATGCTTCTATATAAAATTCTCGTCCTCCCATGTGGAATCTTCATCAGGTAAGTTCTTCCACTTGATGAGATACTTTGAATTGATCGATTTCATAGTTGCCAGGTTCTTGTTTCCATGACTACTTCAGGTTCCAATATGATTTATCCTTCCTCATCAATTTCTGACAATATTGTTTCAAATGGGAGCTTGTCACCTATAACCTTCTTTAAGCATGAAACATGGAAAATTGGGGGCACTCGAGAAGATGCAGGAAGCTCCAATTTTTATGCCATAGAACCAATATTTTGTAGTGCCTTGTAAGTACCATAGTACTTTGGTGATAATTTATTATCCTTCTTAGATTTCTTGAGGGACATTTTTTTGTATTGTTTTATTTGTAAAAATACTCAGTCGCCTATATCAAAACTTATTTCGCTGTGATGTTGATATGCTTGTTGTTTCATTCGATTCTGCGTGAAATTGAGGTTATCCTTTTTCTTCTTGATATGTCCTTCTATATTGAGAGTTTCAGGAGTGGTAATTCCTACCAATGCATTACAATATATGGTCGGATTCATTTCTTCTTTCTCTGGGGTTGGCTCGTGGTGTATATCCTCATCTTTTGACGTTTCTTGATCCTTTTCTTCCTCCTCTTCACAATCAATGTAAAATAATTTCTTCTCAGCACACTTATGACCTTTAGTGTATTTGCTATCACAACTGTAACAAAGTCTGTTTTCTCCTTTTTCTTCCAATTGTTTTGGTGTCAATCGTGTAGGTTGTGGAAGTCTAGGAACAACAACACTTCCATCTTTATAATTGTGAGTGGTAGGATTCCTTGTTGCCATAATTTTGCTTTCAATTTTTCTTTCCAGCCTGAATGCTTGCTCCAATGAATCAGGTTCCCAAAGACGAACGTCATGTTGAATGTTATCCTTTAAAGCCCCTATGAAGACATCAATCCTCTGCTTCTCTGGAATATCATTTACCCTTATATTCAATTTTTGGAAGTCCTAAATGTGCTCTGCCATTGAACCCTTTTGTTTGAAATTTATCAATTGGTTATAGAAGGTGTCTCTCTTTGTATCCTCATAATGTGATATCATTTCCTCCATGAAAATTGACCAAGTGACAAGTGGTTTACAAGAAAAAATCCCTTTATACCATAAAAATTGATTCGGTTCTAAATATAAAGATGAAATATGTACCTTTTGTAACAGTTTCACATCATGTAGATCGAAATATTTCTCCATCTGTAGTATCCATGTTATGGGATCCTTGCCATAAAAATTTCTCATATCGATCTTTGGAATAAGGTGGTTCTTCAATCCAATGTTAGATTCTATGAAATCATTATTAACATTTATTTTTTTCTCATCATGAATTTCCTCTACTACTTTTTCATCATTAGGAGGCCTTTCTTGTAGCGGCTTTGTCCCACATTCCTTCAAACCTTCCATGTATTTCTTCAAATCTTCCATGCCTTTCTTCAAATCCGCTACCATACCATCGATATTAGCTTCCATGGCACATATAAAACTATTTATCTTAGCATCGATCGCATTCTTCAAATCATCCGTCCAATTTTGCTTACTAGGTGTAACTTTCTATTTTCTTGATTCGAGTCATTATTTTTCTTGATTTTAGGAGCTCAATATTTAAACGACTGTAACTATGTAATTTCATATCTTCAAGTTCTAAAATTTTGACCTATGGTATCCCTCTGAGTCCTCTTTCTAACCCCATTGATCTGATCAATATTAGATTCTTCCATAAAGAGTTATGTCAAATCTCCTATGATGACCTGATTATAGAATGGTTCAGTAGAGCGAACTTGTATGACATTCCACGTGTCACTTTTACCTTCGGCCCTAAGACAAATACATAGAAAATTACAGTCTGTGCTCTTTCTGTAACTTCTTACGAAATTTCAATATGATGCTCAAAGAGAAATTTATGACGATTTTATCAAGGTCACCTCTTTTGGAATGTAATTCAGGAGTCTGTAAAAACCCTAACTGTCTTGGACCGTATCTCCGAAAATATAGTGAAACAAAATAGGAAATTCGGGCTCGAGCTTAACCAATATTTTTTCTTAAATGGGTTTTAATTTTAGAGTTTGAACCTTCATAGAAAAAAAAAATAGCGACAATTCCATGATGACCTATTTGATATGGAATTTTGGAGCTTGCACAAACCCTAACTTCCTCAGATCATATCTTCAAAAATATAGCAAGACAAGGTCTAAAATTCGGACCCGAGATTCAAAACGATTTCGGCTCAAATGGGATTTTGTTTTATATTTTGAAACTTCCTATAGAAAACATTATAGCAAAACTTCCACAATGATCTATTTGGAGCAGTGAAACCCTAGAATCCAAAGCTCTGATACCAAATGTTATGAAACCAGCTCACAAAAGATAGAAAAGATAGATCAAAAACTTCAAAATAAGCCTCTTCGAGGGGGAAACCTCCTTTACATTACACAAATGAAAAATTCTTTGATGATACAAATGACAATACCTCCTTTCTATATATAGGAGTCTAAGGGGTCATAATATAATCAGAGCCGACATCACAATAATAATGTAAGGGCACAACAATAATGATAGTGGGCTTCTATGGGGCACAATAATAACAATATGGGGACTACACGAGCACAACAATATAATAAGTGGGTTGCACTAATAACAATAAGGGTTACACTAGTAGTATAGGGACCTAATAGACACCAGGGATGGTGATGGAAAGAAACAAGATGAGTGGTGGACTCGTGAATTCCCTTGTCAGAGCATGATATGTATGGTTGACCTGATAGTGACTGACTCGATTCCAAAGGGGATGATAAATGACTCAAATAGGGGTTTGGCAAAGACGAAGCAATGAATATGGAGGTCAAATATAAATATAATGGGGTGGATGTGACACAAAGATTTATGGAACATTGTGACTAGACTCAAGGGGACTCGGAACATACTCCATAGATAGAAGGGTGACTAATCTCGAATGCCCTGAATAAGGATGACTCAATGATGTTGCCTCGCAGGGGAGGGCCAGAGGGGACCATAAGAACATGAGTAAATGATGGTCACTCATGACGAAAATCGACACGTGAGTCGACAGTGCAAAGGTAAAGTGGTACCAGAATATGGATGTCTCAAATGAAGAAATTTGATTTTAATAATCAACAAAGTGAGACCTCATGGAAAAAATGGCTTCCTAGTGAAGTGTCAAATTACCAAATATAAAATGAGACCCATTATAGAACTCAGTGAAATATTTCTAGCAATGCAGATGGTTCCTCAAATGGAGCTACGTTTTGGTCACAGTGGGTGATGGAAAAACTAGGGTTTTTCCTATAAAAGGGCTTCTTTCCCCCAAATCCCATTCATTTGCATAGTGAGTTGTGGAGAATTTGGAGAGGAGGAGAAGGCTCTAAATCTTGTGGAGATCATATCATACAAAGTCACCATCAGAATCAGGATCTGCGACATTCAGGTAGGTGACCTTACTTGTCTAAAATGGCCTTAATTCTTCTTGGAAGGATGGTTCCTGGTGAGGAATCAAGGTAAGTAAGGAATACAAGAATGAACTACTAGAAAAGTTATAGGATCATCCCCGCCCATCAAGTCAAACATAGGGACTAGATGGTAAATGTGGCATCACATAGAGTATATTTTTTAAATATGGCATCAAGCATCTATGATATGTGATGGATAGATGGCTCACCTTAGAGGTCGGTATGACAAACTATCCAAGAAATGAAAGGATAATCAACCATACCTAGCTTGTTGTGGCCTAGGTCGAGACTTATTTTAATCAAGTGAGAAGGTGGATGGGGGGGTCATCATGCCCCCAAGCATGGGATACTTCCCCCAAGCATATTTGATGGAGTGGACTGATCTGGTATGCAAAGGTGGGAATGATGCCCCTAGCTTAATGAGTTTGTGGAGTGTCATTGAGTTCCAAGTGCTCAAATAATGGATTTAAGCATTCAGTCCTACTGGCACAAGATCTTACATAAGATCACGAGGATATGTAGCGGCATATGTTCCCCCCATTTTTGTATGGATATATGTAGTATGTTATGTGAAAACCATATGTATTTAGAGTATTGGACTCCAAACACATTTTGATGAAGTGGTTCGCTATTTTTTTATGTTATGGATTTCTTCTTGTGGGAAGAACAGATAAAGGACGCAATAAGAGAAAGGAAATTTTGGATTACCAATCTCGGTTGGAACTGCATATATGAATCAAATGGATTGAATTTTTGGGTTTGCATACATGGTGTCACTATACCAAAGAGCGGCTTCAGATATAATGAACTAATGCTCACCTAGAAAACATGATGGTTGAACAACAACAATGTCTAAGGGACTGGGATATTGAGGTAAGATAGAGGGATGAGTAAGTGGATAATCCCAAGAGTGATCTAAAGTAATATGGGACTCTAGAGGTTCTTCTAAATGGGAAAGAATAATGGTGCTAGAATCGACACTACCAGATGCACTAGGAGGTTTGGGGAGAATTACTTCTCTTGGACTCTCAAAAAATGGACGCCCCCTTACCCAAACATTGAGTATAAATGTAATGGTCACAAGGTGAATTTGGTTTGAATTCTTGGGTTCAAAGTAAGGGGTGATTGAACCAATCAACCTCACCATGGATGAAGTATTTGGACTCCACAATATATTGGTCATGGGTTTGCTGCAGAAGGATGTACGCACGATGGTGCATATCGTCTCAAGGATAATATGGGGTGGTCAAGGCTTCCATGATTTATTCATCAGAATGGAATATGGGGGGACTAGAGGAAGAGAGACCACATGATTAAGAGGAGCTACCTGAGGCATCTTCATGAGCGACAAGGTTCACATACGCATCATCAAGGTTGGGATACATATTACTAGTAGATGGAAGATCTACTAATGCTGAGACCGGAGTGTTTGTCGAAGAAGGTTCAACAGAAGCATAATAGGAGACATTAAGGGAATTCCAATGCATCTATATCATGGATTAAGACAGGTAGAGAATGGTAGTGGTGTTATCTGTCACCTTGACATCAGGGGGAGTGATCATAATGGATGGTTGAGAGACCTCATGCTCTGGTGTAGGAGTGGGACTAGAACCTGTAGGTATAGGAGAGGTGGAATCACTATGAGCGGCCTCTAACTCGTGAAGCACTTGAAGTGTATCACGAAAATATTAAAGACAAGGATAGGGATGAGAATAATGGCCATAATTATCACACAAATCATAGGGGTGATTCATGCGTAATGATTTGTTCTTCTTAGCTGACTCAGTTAAGGTAACATGGACTTCAGGAATGCTAGAATCAGTGAAGATATAAGAGACCACATTCTTTACATGAGGGAGTTCAGGACAATTATTGGTGGCATGAACAACAACATCACACAAAGTGCATGGAGGAATAGGATTTGGTGGCTTAGGAGGAACTGAAATTGTTGGGGGTGCCTTATCTTAGGTTCCCTTTTTCTGGGATTTCCCCCCCTCACCAGATGATTTCGCAACAAGAGTAGGTTCTTGTTGAGTTTCTTATGGAACTGAAGCAAAGGCATGGGTTAGAACAATAGGTTTGACCAGGGTCAAAGCAGTGTAAGGTTTGAGTTGATTGGGGGGAGTATGTACGGGAGGATCGATGTACTAGACTGGGATCCCCAAGGTAATGTTAGTAAACTCAATGTAGCCATAACAGGTGTAGAATAAACTCCAGGGGGTGAAAATAAGAACTGTATCTGACTAGAAGGATAATGGCCTGGGGGAACTGCTCTTAGATGGTTAAGACCTAGGGGAATGGTTTCAAGTGGAAAAGGATTAGGAGAGATACCAACAAAATGAAATGGTCCTTGAGGAGTATTACCAGAAGGCTAGGTTGAGTTGGGAACAACAGTTTGCGGAAGGGTTGGTTGTGATGAAGACATACCAGATAGCTTGTGGGCAGCCCGTGATGCTTGGAGCATACAAAAACTTGATGAGCTACACTCATAAGGACTAGATTATGGACCATAATAAGCACCAAGCAAAGTGGAATATTTGTAGACTCTAGGAGATACATTGGTGAGGGACGAGACAATCTTATTGTCAGTCACGGATGAGATGTTGGACTGAGGTGAAGTCTGAGATTTGAGATCGTAGTATGTCAACTAAACTATGGTGACGATCTTTCCATTATGGGGAAATCACATATTACAGTGAATTAAAAATGTGACAACTGACATAGCATAGGTATAACTACGACCCAAAAGGATGTTGTAATCTAAGGGGCCATCGATGACTTAGATATCAATAGAGGCAGTCTTGTCAGTAACAGTGATAAGATAGTTGCAATATAAGCCAAGGGGTTGTGAAGGATGATCATCCCAAGCATGGAGAATGATGGTGGATAGGGACAGATCTGGGGAACCAAGTCACTTCCAAACACTAACATCCATCACATAGGTGGAGGCGCCTTCGTTTATGATACACCATTGAACAATGGCATTTCTAATGGAGACTGGTATTTGAAATGCAATTGATGAAGGTAGGGGATGATTTTTCGACTTGTCAACATGAAAGACAATCATATAATCATCTTGGTAATCCACAACACCAAAAGTAGAGAGTAAATATTCCCATTGGGATGGGCACGTCTAGAGAACTTCCAGTGTTGACATGGCAGCAGGAGATAGTGCTAGGTTATCTATTATGATATAGGTATGGGTGGCTTTATCAGAAGTAGTGTTTTGACGTAATGGACCTTTGTGGATCTTGGAAATAACCTCTACCTTATGCGGAGGGATTTGTAAGGTACCATTGGATGACGATAGAGGCTTAGTGGAAACTTGGGGTTGGGGTTTAGTCTCTCACTTAGCAGGTGGTTTTTCATATTGGCACGATCGAGTATGGAGGTTGACTTTCTTGATATTGACCTCATCAGAATTCATCATAAGAATCTAATAATCGTGGTGACCAGATGGTAGATTTGGCGAAGCTACCTGACCTTGTGTAGGTTGAGCAGAAAGATATCTTTGGTGAGGAAAAGGATTGGTAAGCAATGCTAGTTGAGATGAAGCAGGAGGAGGAGGAGGACCTATGGGTTGTGGTTTTCAAGAAGCAGCTGCTTTACCTTCCCATACTTGACACATCTGAGTTAAAAGGTGACACTCATGAGTATAATGGCCATATACACTGCAACAGGCACAAGGTTTGTTCGTACAAAGACCCTTGTTTTGCTTGGGTTGTCCTCCCTATTATTGGGTTGCGGGATTAGGCTAGGGTCCCTGAGGTGGATTGGGTGGTGGACCCTGGCTACCTTGATTACCTTGATATTGTTGATTCTAGTTACCATTCCCCTTGTTTCATTCCTTGGAGTTAGGGGGATTGGTTGCAATCTACTGGGCATACACTTGAACTTGTGGATGAGATCGTTGTTGTGGCAGAGGTGGAGCAAGCATGGGATGCTAGTGCCAGAGGAGTTGGAGCATTAAGCGGTGTGTGCTGATAGTAAGGAGATGGGGCAACATTGGAATAAATAGGTGATGCAATAGTTGGCCCTGGCTTCTGTTGATGCAGATGGGGATATGAATATGGTTTTTTGGGACCCAGATAAGAGTTTCCATGTGGAGGATTGGGGGAAGGATAAATGTAAGAGGAATTGGTCCCTCCCTGAGGTTGACCATAACTCATAGAAGGTGGAGCATCTAGTTAAGGGTGTGAAATGGTTCCAACTATTCCATCCATGACATGAGATACCCCCAATGCATTAGCAGCACCAATTTGAGGTAGATTGAGGAAGACAGTATAAACATAACCTGACTGGGCATAGATCAGAGTAAATTTTAAGTCCACTTGGAGCTCATCTTCCTCAAACTGAGAGAAGTGTGATGCGACATCTTTAGCAATGGGGGCCAAAATAGATCTAAGGAACCAATCCATATAGACACGGTCTTCAAATTCAAGAGCTCTACATACGCTCCTCCTTCTACGCCATTCCTGAACATGGTCAGATAGGTGAGTGGCAGAAATTTGACAGAAAAAAAGTCAATAGTTCGGTACCAGTGTCATAACAGAGAGGTAACTGGCAAGAAAAAAAATTCAAGTCGCAAAACTTGAATGAGTGGCTCTAGGTTGATTGACATACCACTTAGCAGCAGCTCAAGTAAGAGTGTGTTGGAACAGATGAAGATGGATGGAGTCTTAAGTGATAGAATTGGATGAAGACCACATATGGAATGAGCAAACATGATTTGTGGGATATTCTCCAGGATTACCTTCAAAATTTGGGATGTCAAAAGGGATTTTAGTAGGCATAGCTAGCCAATTGGGATCATGGAGAAGAGGATTGTTGATGAGCTGACTGAAATCAGGGAGACTCAAACCAACCATAAAAGGAAGAAATGGAGGAGGAGTGACCATACCAGTGGGGGTTCCACTTGTGGGGTTACCTTGGTTGGTACCTAGGTTACCACCTTGGTTTCCTGCACCCACATTGGTGCCTAACATGGTGACAGTACGAGGTTGAGAAGACGTGGAATCAAAGGAAGAAATGGAAGAATCAGTAGAATAAGAATCATAATGATGATTTGATGGAGGATTGGGAGGATGTACTCTAACTCGATGGGGAGTAATATGTCCTAATGGGAACTAAGGGCGAATGCCTCGAATTATCCACGACAAATTCCTAGGGGGCACAATGATGTCAAGACAATGATGACTCTAAGGACTAAAGGGTGATGATATGAATAAAAGAGCAACAAACAACAAGCAAACACCTAGTGTAGTGGTGCTAAGTGTAAACTAACAATATTAATGAATGGTTCATGAGGCACAATACTTGCTAAGGTTTTGAAAATGGGGTAGCAAGTTAAGTGGGTTTGATTGTGGGGAAAACTCCACAGTTAAGCGTGCTTGAGCCAGAGGTGATCTGGGATGGGTGACCTCCCGGGAATTCTTGGTTACCGGGTGCAAGCCCCAGAAGTGATGATTGACGCTATGTGATTCATTTCACTAGTTTCAATCCCACTTCTTCACCCCTGTGAGCATCACCCAATGCAATGAGTGCAAAGTGAACTATTCAAAAATCATGAGAAATTAGTCAGTCATGACTACCTCTCATGGAAATGGTCATACATGAATGACTTACTTAACGCAGTCGAATCCCAAAATGATATCTAATATAATGCACTACGTAAACCCCCTAATACTTAAATATTAATGATGTTACTCTAATATAAGAAAACATGTCCTATCAAAGAGAAAATACCTCTAGCTTATAGGTGGTCTAAATCCTCAAACAATATTAAATCTAATGTTTTATATGGCCTTCCAAAGAACTTCTTACTTGACGGAATTACATCCCCAAAAGCAGAGTTGTCCAATGAAAGGTAGTATAGAGAACCAATTACTTCCCACAGCCAGTCCTTTAAGGTGTTTTCCTAATATTAGTCACTATGGTCACCTTCATCCCACAGAGGTGGTTGAGTCTTGAGCTTCTTGGTGATCAACCAAAGCACAAGATTCCCTGCAATGAGTTGGGTAGCCCCAAGGAGAATCACTCGCACGATGACCTAGCTTAACCCCCTTTGAATCAGTTTTTTGGTGCACTCTAGCTTTGGACCATGGGATGGTGAAGGATTTTAAGCTCCCTAATATGTCAACTTATATGTCTCAATGAATGCGATTTATGGGTATTATTAGAAGCCTATTCCACGATCCTACACCTAAACTACAAAGATTGTTTGGCCCTAGTGCCCAAGTGGGATTAATCTATGTAGGTTGAGTTATTAAGGTGTATTGTTTCAAGTCTTCGCTTAGCGGTGTTAACCAAGTTCAAGTTCGCTTAGGCTGTGAGTGTGTGAAAATAATGTGTCAAGTGGATGAGTTAATTGAGCATGTTTGATGATGCCATGTGCTGTTGAAAATAAAATGCTTAAATATTGTAAATAATGTTGAAAATGACAGTAAACTAAACAACCAATCAAGCACACAAAACCCCACCCAAAAAGGATATCATGTAGTTAAGGAAGAGAGGGAAAAAAAGCTACTCAAAGACACATAAAATTCCTAAAAGACCTAATTTCAAAGGGACTGAGATCTAGAAGCATTAATCTACTGTAAATGGTGCAAACAAATAGAAAAAATTAGAGCTAAAAAATGCTGCAAAGGATAGGTATGAAGCTCCAAGACCAAGGATACTAAAGGGGATCCTAAGGGGGAAAAGAAAAACCCAAACCCTAAAGGGAGAAAAGGTGGAATAAACCTATCCAAAATTGTTTAAAAGTAATGGACCAGACTTTGAAAATTAGTGGTTGAAAATGTTGAAACCCTAGACTCCTCACACAACCAATCTCTTCCTAACAATATAGAGGTGTACTCTAAACCCTCGGGGGATTTTTCCTTCCTCAAAATGAAAAACTAAGATAATCTAGGCCTAGGGGAGACTGAAAACAAAGAGAAAGTACCCTTCCCAGTCCACACACAGCACTCTCGGAAAATCTGAAAAATAAATAAATATAAATAAATAAATAAGTGCAAATAAAAATAAAAATAAAAATAAATAAATAAAATAAACAAACAAATAAATAAATTAAAATTAAAATTAAAAATAATTAAAAAAATAATAAATAATAATAATAATTCCATAATGGAGGTACTGACCTGGAAAAGTGGAAAATGCACTTTTTGGGCCAAAAAGTGCTCTCTCGAACACAAATATGGGGCTGGAAAGTGTGTTTTTCTCCCGGGACTCTCGATCGACAGATCTCGCACAGATTTTTTCGTCTCCTGCTCGGTTGGTACCTGTGACCTATGGAAAGAACTAGAAAACCACCAAAATCCAAAAATTTGACAAAAAAGGAAATAATACTATAAATAGAAATTGAGAGGCTAAAAATAGTTGTAGAAAACCCTAAAATTCACTGAAACTTCAATCACCCAAGAAGACTATTTTTACACCGGTGGAGTCGTCATTTGTTGACGACAAATGTATCTAAAAACCCAGTGGAGTCATCATTTGTTGACGACATATGTAGCTAAAATCCTAGTGGAGTCGTCATTTGTTAATGTGAAATTTCTTGGAAGGTGTACCAGAAACACTTCACTTAAGTCACTAGGTGACACGTGACCCTAACAACAATTTGTGGCCACTTATGCTTCAGATCTGTAGTAAAACATGGAAAAACCTACAACAAAATTATATATATGATCCAAAGTAGCAAACAACAATATAGATATCCAATGCAATAACCCAAATGCAAATACTTTAAAATGAATAAATCTTTTATTGATAACACCTGGTGAAGTAACAAAAATTTGTGGCCACTTATGCTTTAGATCTGTAGTAAAACATGGAAAAACCTACAACAAAATTATATATATGATCCAAAGTAGCAAACAACAATATAGATATCCAATGCAATAACCCAAATGCAAATACTTTAAAATGAATAAATCTTTTATTGATAACACCTGGTGAAGAAGATCTACAAACGGATCTGCAAATCCACCTACGCGGGATGGGTCCTTTGATGCCCTTGATGCTGTAGTAATCGATTCTCTCTCTCTCAATGTGTGAAAAACCCAAAACAATGTTGACAACTCAAATGGGAGCTCAAATGAAAAGAGACGATAATGGTGACGATGATAATGATCATGGTGAAGAATGAATGGAAAACCCTCCTATTTATAACAAAGTATTGAGTTAATCTCAAAAAATGGAGAATAGTAAAATAATATTGACCAAATCAAGATCTAACCATTAGGAATACTTTATTATATTTTTTGGAGAGGCAAAAGATATTCAAAATGGTCAAATACCTTTATTTAGAAATAATTAACAAATAAAATGATTTATTAATTATTTTGTGAGGATTAAGAATGGTGTGTAATTGAAATAATTAATAAATAGTGATTGAACAATTATTCCAATAATGGAAATAAGGAATAATAAATAAATAGTGATTTATTTAATTGACATTTAGTCAAATGTCACAAGGAATAATTATCAAACTGTGATTTATTAATTTTTCCTAGAGAAAATTAAATAAATAATGATTTATTCAATTATTGTCATGGGGTTTTTTTTATTTTAATCAGAAAATAATTTAATAAAAATGGTTTATTAAATTATTTGTTATGGTGAAAGTGATTTTACTATGGTAAAATTAATCCTACATGGTGTATTTTGATCCACCTAGTTATAAATGGCTAGGTGATCATTTTTGGTGATAACACCCGCCTATTCCACTTGGACCCCCACCATTGTTTCTTTTTGTTTCCTTAATTGTGGCATAATTTACTATTTTTGGCATCTTTTTGGGTCTTGAACTTCCAGACCCGTTTTGAGGCCCTAAACGATGTTTTTTTTTTTCGGAAAATAGGCAAACCCACAATCTATGTCAAAGGTTTGTACTCAAAAGTTGTATTCCTCGAATAGATCTTTCTAACGAGGTATCATACGTGTTAAATAGAGATTGTATACCAAATTTACAACCTCGGGATGTTGATGTACCAATTTACTCCAAAGGGGCCCATAGACTTTTGACGCTTCATCTCCTATGGTTAGGTTTTTGAATGTTTCTCAATAATAAATAGACTTGTGAGCCTCATTGTAACACATTTGAGAAGGCATGTAGCCACCACATCTCTTCTCAAAGATAAGCTACCATCACCCGAACTAGTTCATTTCCATTCTACATGTAACAATTTTTAGTACTTTGTTATTAATGAATTAAAGTTATGTTTTTGTTGTAGCTTTGTGTTTATGTTTATGTATGTGTTTCATTTCGTTCTTGCATAAATTTTGATCAGTGGTATCAAAGCAACCTGTTTTTTTTTTTTTTTTGGTGCATGTCACCAAGGAGGTTGGGGTATAAGGATTTGGGATTTGAATTGTTTGAACACTTGCAAGACCATCCCCGCCAACACCAATGGTCACCCATGGGAGAAGAAAATAAAGGCGAGGGAGAAGGAGATCCTATCAAATTTATGCTCAAAGAAGCCTTTGAGCGGAAAAGGAATGATATGATGGAAAAAATTTCCCAGATCCTTCAGCAGATGCCAACATGTGACACGTGTTCATCTAGCAGTCACATTGGAGGCGTCGCCCCCTTAAAGTTACAGGTTAACTTTGACATCCCTAAATTTGAAGGTAAAATAGACACATATGTTGTAGATAAATGGTTAAATATGTTGGGAGGATATTTTTCTGTTCATGATTTTTCTAATAGCGAAAAGATTACTTTTGTGCTCCTCAAAGCCTCCCCCCACATCAAGGACTAGGGGAAACATATTTTGAGTAGAAGGACAAGAATGAACCCTCATTGTTTTCAGTTTCACACACTTGGAATTAATTTTGAGATGTCGTCAAGGAACAATATTAATCCGTTGGGAGCTATGAAGATAAGTACATAAAATGGACCACATTATAGTAGGGAAGGGGCCAAGACTTGTCAAAGTTCACAAATATTTTTCATACCCTTCACATGAAGTTGGGTATCAAGGATTCTAAGCGACATCTAGTACTCAAGTACCATTGTTGTCTACACAAATACATCCACGACAAGATGGAGTTCCTGGATATCTCCTCGCTCGATGTCGCATACCGATATGCTGTCAATATCGAGTAGAAATTTAAACAGAAGAAGAAAGACTTTAGATCTGTGAATCCAAGGCAAGGAAAAGGTGCGCCAAAACTGTAGAAAAAAGGACAAATCTAAGGCGGGGTGACCCAGAATAACCCATCAAATCCATAAGAAAAGAATAGCACCACGAAGACAAACAAGGACACAAGGAAGTGGTGTGAGTTACACAAGTGAGTGTTGTGCCAAGCAGTCACTAGTGGTCGAGTTGAAGGCTTTGGAGTCATATGCATATTCTAACTCTGAGTAAGACCCCAACAAGGGGAATCACAAAGGGAGAATAATTTTGATGTAGAGCCCAATGCCACCATCACCACCATTAAGGTCCAAAATATTGAGCTCAAAGACCTAGAGGAAGGGGAGTGTCTCTTCCACTCACAGATGTTGGTGAAGGGTCATCATTACAGTTCATTTTCAATAGTGGGAACCAAAATAACCTCATTTCAGCAAAAGACATTAAACAAACAGTCCTGCCAACTATACAACACCCGCAACCATACACCATTGAGTGGCTCCATCAAGGAAGAAATATTTGCATAAACTAGAAGTGTTTCCTCAAACCCTTCACAAATGAGGTACTGTGTGACATTTCTCCTATTGAAGTTTGTGATGTATTACTAGGCCAACCATACTTTTGCAAGTGTCATGTTCTATATGAGTCTATGCCTCACACTGTTATTATTACTTTGGGCAATAAGTTATACAAGATACTAGAGGTAGCCCTTCCTACCTCCATCTCTTTGATCTGTACTAAGCAATGTAGTAAGATCATCTCCCAGACCATGATTTTTTTTTCCTTTCTAATTCACTCTCAAAGTAAGGGGAAGATCGTGGCCACATCCATGGACCATGGGAAGGGTTCCTCCACGCAACAAAAGTAGGTGGATAAGGTAGTGGAAAAATACAGGGACATATTCTCCTCACCCACAGGGGTACCCTTGCACTGTCAATTCAAGCATTTGATCGATCTGAATCTCACACCACCTCTACCCAATGGGTTGATATATAGCTACTCCATTATATAAAATGAAGAGATCAAGCAGTGGATCCAGGAGTTGCTGCAAAAAGGGCACATACGAGTAAGTTCATCACCTTGTGGGAGCCCGATTATACCGTGGAGAAGAAGGATGGGACTTGGAGAATCTACATTGATTATCAAGAACTAAACAAAATCATTGTCAAGAATAGGAATCAATCCCATTGATTGATGACCTTCTGGACCAGCTCAAGGGGGACAATTATTTCAGCAAAATCGATTTGAATTCTGGCTATCACTAGGTTCCAATATAGCCCACAGATGTATGGAAGACCGCATTCAAATCCAAGGAAGGCCTTTTTGAATGGTTGTTCATGCCTTTTGGGTCAACAAATTCCCCTGCAAATTTTATGAGGTTGATGGATGGCATATTTCATCCCTTCACCAACTCAGTCATGGCTGCTTATCAGGATGATATCCTCATCTTCTGCAAGATTTTGGAAGATCATTTGCAACACATTTGGTGGGTCCTTCAAACCCTGGGGTAGCACAAACTATGTGCCAAATGGGAGAAATGCACATTTGGCATGAGTTAGTTCCAATATCTGGGTTACATCATAGATTAACAAGGTGTGCATTTCAATCTAGCTAAGATCCAAATACTTTAGGATTGGCCAGCCCGGACCAGTCTAACAGAGATTCATAGCCTTTTGGGCCTCACTATTTTTTATCGGAGTTTCATGTTGGGATTCTCCCGTGTCACTAGGCCTTTGATTTAGGTTACCAAGGGCAAAGCAAAAGAAACATTTTCCCAGTCCAAGTCCCAATAGAAGGCGTTCGTTTAGATGAAGTACCACATCTACTATGCACCTATACTCACATTGCTAAACCTACAACAACCTTTTGAAATTGAGACATACACCTTCGACTATGCTATTGGTATAATTCTCACCCAGCAAGGGCATATGGTGGCCTATCATAGTGAGACATTTTTTGATACAATTCATAAGTACCCCACCTATGATAAAGAGATGTATTCTATCATTTAGTCTTGCCAACAATGCAAACATTACATTCTGGGGAAGGAGACAATCAACCACACAGATCACCAACCTCTTTAGTTTATATAGACACAAGGGAAGTTGTATAATGATCACTATCAGAAGTGCTCTACATATTTGCAAAAATTACACTTGAACATTAAATACAAAAAGAGCAGAACCAATCATGTTGCAGATTTCCTTAGGCGACCCCCAGTTGTAGCATTGACTACCATTCTTGACTCTTGTGGCCATCAGACCTCTGGATGGCTGCAATTGTAAAAAATTGATCTAGGGTTGGCCATGTTAGGTCCATATACTACTAGTGTGACCCCTTATTGTTATTAGTGCAACCCCCTTATTGTATTGTTTTTCCCAAGTAGTCCCCATGTTGTTATTATTGTGCCCCATAGAAGCCCACTATTTTTATTGTTGTGACCCTACAATATTATTGTTATGTAGGCTCTAATTATATTGGGACCCCTTAGACTCCTACATATATAAAGGAGGTCTTGTCATTTGTATCATCAAAGAATTGTTCATTTGTGTAATGTAAAGCAGGTTTCCCCCTCGAAGAGGCTTATTTTTAAGTTGTTGATCTATCTTTTCTATTTTTTTGTTAGTTGGTTTCATAACATTATGCCCCTCTCCTCCAAAAAGTGTTTTCCTCAATTCTTGGGTAGTTTTGGATGCTTTTGTATAAAATTCTTTTCCTCCTATGTGGAAGAAGTGGTATTGGTACATAAGAAGGATGGATCATGGCGAATGTGTTCGGATTATATGGAGCTCAACAAGCTTGCTATTAAAGATAAATTTCCCATTCTTGTCATTGATAAATTATTGGATGAATTACATGGAGAAATTTACTTCACCAAGTTGGATATTCATTCAGGATATCATCATATCAGAATGAAGATTGAAGACATTCCAAAAACAACATTTACAACTCATGAGGGTCATTATGAATTTTTGGTCATGCCTTTTGGCCTTAGCAATGCACCTTCTACATTTCAAGGTTTAATGAATTCCATTTTCAAACCCTTCATTAGAAAATTTGTGTTAATATTTTTTGATGATATACTAATCTACAGTAAGTCTTGGAAGGATCATGTTCAACATGTTGACAGGGTGCTCAAACTATTGGAGGAGAAACAAGTATATGCAAAAAGCTCCAAATGTTTCTTTGGAGTAAAAGAGGTGGAATATTTGGGTACTTAATTAGCTCATAACTCATCTTATCATCCTCAATCTGATGGGAAAATTGAGATAGTGAACAAATGTTTGGAAGGATATCTTCATTGCTTTGTATATGATAAACAGACATAACGATTCAAGTGGTTTCCTCTAGCTGAATGGTGGTATAACACTTCCTTCCATACTGCAACGAAAATGACCCCATTTATGGCACTTTATGGATATCATCCACCGTCCATCACATCATATTTAAAAGAAAATTCTAAGCTTCAAGAAGTGGAAGACCACATCAAGCAACAACAACAAGTTCTCAAACTCTTAAATGATAACCTCACTTTGGTGTAGAATAGAATGAAACAATAGGCAGATCAACATCACAGTGAAAGAAGTTTTGATGTTGGTGACTGTGTATTTCTACGACTACAACCATACAAACAAATGTCCCTCAAGCAAGCTAAGAAGGATAATAAATTGTCACCAAATTATTATGGTTCATACAAGATGTTACAAAAGATTGGTACTATGGCATACAAATGGGAGCTTCCTGCATCTTCCCCGAGTGCACCCAGATTTCTATGTTTCATGCTTAAATAAGGTTATATGTGAGAAGATCCCAGTTCGAACAATATTTCCAGAACTTGACGAGGAAATAAAAATCATATTGGAACTGGAATCAGTCACAAAAATAAGAAATCGACAGCTACGAAATCGATCAATTTTAGAGTATCTCATCAAGTGGAAGAACTTACCTGCTGAAGATTCCACATGGGAGGATGAGAATTTTAGATAGAAGCATCCATAACTACTCAAGCGTTGAGGACAACACTTTTTGAAGGAGAGGGACATGCTAGGTCCCTATACTACTAGTGTAACCCTTTATTGTTATTAGTGCAACCCCCTTATTGTATTGTTTTGCCCAAGTATTCCCCATGTTGTTATTATTGTGCCTCATAGAAGCCCACTATTGTTATTGTTGTGCCCCTACAATATTATTGTTATGTAGGCTCTAATTATATTGGTACCCCTTAGACTCATATTTATAGAAAGGAGGTCTTGTCATTCGTATCATTGAAGAATTGTTCATTTGTGTAATGTAAAGGAGGTTTCCCCCTCGAAGAGGCTTATTTTTAAGTCGTTGATCTATCTTTTTGTGAATTGGTTTCATAACACACCACCACATACCAGATGCTAGTGGATGACAAGAAAGTTCTAGATTTCAACCTCTAGGACATGTTATTATGCTACCTATGCCACCTTTGTGTTCCTTTAAGCGAGCGTGCCAAGCTAATTTTGGAGGCACACTACGGTCAAGTCGCAAGACACTTTGGTGTGGATAAAATTGTGGTCATACTAAAAAAGTATTTTTATTGGCTGAAACACTGACAGGGTGTTGGAAAATATATCAGATCCTACACTGCCTATGTCATCACCAAGACAACTATCAAGAAGCAAGGCATGTACACTCCTCTTCCTACTCCCACCCAGCCCTAGGAATCCATCTCCATGGACTATCTATCTGGCATCCCTTCTAACAAGCATGGTAATGACTATGTATTTGTGGTTGTGGACATAATTTCTAAGATGGCTATATTGGTGGCTTCGAAGAAGAGTATCATAGCAAAGGACACTGCCAAACTCTTCTTTAAATGAGAGTGGGTACATTTTTGGATCCCACAAATCATTATATCAGATCGAGTTAGCAGATTCCTAAGAACATTCTAATTGAGCCTCTGGACATGATTGGACACCAAGCTTACCAAGTCAACTACATTCCATCCCCAGACTGATGGCCAAACAGAGGTTGTCAATAGGATGATAGTGCACATACTCTGCATGTACAACTCCAAGCATACACGAACCTGGGATGAGAGCCTTCCCTATGTGCAGCATATTTATAATAGATCTCTCCATAGCTCAACTGGTTGCAATCCCTTTTAAGTGGGTATGGGATTTACACCATTGTGTCTTATGGATGTTGTCATGCATCATGCCACTACACAGGAAGAATCTGCGCATGTACAATCTAAGGCTCATAAAGAAACTAGATTTATTGAACGCATCCAACACATCTTCCTGTAGGTTCATGACATCTTGGATAAGTCTGATGCCCAGTACAAGTAGCAGCATGATCAACATCGGGTGCCACATAAGTTTCATGTGGATGATAATGTTTGGTTGCATTTGTGGAAAGATCACCTTTCCAAAGCCCATCAGAAACTCCGACCACTTCATTACAGGCCTTACACCATCACCAAGGTTATGGGAGACAATGCTTTAGAGCTCAGCATTCCCACATTCCTTGGCCTATAATCAGTGTTCAATGTGGACTGCCTTTGACCATACTTTCAACAACTGTTGGACACCTCAGATATTACCAAACAACTAACACAAATAGAGCTCAAACCAGACTCAATGGAACAGGCCACAACTGATCGAATCATGGAAACATAGATCAAGACCACTCACCAGCATAAGATACAACTATATCAGGTTGTCAAAGCTAGCCAACTCCTACACCAAGGCAAGTGGCTCACCAGGGACAAATTTCAGCATTTGTTTCCCCATCTCATGGAAGCACTCAACACAATGGGGACCATTTCTTCCTAAGGGGGAGGACTGATCCAATTGGATATTTGTGGCCACCCACCTATTCCACTTGGACCCCCACCGCTTTTTCTTCCATTTTGCTTATTTGTATCACATTTTACTATTTTTGTTTATATATACGACATCCTCATCTTCAGCAAGAGTTGGGAAGATCACTTGTAACACATTCGATGGGTCCTTCAAACCCTACGCCAGCACAAACTATGTGCCAAATTGGAGAAATGCACATTTGGCATGAGCCAGGTTCAATATCTAGGTTACATCATAGATTAGCAAGGTGTGCATTTTGATCTAGCTAAGATCCAAGTCATTTAGGATTTTCCAGCCTCGGTTGATCTAACAGAGCTTCGCAACCTTTTGGACCTCACCAATTTTTATCAGAATTTTGTGTTGCAATTATCCCATATCACTTGGCCTTTGAGTCAGGTTACCAAGGGTGAAGTGAAAGAAAAATTCTCTTGGTCTGAGTCCCAACAAAAGGTGTTCATTGATTTGAACCATTACCTCTATTCTACAAAGGTACTCACATTTCCAAACCTACAACAATCATTTTAAATTACGACAGACACCTCTGATTATGCTATTGGTGCATTTCTCACCCAGCAAGGGCATATGGTGGCCTATCATAGTGATACCCTTTCTATTACAATTTGGAAGTGACCCATCTATGATAAGGAAATGTATTCTTTTGTGTAGGCTTTTGGCAATGGAAACATTACATCCTGTGGAAGGAGACGGTCATCCATACATATCACCAATCTCTTCAATTTATACAAACATAAGGGAAGTTGTAGAACAACCACCATCATAAGTGGTCTACATATCTACAAAAATTCCACTTGAACATTAAATACAAAAATGGTAGCACCAATCATGTTGCAAATTTCCTCAGTCGGCCCCCAGATGCAGCATTGACTATTGTTCTCAAATCTTGTGGCCATGAGACCTATGGATGGTTGCAACTATACAAAAATGATCTAGAGTTCATCACCACAAAATATATGCTAGTGGATGGCAAGCAAGTTCCAGATTTCCACCTCCAGGACACGTTATTATGCTACTTGGACCACCTTTGTGTTCCTTCAAGTGAGCATGCCAAGCTTATTTGGGAGGAATAGTACATTTTGGTCGTAGGACACTTTTGTGTCGAGAAAATTTTGTTCGTACTACAAAAGTATTTTTATTGGCCAAAAATCCAATAGGATTTTGGAAAATATATCAGATCCTGCATTGCCTGTGTCATCACCAAGCCAACCATAAAGAAGCAAGAGTTGTACACTCCTCTGCCTACTCCCAACCAACCATGGGAATCCATCTCCATGGAATATTTGTCTAGCCAACCTTCTACCAAGAATGGTTATGACTGTGTATTTGTGGTCGTGGACAGATTTTCTAAGATGGATATATTGGCAGCCTACATGAAGAGTATCACATCAGAGGAAACTGCCAAACTCTTATTTGAACAAGTGTGGGTACATTTTTGGATCCTGCATACCATTATATCATATCGAGATAGAATATTCTAGAGAACATTCCACTCTAGCCTTTCGACATTATTGGACACCGAGCTTACCAAGTCAACTACATTACATCCCAAAACTGATGGACAGACAGAGCTTGTCAACAAGATGATAGTGCACATACTCTGCATGTACAACTCCAAGCATCCATGAACCAAGGATGAGAGCCTTCCCTATGTACAACACACTTATAACAAAGCTCTCCATAGCTCAACTAGCCGCAATCCCTGTTTGGTCAATTTAGTGTCCTCAATTGCTCTACATAAATTATCAATCTGGGTATCGTAAACTAATGAAGTGTAGTGCACTGTTTGTGTTATCCAACCCTTCTTACTTCGTTGTTTGTATGTTTTATGTTGTTTTGGGGGTTTTTGGTCTTTTAATTCCTAATGATTTATAATGTAAATTATCAAAACTAAATCTAACTTTCTTAAAGACTGCTCAAAATCTAAAAATGAAAACAGAGCTAAGAAAGAAATGAAAATAGCTTAAGAAATATATGGAAACAAAGCTAACAAGGAAATGAAAATAAAGTTTCTATTCTCATTTTACCATTATTTCCAAATCATGAATTAGAATTGAAAGTGATTTTTGCAATTGATGTCTAATTGATTACAGAAATAAAGCCAAATGAAATACTTGGTTACTCTGCCTCTCAATTTTGGGAGAAAGTCTCCTTGGGATGACATTTGAGTAATTTTGTACTTCATTAATCTAAGAGAAAGAAAATACAGAGATGCAGAAATAACTCATTGCATAGATGAAATGTTCAGCCACTTAGTTAAGGATGAGTTATCAACTTGAAGGGTTTTCTATAAACATTCATTAACACCATGAGTTAGTATTTTGAACTAAAAATGAAATGGAAAAGACGGTAAATGACACTGATCAGTTTAAATGAGAATTTAAACTAGCAAAACAGTAAATGAAGTAAACTATTCAATAAAGTATGATGTATCCTTATAATTTCTTCAATCCTACTCTCATCCTAAAACAATATTAGTTTTTTATTGAAGAAACAAGATTACACTATTGAGTTCTATCTTCTAAACTATTGATAAGAACTAAAAAGAAATCAAGCTAATGGAAACTGCTCTAAATTATAAACACTGTTAGTAAGAAAAATGATTATAAACATTGTTTCAGAAAGAAAATGATGAATTTACAGTTAACAAGAAGAAGACAAATAAATAAAATAAAACCTCTTCAGTGCAGGGGCCCTCTACAACTGATTAGGCTACGCTTGCTCAATCAACTCCAAGAAAACTCCTTCAGATGTTCATAAAAACATGTGGTCTTCTCATATTAAAACAGGGACACAAAACGTCCAAAAATTACAGAGTCTGGAACTTCGATTTCACATAAAAACTATTACTATTACTGCTAACTTCTTCGGTCCTTTACACAGGTATTTATAAGAGAAATCATATAATTGTTTGTGGAGAAAAGCATGCTACAGCCAAACACGTAGAAGATAGATATGCGGAATTTCTTCCTCGGCTGCTGGAGAAATAAATCCAAGACATGGTGGCTGTTGGATCCATTTGTACAGGTGGCTATTGGAGTCCGTAGGTACAGGTAGTTTCTCTGGATAACGCTTCCCATCATTTTGAAACGTATTAACTAACCATGAAACAAAGTCATGTTACCCTCGGTCTCTTTGTGTTTGACTTATCCATTGACCGTAGTCTGATTCCATCTTCTTTGTCACCCTGGGCTGAATGAATAGGACAGGGTCCATGTCACGATGATTTCAGAGCTGCCCATGTGGCTAGTTTCTCCTTCTGAAACTTGGAACCTGTTAGAGCATGGAAGTAGCTGTGGAACAGTCGGTTAGCTAATATACAAAAATTTATTCAAATAGAAAAACATAAAAGCATAGCATGTAAATCACTAAATGTCCTCCTCAAGACAGTATATACCAGTTATTGGTGATGAGAATGCATCTTTCTTATGGAAAAACAAAGAAAAGGAATGAGAAGAGTTGCTAGGGAAAGAGTAATTTTGAGGCTCAACAATCCCTTTCAAGTGGGTATCGGATTTCAACCATTGTGTCTGATTAATGTTGCCATGCATCATATGAATACATAGGTAGAATTCACACATGTACAATCTAAGGTTGATAAAGCAGCTAGTTTTATTGAATGCATCTAGAACATCCTCTAGTAGTTTCATGACATCTTGGATAAGTCCAATGCCAATTACAAGTAGTGGCATCGGCTCAGCATCAGCTGCCACATAAATTTTAGGTGGCTAGTAATGTTTGGTTACATTTGTAGAAAGAGAGCCTTTCCAAATCCCATCAAAAGCTCTGACCACTATGATATAGCCATTACACCATCAACAAGGTTGTGGGAGACAATTCTTTTGAGATCAACATTCCCCCATTCCTACGCCTGCACCCAGTGTTCAATGTGGACGTCTTAGACCATACTTTCCACCATAGTTGGACACCTCAAACATTTTCGAATAGCTAACACCAACAGAGCTCAACCCATAATACATGGAATATTCCACAACTAATCAGATCATGAACTAACATATCAATACCACTCATTAATAGAAGATCCAACTGTATCGGGTTGTCAAATCTAGCTAACTCCTGCACCAAGGCAAGTGGCTCATTAGGGACCAAGTTCAGCAGAAGTTTCCCCATCTCATGGAGGCACTCAATGCAATGGGTACCACTGCTTCCTATGGGGGGAGGAATAATACAAGTGGATACTGGTGGCCACCAACCTATTCTACTTGGACCCAAACCACTATTTCTTTTATTTTCCTTAATTGTAGCACAATTTACTATTTTTGGCAGTTTTTCAGGTCCTGAACTTTCAAAGTCGTTTTGAGGCCCTAAAATTTTTTTGGAAAATAGGAAAACCAATGGCCTGCATTAGGAATTTATAGTCAAAATTTGTACTCCTCAGATAGATCTTTCAAATGAGGTATCGTACGTGTCAAATGAAGATCGCACGCCAAAGTTACAACCCCAAGAAGTTTATGTACCAATTTACCCCAACGGGGCACACGGATTTTTGGTGCTTCATCTCCTAGGGTTAGGTTTTTGGATGTTTAGGGTTTTCCATTTTTTCTCAATAATAAATAGATCTTCGAGACTCATTGTAAGATAATTCAGAATGCATGTAGACACCACATCTCTTCTCAAAGATAACCTACCATCGTCCAAACTAGTTTATTTCCATTCTGCATGTAACAATTTCCAATACTTTGTTATCAATGCATTAAAGTTTTGTTTTCATTGTAGCTCTGTTTTTTTGTTTATATATATATTTCATTTTGTTTCTTCATAAATTTGGATATGTGGTATAAGAGCAGTCTACTCTTTCTTAGTTTTTTGTGCATGTCCCCAATGAGCTCGGGGTATAAGGAGTTGCAACTTGAATTGGTTGAACCCTTTGCAATACCGTCCCTGTTGACACCAAAAATCGTCCATGGGGGAAGAAAAGAAAGATGAGGGAGTAGGAGACCCTATCAAATTCTTGATTGAAGAATCCCTCGAGTGGCAAAGGAACGAGATGATGGACAATTTTTCTTGGATCCTTCGATGGATGCCAACAGGAGACCCATCTTCATCCAACAGTCACTTCGGAGGAATCGCCCCCTTTAAGGTACAAGTTAACTTTGACATCCCTATATTTGAAGTTCAAATAGACGTAGATGTCATAGATAAATTTTTATATCTGTTGGAAGGATATTTTTCAGTTCATGATTTTTCCGATAGGGAAAATATTACTTTTGTGCTCTTCAAAGTCACCCCCCACAAAAAATACTGGTGGGAAACCTACTATGAGCATAAGGATGAGAGGAAACCCTCACTATTTTCAGTCACACCCACTTTGAATTCCTTCTGAGAAGTTGTCAAGGAACAGTATTACCCTTCAGGAGCTATGAAGCTAAGTACATAAAATGGACCACACTACGACAGGGGAGGGACCAAGATGTGCCGAAGTTCACAAATATTTTTCACACCCTTCGCTGAAAGTTGGGTATCAAGGATTTTGAGTGGCATCTAGTACTCAAGTAATATGGTTGTTTACACAAATACATCTAGGACGATATGGGTTTCCTAGACATCTCCTTGCTTGACACAACATACCAATACGTTGTTAAGATCAAGCAAAAAATTAAATAGAAGAAGTGAGACTTTGGATCTGCGAATCTGAAGCAAGGAAAAGACACCCCCAAACCGCAGAAAAAAGGAAAAATCCAAGGCGGGGTGACCCAGGACAACCCATCGAAGCCACAAGCAAATAATAACACCATGAATACGAAGAAGGACACAGGGAAGTGGTGTGAGTTCCACAAGATCCCCACTCATAACACAAGTGAGTGTTGTGCCAAGTAGACACTAGTGGTTGAGCTAAAGGCTTCTGAGTCAGATGCATATTCTAACTCTATGTTAGAACCTGAAAAGGAGAATGAAAAAGTGGAGCAGATTATTGATGCAAATCCCAGCACCAACATCACCACCACCAAGGTCCATAAGATTGATCCTAAAGACCCATAGGAAGGGGAGCATCTCTTCCACTCACAAATGTGGGTGAAGGGGTCGTCGTTGCAGTTCATTGTCGACAGTGCGAGCCAAAAGAACCTAATCTCATCAAAAGTCCTTAAATGGTTGGGCCTACTGACCACACCACACCCACAACCATACGCCATTAGGTGGCTCCACCAAGGACGAGAACTTCACGTCAGCCAGTAGTGTTGCCTTCCCTACAACATCAAACCCTTCACGGATGAGGTATTGTGTGATGTTGCTCCTCTTGAAGTTTGTCATGTATTATTAGGCCAAACGTACTTGTGGAAGCGTCATGTTGTTCAAGGCCTTACATTATTATTATTACTTTGGGCAATAACTGATACAAGATACATGAGGTAGCCTCGCCTACCACCACCTGCTTTGTATGAGTCAAGGCCTTGCACTATTATTATTACTTTGGGAAATAATTTATATAGGATACCAGAGGTAAGCCCATTTGTTTCCATCTCTTTGCATTTTGTTAAGAAATTCAATAAGATCACCTCCTAGACCAGGAAATGTGTTTTCTTTTTTATTTTCTCTCAAAGTAAGGGAATGATCGTGGTTGCATCCATAGCCCCCGTGAAGGGTTCGTCCATGCAATAGAAGCAAGAATATAAGGTAGTGGAAGAATGCAGGGACATCTTCTCCTCACCCACAGAGGTACCCTTGCATTGTCAAGTAAAACATTCAATCTATATGACTCCTAGAGAACCTATACCCAATGGTTCGACATACCATGGCTCCATTATGGAAAATGAATATATCAAGTGGAAAATCCAGGAGTTCCTACAAAAATGGAACATTTGACCCCCCTTATGGGAGCCCAATTGTACTAGTGCAGAAGAAGGATGGGACTTGGAGGCTTTGCATTGATTATCAGGCACTAGACAAAATCATTGTCAGGAATAGGTATCTAATCCCATAGATTGATGAACTTCTAGACTAGCTCAAGGGGGACAAGTATTTTAGCAAGATTGATTTCAATTTTGGTTATCACATGGTTCCAATAGAGACCACTGATGTATGGAAGACTACCTTCAAATCAAAGGAAGGCCTTTTTGAATGGTTGGTCATGCCTTTCGGGTTGAAAATTTCCCCTACAAATTTTACGAGGATGATGGATGGCATCTTGCGGCCCTTGACCAACTCGTTCGTGGTTTTTTATCTAGACGACTTCACCATCTTCAGCAAGAGTTGGGCAGAGAACTTGCAACACATTCAGTGAGTCCTTCAAACCCTATGGCAATAGAAAGTATGTGCCAACGTGGAGAAATGCACCTTTGGCATGATTCAAGTCCAATATCTAGGTTACATCATATATGAGCAAGGCATGCATGTGGATCAAGTTAAGATCCAAGTCATTCAAGATTGGCCATCCTTGACCACCCTAACATAGCTTCACAGCTTTTTGGGCCTCACCAATTTTTTTCAGAGGTTCATGTTGGGATTCTCTCATATCACTTGGCCTTAGATTCAGGTTACCAAGGGAAGAGTGAAAGAAAAGTTTTTCAGGTCTAAGTCCCAACATAAGGCATTCATTGAGTTGAAGCACCACCTTTGTTCTGCACCTATACTCACATTGCCATACCTACAACAGTTGTTTGAAATTGAGACATAAGCCTTTGACTATCCTATTGGTGCAGTTCTCAACCATCAAGGGCATCCAGTGATCTATCATAGTGAGACACTTTATGATATTGTTTGGAAGTACCCAACCTATGATAAAGATATGTATTCTATTGCGCAGGCTTGTTGGCAATGGAAACATTACAATCTAGGGAAGGAGACGGTCATCCACACAAATCACCGACCTCTTCAATTTATACAAACACAAGGGAAGTAGTAGAACGATCACCATTAGAAGTGGTCTACATATTTGCAATAGTTCCACTTGAACATTAAATACAAAAAGGGAAGCACCAATCATGTTGCAATTTCCTCAATTGGCCCCTAGTTGCAGCATTGACTATTGTTCTTAACTCTTTTCACCACGATACCTCTAGATGCCTGTAAATATACAAAAATGATCTAGAGTTTTCTGCTACATACCAAATGCTAGTGGATGAAAAGCAAGTTCTAGATTTCCACCTATAGGACATGTTATTATCCTACCTAGGCCAACTTTTTGTTCCTTCAAGTGAGCATACCAAGCTGATTTGGGAGGCGCACTATGGTCGAGTCGGACACTTTGGTGTGGAGAAAACTATGGTCATACTACATAAGTATTTTAATTGGCCAAAACTCTGACAGGATGTTGGAAAATATATCATATCATGCACTACATGTACCATCACCAAGACAACCATCAAGAACAAAGTCTTGTACACTCCTCTTCCTACTCCCATCGAGCCCTGAGAATCCATCTCCATGGACTATCTGTTTGGCCTCCCTTCTACCAAGCATATTAATGGTTGTGTATTTGTGGTTGTGGAAAGACTTTCTAAGATGCCTATATTGATAGCCTACAAGAAGATTATCACAACACAAGACATTGCCAAACTCTTCTTTGAATGCGTGTGGGTACATTTTGGGATCCCATAGAACATTATATCAGATCGGGATAGCATATTCCTAAGAAAATTTTGGTTGATCCTCTGGACATTAATGGACACCAACCTTACCAAGTCAACTGCATCCCATCCCTAGACTTATGGCCAGACAGAGGTCGTCAATAGGGTGATAGTGCACATACTCCGCATGTACAAATCCAAGCATCCATGAACTTGGGATGAGATCCTTCCCTATGTGCAACACAGTTATAACAGAGCTCTCCATATCTTGACTAGCCGCAGTCCCTTTCAAGTGGGTCTAGGATTTTAACCATTAGTTTTGATTGATGTTGTCATGTCTCATGTGACTATATATGAAGAATCTGCACGTGTACAATCTGAGGCTAATAAAGCAACCAAGTTTATTTAACGCATCCAACATATCTGCTAGTAGGTTCATGACATATTGGATAAGTCTAATTCCAAGTACAAGCAGTGGCATGATCAGCATTGTATGCCAGATAATTTTAGGTGGGTGAAAAAAAATTGTTGTATTAGTAGAAAGAGTGTCGTACCGGAGCCCATCGAAAGCTCTAACCACTCTGATATGGGAATTAAACCATCACTAAGGATGTGGGAGACAATTCTTTTAAGCTCAACATTCCCTGATTCCTTGGCTTGCACCCAGTGTGCAATGTGGACCACATTTCGCCATGCTTTCCACCACTGCTAGACACCTCAGGCATTTTCGAACAGTTAACATCAACATAGCTCAAACCAAACTGCATGGAAAAAGCCACAATTAATCGAATTATGGACATGCATATCAAGACGACTCACGAACAGAAGATCCAACTATATCAGGATGTCAAAGTTGGCCAACTCTTGCACCAAGGCAAGTGGCTCACCAAGGACCAAGTTCAACAGAAGTTTCCCCATCTCATGGAGGTAATCAACTCAATGGGGACCATTTCTTCCTAAAGGATGAGGACTAATCCAAGGGGATATCAATGGCCACCCACTTATTCCACTTGGACCCCCACCACTTTTTCTTTCAGTTTCCTTAATTGTAGCATGATATACTATTTTTATTTATTTAGACGACATCCTAATCTTCAACAAGAGTTGGGAAGACCACTTGCAACACATTCGATGGTTCCTTCAAATCCTGAAGTAGCACAAACTATGTGCTGAATTGGATAAATGCACCTTTGGCATGAGCCAGGTCCAATATCTAAGTTACATCACAGATGAGCAAGGCATGCATGTTGATTTAACTAAGATCCAAGTCATTCAGGATAGGCTAGTCCCGACCACTCTTATAGAGCTTTGCACCTTTTTGGGCCTCACTGATTTTTATCATAGGTTTGTGTTGTAATTCTCCCATATCTATTGGCCTTTGAGTTAGGGTACCAAGGGTGGAGTGAAAGAAAATTTTTCTTGGTATGAGTCCCAATATAAGGAATTCATTGAGTTGAAGTACCACCTCTTCTCTGCACCTATACTCACATTTCCAAACCTGCAACAACCATTTGAAATTGAGACAGACACCTCTAACTATGTTATTGGTGCAGTTTTCACCCAACAAGGGCATCAGGTGGCCTATCATAGTGAGACATGTTTGAATAAAATTCAGAAGTAGCCCAACCATGATAAAGAGATGTATTTTATTATGCAGGCTTATTGTCAATGGAAACATTACATTTTGGGGAAGAAGATGGTCATCCACATAGATCACTGACCTCTTTAATTTATACAAACACAAGGGAAGTTGCAGAACGATCGCCATCAAAAGTGGTCTACATATGTGCAACAATTCCACTTAAACGTTAAATACAAAAAGGGTAACATCAATCATGTTGAAAATTGCCTCAGTCAACCCTTGTTGCAGCACTGACTATTATTCTCAACTCTTGTGGCCACGAGACCTTTGGATGGTCGTAACTATACAAAAATGATCCATAGTTCGCCACCACATACTAGATGCTAGTGAATGGCAAGCAAGTTCCAAATTCCACATCTAGGACGTGTTATTATGTTGCATCGACCACCTTTGTGTTCCTTCAAGCGAGCATGCCAAGCTGTTTTGGGAGGCGCACTACAATCAGGTTGCAGGACACTTTGGTGTGGAAAAAATTATGGTCGTACTATAGAAGTATTTTTATTGGCTTTATCTCCGACAAGATGGTGGAAAATATATCAGATCCTACACTATCTATGTCATCGCCAATCCAACCATCAAGAAGCAAGGAATGTACACTCCTCTACCTACTCCCAGCTATCCCTATGAATCCATCTCCATGGACTATTTGTCTAGCCTCCCTTCTACCAAGCGTGGTAATGATTATGTATTTGTGGTCATGGACATCTTTTCTAAGATGTATATATTGGTGGTCTGCAAGAAGAGTATCACAGTAAAGGGCACTACCAAACTCTTCTTTGAACGAGTGTGGGTACATTTTTGGATCCCGTAGACCATTATATCAGATCTGGATAGAAGATTCCTGAGCACATTCTGGTCAACCCTCTGGACATTATTGTTGGGTTGTGTTATATTCTTTCCATGACTAGCCCACGTAGTTACCCGGGGGTTAGTGGGGGGGAGGTCACAGGGGATTTGAGGGGTACCCATAACCCCACTCTATGGGGTCTGGGGCAGCACCCCGGAAAATTTTGGTTTTGGACCCTATGTTAGGTTGGGTGGACCCACCTATGGTTTTGTGCATGATTTTTGCACATGGTTTTGGACGCGATTGTTTTCGGTCCATGGTTTTGGACATGATGGTTTTTCTGTCCATGGTATTGAATGCTTCGGCATGTATAAATATGTATTGTAACATTGAAAGGAATAATGAAAAATCAAGCTGGTAGTCCCGACTTTGGGATCCAGGGGAAAATCTCTGTGTATATGTGTTTTATGTGTTATGCTCTCGCATTGTTTATTTTCTGTGTTTTAGAATTCATATGCAGGTAATTTTTGTACGGGGTTAAAAGCTACATTTGGTATTGGAGTTGTTTTGGCTTCAAGGGGATGCCTTTGTTGCTGAGGGGTTTCACTCGGGCCTGTGGTAGACCCTGTTCAGTGGGAGATCTGCGAGATCGATTCTGGTGGTGAAAGAAGATGGCAAGCAGTGGAAAAATAGAGATTGAGAAATTTAATGGTCAGAGTTTTGAGTTGTGGAAACTCAAGATGGAGGATCTGTAGGTGGATAAAGATCAGTGGATCGTGGTAGATCCAGGTACTAAACCAACGGGAGTGTCTGATGAAGAATGGAAGAAGTTGGATCAGAAGGCAAAGAGAATAATACGATTGTGTGTCTCAAATTCAGTATTGTTGAATGTATCAGGGGAAGCTACGGCGAAGGCTTTGTGGGACAAGTTAGGGACATTATACCAATCTAAGTCTCTGGTGAATAAATTGTTCCTGCGGAAAAAGTTGTAGAACCTGAGGATGAAAGATGGAAACTCGGTGACAGAGCATCTGGATGCATTTAATACTATGGTAAGTCAGCTAGCATCTGTTGATATTAAAATTTTAGATGAAGATAAGTGCATCAGTTTGTTGTGTTCTCTACCAGATTTGTGGGATAGTCTTCTTATTGTAATAGGTAGCAATGCAACTGCCTTACAGTTTGATGAAATAGTCTCATCCTTGTTGATGGAGGAGATGAGACGGAAAAATATGGAGAGCCAAAGTGGTGATGCCCTGTCTGTATGAGGATGATCCTACAAACAAAAAAAAAAAGCAAGTCATCAAGTGGGAGATATAAATCTAAGGGAGATCTAAGTCTCCAGGAAAACTTGTAAAGTTGGTGTGCTGTAAATGTGGAAAGGAAGGGCACTACAAAAGAGACTATAAATCTAAGGCTCCTAACAAAGGAAAGGGATCTGATGATGCTCCTTCTGCAGAGGTGAAAACCACCTCAGATGAAGGTGGGAATGTGTACTTGGCTTCTTCAAGTACACATGTAGATCATGAGGCATGGTTGATTGACTCAGGTGCATCCTTTCACTTCACTCCCCATAGAGAGTGGTTCTACGAGTATGAGAAATACAATGGTGGTGATGTCTTTTTAGGGGATGATAGGAAGGCTAGAATCATTGGTCATGGAAAAGTAAAGTTGAAGCTACAAGGTGGAAGGGTTAGAATACTTCTAGGTGTTCTGCATATTCCTGCATTAGCCAGAAATTTGATTTCTGTTAGCAAGCTAGATGATGCAAGTGTAAAAATAGTGTTCGAGAAGGATACCTGCAAGATGGTTCGGTGAGCACTGGTATTGATGCGGGGAGTTCAGATTGGAACTCTGTACAAGCTGCAAGGTAGCACGGTTGTTGATGGGTGCAACAGTTCTGTGGTTCCTGAAAGTGGAGCAGAAAATCTAGTGGTCTTTGGAGAGAAGACCATGTTGTGGCATCAAAGGCTTGGACATATTGGAGAGAAGGGCCTTTGAATACTTCATGGTAAAGGTATGGTAGAAGGTATGAGTAATAGCTCTCTGGATTTTGATTTTTGTGAAAATTGTGTATATGGGAAGAAGAATCGGGTGAGTTTCCCCTCTGGTAGTAAGAGGGCAAAACAGATATTAGAGCTTGTGCACAGTGATGTGTTTGGACTTGTGAAGGTTCCATCACTGGGTAAGTTTGTGTACTATGTATCATTTATAAATGACTTCTCAAGGAATACATGGATATATTTCCTTAAGAAGAAATGTGAAGTCTTTGACAGGTTTAAAGAATTTAAGGCTCTCGTGGAAAATCAGATAGAGAAGAAGATAAAGGTGTTGAGGACAAATAATGGTGGAGAGTTTTACAGCAAGAAATTTTAATAATTCTGTAAGAAGTGTGGTATAGCACAATAGAAGACTACTCCATATACACCTCAGCAAAATGGAGTTGCAGAAAGAAAGAACAAGACGTTGATGGAAAGGGCAAGAAGCATGCTCAGTGGTGCCGAGTTAGGACAGGAATTCTAGGCAGAGGCGGTGGATACTACATGTTACCTGGTCAACAGGTCACCTTCATTAGCGTTGGAGGACAAGACTCCTCAAGAGGTATGGACTAGTAAGAAACCCTCTCTTTCACATCTGAGGGTATTTGGATGTGATGCATATGTACATGTTCCAAAGGAGAAACGAACCAAGTTGGATAGTAAATCTGAAAAGTGCATCTTTATTGGGTATAAGGATGGTTTAAAGGGTTATAATCTTTGGAACCCAGTAACAAGGAAGGTTGTGTACAGCCGAGATGTGGTGTTCAGAGAGGTGAAAGATGTTATTAAACATGAAGTCTAACCAAAGGAACCTGAAAAGATAGAGTTTGAGCTAAAGGAGGAAGAATCAGACTCTACAGCAGAGGAGGAATCAAAAGATGAAGAGCCACAAACTCCAGGTGTGAGAAGATCAGTTCTAGAAAGAAGGCAGCTAGAAAGGTATAGTCCATTTGCTTTCTATTCAAATTTTGCTTTATCTATTACTGATGATGATCCAAAAACTGTGAAGGAAGCAGTAGATTCAAAGGATGGAAAACTTTGGAAAGAGGTCATGGTTGATGAAATGGCATCTTTGCAAAAAAATGAGGCTTGGGATCTAGTGGAGTTGCCGACTGGAAGGAAACCCATTGGCAGCAAATGGGTTTTCAAGAAGAAGACAAATGCAGAAGGAAAGGTGGAGAAATACAAAGCTCGGTTGGTAGCAAAAGGTTATTCCCAGGTGCCAAGAATTGATTTTGGTGATATTTTTTCTCCTGTTGCCAAGATAACTTCTATTAGATTACTTTTATCTATTGATGTTGCTTTTGATTTTGAGGTAGAACAGATGGATGTGAAGACATCATTTCTTCATGGGGATCTCGAAGAGGAAATCTACATGAAGCAATCTGAAGGCTTTGCGGTGAAGGGTAAGAAAGAACTGGTATGCAAGTTAAAGAAGTCTCTGTATGGGTTAAAACAGTCACCAAGGATGTGGCATCAAAAATTTGATACATTTATACGGGGACTTGGCTTCACCAGAAGCAAAGCAGATCACTGTGTGTATTTTAAATTAATTGGTGACTGTGTTATTTATCTGGTCTTGTCTGTGGATGATATGTTGCCGGTTGGAAATGACAAAGAAATTATCCAGGATTCGAAGACCCATTTGTCCTCCAAATTGGACATGAAATATCTTGGTGCTGCAAACTATATTTTGGGCATGGAAATTAAAAGAGATCATACAAAGAGGAAGCTCTGGTTAAACCATAGGAAGTATGTCAAGACAATATTGCAGAGCTTTAATATGCAAGATAGTAAACCGGTGAAGGTTCCTATTCCTGTAGGTGTGAGGTTATCTGTTGAACAGTGTCCCAAGACATAAGAAGAGGAAGAGGACATGTCCCGTGTTCCACATGCAAGTTCAGTCGGTAGCCTGATGTATACAATGATCTGTACTAGACTAGACATTGCACATGCAGTGGGAGTATTGAGTGGGTTTATGTCAAAAACAGGGAAGGAGCATTGGACAGCAGTGAAGCGGGTTTTCAGGTATTTGCGTGGCACTAGTAATTATGGTTTTTACTACCAAGGAAGACCAGGATTGGACAGAGTGTTGGATATTCATGGCTTTGTTGATGCAGACTGGGCTGGAGATCTGGATCAGAGAAGATCTACAAGTGGGTATGTGTTTAACCTTTTTGGAGGTGCAGTCAATGGGATGAGTAAGAAACAATCTGTAGTGGCATTACCAACTACAAAGGCAAAATACATGGCAGACACTCATGCAAGCAAGGAAGTAGTTTGGTTGCAGAGATTGTGTTCAAGTATGGGGTTAGTACAGGAAGCTATAAGGATAGACTGTGACAGCCAAAGTGCAATTTTCTTGGCAAATAATGCTGCATATCATTCAAAGACAAAGCACATTGATGTTCAGTATCACTTTGTGAGGGATATGATAGAAGACAAAAAGTTGTTGCTGGTAAAGGTGGACACTTTGAAGAATACTGCAGATGCATTGACAAAATCTGTGAGCTCTGAGAAGTTCTCTTGGTGTAGAGAAACAATGGGTGTTGCAAGGCTGGATAAATGACTAAGCTCGCTTGTGGCCCCCTGTGGAAAGAAAACAACAAGTGGGAGAATGTTGGGTTGTGTTATATTCTTTTGACGACTAGCCCATGTAGTTACCCGAGGGTTGGGGGGGAGGTCACAGGGGGTTTGAGGGGTACCTGTAACCCCACTCTATGGGGTCTTGGGCAGCGCCCCGAGAAATTTTGGTTTTCGACCCGATGTTAGGTTGGGTGGACCCACCTATGGTTTTGTGCATGATTTTTGCACATGGTTTTAGACTCAATGGTTTTTGGTCCATGGTTTTGGACGCGATGGTTTTTCGGTCCATGGTATTGGATGCTTCGGCATGTATAAATATGTATTGTAACATTGAAAGGAATAATGAAAATCAAGTTGGTAGTCTCAGTTTTGGGATCCAGGGGAAATTCTCTGTGTATATGTGTTTTATGTGTTATGCTCTCGCAATGTTTATTTTCTGTGTTTTAGAATCCATATGCAAGTAATTTCTGTATGGGGTTAAAACCTACAATTATTGGACCCCATGCTTACCAAGTCAACTGCATTCAATCCCTAGACTAATGACCAGGTAGAGGTTTTTGACAGGATGATAGTGCATATACTCCTCATGTATAACTACAAGAATCTATGAAATTGGGATGAGAGCCTTCCATATGTGCATCACAGTTTTAAAAAATCTCTCCATAGCTTGATTGGCCGCAGTCCTTTTCTGTTAGGGTCCAACCCTAACCCATTATTTAATAAGCCCAAGGGGCCCAGTCAGAATCATACTTAGTTAGTTTATTCAATAAATCCCATAAGATGTTATCCACATTAATAATAATTATAAGTGGTTGACCCGCATTATATAAAAGGGACCACAATTAGTTATAAATGGGCCATAATTAATAAATAAATTGTTTAACCCGTGTTATGCAAGGGACCACTAGTACTTATGGTTTTGGATGTAATTAAGCTACAAATATCCTTAGATAGTAAGGGAAGAATCATCAAGTCTTATTTTAATTAAGCTCTACTCCGTTGGAGGTTTCCCCCTCGAAGAGGCAAGTGTACATTGTATTATGCTTCTAAATAATAAAATTATATTTGGATCTTGTCTCATTTCATGTGATATTTCTATGTTTCAAGATATATTGCTTCATATTTCTAGTATCCTAGTTTTCTCACACGTCAAGTGCATAATAAGTGGTATTAGAGCACTTTCCAGGGCCAGTTGTACCTCCAATTTTCACATAATTGTTTTTAGGCTAGAGACTTTTTCTAGTGTCTTTAAACCACAAGATCTATTGTTGAGCGCATAAACCTGCGAATTTAGGGAAACATTCATGCAAGAACTACAAGAGGTGGTCACACTTGTTGGACTCCCTTGTAACCCCTGTTGGTACCCCTTCGAGTAGTAGCACATTAGACAGAACCACACATGGAGTGCACTTCCACATACCCTTGGGTATATAAGAAGCCCCCTAGGGTAACATGAAACCTAACCTTAGATAATCTATTGGCCATCTTGCTGCTACAGTACACTGAGAAAAACACTCAAGGAGATTACTCTCATGTACAATAGGGTAGTTGGGTAGTATAGCTAAGAGTATGGTCGATCCTCCTTAGTTAGCACCCTGAAATATTAGGCCAAGTACTACTGTTGGACCCATGCATATATTGCATATATTGTGATCTGTAGCACCTAACACTCCTTTGAGATTATATTTCCCTCATCTATTTGAAGATCGCCCCTACCTTTTCTTCCAAATAAGATTCAGTTGTTGGGGATCGACTGTCGCTATATAGATAAGATTCATCATTTAGGGTTTTCATAGCACATATCAGACTCTTTATGTAGTTAGGGTTTTGGCTTCCATAGTCTAGATCATATTGTTGCAACACATTCGGCAGTACCAAGACCTTGGGGTTTATGTTACTACAGCGAGGCCTGATTTTCGCAAGATATTTAGAAGTATCAAGCTTTCTAGAATTCAGCCACTACAGTATTGATCATCTGGGAGTAAAACCCATTTTGTAGTTAAAAAACTATATGGGGACATATCGAGGCACTTACAAGAGACCTATCCCATAAGATTCACGACAACGAGTTGGTCACAATGGTACCATTCACTTGTAAGCCCCCAATTTGCATGCAATCCCAAATTTTTCCCAATGCAGCTTCAAGTGATCCACGTCATTAGACTCTTGGCCTTGCCCTCTTTCCAATCATACTACTCTTAATTAAGCTCAAAATTTGATCAGGGCTAGTGTATGATCAATACCAAGTCTCAAGTTATGGTTGTGGAAAGGGCTGCCGAGAAGGTCGACAATCTCAAGAAAAAATTCAATGACTTCCAGGAGACCATTACCTCCAGCTCACACAAGTATTTACTGCCATAAAGATGTCTCGCGAACCCATAAGGGAAGAACATAGTGTTGATGCTCACATAGAAGGAGAATCTAGCTAGCCATCACATTCATTTCCATGGAGATCACCCATCTTTGAGCCACTGGACACCCAAGTTGGAGATGTACAAATTTGATGGCTCTAACCCCGCAATATGGGTGGCACAGATGGAACAATATTTTGTCCTTAATAATATCTGGGAGGATGGAACTAAACTACATGTGGGAGCCCTTTACTTGGACCAAGAGAGATGACAGTGGTGGTAGTGGCATCAGAAATGTTATCTAGGGAGGCCAACTTGGAACATGTTCTCAAAAGCCATCTGTGACCACTTTGATCGGGAATCTCACTTTTTGGGTCATCTCACTAAGATTAGGAAAACAAGTACAGTAAGGGACCACATTGCAGCTTTTGAACAATTGGCCATTGGAACTAACAAACTAGGATATGACTTTTACTTGGAATGTTTCATCAGTGACCTAAAGGAAGCCATCTAAGCCCATGTCTAAATGCATCACCCAACTACTTGGTTTGACGCATGTCACAAGGCCTTAGATGTAGAAGTCACCTTAAATGACCATCCCAATCATCCAAATTTTATTGCAAAGGCACATCCCACCTAAGTTATAGGCCCCACCCAAACAGTTAAGGTTCAAAAGGTATATCTCTAACAGAAATGGCTGAAAGAAGGAAACAAGGAATCTTCTACTAGTATGATGACAAGTACTCCCTAGGACATAAATGTAAGGAACCAAAATTCTTTCAAATTGATGCTACTGAAAATGGCTCAGTTGATGAATCTCCATCCACTGAAGTGCCTGAGGAATAAGCGAGTGAACCCCAAACTGACCCATAAAATGATCTCACAGCAACGCCAGATGAGTCGATTATATCAGTACATGCCTTGGATGGAATTTCTTTGCCACCAACTCTCAAAATCGTAGGTTTTATTAAGCATCAGCTAATTGTGGTGTTGATTGATAGTGGCAGCACTCATAACTTTGTCCATATGCGAGTATCAGAAGTTGTTCATTATTTTGTATGGGCGGTATCTAATTTCCAAGTCCTTATTACTGATGGGGGGACCATGAAATGTGAAGGACACTGTGAAAATATTAAACTTCACATGGGGGATTATCACCTCAAAACCCACATGTTTTCTATTGAAATGGGTGGTTGCAACATTACCCTTGGTGTTGAATGGCTCCGCGCACTAGGCCCTATCACAATGGATTCCCAGGAGTTATATAATAGCTTTAAGTAGAATGGCCACACACATACATTCAGGGGACTCCAGGCAGGTGTTCCTACTATCATCAACTTGCATCGAATGGAGAAAATTTTAAAAAAGGGCCATCATGGAGTAATATCCCAATTAAAAACCATCCAGACTATTGAATCCATTCCTCCTCATATTCATTCTGATATACAACAAGTATTAGATCGCCACCAACAGGTCTTTAACAAACCTAAGGAGCTCCCACCCTCTAGGGGTGAACATGATCATAGCATCCCTTTGGTCTCGGGTGCCCAGGCGCCAAATGTCCACCCATATCGATATCCTTTTGCACAAAAATAATGAAATTGAAATAATCATCAAGGAACTCCTCAAAGCCGGTGTTATTCGTTCTAGCACTAGTCCTTATTCATCTCTAGTGGTCATGGTTCTAAATAAATATGGAGAATGGTGCATGTGTCCCGAATTTAGGACCTTTAACAAGCTCGCTATCAAGGACAAATTTCCTATTCCAGTAGTTGATGATCTGCTTCATGAACTTTAGGGTGCTAATTTTTTTACCAAGCTAGACCTTCGCTTGGGTTATCACCAAATATGCTTGAAATAATTTGCATTCCCAAGACGAACTTCTGAACTCATGAACACCATTATGAATTCATGGTCATTCCATTTGGTCTCTGTAATGATCCATCCACTTTTTGGAGCCTCATGAACCACTTTCTGAAACTATATCTCATAAAACAAATCCTAGTCTTTTTTTATGACACTCTCATTTACATCATAACATGGAACAAACACCTTCAACATGTTGACCAAATATTGCAATTTCTCCTATATCAAAAATTATTTGTCAAATTATCCAAGTGATCCTTTGGCATGGAAGAAGTAGAGTATTTGAGACACATTCTGGGTCGTGACAGAGTGAGGGTTGATCTGAAAAAAATTCAGGCAATGCAAGATTGTCCCCAACCAAAAACCTTAAAGAGTTTGTGGGGCTTCTTCGGTCTCACAGGCTACTATCACAAATTTTTCCGCAATTATGGACACATTTCCAGACCCCTCACTAATCTTCTCAGGAAAATTCATTTCTATGGACTGATGCAGCTCAACATACATTCTTGGCTCTCAAACAATCCATGTGCCCCACTCCATTATTGGCCTTACCAAAATTCAGCATATATTTTGTGATTGAATGTGATACTTCAGGTACGAGAATTGGTGTAGTATTAATGCAAGAAGGTAGACCATTGGATTTCTCCATTTAATAACTCAGTGGTAAACATCTGGGTCAATCTACATGTTAGAAAGAAATGATGGTCATATTACATGCAGTAGACACTTAGCGACCATACTTATTGAGGCGATTTTTCCAAATCCACATTGACCATCATAGCCTAAAATATTTTCTAAAGAAGTGCATATCATCACCACAGCAAAATAAATGGCTTACAAAAATGTTGGGATAATATTATGAGATGAAGTATAAGAAGGGGTGTGACAATGTAGTGGTCGATGCCTTATCGCGCCGATTTGAGGATGAGGGCACCCTTTTATGACTCTCTCTACCCATACCAAATTGGATTGAAGAGGTCGGACATGAATGGTTCTCCCACCCCTATTTGTCCCAGCTCATTAATAAATTAAGAGTAGATCATAATTCCTTAGAATACTACTCTTGGAAGGATGAGGTTCTTCACTAGAATGATTGGGTAGTGCTATCCCCAACCTCCACCTTGCAAAACTGCATCTTGGAAGAGTTTCACTCCTCTCCAATTGTAGGACATTAAGGATTTCAGAAGACTTATGCACGAGCATGCTGCTCTTTCTTTTGGACCAGCATGAAGAATGACATTCTTACTTTTGTAGTTGAATGAGATGTATGCCAGCACAACAAAGTGGAAATGCTTTATCTACCAAGAACCTTACAACCATTGCTACTCCCTACTTCTATCTGGATGGATGTTTCCATCGATTTCATTATAGGTCTCCCAAAGTCTAGCAACAAATTATTCATCATGGTGTTTGTTGACATACTTTCCAAATATGTTCATTCTTGTGCTTTACCACACCCATTTACCCCAACATTGGTGGCTCAAGTTTTCATGGACCAAATCTTCAAACTGCATGGCATGCCGACTTCCATTGTGTCTGATCAAGACCCCATTTTCACCAGAAAATTTTGGCAGGAAATTTTTAGGATCCAAGGCACGCAACTCCAACTAAGTATAGCTTATCATACCCAATCAGATTGTCAAACAAAAGCAGCTAATAAATGTTTTGAGACCTGTCTATGGTGCTTCACTGTAGACAAGCAACATCAATGGGTACAATGGTTGCCTTTAGCTAAATGGTGGTATAATACTAACTGTCATGAAGCCACCAAGATGATGCCATATGAGGCAGTGTATGTACAGCTCCCACCTTCACCAAATTCTTATATCCCTAAATGTTCCAAAGTACAGGAATTTTATCAGCTCCTATAGAATCGTGCCGCCATGATCACTCATCTAAAAAATAATCTACATTAAGCTCAAAACAAAATGAATAAATAGGCCGACCAACATCATTCTAAGCAGTCATTTCAAGTAGGTGACCATGTGTTCCTACGACTCTAATCGTATAAGAAAACCTCTCTCAAAGAAAAGGGCTTCCATAAACTAGCACCAAAATTCTATGGGCCTTATTAGGTACTTCAACGTATAGAAGTGACAGTCACCTACAAACTGGCCTTGCCAACCACTTCAAAAATTCACTTGGTCTTCCATGTATCATGCCTCAAGAAAGTTGTGGGGAACAATTCTACGATTCAAACAAGTCTGCCAGAATTGGATGAGGAATGATCACTTTGGCTTCAACTGGAATAGATCCTTGATACTTGTGAAAGACATATTCATGATTGCAAAATCAAGGAAGTCCTCATCAAGTGGAAAGACACCTCTCTAGAAGATGAGACATGGGAACCAACCACTGTTCTTCAGCAGTTTTTGCAACTTCAGCCTTGAGGACAAGGCTTCTTTTGATGGGGAAGGTATCTTAGGGTCCAACCCTAAACCCTTATTTAATAAGCCCAAGGGACCTAGTCAGAGTCATAGTTAGTTAGTTGAGTCAATAAATCTCGTAAGTGGTTATCCACATTAATAATAAAAGTGGTTGACCTGCATTATAGAAAAGGGACCACAATTAGTTATAAATGGACCATAGTTAATAAATAAAGTATTTAACCAATCTTATGAAAGAGACAACTAGTAGTTAGGGTTTTGGATGTCACTAAGCTACAAATAGTCTTAGATAGTAAGGGAAGAATCATTGAGTCTTATTGTAATTGAGCTCTGATTTGTTGAGGGTTGCCCCCTCGAAGAGGAAAATGAACATTGTACTCTGCTTTTGAATAATAAAAATATATTTGCAGGTTGTCTCATTTCATGTGATATTTTTGTGTTTTGGGCTATATTTTTTCGTATTTTTGGTATCCTGGTTTTCTCGCAGGTCAAGTGCATAACACTCTCAAGTGGGTCTCGAATTTTAACCATTGTACCTGATTGATTTCCCCATGCCCCATGCGACTAGATAGGTAGAATCCGCACATGTATGGTCTGAGGCTGATAAAGCAACTAGGTTTATTCAACACATTCAGCACATCTGCAAGCAGGTTCACGACATCTTGGATATGTCAAATGCCAAGTACAAGCAGCGGTATCATTAGAGAAATAGTGAGGTCAAAAATGGGCCTCAAAACAAATGTGTACAACCAAAATCAACTTTATAAGAACCAATAGGACTCAATATGATAATGTCAACCATGGGGGATGATTCACCATTTTTGGAGTAAAAAAAAAAAAATCCCTTTTTCAACTTGTATTTTCAACTTATATCCCTTTGGTTTTACTCAAATTTTGAGCAGGATCACTCATTGGATGCATAATTTAATTCCTCATCCGAGTACCCATGTTGCATACTTTTGATGGACTCTGCTACACAAAAAGTTGGAAATACATTAAAAATGTGATTGCCTTCACATTTTTTCATGTATTTATCATTTTCCATGTAGGAGGGTCCATCGAAAGTATGAAACATAAGTACCCCTTGGATGAGGAATTAAATTCCACATCCAACTAGTGCTTCTTCTCAAAATTTGAGTAAAATCGTAAGGCAATAAGTTGAAAATATGAGTTGAGAAAGTAGTCTTTTTCGTTCTTTCCTTGTAAAATTTGATGATGTAATGTAATCTTACTTTATTATTTCCACTATTATTTTATAACATTCCTTAGAAGGCCCATTTTAGACCTCAAAATTTCTCTAATGGATCAACATCGGGTGCCACATAAGTTTCAGGTGGGAAACAAAGTTTGGTTGCATTTATAGAAAAAGCACTTTATTGAATCCCATCAGAATCTCTGACCACTTTGATATGGACCTGACACCATCACCAAGGTTGTGGGAGATAATGCTTTCAAGCTCAGTATTTCCCCATTCCTTTGCCTGCACCCAGTTGTTGTGGGGGAAAGTATCCAACTCGGAATGACCCTAACCCACTCTAAGGGTGACAGTTCCTTAGCAACAGCTGAAAGCAAAGCTATCTAAAGTTTCTTCTTTATGACATGTAAGAGATAGAAGGAAGAGATCCACTTACCGATGTCTTGCGCAAATGGTCGATCCAATCTCCTCTATTCGCCGGTTGCTCCCAGCTCCAAGTCTTTTCACGGGCCCAGCTACACGAGATCCTGCAAACAAGACAAAGAAAGGAAACTACAAGAGGCATGCATTCATAACTGATTCAAGGATTAGCATAAATCAAATACGCAAGTAAGACAATACATCATTGAAACACATGCGAATAGAAGAACCTCAAATGCTTTATTAATATATGGAAGTAAGGTTCAGGCGGTGATACAACCATGAGAGGTCCAATCCAGCATCACCTTCCCGACGGAGAGAAATCTCTTCTTCACCTCCCTCAAGCAATCACCCAATGCTCACAACTGTAAACCAACAGCAATTCTTTGCACAAAATTCCGGCCTCCAGATCCCATGGGATGAGATCCTTATATAGAGTTTTGGAGTGAAGATAAGTCAGCTTGATGTGTGACTTGTTGTCCTCTTCAACTCCAGTTGTTCTTCAGTTCTTCACTTGGAGTTTCTGTCTTCCACTTGGAGTTTTAGAAGCTCTTAACTCATCATTAGGCGAATCTTATGATCAAGTGTCTTTTTGGAAGCTTCCTGGGCACTGGCACATTGAGAAAAAGATTCCTCCACATGTCCAAGTACGCCCAACGCAGGTAGCCTTTGTTGCACCTGCTATGCAGCGCAAGTAGCCCTTGTTGCACTTGCTATGCAGCGCAGGTAGCCTTTGGAGCAGCTGCTTTGATCCAAAATTGACCTGTTTTTGAGTGTTTTTCAGTGGAGAACTGATTTGCAGTGCTGTGGTTTGCTGACCTTGTTCCTCTAAGGGTAAGAACAACATGTTTAGGGACTTTGGATCCCTTAGATTATTGACATTTCATGCTCTATGCTATAAGGCACAAAAATTTCTATAACAGTTTCCCCCTAAAGTATGAGGTCGTTTATCGGGTGAAATGCTTTATTAGGAGGATCCGAAGTTCATTCAATCGTCGGGAGGTGACCTGTAACAAAATACAATACAATACATTATCTTTTCATACTTTCTTTTCATGATCTAGCTGATGCGTGCATTTCCCATGATCAGCTTTATAAATACATTTTCCGTACATAAACAGACGATCGTCTGATAAGAGACGGATAATTCTCTACTTTTAATTATCATCCTTTTAGTAGGATGCTCATCTACTGCACATGTCTATGTTTTTATCTCCTGAATATATATCGCAGCCCGGATGGATGAAACTAGATCCGGGGTCTTCAAACTTGTCCGATCTTCACTCTAGTACAAGTCGATCCATGTGAGAATTTCTTGAAGTCGAACATGGAAAGACATCGCTTGATTACCAGTCAATAACGTAAACTGTTAACAAGCGCGAGAGGAATCACCGATAATGATGATGACCCTCAAGGTACTGTAGCACAATTCACGTGGTGTGAATATAGGATCTGACGTCGAACACCACGCAAAGTCTCCTGGTCGAAGGTCATTAATGTATACCTATCGCCGGGAGTGAGAAACTTGCCATTGAGGCATGCAAGCTTCAAAGTACTGAGGGGGTGTTCCTAGATCAACTTCTTGGATAGTGAGCTGATGTCGACAAGAAGTGATCCGTCAAAGGAGGGCCTGAATGAATCCCACATCAGTGACACGGAATGGAGCTAGTGATGATGGTGAAAACGATCTGTGAAATATGATTCAGGGTGGCAGTCATGGAAGGATGAAAGATGATGTAGGGTAGTGGATGGGACCCGGTTGACACTTTCTGAATGACATCTCTTGAACATATAACGACACTGATGTGATGGATCGGTAGCATTACCCCATGTATGGATGGTATGGCGAGACCATGGTGAAGGGACCGGTGAATGATAATAACCCAACCCGATATTTACGGAGGCAAAAGTGTCATGTTCAAGAGCGACTTGCTACCATTAAGCTTTGAGGTTCTTCCCAATTTTTCCCCAGTCATTTCTGACCAGTACCTCTTTATTTTTGTCAAGCTTGAGGAGGATAACATATGCTTGTTCTATAACCTGCCCTTAGGGCAAGCCCATCGCTATGTTTTAACGAGCCTAGCGATAGGGAAACTCGTTCTCGTCTATAGACAAGTTTGTCGCTATCTAATATTTTTAACGAGCCCAGCGACAAAGACAACTCGGTCCTTTTCATTTTTAGAGAGTCTGAAAAGGGTACATAAAGTGGACTCCAGGGGTCGTTTTTCGTCATCTAATCCCTTAAGTCCGAAAAAGTATAAAACAATACAGAAGGGATGAACGTTCGATATCTTTATCGAGCTGAACTAGACAAGCGCTCGATCCTTTTGTGCAATAATCCCTCAGGTCCAAAAATATTAAAATCTAGAGGAGGGATAGCTCTTCCGGTCCTTTTAACGAGCTGGAAGGCCAAAACTCGGCAAACTTTTCATTTTTTACGAGTCAGTGAAAAGAGCTCAAAGGAGACTCGTCTTTTGAGGAACGAGTGATAAACAGGGATAGCAGCAGATTCCAGGTACAGGTTGGAATTTTCCAATAACGGCAGTATTACAAGGATGGCTAGGTGGGATCACTCTTCGCAGCTGTTCCTCAAAATAGGTAAACAATCAAGTGGATGTGAATGATCGGCCAAATGAAAAGTGGAGGTGACGGTGCACAAACACGACCAAGGCTTTTATGGCTGATGAATTTACGGTCTCAAATGGTTATTTACCGGTTCATTTTTTCTGAATGAGCTTGAACTCTGGGGGAAAGCCTGCTCACAAGCTTATGTTTATTTTTTAACGAGCATGAATTTCCGCATTAAAACTGCTCGGTTCTTGCGTTTATTTTTTAACGAGCATGAACTTTGCCAAAACTGCTCGTTCATTTGCATGCCCCCAACATCATAATAACGCATGTCAAAGGAGGGTGCCCCCCAAGCTTCATTGCATTCAACTTGGCGGTTGGAATGAAGGTTTACCTTTGAATTTTGAAAAGGGGATTTGTTTCATTTTTTAATGAGGTTGACATAGTAAAAGAACTATCCTCGTGACTCCTTGTTTCATTTTTTAACGAGGTTGACATGAGATAAGAACCGTCCTCGGAGCCCACTGTATTTACAGTATTTCCATTAGGGCGATGATCCATGCTGACAAAATATTTAGGAATCTTCCGAATCCGTTGGATATAGAAGATTTCATATTGTAGGTTTCCACTGTGGCTACTTCCGCCAGATTACTCGCCGGCGGTAGGGCAAAAGTACCCATTAAGGCAGGGTCTTTTAGGAGACCTACTCCAATATTTTGGAGTGATTGATTACTTTCATGGATCATTGTGCTGCTTCCCGTAACTTGAGAACTGTTGGGGAGAAATGTTTGTTGGTCGACGATTGTAATTTTTCCTTGAAAAGGAAATACAATCCTCCTGAAGTAGGTCGACACAACTGCAGCCATGGCATATATCCAAGGCCTTCCCAGTAGGATGTTGTAATCGAGGTTTCCGTCGATTACTTCCACATCAACTTCTACTGTTTTGCCCCCCAGTTCAACTTGCAAGTTATTTAAAATCCCGTATGGAGTGTATGATCGTCCATCAAATGCTTTTAACGTCGTTGACGATTTCGACAAGGGTGGTGAGCCTAAATTTTTCCAGCAACTCATCGACATAAGACATGTAGATGCCCCCTCATCAATAATTGTTCGATGAACAGTTTTGTTGAGGGCTTTCACTTGAATAAGGAAAGCTAGTTGAGCTGGTATCTGAGGGTCATATCCTTTATGATCAAAGGCCACAAGATTGGAATCCATTGGGCCAATCCCACCTATGGCTGATAATAAAGCTTGCTCTTGGGAGGGGCAATTTTGCGGTACCTCAAGTGTCGACATAGCGGATGGCGACTGGGCCAGGTCCTCTATTATATTATAATTCTGTGCTATTTTTGCACGAGGATTAAATGTCGATTTGTGTACTACTCCCTTTGGCGACTTTATCATTGGTTCAGGAATGATGGGTGGCACGACTTTTGTTGAAGTTGTTGTTGTACTACTAGGTTGTTTATTTGCCTTTTTGTTCAACTGCTTTGGATTCCTGTAATCTTTATTCCTTGTCAAAGCATTATTATGTTGCTTTGAGGTGGATAACATAAGCACTTGGGATCGGGAAGCATTTTGATTAGCAACCAGATTTTGTCTTGGATTAGGAAACGGATCAGTCAATACTGCTGGGGTTTTTGAACTCTTGAAGAGTTTCTTCACTTCAGCTATATGTGGACAATCTTTCGTCCAATGATCCTCATCGCATATATGACACCCTGTCGGGGGTTTCCCTTTCCTTTTCTTTTTCTTCTTGCGCCCTGGTTGCTTCAGTTGTTTTCTCTTGTCGGTCGACATGGCATTTACTTCTGAGGCAAGAAGTTCCTCATTTGCATTTTGACTAGAAATTTTGCGTTTGCCAGTCACGCCATTACTGGCGTGAGAGTCAGTATTCGATTTAGGAGGGGGAGGAATTGAAAATTCAGGTCTAGGGGCGTCAGGTATTTTGTCGTAGAGCATGCCCGACTGAGTATATACTAAGTCTAAGTATTGAGCACGAGCAATGACTTGCTCCTCTGTTACGACTCCTCCCTTGGCCACATCTTCCGTTATAGCCGGAAGTAACGACTTTATAAACCATTCGGCTAACAGCTGATCGGGAACGTAAGTTTTCACCATCCTACGACGGCGTCGCCACTCATGTATATGATCAGATATGTGAGTGGCCGTTGTCTGTTTGAAGTTGGTAAGGAGTTCTGTTCCCGTTTCATACCTTATCGGTAATTGAAAATGGCTTAAGAAAGTCGTGGCTAAGGAGCTGAAATTGTCGAAAGAGGCTCTTGGCAATTCAATGTACCATTTAGCCGCTAGACCTGTCAATGTCCTCTGGAAGAGGCGAAGTCTTATCGAATCATCGTTTAGAGTGTTCGATGAACACCACAGATGAAAAGTCATGACGTGATTCGACGGGTCTTCACCTGGATTTCCATTGAATTTAGGAATGTCCGATGGAAGTTTATGCGGAATCGCTGGCCACCAAGGGGCATAAGCAATTGGATCATTCGTCAGCCGGTTTAGATCTGGTAATTCTAGAGTTGCTACAAAGGGCAACTGTTGGTTCAGGTTAGGCGAAGCATATCCAGGATAAGATGGTATCGCCTGAGCAATGGGTCTTTGCAGACCAGCATAATGCTGACAACTTTGACAAAGTTGATGGGCATAACCATTATAGCATGCTTGCCCATTACTTACAAAGTCTTGTTGCTCAGGTCCTTGATATGATTGCTGGAATGGCGGTTGTTGAGATTGAACCAGCTCTGGTTGTTGGACCATTTGCTGTTGACCAATACTGGATGATTGACCAAGATGAGGAGTCACAGTACTTGTTTGAGCGTGAGTCGCTCCAGATAAGGAGGCACTAGCCTGAGATTGTGATTGAGCCGCTGAGACAAGAGGTTGTTGTATTACAACAGGTAGCGCTTGTACTTGCGATGCATTCGCCATAGCAGGTGTGGTGGGAATATTCGACTCAGGGTGTACTGGTTGCATTGAATATGCAACTCCTGATCGTTGAGGCAATATTGGTACCCAACCGCTGGATGTAATTCCAGTTTGACCTGATCCTTGTTGTAAACTCTCATATGGTTGTTCTCTAGGAGGGAACAATGAAAGAGCATACTGCCCTCCACATGGTGGAAATCCAGTACTTAAAGGGTAAATAGGCCTTTGAAGACACATTGGATCAATTTGTTGAGTTTCAACATAAGAAGTTCCAGATGATAATCCGGATGAAGAAATAGGAACTAACCATATTGTCGTCCCTGATTGGACTCCGGCTTGTTGTTGACAATTTGCCGGGATAGATGGTATACCAGTGAACATCGTTGGAGTAGCAGCAGGAGGTTCTGCTACTGTTGTGTCAGACGACACGGTCCTAGATGTCGACGGTTGTTCAGACATATCTAGTCTATCCAAAAGATTTCTTAGCGATTTTACAAGAACTTACGATGGCAAAAGACTAACTTCGAAGATCAACGCAGGAATAGGAGGTGATTATGTTCCGTTTAAAATGAATTTTATATGACGACGCTTTAGACACAACTTGCTTTTTCACTTCTTAAGAGTCGAGAAAAAGCTAAAGATGACTCTAGTCTCCTTCGATGTATTAACGAGCCCGAAGTGACAAATGCTCGGATGGACTTTTTCAGTTATAGAGTTTGAAAAAGGCCAAAAGAAAGTACTCTGGAGTTCTAGGCAGAGGGTGTGCCAAACCTTTCACGAAACCACAGAATACGTTTTACGGTACGAGTGGTCGATCTTCGTGAATGCTGTGTTCACTGCATCGCGATCAGTAGGGCGGCCGACACTGCTTCCTATGGATAAAGGCTTTGTTCCTATAGGGGTCCCCCAATATACGTGACGGTACGCGGGGGCACAAGTCCGTATTAGTGCTATCGTCCCTCAGGAGGAATCACCCACCTTCGTAGAGATCGACGGTCACTACGTTTAACGACGCCGGTTCACGTCTCTACCTAGACCTCTACTGTGTTTCGTTATGTTTCAAAGTGTTGTTAGATAAATTCAGTTCTTTTTAGGTTGATCTTGCTTAGCAGTTTGCCTTTATGGATCACCACGTGATGTATGATACAACTCCTAAATGCAGTCTAAGAATGATAAGCAAGCTTTTTCAATTCTTTCAACTTATGAAAACCTTAACTACTGAAGGAAAAGAAAGACATCATCTTTTCAAACAGATCATAGAGCACACACTGATGCACTTTCCTAAATCGACATGCAAACTGTCAAAATGCACATGCACAATGCAAGTATTTCTTTTCTTCTTCCTTAATGTTGATGTATTACAAAAAGAAAGCTGTTGTATAATTTCGAATTCGATTTCAAGCGGAAGCAACAAGTGTTTGTCCAATAATCAAAAGAACACCTTAAGATTCACTCATTTCAACACAAGAAATACTGAAATTCGAACCATATAACGAAAGCAAATGCTCAAGCAGCTATGAACAACAATAAACTAGCTCTTAGAATCACAACGACACTTTCTCATAGGTCTAGATCCAAGAGGTCATAGCAAGACTAGTTCACTTTCGCTATGGGAAACTGTGAATGACAGCAAGAAATACAATAAGAACAATCACGGTTTCTTCATACAACTAAGGCGGAATGAAAGCAAAGAGAAGTGGTTTCAGCTGGGTATACAGGTTGACAACAGGCTGCAAAACAATACTGAAAACTGGGCAACAGACAGTGGGGAACCCCAGTTGCACAAGGCAAAACTGGATCAGCGCAGGTGCTGCACTGTCAATCTGAGATGCAGCGCAGGTAGCCCCTTCGGGACCTGCGTTGCAGTGCAGGTAGCCTTTGTTGCAGCTGCACTGATGAGACAACTCTCCTCTCTCTCAGATTCCGGGTCACAGTTTGCTCAAAAATCAATGGTTTTTGGCCAAATCAGAGGCTATCAGTCAAGTATACACTAGAGGGTGATTAAAGGAAGATGAACACTATCACAAAGAGCTACAAAGAGTCCTTGTGGATCAGCTCTTCAGATCATAAACATGCCCAGCACTGGGCTAGAGTAGCTGCCCTCTACTTTGCATTCGAGGGACTCGAATGCAGTTCGATTCGGTACTCCCTTTGTTTAAGAAATGAATAGCAAGAAACACAAGCTACCAACAAGACACGATCCCCAGCGGAGTCGCCAGTCTGTTGTGGGGGAAAGTATCCAACTCGGAATGACCCTAACCCACTCTAAGGGTGACAGTTCCTTAGCAACAGCTGAAAGCAAAGCTATCTAAAGTTTCTTCTTTATGACATGCAAGAGATAGAAGGAAGAGATCCACTTACCGATGTCTTGCGCAAATGGTCAATCCAATCTCCTCTATTCGCCGCTTGCTCCCAGCTCCAAGTCTTTTCACGAGCCCAGCTACACGAGATCCTGCAAACAAGACAAAGAAAGGAAACTACAAGAGGCATGCATTCATAACTGATTCAAGGATTAGCATAAATCAAATACGCAAGTAAGACAATACATCATTGAAACACATGCGAATAGAAGAACCTCAAATGCTTTATTAATATATGGAAGTAAGGTTCAGGTGGTGATACAACCATGAGAGGTCCAATCCAGCATCACCTTCCTGACGGAGAGAAATCTCTTCTTCACCTCCCTCAAGCAATCACCCAATGCTCACAACTGTAAACCAACAGCAATTCTTTGCACAAAATTCCGGCCTCCAGATCCCATGGGATGAGATCCTTATATAGAGTTTTGGAGTGAAGATAAGTCAGCTTGATGTGTGACTTGTTGTCCTCTTCAACTCCAGTTGTTCTTCAGTTCTTCACTTGGAGTTTCTGTCTTCCACTTGGAGTTTTAGAAGCTCTTAACTCATCATTAGGCGAATCTTATGATCAAGTGTCTTTTTGGAAGCTTCCTGGGCACTGGCACATTGAGAAAAAGATTCCTCCACATGTCCAAGTACGCCCAACGCAGGTAGCCTTTGTTGCACCTGCTATGCAGCGCAGGTAGCCCTTGTTGCACTTGCTATGCAGCGCAGGTAGCCTTTGGAGCAGCTGCTTTGATCCAAAATTGACCTGTTTTTGAGTGTTTTTCAGTGGAGAACTGATTTGCAGTGCTGTGGTTTGCTGACCTTGTTCCTCTAAGGGTAAGAACAACATGTTTAGGGACTTTGGATCCCTTAGATTATTGACATTTCATGCTCTATGCTGTAAGGCACAAAAATGTCTATAACACCAGTGTTTAATGTGGATCACCTTCGACCATACTTTCCACCACTGATAGACACCTTAGTCGACATTGTCGAACAACTAACACCAACAGAACTCAACCCATACTGAATGGAACAAGCCACAACTGTTTAGGTCATGGACACATAGATCAATACCACTCACCAATAGAAGATCCAACTATCTCAGGTTGTCAAAGCTTGTCAACTCATGCATCAAGGCAAGTGGCTCACCAAGGACAAAGTTTAGTAGAAGTTTCCCCATATCATGAAAGAACTCAACTCAATGGGGAGCATTGCTTCCTAAGGGGGGAGGACTAATATGGGTGGATATTGGTGGCTTATAACCTATTCCACTTGGACCCCCACCACGTTTTCTTTCAGTTTCACTAATTGTAGCACAATTTACTATTTTTGGTAGTTTTTCGAGACTTAAACTTTGGAAACCATTTTGAGGCCCTAAACGGAATTTTTTGGAAAATGGGTAAACCTAAAGCTTGTTTTAGGGATTTATAATCTAAATTAGTAGTCCTTGGATAGATATTTATAACAAGGTATCGTACACGTCAAACGGATATTGTATGCCAAATTTACGACCCTGGGAAGTTGATGTACCAATTTACCCCAACGGGGCCCGCAGACTTTTGGCGCTTCATCTCCTAGGATTAGGTTTTTGGATGTTTAGGGTTTTCAATTATTTCTAAATAATAAATAGGCCTCTGAGACTCATTGTAAAAAATTTCAAAATCCATGTATCCACCACATCTCTTCTCAGAGATAAATTACCATCACCCGAACTAGTTTATTCCCATTTTGCATGTAATAGTTTTCAGTACTTTGTTATTAATTAATTAAATTATTGTTTTCACTGTAGATTTATATTTCTATTTATATCCATGTTTAATTTCATTCCTGCATAAATCCAGATTAGTGGTATCAGAGCAGTCTGTTCTTTCTCAGTGTTTTTGTGCATGTACCCAACGAGGTTGGGGTATAAGGAATTAGGACTTGAATTGGTTGAACCCTTGCAAGACCATCCCCGTTGACACCAACACTTTCCTATAGGGGAATAAAATAATGATGATGGAGTAGGAGATCCTATCAAACTACTTCTTTAAGAGTCCCTCAAGTGGCAAAGGAATGAGATGACAGGCAACTTTGCCCAGATCCTTCAGCTGACGCCAACAAGCGACACATATTCATCCAGGATTCACTTTGGAGGTGTCGCCCCCTTCAAGGTATAAGTTAACTTTGACATCCCTATATTTAAAGGTCAAATAGATGTAGATGCCATAGATAAATGGTTAAATCTATTAGAAGCGTATTTTTAGTTCATGATTTTTCCGAAAGGTAAAAGATTACTTTTGCGCTCTTCAAACTAGCCCCCCACATCAAGGACTGGTGGGAAACCTACTATGAGCAGAAGGACGAGAGGGAACCCTCACTGTTTACATAAACACCCTCTTGGAATTCCTTCTGAGACGATGTCAAGGAACAAAATTACCCTATCAAGATCTATGAAGATAAGTACATAAAATGGACCACACTACGGCAAGGAAAGAACCAAGACTTGTCAGAGTTCACAAGTATTTTTCATACCCTTCACATGAAGTTGGGTATCAAGGATTCTAAGAGGCATATGGTACTCAAGTACCATAGTTTTTTACACAAATACTTTCAGGATGAGATGGATTTCCTAGAAATCTCCTCTCTCAGCACCACATATCGATAGGTTGTCAAGATCTGTGAATCTGAAGAAAGAAAAAGGCACCGCCAAATCGTAGAAAAAGTACAAAGCCAAGGCAGGGTGACCTAAGACAACCCATTGAACCCATAAGCAATGAATAGCACCACAAATATGAAGAAGGATATAGGGAAATGTTGTGAGTTCCACAAGATCCCCACTCACAACACAACTAAGTGTTGTGCCAAGCAGTCTCTATTGGCTAAGCTGAAGGCTTCGGAGTCAGATGCATGTTCCAACTATGAGTCAGAACCTGAAAATGGGAATGACAAAGGGAACAAGATTATTGATGCAGAGCCCAGTTCCACCATCACCACCACCATGGTCCAGAAGACTGAGCTCAAATACCCAGAGGAAGGAGAGTGTCTCTTCCACTCAAAAATATGGATGAAGGGGTCGTTGTTACATTTCATTGTCGATAGTGTGAGCCAAAAGAACCTCATATTAGCAAACGTCACTAAATTACTGGGCCATCTGACCACACCACACCCATAGCCATACACCATTGGGTGGCTCCACCAAGGACGAGATCTTCGCATCGGCGAGTAATGTCGCCTTCCCTACAACATCAAACCCTTCATGGATGAGGTATTTTGTGGTGTTGCTCCTGTAGAAGTTTGTGATGTATTATTAGGCCAATCATACTTGTGGAAGCTTCATATTGTTTATGATTCTAGGCCTCGAACTATTATTATTACTTTGGGCAATAAGTTATACATGATACGAGAGGTAGCCCCTCTTACTTCCATCTCTTTGATCTCTAGTAAGAAATGCAGTAAGATCATGTCCTGCACCGAGAAATTTGTTTCCTTTCTTATTCATACTCTCAAAGTAAGGGGAATATTGTAGCCACATACATGGCCCCTGGGAAGGGTTCCTCCATGCAGCAGAAGTAGGTGGATAAGGTCATGGAAGAATATAGGGACATCTTCTCCTCACCCATAGGGGTAACCTTGCACTGTTAAGTCAAGCATTCGATCAATCTGACTCCTGGAGAACCTCTACCCAATGGTTTGATATATCATCGCTCCATTCTATAAAATGAAGAGATAAAGTGAAAAATCCAAGATTTGCTACAAAAATGGCACATTCGACTAAGTTCCTCACCTTGTGGGAGCCTGGTTGCATTGGTGCAAAAGAAGGATGGGAATTGTAGGGTTTGCATTGATTCTCAAGCACTAAACAAAATCACTGTCATGAACAGGTATCCAATCCCACAGATTGATGACCTTCTAGACTAGCTCAAGGGGGCCAATTATTTCAAAAATATTGATTTGAAGTCTATCTATCACCAGGTTCCAATAGATCCCACAAATGTATGGAAGACCACCTTCAAATCCAAGGAAGGCCATTTTGAATGGTTGGTCATACATTTTGGCTTGAAAAATTTCACTGTAACTTTTATGACATTGATGGACGAGCACAGATATTGCAACAATAATTCTTCAACTCCTAAGGTTATTGACTTAAATTATCAATCCGGGGTTAGTACAAAGTTAATATGTATCGGCACTATATGTGCAGCATGCAATGTATCCTTCTTTCGTTGATATGATGCAGTGAAGTGAATGTCATTAAATCAAAGCGTAAACTAATTACATAAATGGAAATGTTACTCTATTTGCAAGAAATGGAAATGATTTTTTCTGAAATTTAAGTGATAATCTTAATTGCACAAATGCAGAGGCTATACTACTTGCAAAAATGTAAATATTAAGCTAGCAAAATGTAAATGTTGCATTGAAAGGAAACCTAGTATATGGAATGGAAATAACAATGCTTGAAATAGAAGCCATAACTTGAGAATAAAGAAAGAAAAGTAATCTAACTTGCATGAAGGAAAGAGCATGTAATAAATCACTACATTCCAAAGAGTTTAGATCCATTGACAGAGTTCACTAGATGTGGCAATCAAGAAAATCATTATTATGCTATCCAATTCATAAATTTGTCCACTAACCCAAATTGCAAAGGTGAATCGCAATGGAGAAGAGGCAAGTCATAAGAGGTCTTTGGTCTTACTAAATCATGTATTTAGAGCCTAGAGGTCATGATTCAAGACTAAGAGACAAATATCAAGCTTTTGGAGCTAATCTGGTCAAGTTTACACGCTTTATAGGACTGCTACAGGACTTCTACTCCTCGAGATAACTTGTCAAATTCCCAAGAAAATCAGATTCTAATGAGATGGGACAACTTTTTTTATAAATTAGGGTGTCCTAGGACTCCATTCCAAGTGGAACCACACAAAAATATCCCTATTAACATGTGTTAAAAATATCAGAAAAATACTACTCTAAAAATCGAAAATTCAAGAATTAGTGAGCTAATTGACCTACCAAATACCTAACCTAATCAAGTGAAAATTCTATGGGGTAAATATTTTTATTAACTTGAATTTTTTTATTACCCAATACAAGTGGAATCAACTCAAATGAAGTCCATTAACATGTTCTAAAAAATAGCAGAAGATTACTACTATTTTGCTACAAGGGACTTCTAGAAATTCTAGATTTGTGAACTAGTAAACCAATCCAAGTAGATCAATGATGAATATGAATTTTAAAATTTGTTCTAAGGATGAATGATGCTTTTGAATCTATAAATAAAATGCAAAAAAACTCACTTCAATCATTTACCCAATATGACCTACAACAAAAGAAGCATGAATAGTAAATGCAGAAATAACAGATGTGATGACCCTCAGAAATGGGTAATTATATGGGCTCATTTTACCTCCTAACCTAGTCAAATCAACCATTCTCTTAGCTTATTGTGTGATTTTATAATTATATTTATGCTTATAGAGTGAGTTGAGTTAGTTATGATGCCATGTGGTCTAATATGTGTTTAATACAGATTATTGATGAATTTTGTGGTCAAAGTCAAGGATCCAGTGGACAAATGGTAGAAATAACTCGAAGTGGAGAAAGGAGAGGACTTATAGGAGGGATTCCCCCCATTTTTTACTCCTCACTTCGAATTCTCCTTCATTCAGCTCGGAGCACAAGCAGCCAAGTCATGTATTAGTAGGCAGCTGAGCAAGTGGAGGATGACTGATGATTATCTCGAGTTTTGGGAGCCAAGCCTCCCTGATTTTTAGGAAGATGTTGGTAGCTTCAATTGTATAAGTAGAGAGGCCTAGGGCCTCACTAGGGTTGGATTTTGTTGGATTTTTGTTGGATTTTTGTTGTACTTTGCTTATGTAAACTCTGCTCAACTTCGAGCTCATTATTTTGACAGTTTCATGTAACCTTGTTATTATTTTGGAAATAAAGATGGAATTATTTTTGAGTTAGCACTGAGTTACCTCAGAGGTATGAAGCTCTTAGGTTAGTGCCCAATCCAAGAAACCAAGCTCCTCTTTACTTGTACTTGTATGTTTTATTTCAGTTGTAGATTATATTGTTGTTAGAAGTATTTCTTTCATGGTTAAGAAGAGGTTGCTTTTGATGATTCAGTAGTTTGCTTCCATTTGTGCTTTCTATAGCAGGTTAAGTAGTGGTAAAAAAAAGATTAAAAAGGCTAACAATAGTGCCTTGGCCTCTCTTCCTCCCTTTGGGACCATTATTTGAGGCAAAGACCCTCTTGCTGCCCCAAAAACACAAATTTTCCTCATTCATAGGACTTCTAGTGTTTACAGCTTTCTAGTTGGTTAATAGTTTAGTTTGCTTTGCTTCAGAACTTCTCCATCATGTTCACTTCTTCATTTACCATAACCTTCTTCCATGCATTCCTTTCTTGCAGCAGTTATCAACATTTCCTTTCATAGATCACAGTTTAGATTAGTTTGATGCAAAACTCTGTTTTTCTAGATGCACTTATTTCATCGTTTGCTTCATCTCATTGGTTGACTATCAGTTTTCTATGCAGCAGATATCTTCCCACATCATATCAACTTATCAGCAATCCCATCCTCCATCCGGTCCATGCCCTACAGGTTGCCCAAGTCTCCCCTCAATTCTGCCTTAGTTTCTTGCATTTTCCATAGAATTCCTTCCTCTCTCCTTGAGAAAATCCAATCATCTTCCGCTCTCCTAATGATTCTTGGTAGACCGTAGGTGCCCTAGCACCTCATCCTGACCTTCATCCACCTTTTTCACCCACTCTCAAACCTTCAAAACAGCCAAAAATTCTCTCGGCCTCCTCTTGTAAGCCTCCTGTAGAACGTTGTTTTTCTTCCTGTAGATTTCTTGTGTCCTACTGTAGATTTTCCTGTAGACTTTATTTTGAAGGCTGAGTGTGGGAAAAGCCTCCAGAATGCCACCTGGGACCTCCTAGGACCCAACCACACCATCCTATATCCTCTCAAGCCCCAAAACTTCCTTTCAACACCACCTGTTCGCTGCCACATTCACAAACAATAAATCACGTACATGTCAAATTCACATGAAAATACTTTAAAATCCAAAAAGATGTTTTTTGCTCATTTACTTTTAGAAATGGCTTATTTAGATGTTGTTTACTGCTTTGAATAGATAGATGGCATTCTTTTCATGGTTTTCATATTGTTTTCTACAAAAGTAGGATTAGTTGGTTAAGTAGGATTTACTTGGTTTGCTTTACATTTCAGTCTTTCTCCTTTCTGCAATTAGAATAGCATCTATCTTTCTTTCCTTTCATCACATTTAGAGCTTCTTCTAGAATCCATAGAAGTTGGCTTGAGCTCCTAGTGATCTTGCGCCGACTGACCAAGTGACAACCTACAGTAAGAACTAGTACTTGTGCATACAGCACCGTCGCTTCCAAATTTGTTACGAACTACCGGGTTGATAAGAGTAAATAAGGTAACCCAGAAGTTGCAGCATTATTGTTGCAATACTGGTGCTCACCATTGTTTTTGGCGTCGTTGCTGGGGAAGCGTCAAAATATTCTATGATTACTGCTTTCTTCTATTTTCTGTTGCAACATTCTGCTAATAGTTTATTTCAGCAAAAGTAGACTAGTCCTTTCTTTTCCTTCAAGTTCTGCATTTCCTTGCTTTCCTTTTCAATTCTACAAATTTCATTTCAACAAGAGTAGAATAGTCATTTCTTTTCCTTCAATTTCTACATTTCATTGCTTTCCTTTTCAATTCTGCAAATTTCATTTCAGTTAGTTGCAATTTGTTTTGTTCAATCAATTTCAGTTTTGCAGGTACTATCAGTGTGGGGAAAAAAGAAACAAAAACCAACCAGAAAGATTTCCTTTCATGCCTCTTAGGAATAGAGATAATTCAGGAAAATTCCCACCCCACACCCCCACTGCTTCACATAGCCAACCTTCTCTCTTCTTCGGTGGCTGCGATCAAGAAGAACCCTTAGGTGAACAACCTAACATATTTGAAGAACCTATAGGGGAAGAAGAAGAAGAAAACATTCCTTTGGAGCCAATGGCTGAACACAGGAATGCTAGGGGGAATGGGGAAAGAATAGAGAGTACCTTCCCCATTCAGGAGACCAATGGGGACACCAAAATGAATAATATAAGCCCTTCCGCCCTACCTCATTTCCATGGTTTAACTACAGAAGGCCCTGACACCTTTTTGTTTGAGTTTGTTGTTATCTGTCGAACCTATGACTATGCAAAAGATGAGAAAAAGTTGAAAATATTCCCTTCTACTCTCAAGGATGCAGCCTTGCACTGGTTCATGGGATTACCTGGCAATAGCATCACAACTTGGGCTCAGATGCAGCAATCCTTTAACAACAAGTATCGAGACTATTGTAGGTCAAAAGATACTAAAGAAGAAATCTTTCGAATGACCATAGGAAGTGATGAGTCCTTGGAGGACTATGAAGAGAGGTTCCAGATTAGTTACAAAAGGGTCGGGTGTACACTCAACCCTGAGTCTCTGAAGCTGGTCCTGCTCAGGGGAATTCGGGAAGACCTTTTAGACACCCTGCATCTACTAGCTGGGGGAGACATCTACCAACTATCCTATGAGGACATAAAAACTGTTTCTAGAAACCATTCTAGAGCAGCCAGAAATAAAGGTAGGGGGAGTCAAACCATAGCCAGTACCTCTTCCTCTAGCTCATCCATTAAAGGAGAAATTGGAAACATGCTGGAAGACATCAAGAGTGAGATGTTGCAGACTCTTGCCATGCAAATGGATACCTTACATATCAAAAGGAAACAAGAGGAAGCAGAGAGGGCTTTGGCCATTTTTTGCCCTAGATGCACTAGGAGGCATCCTCGAAATGAATGTCCATTGAACTTTATAGAAGTTTGTTCAGTCTGTGAAGAAAATCATTCTACGGACAAGTGTCCTTCCTTAACCGGACTTAAAGTTGTATATCAAGGGGCTGAGGGAGTCATTGAACAGCTCTATTACATAAACCAAAGGAGGTCGCATGGACCTAGACCATATCAACAGGGGATGCAAGGGACATCTCAGGCATACTACAACCCCAACCAAGTCACTTCCATACCTTCTTGGGGGGGCCCTGCTCATCCTTCCTAGTCCACACCTCCTCCTTGGTCCTTCACCAGGGAAAATTTTAAGAACCCCCCCTAAATTTATAAATATAATAAATGGGCGAATCTCCATGGTATATAGGAAAAATGTAAGGCGATTTTATCAATAATATAATATGTATATATAATTTTTTGGTGAATCTCTCACCAGGCATGGCGAATATTTTACTCAATTATAAAATCTTGTAAGATCTTGGCGAGTCTTTCACTAAATAATAAAACTTTGTAAAGTCATAGTGAATCTTAGCATAGGCTTCATGCTGGTTTAATTCCCCCATTTAAATAGGCTACATTCCAGGTGAATACCATGGGTCAATACCATGTGCCATTTTGGTGAATACCATGGGTCAATACCATGTGCCATTTTTATTTTTATTAATTCTAATATTAGCGTTAATAATGGTTTTTTGCATGGTATTAATAACAATCTAGTCCATGGTATTTGTCCCATAGTATTTTGGCCATAGGTTTCACCTAAATATAACCCATTTTTTGAGTGTTTGTAAATATAAGGTGACTTATGGAGTAAATATAAAAAAATGTTTTATTTTTTTACCATACCTCTCGTTTACTTATATTTTTATTAATTTACCATACCTCTTTTACAAATATGGTATTTGGCCCATAGGATTCACTTAAATAAAACCTCTTTCTTGAACCTTCATAAATAGAACGAGGGTTATGGACTAAATATAAAAAGAGGTTTTATTTATTTACGATACGTCTAGTTTATTTATATTTTTATTTATTTACCATACCGTTTGAGTAAGTATAAAAAGACGTTTTATTTATTTACCATACCTCCACTTTACTTATATTTTTATTTGTTTACACCGTTACATGTATATAAGGTGACTTATGGAGTAAATATAAAAAATGTTTTATTTATTTACCATACCTCTCATTTATTTATATTTTTATTAATTTACCATACCTCTTTTATAAATATGGTATTTGGCCCATAGGATTCACTTAAATAAAACCTATTCTTGAAAATGGGCGAATGGATTCACTTAAATAAAACCTATTCTTGAAAATGGGCGAATGGAAGGTTGTAAGTCCTAATTTCAAGGGCTAAATTTACCTTTTTTACCCTCTCCCTTAAAATAAGGTGGGCTATTTGAGGTGATTTGTAAAAATGTACTATGATACAAAATATTCGCCCACTAAAAATTTAAAACCCCTTAATTTTGCCAAAGGGCGAACATTCGCCCCTAAAATTATCCTTGTCCTTCACATCTCCATATCACGCCCAACTAGCCACCCATTCATTTCAATTCTATGCTCTGTCGCAGCCTTAGTGGAATTCATCTCATCAGGGGTGGAGGCCCCAATACAACTCTCCTCCCGCTCTTTTGCCTCCACCACCTGTCCAACCACAACCGTTACCTCCTGCTCCACCAAAGCAACCCCAGATGCCTACCTAGCCAAATCCGAACCCGAACAACAAACAAGCTCAGCAAGTATATAGTGGGGAACCATCATACCCGACTTATGTTGTGGAGATTCGAGAAATTAACTTGCGATCTGGGAAAGTTATCCCAGATAGCCAACCTCCACCTAGGGAGGTTGAGGAGGATAAAGAGGAAAGTGAACCTAAAGCAATTCCACCCTTTCCTAAGAGACTATCTGCAACAGTCCAGCCTACCCCAGAAGAAACTAAACTCCTGGGAGAATTGAAACATTTATGTGTGAAGATACCACTTCTCCAAGCCATAAAAGATGTGCCTATCTACAATAGGTTGATCAAAGAGAAATTTTTTAGGCATCTAAGAAGGCACAAGAGAGATGCCCCAACCATCAATGTCATAGGACAACTGTCCGACCTGATGTTAGGGCAGGTAATCTGTCCAAAATATCTAGACCCTGGAAGCCCAGTAGTTGATGTCCACATCAATGGAACCATGATCCCACACACCTTGATTAATTTGGGAGTTGCCATTAATGTGATGACAAAGGACACAATGCTCAAACTCAACCTCCAGGGCTCCTTAAGGAAGACCACAACTATGCTACAGCTTGCAGACTGCTCCACCATGACCCCTGAGGGGATTGTGGAAGATTTGATGGTCTCCATTCATTCTTGGGAGTACCCTGCAGATTTATTAGTTCTCCAGCCAAAGGAAAAGCTCACTGGGTATCCTCTCATTCTGGGAAGACCCTGGTTGGCAACCGTCGATGCTTACATCAGCTATCAAGCTGGGAACATGACCATAAAGAACGGGCATATGTCCAAGCAGTTAGTCCTATATCCTCCTACCCAACCCTTGCTAGAACATGATTTACCTCTCTAGTTGGAGGAGGAAGATGAGGATGAAGTCTTTTCTTCACCTCTTTATGCATTAGGAATTGCCATGGGGGGAAACAGCAAGATGATGATGATATGATTAAAAATCTGATTCATAATCCACCTCCCAGTGTATCACCATTAGAGGACATAGTAAGAGAAACCCAAACCAACCCCTCAACTGATCTCTGTGCGGCCGACTCCACCTCTCTCCATGTTAAGAATATAGAGTTTGGTCCAGAAAAAACCTTGAAGATCAATTCATCCCTATCCACTTCCCAAGAGAAGGAACTGTGTAGCTTGCTGAGAAAACACCTAGATGCCTTCGCCTAGAGTTATAAGGAGATGAATGGAGTGGACCCTTCAGTATGTACTCATCATATATATATCAAGCAGGATTGCAAGCCAGTCAGGTAGCCTCAAAGGAGGATGAATCCAACACTTAAAGATATTGTTAAGGAAGAACTACATAAATTGCTTGATGTAGGATTCATCTATCCCATCTCTAATAGTGAATGGGTCTCTCCTTTGGTGCTAGTACGAAAGAAAAATGGTAAGTGGAGAATCTGTGTCGACTATCGGGAATTGAACAAAGCCACTAAAAAGGACCATTTCCCTTTACCTTTCATAGATCAAGTGGTCTGGCAGGGAAACAAAATTTCTCTTTCCTAGACGGGTTTAGCGGGTACAATCAGATTCAGATCAGCCTAGAAGACCAAGATAAGACCACTTTCACTTGCCCTTGGGGTACCTTTGCATACCGGGTCCTTCCTTTTGGTTTTTGTAACTCTCCCACCACTTTCCAAAGAGCAGTATTGAGTATATTCTCTAAATTAGTTCATGATGCAGTAGAGATATACATGGATGACTTTACTCCTTATGGCTCTGACTTTCAGGAAGCCTTATCTAATATAGGAAAAGTTCTAGACAAATGTAGTCCAAAAAAATGTGAATTTTTGATGATTGAAGGGACCGTGCTAGGTCATGCAATATCTCAACAAGGACTATAGGTGGACCCCAACAAAATTGCCATCATCCAAAGGGTCCCACCTCCTCAAAACGTGAGAGATGTCAGAAGTTCCCTAGGCTTAGCGGGGTATTACTGGAGGTTCTTTAAATATTTCAGCAAGCTAGCCTCTCCTTTGTTTGGCCTTTTAGGTAAATATGTCGAGTTTATATGGTCAAAAAACTGTCAAGAAGCCTTAGATACCTTGAAAAGCAAGCTCGTGACTGCCCCAATTCTGAGAGGCTGAAATTGGGCCCTACCTTTCCACATTCACACAAATGCCTCGAACAAAGCAATAGGAGCAGCGTTGGGACAAATTGATGAAAATTTACCTTATGCCATATACTTTATAAGCAAAAACTTGTCAAAGGCAAAGTTAAACTATACAGTGACCGAGAAGGAGATCCTAGTTGTCGTGCATTCTCTAAACAAATTCAGACATTATATCACAGGCTATCAAACTTTTGTGCACATGGATCATGCTACAATTAGATATTTAATGAACAAACCAGATGTGATGCTTGCATTATTAGATGGTTTCTTTTACTGTAGCAATTTGATTTGACCATTGTTGATAAGCCTAGGAAAGAAAATGTTGTTGTTGACTTTTTGTCTAGAGTAAATTTGCCTGCAGGTGAAGAAGGAATGGTGGATGACCAAATGCCAGATAAACACTTGTTTTCTATCTCAGTACTCTCTCCATGGTTTGCTGATATATCAAACTACTTGGTTTCAGCACAGTTTCCACCACACCTGTCCTCGAAAGAGAAGAGCAAGATAGTGAGGAAAAGTGCCCCTCTCACCTGGATTGGGGGCAATCTCTTCAAACTTGGCCCAGATCAGATCTTGAGAAGATGTGTCAAGGAGGAGGAAGTCTTTGACATCCTCTTGACCTGTCATGATGGGCCTTGTGGAGGTCATTTTGCAGCAAAAGGAACCGTCTTCAAGATACTCCAAGCAGGCTACTACTGTCCCACTCTTCATCAGGATGTGAGGAGATATACCAGCCAATTTGATCGGTGCCAGAGGATGGGGAAACCTACTCCAAAGGATGAGATGCCCATGCAACCTCAAGTGACCTTTGAGCCATTCGAGAAGTGGGGCATGGACTTTGTGGAGCCTATCAGCCCTCCTTCAAAGAAAAAGCAATACATCATTGTGTGCACCGATTACTTGACAAAGTGGGTAGAGACAAAAGCAATTAAAGCAGCGACAGAGGAAAAAGTAGCTGAATTTTTTAGAGAGAACATATTCTACAAGTTTGGGTATCCAAGAGAATTGGTCACAGATCAAGGTAGTCAGTTTACTTCCAATCTAATTGAAGACCTGCTCACACATCATAGAATCAAGCACAGGACTTCAACCCCTTACCATCCACAAGCCAATGGGTAGGTGGAGGTCACTAACAGAGCATTGGAAGGGATCCTGACAAAGGTAGTGAGCAGCAACAGAAAATATTGGGCGGACAGATTAGTTGAGGCCACTTGGGCCTACAATACAACATGGAAGACCACTACAAGGTTCACACCCTATGAGCTGGTCTATGGGAAGAAGGCTTTGTTGTCAATAGAATTTGAATTCAATACCCTGAGGATGGCAGCTCAGCTAGACCTAGACCTCAGCCATGCACAGAAAGAAAGATTACTCCAGCTCAATGGATTGGATGAACACAAAATGCAGGCCCTTCTCCATACAGAGGTAGTTCAGCTTTAGAGAAAGATATGGCATGACAAAAACATCAAGGAGAAGAAATTCCAAGAGGGAGATTGGGCACTACTCTATGATTCAAGATACAAATATTTCAAGGGCAAGCTAAGGACAAGATGGTTGGGACCCTACACTGTGGAGAAATGCAATGACAATGGTTCAGTTTTGATTAGAACCATTGATGATGAAGCCATCCCCATGCTTGTCAATGGACATCAGTTGAAAGTCTACAAGAAACCCCTCTCCAAGCGAGAGTTCACTGAAAATTTGAATAAAACAGTGATGGTAGTGGAGTATGTCTTGGCCTCCATTTCATCCACTCACTGAAAAAAGAAAAAAAAAAAAAATAAGGATCCAAGTGAAAACCTCCATGAGGCATTTGAGTCCCATCTTTGGGTTGAAAAAATATTTTGAGGCGGCCTAGTGATGTGCAAAAAAAAAAAAGAAAAAAAAGATCCCTAGGTGAAAACCTCCCTTGGAGGTGCCCAGAGCAGGCAATTAGGGTGAAAACCTCCCTGAGGCACCTTAGTTGTTTTAAAAAAAAAAAAAAGAGGAAAAGAAAAATGAATTTCCAGTTGCATTGCAGGTTTGCAGGAGGACTACAAGAAGCAGCAAAAGATGCCAAAGGAGCTCTGAAACCAATACCAGCACCTATCCTACCTTCCCACACCTTTCTCCATCATTCTTGGCATTCTTTTTACCTCACTATGCTTCTTTTTCAAAAACTGTGTTTTCTATAGGAGGCTCTGTGTTTTCTACAGGAGGCTCCTATAGGAATTACAGAGAGCCAGAAATAGATATAAAACGCAGTTTGAGGGACAGGGAAGCTTCACAAAAGATCTATAAATCCTCCTGCAGTCTTCAAACCCCCTTGCCATCATCTCCAAGCCTACATCACATCCCAAGCATCATTCTTCTTCCTACACAGGAAAAACACAAAAAAAAAAAAACAGTTTTTTAGGAAAAAGAAAAAAACAAAAATAAGAAAGGAAACGGCACCATCCACCTCACTAAAAGCCTACCTATTACCTCTCTATCTCTATCTACATCTCTGGAATCATCCTCATAGCACCAAGCACAAAAAGAAGCTGAAGTTTCAAAGGGAGAAGCAGCTACAGGAGCTCCTGTAGGAGCTGATCCCATTAAAATTCAGCATCAGCAGCAAGAGGCTGCAAATATGAAGGTTGAAGAAGACCCTACAGATCAAATCCAACTAGAGAGGAACCTGCACAAAGCACAGCCACACATTAACAAGCAGATAGCATGCATCAAAGGAAACAAAGGCATGCAGCAGAGGGAAAGAGCCATAGCCTACACAGCAAATACATTTGGATCTTAGGTAAGTAACTAATCTGCTCCTCTATTTTCATTTGTATAATTAGAAAGCATGCAACAACAACGAGATGGTTGAGGTTGAATGAGGGAAAGGTGGCCAGTTAACTTGGCCACCTTCAGCTAGTTGACTCCACTCATCCGAAGATGTCACCCACACGTGCGCACAGTCAACTCAGAAAAGATGTCAAGGACAAGTAGTGGAGGATGTGTGAACTCCGGTGCAATCATGAGGGATGAGTACGAGGAAAGGGCCATGATGACAAGGCAAGTGGGGACCAACAGTCTGAATATGGCCAATGTACACTTGGCCAACTCACCCTCCATCACCGAAAATATCTGTAAACAGCAATAAGTACTCCTCCTCGAGCACTCTCACCTCCTTTTCCTTCATTCTCTCCTCAAAACTCTGCTCTTGCAATCTCCTTGTGCCCCCACAGCCTCGTAACCATCGTTCTCCATTGATCTCTCTCATATTCCTGCTCTCAGCGTTGTCTACAGGAGCATTTACAGGTTCTACAAGAGAACCTACAGGAATTCTACAGGAGGGACAGCAGTGTTCTACAGGAGGGCTAGTGAGTGGTTTTGAAGGGAGAAAACACAGATTTTAGCACAATTCTCAGGCTAAGGAGGTAGGTTCTATGCATAACCCCATTGAATATCAAAATATGAAAGTTGTGGTTAAATTTTGAAGAGGAAATAAAGCCTTTAGGTGTAGGAAATACATAATAGAATTTCTGCTTATTTCTTGAAAAAAACATAGTCTCTCTGTTTCTTTGTTTTTCTTCAAAAATTGTTGTCTACTTCTCCTCATTCGGTTTCCCAAAGAAGCATAAACAAAATGACAGGAGGTTTTATGAGGAAGGAGCCCACCAACTTCTCCAGGCTCCATGCACATCCCCAAGTGGTGGACATATTCACAAGAGCAAATTGGATGAACTTTTTTGAGAAATTCTAAGGGTTTGATGGGGAAATTGCTCAAGAATTTGCCCACTCTTTGGTCCCTCACACCAGAACACATGCCACTATCACCTTTAGAGGCCTTTCCATGGAGGTAACCCCTAAATTTATCATTAGGGTCACTACCCTTCCTCTTGGATTGCCTTGGAGCAAGGATGAGAAGCCAATTGGCCAAGCTACTAAGAAAAACTTCTTCCAAAACAATGAAACCCCTGTAGAAGATAAAAATGGCATAAGAAGGGCTAGCATACCAAATCCTTGGGATGACGTTAGCTACCAAATAATCAAGTATATTTCCTATGAGTGGAGGTGCAGCATTGTCTATGGGTACCACTTTAGAATCCTTCATGAATTAAGGTATGGCATGAAAACTCCAGCCCCTCGGAAGCTCAGCATCCCCTACTTCCTCCTACAGTCCCTCATTGACTCCAGTACTAAAGTAAAAGCAGGAAATCCAAAGCAGCTAGCTCACTATGGGTTAATCGAAATTTTAGTGGAAGAAGCCCTCCATACATTTACCCTCCCTATAGCATGGGAAATCTTCAGAAACATGACAGCTAAAGATGACATAAAGACCCTGACCTATGATATTAGTCCAATTGGAAGTGAGGAGGAACATCAGCAAGGCGGAGAAGGTGAAGAAATTGGTGAGTTAGAAGAACAAGAAGGGAAGAATATAGAAACCAAGATAGAGGAGGAAAAAGCTGAAGAAATAGACCAGGAGGAACCAGAGCAAACAAAGACAGAAAAAGAGGCAGAAAAAACAAAAGTGTCCCCTGAGACCCTAGAAAGAGAGGCAGCAGCTGCCCTCACTACCCTCAGCACACCAATTAAGCCAAAACAGAAGAGGAAGAGGCAAACCTCAACGTATTTCAAGGCTAGGAAGAGCACAAGAATCAAATCAGGGAAACCCCAGCCTTCTTCAAAATTGCCAATTGTTATTGAAGATTCACCCTCTGCCCAAGGAAAAGAATTCCCTTCCAAGGCACCTATCACATATGAAAGGGGAACTCCTAGACCCCCCACACGGAAAGAAAAGGTAGAACTACAGGACCAAAAAACAGTCCTAGAGGAGGCACAGACAGTTCTACCTGTCCCATTCGACCCAGGGAAATTGCCCAGGTCAAATGGGACAGGGGAGGTAGGGTTCCCCTACAGACAATTCGGGGAGATTTTTCCTTATGAAGGAACGAACTAGATTGCCCTTTGATAATTTGCCCAAGTAATGAGTGATATAAGTATTCCATTGGTTCGAACTTGTCTAGGATTTGATTGGGAACAAATAGATTCTATAGAATCTGAAGCTTATCTTATCATTTCCAATCCCTGTAGAATTTCCACAAGAACAAACTCTACTTTTGATAGGTCCAAAGATTCTTTCACAAAACGATCCAGTCGTTCTTTTTTCTTTTTATTTTTCTCATTTAGAAAACGAATCGAAGAGGGGTTACACATGATCATGCTTGCTGAAAGACCCCCCTATCAAAACTACAGGAGACCCAAGAGCTTGAGAAAAGGGTAGAAGGACAGCCACAGGGATAGAAGGAAGAAACAGAGCTACAAGAACCTGATCCCCAGCCAAGTCTTAGCTCCTACTACAGTCTTCTTGAGGGGGGAAGAATAATTCCACAAAAATTTGCAATACCTCTATTCTTTGAATTAGAGAAGGAAAGCATAAGGACCCATAGATGGATGCAAATAGCCAAATCCAAAGGGGTTGAGGATATTGGCCATATGGAGAAAAAACTCAGAGAAATGGGCAGAGAGTTAAGTTCTACCGGACACAGAGAAGAAATCACAAGGAGCCACCTTGAAACTGAAAATAAACTGGTAAGAAGACAGTTGCAAGAGAAAGAGACCCAACTGGAATGCATGGCCAGCTGGTCCATGGAGGCATTGCAATGTAGGAAACCAACAAAATCCTATGGCCTATATCTCAAGGACCAATGGTTGCAATTTCAGATAAAGACTTTGGCACAAAGAGGCACCATGGCTTTCCAAGATTATAGGCAGCTTATGGACCTATGTGACCAAAGCACATCAGAAGATAAGGCAAACATGGTAGAATTCCACCTTCATAACATGGCCCTCACAGACATGAATGTGTGAGACCCCAATGCTAGGCTAGGGGACCTGCAACTAATGGCCATGGCCTCATGGATGAACCATGAAGAGTTAAGGGCAGTAGAAATAAGAAGGTTGATGATAAAGGAGCAGAATGAGCCATTAATTATCATAGTTGAGCCATCAGACCCCATGGCACTCATCATCACACATAACCTTCTTGCCCATAATCCTCAAATTGCCCCTAGATATATAAGTGATCAAGCACAAGCCATTGCACATTTTGAGGATATGGAAAGGTTACTTGGGGATGATTGTGTACATGCCTGTATGAGGAGATGGAATACCTTACCACACAGTCTATAGATCAGGGAGTTTCATTCCCTAATGAGGATGAGGGAGGCATTAAGGAGAGCGCCCATGTATAAGCGCTCCATGTAGAGGCTGAAGGTCAATTAGATTGGCCTCAAATTGAGTCCCCTACTGCTGCTAGAAGGTAGAAGAGAAGAAGAAGAGTAGGAGCAGTGGGAAGAAATAGAGAGAAAGGCAGGATTCTATGACAAGGAAGAGGAGACCACATCAGAAGCATGGAATGTAAGGGAGGCCACCACGGCCATAAAAGATGAGGAGATGGACTATGTTGCTCAGAGGATGAGCAACACTTTCAGTAGGGAGGTGATGATAAGCCTCATAAATGGGTAATTATATGGGCTCATTTTACCTCCTATCCTAGTCAAATCAACCATTGTCTTAGCTTATTGTGTGATTTTCTAATTATATTTATGCTCATAGAGTGAGTTGAGTTAGTTATGATGCCATGTGGTCTAATATGTATTTAATGCAGATTATTGATGAATTTTGTGGTGAAAGTCAGGGATCCAGTGGACAAAAGGCAGAAATAACTCGAAGTGGAAAAAGGAGAGGACTTATAGGAGGGATTTCCCCTCATTTATTACTCCTCACTTCGAAATCTCCTTCATTCAGCTTAGAGCACAAGCAGCCAAGTCATGTATTAGCAGGCAGCCGAGCAAGTGGAGGATGACTGATGATTATCTCAAGTTTTGGGAGCCAAGCCTCCCTGATTTTTAAGAAGTTGTTGGTAGCTTCAATTGTATAAGTAGAGAGGCCTAGGGCCTCACTAGGGTCATATTTTTGTTGGATTTTTGTTTTACTTTTGCTTATGTAAACTCTTCTCAACTTCGAGCTCATTATTTTGACAGTTTCATGTAACCTTGTTATTATTTTGGAAATAAAGATGGAATCCTTTTTGAGTTAGCACTGAGTTACCTCAGAGGACTGAAGCTCTTGGGTTAGGGCCCAATCCAAGCAGCCAAGCTCCACTTTACTTGTACTTGTATGTTTTATTTCAGTTGTAGATTAGATTGTTGTTAGAAGTATTTCGTGCATGGTTAAGAATAGGTTGCTTTTGATGATTCATTAGTTTGCTTCCATTTGTGCCTTCTATAGCAAGTTAAGTAGTGGTAAAGAAAAGATTCAAAAGGCTAGAAACAATGCCTTGGCCTCTCTTCCTCCCTTTGGGACCATGATTTGAGGCAAAGACCCTCTTGTTGCCCCAAAAACACAGATTTTCCTCATTCATAGGACTTCTAGTGTTTACAGCTTTCTATTTGGTTAATAGTTTAGTTTGCTTTGTTTCATAACTTCTCCATCATGTTCACTTCTTCATTTACCATAGTCTTCTTGCATGCTTTCCTTTCTTGCAGCAGTTATCAACATTTCCTTTCATAGATCACAATTTAGATTAGTTTGATGCAAAACTATGTTTTTCTAGATGCACTTATTTCATCGCTTGCTTCATCTCATTGGTTCACTGTCAGTTGTCTATGCAGCAGATATCTTCCCACATCAGATCAGCTTATCAGCCATACCATCCTCCATCTGTTCCATGCCCTACAGGTTGCCCAAGTCTCCCCTCAATTCTGCCTTGGTTTCCTGCATTTTCCATAGAATTCCTTCCTCTATCCTTGAGCAAATCCAATCATCTTCCTCTCTCCTAATGATTCTTGGTAGACCCTAAGTGCCCTAGCACTTCATCCCAACCTTCATCCACCTTTTTCATCCACTCTCACACCTTCAAAATAGCCAAAACTTCTCTTGGCCTCCTCCTGTAGGCCTCCTGTAGAACGTTTTTTTTCCTCCTGTAGATTTCCTGTGTCCTCCTGTAGATTTTCCTGTAGGCTTTATTTTGAAGGCCGAGTGTAGGAAAAGCCTCCAGAAGGCCACATGAGACCTCCTAGGACCCAACCACACCATCCTACATCCTCTCAAGTGTTAACAGGAAAAGTGTCTATTCAGGACGACCCTATCCCACTAAGGTGTGACAGTGACCTTAGAAACAAACAGAGAAAACTACTTTTGTATTCTTCTTTATGAACTATAAATGAAGAGGAATAGGATGAACCAACCTGTGTCTTGCGCTAGTCCTTTGATCCAATCTCTCTCCTCTTTGACAGCTTCCAGCTACCTGCTCCCTTACTTGCCCAGCTTCACCAAGTACCTGCAAGATCACAGAAGAAGGAAACTACACAAAGACATGGATTTATATTCATAAATAGCTTAGGATCAGATTTAAGCTAAACATACAAATGTAACAAACATCAATGATACACAAGCATGTAGGAGAAACTCAAATAGTTTTATTGATATAACAAGAAGATCCAGGAGGAGTTACAACCGATGATTCCTGATCCAGCATCAACCTCCCAGCAAAGAAGCCCCTCTTCACCTCCAACAAAGCATAAATCACCCAATACTCTGATATCTATCTCAAAACCAACAGCAATTCTCTGCAATGTACAAAATTCCAGCCTTTGGATCTCTGGGATGAGGGATCCATATATAGATGTATGCAAGGAAGATGAGTCAGCTTATGATTTGACTAGTGGCTTCTCTCTATCAGTTCTTGCTTCCACTTGGAGACTGAGAGCCTCTTACTCATCCTTGGTCGAACTCAGTGAGGCAAGTGTCATTGGAGAAGATTCTGGAAGCTTCCATTGTCTTTCCACCTCGCGGAATGGCACTGCCATTTGTCATTTCCCGCTCAATGCACCCTGGTAGTGCATTTAGGTGCATTGCAACGCACCTAGCTAGTGTATTTGGGTGCTATGCAACGCAGCTAGCCAGTGGAGCAGCTGAAATGATCCTGATTTGACTGATTCTGAGTAGTTTCTGGTGGAGAACTTCTGGGAGAAGCTGTAATTTGTTGACCTTGTTCTTTTAGGGGTCGGAACAACACTTTTAGGGACTTAGGATCCCTTGGTTTATGGACATTTCATGCTTAGAGCTGTAAGGCACAAAAATGTCTATAACATCAAGCCCCAAAACAGCCTTTCTACACCACCTATTCGCTGCCACATTCACAAACAATAAATCACATACATGTCAAATTCACATGAAAATACTTTAAAATCCAAAAAGATGTTTTATGCTCATTTACTTTCAAAAATAGCTTAGTTAGATGTTGTTTACTTCTTTGAATAGATATATGGCATTCTTTTCATGGTTTTCATATTGTTTTCTGCAATAGGATTAGTTGGTTAAGTAGGATTTACTTGGTTTGCTTTACATTTCAGTCTTTCTCCTTTCTACAATTAGAATAGCATCTATCTTTCTTTCCTTTCATCACATTTAGAGCTTCTTCTAGAATCCATAGAAGTTGTCTTGAGCTCCTAGTGATCTTGCGCCAGCTGACCAAGTGACAACCTACAGTAAGATCTAGTACTTGTGCATACGGCACCGTCACTTCCAAGTTTGTTACAAACTACCGGGTTGATAAGAGTAAAGAAGGCACCCAGGAGTTGCAGCATTATTGCTGCAATACTGGTGTTCACCAAGATGCAAGTGAAAAATACATTCAAATGAGATAAATAAATTGTACAAGAGGGCTCTGAGGCTCCTGGGATGGCCAAGCCCAAGGATAATCAGAGTCCTATGAAGGAAACAAAGCTTTAGAAGCTAAAAATGGCCCCAAACTTCATTATTTAAATCAATCCAAGTACATCCCTGCTAGAAATGAAAGTGGAGCTGCTAAATAACAAGTTTTCTCCACAAGAAGGCTAAGAAATGCATTCCCTTTGAGGCAAGTTCGAATGGGTACTTATACAAAGTGATGAGGAAGAATTTTCCTTGAAAGGAGACATATTTCCCATCCAAAATCCCTCAAAAAGTGGATTTGATTCCTAACGCTAAGAATCTTCATTAAATGACAAAGAACACATTCCCAGATTTTCTCAATCAATGGAGCTCCAAAATTTGTTAATAATTTCATGATATTTTGTTCATTTATTATCCGATCTTGGTCCATCTTGTAGTAGGGAGAAAGTCCCTATATTATCTCATTCAAAATTTACTCAGTATTCTGCAAAAATAAATGATATTACGCACATAATATGCAAGTATGTCTAAACCTTCCTAAGAACATATTAAAGCTAAAAAAACATTATTAAGTGTAGAAGGAGATATTTAATATAGCCTCTATGTGCCTAATAAAGGTTATATGGGCCTTAGTTCGTGTCTAATTTAGAGGCCCATCATACCCTCCTATTGAAACTATTGCTCATCATCTGATCAACTTATCCATCTTCTTGCCTTGTTTTTCTTCTTTTATGCCTCATATGACCTTTATGATGTCCCACACTGATGTGGATGTAGCTTCCCCTGCTACATAATATTTGTGTTTATCTAAATTTCCCATCATCCCTTTGATTCTCCCTCTTGGTTTTAGTATTTTGGAAGTATTTGTTGATTCTCCTCCTCTCGTGACTTCAATAAACTTTTATCAATGTGGAACAAGGAGTTTCTCTTTTCTGCTATAGGAGTGAGAGTGTTTACGGAAATAGAGGTAGAATACATGTTATTTTTATGATGTTGAGGATAAGGGAGAATTCAACATGCATCCCAAGAAACTTTATCCTTAATGACACAAATTTGTTGATCTTTCTTACTAAGATTTAAATATGTGGCAGCTATAGAGTATGATTTTGAGAATTGAGAGAGTTTTAAGGGTTTTCATGCCAAGTATTGTTGGGGAAAATTTGTACTTACCCTTTTCCTCATGATTCTTTCCTCCTTAGAATTTTAGGGAAATTCTATACACTACCAAGCTTCCTATAGCAACCTGTGACTTTCCTATAGCACTTTTTGCAAACCTTGTAGGTTCTCGTGCAGAGGTTGTTGTAGTAGAAGAAGTTTTTGATGGTCTTGTTTCAAGGTCGAGGAAAGAAAAATTACAACATTAACCCTTGCCCTATTCAACACACCATATTCTTAAGTGCTCAGCCAATCCAATGGTTTTCTCTTACTAGAATCCAAACTGTAAAATTACAAAGTACTTTTTCTTGATGATTGAGGTGATTTTTGAATCCTTATGCCAAATGTTGGAGAGAAGGATTTTTTACTTACATTTCCTTTGAATATTTCCTTGCTTTCCAAGGCTCTAGTGGTTGTTTTGGGTGAAATTTTCCTTCCTATAGCACTCTGTTAGCTTCCTGTAGCACCGTTGGTATTCCTGTAGAATCGTTGGTACTCCTGTAGCATTGTTGGTACACTTGTAGCACTTCTGGTACTCCTGTAGCAACCAACCCGAATCTGTAGAAGTTATTCTTTGCATGCCAAGAGCTGGTGGGTCCACATTTTATTCTTTTGTTTTTATTTTTTATATTATTTTTGTTTTATTTGTTTATTTATTTATTTCTTTTTTCATTGCATGCAAAATAAACTAAGAATGTTTTTTGTTAACTGAGTTGGCCATCACTTACCCCTTTGCACTTCTTCACTTTTGTCTTGTTCCTCTCCCACACATGTGGGTGTCTTGGAGAAAAAGTGAAGTTAACTGCTATATAAGTTTGAGGCTTCTTTGCTACTAAGTTTGGCTAAAAAAAAAAAAATTAAAAAAAAAAATTCTTCATACACTTGCAACATTTTTCAAGCCAAAATAAGTTAATAGGAAATTTTTAGAGGATTACATACCTGAGCCTTACCCTAGGCATGCTTTTGCAGGTGATTTTGAAGTTGTTAATGTGACTATTGGATCTGTTTATGTGACCATTGGAACACTGATATGATCGCTGGAACCTGATATATTGTTGGAACTCTCCCTGATGTGATTGTTGGAACCAGGATGTAGTTGTTGGAAGGTTGATGTGACTGCATGACTTCCCTCTGAGGTTTAATTTGTTGTCTTCATTGATCCATTCTCTGTCTTGAATTTTTAAGAGTGTCAGAGGTTTATGATGCATATCATCCATAGCCCAGATGCTAGAGTGGATCAAATGTTGTTGTTGTTTTTTGAACAGGGATCTTGCAGCAATCTGCAGAGGACCCTATAGTTATCAAGAACTGGTGTCGGAGTCCTCTGATGCTTCATGATGCATAGATTTCCTGATCTGGTGCCTTGAATGTGGTCCTATAGGGCATGTCCAAGTTGCTATAGGATTATGTGTCTTCCTGTAGCAGTCACACAAACCCTTCTAGGACCAAAATTTTCTCCAAGTGCTACTTGATAAAATATTAATAATTCATAAGTTTTTTATGAGTGTCAGAGACTTCTGTGGTGATGAAAAGAGGTGGAAAAAGGGATGAAGGACAATGATTTTGATGGACAGAGATAGGAATGAAGGTGGAAAAAGTGTAAAATGGTATGATGGATGGATGATAGTGTTATTTTGGTCACCCTTCCTTATTCTTGAGTGAAAACCATCCAAAATTTTCCTTCTTTTTATACCGATCAAAATCTTCTAGCAATTCTAGACAATCCTGTAACAAACTTGTTAAATACATATCTCTCAATCGGTAGATTGGATTCACCTGAAATTGTTTGATCAATTTTCCATTATCCATGTGCATCTCCCCATAAAATATCGTGGCCAATAGATGCACTAATCTCAATAAAAAATAAAAATGGATGTAGGTGATGGTGGAAAATTTCTTGAAAATTGTGCACTAGAATATGCTGAAATTTTTTGAGTATGTTACCATCATCCTTATGCATCTCCCATGAAACATCTTAGCCAATGGATGAATGGTTTCCAATATATGGCAAAAACAATTTTTGTCTTGTGTATTTTGACAGTCCTGTAGCAAAACAGAGCTTTCCTGTAGCATTTTAGGACAATGAGGAAAATGAGTGGAAAAGGCTTGGAAATGATGGGAAATGTCATGGAAATGGATGTAGATGATGGATTGACATGGTCTTGGTCTCATGGATCAATTGGGAAAATGTGGAGAAATCCCATGTCTGACTTCCTTTGACTAGGTTTTTTATCAACTTTTCTTCTTTTGGTGCTAAATTATTCTTGTCGCTTGCAAAGGTTGGAGAGCACCTGCATTCATGAGAGAGAAATACACGGAGCAAAGATTTTTTTCCTTTTCATTTTTTCATTTTTTCTTTTTTCCTTAGGCCTACTAGCTTCCTCAATGTGGTTTTCAATTAGAAGTCTACCTAGGCGCATGAAAGGAGGTTTTCACCTAGGATCTTTTCCTTTTCTTTTTTCTTTCGAACCCACTGACCACCTCAAGGAGGTTTTTAACTAGTGAGCCAATCTCAGGCACCTAAAAAGAGGTTTTCCACTAAGATTTTCTTCTTTTCCTCTTATTTTTTTTCCCATTTTATTTATTTCTCTTTTTTTCTATCCTACTCTACTTGAAAAAAACAAAATATCTTTCAAGTATAGGAATACTTCCAATGGAGCCATGTGCACATCAAGATGACATATAAGCACATGTGTAGGCTCTAAATATATGCTTTGACATGTACCTGAATGTGAGAGATCAACTACTTTGACTCAGATGAGATCAGGAATCGTTGAAGAAGAGTGTGTTGATGCATTTTCTGGAACCATATCTCAATATAGTTGTGATGCCCTTAGTCCACTTGCACATTTGGATCTATTTTTGTGCCCTCTTCTACCATGACATTCAATTCTTCCTCTTGTTTTCTGATTATTCTCTTGAACATATGGAGGATCTTATGGTAAACATGAGGGAACTTTCTCAATCTTTGATTCTGATGTATGCTCTTCATCAACTGCATCCCATAATTCTTTGGTCCCCTCATTTGGATCTTCTTTTTCTGAATGTTGTCCTTCAATGACATCTAGAGAATCTATTTTTTGCAATAATCTTCCTGAGCTAAGATGAATTCCATTTAGATCAAGAATATTTGTTTGGAAGTGTTGTACCTCAACATTGTAAGTGTGATGAGCAACTAGATTGTTTTGGTTCAGAAATGGTTGTATAGGTAGTTGAGTGGGAGTGGATATTTGAGAAGGATGTGCTTGAGGTTGTGGTTGTGGTGGAGGTGGATGGTGGAGATATCATGGAGTTGGGTATGGAGGATATTGAGGAAAATATTGAGTATATTGTGGATTTATCCCTTAAGGTCCTTGCCAACATTGTTGCCAAGATTGGTTTTTGGGTGTAGATGGCTAAGGTTACAAAGGAAAGGGTGTGTTCCAATTAATTTGAAATGGATGTGCATAACCTTGAAATAGTAAATTAGGTTCTTGAATCATTCTAGGTTCACTAGGATGCGATGGTATTCTTAGAGCTACATAACATAGCTTCTTTGGTGATTGACTTGCCCCATTGTCCTCTTCTTTCAACCTTGGTAATGATGGGGAATATTTAGTAGCATGTGATTCTGCATGCATAACACAAATATCAACATCCTCTTTTTGCTCATTTTTAATTCTTAACATTTCTACTTGTTCACTTATATTAATAAGAATTTGTGTTTTAAAGTTATCAAGAAAATTTCCAAGCTCAACTTGACTTACCAATCTCAATGTTGATTTACTTACTCTTGCCCCTCCTCTTGATATGCACTTGCATATTTCACAAATTTCTTCAAACAATAATTGGTATACATCACCTCTACTCATGATATGAATGAGATAAATCCACTCATCCTTAATTTTTCTAAGTAAGATGGTTTTTAATGTGTCAGATCCTAAATGATGTAATTTTTCCCTCTTAACATTATACATAAATCTCTCTATTAGATCCTCAAGGATCTGCTCTTCTGTTTGAGTTATTCTAAAGATTTCTTCTTTAAGATCGTGATCTTTATATTTTTATAGAAATATATTTTTCATATCATTCCAAGATATTATTGAATTAGTCTCTAAACTCATGAACGATTTAAAAGCTTTGTCCTTCAATGTTTCCATTAACAGTGTCATTTTTTTAGTGTTTTGTAAGTAACCATAAGATATACAAAGGATTTCAAATTTAAAGAGAAAGGTTTTTGGATCCTTTGACCTCATACCATGGAAGTTGGGAAGGAAATATGGAGGGATGTTCTTCATATGAACACTGATATCAATAGCTTGAATGGGAAATTCAAGAGGATCTTCTTAATTGTCATCATCTCGATCCATTTCTTCTACCTTCTCTGTCACCTCTTCATCTTCTACCTGTAATAGTGGATGATGATGTGGTTCTTACTACACCATGTGATCCAATGGGAGGGTTTGATGTTGGACAAGTAATTTTTTTATGTTTTTATAAAAAAAAATGAATATGAATGCTAATGCAATGCAATTTTTTGAAATGAAATATACCTAATGCAATTTGTTTTGCTTTTGCAGAAATAGATCAACTAGGGAATAAAACAATGCATACTTTGACACCTCCCCAACAATGGCACCAAAAAGTGATGAGCCCTAGTACTACAACAAGAATGTTTCAACTCCTAATGTTATCAACTTAAATTATCAATCTGGGGTTCATATAAACTTAAGAGGTGTCAGAACTATATGTGCAGCATGCAATGTGTCCTTCTTTTTTTGATCTGATGTAATGAAGTGAATGTCATGAAATCAAAGCCTAAATTAATTGCATAAATGAAAATGTTACTACTACTTGCAAAAATGTAAAGGCTATACTACTTGCAAAAATGTAAACATTAAGCTAGCAAAATGTAAATGTTGCATTGAAAGGAAGCCTAGTATATGGAATGGAAATAACAATGCTTGAAATAGAAGCCATAGTTTGAGAATAAAGAAATAAAACTAATCTAACTTGCATGAAGGAAATAGCATGTAATCAATCACTGCATTCCAAGGAGTTTAGATCCATTGACATAGTTCAATAGATGTGGCAATCAAGAAAATCATTATTGTGCTATCAAATTCATAAATTTGTCTACTAACCCAAATTGCAAAGGTGAATTGCAATGGAGAAGAGGAAATTATTAAGAGGTCTTTGGTATTACTCAATCATGGATTCAGATCTTAGGGGTCATGATTCAATCCAAAGAAACAAAAATCAAGCTTTTGGAGTAAATCTGGTCAAGTTTACATGTGCTACAGGATTGTTAAATGATTGATATTCCTTGAGATAACTTGTTGAATGCCCCAGAAAATAAAATGAAAATGAGATAGGACAATTTATTTTATAAATTAGGATGTCCTGGTACTCCATTCCAAGTGGAATCACTCAAAAATAACCTTCATAAATGTGTTAAAAAATAGCAGAAAATTATTACTCTAAAAACCAAAAATTCAAGAATTAGTGAGCTAGTTAACCTAGCAAATGCCTAACCTCATAAATTGAAAATGATATGGGGTAAAAAAAATTATTAACTCGAATTTTTATGACCCAATATGGGTGGAATCAACTCGAATGAATCTCATTAAGACTTTCTAAAAATAACCGAAAATTACTACTATTTTGCTACAAGGGACTTCTAGAAATTCTAGTTTTGTGAACTAGTAAGCCAATCCAAGTAGCTCAATGACGAATATGAATTTTCAAGTTGTTATAAAGGATAATCATGCATGTGGCTCTATAAATAACCTGAAAAATAATTCACTTCAATCATTTAACCAATATTACCTACAAAAAAAGAAGCATGAATAGTAAATGCATAAATAAGAGATGGAAGTGAGGACTCTAAGGCTCCTGGGATGGAAAATTCCAAGGACACTCAGGTTCCTATGAAGGAAACCAAGATTTAGGAGCTAAAAATGGCACCAAACTTCATTATTTGAATCAATCCAAGTACATCTCTGCTAAAAATGAAAGTGGACCTGCTAAATAACAAGTTTTCTCCACAAGAAGACTAAGAAATGCATGCCCTTATAGGAAAATTAGAATTGGTACTTATACAAAGTGATGAAGAATCATTCTCCTTGAAAGAAGGCAGCTTTCCCCTCCAAAATCCCTCAAAAAGTGGCTCTAGTTTCCAATATTAGGAATCTTCATTAAATGACAAGGAACACATTCCTAGATTTTCTCAATCAGTGGAGCAACAGAATTTGTCAAAAATTTCATGATATTTTGTTCATTTATTATCCAATATTGTTCTATCATGTAGTAGGGATCAAGTCCCTATATTATTTCATTCAGAATTTACTCAATATTCAACAAAATAAATAATATTAAGCACATAATATGCATTTATCTCTAAACCTTCCTAAGAACATATTAAAGCTAAAAAATCATTATTAAGTGTAGAAGGAGAGATTTAATATAGTCTTTATGTAACTAAGAAAGGTTATATGGGTCTTGATTTTTGTCTGATTTATAGGCCCATCAATGAGTTGATGAGCCTCATCATTGGGTAATTATATGGGCCTTAATCCACCTCCTAGATTAGTCAAACCAACTCTTCTCAAAACTTATTACATGTTTTGATTATATTTTGTTTAATGAGATGAGTTAAAGTGAGATATTATTCCTAGTGGACTAATATGCATCGAATGCAGGTTTGGAAGAGAAAATCAAGGAATTTTGGCAAGACTAAGGTTTGAAACTCGAATGGGACAAGGGAGAGAGATTGTAGGAGGTAAATCCTCCTCATTTACTCCTCCTCCACTCGAATATTCCTCCATTAATCACACCAGCTCAGAGTGCAAGCAGCCAAGTCATGAAGATCAAAACGTAGCCGAGCAAGTGATAGACAAAGAGTTAGTTCATCTCGAGTTTGGCAGCCGAGCCTCCCTAGATTTAAGGAAGTCGTTGGAGACTTTAGTTGTATAAGTAGAGAGGCTTAGAGCCTCACTAGGATTCGAATTGTTATTGCAAAAACACTAGTTATTTTCGAGCTCCAGACTTGTGGAAGACATTGATGTAATTTTCTGTTTGGTAATAAGAATGAGTTTTTTCTTGATCCATTATTGAGTTAACTCAGAGGGCTAAATCTCTTGGGTTAGGGCCCAACCCTAGCAGCAAAGGCTCCTCTTCTTGTATCTTTAGGCTTAGCTTGGTTTCATAGATTCATGATTAAATTGTCTTTAGTAGTATTTCATTGCAAGTAGTGTAGATTTGTTTAATTGCTTATTAGTTTGCTTCCATTTGTGCCTTACTTCAGTAGTAGGTTAGAAGGGATAAAAGAAACACCACAAAGCTATCAGTAGGTGTCCTAGCCTCACTTCTTCCCTCTGGGATCATGATTTGAGGAAAAGTCCCTTATGCAGCCCCAAAAAGACAGATTTCCATTTCTTTCATAAGATTCAGAGTTTCTTGTACTTAAACTAGCATTTGATCAGTTTTTCAAAGTAATATTGCATTGCCATCTCTTCTATCTTCATTCTTGCAGTAGATCGCATCCATGATTCCATTTTATTCAGAAATTTCCTTATGCATAAGGTAGACAGTTAGTTCATTAAATTATGCTTTTCTAGCTCATGAGAATTCTCCTTGTTTAGATGACTTTTTGGAAATTACACATGTTTGATGCAGAGCAGGTGCTTCAGAAGTAGAAAGAGATCTCATAGCATGCAACCATATTCAAGCTTCATCCACCCATAGGCATTCCTTGTTTTCAACAAAGCCTTCACCAATTTCATCATTTTACATAGAAATATACTCAAACATTTTGAGCGAATCCAACCATCTCCTAAACTTGGTTTTGGGTTCTAAGTGATCCTAGGCCTTTTATCACTTCGTTTCACCCATCAACCACCTTCTCTAAGCCTTCCATCACCTCCAACACCCATTGTTTTGCTCACGGTTGTATCCTGTAGAAATACAGGGAATCCTGTAGGTTTTCCTGTAGTGGCCTATTTTGAGGCTGAATTGAGGGAAAACCTCTAGGAATCCTTCCAAGGTCACCCAAGGGTCTCCCAAACCGCCAAAATATCTCCTGAACCTTCCAGCCATCCATTAGCATCCTTAAACCACCTGCTACATCACCAAAAGAGATTAGCTTGCACACTTGATTTTTCATGAAAAGCATAAAAAGACAAAACAGATTTATTACAGTCCTTTACATGCATAACAATGATGTTTGATGTTTTTACTTCCATGATTAGGACAATAGCATTTTGTTCATGTTAATTTAGCATTATTGCAAAGCATAACTCTTAGCAATTAATTAGGAAATGGTGTTCCTTAGCATTGAATTTCATTCTTTTTCATTACTGCAATAGATCAGCTCTCTCTTAGAGTAGATTTCTATTTCTTTCATCAAGGAACCAAGCTTCTTATAAATCCATAGAAGTCTGGCTTGAAAACCCTAGTGGTCTCTCGCCAGCTGAACAGTGACAAAAGGCAGAACCATCACTTTTACTTGTGTATACAGCACTGTCACCTCCAAGTTTGTACGAACCCCAGGTTGATAAAGTAAAGTTGGTAGCCCAAGAGTTGCAGCATTCTTGCTGCAATATTGGTGCTCATCACTTTTTGGCATCATTGCTGGGGAGGTGTCTGAGTAATATGTGATTACTGCTTTCTTTCTTATATTTCTTCTTTCTAATATTCTGCCATTATTTTCATTTCTGCAAAAGTAATTTAGTTTGCTTACTTTTCATTTTGCATTCTTTGCTTTATTTTCCAATATACAAGTTAGATTCAATCAAGTAGTTAATCTTTTCATTTAGTCAGTAGTTTTCATTCAGTCTACAATTTCAATTCTGCAAGTTAGATTTCAATTCAACGATTAGTTTTTCATCCAGTTAGTAGTTTTCATTCAGTCTGCAATTTCAATTCTGCAAGTTAGATTTCAATTAAGCAATTAGTTTTTCATTCAGTCAGTAGTTTTCACTCAATCTGCAATTTTAGTTCTGCAAAGCACTTTCAAAGTTTGAAAAAAACAGAAAACCAAACCAAAAACATTTCCTTTCATGCCTCGTAGGAATATGGATAACTTAAGGAAATTTTTTCCAAATACCCCCACTACATCAAACAACCAACTTTCCCTCTTCTTCGATGGTTGTTAACCGGAGGAACCCTTAGGTGAGAAACCAGACATATTTGAAGAACCTACAAGGGAAGAAGAAGAAGAAGAACCCATTCCTACCGAGCTAATGGCTGAAAACAGAAATGACAGAGGGAATGGAGAGAGAGTTGAGGGTGCCTTCCCCATTAGGGAAACCAATGGGGACACTAAGATGAAAAATATAAGCCCCTCTGCCCTTACTCATTTCCATGGCCTGACCACAGAAGATCCCAACACTTTCCTATTTGAGTTTGTTGTTATATGCCGAACCTATGAATAAACAGATGATGAGAAGAAGTTGAAACTATTTCAATCTACCCTCAAGGATGCATCTTTGTGTTGGTTCATGGGTTTACCTGGGGATAGCATCACAACTTGGGCTCAGATGTAGCAGGCCTTCAACAACAAGTATCAAGACTATTGTACGTCTAAAGATACTAAGGAGGAAATTTTTAGGATGACCTTAGGTAATGATGAATCCCTAGAGGATTATGAAGAAAGATTCCATCTTAGTTATAAAAGGGTCAGGTGCACATTTGACCCTGAGTCACTGAAGTTGGTCCTGCTTAGAGGAGTAAGGGAAGACCTTTTGGATACCCTAAACTTGTTAGCAGGAGAAGATATATACCAGTTACCCTATGAGGATATCAAGACTATCTTTAGAAACCATTCTAGGGAAGCTAGGAAAAAGGGTAGGGGAAGTCAACCTATGGTCAGTACATCCTCCTCCAATTCATCCATCAAGGGTGAGATTGGAAATATGCTAGAAGATTTCAAGAGTGAGATGTTGCAAACCCTTGCATTACAGATGGACACTATGCACGTTAGGAGAAAGAAGGAGGAAGCAGAGAGAGCCTGGCCATTTTCTGTCCTAGGTGCACCAGGAGGCACCCTAGGAACGAATTTCCATTGAATTATATTGAAATTTTCTCAGTCTGTGAAGAAAACCACTCCACATACAAGTGCCCTTATTTGCCTAGACTCAAATTTGTATATCAAGGAGCTGAAGGGGTCATTGAGCAGCTCTGTTACATAAACCAAAGGAGACCTCATGGGCCTAGGCCATACAAGAAAGGGCATGCAAGGGTCATCCCATGCATATTACAGCCCCAAACAGACCACATCCATACCTTCTTGGGGACCCCCTACTCATCCTTCCGGGTCTACACCTCCTCCTTGTTCCTTTGCATCTCAATATCATTCCCATCCAGCCAGCTAGTCATTTCAACCATATGCTCCACCACAACCTCAGTGGAATGCACCGCCCCAGGGGTGGAGGCCCCATTACAACAATGTTCCTTCTTTATTGCCTTTACCACCTTCCCAACCACAGCTGTTACACTCTACTCCACCTAAACAACCCCAGATGCCTACCCAGCCAAATCCGAACCTGAACAACAGACAGGCACATCAAGTATACAGTGGAGAGACATCATATCCAGCGTATGTTGTGGAGATCCAGGAGATTAACCTGAGATCTGTGAGAGTTCTCCTGGATAACCAACCTCGACCTCCACCTAGGGAGGTTGAATAAGAAAGAGAGGAAAGAATTCTTAAAGTAAATCCACCCTTTCCTGAGAGATTAACTCAACCACTCCAGCCTACCCTAGAACAGACTGAACTTCTGAGAGAATTGATAAACCTATGTGTCAAGATTCCACTTCTCCAAGCCATCAAGGATGTACCTATTTACAACAAGTGGATTAAGGAGAAGTGTTTCAAGCATCCAGGGAGGAAAAAAATAGATGCTCCTACCATTAATGTCATTGGACAACTGTCCGACTTCATGCTGGGGCAGGTAATCTATCTAAAGTATTTGGACCCTGGAAGCCTTGTAGTATATGTGCACATCAATGGCACCATTTTCCCACACACTTTGATCAATCTTGGGGCTGCCATTAATGTGATGACCAAGGACACCATGCTCAAGCTCAACCTCCAAAGTTCATTGAGAAAGACCACAACAGTCCTGCAACTTGCAGACCGCTCCACAGTGGCCCCTGAGGGGATTGTCGAGGATGTGATGGTCTCCATTGACTCTTGGGAGTACCCTGTAGATTTCCTAGTTCTCCAGCATAAGGCTAAGCTTACTAGTTTCCCTCTCATCCTTGGGAGGCCCTGGTTGGCCACTATTGATGCTTACATTAGTTGTAGAGCTGGGAATATGACCATCAAGAATGGGCATATGTCCAAGCAGTTAGTCCTATACTCTCTTGTTCAGCCATCTCTAGAGCATGATTTACCTTTATGGCTGGAAGAGGAGGAAGAAGATGAAGTTTATTCTACCCAACTATGTACCTTAGAAACAACCCGGGGAGGAGGACAACAAGATGAAGATGATTTGATTGAACACCTACTCCAAAGTCCAACTCCCAGTACATTTTCCCTAGAAGAAGTAGTAAAGGAAACCTATAACAACCATCCAATTGATCTGTACTTGGACGATTCCAACCCTCTCCATGTCAAAACCATAGAATTCGGCCCTAAGAGAACTTTGAAAACCAATCCATCTATTTCTGTTCTCCAAGAGGATAAGTTGTGCAACATGCTAAAGGAACATCTGGATGCCTTCGCTTAGAGTTACAAAGAAATTAAGGGAGTACACCCCTCAGTGTGTACTCACAATATTTATATAAAGGATGTTGCAAGCCAGTCCGACAACCCCAAAGGAGGATGAATCCAGCTCTTAAAGATATAGTCAAAGAAGAACTACAAAAATTGCTAGATGCGGGATTCATTTATCCTATCTCTGATAGTGAGTGGGTCTCTCCTTTGGTGTTAGTTCCCAAGAAAAATGTTAAGTGGAGGATTTATGTTGATTATAAGAAGTTGAACAAAGCCACAAATAAAGACCATTTCCCTCTACCTTTCATCGACCAAGTGCTAGATGGCCTAGCAAGGAAAAAGTTTTTCTCTTTCCTAAATGGATTCAATGGGTACAATCAAATCCAGATTAGCCCGGAAGACCAGGATAAAACCACCTTCACTTGTCATTAGGGTACTTTTGCCTATAGGGTCCTTCCTTTTAGCTTATGCAATGCTCCTGCCACTTTTCAAAGAGCAGTCCTAAGTATCTTTGTTGAGTTGGTCCATGATGCGGTAGAAATCTATATGGATGATTTCACACTATTTTGGAGAATTCAGCATCTACGGATAAACACTAATTCACTAGACAAGTAGTTGTGCCTAGAACAACAGTTTAAAGTGTTTTAGACTTTCCCTATAAGCAATAGATAAGAAGAGATGATAGAAGGCCTACCTGTAGTTCTGCTTTCCTCTCGTCTCCCTTGTATCGATTATGTCGCTCCTTCCCATACTTAATCCGCTTGAAAAGTACCCTGACTAGACAACAGAAGACAAAAATCGATCAAAGCATACAATCCATTGAATATAAATGAAAGGAATCAGAATCAATTCATACATATAAGCATTATGAAAGAACACAAATATGGAAAAAGGTTCAAATACTTTATTAGATAGAAGAAGGAATTACAACCATCAGTGTCTGATTCAAAGTCATTCCTCCAGCTTGGATCCCATCCACATCACATCAAAAGCAAGACAAGCTTCTGGCATCACATCATTTGCTCGAAAGTCAAGTCTCATAGCAGCATTATCTCCTTATAATTCAATATAATCCAGCCCCTGACCACTTAGATGAGTGGTCAATTTATAGGAAGATGAAGGAGGTTTTGTCATTAGTGGTGACATTGAATGGCCTTCCATACTTAGAATTAGTTCCATGGAGGAAGGGATGAGAGGATAGGATGATCCTTAACTCATTCTTCATCCATTTTCGAGCTCATATTAGTTGATAAGACAGGGAAACTTCTATATGACTCCACAAGATAAGAATATTCCCAAACCCTATGTAAATTTCCCTCATTCTCGCCCAACGCAGGTGAAATGAAGCCTAAGTGCTCTACAGAGCACCTTGGTAGTGGACTTAGCTGCTCTGCAACACACTTCATAAGGGCTTACCTGCGCTGGTCTCTCTAGAGGCAATTTCTGGATGTCTTCAAGTCGTGAAACTGTCTAGGAAGGAGGCATTCAAAGGGTTGACTTGTTTAGGGCATGAAACAACTGATTTTAGGGTTTGATGAGTCCTAAATCACTGATCTGAATGTTGGGATTTGATGTGCCCAAATGGATCTGTAACAGTTGCCCCCTAAAGCATGAAGTCAGAAAAATGCCAATGTCGAATGAAATGCTTTACGATGTGATGAGGAGGTATCGAAGTGGAAGGTGACCTGCATCAATTACAATACATATATCATGATATTTGATTTTACATGAATAGTTGAGGGAAGGCATACCCATGCTCAGCTTATAAACTTTCATTACATGTACATAAACAGCCGTCTACAAATATAGACCCGTGATCGGAATGACCATCAATGTAAATCCATTGTACACATGTTTTAGTACTCCTGATATCGCAGCCCGGATGGATGAAACTAGATCGAGGTCTTCAATCTCATTCAACCGTTCACTCAAGTAAGAGTCTAACCATGTGAATATGTGATCTGAAGTTGAACATGGGAAGACACCATCTGATTACTAGCCGATGATGTAAGTTGTTAACAGATGCGAGAGAAATCACTGTTAATGATAATGATCCTTCCAGTACTGCAGTGCATTCTGCATGGTGTGAATGGATGATTTGATGTTGAACACCATACAAAGTCTTTTGGTCGAAGGCCATTGATGTATGCCTATCGCTGAAAGTGAGAAACCTGCCATTAATGCATGCAAGCCTCAAGGTACTGATGGATGTTTCTAAGTCAACTTCTTGGATAATGAGTTGATGTCGACAAGAAGTGACTCATCGCAGGAGGGCCTTGATGTATCCCACATCAACGACATGAAACAAGTGTAGTGATTTTAGAGATGGAATTTGACTGATGACACAAATTTTAGGAATGGCGGTCATGAAAATGAAGGTTTATGGTATTGCAAAAGATGGATTTTGACTGAATGACTTCTCTTGAACATGTCAGCGACACTAAAATTGGTAGCATTGACCAAAAACAAAGTAATGGATGGTATGATATAACAATGGTATGATAACCATCAAGCTAATAACCCAACCCAGATAGTCATGGTGATGGAGTGAAAGTGTCATGTTCAAGAGCGACCTACTACCATAAAGTGGTTTTCCCCTTTTTCCATTTTCCAAAGTCATTGTTGACCAGTACCTATTTATTTTTATCAAGATTGAGGAGGATAACATATGCTTGTTGTATAATTTCACCCTTTGGGCAAATCCATCGCTATTTGATGTTTTAATGAGTCTAGCAAAGGTGAAACTCGGTCTTGTCTAGATGGACAAGTTTGTCGCTATTTGATGTTTTTAACGAGTTTAACAACAAAGATAACTCGGTCTTTTTCATGTTTAGAGAGTTTGAAAAGGGATAAAAAGAAAACTCCGAAATTTATTTTTCGTAGATTAATCTCTCAAGTCCGAAAAAGCGTAAAATAATACAAGAGAAATATTATTTCCAATCCGTTAACAAGCTGGAAAGGACAAGCGCTCGGCAATCTTTTCATGTTTAGAGAGTTTGAAAAGAGCTTAAAGAGGACTCAAAGGGGGTTCATTTTTCGTTTTTAACAAAGCTCAAAAAAGAGATAAAAGAGTGCTTTGTGGTCAAAATTACAACTTACAATCGAGCACGTTGAATTCCACAAATCAATTGTAAACCTGCTCAAAACATCACCAAATGGATCAAAAATATTTGTTTCATAGGTAAAAATAGGCAAACACTAATCTTTAGTTGGTTAATTAACATAAAATAAACATAAAATAATTTTTTACCATATCATTTTTACCATTTGGAACTCACCATCCAGTTTTATGCTCTGAGCTCAGTTTTTACCTCAAACTTCACTGCCTGATTGCGAAAGATTCTACTGACCATTTTTCGGTCGTCGAGATCAAGTTGGAACTAAACCTCTCTACTTTCTTTTTAGACCATTCTTTTTTCATTTCATGCAAGATTTAGGGTTTTTTGGGGCCCCTGGGGTTTCATTTTTTTGCCCTGGGATCAGCGCAAGCTTTTTTTGGGTCCCTTGGGGTTTCTTTGTGTCTAAGCTACGTTGAGCGCATTTCCCAGGTTGGTTTTAGCTGTTTGCTCCAAAATTTGCCCTATTTTTTGCATGGAATGGATCCTGATTTAGCTTATAATTGTGTTTCAAGTTTTCGTCAGATCAGAATTTCGATTACATGGTGAAAAAGAGAGCATGAAGAACAAGACATGGTTGCCCTAAATAACCCAGGTACAGTTGAGGCCCTCAAGAATTGCGGGTTACTCAAATACTTTAATTTGTTCAGAATGAGGAAACAAATATAACTATTGTAGTTCCTTGTTCGTTCATGGGATCCGACAGATCAGACATTTCACATTAGGGACAAGATGGTCCCTATTACTATTGAGGATATTTACTTTCTTACCAGACTATCGAGGCGAGGTGCCCCCATCTCACTTTCTGGATTTGCCCGTGGAGGTGAATCGTTGAGAGATTACATCAGACAGTTTTTTCGCCCAGGTACATAGCCTAGTAGGGATGGGAAAATAAACATCTGGGATGTGAGTGATTTGCCTTTACGAAAGATCCTCTTTACGATCACAAAATTGGCTGGCAATGTGACACTACATCTGGCGAACAAATCTTATATGCAATATGCACTAGAGTGTCTAGAGCCAAAAGTTTTCAACTAGTGTGAGGTTGTACTTTCACTGCTGAAAGAACAACTGACTAAGGTAAAATGCGGTAAGACGAAGAATTTTTTCTATGGTTCAATCTTGATTTCTTTTGCCTTATTGAAAATCCCATTGATGCAACCACAACATGTATCACTAGGTGTGGCTGGTCCTAGAGATCCATGTATGCAGAGGTGGGTCGAATTGATGACTCGACATGCTGGTCAGTCAATAATCATTTTCTCCCCTGCATTTTTTAGTTGGCTTGAGCGACAACATGTCGTTATCGAGAAGCATCCATACTCAGGGATGGATTATTGTGGAGATTGAGACTTGATTTTACCCATTGGAGCATAATGGGGTGCTATGGGTAAGTCGTTTGACCAAAGTGTTTTTTGATTTTTCAAGTTTCTACATGTTTTTTGTGTTTTTTTTAATGTTTCCAAGATTAAACTAAAATTACTCTTATGCATACAGATGTGGGTACTATTCGACCTGCGGTACGCCAACAGGTTGCAGGTGGGCCAGCACAGAGAAACATCGGGAGAGCAGTTCTCCAGGACTTGGATTTGGCCAAGACCTTAGCAGAGTTGCAGGATCACATAGAGGGATTAACCCTTGGTATTCCAGATATCCAAATCGAGGAGTTACCTATGAGGCTGCAGCGCCACACTATTGGTGTTCCTAATCATTGGGCAGGGCTTTTGCGCATGATAGCATAGGCTGTGACTTGTTACCATAAGCACCACTAGATCTACTTAGGATATTTTGTATGCATTTTTTAGTTTTCAGGTTAGATGACCAAATGTGTCTTGGGCACAAATTTTGTAAAAACTTTTAAAATACCTATCTATTTTACTTTCAAAGTTTTTTATGGTTATATGCAATCCTATTCAACTGATGATGTGAATTGAAAATATTACTTTTACATATGTCTCAAATGTTTATTTAACACATAATTCACTAGAGAATCAATTAATGTGCTAAGACTTCTAAAATATGTTGATATTGAATGTGTTCAAAACGTCTTTCCAAAATGCCAACTCTAAGGAACATACGAAAAATTGTTGGATTTCGGACAGTATAAATGTTTGTTAGTTGTAATACAACGAGTTACGAGTCTAGCCTAACGATGATTCTGTGAATGCCAAGTGAAATGGCATCAGAGAGTAGTTCAATCAACGCACTATACTCAGCGATATTGTTCGTCAATCGACATATACAAATCCCTTAAAAACTCACTAACTCGCCACTTGGAGCAAAAATGGCCCATGCTGCAGAAGACAAATTCTGCATACTATGACTAGCACCATCGGCGTAACCAACAAAAGGTTCCGAAGACTCTGAAATCTGAAACAAATGTAAATTGGATTACTAACCAGATAAAAATCTCTAAAATACACACACACACATGCAATGAAAGCATATATACAGTGAGTTTTACTACACTTAATCAAGCATAGTAACATTTAAGATACAACCCATTTCTGGGCTGCGACAATGGAATCCCATCATAATCTACTAACTCGTAGGCTCCTTTCGCCAAAACACGTTTGACAACATAAGGATCCATCCTCATTGGTTCGAATTTCCATGCTCCAAGTTTATCAACTTCATGATCGTAAAGCAAGACTAGGTCTCCTTCTGAAAAGATACAAGGCTTGACACTTCTATCATATTGTGCCTTAATATGTTTCTTATCCATTTCGTTAGCCAATGCGCCATCACGATGGGTTTCATCCAGATGGATTAATTCCAAGAAACACGCTTCTTCTTCAGAAGTGTCAGGTAACAAGTCAATCGCGAGTTTGAGCGATGAAATTTCGTATTATATCAGTAAGATTGCTTCCAAACCATACACCAACTGAAAGGGTGTAAATCCAGTTGCATTTCTCACCGAGGTTTGATATGCCCACAAGGCAAAGTATAGGATTAAGTGCCAGTTTCTTTTATGAATCGCTATCATTCTTTGCAACATCTGCTTCAGGGCCTTGTTGATGGCCTCACTTGTCCATTCTCTTGCGGGTAATACGGGGTAGAACTATCATGTTGTTGGCATTATGGCTAAAGTTTTGTCCTTGATGGCAACCCATTCAGGTGATAGATCACAGTACTTCAAGTCAGCAGCAGAGATTAATGATCAGCTATCAAATATTGAAGAAAATAAGGGGTACGCAGGTACACCTTACATAAGGTGCGTACACGCAGGTCGGTGTTACAAAAAGTGCGTACATACCCGCAGTTATCCCGTTCAGGAGGTGCGTACCCCCAGTGCACACATTTCAAGGCAAAGAAATTCACATGTGGGGTTTTCTTATGTTTTACTCTTGGTATTTAGCCGACGATATTGTGTTATTATGGTGTCAGCTCGTGGTATTGATCCATGATTTAAGGAAGAGGTTTCCTATATAAAGCAAAGGAGATCATTTGGCTTAAGCATGTTTTGTGTTGAATATCTTATGAGGGCTAGATCTGAAATATTATGATCTCTTGGGAGTAATGTCTAGATCTAAATAAGGCGAATCTACTGATGGATTGAGATCTCTTCGGCGCATGTTCAGATCTGTAGATCTGACTGTCTGGGTTATTCTTGAAGTCTTGAAATCATCTATGCCCGAAGGTATGCAGGTACAGTGAAAGAAAAGTGCGTACATACGCAGGAACGAAGAGTTTCAGGTGCGTACATACGCAGGCATAGAAGGGTTTCAGGTGCGTACATACGCAGGCACAGAAGGGTTTTAGGTGCGTACATACACTGGCACAGAAGGGTTTCAGGTGCGTACATACGCAGGCACAGAAGGGTTGCAGGTGCGGAGGTCCGCAGGCAGTTCAATGGACTCAGAGCGAGGTACGCAAGCGAGCAGTTGAGCAGAGTGCGTACGTAAGCAGGCGAGAAGTTGAGCAGGGTGCGTACTGTAAGCAGGCAAGCAGTTGAGCAGGGTGAGTACTGTAAGCAGGCGAGCAGTTGAGCAGGGTGCTTACGTAAGCAGGCGAGCAGTTGAGCAGGGTGCTTACTTCTCTTAAAATCTTTGTTTATCATTGTTGTGTTCTGGGTTTGGTCCTATCATTGACTGGGTGATTCTCTTATACTTGATGATCATTTGATGCTTATGGATCCAGTTTGAAAATTTATGAAAAGTGGTCCTTGTAAGAAAAGAAGTAGGGGGTTGTAGCTCCCTTCCAGGAGAGACTGGAAAACGAGAGAGAGTTGTAGCTCTCTGTAGGTTGCAGCCTGCGTACTGGTAAAGGACTGTACCAGTACAAAACCATTGTAAAAGAAGTTTCTAATTTGAAAGAAGATAGAGACATATTGCAGCAGGTGGTTTTCACCCACATTGGGTTTCCACCTTACATCTTGTGTTCTTTGGTGTGACTATCTGTTTTTCTTTGTTCATGCTCATTATTTTATGGTACTGACATGCAAAAATAATTCAAAGAACAAATAAGGAATATTTATTAAAAGAATTAGATAATACTGATTCACCCCCCTCTCAGTATTATTTCCAACAATTGGTATCAGAGCAGGTCCTTCAGAGAAGCTTGATCGCTTGAAGGTAGATCGTTCATCATGAGCAACTACGAGAGAGAAGCATCAATCAGGCCACCAGTTTTTGATGGGACAAACTTCAATTATTGGAAGGTAAGAGTTACTGCCTATCTTCAATCTCTTGGTACAGAAGTTTGGGACATCGTAGAGATAGGCTATGCTTTTCCTTCAGCTACTCCTACAGATGCAGCCGAGAAAAAGAAGTATGAAACAAATGCAAAAGTAGTAAGTACTCTATTAGGATGTATATCTCAATCAGAATTCATGAAGGTAATGCACTATAAATCCGCAAAAGAGATATGGGACAAAATTGTCACGAGCTATGAAGGAGATGAACAGGTAAAGCGTGCTAAACTTCAAACTCTCAGAATTCAGTATGAGACTCTAAAAATGTATAATGATGAAAGTGTGGCTAACTATTTTCTTCGGGTAGATGAGGTTGTTAATTGTATGAAAAATTTGGGTGAAGAAATAAAAGAGGCTATTGTGGTTGAAAAGGTTCTAAGATCATTGTCCCCCAAGTTTGAATCTAAAGTATCTGCAATAGAAGAAAAGGAAAATCTACGAATTCTTACTATGTCTCAGCTACATGGAATTCTAACTGCTTATGAAATGAGAAAGGGAGGTCCATCAGACAGAAGAGAAGCTGCTTTCAAGGCATCAGGCAAAGGAGATTATTATGAAGCAAGCCACGTCCCAGAAGAAGAGGAAGAAGAATCAAATTTTGTCAGAAATCTTCAAAGGGGTTCTGGAAGGTTCAGAGGTAAGTTACCTTTTAAATGCTTTGCTTGTGGAAGAGTAGGTCATTATGCTGCAAAATGTCCTTATAAGGATAAAGGAAAGGAACCTGCTAGATGGAACAAGAAACAGAATGCAAATAAGAAAAGCTACTACACTCATGAAGATAGTGATGGTCTATCAAACAGTGATGAAGATGAACAAGGTAATGAATATAAGTTGTTAATGGCATTTGAAGATGATGATTATATGGATGTTATAGATGTGGATAACCTTTATGATGAAATTACTAGACTCAAGAGATGTATAGAAGAAAAGAACATGATCATTGATACTCTACAATTTCAAATTGATGAAAAGGAAAAACATCTTGAAAAATTAGAAGGTGAAATTGTTGGTCTTAGAAAAGAGATTGAGAAAACAAAAGCTATTAATCTCAAGTTTGTCAAAGGATCTGAAACTTTGGATGAGATTATCAATGTGCAGCGGTCTCCACTAAACAAGACAGGTCTGGGCTATAATGGAGAAACTTCTCAAGCATCCACCTCAAAAAGTTATCTTGATGCAGCAATAAGAAATGAGCAAAAGCACAATGAAGATCATCAGGTAAAGCAGGGACGAATTACAAACAGAAACTATCAGGGGCAATCCATCTTAAAGGTGAACAAAAGCTACAACCAGCCACAGGTAAAATCTTCTCAATTTGGTTCAAGAATAGATGACAATAGAAATTACAATCAATTGGCTGGTAGATTCGATAACCGCAGAAGTTTCTTCAATGGACAATGCTTTTCTTGCCATAACTTTGGTCACAAAGCAGCTCAATGCGTTGCATATAAAACGATCATGACTAGGGAAGCTCAAAAACAAAGAAGTATGACCGGGATTACAAAAAGGACCTATAACAACTTTTCGGTTCTTGAAAATGAAGTTGAATGTTCTATTTGCAATAACTTTGGTCATGAAGACTCTGAATGCAGTAGCAGGTTCCAGCAGAAAAAGGAACAAGCCTCAAGCACCAAAACATGGAGAATAAAGGAACCACAAACAGAAAGATGTGGGATAGCATTTTATGCAGAGGGACAGGAAAATCTATGGTACATTGACAGTGGATGTTCGAAGCATATGACAGGTGATAAAGAAAAACTTGAGTCATTTTCTGCTCTAGAAAAAGGAAAGAAAGTCTCTTTTGGAAATGATACTCCTGCGACTATAAAAGGAAAAGGCATTGCTCAGTTAAAAGAAAAGGTCAAGGCTGGAAATGTTTTGTATGTTGATGGATTGAAGCATAATCTTCTAAGTGTCAGCCAGATGTGTGATCAAAGAACCGAGGTTATATTCAGATCAAATGGATGTCTTGTTCGTGATCTTGATACAGGTAAAACAGTGATCAAAGGCAAAAGAACTCCAAATAATCTGTACATATTTGAAGAAGGACAACAACAATGCTATCTGAGCAAGGATGATGAGCACTGGTTATGGCATCGGAGGTTGGGACATCTAAGCTTTTCACAAATAAGGAAAGCATGCAAATATCAGGCAGTTCGCGATCTTCCAGATATCAAAATTCCTGACAACACCATATGCAAATCATGTCAGTTTGGAAAACAAACCAGAACTAACTTTCCAGAGAAAGAAGGATCAGCTAGCATGCCTCTTGAGCTAGTACATACAGATACATGCGGTCCTTTCAGGAAAAGAACACCTCGAGGAGAAGAATACTTGATATTATTCATTGACGATTTCTCCAGGTTTGTCTGGTTAGGACTTATGAAGCACAAAGATGAAGCATTCGAAAAATACAAATCCTTCAAAGCCTTGGTTGAAAATGAATCAGGTCACAAAATTAAATGCCTCAGATCCGACAGAGGTGGGGAATTTACTTCAAATGAATTTTTCGATTTCTGTGAAGAACATGGGATAAGAAGAGAATTCTCTACAGCAAGAACTCCTCAGCAAAATGGAGTTGTGGAAAGAATGAACAGAACAGTCCAACAAATGGCTCGTGCTATGCTTGATGAGTCAGGAACTCCCGCAACTTTCTGGGGTGAAGCTGCACATGCTGCGGTTGTTATTCTCAACAAAACAAATGTTCGAGTGAATAGCACTCAAACTCCTCATGAGCTCTGGAATGGTAGGACTCCTTCAGTAAAGCACTTCAAAATCTTTGGGAGCAAATGCTATATCAAGAATACTGATGAGCAGCTTGGCAAACTTGAACCTAGAGCAGATGAAGGCATTCTTCTTGGTTACTCTCCACATATCAAAGCATACAAATGCTACAATAAAAGACTTGGCAGAATTGTTGACAGCATTGATGTAGTGGTTGATGAGAAGGGATACATTCCTAGGCAAGTACATCATGAAGACATCGAAGAAGATGAAGGCTACCCCCAACGACAGAATGATGAAGAAGAAGAACCTCAAGAAGAAACTCAAGAAGAACCAGAGGAGCAAACAAGAATAGAAGAAAAGACTCCATCCAGATATGTCCAGAAGAATCATCCAGAATCTCAGATTATGGGGCAGAAAGAAGCAGGTGTACAAACAAGAAGAACAGTTGTAGAAGCCTCAAGCTATTTGGCATTACTCTCCTCTACTGAACCACAAAATGTGAAAGAGGCATGCAAAGATGAATGTTGGGTGAAGGCAATGGATGAAGAACTTGAGCAGATCGAAAAGAACAACACTTGGGAGCTAGTTCCTAGACCAAAGGATAAGAATTTTATCGGAATAAAATGGGTCTTCAAAAATAAATTGAATGAAAATGGGGAAGTAATTAGAAACAAAGCCAGACTTGTTTGTAAAGGGTATGCGCAGCAAGAAGGAATAGACTTTGGAGAAACCTTTGCTCCTGTTGCAAGACTTGAGGCCATCCGAATGTTCCTTGCTCTCTCAAGTTTTCAAAACTTCAAAGTATTTCAAATGGACGTGAAATCAGCCTTTCTGAATGGAGACTTGGAAGAAGAAGTATACATTGAACAGCCAGATGGGTTCATTCTTGGAAATGATCCAAATCTTGTATGCAGATTGAAAAAGGCTCTCTATGGTCTCAAACAAGCTCCAAGGGCTTGGTACTACCGTTTGGACAAATATCTTCATCAACAAGGCTTTTCAAAAGGATCAGCCGATAGCAATATTTATATAAAAGTTGAAAATGACAAATTGCTAATACTTGTTGTGTATGTAGATGACATTATTTTTGGCAGCAATGAAGAAGCTATGAGTCAAAGCTTTGCCTTGGTCATGCAGAAAGAATTTGAAATGTCCTTGCTAGGAGAACTGACATATTTCCTTGGTTTGCAAATCCAACAAAAAGAAGGAGGAATCTTTTTATCTCAAACCAAGTATCTCATACAGATTTTGAAGAAATATGGCATGGAAGATGCAAAACCAGTATGTACACCCATGGTCACAGGATGTAGCCTCAGTGCAAATGATGAATCTGCAGTAGTACATCAACCAACCTACAGATCTATGATTGGAAGTTTACTTTATTTGACAGGTACCCGACCGGACATCATGCATGCAGTTGGAATAGTTGGAAGATTTCAGGCAAATTCAAAGGAGACTCATCTTCAGGCAGTGAAGAGAATTTTCAAATATCTTCAAGGGACTCAAAATTATGGCTTATGGTATCCTAGAGATACAGATCTTACACTTCATGCTTATACAGATGCAGATTGGGCCGGAAGCGTGGATGACAGGAAAAGCACAAGTGGTGGTGCGTTCTTTATGGGTTCCAGACTGGTATCTTGGTTCAGCAAGAAACAAAGTTCGATTTCCTTGTCTACAGCTGAAGCGGAATATGTTGCTGCTGCATCTTGTTGCACCCAACTCCTTTGGATGATGCAGACTTTGCAGGATTTTCAAATCACTTGTACACCACCAATCCCCATCTTATGTGATAACACAAGTGAAATTAGCATCTCAAAGAATCCTGTTATGCATTCAAAAACCAAGCACATACCAATCAAGTATCATTTTCTCCGGGAACAAGTGCTTGAACAGAAGGTCAAGTTGGAGTATGTTCCTTCTAAGGAACAAGTTGCTGATATTCTCACCAAACCCTTGCCCAGGGACACTTTTGAATACCTCAGGCAAAAGCTGGGGGTTGTTGATGCATCATCTTATTGTTGAACCTCTTCTGATTGATGGTACAGGTTCAGGGGGAGCATATAATGCATTGTTGGCATTATGGAGGATGTGCAGAAGGAGATCTTGGAAGTAGCTGCAATATGTCTCTATCTCTTTCATGGTGGATTATGGTTCTTCGTTGCAGATCTGGTTCATATTCAGGGGGAGCATGTTCTTAGGGGGAGCATAACCCTTTGCCCTTGATGTCAAAGGGGGAGAATGAAGCTGAAGTTTTGAGGTTGCCATCAAGTCCAAAGGGGGAGATTGTTGGCATTATGGCTAAAGTGTTGTCCTTGATGGCAACCCATTCAGGTGATAGATCACAGTACTTCAAGTCAGCAGCAGAGATTGATGATCAGCTATCAAATATTGAAGAAAATAAGGGGTACGCAGGTACACCTTACATAAGGTGCGTACACGCAAGTCGGTGTTACAAAAAGTGCGTACATACCCGCAGTTATCCCGTTCAGGAGGTGCGTACCCCCAGTGCACACATTTCAAGGCAAAGAAATTCACATGTGGGGTTTTCTTATGTTTTACTCTTGGTATTTAGCCGACGGTATTGTGTTATTATGGTGTCGGCTCGTGGTATTGATCCATGATTTAAGGAAGAGCTTTCCTATATAAATCAAAGGAGATCATTTTGCTTGAGCATGTTTTGTGTTGAATATCTTATGAGGGCTAGATCTAAAATATTATGATCTCTTGGGAGTAATGTCTAGATCTAAATAAGGCGAATCTACTGATGGATTGAGATCTCTTCGGCGCATGATCATATCTGTAGATCTGACTGTCTGGGTTATTCTTGAAGTCTTGAAATCATCTATGCCCGAAGGTACGCAGGTACAGTGAAAGAAAAGTGCGTACATACGCAGGAACGAAGCGTTTCAGGTGCGTACATACGCAGGCACAGAAGGGTTTCAGGTGCGTACATACGCAGGCACAGAAGGGTTTCAGGTGCGTACATACGCTGGCACAGAAGGGTTTCAGGTGCGTACATACGCAGGCACAGAAGGGTTGCAGGTGCGGAGGTCCGCAGGCAGTTCAATGGACTCAGAGCGAGGTACGCAGGCGAGCAGTTGAGCAGAGTGCGTACGTAAGCAGGCGAGCAGTTGAGCAGGGTGCGTACTGTAAGCAGGCAAGCAGTTGAGCAGGGTGAGTACTGTAAGCAGGTGAGCAGTTGAGCAGGGTGCTTATGTAAGCAGGCGAGCAGTTGAGCAGGGTGCTTACTTCTCTTAAAATCTTTGTTTATCATTGCTGTGTTCTGGGTTTGGTCCTATCATTGACTGGGTGATTCTCTTATACTTGATGATCATTTGATGCTTATGGATCCAGTTTGAAAATTTATGAAAAGTGGTCCTTGTAAGAAAAGAAGTAGGGGGTTGTAGCTCCCTTCCAGGAGAGACTGGAAAATGAGAGAGAGTTGTAGCTCTCTGCAGGTTGCAGCCTGCGTACTGGTAAAGGACTGCACTAGTACAAAACCATTGTAAAAGAAGTTTCTAATTTGAAAGAAGATAGAGACATATTGCAGCAGGTGGTTTTCACCCACATTGGGTTTCCACCTTACATCTTGTGTTCTTTGGTGTGACTATCTGTTTTTCTTTGTTCATGCTCATTATTTTATGGTACTGACATGTAAAAATAATTCAAAGAACAAATAAGGAAGATTTATTAAAAGAATTAGATAATACTGATTCACCCCCCCTCTCAGTATTATTTCCAACACATGTGACAGTCCTAACTAAGCAGTCAACTCAGCCATAATGTGATTGCGAAAATGCGACCCATGATCTATAACTATGGCTTGTGGTACACCAAACTGGGCAACCACATGGTTAAAAAAGAAAATAGTAGCTGTTTCGCCACTGTTGTTCAATGTTGGCATCGCCTCGGCCCATTTGGTAAAATAGTCAACAGCGACTATAATATACCCATGCCCCCAAGCCGAGGTGGGGTTACATGTCATAAAGTCAATGCCCCATTTGGCGAATGGGTCAACAGCAATGACTGGATTCAATGGTGCAGGTGGTAATCTGGTTTTTCGGTCATATATCTAGCATGCATGATAGCTTCTGACAGCAATAATACAATCTTTAAATATAGTTGGCCATAAGTAACCAGCACAAACAATCCTTTGTGCGGTTGTATATCCAAATAAGTGTCCACCACAGGCACCTGAATGGAAATCATTCAATGCTTTCTCGGCCTCCTCATGCGTGAGGCACCTCTGTAAAACTGTATCGATACCACGATGGTAAATTATGTTGCCAATGATCAGATAATCTTTAGCTTGGTAACAAATATGTCGTTGTTGTGAGTGAGAGGTATCTTACCAGAAAGTTTAGGTTTGGAGATAAATCAGTATATCTCCATACTAGCGTCAGATGACGAAATTAGAAACAGAGACTCATTCAAATTTGATGGTTCCAATGTTGTTTTGATGGAGGTCGAGGGAAAGTCACATAGTAACTCAGCGAAAACTAGAGATTTCTTTGACTTAGACTTGATGAATTCTAAATCAAATTCCTGTAAAATCACTATCCATTTCAAATATTTTCCCCCCAATAATTGACATGACAGAATGTATGTCACAGGGTTGCAATCTGAAATGACAGTTGTTTTCTGTAACAGGATATAGTGGCGAAATCTTTGAACAGCTTGCACAGCTGCCAAAGCTAGTTTTTCGACATAAGAGTACTTACTTTTTGTATCGTTGAGATTATGACTCAAGTAATAAATAGGATGTTCAATCCCATTTTCTTCCTGGACTAAAACCATGCCAATGGTTGTATCTGCAGCGGTGAGATACAGGTAATAGTCATTTTGGTAATTTGGAGAGTACATTAATGAAGCTCTAATCAGGGTATATTTAAGAGCGTCAAAGGAAGCTTGCGCAACCTGATACCAATGAAAGGGTATCTCCTTTTTCAAAAGACATGTACAACCTTTAGCCATTTCAACGTAATTAGGAATGAACCTCCTCAAAAAATTTTCTTTCCCTTGGAGTCTCTGTAACTGTAAAAGATTTGAAGGTGGAGGCAAATCCAGAATTGCCTGAACCTTTAATGGATCTAGTCGAATCCCCTCTCGAGACACTACAAATCCAAGCAAGCGACCAGAAAACACACATTTGTGTGGATTGAGTCGAATATTGTAGTGTCAGCACCGTAAAAAAATTGCTCTCAAATGTTGCAGGTGATCAGTACGCTTCTATGAATGAGCAGATAAATCGTCAAGGTAAGGTTGAACAATGTGCTTGATGTCATGGAAGGCATAATTCATAGCCCTCTGAAATGTGGCCCCGGCATTCTTCAAACCGAATGGGAGTTTCCTATAGGCGAATGTGCCCCATGGACAAATAAAAGTTGTTTTCGATTGGTCCTATGGGCGTATATTGATTTGATTGTAGCCGAAAAATCCATCCATAAATGAGAATATTTCGCATCCGGCACATTCATCAATAATATGGTCGATAAAAGGTGTAGGATAATTGTCCTTTGGACATGCCTGATTTACATCCCTATAATCGACGCACACTTGTATTGTTCCTTGTTTCTTCATGACAGGAACAATGTTGGAAACCTAGTCAGTAAGAGGAATAGGGTAAATGAAACCAACCCGCAAAAGTTTTTCAACTTCTGCTTTAATTGTAGTAGCTTTCTTTGGATGAATAGGTCAAAGCTGCTGTCGAACTGGCTTGACATCAGGGTACATTTTAATTTTGTGTTCAACAATACTAGAGTCAATGCTTGGCATCTCCTCGTAAGACCATGCAAAAATATCTCTAAATTCAGGAAAAAGAGCACAGTAATTATCAAGTTCCAATGGAGAACAAAATTTGTCGACATGAATGTTCTCTACAATATTAGGCTTGGTCGAAATATTAATAGAAATCATTTCTTCAATATTTGACAGATTTTGCTCAGATTCGATTGTGTCTATGAAAACTGAATTCGATAGGAAATCAACGACTGATGGGTGATTTAGTTCATTTGAATAATATCCAATGTCATCTGGAAGATGGGAACGATGATGATAATATTCCCATGGTTCCTCCCCTATCATCATTGATTGGATGATTCCTTCATCTGTAGAATGTATGCATGAAAAAGGATCTGAAGAGGTACCATATTCTAACGACCTATCTACCTACACAATTGTTGAGTGTGGATTTGGGTTTGCCGCACAAGACCGAAAGATTGATTGCTATGATGATTCAATGGGGCTTAACGGCATCACCTCAATATTACTATCAACTTCAATTTTGTTGGTAATCCTCCTTAAATCAGATGAGGTGGATGAAATCATGTTGCAAGTCTCTACTCTTGCCACTTCCGCCAAATCAGATGGTGGCAGGAGGGTAAAAGTACCCATTAGGGAAGGATCTTTAAAGAAACCTACTCCAACACTTGGAAGTGACAGCGGGGGTCCATGTACCAACGGAATGTTTCCCGTAGCCTGTGAACTATTGGCAAAGAAGGCTAGTTGATCAATGAATGTGATTCCACCCTTAAAAGGGAATGCAATAGTATGAAAGTACGTGGAAACCACAGTAGCCATAGCATATACCCAAGGCCTTCCCAGTAAAATTTTGTAATCAAGGGGTTCTTCAACTACCTCAACTTCAACAGTAACTATTTTGCCCCCAAGTTCGATTTGCAGGTTACTCAAAATCCCACATGGAGTATATGTTCTTCCATCAAAAGCTTTCAACGTGGTTGGTGATCGTGACAATGGCGGTGAACCAAGTGTTTTCCAACAGCTCATGGACATAATGCAATTAGATGCCCCCTCATCAATAATAGTTCGGCGAACATTCTCATTGAGAGCTTTTACTTGGATTAGGAAAGCTAATTGCGCCAGTGACTATGGTGTATATCCCGCATGGTTAAAAACCACAAGATTTGAATCCGTAAGATCTATTCCACCTATTGCTGACAGCAAAGCCTGCTTCTGGGAGGGACAGTTTTGTAACACCTCGAATGTCCACATAGCAGAAGGTGATTGAGCAAGATCTTCCACTATGTTATAATTTTGAGCTACTCGAGCTCGAGGGTTGAATGTCGATTTGTGCACAACTCCCTTTGGTGGTTTTATTTTCAATTCAGGTACAATGGGTGGAATAACTTTAGATGAAGTCGAAGTCGAAGGATTAGGTTGATCAGTGACTTGATTATTCAACGATGACGACGGATTTCCATAATCTTTGTTTCTCGTTGACACCAAAACTTCGTTTTGTGGCTTTATGATGGATAACATGAGTACTTGGGATGTGGAAGCATGGTCTGTTGCAACCAAATGTGTCTCTAGGGTTGGAAATGGATTAGTAAACACTGTCGATCTGTTTGAAGTCTTTAAAAGTTTAGAGACCTCAGAGCGGTGCAGACAATATCTTGTAAAATGCTCATCATTACATATTAGACATGGATAACGAGGTTTCGTTGCCGAGGTAGACGAATCAGATGATTTCTCTGGAGGGGAATTTTCTTGTTTCTTTTTGTTTTTCCCCTTTTTCTTACTCCCTGGTTTCTTTGGACTTTTGCCTTTTTCAGATGACATGGCATTAATCTCGGAGGCAAGAGTATTTTTGGATGCATTGGTAGTTTGATTGGAAATAGCAAGAGTTTGACCAGATGGTCTTCCTACTATTTGCATGCTTGAAGAACCGATCACACCATCGTCGGCATGAGAGTCCTTACTCAATTGTGGAGGAGGGGAATAGTGAAAGCTGGTCAAGGTGCATTTGGAATTTTATCATAAAGCGTGCCGGATTGTGTGTAAATCAAATCCAAGTATTGGGCATGAGTAATAACTTGCTCTTTTGTGACAACTCCACCATTTGCCACATCCTCGGTGATTGATGGCAACAAGGATTTTATGAACCACTCAGCTAAAAGCTGATCGGGAACATATTTTTAACCATTCGACGACGACGTTGCCACTCATGAATATGATTTGATATACGGGTAGCAGTAATCTGTTTAAATTTGGTTAGGAGTTCCGTTCCAGTCTCGTATCTAATAGGTAACTGGAAGTGGGTCAAAAATGTAGTGGCTAAAGTGGTGAAATTATCAAAAGAAGCTCTTGGTAATTCAATGTACCATTTAGCAGTTGGACTAGTAAATGTTCTTTGGAAAAGACGAATTCTGACCTAATCATCATTTAAGGAGTTTGATGAACACCACAAATGGAAGGTAATGACATGATTTGATGGGTCTTCTCCAAGATTTGCATTAAATTTCGGAATGTCAGATGGTAACTTATGTGGAATTATCGGCCACCAAGGTCCATATAATATTGGATCATTAGTAAGTCGATTTAAATCTGGTAATTCTAAAGTTGCTACAAATGGCAACTGTCGATTCATGTCAGGTTGAGCATACCTGGGATATGATGGAATTGCCTTGGCAATAGGTCTTTGCATACCGACATGGGGCATCTGCATTTGGTAACCTTGGTATGGTTGTTGAACAAAACCAGTATAAGGAGGTTGTTGATAACCAGGTTGAATGTGTGGATGTCCATAACCTGCAAAGCCTTGTTGACCAGGACCTTGGTAAGCTTGAGATTGACCAAAACCAAGTTGAGCCTATGGAACAAGTCCAAACTAGGGTTGGAATTGTTGGAATTGGGGTTGCTGAAATTGAAGCTGCCATGGTTGTTGAATCAACTGTTGTTGTTGTTGGTACAACTGTTGTTGATTTAACAGTTGTTGTTGTCCAGCAATGAAAGGTTGGCCAGGTTGTGAATAAACTATACTAGTGTAAGCCTGGGTCAGTCCAGATAAAGGTATACTAACCTGAGGTTGTTGCTGAACTCCAGAAACAAGTGGTTGTTGTACAACAACTTGAGGAACTTGAACTTCTTGACTTGAAACTTGTGGTTGCAAGGTAGAAGGATTAGTTTGTACCAGTTGAGATACAACAATTTGAACTTGTGACTATGGTACAGTAGTAACAACAGGTGTAGTAGGAATAGCTAACACAGTTTGCATTGGTTGTGTTGGATACACAAGCCTCGGTTGAACTGGCATTGTTGGTTGCCATTGACAAATTCTAATTCTAGATTGACCGAAATATTGTGGGATATTACCATATGGTAGTCCTCTGGAATAAGGAGGATGAATAAGGAGGATACGGTGAATAAGCATATTGCTCTCCATATGGTGGCAATCCAGTATTTAATGGATACATAGGTCTTTCTTGACCATATTGCCCGGCTTGATACTGATATGCAGGATCAAACTGTTGAGTTCCCATTAGATAAGAACCAGGTAAAATTCCGTTTGAGGACATGGGTGATGACCATGGTGCAGAAGCAACCCCTCAGTATGTTCCAGACGATGATTGGTAACCAAATGGGATAGACGATTCACCATATAGGTGCGACTCAGGTGTGGTAGAAAACATTGAAGAGGTTACAACAGAAGATTCTGCTGCAGCTGCATCAGATGATACATTCTAAGATGTTGACAGTTGTTCAGCCATAGTTAACTTACCCAAAAGTTGTCCTAAAGAATCGACAGGTACTTGAAAAGAAGCAGGATCAAATGAAGTGGAAAAATCAGGAGTATTAGGGTAAAGATAAAGCCCAGTTCCAAAGTGAAACAGAGTTCCATGTGTAGAATCTTCTTCAAATTCCTCCTCTATAGCAATTAAACCTAGTGGAAGAACTTCACCATCAGGTCCATAAAAGATTTTTGGTGTTGATGAAGTTGAAGTTTCAATAGTTATTGATGTCTGAGGGGTAACCGATTGATTGTCTTCCGGTAAAGTAACAACTTCTGAATGTTCAAATTTGAAGTCCAGATGTTCGGGTAAGTGAACAACAGTTTCAGAAAGAGGTTCCCGAACAACTTCAGGTTCAGATGTAACTTCTATTTGAACTAGGATAGATTCTGGTTGAACTGATTCAAGTTCAGAAGTACTTTCTTGTTGAGCAATTTCAAGTTGAGGATCAACTTGTTGTTGAACAAACTCGGTTACTATTTCACTAGGATCAGTGCTAATGTCCTTAGGTAATTGTGAAACTTCTTCTTCAGAAACTGATGGGCCAAAAATAGTTGGAGTAACTGGAGTCTCTGTACTTACCAAAATAGATGATTCAGGTAACTCAGATGAAGAACTAGGAGTTCTTTATGTACTAGACTCAGTTAAGCGAGACCGCTTTGCCCGACTTGGTGTCGCTTTGGGAGGCAAAGGCAGTTTTCTCACCATTCTCCGCGAACGATGGGGTATAAGTTGATGTTCCTCCATGATTGCTGATTAATTTTATTATCAAAAAAGAAATAAACAAAAAGGGGTATACTAGGCAAAAGGTTTACCAAGCAACTGTGAACTGTAGAATACCTCCTGGCGAACCAAGAAGTACAGGCAGGCAACCTCCCCGAATGATGTGTTCGGTGTATCATAGTTTACAAGGTGGCCAACTCAGTTACTTAAGGATGGATAGCAACCTAGATTTGTCCTCCCATATATACCCGAAGGTACGTGGAGGCCCAGTCCATATAAGTGTATCATACAGTGAGAGCATTCCCATATACTTTACATACTGTAACACCACCTTATATACTTGAAGGTACGTGGACAAGCCACGATATACTCACGTATGTGGAATGAGGTATCACACTCGGGATGTATTGCAAACAAGTTAGCGACAGCTACTTTGTTTTACAATGTCGGAACACGTCTCTAGACTAGAACTACTAAATGTTCTCATTAATGAAAATGCTCCATTAGGTAAATTGATGTTTATTTTAAGTTGATCTTGCTTAGGAATTTGCCTTTCAAGTTCACCACGTGATGTATTCTGAAATTCCTAAGAATGCAACTATCATGATAAGCATTCTTTCCATTCAATTTAACTATGAAAATCCTAGCTACTTAGGGATAGAGAAATCAGATTTCTTTTTATCAAAGAGAAAAGAGCACAATCTAAATGTAATTTCCCTACATTATTCCTATCAACACACACAAACTTTTTCAATGCAACATTCATGTATTTCTTTTTGATTCCATTAACGTGAATATGAACAAAAAGGAAATATGCACATACAATCAATGAATCTTTCATATGAATGAAGAATTTTACGACAATTCAAATTCGAAGGAAGAGAAGACTTTATGACACTTTCTTTCAAATGAATGATTAATCAATTATATCCTAACTTTGACTATTGATCGATAATGACAAAGAAAACATGAAGAAACATTAATCAATCCAATCAAAGTTGGGCTAGACCAGGAGATAAACACTCATTTTCAGAGACATAACATTCATTGATCAATCAGCAAACAAACAAACAGAGAAAATTTGGTAAAAACTCTTTCCAAAGGTGGGAAACTGATCCTAGGAGGATCAGCGCAACCCAGAGTGGGAGACAGTGCGCTTCAGAGCACTGTCCCTAAGCCAGGGATGCTCTGCAGCGCACTGTGTCCCTCACAAGCCTGCGCTGGTGACAGTAAGCCATTTCAAGAGGCAATTTGACACAGTTTTGACCAATTTTTCAATGTAAACAATTGAATTACAATCTATGAACACAAATAGAGTCTACAAGGATGTCTTAGGAGGTGGATAAGCTACTAGGAAAGAGGATTCTTCCCTAGCAGAGTTGCCAATTTGTTTTGGAGAATTTAGCATCTACGGATAAATACTAATTCACTAGACAAGTAGTTGTGCCTAGAACAACAGTTTAAAGTGTTTTAGACTTTCCCTATAAGCAATAGATAAGAAGAGAGGATATAAGGCCTACCTGTAGTTCTACTTTCCTCTTGTCTCCCTTGTATCGATTCTGTCGCTCCTTCCCGTACTTAATCCACTTGAAAAGTACCCTGTCAACACAACAGAAGACGAAAACCGATCAAAGCATACGATCCATTGAATATAAATGAAAGGAATCAGAAGCAATTCATACATATAAGCATTATGAAAGAACACAAATATGGAAAAACGTTCAAACACTTTATTAGATAGAAGAAGGAATTACAACCATCAATGTCTGATTCAAAGTCATTCCTCCAGCTTCGATCCCATCCACATCACATCAAAAGCAAGACAAGCTTCTGGCATCACATCATTTGCTCGAAAGTCAAGTCTCATAGCAGCATTATCTCCTTATAATTCAACATAATCCAGCCCCTGATCACTTAGATGAGTGGTCAATTTATAGGAAGATGAAGGAGGTTTTGCCATTACTGGTGACATTGAATGGTCTTCCATACTTAGAATTAGTTCCATGGAGGAAGGGATGAGAGGATAGGATGATCCTTAACTCATTCCTCATCCATTTTCGAGCTCATATGAGTTGATAAGACAGGGAAAATTCTAGATGACTCCACAAGATAAGAATATTCCCAAACCCTATGTGAATTTCTCTCATTCTCACCCAGCGTAGGTGAAAGGAAGCCTAAGTGCTCTGCAGAGCACCCTGGCAGTGGACTTAGTTGCTCTGTAGTGCACCTTCATAAGGGCTTACATGCGCTAGTCCCTCTAGAGGCAATTTCTGGATGTCTTCAAGTCATGAAACTATCTGGGAAGGAGGCATTCAAAGGGTTGACTTATTTAGGGCATGAAATAAACTATTTTAGGGTTTGATGAGTCCTAAATCATTGATCTAAATGTTTAGATTTGATGTGCCCAAATGGATCTGTAACACACACCTTATGGGGGTGATTTCGAGGATGCTTTTTCCAACTTAGGTAAGGTACTGCACAAATGCATTGAAATGAACCTGTCTCTCAGTCCCGAGAAATGTGAATTCTTGATGACTACAGGGACCATGCTAGGTCATTCAATATCTCAGCAAGGACTATAGGTGGACCCAAACAAAATAGCTATCATCCAAAGGGTACCACCTCCTCAAAAGCATAGAGATGTCAGATGTTTCCTAGGGTTAGCTGGATACTACCGAAGGTTCATAAAGGACTTCAACAAGTTGGCCTCTCCTTTATTTGGGTTGTTGGCCAAAGACTCTGAGTTTATATGGTCAAAAAGTTGTCAAATGGTTTGCTAACATAGCAAACTATTTGGTATCTGCACAGTTCCCACCGAACTTGTCCTCCAAAGAGAAAAGCAAGATCATAAGGAAGAGCACCCCCTTCACTTGGATTGGGGGCAATATCTTCAAACTTGGCCCAAATCAAATCTTGAGAAGGTGTGTCAGGGAGGAGGAATTCTTTAGCATCCTTCTGACCTGTCATGATGGGCCTTATGGAGGTCACTTTGGAGAAAAGAGGACAACATTCAAAGTGTTACAGGCAGGCTATTATTGGACCACTCTTCATCAAGATGTAAAAAGATATACTAGTCAGTGTGATCGGTGCCAAAGGATGAGGAAGCCTACTCCAAGGGATGAAATAACACTGCAGCCTCAAGTGACTTTCGAGCCATTTGACAAGTGGGGCATGGACTTCATTGGACCTATTGACCCACCTTCCAAGAAAAAATAGTACATCATTGTGCGCACTGACTATCTGACTAAGTGGGCTGAAACCAAGGCAATTAAGGTAGAAACAGAGAAGAAGGTGGTTGAGTTCTTGAGGGAGAATGTATTTTACAAATTTGGGTACCCTAGAGAATTGGTCACTATTCAAGGCAGCCAGTTTACCTCCAACATGATTGAAGACTTGTTCAGCTAGCACAAGATCAAGCATAGGACCTCCACTCCCTATCACCCACAAGCTAATGGGCAAGTGGAGGTGACCAACAAAGCGTTGGAGGGCATCTTGACTAAAGTGGTTAGTAGCAGCAGGAAAGATTGGGTAGATAGACTAGTTGAGGCCACCTGGGCCTATAATACCACCTGGAAGACCACCACTGGATTCACACCCTATGAGCTGGTCTATGGGAAAAAGGCCCTGTTGTCCATTGAGTTTGAGTATAACACATTAAGGATGGTAGCCCAACTAGATCTAGATCTTAGCAGTGCACAAAAAGAGAGATTGTTGCAGTTGAATGGTTTATATGAGTTCAGAATGCAGGCCCTCCTACACACAGAGGTAACCCAACTCCACAGGAAGATCTGGCATGATAAAAACATCAGGGATAAGTAATTTCAAGAAGGTGATTGGGCTTTGTATATGATTCAAGATATAAAGTCTTTAAGGGCAAGTTAAGGACAAGATGGATGGGACCTTATGTTATAGAAAGATGTCATGATAATGATTTAGTGTAGATCAGAACCATAGATGCAGAGGCCATTCCTTTACGTGTTAATGGGCACAAACTAAAATTTTACAAGAGGCCATTTTCAAAGCAAGAGTTCATTTATGGTATCAATAAAATAGTGATGGTGGTGGATCAAGTTTCAGCTCTTGCCTCATCAAATCATTGAGAAAAATAAATAAAAATAAAAAAGGGACTCAGGTGAAAACCTCCATGAGGCACCCGAGTCCCACTATTGGGCTGAAAACCCCTTGGGGCGGCCCAATGGTGTCGAAAACAAAAAACATAAAAAAAAAAGAGAGAAAATGAAAATATCTTTAGGTGAAAACCTCTCTTGGGGTGCCCAGGGAAAACAGCTAGGATGAAAACCTCTTAGAGGCAGACTAGTTGTTTAAAAAAAAAAAATATCATGAAAATTTCTATTTGCAGGTCAGCAAGGAGGACGATTAGGGAACAAAGGAGGATCAAAAAGGGACCTATTTCACTCACATTTTTATGTTTCCACTCATCTTCATTCATCACTCTATCATTTCTTTCCTTGTTTCACTCCTTTGCTTCAGTTTACAAGGGGACTGTGTTTTCTTCAGGATTCCCTGTAAACCTATAGTATCCCTTGAAAACCTACAGGATTATCCTGTAGGAATTACAGTGGTTTGGGAATCCTATAGGAAGTGACCCTAGGGCAAGAAAATGACCTTCAATGTCAAAAAAATAACATCCCTACATCTCCACTCCATTATCATACCTGTCTCCACTTTCATCACCCCTGCATTCACCATCAAAAAAATCAATTTCCAAAAAAAAAAAATCACAGTCCTCAAGAGAAAACACAGAAAAAATGAAACAAGAGAACAAAAGGGAGCAGCACCTGAGTATTTCTCATTCTCCACACACCTAGTCTTCCTCTCAATCCATGTCATCATCCTCAAAATCCTAGCAGAGTGTATACTTAAAAGCTATGAGGGAGAAGCAGCTACAGGACATCCTGTAGGAAATCTTGTAGTAGCCTATCCCATAGAACAAAAATCATAGGTAGCAGCAAGCTTCCAGTATGAAGATCCAAGGAAAAAAGGAGCTCTAGAGCAGCACCACCACCACCATCTTCAACACCAAGTACCTGCACATCAAAGGAATCATCAGAGAGCAATAAAAAAAGGAAGGATAAATAACATGCAACCAACACACAACAAGCACCTCAGGTCTTCAACAACTACAGCAAGTTATTAGCACCACAGGTAAGTGTCTCGCTTCACTCTCTCATTTGCATAATGTAGTCAAAATATGTAAAGGTTACGAGTAAGTTGGTTTATAAGCAAAGGGTGGCCAGTTAACTTGGCCACCTTCGTTTAGTCAACGAAGACAAAACAGTGGGTCCTCCCACATGTGGTAGTAGTCAAGTCAAAAAAGATAAGAAAAAGACAAAAACAATTAAGTCTATGGAGGCATGAACTGGGAGTTGATTACGAGGAGAAGGGAATGATGAGGTGGTAGTGGGGACCAACGATCCAAAAATAGAAAACATACCTCCGTTGCCAACACACCACCTCACATAACTCAGCCATAAGAGGAAATAATCGTTGATCCCCATGCACTCATGCATTCACTTCCTCGAGGCTTACTCTAGAAAAGTCACTCTCATACCCAGGCAACCTACAAGAGAGGAAAATTCCATCTGTCTCCTGCATAGAACTTCCTACAGGATTGCACAGGAAATCCTACAAGATTGCACACAAATCCTACAGGATACAGACAGACAGTCTACAGGATTGGCTGAGAGGAGTTTCAAAGGGGAAAACATGGGGGTTGGCTACAACAAACACTATGAGGAGGTAGGCTCTATAATTACTTCCCTTTTTCAAAGAGAATTGAACAGAAAATCCCCTAGTATTGAGTGAATTTGGCAGTTGTGTAAGGAAATTGTCTCCACAGTTCTTTCAGTTATTTACTTCTGCATTTAAAAATTGTATCAACCATCTCATCTCCTCAAAATTCACCAACAAAATGACAGGGGGGTTTAATAGAAGGGAGCCCATTAACACTATGAGAATCCACCAACACCCTCAGGTGTTAGAAATCTTCACAAGGCATAATTGGATGGGGTATTTTGAAAAATTAAGAGGGTATGATGATGAAGTGGCCCGAGATTTTGCTCTCTCCCTCATTCCACTGACCAGAATCCATGCCACTGTTGTGGTGAGAGGCCTCCCCATAGATCTCACCCCTGAACTCATAAGAATAATTACCACACTTCCCCTAGGAGTGCCTTGGAGAAAGGAAGACAAGGGAGATAGTCATACTGCCAAAAAGAAGTTATTTTTAGAGGGAGAAGAGCACATTGAGGACAAAAATGGAGTAAGGAGAGCAAGCCTACCATACCCCTGGAATGAGGTGAGATACCAGCTTATCAAATACATATCATGTGAGGGTAGGTATAGTGTGGTTTATGGGTATCACTTCAGGCTTCTTGAAGAATTGAGGTTTGGACCAGAAACACCTCCTCACCACAGGCTCAGCATACCATGCTTCCTTCTGCAATCACTGATAGATGAAAGAATAAAGTTGCAGGAGGGAAACCACCAACAGTTAGCCCACCATGAGTTAATAAGAATCATCATAGAATATGCCCTCCACAACCTCAGAATTCCTATCCAATGGGAAATTTTCAGAGACATGCAAACAGAGAAAGATATCAAAGCCCTCACATATGCCATTAGTCCTACTGTTAGTGAAAAAGATGAGGAAGAAACTGAAACAGATGGAGAAGAAGCAGAGAGGGATGAAGATGAGATAGATGAGGAGGAAGAAGAGGAGAAAGAGAAGGAAGGTGATGAGGAAACAGAGGAAGATGTCAAGGAGGAGACTGATGAACAAGATGAGGATTTAGAAGGAGGAGAAGAGGGGAAAAACATAAAGGAAAAGGGCAATGAAAAAATGGGGGCAGAAGACAAGGAGGAGTCACCTAGGGTGTCTCCAGAACCCACAGAGAGAGAAGCAGCAGATTCCCTCACTACTCTTAGCACCCCTATCAAACAAAAAGGCAAAATACAGAGGCAGGCCCCCTCTTAATTTTTTTTCCATTTTTTTTGTTTCTCTTTAATTCTATCCTACTGTACTTGAAAAAAACAAAATCTCTTTCAAGTATAGGAATACTTCCAATGGAGACATGTGCACATCAAGATGACATATAAGCACCTGTGTGGGCTCTAAATATAGCTTTGACATGTACCTGAATGTGAGAGACCAACTACTTTGACTTAGATGAGATCAGGAATTGTTGAAGAAGAGTGTGTTGTTGCATTGTATGGAACCATATCTCAATATAATTGTGATGCCCTTAGTCCACTTACACATTTGGATCTATTTTTGAGCCCTCTTCTCCCATGACATTAAATTCTTCCCCTCTCTTTTTCTAATTATTCTCTTGAACATATGGAGGATCTGATGGTAAACATGAGGGAACTTTCTCAATCTTTGATTCTGATGTATGCTCTTCATCAACTGCAGCCCATAATTCTTTGGTCCCCTCATTTGGATCTTCTTTTTTTGAATGTTGTCCTTCAATGACATCTAGAGATCTATTTTTTGCAATACTCTTCCTTAGCTAAGATGAATTCCATTTAGATCAAGAAGATTTGTTTGGAAGTGTTGTACCTCAACATTGTAAGTGTTATGAGTGACTAGATTGTTTTGGTTCAAAAATGGTTGTATATGTAGTTGAGTGGGAGTGTATATTTGAGATGGATGTGGTTGAGGTTGTGGTTGTGGTGGAGGTGGATGGTGGGGATAGCATGGAGTTGGGTATGGAGGATATTGAGGAAAATATTGAGTATATTGTGGATTTATCCCTTAAGGTCCTTGCCAACATTGTTGCCAAGATTCGTTTTGGGGTGTATATGGCTAAGGTTTCCAAGGAAAGGGTGTGTTCCAATTAATTTGAGATGGGTGTGCATAACCTTGAAATTGTGAATTAGGTTCTTGAATCATTCTAGGTTCACTAGGATGCGATGGTCTCCTTGGAGCTACATAACATAGCTTCTTTGGTGATTGACTTGCTCCATTGTCCTCTTCCTTCAACCTTGGTAATGATGGGGAATATTTAGTAGTGTGTGATTCTCCATGGATAACACAAATATCAACATCCTCTTTTTGCTCATTTTTCATTCTTAAAATTTCTACTTGTTCCCTTAGATTAATAAGAATTTATGTTTTAAAGTTATCAAGAAAATTTCCAACCTCAACTTGACTTACCAATCTCAATGTTGATTTACTTACTCTTTCCCCTCCTCTTGATATGCACTTGCATATTTCACAAATTTCTTAAAACAATAATTGGTATACATCACCTATACTAATGATATGAATGAGACAAATCCCCTCATCCTTAATTGTTCTAAGTAAGATGGTTTTGAATGTGTTAGATCCTAAATGATGTAATTTTTCCCTCTTAACATTATACATAAATCTCTCTATTAGATCCTCAAGGATCTGCTCTTCTGTTTGAGTCATTCTAAAGATTTCTTCTTTAAGATCATGATCTTTATAATTTTATAGAAATATATCTTTCATATCATTCCAAGATATTATTGAATTAGTCTCTAAACTCATGAATGATTTAAGAGCTCTATCTTTCAACGTTTTCATAAACAATCTCAATTTTTTAGTGTTTAGTAAGTAACTATAAGATATACAAAGGATTTCAAATTTAAAGAGAAAAGGTTTTTGGATCTTCTGACCTCATACCATGGAAGTTGGGAAGGAAATATGGAGGGATGTTCTTCATATGAACACTCATATCAATATCTTGAATGGGAAATTCAAGAGGATCTTCCTAATTGTCATGATCTCCATCCATTTCTTCTACCTTCTCTGTCACCTCTTCTTCTTCTACCTGAAATAGTGGATAATGATGTGGTTCTTACTACACCATGTGATCAAAGGGGAGGGTTTAATGTTGGACAAGCAATTTTTTTATGTTTTTGTAAAAAAAAATTGAATAAGAATGCTAATGCAATGCAATTTTCTGAAATGAAATATGCCTAATGCAATTTTTTTCGTTTTTGCAAAAATAGATCTACTACGGAATAAAACAATGCATACTTTGACACCTCCCCAACAATGCCACCAAAATGTGATGAGCCCTAGTATTACAACAAGAATGTTTCAACTCCCAATGTTATCAACTTAAATTACCAATCTGGAGTTCATACAAACTTAAGAGGTGTCAACACTATATGTGCAGCATGCACTGTGTCCTTCTTTCATTGATCTATTGTAATGAAGTGAATGTCATGAAATCAAAGCCTAAAATAATTGCATAAATGAAAATTTTACTCTATTTGCAAGAAATGGAAATGATGCTTTCTCAAATGTAAGTGTTAATCCTAATTGCAGAAATGAAAAGGCTATACTACTTGCAAAAATGTAAACATTAAGCTAGCAAAATGTAAATGTTGCATTGAAAGGAAACCTAGTATATGAAATGGAAATAACAATGCTTGAAATAGAAGCCATAGTTTGAGAATAAAGAAAGAAAACTAATCTAACTTGCATGAAGGAAATAGCATGTAACCGATCACTGCATTCCAAGGAGTTTAGACCCATTGACATAGTTCATTAGATGTGGCAATCAAGAAAATCATTATTATGTTATCAAATTCATAAATTTGTCTACTAACCCAAATTGCAGAGGTGAATTGCTATGGAGAAGAGGAAATTATTAAGAGGTCTTTGGTATTACTCAATCATGGATTCAGATCCTAGGTATCATGATTCAATCCAAAGAAATAAAAATCAAGCTTTTGGAGTAAATCTGGTCAAGTTTACATGTGTTACGGGATTGTTACATTATTGTTATTCCTTGAGATAACTTGTTGAATGCCCCAGAAAATAAAATGAAAATGAGAGAGGACAATTTATTTTATAAATTAGGATGTCCTAGTACTCCATTCCAAGTGGAATCACTCAAAAATAACCCTCATAAATGAGTTAAAAAAATAGCAGAAAATTATTACTCTAAAAACCAGAAATTCAAGAATTAGTGAGCTAGTTAACCTAGCAAATGCCTAACCTCATAAATTGAAAATGATATGGGGTAAAAAAATTTATTAACTTGAATTTTTATGACCCAATATAAGTGAAATCAACTCAAATGTATATCATTAAGACTTTCTAAAAACAACAAAAAAATACTACTATTTTGCTACAAGGGATTTCTAGAAATTCTAGGTTTGTGAACTAGTAAACCAATCCAAGTAGCTTAATGATGAATATGAATTTTCAAAGTTGTTATAAAGGATAATCATGCATGTGGCTCTATAAATAACCTAAAAAATAAATCACTTCAATCATTTAACCAATATTACCTACAAAAAAAGAAGCATGAATAGTAAATGCATAAATAAGAGATGCAAGTGAAAAGAACATTCAAAGGAGATAAATAAATTGTAAAAGAGGACTCTAAGGCTCCTGGGATGGAAAATCCAAAGGACATTGAGTTTCCTATGAAGGAAACCAAGATTAAAAGCTTAAAATGGCACCAAACTTCATTATTTGAATCAATCCAAGTACATCTCTGCTAAAAATGAAAGTGAACCTGCTAAATAACAAGTTTTATCCTCAAGAAGACTAAGAAATGCATGCCCTTATAGGAAAATTAGAATTGGTACTTATACAAAGTGATGAGGAAGCATTCTTCTTGAAAGGAGGCAACTTTCCCCTCCAAAATCCCTCAAAAAGTGGATCTAGTCCCAACATTAGGAATCTTCATTAAATGACAAGGAACACATTCCTAGATTTTCTCAATCAGTGGAGCAATAGAATTTGTCAAAAATTTCATGAAATTTTGTTCATTTATTATCCAATCTTGTTCCATCCTGTAGTAGGGATCAAGTCCCTATATTATTTCATTCAGAATTTACTCAATATTCAACAAAATAAATAATATTAAGCACATAATATGCATTTATCTCTAAACCTTCCTAAGAACATATTAAAGCTAAAAAATCATTACTAAGTGTAGAAGGAGAGATTTAATATAGTCTTTATGTGCCTAAGAAAGGTTATATGGGTCTTGATTTTTGTCTAATTTATAGGCCCATCAATGAGTTGATGAGCCTCATCATTAGGTAATTATATGGGCCTTAATCCACCTCCTAGCTTAATCAAACCAACTCTTCTCACAACTTATTACATGTTTTGATTATATTTTGTTTAATGAGATGAGTTAAAGTGAGATATTATGCCTAGTGGACTAATATGCATTGAATGTAGGTTTGGAAGAGAAAATCAAGGATTTGGAAAGACTAAGGTTTGAAACTCGAATGGGACAAGGGAGAGAGATTGTAGGAGGTAAATCCTCCTCATTTACTCCTCCTCCACTCGAATATTCCTCCATTAATCACACCAGCTCGGAGTGCAAGTAGCCAATTCATGAAGATCAAAAGGTAGCCGAGCAAGTGACAGACAAAGAGTTAGTTCATCTCGAGTTTGGGAGCTGAGACTCCCTAGATTTAAGGAAGTCGTTGGAGACTTCAGTTGTATAAGTAGAGAGGCCTAGAACCTCATTAGGATTCGAATTTTTATTGCAAAAACACTAGTTAATTTCGAGCTCCAGACTTGTTGAAGACATTGATGTAATTTTTTGTTTGGTAATAAGAATGAGATTTTTCTTGATCCAGTACTCAGTTAACTTAGAGAGATGAAGCTCTTAGGTTAGGGCCCAACCCTAGCAGCAAAGGCTCCTCTTCTTATATCTTTATGTTTAGCTTAGTTTCATAGATTCATGATTAAACTGTCTTTAGAAGTATTTCATTGCAAGTAGTGTAGATTTGTTTAATTGCTTATTAGTTTGCTTCCGTTTGTGCCTTACTTCGGTAGCAGGTTAGAAGGGATAAAATAAGCACCACAAAGCTGTCAGTAGGTTTCCTAGCCTCACTTCTTCCCTCTGGGATCATGATTTGTGGAAAAGACCATTATGTAGCCCCAAAAAGACAGATTTCCATTTCTTTCATAAGATTAAAAGTTTGTTGTACTTAAACTAGCATTTGATTAGTTTTGAAAAGTAGGATTTCATTGCCATCTCTTTTATCTTCATTATTGTAGTAGATCTCATCCATGATTCCATTTTATTCATCAATTTCCTCATGCATAAGGTAGACAATTAGTTCATTAAATTTTGCTTTTCTAGCTCATGAGAATTCTTCTTGTTGACATGAATTTTTGGAAATTACACATGTTTGATCCAGAGCAGGTACTTCAGAAGTAAAAAGAGATCTCATAGCATGCACCAATCTTCCAGCTTCATCCACCCATAGGAATTCCTTGTTTTCATCAGAACCTTCACCAATTTCAGCATTTTACATAGAAATTTCCTCAAGCATTTTGAGCAAATCCAACCACCTCCTAAACTTGGTTTCGGGTTCTGAGTGATCCTAGGCCTTTTCTCACTCATTTCCACCCATCAACCACCTTCCCTAAGCCTTCCATAACCTCCAACACCCATCATTTTTCTCACGGCTGTATCCTGTAGAAATACAGGGAATCCAGTGGTTTCTAGTACATCCTGTAGGTTTTCCTGTAGTGACCTATTTTGAGGCCGAATTGAGGGAAAACCTCTAGGAAGCCTCCCAAGGTCACCCAAGGGTCTCCCAAACCTCCCAACCATCTCCTAAACCTTCCAGCCATCCATCAACATCCTTAAACCACCTGCCACATCACCAAAATGGATTAGCTCGCACACTTGATTTTTCATGAAAAGCATAAAAAGACAAAACATATTTATTATAGTCCTTTACATGCATAACAGGGATGTTTGGTGTTTTAAATTCCATGCTTAGGACAGTAGCATTTTTTTCATGTTAATTTAGCATTATTGCAAAGCATAGCTCTTAGCAATTAATTAGGAAATGGTGTGCCTTAGCATTGAATTTCATTCTTTTTCATTATTGCAGTAGATCAACTCTCTCTTAGAGTAGATTTATATTTCTTTCATCAAGGAACCAAGATTCTTCTAAATCCATAGTAGTTTGGCTTGAAAACCCTAGTGGTCTCTCGCCAACTGAACAGTGACAAAAGGCAGAACCATCACTTTTACTTGTGTATACAACACTTTTACCTCCAAATTTGTACGAAACCTGGGTTGATAAAGTAAAGCTGGTAGCCCAAGAGTTGCAGCATTCTTACTGCAATATTGGTGCTCATCATGAGTCAAGTCCAATATCTAGGTTAGATCATAGATGAGCAAGGTGTGCATGTGGATCCAGCTAAGGTCTAAGTCTTTCGGGATTGGCCTGCCCTGACAACTCTAACAGAGCTTCGCAGCGTTTTGGGCCTCACCAATTTTTATTGGAGGTTTGTATTGGGATTCTCCCATATCACTTGGTCTTTGATTCAAGTTACCAAGGGTGAAATGAAAGCAAAGTTTTCGTAGTCTGAGTCCCACAGAAGGCATTCCTTGCGCTGAAGCACCAACTCTGCTTTGCACCTATAATCACATTGTTAGACCTACAATAGCCTTTTCAAATTTAGAAATATGCCTCCGACTATGCTATTGGTGTAGTTCTCACCCAACAAGGTCATCTAGTGGCCTATCATAGTGAGACACTTTCCAATACAACTTAGAAGTACCCCACCTATGATAAAGAGATTTATTCTATCATGTAGCCCTGCTAGAAATGGAAACATTACAGTCTAGCGAAGGAGACGGTCATGCACACAGGTAACTGACCTCTTCAATTTATATAGACACAAGGGACTTTGCATAACAATCACCATCAGAAGTGGCCTATATATTTGCAACAATTCCACTTGGACATTAAATAGAAAAAGGGTAGCACAAATCATGTTTCAGATTACATCAGTCATCCCCTAGTTGCAACATTGACTATTTTTCTCAAATCTTATGGCCACAATACCTATGGAAGGGCACAATTGTAGAAAAATTATCCAAAGCTCACCACCAAATACCAGATGCTAGTGAATGACAAGAAAGTTCCATATTTTGACCTCTAGGACACATTACTATGGTACCTGGGAAACCTTTTTATTTCTTCAAGTGAGTGTGCCAAGATGATTTGGGAGGCATACTATGGTCAGGTCGCAGGAAACTTTGGTGTGGAGAAAATTCTAGTCATACTACATAATTATTTTTATTGGCCAAAAATCTGATAAGAAGTTGGAAAATATATTAGATCATGCACTACTTGCGCCATTGCTAAGCTAGCCATCATGAAGCAAGGCATGTACACTCCTCTACCTACTCCCAGTCATCCCTAGGAATCCATCTCCTTGGATTATTATTTCCCCCCCTTATACCAAGCCTAGTAATGCCTATATATTTGTGGTTATGGACATATTTTCTAAGATGGCTATATTGGTGGCCTGCAAGAAGAGTATCACAACAAAGGGCACTGCCAAACTCTTCTTTGAACGAGTGTGGGTAAATTTTGGGATTATGCAGACCATTATATCATATCCAAAAACCATATTGCTAAGCACATTATGGTTGATCCTTTGTACATTATTGGACACCAAGCTTACCAAGTCAACTGCATTCTATCCCCAAAATGATAGCCACACAGAGGTCATCAACAGGATGATAGTGCACATACTCTGTATGTACAACTCTAAGAATCCATGAACCTAGGATGAGATCCTTCCCCTATGTCCAACATAGTTATAACAAATATATCCATAGCTCGACTGGCCATAGTCCTTATTAAGTAGTTTTGGGATTTCAACCATTGTGCCTGATTGATGGTTCCATGCCTCATGCGACTACACAAGAAGAATCCACACATGTATAATATGAGGTTGATAAAGAAACCAGGTTTATTGAACGCATCTAACACATCCACCAGAAGGTTCAGGATATAATAGATAATTCCAATGCCAAGTAAAAGTAGAGACATGATCAGTGTCGGGTGCCACATAAGTTTCAGGTAGGCAACAAAGTTTGGTTGCATTTGCATAAAGAGCGCCTTACCAGAGCCATCAGAAGCTCCAACCACTCTGATATGGGCCTTACACCATCACCAAGGCTATGGGAGGCAATTATTTCGAGCTCAAAATTCCCCGATTCTTTGGCTTGCACCCAGTGTTCAATGTGGACCGTCTTCGGACATACTTTCTGTTTGGCCAATTTAATGTCTTTAAATTGTCAATCATAAATTATCAACTACGGTAGGTATACTGATGAAGTACAAGTGCACTAAATGTGCTAAAAGTTATTCCTTATGTCGTTATGTTCTTGTTAGAATCTAAACTTAAGATTAGTATGGAGATGGTGCCGTTAATTATATTAATGTCTCAATCCCTAAAGTTATCATCTAATTTCTTAGGAGTTGTTCTCTATTGAATCAGTTTATGGATGATATGAGATTGATTCTAGATTTTACTTATGTTGGACTGTTTTGGATTTTTGTCTTGAATTTTTATGCTGCAACTCTAATTTACTAAGTGCAAGAGAAATCTATTCTATCAAATTGTAAAGGAATATTGCCTGAATTCAATTGCTAAGGAGAAGACTCTCACGCTTTTACTTATTCAATTTCATCCAAACAAGACATTCTGAACAACAGCTATGCTATGAAGTAAACACAATTGGACTACACTAGATAAAAAGAAAATGAAATAACAATATTGTACCAGATAAAAATCAAATCAAATAGCAGAGTTAATTTAGGTATAAAGCAAAGGGAAGTGCTCATGCTTATAACGATTCACTAGCGAACTCATCATACTGCATTTCTTCACACAAAAGAGTATTTAAGTAATGAAAGAAATCTAATTACAATCGGTTAAAGACCTGTTACTGGTCGTAGGGGCCCCCCACAAATCATTCGACAATCTCCAACCAATGCAGCACATACAAACATAAAACCAAGTCTACTACTTGCAAAACGAAACTTAACAAACTGTTTTCAAAAATTACATCATCTGGCGCGCACCCAAAACACAATGTGTCCATAGTTTTTATAATAAGTCTTTGGCATAACAGTATGAGAATTTTAAGCCTAAATATCTTTATTTCAATTAAACTATATCGCTAAACATTCAATTTGCTATTCTGAAAGAAAATCGATAAGATTTCATTGAAACTCGGATTCTGTCCTAGTGACAATCTTGTAGTTGACTTTGGGGTTTGACCGTGATATCCTGCGATCATATTGATGAATTGGTTCGACGGAATAGGAAGGAATCCACTAAGGGACCATTCCTTATCCATCTGTATCTTTCTTCGTTGAGCTGGAGCTTCTGAACCTTGCAAACAATGGAGGCAGCTACAGAAATCTGGATTAGCTGCAGAAACAGACCAATTCCGTAGCCAAATGCATTCTTTAACAAAACAATAGGGTATATAGACAAACATGAAGAAGAAGACATGTAATTGCTTACCTTTAACAAAACCTTGTGTCTATTGCATTATTTAGGTGATAAGTATAGGAAAAGAGAGGAAATATAGGCAAAAAGGGATGTCAAGGTAAGACAATCTTTGGACTCTACACTTTCCACCATTGCTAGACACCTCAGACATTATCGAATAACTAACACCAATAGAGCTCAACCTAGACTTCATGGAACAGGCCACAACTGATCAGATCATGGAGACATAGATCAAGATCGATCACCAACATAAGATCCAACTTTATCAGGTTTTCAAAGCTAACCAACTCCTATAGAAGGGCAAGAAGATCATCAAGGACCAAGTTCAGCAGAAGTTTCCCCATCTCATGGAGGCACTCAACGCAATGGGGACCATTGCTTCCTAAGGGGGGAGGAATGATCTAGGTGGATATTGGTGGCCACCTACCTATTCCACTTGGTCCCCCACCACTTTTTCTTTCAGTTTCCTTAATTGTAGCATAGTTTACTATTTTTGGCATTTTTTCGAGTCCTGAACTTCTGAAGTTGTTTTCAGTCCCTAACAGTGTTTTTTTTGCAAAATAGGAAAAACAATAGGCTGAGATAGGGGTTTAGAATATAAATGTGCATTATTTGGATAGATACTTATAACAAGGTATCTTACGCATCAAACAGAGATCGTATGTCAAAGTTACGACCCCAAGAAGATGTACCAATTTACCCCAACGGGGCCCACAGACTTTTGGCGCTTCATCTCAAGGTTAGGTTTCTGGATGTTTAGGGTTTTCCATTGTTTCTCAATAATAAATAGACCTCTAAACCTCATTGTAACACAGTTTAGAAAGCATGTATCCACCACATATCTTCTCATAGATAAGCTACCATTGCCCGAACTAGTTTATTTCCATTCTGCATGTAACCATTTTTAGTACTTCGTTATTAATGAATTAAAGTTTTTTTTTCGTTGTAGCGTTGTGTTTCTATTTATATCTATATTTTATTTTCTTCTTGCATAAATATGGATCATTATTGGTTGAGTTGATGGGCTCAACGCGCTATGTGAACTGGCCCCCACCTACCACATTCGCACACTATACTTTTTAATGATTAGGCACATTAGCCCACTTCCTTGACTTGTCATCTCCTCATTCCCTTTTTCCTCCGAATGTGTAGGTGATGTAGGAGATGACTATAGTTTACTACTATAAGTAGCTAAGATAATCTACCATATTTGGCCCCTAAAAAATCTTCCTCCATACACGGATAACATTATTTTAAGCTAAGATGAGTTCGTAAGAGAGTTTTAGAGTATTGCATACCTCAGCCTTACCCTAAGTGTGCCTTTCTAAGTGATGCTAGAGCTACTGATATGATTATTGAAGCTCCTCCTGATGGTCTTGAAGTTGTTGGTGATGTAACCTAGAAGCTTCAATATTTATTTCATTTCCTTTGGAGTGTTCTATAGTTTTTATCATTGATGCAAATTTTTCTAGTTCAAGTTGTCAACGTTTTATTATTATAGCTGACCTAGTGCTGCTAATTTCTGATGATTAAGGATCATATAGTGGCCTACGTGGGATCCTATATTTTCTTAGGTTTTTCTTATGACATCGTGGAGTATGGTGGTCTTCAAAACGTCTCAAAATGATGCTGCAAATTATGGCCTATAGGGATTATGCAAGCTGCTACAGGACTCTGTGTTTTCCTGTAGTAGCCACATAAGCTCCTCAATTTCATAATTTCCTCTTAATGTTTCCTTTAAAATTTATGATAATTCAAGGTGAGGTTTCTAGTGGTGATTGGAGAGGTGTTCTCTATTAGGGATAGGTGAAAAAGTGGTGGAAGGTCGAATTTTTGTGGATGTCTATGGGACATTGATGAGAAAGTGAAGGATGATGGAGTGGGTAGGTGTTAGGGGCTTCCATAGGCTTCCACTTTTTCCCATAGATGACAAACTTCAAGTTTGCACCTCCTTTATACATTTGACAGTTTCCTGTAGCAATATAGGAACTTTCATGTAACATTTCAGGACATTGATTGAAACAAAAGAGAGGTACTTGGAAATTATTAAAGAAGCTTGGAAAAGGTGAGGGAATTAATAGAATTCATGCAAAGAATTTGGTTGAAGGCCTTGAAGGTGAGTGCTTAGTCATTGAAGATGATCTTATTTGACTGCTTGTTCGAATCCTGTTGCACCTGCATCATTGTGTTGGGCCCCTAAACTGTCAGTATTATTACCATTTCTTAACATATATTTCATTCATTCCTATCATTCTTTATCATGTCATTTATCATAACTTATCATATAATTCTATTTCATAATAATTCATGTTCTTGTGGATTAGTGATGTTTATTCTCCTTTATTTTTAATAAATTGAAGATTATTATGCATTATTTTTCCAATGATGGTTTATTAATGAAATTTTTATAGCATCACTCATGATTTTAGCCTCCAAGATCTCTTTGAGATTGCAAATTTCATCTTCAGCTCATAATCAATATTCCAACTCAGAAATTCGCTGGGATAAAAAGCGACGGTTTTGCATTGGACGTTTTGGGAAAATGAACATGAATCTTGAAAATATGAGACATGGGTTCTGTACAGAACAGACCAATTCAATATTCCAATGATAATTTTTTTTAAAATTCGGCTTAGTTTGAGAGAAATGCAATACTATTAGAAGGCCATTTTCACATATTTTCTATTGTGGTCGTTTTCAAATTGCCTCAATTGCAATTCAATATTCGATTTACTTCCAGTTGAATGTTGATGGGAATATCTTTCAAATCTCATATCACTTATTGAGATTTTGTAATCTATTTAAATTGTAAGGGAAATCATTTTGTAATCAGTTTGTTGTAAATTTCCCTTTGATGTTTTTGTATTTAAAAGACACAAATTAGAGAGAAAAGGGATATAACACATATAGAGGAGATCAGATATTGAAGGATCAAATCCATACATTGTAATCATTCTTGAGTTTCATTAATACAAAATTGAGTAGCATGGTTTGGATTGTTCAATTTATGATGTGAGTTCTTTTCTTTGACAGAGTGATTCCTGGTGGTTGGGCCCACCTCCCGGTTGAGGTATTGTCATGTAATTATTAGTAGATTAATTATATTTTTGTTGTTTCAGTGTGGTTACTCAGTACTTCTTATAGAATTTCTTTGGTGTTTCCTAATTTAATATTCTTGAAGCATTCCATTTGTTGATCCCTTCGTTAAATGGTTTTTGTTGCTTTGTCATTATTTGAATTCTTGTTCCCTTAGAATAGAATTGTTGTTTCCTGCATTTTCTAGATTTCATTTAATTTACTGCTCTAGATTAGTGTTTGAATTATGTTGGGTGCAATGGTTAAATTGCTAATTCAGAAAGGTGTGGTTTAATTTAGTATTGATTCAAGTCATGCGATTAATATAGTTTTTTTCCTGTCATTTAATTTATTTTTTAAATTTAGTATTGTTTTTCAAGTCTTACAATTTATTTCATGTCAAATGAGCTTGCTAGTTTAGAACCCAATCATGTAGAACCAATGTTAGTTGTTGGTAGTTTCTTGCATATATTTTGCAGACTGCCTTGAAACAAAAATTCATTTATCGAATTGATAATTAGTGTTTAGATGATTAGTTTTTTTTTACTAAGCAATTAATTTTCCCAACATTTTGGCGTCGTTGTCGGGGAGGCAGTCAAATAGCACTACCACACTAATATCTAGTTGTAAATGCATTCCTAACTCTGATAGGGTTGGATATTAAAGACGGAAGGTAAGAACCTACGCATGCACCCTAGCTAACTTGTGGTGAGGTCTTCCCTCTGTAGGTTGTTTTAGGTCATATAACATGCACTGATAGAAGTAGGAAATTTTAGAGGTAGACTTTTGAAAAGAAAAGAAAAATAACCTTATGATTTTACTCAAGTGTTGATGTAAGCACCACCCATTTCACTAACCAATTAGAACAAAAATTTGAAGGAGGAGCCTTGGAGAAGCACATGAAGAACACCTTCTACTTTGAGAATAAATGGCACACATTTCTACATTTGAATTCCCTATCAGAGATCTAGGAGGAGTGACACAAATGCACATAATTCCCCCATCTATTGTACTAAATTTTCATGGTTTGGCAAATGAAGATTCAGATACATTCTTATTTGAGTTTGAAGTATTTTGTAGAGGATATGATTATTGTACTAATGCTCAATGGTTGAAGGTTTTTCCTCTTACTCTAAAAGGAGTAGCTCTCTGATGGTTTATGAGCCTTGGTGGCAACTGCATTCAAACATGGTAGGACATGAAGAATGTATTATTGAAGAAGTACCAAGACTATTGCAAGTCCAACGAAGATATTTTCAGAATGACACAAGGGGAAGATGAAAAATTGGAGGACTATGTGGATCAATTTCAATACAATATTCAAAAATCAAAACATAAGCATTTGGAAAAATAGATCTTGAAAACACTCATTCTTAGAGGAATCAAATATGAATTTTTAGAACTCTTAAATATTATGGGAAAAGGTGATGTTTTTCAACTATCATATGATGATGTTTGTGAATTATGCATAAGGTATTCAAAAGGAACCTCCAAGGCTAGTAAGAATTATAGATAAATTTCTTCTTTCTTTTCCAAATCTGCTACAAGAACAAGAGATATAGAAGCTAAAATCAATGATTTCTTTGAACATTTCAAAATTGATTTTATTAGCTCTCTAAATTCATAATTGGATGTTTTTAAGGTTAATAAAAAACAGGAAAATTTTGAAGAAGTGTTTTGTCATCATTGCCGAAAGGATCATCACATGGATAGTTTCTCTTTCTTACCTGGGATGAAAACAACGTATCAAATAAATAGAGAAGTTGCAACAAGATCACGGCCATGGAAATAGTGGCCTACATGTATGGTTCAAAACATTTCCTCTCCATTTTCTTACTTGCATAATCCATTATGGAATACTCCTATGTTAGGGAAACCATGCCAATCTCAATATAACCCCCACTAATATTTTCCACAAGCTTGGCATGTCTTATCTTATGATCACATGACTACTCTCTCTCATCTTGTAGCACAAACAACATCATATTCTTTACCAGCTTTTCAACAACATATTTCTTGTCTATCAACATCAACCACACAACCCAATCAGCTACATCATCAAAATCCTCTATACCCTACACAATTTCCTACTCAATCCATTCCACACCCTCACAGTAATAAACCAGTACAACATGCTTACAGAGTTGAACTGCAAAATTTACCCATCCTTCCCACCCATTCTATTTCACTTGCGCCATTGCAGAAAACTTATATTGAGATTAGGAACGTTTCAAATTCAGAATTTGCAGAAGTTATGGAAGAAAATGAGGTTTCTTCTAGTCTGCATCAACATGTCTTCAAGATCAATAAGACAATAAAAATTCAAGATCTACATGATATGACAACTATGGGAAATCAAGAAATAAATTATTATATTGAAGATTAGTTTCACTCCATCATTTTCTTGTAGCATCACTCCATACTTCAGCAATTATTGGCACCATCTTTAACAGGGAAGTTGGTCTCTCTTACCCTGGTATTTATTAACATGCATTTTTTAAATTCGAGTATGTACATAATTGATGCTTTATTTCGAAAATGGTTCCACTGGAAGTAATCTTATACATAAATATATTTTATTTTTCAAAGTAGAGTAGTAGAAAATAAAATAAATAAGAAATAAATAAATTTATCTGTAAAAAGAGTTATTTTTGTTGCAGTATGTTGTGTAAATCAACATTGGTGATAAATATTTGATTTTTTGTGTATGTAGATGTATTAAATTCAAAACCACATTCCTAAAAACACTCATATCCATTTTGATCATCAATTTGGAAACAATGTTTGTTTATCATATTTTATGGCTTGCGGACTTGATAAAATTTCTGAAAAAAATAGTCATGACAACCATATTATGACGGACAAAATGCGAATATTTTAAAATAATATTTGTATAATAATGAGCCCTCGATGTATACTTTCTAACTCAATTTTAATCATTCAATTTTTATTTGAAACGAAAATGTTATGACCAAAACATTGACAGGGTGTCTAGTAGGAAGCTTAAGGACAGAGTTGGGACAATTAGATTTTGGAGGCCTAAATTACTAGATTTTGCAAACATGTTTTTATGGCATATCCACCTATTAATATAGTTTACAAGGAAATTTTAATCACTCTATTTCGATATCGTGTGAGAAATTTATGACCAAACTACTAACTGCCTATCATAAATCTACATTCTTAAAACTATGTTTTTCTAGTTGTTCACTAGCGTATTTAACCCATCAATTATTCTTGCCTCCAAAACTTGTTTCTATTTATGATATATATATATATATATATATGAAAAAAAAATTAATATCCAATTTGAATCAGTTCAATCTGTCATCAAACGAAAAATTTATGCTTAAAATATGAACTGTTGTTCTAAGTTGGGAAATCGAAAATGGCTCTATTATGCAGGTTGTTCTAAATAAATTTGGCATATAATATCATGGAATTTTTAAAACCTATTTATATTGGTGATATCGCTTTGAATTATCTTTCATTTTGCTTTGGAATCACTCAAATAGGACAAAAACAAAGAAGTTATGATTAAAACACCGCTGGTTAGTATGGTCGACCACTACTCTCCCGCAGGTGACAAATAATTTTTTCTTTATTTATCTTTCTGTGGATTTTTTTTATAGAGTACCTACTTGTTATTATTTTTTCATATTTCTTGGATTAAGAGAGTCCACGCACCTTTCTTATTCCATGATTTTATGTTTTATTGCAAGTAGATGCTAGTTTTTTGTAGGTCTGAGGAGAATAAAGGAGGTCCATTTATGAAAAAATTGATTCTTGAAGACAATGTTAATGAAATAAGGGAATTTCATCCAAGAATATAAATTTAATGCCTGCCAACAAGAAAGAAAGAAAAACAACATGAAGACTTTTTCGTTACTAGAAAAATTTATAACGTGAAAAATGAAGAATTGATTTCCATTTGAAGACCCAGGCCATTGCCACAAAGCATTTTTCCAAAAGATCTTTTGTTTCCATTCATTCACCATTGACATATTGTTATTCCTGGAAACAAATTGATATTCCCTTAGCAAACAACGTTGCTGCATTCGAAATCACAATTGTTGTAACTTAAGTTATTTATTTATTTATTGTTTTTCAATAAAGTGTTTTTTCTTTTCTGATTTCTCTTATGCTTTTATGTTTCAGGTGTTGTTTCTTTCAAAGTCATGGCTTTTGTTGCTTCATCAAAATAAAAGAAGAAATTTCTTAAGTTTTATGTTGTTGCTCCACATCTATCCATTTGTTCCCCAAGTCTTATCAAGTATATGGTTGCCTCATATCTAATATTAAACATTCTTATGGTAAGTCTTGTCAAGAATGATTTAATCTTAATTTCTCATTATTTTGTAAAGTGACTATGACTGTTGGATGACTAATCCTTTTCCATGTCACCTTTCTAGGATCACCCATTAATATAGATTTTGGGAGGGATTGACATAGTCATGCTTGATACTTTATGCCCACAAGCTTAAAATGGTATGGGTAGTTTTGAGGTTGTAACATGCAACAATGGTTCTATTGGAGAAATAAATCTTGAATCATAATTATTGCTACCTTAGCTATTGTTACACAGCAATTTGTCACTGTTTGTCACCATCCCTGTTACCCCTCACCCGTACACTGGAGGACTCATTCCGGGACCTGTGAGAAGTGACATGACCTGAAATCACTTGCATCATATTCCTCTAAGTATGAGCTTCACATGCCCTGAAGACATCTCCTGCAAAATACCCATGAAAACAACTATTTTTGCATTAGCGCGGGTCCACAGTTCATTGCCCGCGCCAATGAGGGAAATCCTCTAAAAAGGGCGCGCCATTGGCGCTCTGTCTCAGAGTCACACTCGCGCCAACCGAATTGAGTAAATTTTTCAACCAACAAGCCCCCGAAGGTTCTCTTCAACCCATTCACCAACTGAATCTATGTTGAGCTAGGATGGTTTGGCTTCGAATCTCCATAGAAAGGAAAGTGGTTTGCCACCTTTCATGGAAGTTTCCAATTGATAAAGCCAATCCCATGAATAATGTGGTTGATCCTATCTCTTTTTTCTCTATCTATAAAAGCTTGCCTCTATGCCTTGAGCAAGCTAGTTACAATAGTTCCAGTCCCAGGATAGTGATAGAGAGTTTGAAGCTGCAAGAGCCTTCTTTGCATCCATAAGGCCAAATCTAAGTGAGGAGATTCTTGTCACCAAGGAGAGAGAGGCTTGTTCCTCATCCCAACAAGCTTTGCAAGACTTGTGTAGCTGACTACCCAGCCAAAGGAGGATTTGACGTCAGAACAATGGTTGTATTCTTCTTTGTTATTTATTAATAATAGATGACTATCATGATGGTTCCACTTTCATTGTCTTATGTTTGATGTTGAGTTATATCTTTTCTGACTAATATATAATTGCATCTACTAGATTTTATGCTTGTCTTCGTGTTGTTCTTGCATGTGCAGGTGTCCAATCACGGAGATCGTGGGGATCGTGACCGGCCAAGGCAAAGGACCGAGGGCGGCATCTCTTCTACGAACACTAGCGTTGGAATCCAAGTGGGTTCTCACCATCCACTTTGTATTTGCAATTAGGGACTTGCGTGATAGCATTGTGTGATTGTTGCTAGACCCAGTCTGGGCTAGTAGGGATCGTCTCTGTCCGCAGAAAGGATTTACCTCCACAACAATTTGGCGACTCCACTGGGGAGTTACCTTGTTGTTTGATTTGTAAACTTTAGACGGAGCTTGAAGTACGGCCAGATAGCCTTCAAAACGCTATTGCTTTGCATTAGCGAAGTAGATCAAAGCCACTTCAGTCAATCTCCGGTTTGGTTTGCGGACTAAACAACTTGGAGTTTGTCTTGTCTCTTTGGTTTTCTCTTGTTTGGATTGCTTAGATAGATTTCTGGGTTGGATTTCTTGCTGTCTCTTGCTTCCTGGTCTGCCTGGATACTGTTAACTAAGCCTTGGACTGCTTGTTTTTATTTTTGACCTAGCAAACTTGATTGGCGCCCTTTTTTGCATGATAGTCGCGCCAATTGGCGCCACTTGCCAGTGTAAAGCCCGCGCCAATCCTCAATTGGCGCTAGTTTTCCGCCTAACAGTCGCGCCAGGCCTGTGAACTTTTCCAGTTTGCTTGTTTGCAAGCCTTCTGAGCTTGGGTTTGTATCTTGTCACATCTTTTTCAATTACTGGAGTGTGTCAGAGTCTTGTTTGACTGGTTTTGAGTCTCTTTTTTGAGAAATTCTTAATTTGATTTCCTTTGATCATTACTTGGAGGTTTGTCTCAGTCTTTTCACAATTTTTCATCTTTTTGCTTTTGTTTTTGTATGAGTGTTAATCGCCTTTGAGTGTTTTTATTTTATGATCTTTGGAACTCTCACCCATTTTTCTTGATTTGCACTTGATTGATTCTTAGATTACAATCATCTTGTGTTTGAGAATTCTCTTGTATAGATCACACTTGCATAATTAGAATTCTCATTTTCAGGATATGAATGAAAAGTGTGCATAGTGTTGGCATTATGAGACAAGTGTTGTCCTTGATGGCAACTCACACTGATGACAAATCATAGTGCAGAAGGATAGCAGCAAGGAATTGATTATCAGACTACAAGTATGAAGAGAAAATATATACACGCTGGTTCACTATATACCAAGTCACGTATACAAGCAGGTTCACTATATACCAAGTCGCGTATACGCAAGTTCGCTATATACCAAGTCGCGTGTACATGCAGGTTGGCTTCAGTAAAAGAGCGTGTATGTGGAAAACTTATCTTTGGTCCGTGACGGTTAGTCCTTGGAAGTTGTGCCTATGGTTTTGGACCATGGTGTCTCGACGGACGTGTCGATCCCTAGTTTTGAAGTTGATGGTATTGTGTTACTATGGTTTTGGCCCGTGGTATTGTGAAGGGCCTAAGGCTATATAAGTAGAAGATCATTAGGCAAAGGTGATGCAATTGTGTGTCTGACGAAGTGAGAAGATCTGGTATTGCTGTTTATCTGTTCGGGACGCTTGGCAAGGGTCGGATCTGACAGCGAAGGCATAAGTAATTATTTCTAGATCTGCACGCGGGTTGCCTTTGGAGAAAGCACGTATACACGCGGTTTTGATACAGTGAAGTAGCGTATGCATAATAAGATTTGATGTTTCAGGTTGTTGTTGATTCTGGTGGTTGTTGCAGAGTTCTGGGCTCTGGTTTGGGTTCTGTGTTCTTGATGACAAGGTTTCAGTGATTCAGTATTGGGTTGTTTAATGAATTATGATGCAAGTATAAGTTGATGATTGTATTGCAGTAATGTTTGTTTTGTACCCTTGGATCCAGTTTGAAAATTGATGAAACGTGGTCCCTGAAGGAAAGAAGGTTGTAGGGTCAGCACCTACGTACTAGTGAATGGATCGGCTAGTACAAGAGCTGAGGGGGTTGTAGCTCCCTTCCAAAAGTAGTTGGAAAACGAGAGAGGGTTGTAGCCCTCTGCAGGTTGTAGCCTTCGTACTGGTAAAGGACTGCACCAGTACATTGTAAAAGAAGTTTCTTATTAAAGAAGAAAGAGACGAATTGCAGCAGGTGGTTTTCACCCACATTGGGTTTCCACCTTATATCATGGTGTTCATGTGTGTGGCTCTTGTGTGATGTTCTGTTCTGTTACACTGCACCTGTTTACTGTTAATATAATGTTCTGATGCATTTACTGAAGATTAAGCTGACTTATTTATAAGATCTCTAGATATACGCTAGTTGCATTAGACACAGTAGCGTGTACACGCGGGTTCACTTAATTGAAGTAGCGTATATGTTTCTGAGTATGAAAGTTGGAAAGGTTTTACTGATCTGATAATACTGATTCACCCCACCCCCCCTCTCAGTATTATTTCCAACACATAGATTACATTTGCATACTTTGGGTGTTTGCCATTTTCTATCGATTTCACGTTTTAGCCCTAGGACATCTAGTGGCTTTGCGTGTCGAATTTTTGGTCTTCTATCATTCCAGTCGACTTTTTGGTTAATCTCTTGCACTTGTTCAGTGGTTGTTAAGTATTTTATTGCGTTATTCGAGTGATTTACTTCTTTTTCACTTGGATTCCACTCGGCTTTGTTTTGGACCTAGATCACATGGCTCATTGAAGTCTTTGGTGTTTTTCTTCGTTTTGAAGGACTGCCTTGGTATTTCGGGGACTTGATTGTGTTCTCATTGAGTGAAATTTGTCTCTTTTACTCGGTGTTATTATCTCTCAAAATTTGTTTAGTGCACTTTGCCATTGAAAAGAAAACAAACAATCTCTTTTGCTTTGAATTAGTTAATGGAAATTAGAGCTTTTCGTTGTTGTTAGCGATTAGTGACTTTAAAGAAAAGTTTCGTTAATTGCCATTAGTTGCATTAGGGTTGTTGTTGATTGTTTTATGGTCATTTTGTTTGATTGAAAAATTCTCAACTCTCTCGTAGTTAGTGTTCATCGAACGAAATGATACTTTTTGGCATATAGCTTGCATTTAGGGAATTATGAGAGATTACATACAGTAGGACCTGGAAATCGAAACCTAATCAAAGATCAACCGTAAAATGAACTGAATGAACTTAAAAACGCATTGGAACATAAAGATCACTGTTTAGAGGTCTAGGCTAGAGACGTGCTCCGGCGTCATTAAACCTAGTCACTTTTGTTTCACTTAAGGTTGGGTGATTCCTCCTTCCGTGACGCAACAAGTGGTCTAGCACGAACTTGAGCTCCCACGTACCATCGAGTATATGGGGAGACCCCACTAGGTTATCATCCTTTATCCACAGGAAGCCGTGTCTGCCGCCTTACAAGCCGTAACGCACCGAACACAGCATTCGGGAAGATTGACTGCCGTACGGGAAGTCCTTGGTTTTCATATGACTGCCAAGGTGTATATGCAGTTTTACGGATTTGTTTGGTAAACCTTTTTTCCTAGCTCTCCAGAGTAGTCACTTTTGATCCTTTTCAGACTCCTTAAATGAAAAGGCTCATCTGAGCATTTGTCACTTCGGGCTCACTAAACATTCGAAGGAGACTAGAGTCATCTTTTTGTCCTTTTCTCGACTCTTAAAACATGAAAAGGTCAAGTTGTGTCCTTACGTCTTAAAATTTATTTGGTCTTGATTAACATTACCCGGTTAGATCTTGTTTGTGTTAGCTTGAGTAGGCTTCTTTTCATTCTCGATGACAACTTTTCTGGGGTTCACCAACCCAGGGATCCCCTCTGACGGGAACCCTAGTCATTTCGCTCCTTTTGGAAATGTTGGTGCTCCTTATATGGAAACGTTGTCCCTCCTAGGGTTAACTGTTGGGTTTTCGGTTTGGTTGTTCTCAACCTCTTTGGTCCCTGTCATCTCACCGTCTAGTCACTCCGTCCCTCCACCTGAACAACATCATGTTGATTCTAAGGTGGATCTCTCCCCTTCTACGCCTACTTCTACGTCCTCATCTTCTACTTCGCCTGGTGAAAGTCTCGATTCGAGTAACCCGGTGGCTAAGAAGAAGAAGAAGAAGAAGGCTCCTAAGAGAGGTTACAAGTGCAGCTACCCCCTCGAGTACACCTGAAGTTGGGCCCCTTTCCGCTCCTCCATGGAAGGTCAAGTTTCCTTGTCGATTATGCAAGGAGGACCATCTTCTTCGCGATTGTTCTGGCATTCCCAGGGTACTAGAAGTATGGTCTCGCGATCCGGCCCGCCCCTCATCGTCCTCTAAAGCTCACGGCGATGCTACCTTATCAGTTTGGAATGGTAAGGGAAAAGGGAAGATTTGAATCCCCTGTAGACTTTGTGAAGGAAATCATCCCCTTCACCTTTGTCCACTCATGGATAAAGCCTCCGTTGTCTTGGAAAGTCTTACAGCTCCTTCACCCCAACTTCCCGTTGGTTATCAACGTCTCTCTACAGCTGCAGATCGTCCCCCTACTGACAAAGAGATTGCTTCAAATTCTTCTCTTGTCCAGGCCCCTCTTCCCGAACCCGGCTGTCCCCAGCTTGTTCCAGACCAACCATTGGTCGAAAAGAGTGTCAACTCGAGTCCGCCGCTCGCTCACTCTGTTTCGGAAGAGAATCACTCCCATGTTCTTCTCGTCTCTTCAGATTCTCCTGAGTCTCGAAATGACTCTCCTAACCCAGCTACTCCCGAAGGTTCTCCTTCCATTCCTTTAGCACATGGGGGCAATCATACGATTCCCCCACCAAGTAGCTTGGTCGCTTCCTTTGATTGGAATTGCCTGATCGCCGGTCGCCTTCCATCCCATATGCCTTTCCAGATCACAGTACATGTTTGTGCTAAGGCAGTACCTGGCACTGTTTTTTATGAAGGGGCGTCTGTCAGTCTTATGTCGTACACTACTTGGCAAGCTTTAGGTTCCCCGCAGCTTGGGCCAGTCACTCAGAATCTGTTGGCCTTCGACGGAGGAGCCTGTCCATCTCTAGGAGTTCTCCTGAAGTTCCCTATTACTTTGGGATGCAAAACCGTCTATATAGATGTCTTGGTTACCCAAGGTGTTTTAGACTTTAGTCTTCTCCTTGGTCGCAACTATGTTTACGCCATGGGGGCCCTCGTTTCTTCGCTTTTCCGTGTGGTTTGCTTTCCGCACGATGGAAGAATTATGACTATCGATCAAGTGTCATTCGTTAGTCCCCCGATGCCTCCTGCGCCGTTGTCGTCCCCTCCTAGTTTTCATCCACCAGTTGCATCTACTCCACCACAGATCAACTACGTGGCCACCTATCCCATGCCTGGATCCAGTGATGCCGCCATCATGCATAATGTCCTGGGGGCATTGGGCCCTGACTTACAAGATGTTTCCCTTCCACCGGGAGTGGCAATCCTGGAAGCCCCGACTTTCTATTCATTATGATGAAGTTCGGGTCGAGCATAGTTCCTGATATTGTGTCAAGATCATTAAAAAATGAAACAAGGGTTATGAGGATAGTTCTTGATCTTGTGTCAACCTCATTAAAAAATGACACAACTCCCTTTCCAAATCAAGTCTTTTGATTAAGATCTCGTAAACTACAAGTCGAGTCTTTCATCGATCTCGAGAGTGAACCTTCATTCCATCCACTTTGTTGAATGCAATGAAGCTTGGGGGGCATGTACCTCGATTTGCGTCATTATGCTGGGGGCATGCGAACTTATAACAAGCATAGTTTTTTGTTTCAAGCTTGTGTAAACATGAAACCGAATCTAAGCAGAGTTCTCCATGGTTCAAGCTTGTGTAAAAATGAACCCATACCTGATTTACACCTCGTGATTGCCGTTGTTATCCGCTAAATTAAATTAGATGAGCCTTGGTTGTTTCATTCCATTGCCACCATCTCTTTGGCCGATCATATGCTTTCAATTGGTTGTTTTTCCTTTCCTGAGGAACTGCAGCGATGAGTGGTTTTCTTAGCCAGTCTCTTGACCATTACATGTTTTGAGCAGTTCCACCATTGCCGGAACCAGTTGCTACCCTTTATACCACTCGTTCCTCTAGGACGAGTCTCCTTTAAGCTCTTTTCTGACTCGCAAAAGATGAAAAGATTGCCGAGTATTTTTCCCTTTTTGACTCGTTAAAGAGAATAAATATGGAGGTTTGCTTTCAGCTCTTTTCCGACCGTTTAAAAACGAAAAGATCGCCGAGTTACCCCTCTTGACTCGTTAAACGTAAATAAGAGGCGGTCGCCTTTAAACTCTTTTTCGACCGTGTAAAAACAAAAAGATCGTCAGAACTTTGTCATTTCAGGTTCGTTAATGGTTACGAAACGACGTGATGTGGATCATTTTTTTAATTTTTCAGGTCGATGTCACTATATATGAAAAGTACTCCTCGATCGTCATGGTCGGGCGGTTCTTTCGAGCATTGTTTTATACTTTTTCGGGCTCAGGAGACACAACTTTACGAAAAAGGACCCCCCTGGAGTTTTCTTTTCTGCTGTCTTTTCAGACTCTCTAAACAGGAAAAGACGTCGAGTTCTTCCTTTGTCAGACTCGTTAAAACTTAATGACATCAGATTCTTACAAGCATATGCCATCCCCGTCAAGCTTGTTAAAAATAACCAGGGTACTCGCCAGAAATGGTGGGGAAAATGGACCCATAATTATTGTCGTGTCGGCAGTATCTCGCTCTTGAACATGGCACTTGTCTGCTTTCGTGTCTAGGTGGGGACATATCATCTCGCTTTTCACTTGCCTCCGTGGGTTTTGGGTGATCTTGTTTGACCTCTCATCTACTCATTGCCTTGTCACCATGACCTTTGATCCGTTGATGTCAAATACTGCCAAGTCCACTGTCGTGCCGCCGATATGTTCAAGAGAAGTTGACCTCTGTAGAATTACAACCTCCCTCTGATACCTCACATAATTCTGATTCACCACAACATTCTTCCTCTGTCTCGTGTCAATGATGTGGGAAACACTATGGCCCACCTTTGATCAAGGTCACTTCCTGTCGACTTCAGCTCATTATCCAGGAAGCTGATCTAGAGACTCCCTTCCGGTGCCTTGGATCCTGCATGCCTCAATGGCAGGTTCTTCGTGTTCGACGAGAGGCTTTCATCATTGGCCTCCAATCGAATGATTATATGGGTGTTCGATGCCAGCTCACTCATTCGCACGCCGTAGATTGTACCTATAGTACCTTGAGGGCCATTGTCATTATTGGTGGTACCTCTCGTGTCTGTTAACAGTTTTCATCATTTACTGGTAATCAGACGATGTTCATGCATGTTCGACTTCAGCTCATGTATTCACATGCTTGAACTTGTACTCTGTTCGGGTCGAGATGGAGCGCAAGACCCTGGATTTTGTTGGTTGGGATCCAGGCTGTGATTTGTGGCTTATTATGATCTTTACATGACTCATTCACTGGATGGCTGCGACCATGCCTGAGTCTATTTATCGATCCTCTCTGGATGGCTTCGCCCATACCTTGGATCTAGATTGTTATGTACTCTGTTATGGATGGTTGCGCCCATACCACACATATATCATGTACTTGAGATATCAGTTGTACTTCTTTACGCAGGTTCTCCGGCGGCCGTGTTTTCAGTCATGCATGTTCTTGTAAAGCATTTCACCCCTCTCTCTCTCGGGCCTCATGCTTTAGGGGGCATCTGTTACACAGCAATTTGTCACCGTCTGTCACCGTCCCTGTTACCCCTCACCCGTACACTTGAGGACTCATTCCGGGACCTGTGAGAAGTGACATGACCTGAAATCACTTGCATCATATTCCTCTAAGTATGAGCTTCACATGCCCTGAAGACATCTCCTGCAAAATACCCATGAAAACAGCTCTTTTTGCATTAGCGCGGGTCCACAGTTCACTGCCCGCGCCAATGAGGGAAATCCTCTAAAAAGGGCGCGCCATTGGCGCTCTGTCTCAGAGTCACACTCGCGCCAACCGAATTGAGTAAAGTTTTTAACCAACAAGCCCTCGAAGGTTCTCTTCAACCCATTCACCAACTGAATCTATGTTGAGCTAGGATGGTTTGGCTTCGAATCTCCATAGAAAGGAAAGTGTTTTGCCACCTTTCAAGGAAGTTTCCAAGTGATAAAGCCAATCCCATGAATAATGCGGTTGATCCTATCTCTTTTTTCTCTATTTATAAAAGCTTGCCTCTATGCCTTGAGCAAGCTAGTTACAATAGTTCTAGTCTCAGGATAGTGATAGAGAGTTTGAAGCTACAAGAGCCTTCTTTGCATCCATAAGGCCAAATCTAAGGAGGAGATTCTTGTCACCAAGGAGAGAGAGGCTTGTTCCTCATCCCAACAAGCTTTGCAAGACTTGTGTAGCTGACTACCCAGCCAATGGAGGATTTGACGTCAGAACAATGGTTGTATTCTTCTTTGTTATTTATTAATAATAGATGACTATCATTATGGTTCCACTCTCATTGTCTTATGTTTGATGTTGAGTTATATCTTTTCTGACTGATATATAATTTCATCTACTAGATTTTACGCTTGTCTTCGTGTTGTTCTTTGCATGTGCAGGTGTCCAATCACGGAGATCGTGGGGATCGTGACCGGCCAAGGCAAAGGAACGAGGGCGGCATCTCTTCTATGAACGCTAGCGTTGGAATCCAAGTAGGTTCTCACCATCCACTTTGTATTTTCAATTAGAGACTTGCGTGATAGCATTGTGTGATTGTTGCCAGACCCGGTCTGGGCTAGTAGGGATCGTCTCTGTCCGCGGAGAGGATTTACCTCCACAACAGCTACAATTGTTGTTTCCTCAGTCACAGCTGTTGTTTTTTAGTCACAATTTTTTTTCCTGTAGCCACATTTGTTGTTCCCTTAGTCACGGCTATAGTTCCCTTGGTCACAATTTTTGTTCCCTTAGTCACAGTTGTTGTTCTCTTGTCCACCATTGTTGTTCTCTTGGTCACGGTTGTTGTTCCCTTGGTCACGGTTGTTGTTCCCTTAAGTCACAATTGTTGTTCCCTTGGTCATAGTTGATGTTCCCTTAGGCACAGCTATTTTTCCCTTGGTCGTGGTTGTTGTTCCCTTAGTCACAACTATTGTTCCCTTGGTCGTGGTTGTAGTTCTCTTAGTTATAGCTATTGTTCCCTTGGTCATGGTTGTTGTTCCTTTAGTCACAATTGTTGTTCCCTTGGTCGCGATTGTTGTTCCTTTAGTCACATTTTTTGTTCCCTTGGTCGTGGTTGTTGTTCCCATAGTTATAGTCATATTTCCCTTAATCGTGGTTGTTGTTTCCTTAGCAAGAACTATTGTTTCCTTATTCGCAGTTGTTGTTCCCTCAGTCGCAATTGTTGTTTCCAGAGTCAGAGTTGTTTTTCCCTTAGTCACAACTATTGTTTCCTGAATCACATTTGTTGTTCCCTCAGTTTTAATTGTTGTTTCCTAAGTCACAACTATTGTTCCCTCTTTTACATTTGTTGTTACCTAAATCATGGTGGCCCATTTTCACGCTTTTGATTCAACATTTATAGGTCTTTCTGATTTTTTTCTCTTTGGTGAATGGGAAGTACTTTTAATGTTCTAGATCCTCTTTGAAATAATGATTGGGTAGTCAATTTATCTTTGTTTATCTATAAAAATAATCTTATTTTTAAGGAATAATTATGCAATGATGATTTCATCATGTTAATTTTCAACTTTCTTAATTTGTCAAAGTCCCATATCTTGTAACATTTATGATGATTATCACAAGATTGTATTTAAATCTTTCTGTCACTATCTAATGAACTGTTCCTCAACCCCAATCTTAACAAAGCAAAATATATTTATCAACAGTCATTCGAAAGTTATTAGTTTTTGAGAAGAAAGACTACCTAAGTTGAAACAAGTTACTACAAATATGTTTATGCTATCCCTAGCTCTTAAGGAGTTGACCTGCCACCCCATCTATTAAGTAATTTTTTGTTGATTAACAATAACCATAGTTTAATTTTAAACAAAAATAGTCAACTGGAGAATAGGATGTCCCATTAAGAGCTGACCTACCATGATCATAGGTCTTAATAAAGTGATATTACCACTACTGGTCACCAAGCCAGGGTAATGGCCTTCATTTGTAAAGTTGAAGGACAAGAGGTCTCATCACGAGCCGGCTTGTTCACTTTTGTTAGCTCCTGTGAATGGTATTGTTATTATCTGGTTACCAAGCCAGAACAGTGATCTTCAATAGACATCTAAGTAAATTGAAATTCTCTTGTAACTATGTTTTTACTTCTAATAGATGGGATACTGGCATCTCAATTGGTTAAAAAGGCATCCCTGTCGAGTCTATGGACGTCTTCTGGCAGCAGTAGCCATGCCTATGGTATAGAAGTTAATTCAATACTATGATATACTTGGTTACCTTGTTTTCTCAAAACTAATTTTTGATAAAGCCTATTGTTGCATATATAAGATTTTCTAGAACTCATGGTTCATGGGGTAATATTTAACAAGTTCTCAGATGATGATGGTTATGGTTTATATCTATTAATAAGTTCTAAATATTCACTTTACATGTCAGGGACGAAACTTTTAGGATATTTGAGATTTGACATTTTGTATCAGCTAATCTATCATTCATTTATTCTACATGTTTCATATCTTTCACCAAAGATAGTTTCTTTGCCCAATCAGTTGCCATCTATTCCTAGTTTGACAACACTACTCTTATTTGGAGGTAGAGTAAAGAGGCCCAATTCTGGTTGTGAATGCTAAGTAATTGGTCAGATCTTGAAAAGAAAAGACTGGGATAACTAATTCATCCTATGTATCACCATTTTTATGCCCATAGAAACCAAAGCTGATGGGTATAGGGAATGCATCTTTTTCTCATCAATTTTACGCTCTTTTTTATTCCCCTTTTATCCATTATTATCCCATGACATTCATAACATGATTATGTCACTTTTACATATAATTAGGTAGTTGAGGTGATGAATTATTGATTGAGGCTACTCATGAGATGTGTTATAGAAACCTTGATGATAGGGAAACTAACCAGTTTAGGGGAAGGAAACTTTGCTACACTTTATGATTATTTTCTTTCAGTTTGCATGGCTTCCACCTTCCGTATCACTTTTAGCATCAGTTCAGCCTACATCAGCGTCAACAAATATCAATCCATCCCTGTCATTCCACGCTTTCATGGAGGTAAAACTTGAGGTAAAATAGCATAAGTTTCTGATTTATTAAAATTTTAGGAGAATGTCATGAAAAACCATTCAGCATTATTCACTCATATCTTTCAACCATTATTTCCCCTTTTTTACCACTTCCCATTCTACAGAGACACAAAAGCTTTCAGTTTGGGGGAGCGTATTTCTCATTAATTTATTTATCATGACTATGCCATTAATACTCTTTATCAACCATCGTTCTCCTTATCCATTCTCAAAACCTCCCTTACTCCATGTTCTTTTACACCAAGCCGAGATTTCAATAATGATTGTAGCAACAACCTCAAATTGTGTTCTAGTATAACATGAGGGCATGCTAATTCTCTAGTTTGGGGGAGGAATTACTATGCATGATGATTGTTTTCTCCTTTTCCTCATTTAAGGCGCATAAAATCACTTTTATACAATGCAAAAATTGATTCACGTATATCTTTAAAACTATGAATTTGATTCTTGTGATTTTTGGAAAGCAAAGTGGTATCATTAAAATACACAAACCCAAGAAAATTTCAAGCTAAACCAATTTGTAAAATTGCAAAAATCATTCATTGTCACCTACAACAATTTTTGTTGATATCTTGAAATTTTTTCATTGGATTGCTCTGATTTTCGGAGTGGGGAATCATTAATATAGTAGAAATCTTCTTGCAAAATTTTAGCAAAATCTAGTTTGTAGTTTTTGAGAAAATGGTTAATGAAGTTTGATGTTACTTGTATCATATTTTGTTGCAACTTCATACACATATTATTGAAATTTAATGTGAAAATTGTTATAGCTTCACCAACAATGTTAGAATTGAATAACTATTGTTTTAAAGAAACCTTTGGGGAAGAAGCCTTTTTTTTCTATCAATATCCTAAGTTGGGGTGAGTGTCTTGGTTATTGAATCACAAATTGGTTGGTAAAGAGGTATTGGGTTACATGAGGACATGAAACACGTTCAATTTGGGGGACATGTTGGACCACTAAATTGTCAGTGTTATTATCATTTCTTAACATATATTTCATCCAACCTACCATTCTTTATCATGTCATTTATCATAATTTATCATATAATTTCGTTTCATTATAATTTATGCTCTTGTGGATTAGTGATGTTTATTCTCCTTTATTTTTTATAAATTGAAGATTATTATGCATGATTTTGCCGATGTTGGTTTATTAATGAAATTTTTATAACATCACTCATGATTTTAGCCTCCAAGATCTCTTCGAGATTGCAAATTTCATCTTCAATTCATAATCAAATATTCCAACTCAGAAATTCATTGGGATAAAAAGTGATGGTTTTTCGTTGGACATTTCGGGCAAACAAAGATGAATCTTGAAAATCCGAGACACGGGTTTTGTGTAGAACAGACCAATTCAGTTTTCTTATGAGTCGTTTTTCAAAATTCAGCCTAGTTTGAGAGAAACGCAAGGTTCTTCGAAGGCCATTTTCACAAATTTTCTATTGTGGTCGTTTTCCAAATTGCCTCAATTGCAATTCCAAATTCGATTTACTTCCAGCTGAATGTTGATGGGAAGATCTTTCAAATCTCATATTACTTATTGAGATTCTGTAATCAATCTAAATTGTAAGGGAAATCATTTTGTAATCAGTTTGTTGTAAATTTCCCTTTGATGTTTGTGTATTTAAAAGACACAAATCGGAGAGAAAGGGCATATCACACATATAGAGGAGATCAGATATTGAAGGATCAAATCTATACATTGTAATCATTCTTGAGTTTCATTAATATAAAGTTGAACAGCATGGTTTCGATTGTTCAATTTATGATATGAGTTATTTTCTTTGACACACTAATTCCTAGTGGTTGGGCCCACCTCCCGGTTGAGGTACTATCATGTAACTATTAGTAGATTAGTTATAATTTTGTTGTTTCAGTGTTGTTACTCAGTACTTCTTACAAAATTTCTTTTTTGTTTCCTAATTTAATATTCTTGAAGCATTCCATTTGGTGATCCCTTCATTAAATGGTTTTTTCTACTTTGTCATTATTTGCATTCTTGTTCCCTTATAACAGAATTGTTGTTTCTTGCAATTTCTAGATTTCATTTAATTTGCTACTATAGATTAGCATTTGAATTATTTTGGCTGCAATAGGTTAAATTTCCAATTCAGAAAGGTGTGGTTTAATTTAGTATTGATTCAAGTCATGTGATTAGTATAATTATTTTCCTATCATTTACTTTTTGCTTTTTAAATTTAGTATTGTTTTTCAAGTCTTACATTTTATTTCTTGTCGAATGAGCTTGATAGTGTAGAACCCAATCATGTAGAACCAGTGTTACAGCTTGTTGGTAACTACTTGCATATATTTTGTAGACTGCCTTGAATCAAAAAGTCGTACCTCGGATTGATAATTAGTGTTTAGGTGATTAGTTGTTTTTTTTATTAAGCAATTAATTTACCCAACACATTGTTAGAATAAATGAAACAAAGGTGACTTTCATCTTTCTTTTTCTTACTCTTTCTTTTTTCTTTCCCTTTTTCTTTTTTTTATTATGACACAGGCTACGTCATTGAGGTTTTCAACGTGACTAGGTATGCCCAAGGTGCCTCAATGGATATTTTCACCTCGGGATATTTTTATTTTCTAATTTTTTTCTTTCTTCAGACTCATTGGCTGCCTCATGGAGGTTTTTAGCCTATGAACCTGCCTAAGTTGCCTCATGGAGGTTTTCACCTGGGGTTATTTTTCTTTTTTTCTTTTTTTTTCTTTTTTGCATCATTATGGTTGAATGGATTGGGAGTCTTGAGGATCTCAATCACAACAAGTTATTTGCTTATTGAACTAGTAAATTCATCCCTAGAAAGGGACTTCTTAAAACTTCAATCTGTATCCATTCACTAAAAGTGGTATTTTCTCTTCATCAATTGTCCTAATCTAAATTAAGCCATTATCATGGCATTTCTCCACCAAGTAAGGACCCAACCATCTGGTCATGAGTTTTCCTTTGAATTATTTTAACCTAAAATCATATAAGAGGGCCCAATCACCGTCCTTGAAGGTTCCAGTCTTAATATGCTTATCATTCCAAAAAAAAATTGATAATTGAACCACTTCAGTGTGCATAAGAGCCTACAACCTGATTTCATCAAGGGCATTTAGTTGCTACAGTATCTCTTCCTGAGCTTTTTTAATGTCCAAATCAAGGTGTGTTTCCATTCTCAATGTGTTGTATTCAAATTCAATGGACAATATGGCTTTGTTACCATATATTAGCTCAAAGGGGGTGAATCTAGTGGTGTTCTTCTAGGTATTTTTGTAGGCCCAAGTGGCATCAACAAGCCTGTCTTCCCAATCCCCCTTGCTCCTACCAACCACCTTATTCAAGATGCCTTTTAGTTCTCTATTTGTCACATCCACTTGCCCATTTTCTTGAGGGAAATATGGGGTGGAATTCCAATGTTACATATGATATTGCCTCATTAGCACCTCTATCAAGGTGGTAGTGAATTGGGTTCCTTGATCTTTAACTAGTTCCCTTGGAAAACCAAAATTGTAAAAAATGTCATCCCTTAATAATTATGGCACTTTCTGCTCTATTGTTGCCTTGATTGCTTTTACCTCAACTCACTTGGTTAGATAATTTGTGCATACATTGATATACTTCTTCCGTCCAAATGGGGGGTCAATAGGCCCAATGAAATTTATGTTGTGCTTCTCAAATGGCTTGAAAATCACTTGAGGTTGTAAGGGCATCTCATCCCTCTGTGTAGGCTTCCCAATCCTCTGGCACTCATCACACCGAGCAATGTACCTTATGGTATCTTGATGCAGGGTAGACCAATAGTAACATGTCTGACTAATCTTATAGGATGTTCTCTTAGCAACAAAATGGCCCCCACAAGGTCCATCGTTACATACTGAGAGGATGTCAAAGACTTCATATTCTCTTACACATTTCCTTAATATTTGAGCAGGCCCCAATCTAAGGAGGTTTTCCCCAATCCAGGTATAAGGGGCACTTTTTCTATAAAAAAATATCTTTTCTTTAGAAGACAAATTAGGAGAAAATTGGCCAACAACCAAGAATTTTCTATATCAACAAACCAAGGTGACTGTTAGCGCTTGAAATTTCACCTCAGGCTGAGAAAGGTAAACCTCAAGGCAACATCAAACCACTTAGCCTCGTAGCTAGCCCTACGGGGCTGGAGAGGGCTCTCTCCGGTCTATCTCAGTGAGATCTTCAATGAATGAGATGACCAATAGGGTAACACTGATTTTAGGCTAGTAAACTGATCAAAAAGGTTGATTTAGGGTTTTTAGGGTTTTTGGTGGCAATTTGAGGGGATGGCAATTTTGGGTGCGGGGATTGGACACAGTTTCTGCAGGGGGTTCTTTGGGGCGAGGTAGGAGACAGTATTGATGCTTTTAATTGAGGTAGATGGTCCGGAATGATAGGTGAGGAGCTAAGGAGAGCAAACAATAACTTTGAATTCTCCTTAAACAGTAGAAAACATTGAAATTAAACAAACTTAAAAGCAGAGCATGACAGTCATGAATTCTTACTTTAACACTTCGTTTGTTTAATGTGCAGAAGGAAAAGAAAGGAAATGATTCACATAACACACTTACAGGTACATAGAGAAACACACCATCAATACATGTAACCACAAGAATCCCAAAGAGAACTGCAAAACCCTGGTCTTCCTTAGCCAAAAATTGCAGAGATACAGTGAATAATACAATGATAGCTTATCCCTCAAGAGTCCAACCCTCCAACCCCTGAAAATGATTGAGAAAATACATAATATAGGCAAGCCAACCTCTTCCCTTGCCTCTAGGGGTCGAGCTCATTATCCTAGGAGCTGTTTCAACCACTTCTAAACTAAGCACTGAAAACTAGGCAGTCAAAACAACTTGCCTCTATAAGCTAGGAAACCAATTCATTCATTTAATTTTCACCTATTTCATGAATGAATCTTCTAGAAGAGGTACATAAGTGTAAAAGTGTCATAAAAGTACAGTAATTACATAAAAGAGGATAATAATCCACCCCAAAAAGTCAAACTGCGTTTTTCTGAGTTGTACATTGAAATTTGTAGAAATTTGCCTGACGGGTCGCGCGCCTCTGCCTGACGGGTCGCGTGCCTCTGCCTGACGGGTTGCGCGCCTTTGGGACCACTTTTAGGGCACTTCCAGGTGTCCAAATTGAGAAAGCATAGGCTTTTTGGAAAGGTCTACGAGTCTACTTTCCAACCCAACTGGAATTTCTGAGTTTGGTGGTCATTTGCCCCTCCAAAATTGCAATCTCCCAAGACTGCTTTCTGTGTCTCAAAAATGTGGCATAAAGTCATTTTTTGCTTGTTTTTTGACTTTCTGGAGGCCCAAAACTTCATAAAATCTCTTGGCCATGGATGAGCATATGTAACTTCTCATGAAAAATCTGGAAATGCTGAGTTTTTGCAAAATGGAGTTGCCAGGATGAAGGGTCGTGCGGGGGGTGAGACCCGTTAATGGAGAAAACCTGTAAATTGCCTGAAAAAACCAAAATTGACCCAAAATGCTCAAAATTTCTTGGGATTTGTGTTGGGATTCCCCAATAAAGTACCATGCTCATTCAAAGAGGCTTTGGCCAAAATTTGGAGTGGATCGGGCCTTTTCCGTCGTTTTAGTGCCTTGGCCAAACTCCTTGGATCTGGCGATTGCAATTTGGACATTTCACTAAAACCATGACACCTGTGAAAACAGTGAAGGAGGTTTTTCTTCTTTGGCATGTTATGGACAAAAACCTCTCTCAGTTTTGAAAAAATCATCTTTGATTTCTCAGAAACATCATTTTAGTGAAACTTATCCCGATGTGTGGAACAAGGGTTTTGGTCGAAATGAAGCGAAATGAAGGGGATAAGGGGCTTCTAAATTCTTGGGGAAATTTTTGGAAATAGGGAGGGATGTTAGGAAGCAGGGGAAAGTGGAATCTTGGAGATTGAGTGAGCGGAAGGGGTCCAAAAGGTCAAAACACAGGCCCAACCTAGAAAATTGCCAGGTTGTAGCTAGAAACTAGGGTTTGTGCAAAAATGAGGAATTTGGCAGATATAAGGGATGGGAAGCATTTGGTAAGGTACTTTAAGGATAGGGGAAGGTGTATGAACATCTGGAAACAAGTTTTGCCGATGATTTGACCGTCCAAGAGAAATTGCCTTCAAAACCCTAGGAGAGGGAAATGACCTTGCCTGGGCGCAACTGAAGCATGAACAAGATGTAAAATGACTCATTAGACACTGACATGATAATGAAAACCCTATGAATGATGATAGACTCAGCTGAATAGTGACATAGATTGGAATTTGGGCAACTTTTAGAAGGAGTGAAAGCAAACCCTAGACCTAATGCCTAGTGACCAAATTTTGCTTGAAGACTCACTGAAATGACAAAATTTGACCTTAACACTTCTAAATCACTTTGTAGGAGCACGTTTGATCACTGGAGGAAGGCTGGAAAGACTGACACTAACAGTGACAACATTGATATGGAGAAGAGATGCTCATTTGGGAGTTGATCATCTAACATCTCTTCATTCTCTAGAGATAGGGTTAGTCTAGACAAGAAATCTGCAATGACATTTTCTTTCCCTAGCTTATCAACAATGGTTAGATAAAACTATTGTAATAGCAATAACCATCTAATAATTCGAGCATTGACATTAGTTTTATTCATCAAATACTTAATGGTTGTGTGATTAGTGTGCATAAAAACTTGATACCCTGTAATGTAATGTCTAAATTTATTCAAGGAATGTAAAATGGATAAAAGGTATTTTTTAGTGATTGTGTAATTGGGTTTAGCCTTTGACAATTTTTTACTAATGAAATGGATAGCATAAGGAAACTTACCTTCCATTTGTCCCAATGTTCCCCCCACTGCTTTGTCTAATGCGTCTTTGTGAATGTGGAAGTGAAAGGCCTAATTTGGGCCCCTAGGAACTGGTGAAGTTGTCAATTTGTCCCTGAGCTCTTAAAATGCCTTTTGACAATGGTTTTTCCAATATAAATATGAGTCTTTTGTTAGTAAACCAAACAAAGATGAAGCAATGTTACTGAAACATTTGATAAATCTCCTATAGTATCCATCTAGTCTTAGAAAACTCCTAACATCCTTTTGTCTTTGTGGAAAAGGAACCCTTCTGATAATTGCAATTTTAAGGGTCAACCTAAATTCCTTCTTTAGATAGGAAGTGGCCTAGAACAATTCCTGCATTCATAAAAGAATGACACTTTTATGGGCTTAAACGATATTCATTTTTATGCATATTTTCAAAAAAAATATCACACGTTAGAGAGGGCTTCCTAGAAAGCATATTCATAAGGTGTGAAGTCATCCATATAAATCTCAACAGGGTCATGTACGAGATCAACAAAAATACTCAATACTGCCCTCTAGAAGGTGGCAAGGGCATTACACAAGTCAAATGGAAGGACCCTATACACAAATGTCCCCCATGGGCTGGTGAAAGTAGTCTTATCCTGGTCTTCTTGACTTATTTTGATCTAATTGTACCCATTGAACCCATCCATAAATGAAAAGAACTTCTTTCCTACAAAAGCATCAATAACTTGGTCAATAAAAGATAAAGGAAAGCGATATTTCTTAGTAGCCTTATTAATATCTCTGTAATCAATGAAAACTCTCCATTTCCCATTCTTTTTGGGCACAATTACTAAATGTGACACCCACTCACTCTCTAGAATAGGATAGATAAAGCTCGTATCTAACAACTTCTGTGATTCCTCCTTTACAATCTCCTTTAGTGTAGGGTTCATCCTTCTCTAAGGTTGGAAAACATGTTTATATTATTCTTTTATGTACATATGATGAGTAAAGACCAAGGGATGGACTCCTTTCATCTCTTTGTAATCCAAAGCAAAGGCATAAAGGTTCTGCCTTAAAACAATGAGAAATTGTTCCTCTTAATCAACTGAAAGGAAAGCGTTGTTTTTTAGAGTTCTAGAGGGGCTGATTTCTACAATTTTTAAATAATTTGGTCAGATCCATCAGTGATTAACTCTTCCCATGGACTATATTCAGGTTTCCCTAAAGGTTCCTCTATTAGTCCATCAATTTGCATGGTAGCAGGATACTTTTTTTGCCGAAAATTGTCAATTATATTATCCTCATCCAATTTCCTGCTGCCAATAATGGCTTATAATGTACAAATGGGGTAGGGTTATGACTGATAAAGTTCTTCATCTTCTTCGTCTTCTACCCACATAGGAAAATCATTCTCAACAAAGGGTTGAGCAGGGGGATATAGTACAAGTTTTTCTGTTAGCTACCCATTTTTAATTGACATGTTTCCATCTCTACAATTGATATAGGAATTAGCAGTAGCTAACCAAGGTCTTCCTAGGATGAGAGGGCAGTCATTGAACTTGGTTTTTGGTTGGAGAACAGGTTAATGATTTGGATACTCCCAGGAATCAATGAAACCCATGACATCCTCACTGATGCACTCGGGTGCTACTATGGATCTATCTGTAAGTTGCAGCACTATTGGTCATGACATTGATTGTAGCCCCTAATTCAATGAGGTTATTGGGGACTACAATGTTGTTGATGTGTACATCCAGTATCATGTTTTCTAGATCCAAATACTTTGGGATGATGACCTTCCCAAGCATTAGATCACCTAGTTGCCTAACAACATTGATAATTTGGGCATCCTTCCTCTTCCTTCTTGACCTTCTAAGGGACTCTTCTCTAATGAATTTTTTATATATGGGGACAACTTTGATGACTTGTAGGAGAGTAATTTTAACACATGGATTTTTCAATTCCCCCAAAATTTCAACTTCTTTTGGGGTGTGTGGTTTAGGATGTGTCAACCTTTCATGATAGTGAGGTTTGTTGGCTTGATGAATGATTTCTTCCATCTCTTATTCAATATATTCTATTGGAGAAGGTGGGTGAGCATTAGGCAGTACCTTCCTATATCTGAGATTGATCTCTTAGATTTCTATAGCATAAGTAGGATAAGATGTTTCTCCATTGTAGACTTGTTGGGTGTGCTTATTGTTTGGGTTCAGAGTGGGTTCATAAGGCATTTGTTGTTGTTTAGTTGGAATGTTTTGGGGTATATGTGGTTGAGGAGGAGGAGGCATTAAGGCAAGTTGTTGTACTACCTGGGGCCTCCATCCTTGTGATGGATTACCTTAAGGCTGATATATTATCCAAAATGGGAGTAGGCTTATAGCTGAGTCAAATACATTATGAAGAATATCTGCAAGGAGAAGTGTTGGCCAATTAGTAGATGACACATTTCCTTTAGTTGAAACTTAACTTTTAATGCATATTTACATTTTTTATTATTAGGGTCATATCTATTGAACTTAGGATACTAGTTTTTAACTTGGATATCAAATTGTTTATCTAGTTTAAATGTACCTTATGAACATAGTAGTATTAAACTCTTATGAAATTGTTTTGAATCCTATGGAGATTTTGATATTGCTCGACATCAGATGTTGCACATATTAAAATATCATGTCATACATGTGAATAATATTTATTATATGATAGATGGTGTAAATTACAACTTTTCATTAATATTAATACAAAATGGTTTTTTTATGGTTGGAAAAAAAATTATGGAAGAGGTTTGATGACACCATGCCTTGCCTATCTAGGACACTATGTGTATACAGAGGTTTCTTTATATGCCACATTTATCTTGGTATGTATGATCCATGTGTATATGATATTTCAAGTGTGAATTATTTTTATTGTGACCACTTAATCAATCACTCTATTCTAACTCTTCATGCTTTAACTATAAGTTCTAAGTTGAGTTGTTCCATGGTGTTGCATAATTTTACTCCCAAAAGTGTGTCATATTGATTGTTTGAGTATATATTTGGTAATTTGAGTAAGTGCCACACATCCATGTTATTGTACCCCTTATTTCTCACTAAACACTTTCCACTTTACCTCGCATTTTTTACATTTATGGCAGACATGAAATCTTGTTTACTAAGCTAAATTTTCCACTTTACCTTGCATTTTTCACATTTTTGGTTGGAATGAAATCTTGTTTACGAAGCTTGACTGATTAAAAAAATACATGGTAATGAAGTCCAAATTTATTTTAATTTCTAGCTTGCAACCCACTGTAGCTACTGAAACATCCTCCAAAATTTTGGCTTGCACTCAAATTTCGAAGCCTTCCTTGGCCTTTTCCTTAATTGTTGCAAACACTTAAGTTCATTTCATTAGCTTTCTTGAAGTTCTTTGGCTCCTTTTGCATGTTGAATTAATTGTCGTCTTTTGGCATGTTTGAATATCGCACAATGTTTGTGAGCCTTTTCTGGTGGTTTTGAAGGTCGGTCTTTGTGTATATGAGTTGCCCCAACCATGTAAAAATTTGTAGCTTTCATACACAAAGTCTTGAGCATTGTCGCACAAGTGTTGTTACAATCGTCCTAAAATCTATCTTAAGTTTTGCACTTGTCATATCTTGTCATGAGGCAGTCACATGGGGGAAATGCTTTGTTTATGTGTTCTGATGATCTATGTTTTCATGTCGTCAAAGTATGCTAAGTCTGTGATCAAATTTCAAGCTCATCACAAGTCCATATCCCTTCTTGCACTTAGCCATTTTTGGAAAATCTTCCCGACCAGGCAACTTAGCTTCACTGGGCCCCGACTAAGTTGTGCACTGCACAGCCTTAGCCCTCTCGGATGTGACCCTTTTTCCTAGAAATGTGCAGTGCACAGTCCCTACCCTTCAGGGCTATTGTCCTATGTAATTCCTGAGTCCAACAGCCTCCCTTGACCTCCAAAATTGCACATTCGTGCCTCTCAATTTTTCTTGAACTGTGCACTTCGCATCTTCAACCCTAAATCCTTTTCATTTCCTATTGGAACTGTGCAGTGTGCAAAAATCCCAACCTCCCTTAGCCTCCAAAACTATGTAGATACTTCCTCTAGTGCCCTTCCCTCAGCTAGAACTCACTGCCTCCTTAAATTGTGCAGTTCTACCCTTCAAGCCTCCCAGCTGCCCAGTCCCCCTTGCCTCCTAAAACAGTGCAATTTGTCCTCTCAAGGCTCCCTCTCGTAGCCTCCACTACCTGCTTGAACTATGAAATTTTGTCCATGAGTGGGTACTGCGCAATTTTTTACCTCAACAAGGACTATTCATGTTGGGATAGGGTCCCTGGGGTTAAGTTTAGTCAAATTTTGGGTTAATTTTTGTATAAAATGTAATTCTCCGCAAAATGTGGAAGCGGAGCGTGAAGCTAGTATGGGTCAAAGGGTCTTTAGTACCTTAGGTGGGTAAGTGATAGAGAGTTTTGAGACTCGCCCATGGTCCGCACTCAGCCTGCAGACCTACCAAGGTCTCCACGCACTTAGCTGGAGGAGCCTTCCTCTTTCACCTAAGTACAGGAAATAGTCCTTTCCTACCTTAGCTTCTTTCCCTTACAAAATTTCTTATCCAAAAGTTACTTCGCTAGACTCACTATGACTTATCCAAGGAACAGTGGCTAAATAGATACTTGTACACAGTCGAGACTGAAGCCTTCTTTTGTTTCTTTCCTTGCGAACCGCATGAGTGGTTGTCTAGCTTAGTGGATAGTCGGGTACGTGGAGGCTTGACAGCCCTATTGTGTGGACCTCGGAAATGGTGAAGCACTTGGAAGCTTCAAAAAATAATATTGCGCGGGTCGTTGATAACTAGATTGATTGTATCTTAGAAGGATTCATCACTGAGCTCGCGATCGATACAAGCATCGGTTATAGTGAAGAAAAGCGCGGGTTCCTCAAGGGACCAAGAGGTAAGTACTTAAAATCCCTGAAAAACTGGATTAAGATGTTGTTGTGTGAAAAACAGGTTATGTCATTACGTTTATGTTTGGGACTACATGAAGAGGAAAACCCTTCAGAAGGAACGAAGAATCAGGCTCTGAATACAGTTCGTTGTTAGGATCTTCTGATAGTGATGACGAAAGAACTATTTTGTGAACATTGCAAAGCGTGATACAGTTGGCAAGTCAGGGTATCGCGGGGATACCCCATCCATCCAATCCACCACCACCTCCACCTCCTCCACTTACACCTACACCTCCACCTCCACATCAACCATTCAACACGATGAACACGATGAATATCTCTATCTTTAAAGGGGTGGGAAGTGAGGGCCTCGAAAAATTCTAGATTGTCGTCGATGTTGTGTGGAAGGCACAGAAAATTATTGATGATAATATGAAGAAAGCGTAGCTGGTAACAACACTGTAGGATAGGGCATTGACAAGATATATCAAGTTTTGTACGGATCAACCAGGCATGACGATGGCAGAGACTCAGCAAGCACTAAACAATGAACTTAAAAACTGTAAGTCTCAGGCACAGTCTGTAATAGAGTTTAAGGAAATACAACAAAGGGTAAATGAGTCTGTGTGGGAATTCGATCAAAGGCTAAAGTGCCTAATCTGGTAGGCTAATATGAAGATCACAGATGATCAACATAGAGATTGCTACATTGCTTCACTATTGCCTCACCTGAGAATGCCATTGTCACAGCAGAAGATAGGAATGCAAGTCGAAGCGATGGAGATCGTGATGAGGTTGGAAACCTCATGAGTGCAAGATACAAATGTTGGAGTACAACAGATTCAGTTGCAGCTGAAAAACCTGCATATGGAATTGTAGAGCTCGAAGACAGGGAAGGAAGCTCAACCTGAGATGCGCGCGGAAGTTTGGTGCATAAAATGTAAGGATAAGGGACATGATAAGGATCAATGTCTTGTTTATCGAAATTACCTGGCTGGGGGAGGTCATGTTCCTTTGAAGCCTGAGAACATTCTGGGACCTAGCGCAGGAGTACCCTTATGGTGCGCTATCTGCCAGATATTTGGGAAGCACACGACTGACCATTGTCACCTCTTGCAAAAGTGTGTGCATACACCGCAACAATTGTTTTGTACCTTCTGTAAATCGGTTGGGTATGATGAGCGAAATTTCCGAAGCTACGAATTAATGATGGAGCGGACCCTTACATATTGGATTTAGGTAGAAAATCAGCCTCAGGATCAGTGCGTAGGTGCAGCGCGCGGAGGATTCCAGGCCTACGGAAGAGGAAGAGGAGGAGGGGCTAGAAGAGTTCATGGACCAATCATTTTCCATAACTGTGCAGAAGCAGGTAATTTTGTGCATGACTTTCAAAACCCAACACATGCATCCTGACAGTATTGCAGATAATTTGATCATGTCATAGAAGATTGCCCGGTGCTAATAGCCAAGATGCAGGAGAAAAAGATGCAACATCCCACGCAAAACATACAGATGATGAAAGTGGAGCCTCTCGAAGAGGACCATGGCATTAATATCGTGACGCGAAGCGATATTACCATGGGAGAAGACAAAGGAAAGCAGCTAGAAACCAAAGGATGGGTGCGCAAGTCTGCCGAAAAAGAGGTCGGATTTGATCTCAACAAGGCTCAGGAAACTTTTATGGAGGCCAAGAAGAACTTTGTTGATGCTTCTACATCAGGAAAACAAGAGAAACCAGTTGGAAACAATGAAGCGCAAGACATGGATCCCTCATTATTGGCTACTTTCCTAAAAACATGTACAAAGTTGTTGTGGGATAAGAAGGCAGTGGAAGGGCTCCAGGAGCTAATTGCTAACTATACGGATAAAATCAAGACTCCTCCTGAACAACGCGATGTAAGGAAATTGGATAAACATAAGAAGAGGACAGGGCGTGAAATGAGGCTGACCACGTAGATTGGGGAATAGAAAATGGATCAAGTGATCCCAAGTCTAGGATCTGATGCGAATGTGCTGCCAAAACAAGCTTTGGAAAGGATGGGGATACCTACACTATAGTGGTATCCTATACAGCTACGCATGGCCAACCAACAAAATATCATGCCTATGGGGTGCTTGTATGGGGTAACAGTAAACATTGAGGGAGAAAGCACTCTAGCCGACTCTGAAGTAATTGAAATAGTGGATGACAACAATCCTTACCCTGGGCTATTAGGAATTGATTAGGCCTTCGACATGAATGCAGTAATTAATCTAAAGAAGTGAAGGATGACATTTGAGAAGAAGACGTTGCAAGTTATTGTACCACTAGATCCTGCTGAGGGAGTGCGCTACACTGAACTAGTCCATGACTATGAAGAGGATGACAATTTGGATCAAATATACAAGATTACTATGTGTGACGAAGATTGGATCACTCCCACTGCAGACGGACGGATCATGTGGGATAGAGATAGCTCCTGTACCTCGGATTCAGATGAAGAACTTGAGCATTGGCAAAATAGGTTGCACAAAGTTTCAACACTACGTTGCAATATGATGACAAAATCGCTTCTGTGTGTATCGACAGAGGTAAGAAATATTCCTCATTATGATGGCTTAGATAATGTTAGCTTGTTTCTAGAGAATTCTGAAAGGGAGGTGCCAGAAGATCGTTGGTTCCAGTCCCTTGATCTGGCATTGTGTGCTACTCCTGCCTGGTGGTGGGGTACGCATAAGGGTAGCTTTGTTGACTAGAAAGAATACAAGTGAATGATGAAGTTAAGGTTCAGGTATGTGAATACCCGCCTGACAGAGAAATATTAAAGAAAGGATGATCCGCGCGAGCATTTGGCATGATGGACTCAAGCTTTGGGGGAGGAACCTAAACCTTAATGGGTACATATCTTTTGTCATACCCTAGATACTATTCCATTGAATTGGTACTTGGAAATGGAGCTACGCCATGGGACGTTCGAGTGGGATGTCCCGAGGGAAAGTTTCTTGTTAACTTTCATCTTTGAGGATGGATTTGCGTGTATTGATGAAGCACTCTAGGAAATTAAAGATGCAATCTTCAGGATGCCTGAGGAACCAGTAGAATGGGTTCAAATGGACTGGAATACACAATTGTGCCATGCATTTGAATGCTAAACATGACTGCAGAATAAGCAGAGGATCCACGAAATATCAGCATCCCAGAGTCTGAGGGATAGCACAAGGTTGAAGCCCAAAGCAGAAAATCTGGATATAACAGAACCTTTGAAGATCAGGCAAGTAAGCATTGGATCAGACGAGCAGCCTCAGTTTGCAAATATAGGTGATTATTGGGATGAAGATACAGTTGATAAAGTTGCGGAGCTACTGCACGAATATCAGGACTTGTTTCCTACCAAGTTCTTAGATCTGAAGGGAATAGTAGGGGATCTGGGTGTAATGAAGATCACTCTAAAGCCTGATGCGAATCCTGTGAAATAGAGACCCTCCCGACTAAATCCAAAATATAAGGAGAAGGTGCGCAAAGAGATGGACAAAATGCTGGAGGTTGGAATCATTGAGCTGGTGGAAGAATCTGATTGGGTGAGCCCTATGGTTGTTCAGGAAAAGAAGCAACAAGATGAAATCAGGATATGCGTAGATCTGAGAAATCTCAATGATGCATGTGTTCATGACCCATTTCCAACACCATTTACAGATGAAGTTTTGGAGAATGTTGGAGGGAAGGAAGCCTATTCGTTCATTGATGGGTTCTCAGGGCACCATCAGATTAAGATCACGCTAGAGGATCGCAGAAAGACCACCTTCACGATGGAGTGGGGATGGTTCTAGTACACAATAATTCCATTTGGACTGAAGAATGCTCTCGAGATCTTCTCAAGGTTTGTAATTGTAGCTTTTAAAGAGTTCATCCATAAATTCTTAGAAGTGTATGTTGATGACTGGATTGTGTTTGGGTTGGTAAAGCGCCACGTTGCAAGTTTGCGCCTTATGTTGGATACTTGTCGCAGATACCAGATCATCTATAATTTGAAGAAATGTATCTTTTGTGTGCCTTATGGAATCCTGCTAGGCCATGTGGTTTGCAAGTAGGGATTAATGGTAGACCCTGCGAAGATAGCTGTTATTTTCAATTTAGAGGCTCCCAAGAATGTAAAGCAGCTGCGCACAACCCTGGGCCACACTGGATACTATAGGAAGTTTATCAAAGCTTATGCATAGATAACTATGCTAATGGAGAAATTACTAAAGAAGGACATGACTTTCTGCTAGGATGAGGAATTTCAGCACAGTCTGGATGTGTTAAAGGAAAAGATGGTGACTGCGCCCATTTTGGTGTTCCCAGACTGGAAGAAATAATTTCATGTTCATGTGGATGCCTCCTGTATTGTGTTGGGTGTGGTATTGACCCAACCAGGAGAAGGCCAGATTGATCATCCTATAGCCTTAACGAGCAGGAAACTATCAAAGGTAGAGAATAACTACTCAACTACAGAGTGCGAAGGGTTGGCGATGGTATACGCGCTACAAAAATTTTGACATTACCTGTTAGGCATGCATTTCAAAATGTACACAAATCACTCCGCTCTCAAGTACTTGGTCAACAAGCCTATGTTCACTGTTGAGGGGGAAGATCTGTAGGTGGTTATTTCTCTTTTATGAATATGATTTTGAGGTGATTTTGAAGCTCAGTCAATTGAATGTGGTACCAGATCATCTATCCAGAATTGAGACAGGCGAAGAACCCACTAGTTTGGAAGAAGGATTTCCGGATGCGCAACTCTTTTTTGTATGTGTCGTAGATGATCACTTCACTGACATAATCCAGTTTTTAACCACTGGTAAAGCCCTAAAGGGATATTCTACACAGTAGAAAAAGGAATCGGTGGTCCGCATAGCTGATTTTTCTGTAATCGTATGAACTTAAGATAGGATCCAATGAAATATTGTGCCAATATATTCTGTAGTTTGAACGATCTAGCATCCTTGCCCAAGCACATGGAGTAGCAGGAGGACACTATGCAGGAAGAGCAACCACGCAGAAGATTTTGTGTGCAGGTTTGTGGTGCCCGACGGTGCATAAGCATTCTAAAGTGTATTACAAGGCATGCAATGCTTGTCAGCGAACGGGGAAACCATCACGAAGGGACGAACTACCCTTAAACCCATATATTTCTTTGCATGTGTTTGAAAAATGGGCGATTAACTCTTTAGGTCCAATACATACACCAGGGAAAAAAGACGGGCACGCAATACATTATTACTACAACTGAGTATTTGATGCAATGGACAAAAGCTCAACTGGTTAAAGACTGTAGCGCTGCTACAGCCACAAATTTCCTTTTTGAGTTTTTCCTAACTCGGTTTGGTTGGTCGAAGATATTGATGAGTGACAGGGGTACGCATTTCTTAAATGAAACAATTGCCGCAATGCTTGAATAATTATGTGTCTATCACCAGAAGAGAATGCCCTATCATCCCCAAGCTAACGGTAAGGTTGAAGCATTCAATAAGATCCTGGAGAACGCGTTGATGAAGGTCTACAACACGAAACAGAATGATTGGGATGTACGCATACCAGCAGTCTTATGGGCATATAGGACAACGTGTAAAAAGTTCACAGGCCAAACTCCGTTCAGGTTGGTATATGGGATAGAAGTTGTGATGCCCATGGAGTATATTGTGCCAAGTTGTGATGCCCATGGAGGAGCGTCTCGCACAAATAATGAAATTGGAGAAAGATAGGTTTTTGGCAGGATTTCACCAGCAAGTGCAAAAGGAGCGCGAAAAGGCTTGGCACAATCAACATATTAAGTAGTGCACCTTCCAAGTAGATGATTTAGTGATACTTTATGATAGAAAATTCATGAAGTTTCCAGTTAAATTTCAAATGCATTGATTGGGGCCATATGTCGTTAAGGAAATTACAGATGGTGGCGCAGTTCAGTTCGCAAAGCTAAATGAAGAATTTTTTCGGGAAAAGTCAATGGTAGTCGATTGAAGCTGTACAAGGGTGATCCTGCCCCTACGCAATGACCACATGATGGCGGGATAGTCTTAGTACTCCAGGCAACTACAAGGAAGTACGGGACTCTAAACTACCCTGCCCAAAAATTGGAAAGACGAAGTAAGGGGACTGAGTGATGGAAGCAAGAAGTGCGTCAGGAGGAGCTGCACCAAGGGGGCTACACCATGCAGGCTGGTGCCATGCAGCAAAGTCAAAAAATAGTCATTGGATGCACTGTAGATGATTGGATGGAAAAATTTCCGTTAAGAGGAGTAGGAAGGCTGCATTTATGGCAAAAATATTTGGAAATCTGCTGCTAAAGATGCATTAATGATATAAAATTGGAGGGAACGATTGGATGTGAATTCAAATTCACCTATAAATCTGGCAGGTTGCCCAACATTCGAACACTTTTCTTTCAACGAGTTTTCCTTAATCCTTGCTTCCAGAGAGATTGATGTATGTCTAAGAATATTTGGGAAGATATTTTGGCAGGACCATAATTTGCCATCCTACCTGAGTGGCGCCGAGAGATCATCTTTGATCGAATGACTGCAACTCGCCCCACAGAAGCCACAAGTTATGAAGCTGCCATGTCTGACGCCGCACCCGTTGAAGCCACACTCGCTAAAACTGAAACCGATGCACCTAGGTCTCCTAGACCTAAGTTGTCTGCTTCCGAGAATAAACAAAAGAAGTCACAGCAAGTTATGGTGAGACAGTCACCATGGAAAAATCCCGCTGAGAAACTCCAAAATGGGAAAATGGACAAGTCTAAACAACCGCATGAACCCCTTGATCTTGAAGAGCTTTGTGAAGGCATTGAGGAGTTGGACGCCAAATAGGGTGAACCTATAACTCGGCTCCTGAAGTATATCCCACCGCAAAAAGGCGACGCAAAGGTATGAAAAGATCCAGATACCGCCAAGTTTATAGTTTCTACACCACTGCTACCGAAGAAGGTAGTGTTTGAAGGCGCGCTATTAGGGCACATTCCCTCGCTCAAGCTAGAATATTGGGATCTGGAAGACCATGAAAATTTCCCATAGCTTGTGCTGAATTAGTATATGACAAATATTTATTATGAAGAGACCAGAGTAACGCGACTAGAGCCAATGAAATGGGTCGCGGGGGTTGAGAAGTCAGGATTGTTGAACATGTTGTAGGTGACGCATTTTAGTAGAACAATCATTAACACAGTCTGTGTTCGACAATTGCTCAACTTGGTACATGATGGGTGTCTCTGGTTGGGAGAACCCATCCCCATTACAGATATGCTAATCCACTGCATCATGATGTTGCCCTACCAAGGGGTCGATCCAATTGAGGCATTTGGAGGAAAAACCAAAGAAAAACAACTCGTAGACCAAATGAAAACCAAGTTTGGCTTAGTGAAAAAGTCGCATGGATATTCCATCTGCTCTATTACAGAAAAGGTGATGTAGTTTGTCGCGTAGATCTTGGCCTACAAGATCATCAGGAAGTGTCGCACGAAGGAGTTTCCGGTGTCGATAATTTCACTTGTTGTACAATATGCTAAGGGTGTGTAGTACAACTAGGAACAATACCTTTGTAAGTAATTTTTGCTAAATTATCGCGAACCATGGGATGAGGGCAAAGCATTCCATGATGCCTGGCTATTGTTGTTGGTTTCCCTAGTCGCGTGGAGGCTGTGAGAAGGCAGCCAATTCCCTCCACAGGAATCTAACTTACCAGACGCTGTGAAGTTTGCTTTGCTATGGGTGACAAAGGACCCTACGAGAGTCATGGAGAAAAAAATGTTTTAGGTCTTGGTTGAGATGGATCTTCGCACTATGATTAGTCAATGGCCGAGGCTATCACCAACTCTATTTGAGCAATTGGAGGCTTATGCAGAGTTCAAGGCGAAGTTTCATAATGTGTCTATCCGCGTGACAAAAGGATCTGAAGAAGACATGGTACAAGTTGCCATACTTGGTGGGTGAGTCTGATGTACAAGAAATGTGGGGAAATGGACAGGGGAGTGGCTACACCCCTAAGATCTGGGTGAGGGTACAAGCAAGGCAAGGGAGATTTCCTCTGCGCAGACAACAGCATCACAAAATCAAAAAGAGGCTGATCAGGCTGCAACTTCAGAGAAAGTTGCACAGCAAATGAAGGAAGATGCTGCCAAGGTGGCTGCTGCTAAGGCAGTTGCTGAGAAAGAGTGTGATGCTAAGGAGACCCACTATCGATGTTGAGGAGCCTGCTTTTCAGCATACCGTGGACAAGGAGGAGTCCGATGTTGCAGGAGGCAGGGGCAAGAAGCAGGGCACCCCATTTAGAGTATAAAAGCATTCCAATGAGACAACTTCAGGACCTTGAAAAAAGCATAAATTCAATAGAAATGTGCATGTCAACCTGATGGTCCTCACTGAGGGGGGACTTGGACGAAATCTGGAAAAGGTCTACGACACCACAACAAAACTGTGGACGCAATTTGGGTAGAAGTACAAGCAGGTGTTGGGCAATGTGCAAAAGGATCTGCGTGATCTACAGAATCAAACGGGGCACTGCAAGTGAGCGTGATCCAGGCAAGTGGGATTAAGGCGAGCCTGCAGCAAGAAAGCGTGATTGTTCTAGATACAGATCGAACTCTAGATCTCAGAGTCATTCAATTACTAGAGGGGACCTTGCACACACAATCTGAGGAAGTGAACACTCAATTGTCAAAGTTCAAGGACCTGGGGGTCAATCTTGTGGCACTTCCTATTCAGACCCTCCATGAATTACATCAAGGAGTATCCAACGAGCTCAGGGTCAGGGAGTAGCGCGCGCTACTAGTGATCAATGAGGTTAAGACCAACAATGAGCATATCTTTGCAAAAAAGGTGCAGGCGCTTAAGGAGAAGGAAGAAATGGCCACGCGCAGCCAGAAATTGGAAGCAGCAATTACACAGGCATGTAATATGCTGCCAGAACTCAACATTTCCGAAGACGCAGAGTCAGCAACAAAGATTCAGAAGTTGGTTGCAGCCATTAAGGAATCAAAGGATGAAATCGGTTGAGTCAGATTTGAACTTCAGTTGCAGATCTCAGAGTTACAGTTGAAGTTGCATCTGACCACTCCGCCATAAGTCTGGGAATAGCACGAAGCAATATTTAAAGAGGGAATGGCCACTTTGGACACATCAGTCAAGGACTGCACAGATATCTTCAAGTAGGCTATGGAACTTTGGACATCTCTGCAGGAGGACCACACTCTGCAGAAGATTGGTACAGATATAAGGAAAAACTAGTAGCAGTTTGACGAAATTGGGTCGACTACACACACTTTAGCGCCAGTCCAGCGCTTCGCTCATCTACAAGAAGGACAACAGCTGCAGATAGCAATTGAAGAGCTACAATGTAAAGAGGGCATATTAAGGGCCAGGACACAACCATGGACAGAGGAAGCAAGTTGGCTCACTCTATCAATTCAAGAGAAGTTGAAGACCATCCAACAAACGCAAAGGATGATGGGCCTCGCAGTGGAAGTCCCTACTACAGAGAATCTGGTCAAATAAGTACAGCAGGCCGTGGTGCAAGGTACTACTGATTTGCAGGTTCTAAAGATGGAGTTCCATGAAATCCATAACAATATTCTAGCGCCAGCCAAGTGACTCGAGGATGAGTCACCCAATTTGTGTTGGGGGCTTGTTGCGATAGGGTCCCTGGGGTCAGGTTTGGTCAAATTTTGGGTTAATTTTTGTATAAAATGTAAAGTCTCTATGAAATGTGGAAGCAAAGCATGAAGCTAGTATGAGTCAAAGGGGCTTTAGTCCCTTAGGTGGGTAAGTGATAGAGAATTTTGAGAATTTCCCATGGTTTGCGGACCATGGTATTGTAAGTGAAACGCTATATATAGATAAGTCATAGCGAGTATAGAGAAGTAACTGTTGGATAAGAAATTTTGTAAGGACAAGAAGTTAAGGCAGGAAAGGTCTGCTACCTGTACTTAGGCGAAAGGGGAAGGCTCCTGCAGATGAGTGCGCAAAGACCTTGGTAAGTCTACATGCTGAGTGCGTGGGCCCCTTCAGCTGAGTGTGCAGGGAAAAGAAGTTTTTAGTTGAACGATTATACTTAATAAAGACAGTTATGAGCCAATTATGATGCATATGAGTCTTATTTATTACTTCTACAAGTTTTTGTATCTTCGCTCTGTGTTATGATTTATATGAATTAATGCTTATTTGTTGCGCAAAAATAGTAGTATGTAGTATTTATGCATGTTAAGAATAATTAAGAACCTTCGCGAAGATCTGGAAGTTGTTTAAGTGCATTTACAGTAATTGTTTTTTCGGAAGGGTTAAGGGTGCATGAAAGTAGATCTAAGTCATAAGGACTGCAGGAACCTATCACACAAACCTCTAGATGTAGAAACCTGCTTCCGTCATCCTCCAATACTGCTTCAGGTGAGACTGCAGCCTGCACTACGCAGGTTGTTGCCGAAAGGGCCAGCAGTTAGGGTTTTGTTGGTTGGTGCGGATAACATTGAGCCTGGGTCAGGCTTCATCAAGCCAATAGTGTAGAAATATCCCTCAACCTAGCCTAAGATATGCACTACACAGTCTTAGTGATCAACCTCTCTCCCTGTCTATTGAGACTGTGTAATGCACAGTCACTAGGCCCTTTCTCCTAGTTTGTGACTTGTCCCAGGATCATTTCATGGATAATAATGCATCATCTTAGACTAGGGAGTTTCCAGATTGATGGCAACTTGTCATGAGTGAATTGCAGGAACAATTACATTATCAATTCATGGAGAGATGATGAGGAAGGAGAAGGAGGGAAGTGTGCCTAAAGACTCTCTTGCAGCTGAAATCACAAGTGGATCTATCAAGAGGAAGGAAAGGGACACAATTTTGCAACTACTATTCAAGACTTAAGATCATTGAAGACTCTGCATTACCAAGCCATGCGGAGGAAAAGAGAAAGCATATCCAATAAGACATCTAGCACTCAACAGAAATAGTGACATGACATTTCCACATCATCAAGCAATCCATGTTAGCAGTTTCATGTCATTTTATTTCATGAGTAGTCATATGCCACATCACTATTGTGGACCAAGTATATTGTATTCAAATGTATTATAAAGTGGAAGTCCAAAGGACACACATGAATATGAAGAGTCATGTAATTTGAAAATTCATAGGAATTTGAACAATCATGAGGATAGTCAAAGTGTCACAAGGGGAAATCATCACCCCTTGGTTATATATACCCCATCATTGAATGAGCAAAGCACTTTTCACCTTGGCTCCTCCCACAAGGCATTAGAGAGATTAGATAGCTCTTTGAGGAGCAAGGAGTGGCTCCAATGTCCCACTACTGGGGCTAGTGATGTACATTGTAAACATGTGTCTTGGAACTTTTTCTTAATAACAGAAGCATTTCAATGCAAACACGTTCTTCATGCATGAACTATGAATGTTTGTAAGACTATTATGTGGCCGTTTATATTTCAAGTTTTCTTTCACATGTACTAAGACAGTTGAACTATTTTAGTTATTTTAGTGCTTATTTTATTGAGAATGTATTGTAATGGTTGTTATCACTATCCCATCCCTGTGGACTATTCTGTAGGATACTAGACAAATATTTCCTTGTTTCTTTCTTATAACAACTGTCGTATCCACTGTGGACTATTCTGTTGTTAGATGGATCCTTCTGGTTCATGTGTGTCTCCTCCTAGGTGGTATTGTTACCTCTCACTTAGAGGCTTACTTCTCTTTCCCCTTTGCAGTAGAAGAACCTCGACATAGTTGCAACTGCACACTCACTAGGCACACTTCCCTTGTTTTTTTAAGACCATTGCATCACTCTCTTGTGCTGACAACTAGAGACAAGGAAGATATTTAAGGATTTGGAAACTAAGCCTTTATACTAGATGGGAATCCTACACCAAACAGTGTGAGGTTTGATTGGGATTTCATATCGGGGAGATCCCCTTAATGTTGGCGGGTCCAGCACCATCAACACAACCAAGATAATGGTGGATCGAAAACCTTCACATAATTTTTTATGGGAAATTTATTTTAATTTCTAGCTTGCAACCAAGATTTTGGTGGATCGAAAACCTTCCCATAATTTTTTATGGGAAATATACTCCGATGGAAATTTCAGTTACATAGAAATGTAAGTGTGTGAAGATGGCTATGGGTTTTTTTTATTCAGTGCATGTCAGTGACCATACCTCTCTACTGAATAGATCTATTGTGGCTGCATTATGCACTTATTAGACATGGATTTTGACTGGTGTTCTCTAAATTATAAGGCCCAATAGATTGATTTATAAAGGGTCAATTGGGAAGGACTATGTACTGGAATAATAAATCTCAAAATGTAGCTTCACATATCTCCTAACATGTCTGTAAACACCATTTCCACCACCAATTCCTTTCTGGATTTTATGAAGGTGAATGTTGTTGCACGCCATCTATCCTATAAGATATTCTTTTACACCATGTTGCTTCTAGCATTCCTCTTGTCTTTTCTATTCATTTTCACTATGGTGATTACTCTGGATGATTTTGAGGACTGCACTTCGATTGGTAACAACATACAACACATGGGTTTTTGATTCATTTCTGCAAAAAATTATTTGGGATTCTTTTAATTTTGGGGCTTATTTTGGATGTGCACATCCTCTTTTCATAGATTCAATGTGGAATGTTTAGTAAACTTTGGGGAGAAGACTGTTTGGTTAAGATCATTTGGTGAAATTTGTGTAACAGACAATTGTTTGTATTTGGGTTATTTTTGTGCAGATTCTTAGGGAATATTGGGACCAAGGCTTTTGAGGAGGGAAAATTCTTCACCTGTAATTCATGCCAACTCTCCTATTTGTCGATCAATCAGGTGAAAAATAGGTCTCCGATTCATAAATACATGACTAATTTGTTTTAAATCTTATGCTTAATTTGGTTCTCTTTTTTTTATTCTTATTACTAGCTTTGGCTTGATTTGGTTAACTTCAATTGATTGTGTTTTTAGTTGGCGTTTACAATCTAGAGTGGTTCCTTGAGTTTGTTCATCCTTTAGGCTCAGGATTTAATATATTTAGCTTCACTGGCTTTCTATTTTTTATCTCTTAAGTTCACCCTAGGCATTTAATGGCATGTCATACATGAAATCATGACTCTATAATTGTTGAAGTTTCTCTCCAAGCTAACAATACAAGTCAAACTCTATCAAAACTACTCCTCAGAATCGGACTACATTTTGGTCAGTAAGTTACCTGATTTTTATTAATTTAGGTTAGTTTCTTTTGTGAGTGCATTTTTCCCGACCTTTTACTGGGATGAGTTATTGTCAAAGTTTGTGCTCATCCAAATTGCTAGTCGAGTCTCCCATTTGAGTTTTTATGATGTTTGTGAAGAGTTGTTGCTGAGTTAAATTCATGTGATATTGTTTTCACATTGTATTTATGGTTCCATAAAAGGGAATAATTTAATATGTTTGCCAATTATGTAATGGGTTATGTTACTCATTAAGGTTTTTAAATCACTGACATTTGAAGATGGCACATGTATGGTGCGGAGAATGACTAAAGAGATTTTTGGTGTCCTCCTTCAAGCAAACAATAAAGCACTCTTAGGATGAATGGTAGTTCTAGAATATTTCAATGATCTAGTTGTTGAAATGAGAGCTCATCATTATGATCCCATGACTTACATCACTCAGCTCTGGGTTACAAACCATGATAATGCTCAATCTTGGAAAATTTTCTCAGACCTATGGTTCAATGCCTAAGTCCTTCAGGCCCTTGCTAGGGTTACAAACCCTAAACACTCACAACCCTAAGAATGGCTCAATACTTTCTTCCAAACTATAGGTACAAATATCAATCTAGTTCATTTAAGAAGAGATATATTATCAACCAAAAGTCATCATCATGGACAGAAAGTGACATCATCAGTAGTAGCTTCTTTAATGTTGTTTATGATGCTTTAATTACCAAGAAATTTTTCTTAGTTATCCAGAGTACTCAAAACTTTAATGGTTTATATATTTTTAAACTAAGTAGCAAAAAAAAATCCCAATTTGCTCAAAATTAATAGACTTTTTTCCAAGTCCAAGCCAAAATCCTACTTTTTCAAGCCACATAACATCCTACATCAGGGTATAGACTAAAAAACCTATTTATTTCAACAACGCATTCACAAAACGTATATTTCAACTATATTTTTACACAATTTTTACCAAATATACCTAATACTACACTCAAATAGACAAAAAAATATTATGTCAAAAAGGACATTTTTTTGTTGACTGCATAATTGTTGTGTATGGGTGTATTCACACTAGAAAAAATTGTGTAGTCTTATCTTCCTATATGTTGTTTCTAAAATGTTTGCACAAATATGACATTTGTTCTCAAATGGGAGTTGAGCCTTCTCTTTTACAAACAAAGTTCTGAAAAGAGTTGGAAGTAAAGAGTTAACATATGAGTTTCATCTTTGAATGCAAAAAATTGAAGATGAGTCAATGCTCAATTTTGACAATGGATAAATACCATGCACATGATGAGAGAATAGCCAATGAGAAGATCTTTCTTGAATATGCATGTCCATGTAATGATTTTCATGGTGGAAAAATGAGAAAAAAAAGTGTGATTTTTCCACATATGCTAAAATATAGGCATAGTGGTATAAACCCTTTTCGTCAAAATTGTTATCCAAACAGGATAGAATTGCATAGCATGCGAGATTTAGAAGCATCAAGTTTGAAAAAATGTTGACCATTTATCAAAATACATAGTCCATGTTTAGAGAAACTGGTTTTCAATCCAGACAGAATTTGGCACGTAGTAATGGTGTTTTGACGTGTTTTCCATCTCTGACAGGTTTCACTCGGAAACACAAACTGGCAATCACTTTTTTCTTTACCTATGAATAGAACTCAGGGCAATTTGGTTTATTCATTTGGTTTTGTGGTTGTTTTAAACCCTATGTGTATGATCTTAAAGGCTTCCTTATTGTCTCCAAAATGAAGAGAAAACCTAAGTCAAGGCACCCACAATGTTCTGTTGGGAGGGGAGGAGGTCTTTGTAATGTCTCAAAAAATTCACATTCGTTGGAGTTTCCTCTGGCTAATAGCATTGTGTTTAGTCAATATGTAATATATATCTTTAGTAAAATATAGTTCTATTAAAAATCATGTTCAAGCTTCTTTTTAGCTTCTACTATTCTATATGTTTATTGAAGAGGGTTCTTCTTATCTAACCCATACATTATTTGTCTCTACAAAACCTTTAGATGATAGTTCAGAGGAGAGTGAAGTTGACACAGATGAAGAAAAGCAGAGATACTATTCTATGTATGATACCTTATTATTATCTTTAAAATCAAGTTGTGGATGTTTTTCCAATGTTTATGATAAGAGGTAAGTTTCTGGGGTTTAGAGTGTACAATTTAAGGGGTGCTTATCATAGTCATTGTTTAATAGAATAGATCGTTAGCCTTATACACAAAGGGCTTATTTTGCTTTCAATCATATAGTCTAGTTCAATTAATATTATTCTAAAATATGAGGACAATCGCCTTAAATTGTTGTAATATATAGTGTTTTATTGGTTTTTTCTAGCTAGCAGTAGGCTTTACTATTCGTTTTGTTTCTTCTCTTTTCTCTTTTATGCTTTTTCTATTGAAAGGCATTTTGTTAATATGGAGGGACAACAAAATTGAATATTTTGTACATCAACCACATAAGTGCAATGATCAATCCCTTCTTTTCTTCAATGTAGACCTTTATCAAGTGGGATATGCCTACTGTGATTGGAAGCTAGGTCATTGTTGTTGTAAGTGCCCCCACTAATGCAGCCTGACTGACACAGTTAATGTTAATTGATTAGGGACTAGCTGACCAACTATAGTCAATCAAAATTTTCTCTTGCTCTACTATACAAAATAAGATATATCACTTAGGATGTCATGTGTGGACTAATTTTCTTATTTCGTTGTAAAGCAAACACCAGCATCCATCTCCCATATTCTCTGTAAAAAAACATTTGCAATTAATAATAGCTTTATTCCTTGTCTCTTTTGCAAATTTTGATTCTTGATATTTATTTGTTTCTGAATGTTTAGTAATGTTCTAACTGATATATGGTTTGGGGAATTCATTTAGTTAGACATGGGAAATACTCTAAAATTACAAAATATTATAGTTAGTACATGAACATAAACACTACAAACAACCATAAATTTAACTTCACATGTATGTTAAGTGCAAGCAGAGAAAACAAGGTGGTGTCACTAGTGTAGAAGAAGATGAGCAAGACACCAAACTTGAGTCTAAAAGTGATGTTTCAAGTGATGTCAAAGTGGAAGAAGTTGGTAAGGAATGTTTCTATTTTAGAATAGACATGTCTTCATCCAATGAATTGTGCCATTTGAGTGTTCTGTTTGTTATTGTTTGTTATTGCTTTTGCAGTTTAACTTTATAAAACCTAGTAATTTGCTAGTCATTATGTTCTAAATTCTTTTGATGTTTACAAACTTCCAAAGTACAATAAGGTAAATTGTGTCTTCTTGTTCTTTATTTCATACAATCTAAGGGATTCTTGTCACATGCATTGTTGCTTCCCTATCTAGTGCAAAGGACTGTTGCTTTAAGTTCTTACTCATTATCTGTTGGGATTTGTAGTTAAATTTAGACGTAGTTGTAGTATGATGGATAAAGTGTGAAAATTTCAAGTCATAGGTGACTAATATCCATATGATCTCAATCAAACAATTAGAGTGTTGAATCTAATTAATATTGGAATTAAAATTCAGGCCATATCATCAATCACACAATAGCTAGAAATTAAATAGTGGAAGCATAACAATTAATTTCGCACACACAAAGGTGATTAATCCAAATTAGTTTTTCATTCTTTCGAAAAAGTTACAAGGAAACCTCCACATTCTGTCCAGAAAACAACACTACATGGTTACCAAAATCACTCTAGACTTGAGCTTTTACAGGTTTCTTAAGAGGTACAACTATCGAAAAAAACAGAGACAGACAACATTATGTTGAGGGTTGATTCAAGGGTTTATGGAGGGGTTGTACAATCCATACAAGTTCCCAATTAATTTCAAAAATTTTGTTGTAACTTGTATTGTTTTCTGTGTGGATTGTTTTCCTAGTAGGGTAGTCCTTGTAAGCTTTGATATTATTTTAATGAAAAGTTGATTTGAAGGGAAAAAATATTTGTGTGCATGTGTGGTTTCATTTTCTTCCAATATAATTTTATTTTGCTAATTAAAAATTATAGTGAGTGCATATTATTCAGTAAGCTAAATTCAAAATTTATTTTTAGCAAGGAAATTACTAGGAAGTAATTTTCCAATTTACTAGGGTTAAAAAATTTAACAGGATCTTAGTGATCTAGTGTTAGAGCTAGTCACTTTTGATGATGGTGATCCTCTTGAGGGGTCATCCACACCAACAGATGCACAAATTGGATCAGATATTAAAGAGGAGGAGGAGGTTGGAGGAGATAGTAGTGCCAGTGATGATTTTGACGATATCAACATGGAGGACTACAGACAGTCATGAGCTATGAGATTCTTCTATCTATGGTTCTATTATCTACCCTATTTTGTATTTTCCATTGGAATTTTCACCTATAGTAGCACTGACTCAGTATCTATGTAATGCATTTTAATTTTGATGACTTAATAAGAGAACTGCAGTTTATGGTTCTAATTTCTTATGTGTTTGTCATTTGATTATTATATTACAAGAAGTAACTAGTTGTATGATCAAATTTGTATCATGTAAATGTTCTAGTTTCTAACAAAATTTGAATCTTTATGTCTACATTTCATTTTTTTCATATATAATATATATATATATATATATATATATATATATATATATATATATATATATATATATACTTTGTCCTCCGTGTCCTGTTGTTGGGGCTGCCATGTCTCATGTTGGAGTCTCATTTTTACAGTGTCCTCCATGTCCTGTGTCATTATGTCTTATGATTTCAGAAGTGGGTGATGAGATTCTTTCCATTTAGTGATTGTTTGTCATGGTGTTTGTGCTACCTAACTGACCCAGTGTTGGAGATTTTCTTATGACGCCTCTTGTGATCCCTTCTCACGGAAAGCATGAAACCAACATGTTATGGACAGTCTTGTGCCTCCCCATACCTTAAGCTATCCATGACTGCTATAAAAATACCATTGATGGTAAATATAGAAGGCAAGCTTACAAACCTGAGGCCAGTGACCTCCTACTGTTACACTATGTTGTCTATGGTTCATATAGGAACTCCACAAAGAATTTGTAGAAAGAACAAAAAAAGTTCATATGATAAACATGAACATGCCCTAATCAAGATTAATAGTCTTCACATGATACTCCATTAGCATTTTCCATTGCCAAAAACAAACCTCCTCATATTCACCTCCTAATAAATAACTTGTGACAACTCTTGGTCTTCATCCTTCCACTCCCTGCACACTTCATGTTTGCTCCCAAAGGGTTTAGGCAAGAGAAGTGTCTCCCAAAAAAGAAATGATTGAGGAGACATCTCGACAAATAATTCTGGTTTTGCAAAATTTTAAAATTTCATTATTTTTTTTTGGTTCACCGCCTTTCAGAATTTACTTATTTTCAATTATATAGTTATATCTATGCATTTGGTTCTAAAATGATTCATATATCCGTAATAAATGATCCCATAGCATATACCATTTGAGTTGATCATGGCGTTTTTATTCTAGGACAGATGCACATTTATATACAGTGTTTTGTGATTCTATCCTGGTCAAGCCCAAGAAAAGTATCTATCTCAATATATAGCTCAATTGGGCCTAACAATTAAGAGCTTATTTTTCCTCCATGGACATGATAGGTTTCAATCTGGAGGGCAGTAGGGTATGTACACCTTCATAGACTAAGCAGTCAAATTGCTGCACAGATTGGGCGTCCCATAGACCAAGGGGTTTCCTATGTCAATTTGGCATCTGGTTAGGGTGTGACCTCAAGTTAGATCATTATTAATAGTATAAACACTTGACCAATTAATGATTTTCCTATATTCCAACTATTCATTGCATTCTGTACAATTTTATTCATCAGTCTTTAGTCCTTGTAGTTTTGTGACTTCCATGCCTATTGGATCCCAATGAAAACATGTATCTTTCAGAAGGCATTATCGTGAATCTTATAGATTGCTTCTCTTGTTGAAGTGTCATATTTTATTGGTATTGGCATGATTCTCATAAAATAATTTGCTCTTTTGTATCTTGAAGCTTGCTAGAATTATACCTGATAGTTTGCAGGGCATGCATAAGTGTTGATGGTTAACAAAGAAATAACCTTTAAAACATAAGTGATGAGATTTTTGGTTTGAATTTTGATGTACTTTATGTGAAGCACATGTGATGATAAAATTTTGTTTTTGGGTGTTCATTGGGTAGGTACAAAACCAATGGAATCCAGTGAGGAAGAGATTATAGAATCAGAAGATCATCAATATATAGAAGGGACAGCTGGGCAGTTAGCTATAAACGATGAAGATGATACAAATGATAACGATGAAGATAGAGAAAATAATGAATCCTCTATGAGAATTAGGTAGGATTATTTTTTTCCTTCCTAGATTGTCAAGGTATCTCTATTCGTACAAATATGATATGAGATGCTTATGCTACATCGTATGTCTACCTATTTTAGAATAAAATGCTTCCTTATATATGTCAATAAGAAAATCATTTATGTATTATTTTATGCAAGAAGAGTGGTTTTATTATAGTATCCACCATGAAAAAAATGGTGATAAGCCTAGCCATTAAGTGTAAGGTACAAAACGTTGCCCTACAGGCTATAAAAAATAATAATGTTCTGCCTTGAATATGAAAAAAAAAGAGTGACAAAAGCATAATAAAATCATCGGCTTGCCAGCATGAATTATCACATCAGGCAGTAGGAAGCAAAATTCTAGCATCAATAGATGATTCATCTTTATCCTTCAGGGTTGGGCCCTAGCCCTTAATTGCAATTTCTGGATACATCTGTAACTGCAAATTGAGGGTTGCCTTTTCAGAAACAAATGACACTTTTTAGAGCACACACATGAGAAGATGGGAGATTTTTTCCAAAAACTTGTGCTATTTGGATTGCATGTGTAAATTAAAATTGGCCAAAAATGGACAACTTAGGATGGGTCTCATTTTCAAGTGAATAATAAGCTAACCCAATGTGTATTTCCCCTTCAAAATTGTTAAAGGACTCCAAAAATTAACTCTACTGATAAATATAGAAAAAATATGGTGCCCAATTAGAGTTGGGTATTACATCATTAACTCCTCCCTAATCACCATTATTTTTATTTTAAATCGAGCATTCCTTAAACTTAAAAGTTATCATGCTCAATGATTTTGTGAGGCATGTAATTTCTTCTTTAGTTTCACAACACAAGCCTTTAAATATATATATATATAAACTATGTCCTCCATGTCTTGTTGTTGGTGCTACCATGTCTCATGTTGGAGCTTCATTTTTACAGTGTCCTCCATTTCCTGTGTCATTATGTCTTGTGACTTCAGAAGTGGATGATGAGATTATTTCCATTTAGTGGTTGTGTGTCATGGTGTTTGTGCTACCTAACTGACCCAATGTTGGAGATTTTCTTATGATTCCTCTTGTGATCCCTTCTCACAGAAAGCATGAAACCAACATGTTATGGACATTCTTGTGCCTCTCCATACCTTGGTCCATACATGACTACTGTAAAAATACCATTGATGGTAAATATAGAAGGCAAGCTTGCAAACTTGAGGCCAATGACCTCCTGCTGTTGCACTATGTTGTTTGTGGTTTGTATAGGAACTCCACAGAAACTTTGCAGAAAGAGAAACAAAAGTTCAGATGATAAACATGAACAGGCCCTAATCAAGATTAATAGTCTTCACATGATACTCCATTAGCATTTACCATTTCCAGAACAAAGCTCCTCCTATTCACCTCCTAATAAAGACCTTGTGACAACTCTTGGTCGTCATCCTTCCCCTCCGTACACATTTCCTGTTTCCACCCATAGGGTTTAGGCAAGTACCATCCCGACAAATAATTTTGGTTTCGCAAATTTTTAAAAATTCAATTTCTTTTGTACACCACCTTTTGGAATTTACTTATTTTCAATTATTAAGTTATATCTATGTATTTTATTCTAAAATTATTCATCTATCTGTAATATATGATCCCATATGATATATCATTTGAGTTGATCATGAAGTTTTCATTCTAGGACTAGTGCACATTTATATACAATGTTTTGTTATTCTAACTTGGTCAAGCCCAAGAAAGGTATCTATCTCAATGTAAATCTCAAGTGGGCCTAACAGTTAAGAGTTTATGTTTCCTCCATGTACATCACAGGTTCCAATCTCGAGGGGCATAGGGTATGTACACCTTCATAGACTAAGTAGTGAAATTGTTGCACAGAGTGGGTGTCCCACAAACCAGGGGTCTCATATGCCAATTTCACATCTGGTTAGGGTGTGGACTTAAGTTAGATTATTATTATTATTATTATTATTATTATAAACACTTGGGACTAATTAATGATTTGTCTGTATTCCAGCTATTCATTCCTTTTTGTACAAAATTTTTCATTGTTTTTTAGTCCTTATAGTTTTGTTACTTCCATGTCTACTACATCCTAATGAAAACCTGCACCTTTCAGAAGGCATTATTGTGAATCTTACAGATTGCTTCTCTTGTTGAAGTGTCATATTTTTTTGGTATTGGCATGATTCTCGTAAGAGAATTTTCTTTTTTGTGTCTTGCTGTTTGCTATAACTATACTTGATAGCTTGCAAGGCATGCATAAGTGTTGATGGTTAACAAAGAAATAACCTTTAAAATATAAGCGATGAAATTTTTGGTCATAATTTTGATGTACTTTATGTGAAGCACATGTGATGGTAAAATAAAAAAATTGGGTGTTCATTAGGTAGGATCTAATGAGGAAGAGATTTTAGAATCAGAAGAGGATCAAGATATAGAAGGGAGTTAGGGACATTTGGAAAGTTAGTTGTAGACGATGAAGATGATGTAGAGGATGCTTGATCCATAAACTATCATGGATATTCCACTGGACAGTTCGTCACAATAGATCTAATAATATTATATTAAAAATATGATATTCTACACTATTACAGTTTTATTTAATTTCTAGATCTGTAAAATTAATTGTAATTAGTGCATGCATGTAAAAGTAAATCAAGAAGAAAAGTAGAGAATGAAAAAATAAGCTCACACACACATAATACACAAGATATGCTCTCTGGGAAACCCTTTCGGGAGAAAACCCAGCTGGAAGGTGAGGTTGCTTCACTCTCTTTCTCTGTCTGGAAATATGGTTGTAGATACAAAGAAGTAATGTTTGTGGCCCGTGGGCTGCTACAGTGCATAAATCCTCTCTGTGTGCTCTACCTCCTATCTCTCCTAGATATCTTTGCTCAACTATGGAACAAAATTCTCTCGAAAGAATGGAATGCCTCTACCTCCTAGTGGCCTGGTTATAACACAACCTGATAGCCTACTAGTGGTTAATTTTGACTACATCAACTCTTAACTAGAGTTACAAAATAGACTCTTCTAGAGTCTTTTACATCACAAACATGTGGCTAGCCACTTTTCCATGAATAATGGGGTTGATGTGGCATCCTTTCGAACTATAGGTGTGAAAATAGGAAGGTCAACTTCTGAGTGGCATAACTTTTGCATACGAGCTCCAATTGACGCCATTCGTATGGCGTTGGAAAGCTCTCTGTGTGTAAAATAGCATGAAAAGGTGCTACATTAAAGAGACAATTGTTTACCCCCAAAAAACGTCATTTGATGCCTCAAAATGCTCCCGAAAGGTTTCAGACCCCGTTTTGTCGGATCCCACTAGTAAAAACAGTCTCGTGAGCTAATTCCTCCACTTTTTCCACTCCAAATGCATTGAGATGGATGACAAACAATATAATAATCCAATTCGGATCACACCTCCCCATTTTGGGAGGCTTTTGGTCCCCAAAATATTTTATTGAATGAGGTGAGGAAATTTTTTCTCCACCTTCTCTCTAGTGTACCATTTAGCTTTTCTTGGAAGTTGTCCCTTAAACCTAATCTTCCAAAGGTCTTGTTGCCCTTGTCTTGTAGTTCTATACCTCTTTTGTAAAATTGTATCTTTTTTCAACTCTTCCTGAGCGTCTAGTGCCAAGTCCTCCACATAAGGTAAGACATGTTCCTCTTCCTAATCTAGCATGGAAGGCTCATATAGCTATTGGGTTGTGTTATATTCTTTCCACGACTAGCCCCCCTAACTAGTCCATGGTTTTGTGCATGGTTTTGTTCATGGTTTTGTGCACGGTTTTCGCACATGGTTTTGGACGCGATGGTTTTCGGTCCATGGTATTGGATGCTTCAGAATGTATATATATGTATTGTAACATTGAAAGGAACATAATGAAAAATCAATCTTGTAGTCCCAGTTTTGAGATCCATGGGAAATATCTGTGTATATTTGTTTTATGTGTTATTCTCTCGCCATTGTTTATTTTATGTTTTAGAATTCGTATGCAGGTAATTTCTGTACGGGGTTAAAACCTACATTTGGTATCAAAGTTGTTTTGGCTTCAAGGGGAAGCCTTTGTTGCTAAGGGGTTTCGCTTGGGCCTATGGTAGACCCTGTTCAATGGGAGATCTACGGGATCGATTCTGGTGGTGAAAGAAGATGGCAAGTAGTGGAAAGATAGAGATCGAGAAATTTAATGGTCAAAGTTTTGAGTTGTGGAAATTCAAGATGGAGGATCTGTTGGTGGATAAAGATCAGTGGATCGCAATAGATCCGAATACTAAACCAATGGGAGTGTCTAATGAAGAATGGAAGAAGTTGGATCAGAAGGCAAAGAGCACAATATGATTGTGTGTTTCAGATTCAGTATTGCTGAACGTATCAGGGGAAGCTACGGCGAAGGTGTTAGGTCCCTATACTACTATTGTAACCTCTTATTGTTATTAGTACAACCCCCTTATTATATTTTTGTGCCCATGTAGTCCCCATATTGTTATTATTATGTCCCATAGAAGCCCACTATTGTTATTATTATGCCCTTACATTATTATTGTTATGTCGGCTCTGATTATATTATGACCCATTAGACTCCTATATATAGAAAGGAGGTCTTATCATTTGTATCATCTAAGAATTGTTCATTTTTGTAATGTAAATGGGGTTTCCCCTTCAAAGAGGCTTATTTATAAGGTGTTCATCTATCTTTTCTATCTTTTTGTGAGCTGGTTTCATAACATTTGGTATCAAAGCTTGGATTCTAGGGTTTCGCTGCTCCAAACAGGTCTTCATGCAATGTTCTCTATAACTTTTTTTATGCGATGTTTCAGAAGCTAAAACAAAAACCCATTTGAGCCGAAATCGTTCTGAACCTCAGCTCTGAATTTCAGAGCTTGTCTCACTATATTTTCGGAGATATGATCTGAGAAAATTAGGGTTTTTGCAAGCTCCAGAATTCCATCTCAAACAGGGCATCGTGGAATTTTCACTATAATTGTTTGTCTACAAAGTTTCAAAACCTGAATTTAAAACCCATTTGAGCTAAAATCGTGGTGAAGTTCGAGCTGAATTTCATATCTTGTTTTGCTATATTTTCGGAGATACAGTCCAAGACATTTAGGGTTTGTGCAGGCTCCCGAATTACATCCCAAACAAGTGACCTGGGAAAAATCCTCATAACTTTCTCTCTAAGCATCATATTGAAATTTCGTCAGAAGATATAGAAAGAGGACAGGCTGTATTTTTCTATGTATCTTTTTCAGATGCAAAGTTTGAAACAATGACACGTGGAACTTCATACAAGTTCGCTCTTCTTAAAAGGTATATAATCAGGTCATCTTGGGAGATTGTGCATAACTCTTTCTTGGAGAATCCAATTGCGATCAGACTTACGGAGTTAGAAATATGACTCAGAGGGCTATTACAGACCAAAATTTGAGAACTTAAAGATACGAAATTACAGAGTTATAGCCATTTCAAGATCAAGCTCCTAAAATCAAGAAAAAGTGAGATGAGGAAGTTTGATGGCAAGGATCCGGTAAATTGGATACTATAGATGGAGAAATATTTTGATCTACATGGTCTACCACTGTTACAAAAAGGTACGTATTACATCTAATTATTTAGAACCGAATCAATTTTTATGGTATAAAGGCCTTTGTTCTCGTAAACCACTTGTCACGTGGTCAATTTTCATAGAGGAAATGATAGCACATTATGAGGATACAAAGAGAAACACCTTCTTTATCCAATTGATAAATCTCAAACAAAAGGGTTCAATGGTAGAGCACATTGAGGACTTCCAAAAATTGAATATAAGGATAAATGATATTCCAGAGAAGAAAATGGTTGATGTCTTCAAAGGGACTTTAAAGGATAACATTCAACATGAGGTTTGTCTTTGGGAACCTAATTCATTGGAGAAGGCATTCAGGTTGGAAAGAAAAATTGAAAGAGAAATTATGGAAACAAGGAATCCTACCACTCACGACTATAAGTATGGAAGTGTTTTTTCTCCTAGCCTTCCACAATCGACAAGGTTTACACCACAACAACTGGAAGAAAAAAGAGAAAAAGGGCTTTGTTACAATTGTGATAGCAAATACACTAAAGGTCATAAGTGTGCTAAGAAGAAATTATTTTACATAGATTATGAAGGGAAGGAAGAAAAGGATCAAGAAACATCAAAAGAAGAGGATATACACCAGGAACCCACCCCAAAGAAAGAAGAAATGAATCCGACCATATCTTGTAAAGCATTGGAAAGAATTACCACTCCTCAAACTCTCAAGATAGAAGGACATATCAAGAAAAAAAAGGTTCGAGAAGTGAAAGATCACATCAAGAAAGAAGAAATGAATCCAACCATATCTTGTAATGCATTGGCCAGAATTACCACTCCTCAAACTATCAATATAGAAGGACATATCAAGAAAAAAAATGTTCAAGAATTGAAAGATCACATCGAGCATCAAGAAATGAATCCGACCATATCTTGTAATGCATTGGAAGAAATTACCACTCCTCAAACTATCAAGATAGAAGGACATATCAAGAAGAAAAAGGTAATAGTGTTGATTGAATCAGGCAGTACCCATAATTTTATTCATTTTAAGATAGCCAAGGAATTGAATTGCTTCCTATATCCAGCACCAGAGGGTCAAGTGATGGTCGCAAGTGGAGGAACCATAAATTGCTCTAGAAAGTGCCATAATATCAAGCTATCCATGGGAGAATATGTATTGAATAGCCCAATGCTTTCCATTCCAATGGATGGTGCTGATGTTTTACTAGGAGTCCAATGGCTACAATATTTTGGTACGATATCTTTTAATTTTCAAGAACTTTTCTTGAAATTTTTTTGGGAAGGAAATGAAGTTGAATTGAGGGGTATCGAATGGAAACCTGGAAAGATAATAAACTCTAACAGCATGAAAAAGCTTCTAAATAAAGAACAATGGGGCGTAATTGCACAATTATGTGCACCAGAGGATCCCACATCAAAATCATGTATTTCTCCATATCTCCAAAACATGTTGGACAATCATTCCAAGGTATTTGAGACTCCCAAAGGCCTCCCAGCTATTCGCAATCATGATCATGCTATTCATTTGATTCTAGGAAGTGTTCCTCCAAACATCAGGCCTTATAGATGAACAAATGCCCAAAAGAGTGGGAACTCAATCAAAAGTTGCAGAAGATCCCAGTTCAAACAGTATTGCGAGAACTTGACAAGGAAGGAAAAATCATATTGGAACCTAAAGCAGTCACAGAACCAAGAAATTGACAGCTACGAAATAGATTAGTTTCAGTGTATCTCATCAAGTGGAAGAACTTACCCACTGAAGATTCCACATGGGAGGACAAGAATTTACAGAAGTATCAAGAACTACTCAAGCATTGAAGACAACACTTTTTGAAGGAGAGGGGCATGTTAGGTCCCTATACTACTAGTGTAACCCCTTATTGTTATTAGTACAACCCCCTTATTATATTGTTGTGCCCATGTAGTCCCCATATTGTTATTATTGTGTCCCATAGAAGCCCACTATTGTTATTATTGTGCCCTTACATTATTATTGTTATGTCAGCTTTGATTATATTATGACTCCTTAGACTCTCATATATAGAAAGGAGGTCTTGTCATTTGTATCATCTAAGAATTGTTCATTTGTGTAATGTAAAGGAGGTTGCCCCCTCGAAGAGGCTTATTTCTAAGGCGTTCATCTATCTTTTCTATCTTTTTGTGAGTTGGTTTCATAACAGAAGGATTTGTGGGACAAGTTAGGGACTTTGTACCAATCTAAGTCTCTGGTGAATAAACTGTTCTTGCAGAAAAAGTTGTATAACCTGAGTATGAAAGATGGAGACTCGGTGACAGAGCATCTGAACGCATTTAATACTGTGTTAAGTCAGTTATTATCTATTGATATTAAAATTTCAGATGAAGATAAGTGCATCAATTTGTTGTGTTCTCTACCAGATTCGTGGGATAGTCTGGTTATTGCAATAGGTAGCAATGCAACTTCCTTGCAGTTTGATGAAATAGTCACATCCTTAACGTATAAAGAATTTTTCGAAAAAAGTCACATTGAAGATGTGGGTCGACGCGTTTCGAACCAACAAGTGTGGTTCATCTTCAGGACACGATGAAGAAACAGATCCAGGAACAGGGTTAAATAGGGAGACAGGGCAACCTAACAGCTAGAAGAAAATGGCTATCTTTGACTCGGGGAGGGAGAGGGGATAGGTATATATATATATATATATCAACTTGTTAACGGCTATATCTTATTAGGGTTAATAATATTCAATTCTTTTTACTTTATCAATATATATATCATTATATATATAAATAACTAAAGATTAAAACTGATAATAAGGATTAAATATATATAATATATATAATAATGATAATGATTATTGATCAAACTAATACTCATACTCATAAATAATATTAATATTTATTATATATATATATATCAAATTAATATATATATCTAATAAAGTAATCTACTAAAGATTCGTATTATTAGAATTACTAATATTTATATATATTTATCAACTTTATATATGATTAGGGTTTTAATAATATTCAATTCTTCTTATTATATATATATATATATATATATTAAAGATTAAAAACAATATTAATACTATAATATTTACACAAACATATTTATAATGCTAATACTAATTCTATCAGAATGTTAATACATATTATTTATATATCAATATATATATAAATAACTACAGATCAAAAACTAATAATAGATTAATTATAATATTACTAGTATTGATAATAATATTAATATTTAAAAAAAAAAATGGGAGCAAAAGGTCGGAGAGGCTTAAGAAGAGAGGGCGGGAATCCAACAGCTACTAATTTTCCAGCTGTCATCCCTATTAATATTACTGGAAGACCTCTCAATTTCAATGTCTTCCCTAAACTTACGATGATGGAAATGAGGAATCTTAGCGATAACCCTAGCCTCCTCAATGCATATATGATGCTTAGTCTTCTCTGCATGTTCGGCTAAAGCTGAGGATTTGATCCTCCCGTGTCTAATATCAGCAGCATGTTCCTTAATCCTCTGGCTAATAGAACAACCAGTTTCACCGATGTATGAGTTTCCACAGGAATAAGGGATGATATAAACACCTTTCATATCCATAGGGTTCAGTTGGTCTTTAACAGACTTAAGGGAACTCCTAATGGTGTTGAGGGGTCTAAAGGTCGCGGGAATATTATGCTTCTTCAAGATTCTCACAATCTTGTCTATCGTCCCTTGGATGAACGCGAGGTGGACTCTTGAACTGCGTTTGATGGGTTCTTTCTTGACCTTGGGACCTTTGCTCGCTTTGAGGAAGGCTTTGACACCCTGCTACCTATTATAGCCATTCTGGACAAAAAAATTAAGGGGATGGGACTTTTCTTTAGAAAAGTGGTCTTCATCAGAAATTCTCAGAGCACGAATGGCTAACTTGTTGAGAACACCTATCTTATGAGCAAGAAAATGATGGAAACTGGCATGAAGATACTACTCAATGTGAGTCTTCTTTCAATATACCTCATGGGAGAAAGATACATCAGCTTTCCTAGAAATGAGGACATCGAGAAAAAGAAGGCAACCATTGACCTCATACTCCATCATAAACTGGATGGAGTTAGATTGATTATTGAGATGTTGAAAAGAGAGATCTAATTTTTCAGGCCCGTGTTGCCAAATGGTGTAGGTGTCATATGTTAGGTTCCTATACCCATAGAATTCATAGTTTCTAAATGGTTGAGATTAAATCTGTAATATGTGCATACCTTTGCTTTCTACAAATATTTTCCATATTCAAAAAATCAATAAAATTAAAAAATGTAAAGAGGGTAAGTCCTAAAATAAAAATCAAAGGACAACTCCAAGAAAGACCATAAAAGTGTGCAAGTCAAAATGCCACTACTATTTACTTTTGATGCATAATAAAATATTGTGTGCAACTTGTTACCTGTGCCACAATCCATGGATGGTCAAAATGTTTAAACTTGGCTATTTCATGTTTTCAATCTTATGCTTAGAGATAGAGAATAAAATCTTACCAAACTGTTTAATTTTGGCAAATAAGTAGATAGGTAGAGTAAATAAAAGGAGCTCAATAGTTTAATCTAAGCCCTTGGATGTAATAAGGTTAGATTTAGATAGATTTCTACTGTAAAAGAAAAGAAAATTTTTGATAAAGGGTTTTCCAGCTTAAGTGCACCCTAATAAAGAGAAGTAAAAAATGGTAGGATGAGTAGGTGGGTAAGTAGAAGAATGGTTGCAGAATTGTGATGATTCATTAGATAAGATCATATTATTCACCTTCATCATCAAATTTCTAAGTATGGATGAAAATTTAGCATTTATAAAAGTACACAAAGTCAATTGATTAACCTCCCTCACTCATTACACTTTTCACTTAACTAATTTCCAAGAAAAGTCTTAAAGTACCTAAAATCTTAAGTTAAAGGGGCTCAGAGCATTTCTCTTACTTCTGGAGGGACCAGACCTTCGGCCTAATAACTTATAGGTACTAAGTACTAAAAGTCTCTTCATAAGCATTCACCCCCTTCAAATTTAATCATATTCCCTAACAAATCCCTTTTCCTAAGAAAAACATCATTTTCCCCTAATAAACTCCTTTCTCTAAGGACAAAATCTTGTTATTGTTGGGTCCCTATAATACTAGTGATTACCCCATTACTATTGTAGTTATACCCCTTATTTATATTGTTGTGCCCCTATTACCCCCATATTGTTATTTCTGTGCCCCTTAGAATCCCTCTATTGTTATTTTTGTGGCTTTATATTATTATTGTTAGGTCGGCTGGATTATATTATGACTCCTTAGACTCCTATATATAGAAAGGATGTTTTGTCATTTGTATCATCCAAGAATTGTTCATTTATGTAATGTAAAGGAGTTTGCCCCCTCGAAGAGGCTGAATTCTAAGGCGTTGATCTTTCTTTTCTATCTTTTCTTGAGCTGGTTTCATAACATTTGGTATCAGAGCTTTGGATTCTAGGGTTTCGCTGCTCCAAACAGCTCATCGTGGAATTTTCGCTATAACATTTTTTCTGTGACGTTTCAGAAGTCGCAACAAAAACCCATTTGAGAAGACATCGTGCTGAACCTTGGGTCCAAATTTCAAGGCATTTTGCGCGATATTTTCGGAGATATGATCTGAGGAAGTTGGTCTTTTTGCAGACTACTGAATTACATTCAAAACAGGTGACCTGGGAAAAATCGTAATAACTTTCTTTCTGAGAATCGGATTGAAATTTCGTAAGAAGGTACAGAAAGAGGACGGACTGTAGTTTTCTTGTATATATTTTTCAGAGTCAAAGGTTGGAACAGTGACACGTGGCACTTCATACAAGTTAGCTCTACTGAACTAGTCTATAATCAGGTCACTGCGGGAGATTGTGCATAATTCTTTCTTGGAGAATCCAATTTGGATCAGACTAGTGGAATTGGAAAGAGGACATAGAAGACTACTACAAGTCACAGTTTCAGAACTGGATGATTTGAAATTACAGAGATACATCAGATTCAATATCAGGCTTCTACAAAGTAAAAAAAAGGTGTGTAGTTTTTTTTTTAATTTTTGCATAAGCTTGGTTTGAAGGAATTCAAAGGGCATAGTAAAGCATTATTATCGGTAACTGATGCCCCGAGGAAAGAAAATGAAAACACCTAGTAAGGAACCTGAAAGCTCTAGCATGACTCATGAAGAAGAGGAAGAAATGCTACATGATATATCAAAATTACAAGAACAAGTGCAACAAATGTCACGCTCACAAAAGCTAACAGATGTTAAGATAAATGGCATGGAATCTAACATAAATGGTGTGGAATCTAAGATAAAGGGCATGGAAGCTAAGATGGATGATCTGAAGACAGATTTGAGGACAGATTTGAAGACAGACATGGCAGATTTGAAGACAGATTTGACAAATTTTTTACAAGAAATACTTACTAATGGTGAAAAGGTTGTAAAGGAAACTCATGATGTGAACAAAAGAAATGTTAATCATGATTCCATAGACTCTAATGTTGGATCGAAGACCCACCATATTCCAAAAATCGATATGAGGAAGTTTGATGGCAAGGATCCCGCCACATGGATATTACAGATGGAGCAGTTATTCGATCTCAATAATGTGCAAAACACACAAAAGGTACGTATGACAACTTTATATTTGGAACCAAATCAGTTTGTATGGTATCAATGGCTTTGTTCTCGTAAACAATTTATCACTTGGGCAATTTTTACGGAAGAATTGATAGCACATTATGAGGATACAAAAAGCAACACTTTTTTTAGCCAATTGATAAGTCTCAAACAAAAGGGTTCAATAATGGAGCACATTGAGGAGTTCCAAAAATTGAACATAAGGGTAAAAGATATTCCAGAGGAGCATAGGATTGATGTGTTCATAGGGTCTTTAAAGGATAATATCCAACATGATGTGCGCCTTTGGGAACCTGATTCATTAGAGAAGGCATTCAGGTTAGCAAGAAAAATGGAAAGCAAAATTATGGCAACTAGGAAGCATACCATTCACAACTATAAAGACGGAAGTGTTGTTGCCCATAGTCTTCCACAACCTACAAGGTTGACACCACAACAATTGGAAGAAAAAAGAGCAAAAGGGCTTTGTTACAATTGTGATAGCAAATACACAAAAGGTCATAAGTGTGCTGAGAAGAAATTATTCTACATAGATTGTGAAGAGGAAGAAGAAAAGGAGCAAGAAAGGTCAAAAGAAGAGGATATATTCCAGGAACAAAGCCTAGATGAAGAAAAAATAAATCCGACCATATCTTGTAATGCATTGGTGGGAATTACCACTCCTCAAACCATCAAGATAGAAGGACAAATCAAGAAGAAAAAGGTAATAGTGTTGATTGATTCAGGAAGCACCCACAATTTTATTCATTGTAGGGTAGCAAAAGAATTGAATTGCTTCCTATATCCAGCACCAGAGTGTCAAGTGATGATTGCAAATGGAGGAACAATAAATTGTTCTGGAAAGTGCCATAATATCAAGCTATCCATGGGAGAATATGTATTGACTAGCCCAATGCTTTCCATTCCAATGGGAGGTGTTGATGTTGTACTAGGAGTCCAATGGCTACAATCCTTGGGTACAATAGCTTTTAATTTTCAAGAACTTTTCATGAAATTTTCTGTGGAAGGAAAGGAAGTTGAATTAAGGGTATTGCAGGGAAACCAGGAAAGATAATCAGCTCTAATGGCATGACAAAGCTTCTAAAAAAGGAGCAAAGAGGTGTAATTGCACAATTATGTTCGCTAGATGTTTCCACATTGGAATCATCTATTTCTCCAGATCTCCAAAAAGTCCTGGACAATCATTCCAAGGTATTTGAGACTCCCAAAGGTCTCCCACCTATGCGTGATCATGATCATGCTATTCATCTGATTCCAGTGTTCCTCCAAACATCAGGCCGTACAGATATCCATATGTCCAAAAAAGTGAAATTGAACGTATGGTTGCAGAAATGCTAGAGGCTGGTATAATTCAACCGAGTCAAAGTTCTTTCTCAGCTCCAGTAGTATTGGTGCACAAGAAGGATGGATCATGGCGCATGTGTCCAAATTATAGGGAGCTCAACAAGCTCACTATTAAAGATAAGTTCCCCATTCCTGTCATTGATGAATTACTGGATGAATTGCATGGATCAATTTACTTCACCAAGTTGGATCTTCGTTCGGGATATCATCAAATCAGAATGAAGATTGAAGACATTCCGAAAACGGCATTTAGAACTCATGAGGGTCATTATGAATTTTTGGTCATGCCTTTTGGCCTTACCAATGCACCTTCAACATTTCAAGGTTTGATGAATTCAATTTTCAAACCATTCCTTAGAAAATTTGTGTTAGTATTTTTTGATGATATACTAATCTACAGCAAGTCTTGGAAGGATCATGTTGAACATGTTGACAAGGTGCTACAACTATTGGAGGAGAAACAATTATATGCAAAAAGATCCAAATGTTTCTTTGGAGTCCAGGAGGTGGAATATTTGGGTCATATTGTATCTCATGAAGGAGTTAAGGTAGACCCTAGCAAAATTAAAGCCATTAAGGAATGGAAAATCCCCACATCCATAAAGCATCTGCGAGGATTTCTTGGGTTGACAGGGTATTATCGCAAGTTTGTTAAGAATTATGGGAGAATAGCAGCACCTCTAACAACATTATTGAAGAAAGATTCATTTTCATGGACTCCGGAAGCAACAAAGGCCTTTAAACATCTTAAAGAGGCAATGTGCCAAGCACCGGTCTTAGCTACACCGGACTTCACAAAAACCTTTATTGTGGAATGTGATGCTTCAGGAAATGGAATTGGTGCTGTTCTAATGCAAGATGAAAGACCCATTGCTTTTGAAAGTCGTCCAATCAAGGGAAAGTTTTTAAGCAAAGCTATTTATGAGAAGGAAATGTTGGCAATACTCCATGCACTTAAGAAATGGCGACCCTACCTAATGGGAAGACACTTCAAGGTAAAAACGGATCATGATAGCCTTAAATACTTTTTAGAACAAAGATTATCCTCTGAAGAGCAAAAAAAGTGGGTCACAAAGATGTTGGGTTATGACTTTGAAATCATCTACAAAAAAGGGAAGCAAATGTGGTGGCAGATGCACTCTCAAGAAAGGATGAGGATATGGAAGCATTGTTGTGTGCCATTTCTATTATCCAACCAGATTGGATAAACGAAGCAAAGGAGGAATGGAAGAATGACGAAGAAGTGTGGGCACTTATTCGAAAGCTACAACAAGATTCCAGTACTTCTGATACATTTAGCTGGCAAAATGATTCGTTATGGTACAAAGATCGCTTATACCTCTGTAAGAATTCCCAGCTAAAACAAAAGATTCTTATGGAATTGCACACTTCTCCCTTAGGAGGGCACTCAGGATTTTTAAAAACTTACCACAGGGTTAAGAAGGAATTTTTTTGGGATGGCCTTAAATCAGATATTCAAAAGTTTGTGGCGGAATGTTTGGTTTGCCAACAAAATAAAGTTGAAACAATTAAGACACCGGGTCTATTACAACCTTTATCCATTCCAAGCCAACGTTGGGAGGAGGTTTCAATGGATTTTATCACAGGTTTACCCAAGTCTGAGGGAAAGAGTGTCATCATGGTGGTGTTGACAGACTTACCAAGTATGCACACTTTTGTGCATTATCACATCCATTTAAAGCCAGTACAGTTTCTACTGCATTTATGGAAACAGTTCAAAAGCTACATGGAAACCCAAAGATTATTGTAAGTGACAGAGATCCCATTTTCACTGGAAATTTTTGGACAGAATTATTTTCTTGTCTTGGTACTCAGTTAGCTCATAGCTCATCTTATCATCCTCAATCTGATGGGCAAACTGAGATAGTAAACAAATGTTTGGAAGGATATCTTCGTTGCTTTGTATCTGATAAACAGACACAATGGGTCAAATGGTTGCCTCTGGCTGAATGGTGGTATAACACTTCCTTCCATACAGCAACAAAAATGACCCCATTTATGGCACTTTATGGGTATCAACCACCATCAATCACATCATATTTAAGAGAAAATTCTAAGGTTCAGGCAGTGGAACATCACATCGAACATCAACAACAAGTCCTCCAACTCTTAAAGGATAACCTCGTGTTGGCACAAAATAGAATGAAACAACAGGCAGATCAACATCGCAGTGAAAGAAGTTTTGATGTAGGTGATTGGGTATTCCTACGGCTACAACCATATAAGCAAATGTCCCTAAAGCAAGCTAAGAAGGATAATAAATTATCACCAAAGTATTATGGTCCGTACAAGGTGTTGGAAAAGATTGGTACTATGGCATACAAATTGGAGCTTCCTGCAGCTTCTCGATTGCACCCAGTTTTCCATGTTTCATGTTTAAAGAAGGTTATAGGCGACAAGCTCCCAGTTCAAACAATATTGCCAGAACTTGACGAGGAAGGAAAAATTATATTGGAACCAGAAGCAGTCACAGAAACAAGAACTCGACAGCTACGAAATCGATCAATTTCGGAGTATCTTATCAAGTGGAAGAACTTATCCGCTGAAGATTCCACATGGGAGGATGAGAATTTTATGCAGAAGTATCCAGAACTGCTCAAGCGTTGAGGACAACACTTTTTTGAAGGAGAGGGGCATGTTGGGTCCCTATAATACTAGTGATTACCCCATTACTATTGTAGTTATACCCCTTATTTATATTGTTGTGCCCCTATTACCCCCATATTGTTATTTCTGTGCCCCATAGAATCCCTCTATTGTTATTTTTGTGGCTTTATATTATTATTGTTAGGTCGGCTGGATTATATTGTGACTCCTTAGACTCCTATATATAGAAAGGAGGTTTTGTCATTTGTATCATCCAAGAATTGTTCATTTATGTAATGTAAAGGAGGTTGCCCCCTCGAAGAGGCTGAATTCTAAGGCGTTGATCTTTCTTTTCTATCTTTTCTTGAGCTAGTTTCATAACAGTTATCCTCGAAAAAGTAACCATTCCCCAATGAAAAGACCCTTTTTCTCATAAAAAAAACCAAAAAACTACTTTAACCTAAGTATAATGTTTGTGACAAAACAAAAGAAAGAAATGCATTATACTTAGCGTTTTATTCATTCCCCACCAATATCATATTAACTTCTAACACTTATATGTATATTAAATCCCGAAAAAAGCAATAAAACCCTTCCCCTATAGTTATAAATAAAAAACCCTTGTATTAATACCCCGTCCATAAAGTTTGAAATATAAACTTTATTAATATCATGACATGATTAATGGGTTAATTAGTCTATTAGCGAGTAATTAATAACCAAAACCCTCCACCAATGGAATCACCCTCGACACCCTTAATCCGCCATAATCCATTGATTAACTTAATCCCGCCACTCTTAAACCTCTGCCAAGCCCCTCCATTAAACCTCATGTCAAAACTCCACCCCAATCATCGTACGATCAGGCCCCATTTGATCTGACGGTTGACGATCATATCGGGAAGCCTCCGAAGGTCAAACTTTACCCGCCCGATATGGGTGGTTTCAATTTGGACCCTGATGCTACGTATCGCCTGATAAATGGCATCGAGCGACCTCCCCCCGAAACCACCCCAGCCCAAAAGCAGTGTGACCTAAATTCGCTTACCGCCTCCCGCTAGACGACAAAACATCTCATCCCCCGCTTAACGCCAAAACTCACCGTTCCCCGTTTACCTGCCAAATTGGTTGACTTTACATATAAAACTAAAAAAACTCATTGTTTTGGTTTTATCGTGAAAAGTGTTCAGACCTCCATGCAACTACCAACCCATGTTCAATCGTCAACCTGTCGAAGCTGTTGAACTTCCAGACCACTCTTTAGGCACATACACCTCCTACAAAGCATGCACAGTCGCCCATCAACCCGTTCAAAGCCAAAACCAGGTATTTATCCGAATTCACTGAGAAACCTTGTATAATTCCCAAACCTGTTACTCAATTGCTTTAAGTTATTAAGTAATTAAGTAAAACAATTGCTCATCAACCCCAAACCACTCTAAAATTGAACCAATTTTCCCCCAATTTGACTGAAAACCCTTTGCCCCCAATCTTGAATCCATAAGAACTAAGGATGGTTGCTCCAGTTGCACTAAATGCCCTAGCAATTACTACTCCCCACCAGGATTTAGACCATCTCCCTTTGGCGGACAAATACTTTCAAATCAAAGACACCTTTGTCCATGAATCCCCACTAAAGTTATATTGTAGGTAAAGAGACCAGTACTTAAACCATGCCGACAAAATAGGTATTTGGGAAACAGGTTTTCCCAAGTACCAATTCCCTAGAGTTCATATCTTCCCTGAAATTGTCCACTATTGCCATATGAATTATAGTCCCTGCCAAAGAGCAATGATGACTCCTGACCATAGTGTATTATTAACCATCACTGTTGAGTCCATCAATGAAATGTTACAGTTGCAACCAAGGAAAAACCTGACCCCCACTTCTGTTGGAGACCTGCTTGACAGATTCCCTACAATCACCTCCATCAAACTTGCTCAATTATTCCAGACCTTCATTAGAGAAGAGAAATACATTCCAAAGGACCCTCCCCCATACACCTGGACCATATTCTCTGAACTTGGCTGAGAAATTATATCAATGATATCCAGTGTTTTAGGTCAGACTACTAGTGAGTTTGTTGATGAGATCATTATAGCCTTCATGTCCATTTACATTCCTGGACAGCCCGCTGCCATCATGTTTGATTATGCCAAATTCATTGCAGATAAAATGCATGATCAATTCATGAGAATGGACAATGAAAGAGTATTCAAATACTCATCAATTTTATATCATCTTTTCCTGTACTATCAAGCTAATAAATTCCCATTCACACTTCAAAAGCTTGATACCAGAGTCAACCCAAGATCAGTAATCTTTTGGACCCCATTAATCCACCAACATGACTCTCCATAGACTTATACAGATTTCATAGATATTTTTGTGCACCCAGTGGCAACCATGTTGTTAGGAAGTCCTCCCCCCAGGATCAGTGCAGATATCAGGAGGGTCCTACAGCTATCCAAACAATACAGAGTGGGAGATTGGTACTTGTACCAAAATCACACTGAAATCAGAATATATGGCTGTGAGTTAGCACCCTACAAACTACCAAGATACCTCCCCATGAGATTGTTTGCTCTAGAGTACTACAAGCAAATGATTAATTCAAATGAGGTACATTTTGTAAAGGCCAAGAAGAAAGCTCAACTCAAAATAAAAGACCAGCTTGGCCCCTTTATATGCAACAGTAGGGAAGCACGAATAGAAGTAGAAAAAATCCTTCAAAGGCTCAGACTGAAACAAAGCTTCATATGGAGAGATGACCCTTTTGATTTTATCTACAACAGAAGGCAAAAGAACAAATAGTCTCCCTACATCCACCATAGAATTCCTGAGATAGAACAATATGCAAATCAACTAGAATGGGTGCAGAACACTTTAGTAGACAAATATAGCACAGAAGTTGTTGTCTATAATGTGTTGATTGATCTAGAAAGGAGACTTGATGAAAATTCCTTTGTATAGGTACCAGAATAATCCCAATCCCAAAGGGAAACACAGGAACATAGTGGGAGACAAGTAGAAGAAGGACCTCAAGATAAAGAAGAATCAGAGAAACCAGACATATCAGAAGAATTGGGTTAGCCAGAACACATCATGAGTACTCCTCCTATTATATAGACTCCTCTAAATGAGGAGAAGAATCCCAAAAGAGACAGGGAGGAAATTACTCCTTCTAGTAGACCTATTGCACAGACTTATGTCAAAAGGAAAAGGTTAAATCCTTTTTCAGAACAAGAGTTTACAGAGGAAACAGCTGGAACCACAGGTATAGAAAGGGCAGAAAGCAATTAGGCCACTCCCTCTGGAGGAACTACAGAACCTTCCACTACACAGGCTCAAATGCTGGAAAGACAACAGAGCGTGGAAGTATCCTCATTCAGGGCCCCAACTGGCCAGGACCAGAACAGTAGAGAGAAATACCAAGAGATAAAGGCCAGAAATGAAAGGTTAAAGGCCCAGAGCTATGCACAATACCTTAAAATGGCTCCCACTAATCAAACAAGGCTAATGTCAGCCTTTGATGTAAAAGAAGGTAAGATGCAAATGACTTTCATGAAGCCTACCATACAGCAGCCTAGGTCTATAGCATATTACTTGAAGACATATTTTGAGGTGCTATCAAATGATATACATCCTATCAACCAAATAGAATTGCACAAACATACCAGAGAAATGGTATATTCCACATTGACCAGCAAGGCCATTGCAGCACATCAACTACAAAATTCGTTGAATAATATATCAGTGCAATTCCAACTAGAAAATGCCTCTTCACAGGCTAAGGATACCAAGATAAAGTCCTTAGAGGACTTAATCATAGAGTTGGGGCATGATCCCAAGGATGCAAAGGCTGTAGAAAAGCTAATCAAAAATAAAAATGATGAAATAGATGCCTTGAAAAAGCAACTCAAAATCCCTCATCTACATCATCCACAAACAGCTGAAGTACTAGAAACCCAGAAGGAACAGGAGGAGCTTATGGACTTAGTCCTTAAGCTAAATGAACAATTAAAAGAAATAGAGAAAGAGCTAGACACATTGATTCAGTCTAAACTGAGTGAGTTGGCCACCACTCCACAGACTGTCATTCCTACAGTTTCTACAGCAGTACCATCTACATTGGCTGCTTCCTTAACACTAACAGTTCCACCAGCTACAGCGAAGCCAGTCACAGGTACATCTACAAGTGTAGGTACATCTACAGAGAAGACAGCTGAATTAGTAAAAGCCATGGAGGAAATGACCATTCAGGCTACAGAGCTTAAAAAGCTTAGAGAAAAAGTGTCAAGTTTGGAAACTGACTGCAAACTTGCACAAATACAGCAGAAGGAAGAAGCTGAGAAGAGTCAAAGAATGGGTGAAAGGATAAAAATCCTTGAAAAGGACTTAACATTGCAACAGCCACTAGGAGATATAAAAGAGATGTTGTGGGCCAACATCATTGACTCTGTCAATGATGTTTGGCCATCAATTCAAGTAATTTTTTAGCATACTGAACTGGTGAAAGTGGCCACCAAAGCAATTCACAAGACAAGAGAAGTTTTGGGAGACAAGCCTGAAGAGGCCAACCAACTAATAACACTCTTGAACAGCAAGAACAGGTATCAACTGGATGAACTGGGCATAGAAGATAGGACAGGTACCATCATTGAAATCAAAAATATTCTTACTAAAAGGAACCTTATGCTCAATCTTGAGAAGAGATTCCAAAGCATCCAAGATGATATTGATAGATTCATGACAAAGTTTGGTATTTTGAGGGAAAAAGGCCTCCCCATTCCGATGGTCATCCATGACAAGCTTATGACCCAAGAGGACTACGTTGAAAGACTAAACAAGTTGGCCAGCAATCAAGCTAGTACTTCAGGGGTAAAATCTCTACCCACAGGAAAGGTATTGTATGATAATCTGGAAAATTTGTTTTTCCTAGAGCATGAGGTAAAGCACCTATTTGTCAACAAGCCAAATTTTCCAAGTACATCGAAGTTGATGAGATATATAGAAAGATGCTAAAGATAAAATTACCTGAAGGTGAATGGTGGATAAAATTAACAGATTTACTATAAGTTACTTTAGTAAATATGATGGTAGCAGGATAAAACAAGTGAAACAGGGTCAAAGTGTAATAGGTAAAGAGTATGAGTGGGTTGAAGACATAAAGTGATTCCAGCACACAGATATCAAGCAACTGAAAGAGCCAAATTCGAATTACAACAGCCAACACAATCACAATAAAAGGGACAGCAAGAAGGCAGTTTTCCATCTGTCTCTATCTTCATGCTTGAAGATATTTTTGATTTCCTAGAATAATTCTCAAACTATTATGAGATATTTTGTACCATTTTTTGTATAAATACTTCACATTTTTAAGTAATTAGGGTCGATTAAAAGACATTTCTGTAGACATTTCATATCAAGTTAAGGATCTATTGTAATCAAGACCGGACTGGCTTGCTGGATCATGAAATAAAGCTAAAGACATTCCACAGGATTCTTGTGCATAGTGGAAATCAAATAAGTATTATCTCTTCATGTTTATTACTGTTTTCTCTTCATGTTCATAAATATTCACATTTTTCTCTATGAAATATGAATAGTAAACAAGGAATGATATTTCAGAATTAGCTTTAATGCTCTCTGTTTTGACTGTTTACTTTCTCAATGTTTTCTGCTAAACTATCTTAGTGTTATGAAACCAGCTCACAAAAAGATAGAAAAGAGAGATCAACGCCTTAGAATTCAGCCTCTTCGAGGGGGAAACCTCCTTTACATTACACAAATGAGCAATTCTTCGATGATACAAATGGAAAGACCTCCTTTCTATATATAGGAGTCTAAGGGGTCATAACATAATCAGAGCCGACATAACAATAATAATGTAAGGGCACAATAATAACAATAGTGGGCTTCTATGGGGCACAATAGTAACAATATGGGCACTACATGGGTACATCAATATAATAAGTGGGTTTTACTAATAACAATAATGGGTTACACTAGTAGTATAGGGGCCTAACATGCCCCTCTCCTTCAAAAAGCATTGTCCTCAACGCTTGAGTAGTTCTTGATGCTTCTGTATAAAATTCTTGTCCTCGCATGTGGAATCTTCAGCGGGTAAGTTCTTCCACTTGATGAGATACTCTGAAATTGATCGATTTCGTAGCTGTCGGGTTCTTGTTTCTGTGACTACTCTAGGTTCCAATATGATTTTTCCTTCCTCTTCAATTTCTGGCAATATTGTTTGAATTGGGATCTTTTGCAACTTTTGAATAAGTGGCCATACTTCTTTGTCCTTCTTCCATTCATCCCTTGCTTCGTTTATCCAATCTGGTTGGATAATAGAAATAGCACAAAGCAATGCTTCCACATCCTCATCCTTGAAGAGTCTTCCCATTCGATAAGGTCACCATTTTTTAAGTGCATGTAGTATTTCCAACATTTCCTTCTCATAAATAGCTTGCTTGAGATGTAGCAGTAAAAATACCCAATCACCGACATCAAAACATTTTTCACTACGATGTTGATCTACCTGTTGTTTCATTTGATTTTGCACCGAAGTGGCCTTATCCTTTAAAAGTTGGAGAACTTGTTGTTGATGCTCGATGTGATCTTTCACTGCTTGAACCTTTTTCTTCTTGATATGTCCTTCTATCTCTAGAGTTTGAGGAGTGGTAATTTCTTCCAATCCTTTACAAGATATGGTCGGATTCATTTCTTAATGCTCGATGTGATCTTTCACTTCTTGAACATTTTTCTTCTTGATATGACCTTCTATCTTGATAGTTTAAGGAGTGGTAACCAATGAATTACAAGATATGGTTGGATTCATTTCTTCTTTCTCGATGTGATCTTTCACTTCTTGCACCTTTTTCTTCTTGATATGTCCTTCCATCTTGAGAGTTTGAGGAGTGGTAATTCTTGCCATTGTTTTACAAGATATGGTCTGATTCATTTCTTCTTTCTCTGGGGTGGGGTCCTGGCATATATCTTCTTCTTTTGATGTTTCTTGATCCTTTTCTTCCTCCTCTTCATATTCTATGTAAAATAATTTCTTCTCAACACACTTATGACCTTTAGTGCATTTGCTATCACAATTGTAACAAAGCCCCTTTTCTCTTTTTTCTTCCAATTGTTGTGGTGTAACCCTTGTAGGTTGTGGAAGGCTAAGAGAAACAACACTTCCATCTTTATAGTTGTGAGGAGTATGCTTCCTAGTTTCCATAATTTTGCTTTCCACCATGTAACAAAGCCCTTTTACTCTTTCCAATTGTTGTGGTGTTGCTCTAAAGAAGGTGTTGCTCTTTGTATCCTCATAATGTGCTATCATTTCCTCCGTGAAAGTTGACCATGTAACAAGTTGTTTATGAGAACAAAGCCCTTCATACCATAAAATTTGATCCGGTTCTAAATATGAAGATGCAATACATACCTTTTGTAACAGTGGTACACCATGTAGATCAAAATAATGCTCCATCTGAAGTATCCAATTTACCGGATCCTTGCCATCAAACTTCATCATCTTGTTTTTTCTTGATTTTAGGAGCTCGATCTTGAAACGACTGTAACTCTGTACTTTCGGATCTTTAAGTTTTAAAATTGTGACCTGTAGTAACCCTCTGTGTCCTCTTTCCAATGCCACCAGTCTGATCCAAATTGCATTCTCAAAGAAAGAGTTATGCACAATCTCCCAAGATGACCTGATTATAGACCTTTCCAGATGAGCGAACTTGTATGAAGTGCCACGTGTCACTTTTTCGACCTTTGGCACTAAAAAATATATACAAGAAACTAAAATCCATCCTCTTTTTGTACCTTCTTACAAAATTTCAATCTGATTCTCAGAGAGAAAGTTATGACACTTTTCCCCAGGTCACCTGTTTGGAATTTAATTCAAGAGTCTTCAAAAAGACCAACTTCCTCAGATCATATCTCCGCAAATACAGCGCGAAAAGTTTTGAAATTCGGACCCAAGACTCAGCGCGATTTCTTCTCAAATGGGTTTTGTTTTTAGCTTCTGAAACGTCATAGAAAAAAATTTATAGCGAAAATGCCACGATGACTTGTTTGGAGCAGTGAAACCCAAGAATCCAAAGCTCTGATACCAAATGTTATGAAACCAGCTCACAAAAAGATAGAAAAGAGAGATCAAAGCCTTAGAATTCAGCCTCTTCGAGGGGGAAACCTCCTTTACATTACACAAATGAGAAATTCTTCGATGATACAAATGAAAACACCTCCTTTCTATATATAGGAGTCTAAGGGGTCATAGCATAATCAGAACCGACATAACAATAATAATGTAAGGGCACAATAATAACAATAGTGGGCTTCTATGGGGCACAATAGTAACAATATGGGCACTACATGGGTACATCAATATAATAAGTGGGTTGTACTAATAACAATAAGTGGTTACACTAGTAGTATAGGGGCCTAACACTTATTTTGGGAATTCTTAATTGCTCCCTTACTTCCGTAGTTTCCCCCCTTAGGTCCATAGTAAAGGATTCTTAGTTGCCCTTTGCTACTGATCTCCTTTTGTTCTTCATCTTGATCCTGGTTTAAGGATTCTTCATTGCCCTTTTTCCCTGGTTAGGACTACCTCATCCATTTAAATGTGCAGGTTTGATTTTTGTTGTGCTAGCCTGCCCTGTGAACTCCTCCTTTAGCAATTGATCTGATTCAGTTAAGTCACTCTTTGATTGACTCCATAGCCCAATGCCCTGAAGACTTGTTCTGCCCATCTGTTCCCATAAGTCCACCACCCAATAAAAATCAAAACATCATGAGCACTAAGAACTAGCCTGAAATCCCACCCAAAACAAAGCTAAATTATAAAGAGAGAGCCCTCTTTGGACTTTGGTTGGCTAGAACCCGAGTCTAAAAGATTAGGTTTTTGGTTACCTCAGATTATTCCTTATTTTTATAACTTCTAGGGGAGACTTCTGAGTGATAGATCACACTGAAATCAGAATATATGGTTGTGAGTTAGCACCCTAAAAACTACCAAGATACCTCCCTATGAGATTCTTTGCTCTGGAGTACTACAGGCAAATGATTAATTCAGATGAGGTACATTTTGTAAAGGATAAGAAGAAAGCTCAACTCAAAATAAAAGACCAACTTGGCCCCTTTATATGCAACAGTAGGGAAGCAGGAAGAGAAGCAGAAAAAATCCTTCAAAGGCTCAGACTGAAACAAAGATTCATATGGAGATATGACCCTTTTGATTTTATCTACAACAGAAGACAAAAGAACAAATTCTCTCCCTACATCCACCACAGAATTCCTGAGATAGAACAATATGCAAATCTGTTAAATTGGCAACTAGGGCCAAACTCCATGTGGGTTGACTTATTTCTGGCAGCTGATATTTTTATTGGATCCCTCTCGTCGAGATGTGTAGGATTGATCCAAAGATCATCCGATTCCGATAAGTATTTATGGAGATATGAATTTATTTTGTTTATGTAATTATTATCAAGCCGACCAGCACATATGTAGGCTCTAGAAGCCCAACCGACGTGTCTATTCAACCTCTACATTTTTAGTATAAATAGATGAGGATTTTATGTCACTTAAACACACCTTCATGAGTAGTCTCCTCCTCTCCACTTATGGGTTTTTGGAGAGAGACACCATGAGTGATACGCTGGTGATGCCCTAGCTGTTGTATGTTATCCTAGCTGCAAAGATCTGGCTGCAGTAAAGGAGGACTCATACGCATCCAAAGGAAAGGCCCTATCCGCATTAAGAAGACTCTAATACACTGAAATGCCCAGTCATATATGCACAAGAGGGAAACCTTACGCAGTTGGACATCCACGGAGTATACTCTGTCATGAGGACAATGTATGCACAGCTTTGGAAACACTATACGATGAGCAGGCAATGTAGATATCTACGTTGTTCATATATACTGTTCTTTATGCAGGATTGATACATAGTCAAGGTGACAACATATACGTTGATCATGGAAGACACCTAGCTACAGTAACATCAGGCCTAATACACTGGATGCACAGGTCGTGGAAATAACATATTAAAGCATGGCAAAGACATATTACAGCGTGGAAATGATATATTACAGTATGGCAAATGAATACGCTGGGCATAGAAATTAATACGCAGGCATAGAAACTTATACTGTACATGGAAGACCTCAACACTGTATATGTATATGTTGTCTCACTAGCGTAATGAAGCAAAGCAACGCAGTCAATTACTGATACTATACATGGAAGACCTCAAACGTTGTATATGTTACATTGTCTCACGTTGTATATGAAGACATTGTCTCACGCTATATATGAAGACACTGCTCTCATACGTTGTATGGAAGACCTGCAAATGCAGTCATGGAAACATGGCAAACGTTGTACATGGTGACATACAAATCGCAGTCTATATATGAAACCGCAGCAAATACAAAGCCGTAGTCAATGCACGAAGCCGCAGTGAATATATGAAGCCACAACCAATGCACGAAGCCACAGTCATGGTTGTAAAGTCGCAGTAATGGTCACGAAGCCTAGCCGTAGTCATTTCTTGTGAGGAGGTCTGGAAAGGAGACCTGTAGCTAAAGGAGACCTGTCCTTGAGAGGAGCAGATCTGCACCATGTATAGATACACAGTCAATTCACGGTCAATGAAAAGCTATGATGAGGGTTTCAAGCAATGCCATGTGTTGCTTTAATAATGACAGTAATAGTTACATTCTCTGCATATCTCAACATATTAACGCAGTCAATGAGAAGTTGTGATGATCAATGACAAAGTCATGATCTAGATCACCTCTAGGGTAATATCAGGGATCGTCATGGTGCATCATTGATGATAACAGCAGTACTGAAGATATCAGTGACGAAGTACAACACAAGGCAGTATGATTATGGACAGCATGATGTATGGGTTGTATGATGTAGATCATGGACAGCATGATGGATGGGCAGCGTGATGTATGAGACCATGAGCAGCATGATGATGCATGACGCAACATGATAGTGATACACGGTAAGGTGCTACAAATGGACGAGATGCAGCACGATGATAGGTGAAGGAGTCATCTTGAGAATCAGTTGAAGCAGAATGTCTTCAACTGATCTCATCATATGAAATGATCTATGCTAGATCTAGATAAGTCAAAGTATTGACTTCTGTTGCAAATGTACTCTCTCTCTCTCCTTCTCTGCTGAACTTTGAAGATAAAGAAGATTTGATCAAAGGGTTTCCCCACACATTGTGGGGTTTGTCCCTGGCTCGCGCCATATCTTGTGTCCTCTTGCCTTGGCTTGTCTTCTGCGTTTTATATTTATGTTCTATCTGCAGTTTATCGTAATGCTGATGTGATTGCTAACTATGAAAATTTTATGAATTGCTCTAGCATAGAACATACCCAAAAGTTAACATGGTATCAGAGCTGAGGTGAAGACAATGCCCAAGCAAGAGTGAAATAGCAATCACCGAAGACAGTTGGGACAAGACAGAAGGATCAATGGGTTCCTCATAATTCACCGAGGGTGAATTCAAAGCAAAGAATGTTATCAGAATGGCGCAGCAGAAGATTTTGATGGTCCATCTTAAGATCACTTCATTAGGAAGTTCGGATCTAAGGGTGGAAGGAAAGGCAGATGCCTTGTTGAAATAAGTTCGGTCGTTATGCGAAGGAGTGTCCGAATGGCAGAGACACATCTCTTGATGAAGATAGAAATCATTCCTGGGACATCTTCTATGATCAAAAGAATGACTGGTAATGCAGGTCATCAAGGAAATGGTCGACTCTTCCACGAAAGCAAGGAACCCCAAAATCTCTTTTTTGTACATGATCGAACCTGATGTCCATCTCGGAAATGGAAGTCAAAGGTTGCAGGGTGGCACTTATCAATGGAAAGGTACATGTTTGAAAATAGATCTTTTAAAGATGTTTTTGAGTTCAGGGTTGTATCAAGTTGCAGGAATTCCACTGGGGACCATGTCCATTGACTCAGCTCTAGAGGTCTATGAGTCAAATGGTGACTAGGATGCCTGAATTCAAAAGGAAGCATGAAGGTACATGTCTGAAATGTACCAAAGGAAAATATTATAAGGGTACCATTCCCCTCATGCAGCAGGTTCATAGGTTTGGAACAACCCGAGGAGTTTGAAAATCATGATCAAGGAATCTCATGTATACAGGTGGAAGAAAGCCCTCTATGGCTTGAAGAAAAACACCTCAGGCATAATATGAGGGGATTGATAGTTGTCTAATGCAACTGAGATTCACTAGGAATGAAACCGATCCAAACCATTACTCGAAGGTTGTGGATGATAAACCTCTCGTACCGGCACCTATGTCTGACAGGTGCAGACCCTCTCATTTATAGGAGACAGAGGGAGTTGGATTCTGAATGTGGGAAGATAAGATGCAAGAAGTTATATGGTAATGATGTCAGACCAGATTTGGGAAATGCCTCTGAGTTTCATAAACTCATTCGCGTTGATGTTCTTGGAGAACCTCCATCCGGACATCTGTGTTGCAGTTAGCATGGTGAGATCATATTTGGTTGAACCTCACTAGATTGGTGCCAAGAATCTTCTAAGATATCTTCAGGGCACAATCTCTCATGAATTAAGATACACTGCCGGAAATATGAAACCACATGATTATTCGAATGATGAGTGGGTAGGAAGTATGGAGGATCACTAGAGCACTTCTCAGTGTTGTTTGGAATCTGCCTTGATATCCTGGATGAGCAGGAAGCAGAAGTCGGTGACTCTGAGCACCTCCAAGGCAGAATACATTGTTGATAGTATGGCCTTCTGTGAGGCAGTCTGGTTGCTGAAGCTCTTCAGTGAGTTGTTTGTACACATGGTGAATACCACTGTGAATCTCTGTGACAACCAAAGATGGGATTCGATTATTGAGGAATCCCATATTTGACAATTGCTCCAGCAGATAGACATCAATTACTGCCTTATTTGGGATATGGTAAGTCGATGATCAAGGAGGCTCCATCACACTGAGATGATGTACAGGACAGAGCCCTGAGGAAAGATCAAATTTGTGATTTTCCCGAATGACTTGGAGTCGTCAAGAGACCTTTGTAAAAGGGTCCTGCATGCTGCATACATTGAGCTCTAGGAGCTTTGGGGGGCTTGCAGTTCTATTGGAGCAACATACGACCACAGGGTGACTCACCCTCCCCTGGTGGTGCGCACTGAAACAAGATGATTCACTCTCTTGTGGGACAAGATGATTCGCTCTCTTGTGTAGCAGGATGATTAGTTCTCCTGTGAGGCCTGGATTGATGTGTTCTCCATGGCGATTGTAGCAGGATTGATGTGTTCTCCTGTGAGGCCTGGATTGATGTGTTCTCCATGGCGATTGTAGCAGGATTAATGTGTTCTCGTATGAGGCCTGGATTGATGTGTTCTCCATGGCAATTGTAGCAGGATTGATGTGTTCTCCTGTGAGGCCTGGATTGATGTGTTCTCCATGGTAGCCTGGATTGATGTGTTCTCCATGGCGATTGTAGCAGGATTGATGTGTTCTCCTGTGAGGACAGGATTGATTAAGTTCTCCTGTTGAGGCATCCTACCCATGCAGTCTGGGACTCATGGGAAGTACCTCTCATCTGATCAATGAGCAGGGAAATGAAGTTAGGGACCATAGTAGTACCGATGGACGCATCGTTGTATCTACCGTACTCCCTACGCTAGGATGTCCTCCATTGATCTGGGATCAATGATACTAGTCTGGGACCAGTGGTAGGAGTTGTACATGCTATGACGTTGACTTCGGGTCGGCTGAGACTGGTCTGGGACCAGTGGTACATACTCCGAAACTGACTTCGTGTCAGTGCAATACTGGTCTGGGACCAGTGAGAGTGGTACATACTATGACGCTGACTTCGGGTCGGTTGAGACTGGTCTAGGACCAGTGGTACACTCTCTGAGACTGCGATACTGGTCTGGGACCAGTGGTAGGAGTGGTACTTACTATGAAGCTGACTTCGGGTCAGTTGAGACTGGTCTGGGACTAGTGGTATGCACTCTGAGACTGACTTCAGGTCAGTGGAGAATGATATGACTCATTCTCGATCAATTCTTCTTCTTCATAGTTCAGCAGAGATGAGCTGAGCAGAGCAGAGCCAGCAGCGCTGAGCAAAGCAGAGCTAGCAGAACCAGCAGCGTTGAGCAGAGCAGAGCTAGCAGAGCCAGCAACGCTGAGCTGAGTAGAGCCAGCAGCGCTGAGCAGAGCAGAGCTAGCAGAGCCAGCAGCGCTGAGCAGAGCAGAGCTAGCAGAGCCAGCAGCGCTGAGCAGAGCAGAGCCGAGCCAGCAGAGCTGAGCAGAGCAGAGCAAAGCCAGCAAAGCTGAGTAGAACCAGCAGAGCTAGGCAGAGTAGTGCAAGGCACTAATGACAGAGATAGTACAGTCAGACATATGGATCAGCAAATGGAGTTCCCCCTAGTTGAGAGGGAGTGTTAAATTGGCAACTAGGGCCAAACTCCATGTGGGTTGAATTATTTCTGGCAGTTGATATTTTTATTGGATCCCTCTCATCGAGAGGTGTAGGATTGATCCAAAGATCATCCGATTCCGATAAGTATTTATGGAGATATGAATTTATTTTGTTTATGTAATTATTATCAAGCCGACCAGCACATATGTAGGCTCTAGAAGCCCAACCGACGTGTCTATTCAACCTCTACATTTTTAGTATAAATAGATGAGGATTTTATGTCACTTAAACACACCTTCATGAGTAGTCTCCTCCTCTCCACGTCTGGGTTTTTGGTGAAGGAGAGAGACACCATGAGTGATACGCTGGTGATGCCCTAGCTGTTGTACGTTACCCTAGATGCAGAGATCTGGCTGCAGTAAAGGAGGACTCATACGCATCCAAAGGAAAGGCCCTATCCGCATTAAGAAGACTCTAATACGCTGAAATGCCCAGTCATATATGCACAAGAGGGAAACCTTACGCAGTTAGACATCCATGCAGTATACGCTGTCATGAGGACAATGTATGCACAGTTTTGGAAACACTATACGATGAGCAGGCAATATAGATATCTACGCTGTTCATATATACTGTTCTTTATGCAGGATTGATACGTAGTCAAGGTGACAACATATACGTTGATCATGGAAGACACCTAGCTGCAGTAACATCAGGCCTAATACACTGGATGCACAGGTCGTGGAAATAACATATTAAAGCATGGCAAAGACATATTACAGCGTGGAAATGATATATTACAGTATGGCAAATGAATACGCTGGGCATAGAAATTAATACGCAGGCATAGAAACTTATACTGTACATGGAAGACCTCAACACTGTATATGTATATGCTGTCTTACTAGCGTAATGAAGCAAAGCAACGCAGTCAATTACTGATACTATACATGGAAGACCTCAAACGTTGTATATGTTACATTGTCTCACGCTGTATATGAAGACATTGTCTCACGCTGTATATGAAGACGCTGCTCTCATACGTTGTATGGAAGACCTGCAAATGCAGTCATGGAAACATGGCAAACGCTGTACATGGTGACATACAAATCGCAGTCTATATATGAAACCACAGCAAATACAAAGCCGTAGTCAATGCACGAAGCCGCAGTGAATATATGAAGCCACAACCAATGCACGAAGCCACAGTCATGGTTGTAAAGTCGCAGTAATGGTCACGAAGCCTAGCCGTAGTCATTTCTTGTGAGGAGGTCTGGAAAGGAGACCTGTAGCTAAAGGAGACCTGTCCTTGAGAGGAGCAGATCCGCACCATGTATAGATACACAGTCAATTCACAGTCAATGAAAAGCTATGATGAGGGTTTCAAGCAATGCCATGTGTTGCTTTAATAATGACAGTAATAGTTACATTCTCTGCATATCTCAACATATTAACGCAGTCAATGAGAAGTTGTGATGATCAGTGACAAAATCATGATCTAGATCACCTCTAGGGTAATATCAGGGACCGTCATGGTGCAGCAATGATGATAACAGCAGTACTGAAGATATCAGTGATGAAGTACAACACAGGGCAGTATGATTATGGACAGCATGATGTATGGGTTGTATGATGTAGATCATGGACAGCATGATGGATGGGCAGCGTGATGTATGAGACCATGAGCAGCATGACGATGCATGACGCAACATGATAGTGCTACACGGTAAGGTGCTACAAATGGACGAGATGCAGCATGATGATAGGTGAAGGAGTCACCTTGAGAATCAGTTGAAGCAGAACGTCTTCAACTGATCTCATCATATGAAATGATCTATGCTAGATCTAGATAAGTCAAAGTATTGACTTATGTTGCAAATGTACTCTCTCTCTCTCCTTCTCTGCTGAACTTTGAAGATAAAGAAGATTTGATCAAAGGGTTTCCCCACACATTTTGGGGTTTGTCCCTGGCTCGCGCCATATCTTGTGTCCTCTTGCCTTGGCTTGTCTTCTGCGTTTTATATTTATGTTCTATCTGCAATTTATCGTAATGTTGATGTGATTGCTAACTATGAAAATTTTATAAATTTCTCTAGCATAGAACATACCCAAAAGTTAACAAAATCAACTAGAATGGGTGGAGAATACTTTAGTAGACAAAAATAGCATAGAAGTTGTTGTCGATAATGTGTTGATTGTTCTAGAAAGGATACTTGATGAAGATTCCTTTGTATAGGTACCAGGAGAATCCCAATCCCAAAGGGAAACACAGGAACACAGTGGGAAACAAGAACAAGAAGGACCTCAAGAGAAAGAAGAATCAAAGAAACCAGGCATATCAGAAGAACTGGCTCAGCCAGAACACATCATGAGTACTCCTCCTATTGTACAAACTCCTCTAAATGAGGAGAAGAATCCCAAAAGAGACAGGGAGGAAACTACTCCTTCTAGCAGACCTATTACACAAACTTATGTCAAAAGGAAAAGGTTAAATCCTTTTTCAAAACAAGAATTTACAGAGGAAACAGTTGGAACCATAGGTACAGAAAGGGCAGAAAGCAGGCAGGCCACTCCCTCTGGAGGAACTCAAGAACGTTCCACTACACAGGCTCAAATGTTGGAAAGACAACAAAGCGTGGAAGTATCCTCATTCATGGCTACAACTGGCCAGGACCAGGACATTACATAGAAATACAAAGAGATAAAGGCCAGAAATGAAATGTTAAAAGCCCGGAGCTATGCACAATACCTTAAAATGGCTCCCACTAATCAAACAGGGCTAATGTCAGCCTTTGATGTAAAAGAAGGTAAGATGCAAATGACTTTCATGAAGCCTACCATACAGCAGCCCAGGTCTTTAGTAGATTACTTGAAGACAAATTTTGAGGTGCTGGCAAAGGATATACATCCTATCGACCAAATAGAATTGCACAAACAGACCAGAGAAATGGTCTATTCCACATTGACCAGCAAGGCCATTGTAGCACATCAACTACAAAATTCGTTGAATAATATATCAGCACAATTCCAACTAGAAAATGCGTCTTCACAGGCCAAGGATACCAGGATAATGTCCTTAGAGGACTTAATAATAGAGTTGGGGCATGATCCCAAGGATGTAAAGGCTACAGAAAATCTAATCAAAAAGAAAAATGATGACATAGTTGCCTTGAGAAAGCAGCTCAAAATCCCTCATCTGCATCATCCACAAACAACTGAAGTACTAGAAACCCAGAAGGAACAGGAGGAGCTTATGGACTTAGTCCTTAAGCTAAATGAACAATTAAAAGAAATAGAGAAAGAGCTAGACACATTGATTCAGTCTAAACAGGGTGAGTTGGCCACCACTCCACAGACTGTCATTCCTACAGTTTCTATAGCAGTACCCTCTATATTGGCTGCTTCCTTAGCACCAACAGTTCCACCAGCTACAGCTATGCCAGTCACAGGTACATCTACAAGTGCAGGTACATCTATAGAGAAGACAGCTGAATTAGTAAAAGCCATGGAGGAAATGATCATCCAGGCTACAAAGCTTAAAAATCTTAGAGAAAAAGTGTCAAGTTTGGAAACTGACTACAAACTTGCACAAATAAAGCAGAAAGAAGAAGCTCAGAAGAGTCAAAGAATGGGTGAAAGGATAAAAATCCTTGAAAATGACTTAACATTACAACAGCCACTAGGAGATATAAAAGAGATGCTCCGGGCCAACATCATTGACTTTGTCAATGATGTTTGGCCATCAATTCAAGTAATTTTTTAGCATACTGAACTGGTGAAATTGGCCACCGAAGCAATTCACAAGACAAGACAAGAGTTTGGAGACAACCCTAAAGAGGCCAACCAACCGATAACACTCTTGAACAGCAAGAACAGGTATCAGCTGGATGAACTGGGCATAGAAGATGAGACTGGGACCATCATAGAAATCAAAAATATTCTTACTAAAATGAACCTTATGCTCAATCTTGAGAAAAGATGCCAAAGCATCCAAGCTGATATTGATAGATTCATGAAAAAATTTGGTATTTTGAGGGAAAAAGGCCTCCCCAGTCCGATGGTCATCCATGACAATCTTATGACCCAAGAGGACTACGTTGAAAGACTAAACAAGTTGGCCAGCAACCAAGCTAGTACTTCGGGGGTAAAAGCTCTACCCACAGGAAAGGTATTGTATGATAATCTGGAAAATCTATTTTTCCTAGAGCATGAGGTAAAGCACCTGTTTTTCAACAAGCCAAATTTCACCAAGTACACCGAAGCTGATGAGATATATAGAAAGATGCTAAATATGAAATTACCTGAAGGTGAATGGTGGATAAAATTAACAGATTTACTATAAAGTTATCGCAGTAAATCTAATGGTAGCAGGATAAAACAGGTGAAACAGGGTCGCAGTGTAACAGGTAAAGAGTATCAGTGGGTTGAAGACATAAAGTGATTCCAGCACACAGATATCAAGCAACTGAAAGAGCCAAATTCAAATTAAAAAAGCCAACACAATCACAATAAAAGGGACAACAAGAAGGCAGTTTTCCATCTGTCTCTATCTTCATGCTTGAAGATATTTTTGATTTCCTAGAATAATTCTAAAACTGTTATGAGATATTTTGTACCATTTTTTGTATAAATACTTCACATTTCGAAGTAATTAGGGTGGATTAAAAGAAATTTCATATCAAGTTAAGGAGCTATTGTAATCAAGACTGGACTGGCTTGCTGGATCATGAAATAAAGCTAAAGACATTTCACAGGATTCTTATGCATAGTGGAAATCAAATAAGTATTATCTCTTCATGTTTATTACTATTGTCTCCTCATGTTCATAAATATTCACATGTTTCTCTATGAAATCTGAATAGTAAACAAGGAATGATATTTCAGAATTAGCTTTAATGCTCTCTGTTTTGATTGTTTACTTTCTCAATGTTTTCTGCTAAACTATCTTAGTCTGGGAATTCTTAATTGCTCCCTTACTTTTGTAGTTTCCCCCCTTAGGTCCATAGTAAAGGATTCTTAGTTGCCCTTTGCTATTGATCTCCTTATGTTCTTCATCTTGATCCTAGTTTAAGGATTCTTCATTGCCCTTTTTCCCTGGTTAGGACTACCTCATCCATTTGAACCTGAAGGTTTGCTTTTTGTTGTGCTAGCCTGCCCTATGAACTCCTCCTTTAGTAATTGATCTGATTCAGTTAAGCCACTCTTTGATCGACTCCATAGCCCAATGGCCTGAAGACTTGTTCTGCCATCTGTTCCCATAAGTCCACCACGCAATCAAAATCAAAACATCATGAGCACTAAGAACTAACCTGAAATCCCACCCAAAACAAAGTTAAATTATAAAGAGAGAGCCCTCTCTGGACTTAGGTTGGCTAGAACCCGAGTCTAAAAGATTAGGTTTGTGGTTACCTCCGATTATTCCTTCTTTTTATAACTTATAGGGGAGACTTCTGAGTGATAAATCACACTAAAATCAGAATATATGGTTGTGAGTTAGCACCCTACAAACTACCAAGATACCTCCCTATGAGATTGTTTGCTCTGGAGTACTACAGGAAAATGATTAATTAAGATGAGGTACATTTTGTAAAGGCCAAGAAAAAAGCTCAACTCAAAATAAAAGACCAACTTGGCCCCTTTATATGCAACAGTAGGGAAGCAGGAAGAGAAGCAGAAAAAATTCTTTACACGCTCAGACTGAAACAGAGCTTCATATGGAGATATGACCCTTTTGATTTTATCTCCCTACATCCACCACAAAATTCCTGAGATAGAACAATATGCAAATCAACCAGAATGGGTGGAGAACACTTTAGTAGACAGAGATAGCGTAGAAGTTGCTGTCGATAATGTGTTGATTGATCTAAAAAGGAGACTTGATGAAGATTCCTTTGTACAAGTACCAGGAGAATCCCAATCCCAAAGGGAAACACAGGAACACAGTGGGCAACAAGCAAAAGAAGGACCTCAAGAGCAAGAAGAATTAGAGCAACCAGGCATATCAAAAGAACTGGCTCAGCCAAAACACATCATGAGTACTCCTCCTATTGTACAGACTCCTCTAAATGAGGAGAAGAATCCCAAAAGAGACAGGGAGGAAACTACTCCTTCTAGCAGACCTATTGCACAGACTTATGTCAAAAGGCAAAGGTTAAATCCCTTTTCAGAACAAGAGTTTACAGAGGAAACAGCTGGAACCACAGGTACAAAAAGTGCAGAAAGCAGGCAGGCCACTCCCTCTGGAGGAACTCAAGAACCTTCCACTACAGAGGCTCAAATGCTGGAAAGACAACAGAGCATGGAAGTATCCTCATTCAGGGCTTCAACTGGCCAGTACCAGGACATTACAGAGAAATACAAAGAGATAAAGGCCAGAAATGAAAGGTTAAAGGCCCAGAGCTATGCACAATACCTTAAAATGGCTCCCACTAATCAAATAAGGCTAATGTCAGCCTTTGATGTAAAAGAAGGTAAGATGCAAATGAATTTCATGAAGCCTACCATACAGCAGCCTAGGTCTATAATATATTTTGAGGCACTGGCAAAGGATATACATCCTATCGACCAAATAGAATTGCAAAAACATACCGAAGAAATGGTCTATTCCACATTGACCAACAAGGCCATTGCAGCACATCAACTACAAAATTCGTTGAATAATATATCAGTGCAATTCCAACTAGAAAAGGCCTCTCCACAGGCCAAGGATACCAGGATAATGTCCTTAGAGGACTTAATCATAAAGTTTGGGCATGGCCCCAAGGACGTAAAGGCTGCAGAAAAGCTAATCAAAAGGAAAAATGATGACATAGCTGCCTTGAAAAAGCAGCTCAAAATCCCTCATCTGCATCATCCACAAACAGATGAATTACTAGAAACCCAAAGGGAACAAGAGGAGCTTATGGACTTATTCCTTAAGCTAAATGAACAATTAAAAGAAATAGAGAAAGAGCTAGACACATTGATTCAGTCTAAACAGAGTGAGTTGGCCACCACTCCACAGACTGTCATTCCTACAGTTTCTACAGTAGTACCCTCTACATTGGCTACTTCCTTAGCACCAACAGTTCCACCAGCTACAGCTATGCTAGTCACAGGTACATCTACAAGTGTAGGTACATCTATAGAGAAGACAGTTGAATTAGTAAAATCCATGGAGGAAATGACCATCCAAGCTACAAAGCTTAAAAATCTTAGAGAAAAAGTTTCAAGTTTGGAAACTGACTGCAAGCTTGCACAAATATAGCAGAAAGAAGAAGCTCAAAAGAGTCAAAGAATGGGTGAAAAGATAAAAATCCTTGAAAAGGACTTAACATTGCAACATCCACTAGGAGATATAAAAGAGATGCTCTAAGCCAACATCATTGACTCTGTCAATGATGTTTGGCCATCAATTCAAGTAATTTTTTAGCATACTGAACTGGTGAAAGTGGCCACCAAAGCAATTCACAAGATAGGAGAAGAGCTGGGAGACAAGCCTGAAGAGGCCAACCAACTGATAACACTCTTGAACAATAAGAACAGGTATCAGCTGGATGAACTGGGCATAGAAGATAGGACAGGGACCATCATAGAAATCAAAAATATTCTTACTAAAAGGAACCTTATGCTCAATCTTGATAAGAGATGCCAAAGCATGCAAGCTGATATTGATAGATTCATGACAAAGTTTGGTATTTTGAGGGAAAAAGGCCTCCCCAGTCTGATGATCATCCATGACAAGCTTATGACCCAAGAGGACTACGTTGAAAGACTAAACAAGTTGGCCAACAACCAAGCTAGTACTTCAGGGGTAAAAGCTCTACCCACAGGAAAGGTATTGTATGATAATATGGAAAATCTGTTTTTCCTAGAGCATGAGGTAAAGCACCTGTTTGTCAACAAGCCAAATTTTTCCAGGTACACCGAAGCTGATGAGATATATAGAAAGATTCTAAAGATGAAATTACCTGAAGGGGAATGGTGGATAAAATTAACAGATTTACTATAAAGTTATCGCAGTAAATCTGATGGCAGCAGGATAAAACAGGTGAAACAGGGTCAGAGTGTAACAGGTAAAGAGTATCAGTGGGTTGAATACATAAAGTGATTCCAGCACACAGATATCAAGCAACTGAAAGAGCCAAATTCGAATTACAACAGCCAGCACAATCACAATAAAAGGGACAGCAAGAAGGCAGTTTTCCATCTGTCTCTATCTTCATGCTTGAAGATATTTTTGATTTCCTAGAATAATTCTCAAACTGTTATGAGATATTTTGTATCATTTTTTGTATAAATACTTCAAATTTCGAAGTAATTAAGGTGGATTAAAAGGCATTTTTGTAGACATTTCATATCAAGTTAAGGATCTATTGTAATCAAGACTGGACTGGCTTGCTGGATCATGAAATAAAGCTAAATAAATTTCACAGGATTCTTGTGCACAGTGGAAATCAAATAAGTATTATCTCTTCGTGTTTATTACTGTTTTCTCTTCATGTTCATAATTATTCACATGTTTCTCTATGAAATCTTAATAGTAAACAAGGAATGATATTTCAGAATTAGCTTTAATGCTCTTTGTTTTGATTGTTTACTTTCTCAACGTTTTCTGCTAAACTATCTTAGTCTGGGATTTCTTAATTGCTCCCTTACTTCTGTAGTTCCCCCCTTAGGTCCATAGTAAAAGATTCTTAGTTGCCCTTTGCTACTGATCTCCTTCTGTTCTTCATCTTGATCCCGGTTTAAGGATTCTTCATTGCCCTTTTTCCCTGGTTAGAACTACCTCATCCATTTGAACCTGCAGGTTTGTTTTTTGTTGTGCTACCCTGCCTTGTGAACTCCTCCTTTAGCAATTGATCTGATTCAGTTAAGCCACTCTTTGATTGACTCCATAGCCTAATGGCCTGAAGACTTGTTATGCCCATCTATTCCTATAAGTCCACCACCTAACCAAAATCAAAAAATCATGAGCACTAAGAACTAGCTTGAAATCCCACCCAAAACAAAGTTAAATTATAAAGAGAGAACTCTCTCTAGACTTAGGTTGGCTAGAACCTGAGTCTAAAAGATTAGGTTTGTGGTTACCTCAGATTATTCCTTCTTTTTATAACTTCTAGGGGAGACTTCTGATTGATAACATCATCAAAAAATCTTTTCCAAAGCTTACGTTTAAATAAAGCTAAGGATAAAGCCTTTGATTCAAAATCTTCCATGAACAGGTTAGCAACAATAAGGGACAGGGGGGACCCATGGAAACCTCACAAGTTTGTTCATAGAACACACCTTCAAAACATAAAAAAGTGGAAGTGAGGTAGATCTCAACTAATTTAGCCGTGTCGGGATCAGTGAGGCAAAAGATGACATCAAGGGCTTCTTTAATGGGGATGCAAGTGTACAGGGTGTTAGTGTCGGTATCGTCATCCCTCCATCAGAGATCAAATTCTCTTGTTGCATTTCATTTTAGGTGTCACGCTTAGTCAGCTGCATTCCATTAGGAGCATGGATCATCTGACGGTAGTGGCTTCTCCTACAGTTTACCTCATGTCATTTACCTGCTAGCTCATGTTTACTCATTAATATCATGTACTGTCACTTTTTGTCTTAAAAATTGCAAAAGTCTTTTCTAGGGTTTCACTATCAATTAGGTCTAGGGTTTCATTAGGGTTTCGTCAAAAAATGTTTCAAAGTGTCCAATAATTACCAGCAGGCCATGAGGAGGTTTCAACGTCAATAAATGTCATCGCCAAGTGTTAAAAAATGTGTTTTTCCGAAAAAACAGAGTATTTAGCTTTTATTGTACAAAAATCATGAAAATTTTGTTTTCCTTATTGCAAATTCCTTCATCTGCACCCTGGTTTCTTTCCTTAGCCCCAGAAGCTTCAACACTTGCAAGACAAGCAAAGCTCAGGTCATTTAGTTCATTACAAAACTCAAATGAAGTGAAAAAGTGGAAAAAACAGAGTTTGAAGACAAAATCATTTGCAAAACATTATGAAAGTGGGTTTTGGCAAAATAAATTTAAAAGTTCCATGTATAAATCATTTCTCCAAGTGTTTGAAGTTCATTTGTACTCCAAGAACAAAGAGAAGCAAGGCAAGACGATTTGGGTGAGTGAGTGACAAGTTTGGGTGAGTTTGGGTGAAAATCGACCGGCGCGGTGCATTGGGCAGGAGGCGCGGCGCACTCACCGGGCATGGCGCATTGGGCCTCGTTTTACAGTGTAAAACAACACAGGCGCAGTGCATATGGAAGACGCAGTGCATTGTGCTGGATGCGCGGCGCACATAGCCAGAGAGCCCGAAACTGCTAGCATTTGCTCCAAATCGCCGAAAATCAAGGAATTTGCCTTGTGACAAGTAGGTAGACCCTCCATCATCAGTTTTTATCCAAGTTTGTGCTTATATCATGGTGGTTGATGAATGGTAATGGTTTTAAAAAAAACAACATCAAACCCTACCATTTGAACATTCCTAGAAACTTGCTGCCTAGGGTTTGAAAAACTATTTTGCTACCAAGTCTATCATTCCTCCATCACTCCCTTATCCCATTTTTCCCTTGATTTCATTGTTCCCTAAGTTCCCCTACACCCTAAGTTCATTAATCCCCTTTCCCAAGTTCCCTTTCCCAAATTTCCAAATGTAAATCCCAAACCCTAATCCTATACAAAAACTCCCATAACATCCCATATTTCCCTAAATACATCTATCCAAACAGTCCCAAAATTCCCACTATTTTTCCCTCCCCTTATACTCCCTCATTTCACTGCTTTCCCTTGGTGGCAGAGGTCAAGCACATCACCAAAAAGCAGTCCAACACAGTTTGACACATCAACACCTATTTCTCCAAGGCAATTTTTCTACCAACAGCTATGGCATCAGATCCTTCATATGATTATGAAGAGGAGACCCAAAGTGACTCACCCACAGAGGGGCATGCACCCAGGAGGCCTCATAGAGGTGGCAGACGTATCAGAGAAGAACCAACCACTCTTTCCGAGTTACAGGCCTGCCCCCTTGCCATCTTTTGTTTCCAGCATCAGTCATGTTATGAGTTTTGTGAGAAGGTTGCTAATATTCAGTTCCGTCATGAGTTGGCCCACTTATTTGTGGTGCATTTGCATGGTGATCAAGCCACTCTTGCTGGTGTCACTTTCACATTAACACCACAATCCATTTCATTAGCAACCAGCATACCAAACATTGGAGAACCATGGAACAAGAGGCACAAAATTGACCAGCAGCACTATGAACCATACATCAAACCTGGTTTTTTGAGACGGCTCAAGAGAGTGTTTCCTTTTCGGTACCTAAGGGATGAATATGCTCCTTTAATGAAACTCATCATGAAGTATTTCACCTGTGAGGGCCGGTTCTCCCACTTGTATGCTTATCACATCAGGCTACTGATGCATTTTACTCGGGTGCGGATGATGAACATTCCTTATTTCATATGCCGAAACATAGAGAAGATGACCACTCTTATGCAGCACAAGACCCCTCAGCAGCAGTTCAACAGTATTTATCATTTTTCTCTCATCAAAATTGTGGTCGTTCATCAGCTTGGATTACAGGGCATCACTTGGGATGACTTCATCTCTCGTGAGTTTTTCAGAGCTCAACAGGGACCTTTAGAGGCTGGACATGAGACAGGTGGACCTTCTTATCAGCATAAGGGCCATGAGACCGCAAGTGTGCCAGTGTTCATCACCTATCAGAGGGGCACTAGACGGTTGTTTGCAGCAGCAAAACGAGTGTTATCTCCACCTGGGGTGGAAGGGGCTTGCTCAGGACCGAGGCAAAAGGCCACTACAGGAGGAAGGACCATCAAGTGAGCGGGAGACTGATTTCATCCTCATTGAGGGTGATGATACCGATATGGGCCCGCAAAGCACAAATCTTAGAGAGATCATTAAGGAGCAGCAGGCGGACATTGATGCCTTGTCAACCAACTTGGATCGAGCTCAATGGAATATACAGTACTTGGAGTAGAGGAATAAGCAGCTTGAGGATCAGTAGGTGGTTATGGAGTTGCAAAACATTCGGCAAAATCGCCAAGCTGCCCGAAGGAGGAGGGTGGCATTCACTTCATTGGAGCAAGAGATCAATGCAGATAGGGAGTCATGGCTTGAAAGAGCCAATATCCACTTGGAGAGAAAGCTGTAGAAGGCAATCAACGAGAAGAATATGCTGATAAACATGTGATATCATTACTTGTCCCAGAACATGGTGTGCCAAGCGAGAATCAAGTATTTGAAAGCAAAGTTGAAGAGAGCATCAAGGAGGAAAAAAGAGGATGAAGTATTTCAGATCATGGCTGAGGCTTCCTTGGCCCATCACAGAACTTGATAGAGAAGACTCAGCCCAAATTTCAAGAAATTTGCAACAATTTTTTCATTTTGGCAAATTTTTGGCACAAAAAACAGGTTTTTCTGCGCTATGCGCTGCGCCACGTGGCGCTCGCTTTTTCTAAGGGCCTCCAAATATAAAAACTCAGCATTTTTGGATTTGGCATGAAAAAATACACTTTCCTACCTGTGGCCAAGAAATTTGGACATGTTTTGAGCCCTCAAAAAGGACAAAAACACTCAAAAAATGACCTCACTGCCCCTATTTTGACACACAGGCACTAGTGTTGGGAGAATGGATTTTTGGAGTCGAAAATGGAGGCCAAATTGAAAATTTCCACTTGGGTTGGAAAGTAAACAGGCATACCTTTCCAGCAAGCCCACCTAGAGCTCATTTTGACATCGGGAAGGCCTCAAAACGTTGGTCCAAACAGGCGCTACGCATAGAGAATCAGGCGCGGCGCATAGAGGAAAAATTGCCAGTTTGACCATGTTTTGCTCTGTTTTTTGCCCAGCTTCGCCTAGTTTGAATTTTTCACTTTCCTAATGGAAAATTTATGATGTAATTTGATGAAAATTGATGGATTATGTGGTAAATATGTTATATTTTCACTTGTAGAGGTAGATTCATCAGTTTAAAGGTTGTTTGAAACTGAATGAATCAGTTCCTTGTTTCTAGAGGCATGTTGTTATGTTGCCTATTTTCTAGATCTCAGTTTAGAATCAGTTGGATCAGCTCCTAAACATGTGAGCTCGACCCCTAGAGGCAAGGATGAGCTATGTTTGTCTATATTATGTTATTTTTCAGTCATTAGCATGGTTGGACTCTTGAGAAAGCATTGAGCTTCATTGTACACTCATATTTTCATTTTGGCTAAGGAATTGAGACCAGGATTTGCAGCACTCTTTGGGATTCATGTGGCAATTTGTCTTGGTACAGTGCTTCTATTTGTGATTGTGAATTTGTTTATGTGATTGCATGCCATTATCTATCTTATTTCTTTTGAACTAAACAAATAAGACTGTAAGTAGAATTCATTGAAAGTGCAATGCTCTACTTGAAGTTTGTTTTAGTTATTTGATGATTTCAGCTGTTTGAGGAGGATTCATGATTGCTCTTGCCCTCTTCAACACCTCACCTATCTATTCCTTCCATCCCACTCAAATTTAAGTGCCAAAACGATTGCCTACCTTGCCCCATTGAGATCTCTGCAGAACTGAGCCTCAATCCCCGCAACCCCAAAATGTGCCTTTCCCTCTGAGCCAAAAAAACTCCATTTTATCAAATCAACTCTTTTGTACACATACCTAGCCTAAAATTAGAAGATATTTCAGTCATCTCAAGCCCCATAGATCATTATTTGCTGAGATTGACCCGAAGAGAGCCCTCTCCTGACCTGGTAGGGCTAGCTACCAGGCTGAGCGTGGTTTGATGTTGGCCCTGGATCCTACCTTTTCATCCTGAGGTAAATCTAGGCACTAACATAGTGGCGATCATACTGGGGAATGAAATTGTTTGTTTGTTAGTGTTTTTTGTTTTATAGACTACAGACGAAGCCTGAAGTTAGCCAGGTAGCCTTCGAAACGCTCTTGCTTTGCATTAGAGAAAGTAGATAAAAGCTGCTTCAGTCAATATCTAGTCTAGTCTTATAAGCTGAACATCTAACTTGCAAATTGGCCCAGTAACATGTATCAAGTTCAGATCTGATTGTTGATGGTGGACAGCAGTTAGACAAATATGAAGGCTGAAATCATTCACCTAGCGACTCCAATATCGAAAAATCCCAAGGTTCAGAATTTTTATGGCGACTCTACTCTTCAAGAATTAGTAGCCTGAAGAATTTCTTGGTCAATTCATTGTTATCAAAATGGATTTTCTTGCTCGACGGTATGCTCCCATGAGTCGAGATCACATTCCAGGTTTTCCAAATAAAATTACAAAGGTAAATTGGCAAAGGAATTTGCCTATGTTTAAAGATGATAAAAGGAATGATGTTGCTTTACATCTGGTTAGATTTTGCATACATATTCGCAAGTTGAAGGTTGATTTTCCTGAAGATTACTTGATGAAGATATTCATGGCCACTCTGGAAGGTGAAGCCCGATCTTGGTGTGAAAGTTTTCCGCCTGCTTGTATTTACTGTTTGAAGGATTTTCATACCTTGTTCTTTGAAAGGTATAAAAAATCTTATCCATCATTAAATTTAGTTTAGAACTGTTGCAAACATGCTTATAGTTTTATTGAAAATCTTGAGAAAGTTTATGAAGATGATGACTTCATGGATGATGAGATCATGGAAGCCCTATATGAAAATCCATTTCAGCAGCATAAAGAGAGTGATACTTATCAAGATGATCAGGAAAATTTGCAGCAGGATCAAGATCTTAGTACGGTGGACGATGATGAAAGAGAAGGTTTTATTTTAGATCTGTCCATAGAAGAAGACAGCATGCAGGAAAGTCAAGTTTCAAACTTAGAATGTGATAAAGTCAAGTCGGTTATTTTAGATCTAGATTCAGATTGTGATGATCAAGAGTACCTTGGTCTGAATCCCATGAAGGAGAGCTTTGTTGTTGAGATCATCTAGAATGAAGAAGATAGAGTTATTGACCCAAGTGTTCTCATTTCATTAGAACCAAGCCTTCATGAGGAGGTAATCCAGTCAGTTCATGAAAAACAAGATGAGATCTTTGTTCAAGTAAGTGAAAAATCTTCTTTCAATGACTCAATGGTAAATGATAATTTGATTGCCATGTCATATGAAGATGATTAACATTGTTTTCAAATTTCAGAAGATCAGGGAATAGAGGACTCTCATTTAGGTTTTTCATGTTTTAAAATGTTATTTCATGAAGACAATCACTGTTTGGGCAAAAGAAAACAAAAATTATTATCTCCTTTGTCTGAAGATGAGATAGATCAACTTCTGAAAGGTCATGTTACAGCCCAAGCTAAAGCAGATTTGCATTGCGCACATGGTCAAGAAAGTGTTGGTGAAACTTCTTCCTCTTTCGAAAATGATGACAGTCTTGTAATTAGCTTTATAGATCAGCAAACAGATAATATTTTCTTTCATGAAGATGATAAGGCTGTCGTGTTTGATAATCTTGAATATTGTTTCCTATTTAGGAATGACCTAGACCATGAAATCAAGGAATGTGAATCTGAGAGACACAGTATGCCAGAATTCAAGTCAAGTACTATCAATCAGCAACCAATTGTTCTTTCAGATCAGAATAAAGGGAGTACTTGTATTTTTGATGCTGGATCTCAAGATAAGCTAATGCTTCAGTCTTATCAAGATCCCCTTGGCATTCTTTTGCAAGCATTAGAGAAGATAAATATTGCCTGGTTCGTCATCATAAGCCTTGGTTTCAATGGTTATTGTGAGTTGCCTACATGTACATCGTTCTGCCTGCTCGGGGAAAGTGAGAGCAGAATTTCATTGAGTAGCCATTTGTTGGATTGGTTACATTGGAAGGCTCACTACACATGATTGTACATATTTCATCAGTAGGCAGGTGGTTTTCATCATGATTTGAAGCTCTCAAATCTCGATGGTCTGCTGCCATTTAAAAGCTTTGTAAGTTCTTGTTTCAGTTAAGTCAGTCTTGAGTCATTTTTTGTTTCAATCAGTTTAAGGATAGTTTCAGTTGAGTGTCTAGTTTCAGCTTTTGAGAGTCTTGTTTTAGTTTTGGATTAGTCAGTTCAACTATGAGTCTTGAGTCAAAAGTTTGGTTTTGGTTTGTCGAAGTTATTGACTCCATAGCCCAATGGACGAAGGAAATGCCTGCTTTCCCCAAGATCTGTAGTTCTTGGCACCTCCAAGGAGTTACCATCCCCATTGGAGCCAATGTTAGTGTCGGTATCTTCATCCCTCCATCAGAGATCAAATTCTCTTGTTGCATTTCATTTTAGGTGTCCTGCTCAGTCAGCTGCATTCCATTAGGAGCATGGATCATCTGACGGTAGTGGCTTCTCCTACAGTTTACCTCATGTCATTTACCTACTGGCTAATGTTTACTCATTAATATCATGTACTGTCACATTTTGTCTTAAAAATTGCAAAAGTATTTTCTAGGGTTTCACTATCAATTAGGTCTAGGGTTTCATCAAAAAATGTTTCAAAGTGTCCAATGATTACCAGCAGGGCATGAGGAGGTTTCAACATCAATAAATTTCATCGCCAAGTGTTAAAAAATGTGTTTTTCCGAAAAATAGAGTATTTAGCTTTTCTTTTACAAAAATCATGAAAATTTTGTTTTCCTTATTGCAAATTCCTTCATCTGCACCCTGGTTTCTTTCCTTAGCCCCAGAAGCTTCAACACCTGCAAGACAAGCAAAGCTCAGGTCATTTAGTTCATTACAAAACTCAAATGAAGTGAAAAAGTGCAAAAAACAGAGTTTGAAGACAAAGTCATTTGCAAAACATTATGAAAGTGGGTTTTGGAAAAATAAATTTAAAAGTTCCATGTATAAATCATTTCTCCAAGTGTTTGAAGTTCATTTGTACTCCAAGAGCAAAGAGAAGCAAGGCAAGACGATTTGGGTGAGTGAGTGACAAGTTTGGGTGAGTTTGGGTGAAAATCGACCAGCGTGGCACACTGGGCAGGAGGCGCGGCGCACTCACCGGGCGTAGCGCATTGGGCCTCGTTTCGCAGTGTAAAACAACACAGGCGCGGCGCAGACGGAGGGCGAGGCGCATTGGGCTAGATGCGCGGCGCACACAGCTAGAGAGCTCGAAACTGCTAGCATTTGCTCCAAATCTCGGAAAATCGCACGGATTTGCCTTGTGACAAGTAGGTAGACCCTCCATCATCAGTTTTTATCCAAGTTTGTGCTTATATCATGGTGGTTGATGAATGGTAATGGTTTTTAAAAAAAACAACATCAAACCCTACCATTTGAACATTCCTAGAAACTTGCTGCCTAGGGTTTGAGAAACTATTTTGCTACCAAGTCTATCATTCCTCCATCACTCCCTTATCCCATTTTTCCCTTGATTTCATTGTTCCCTAAGTTCCCCTACACCCTAAGTTCATTAATCCCCTATCCCAAGTTCCCTTTCCCAAATTTCCAAATGTAAATCCCAAACCCTAATCCTATACAAAAACTCCCATAACATCCCATATTTCCCTAACTACATCTATCCCAAAATTCCCACTATTTTTCCCTCCCCTTAGACTCCCTCATTTCACTATTTTCCCTTGGTAGCAGAGATCAAGCACATCATCAAAAAGCAGTCCAACACAGTTTGACACATCAGCACCTATTTCTCCAAGGCAATTTTTCTACCAGCAGCTATGGCATCTGATCCTTCATATGATTATGAAGAGGAGACCCAAAGTGACTCATCCACGAAGGGGCATGCACCCAAGAGGCCTCATAGAGGTGGCAGACATATCAGAGAAGAACCAACCACTCTTGCCGAGTTACAGGCCTGCCCTCTTGCCATCTTTTGTTTCAAGCATCAGTCATGTTATGAGTTTTTTGAGAAGGTTGCTAATATTCAGTTCCATCATGAGCTGGCCCGCTCATTTGTGTTGCATTTGCATGGTGATCAAGCCACTCCTGCTGGTGTCACTTTCACATTAACACCAGAATCCATTCCATTAGCAGCCGGAATACCAAACATTGGAGAACCATGGAACAAGAGGCAAAAAATTGACCGGCAGCACTATGAACCATACATCAAACTCGGTTTTTTGAGACAGCTCAAGAGAGTGTTTCCTTTTCGGTACCTCATGGATGAATATGCTCCTTTAATGAAACTCATCATGAAGTATTTCACCTGTGAAGGCCAGTTCTCCCGCTTGTATGCTTATCACATCAGGCTGCTAATGCATTTTACTCGGCTGCGGATGATGAACATTCCTTATTTCATATGCCGAAACATAGAGAAGATGACCACTCTTGTGCAGCACAAGACCCCTCAGCAGTAGTTCAACAGTATTTATCATTTTGTTCTCATCAAAATTGTGGTCGTTCATCAGCTTGGATTACAGGGCATCACTTGGGATGACTTCATCTCCCGTGAGTTTTTCATAGCTCAACAAGGACCTTTAGAGGCTTGACATGAGACAGGTGGACCTTCTTATCAGCATGAGGGCCATGAGACCGCTAGTGTGCCAGTGTTCATCACCTATCAGAGGGGCACTAGACGGTTGTTTGCAGCAGCAAAGCGAGCGTTATTTCCACCCAGGATGGAAGGGGCTTCGCTTCCATCATCAACACAACAGGCTCAGGACCGAGGCAAGAGGCCACTACAAGAGGAAGGACCATCAGGTGAGCGGGAGACTGATTTCATCCTCATTGAGGGTGATGATACCGATATGGGCCCGCAAAGCGCAAATTTTAGAGAGATCATTAAGGAGCAGCAGGCGGACATTGATGCCTTATCAACCAACTTGGATCAAGCTCAATGGACTATACAGTACTTGGAGTAGAGGAATAAGTAGCTTGAGGATCAGCAGGTGGTTATGGAGTTGCAAAATATTCAGCAAAACCTCCAAGCTGCCCGAAGGAAGAGGGTGGCATTCACTTCATTGGAGCAAGAGATCAATGCAGATAGGGATTCATGGCTTGAAAGAGCTAATATCCACTTGGAGAGGAAGCTGGAGAAGGAAATCAATGAGAATAATATGCTTAGAAACTTTTCATATCATTACTTGTCCCAGAACTTGGTGTGCCAAGCGAGAATCAGGAATTTGAAAGCAAAGTTGACGAGAGCATCAAGGAGGCAAAAAGAGGATGAAGGACTTAAGATCTTCGCTGAGGCTTCCTTGGCCCATCATAGCACTTGATAGAGAAGACTCAGCCCAAATTTCAAGAAATTTGGAGCAATTTTTGCATTTTTGCAAATTTTTGGCACAAAAAACAGGTTTTTCTTCCCTATGCGCCGCGCCACATGGCGCTCGCTTTTGCTAGGGGCCTCCAAATCTAAAAAACTCGGGATTTTTGGAATTGGCATGAAAAATTACACTTTCCTACCTATGGCCAAAAAATTTGGACAGGTTTTGAGCCCTCAAAAAGGTCAAAAACATTCAAAAAATGACCTCACTGCCCCTATTTTGACACACAAGCAGCAGTGTTGGGAGAATGGACTTTTGGAGTGGAAAATAGAGGCCAGATTGAAAGTTTCCACTTGGGTTGGAAAGTAGACAAGTAGACCTTTCCAGCAAGCCCACCTAGAGCTCATTTGGACATCGGGAAGGCCTCCAAACATGGGTCCAAACAGGCGCTACGCATAGAGAATCAGGCGCGGTGCATAGAGGGAAAATTGCAAGTTTGACCAAGTTTTGCTCTGTTTTTCACCTAGCTTCGCCTAGTTTGACTTTTTCACTTTCCTAATGGAAAATTTATGATGTAATTTGATGAACATTGATGGATTATGAGGTAAATATGTTATATTTTCACTTGTAGAGGTAGATTCATCAGTTTAAAGGTTGTTTGAAACTGAATGAATCAGTTCCCTTGTTTCTAGAGGCATGTTGTTATGTTGCCTATCTTCTAGATCTCAGTTTAGAATCAGATGGATCTGCTCCTAAACATGTGAGCTTGACCCCTAGAGGCGAGAATGAGCTATGTTTGTCTATATTATGTTATTTTTTAGTCATTAGCATGGTTGGACTCTTGAGAAAGCATTGAGCTTCATTGTACACTCATATTTTCATTTTGGCTAAGGAATTGAGACCAGGATTTGCAGCACTCTTTGGGATTCATGTGGCAATTTGTCTTGGTACAGTGCTTCTCTTTGTGATTATGAATTTGTTTATGTGATTGCATGCCATTATTTATCTTATTTCTTCTGAACTAAACAAACAAGAGTGTAAGTAGAATTCATTGAAAGTGCCTTTCCCTCTGAGCCAACAAAACTCCATTTTATCAAATCAACTCTTTTGTACACATACCTAGCCTAAAATCAGAAGATATTTCAGTCATCTCAAGCCCCATAGATCATTATTTGCTGAGATTGACCCAGAGAGAGCCCTCTCCTGACCTGGTAGGGCTAGCTACCAGGCTAAGCGTGGTTTGATGTTGGCCCTGGATCCTACCTTTTCAGCCTGAGGTAAATCTAGGCACTAACATAGTGGCGACCATACTGGGGAACGAAATTGTTTGTTTTTTAGTGTTTTCTGTTTTATAGACTACAGACAGAGCCTGAAGTTAGCCAGGTAGCCTTCGAAACGCTCTTGCTTTGCATTAGCGAAAGTAGATAAAAGTTGCTTCAGTCAATCTCCGGTCTAGTCTTATACCCTGAACATCTAACTTGCAAATTTCCCCAGTAACATGTATCAAGTTCAGATCTGATTGTTGATGGTGGACAACAGTAAGACAAATATGAAGGCTGAAATCATTCACCTGGCGACTCCAATGTCGAAAAATCCCAAGGTTCCAAATTTTTATGGCGACTCTACTCTTCAAGAATTAGTAGCCTGAAGAATTTCTTTGTCAATTCATTGTTATCAAAATGGATTTGCTTGCTCGACGGTATGCTCCCATGAGTCGAGATCACATTCCAGGTTTTCCAAATAAAATTCCAAAGGTAAATTGGCAAAGGAATTTTCCTATGTTTAAAGATGATAAAAGGAATGATGCTGCTTTACATCTGGTTAGATTTCGCATACATATTCACAAGTTTAAAGTTGATTTTCCTGAAGATTGCTTGATGAAGATATTCATGGCCACTTTGGAAGGTGAAGCCCAATCTTGGTATGAAAGTTTGCCTCCTGCTTGTTTTTACTGTTTGAAGGATTTTCATACCATGTTCTTTGAAAGGTATAAATAATCTTATCCATCATTAAATTTAGTTCAGAACTGTTGCAAACATGCTTATAGTTTTATTGAAAATCTTGAGAAAGTTTATGAAGATGATGACTTCATGGATGATGAGATCATGGAAGCCCTGTATGAAAATCCATTTCAGCAGCATAAAGAGAGAGATACTTATCAAGATGATCGGGAAAATTTGCAACAGGATCAAGATCTTAGTACGGTGGACGATGATGAAAGAGAAGGTTTTATTTCAGATCTGTCCATAGAAGAAGACAGCATGCAGGAAAGTCAAGTTTCAAAGTTAGAATGTGATAAAGTCAAGTCAGTTATTTCAGATCTAGATTCAGATCGTGATGATCAAGAGTACCTTGGTCTGAATCCCATGAAGGAGAGCTCTGCTGTTGAGATCATCAGGAATGAAGAAGATAGAGTTATTTACCCAAGTGTTCTCATTTCATTAGAACCAAGCCTTCATGAGGAGGTAATCCACTCAGTTCATGAAGAACAAGATGAGATATTTGTTCAAGTAAGTGAAAAATATTCTTTCAATAACTCAGTGGTAAATGATAATTTGATTGCCATGTTATATGAAGATGATCAACATTGTTTTCAAATTTCAGAAGATCAGGGAATAGAGGACTCTCATTCAGGTTTTTCATGTTTTAAAATTTTATTTCATGAAGACAATCACTGTTTGAGCAAAAGAAAACAAAAAGTACTATCTCCTTTCTCTGAAGATGAGATAGATCAACTTTTGAAAGGTCATGTTATAGCCCAAGCTAAGGCAGATTTGCAGTGCGCACATGGTCAAGAAAGTGTTGGCGAAACTTCTTCCTCTTTTGAAAATGATGACAGTCTTGTAATTAGCTTTATAGATCAGCAAACAGATAATATTTTCTTTCATGAAGATGATAAGGTTGTCATGTTTGATAATCTTGAAGATTGTTTTCTGTTTAAGAATGACCTAGACCATGAAATCGAGGAATGTGAATCTGAGAGACACAGTATGCCAGAATTCAAGTCAGTTACTATCAATCAGCAACCAACTATTCTTTCAGATCAAAATAAAGGGAGTACTTGTATTTTTTCTGCTGGATCTCAATATAAGCTAATGCTTCAGGATTATCAAGATCCCTTTGGCATTCTTTTGCAAGCATTAGAGAAGATAAATGTTGCCTGGTTCGTCATCATAATCCTTGGTTTCAGTGGTTATTGTGAGTTGCCTACATGTACATCGTTCTGCCTGCTCGGGGAAAGTGAGAGCAGAATTTCATTGAGTAGCCATTTGTTGGATTGGTTACATTGGAAGGCTCACTACACATGATTGTACATATTTCATCAGTAGGCATGTGGTTGTCATCATGATTTGAAGTTCTCAAATCTCAATGGTCTGCTGCCATTTAAAACCTTTGTAAGTACGTGTTTCAATTAAGTCAGTCTTGAGTCATTTTTTGTTTCAGTCAGTTTAAGGATAGTTTCAGCTGAGTGTCTAGTTTCAGCTTTTGAGAGTCTTGTTTCAGTTTTAGATTAGTCGGTTCAACTATGAGTCTTGAGTCAAAAGTTTGGTTTTGGTTTGTCGAAGTTATTGACTCCATAGCCCAATGGACGAAGGCACTGCCTACTTTCTCAAAGATCTGTAATTCTTGGCAACTCCAAGGAGCTACCATCCCCATTGGAGCCAATGTTAGTGTCGGTATCTTCATCCCTCCATCAGAGATCAAATTCTCTTGTTGCATTTCATTTTAGGTGTCCCGCTCAGTCAGCTGCATTCCATTAGGAGCATGGATCATCTTACGGTAGTGGCTTCTCCTACAGTTTACCTCATGTCATTTACCTGTTGGCTCATGTTTACTCATTAATATCATGTACTGTCACTTTTTGTCTTAAAAATTGCAAAAGTCTTTTCTAGGGTTTCACTGTCAATTATGTCTAGGGTTTCATCAAAAAATGTTTCAAAGTGTCCAATAATTACCAGTAGGCCATGAGGAGGTTTCAACATCAATAAATTTCATCGCCAACTGTTCAAAAATGTGTTTTTCCGAAAAAACAGAGTATTTAGCTTTTAATGTACAAAAATCATGAAAATTTTGTTTTCCTTATTGCAAATTCCTTCATCTGCACCCTGGTTTCTTTCCTTAGCCCCAAAAGCTTCAACACCTGCAAGACAAGCAAAGCTCAGGTCATTTAGTTCATTACAAAACTCAAATGAAGTGAAAAAGTGCAAAAAACAGAGTTTGAAGACAAAGTCATTTGCAAAACATTATAAAAGTGGGTTTTGGAAAAATAAATTTAAAAGTTCCATATATAAATCATTTCTCCAAGTGTTTGAAGTTCATTCTTACTCCAAGAGCAAAGAGAAGCAAGGCAAGACGATTTGGGTGAGTGAGTGACAAGTTTGGGTGAGTTTGGGTGAAAATCGATTGGTGCGGCGCACTGGGTAGGAGGCGCGGCGCATTGGGCCTCGTTTTACAGTGTAAAACAACAAGGGAGCGGTGCATTGGGCTGGATGCGCCGCGCACACAGCCAGAGAGCCCGAAACTGCTAGCATTTGCTCCAAATCTCGGAAAATCGCACGGATTTGCCTTGTGACAAGTAGGTAGACCCTCCATCATCAGTTTTTATCCAAGTTTGTCCTTATATCATGGTGGTTGATGAAAGGTAATGGTTTTAAAAAAAACAACATCAAACCCTACCATTTGAACATTCCAAGAAACTTGCTGCCTAGGGTTTGAAAAACTATTTTGCTACCAAGTCTATCATTCCTCCATCACTCCCTAATCCCATTTTTCCCTTGATTTCATTGTTACCTAAGTTCCCCTACACCCTAAGTTCATTAATCCCCTATCCCAAGTTCCCTTTCCCAAATTTCCAAATGTAAATCCCAAACCCTAATCCTATACAAAACTCCCATAACATCCCATATTTCCCTAGCTACATCTATCCCAATAGTCCCAAAATTCCCACTATTTTTCCCTCCCCTTATTCTCCCTCATTTCACTGTTTTCCCTTGGTGGCAGAGGTCAAGCACATCACCAAAAGCAGTCCAACACAGTTTGACACATCAGCACCTATTTCTCCAAGGCAATTTGTCTACCAACAGCTATGGCATCTGATCCTTCATATGATTATGAAGAGGAGACCCAAAGTGACTCACCCACGGAGGGACATGCACCCAGGAGGCCTCATAGAGGTGGCAGACATATCAGAGAAGAACCAACCACTCTTGCCGAGTTACAGGCCTGCCCTCTTGCCATCTTTTGTTTCCAGCATCAGTCATGTTATGAGTTTTGTGAGAAGGTTGCTAATATTCAGTTCCATCATGAGCTGGCCTGCTTATTTGTGTTGCATTTGCATGGTGATCAAGCCACTCTTGCTGGTGTCACTTTCACATTAACACCAGAATCCATTTCATTAGCAACTGGCATACCAAACATTGGAGAACCATGGAACAAGTGGCACAAAATTGATCGGCAGCACTATGAACCATACATCAAACCCAGTTTTTTGAGACAGCTCAAGAGAGTGTTTCCTTTTCAGTACCTCAGGGATGAATATGCTCCTTTAATGAAACTCATCATGAAGTATTTCACCTGTGAGGGCCGGTTCTCCCGCTTGTATGCTTATCACATCAGGCTGCTGATGCATTTTACTTGGGGGCGGATGATGAACATTCCTTATTTCATATGTCGAAACATAGAGAAGATGACCACTCTTGTGCAGCACAAGACCCCTCAGCAGCAGTTCAACAATATTTATCATTTTTCTCTCATCAAAATTGTGGTCGTTCATCAGCTTGGATTACAGGGCATCACTTGGGATGACTTCATCTCTCGTGAGTTTTTCAGAGCTCAACAGGGACCTTTAGAGGCTAGACATGAGACAGGTGGACCTTCTTATCAGCATGAGGGCCATGAGACCGCTAGTGTGCCAGTGTTCATCACCTATCAGAGGGGCACTAGACGGTTGTTTGCAGCAGCAAAGTGAGTGTTATCTCCACTCGGGGTGGAAGGGGCCTCGCTTCCATCATCAGCACAGCAGGCTCAAGACCAAGGCAAGAGGCCACTAAGGGAGGAAGGACCATCAGGTGAGCGGGAGACTGATTTCATCCTCATTGAGTGTGATGATACCGATATGGGCCCGCAAAGCGCAAATCTTAGAGAGATCATTAAGGAGCAGCAGGCGGACATTGATGCCTTGTCAACCAACTTGGATCGAGCTCAATGGACTATACAGTACTTGGAGCAGAGGAATAAGCAGCTTGAGGATCAGCAAGTGGTTATGGAGTTGCAAAACATTCGGCAAAACAGCCAAGCTGCCCGAAGGAGGAGGGTGGCATTCACTTCATTGGAGCAAGAAATCAATGCAGATAGGGAGTCATGGCTTGAAAGAGCCAATATCCACTTGGAGAGGAAGTTGGAGAAGGCAATCAATGAGAAGAATATGCTTAGAAATTTGTCATATCATTACTTGTCCCGGAACTTGGTGTGCCATGTGAGAATCAGGAATTTGAAAGCAATGTTGAAGAGAGCATCAAGGAGGCAAAAAGAGGATGAAGGACTTAAGATCTTCGCTGAGGCTTCCTTGGCCCATCACAGCACTTGATAGAGAAGACTCAGCCCAAATTTCAATAAATTTGGAACAATTTTTGCATTTCTGCAAATTTTTGGCACAAAAACCAGGTTTTTCTGCCCTATGCGCCACGCCACGTGGTGCTCGCTTTTGCTACGGGCCTCCAAATCTCAAAAACTCAGCATTTTTGGATTTTTTATGAAAAATTTCACTTGCCTACCTATGGCCAAGAAATTTGGACTGGTTTTGAGCCCTCAAAAAGGTCAAAAACACTCAAAAATGGCCTCACTGCCCCTATTTTGACACACAGGAAGCAGTGTTGGGAGAATGGACTTTTGGAGGGGAAAATGGAGGCCAAATTGAAAAATTCCACTTGGGTTGGAAGGTAGTCAAGTGTACCTTTCCAGCAAGTCCACCTGGAGCTCATTTGGAAATCGAGAAGGCCTCCAAAAGTGGTTCCAAACAGGTGCTACGCATAGAGAATCAAGCGCGGCACATAGAGGAAAAATTGCCATTTTGACCAAGTTTTGCTCTGTTTTTCGCCCAGCTTCGCCCAGTTTGACTTTTTCACTTTCCTAATGGAAAATTTATGATGTAATTTGATGAACATTGATGGATTATGAGGTAAATATGTTATATTTTCACTTGTAGAGGTAGATTCATCAGTTTAAAGGTTGTTTGAAACTGAATGAATTAGTTCCCTTATTTCTAGAGGCATGCTGTTATGTTGCCTATTTTCTAGATCTCAGTTTAGAATCAATTGGATCAGCTCCTAAACATGTGAGCTTGACCCCTAGAGGCAAGGATGAGCTATGTTTTTCTATATTATGTTATTTTTCAGTCATTAGCATGGTTGGACTCTTGAGAAAGCATTGAGCTTCATTGTCACTCATATTTTCATTTTGGCTAAGGAATTGAGACCAGGATTTGCAGCACTCTATGGGATTCATGTGGCAATTTGTCTTGGTACAGTGCTTCTCTTTGTGATTGTGAATTTGTTTATGTGATTGCATGCCATTATCTATCTTATTTCTTTCGAACTAAACAAACAAGAGTGTAAGTAGAATTCATTGAAAGTGCAATGCTCTACTTGAAGTTTGTTTTAGTTATTTGATGTTTTCAGCGGTTTGAGGAGGATTCATGATTGCTCTTGCCCTCTTCAACACGTAACCTGTCTATTCCTTCCATCCCACTCAAATTTAAGTGCCAAAACGATTGCCTACCTTGCCCCATTGAGATCTCTGCAGAACTGAGCCTCAATCCCCGCAACCCCAAAATATGCCTTTCCCTCTGAGCCAACAAAACTCCATTTTATCAAATCAACTCTTTTGTACACATACCTATCCTAAAATCAGAAGATATTTCAGTCATCTCAAGCCCCATAGATCATTATTTGTTGATATTGACCCGGAGAGAGCCCTCTCCTGACCTGGTAAGGCTAGCTACCAGGCTGAGCGTGGTTTGATGTTGGCCCTGGATCCTACCTTTTCAGCCTGAGGTAAATCTAGGCACTAACACAGGGAAACTGCATTAAAACTGACAAGATTATCACCAGGTTCAAATTTCATATCTTTTAATTCATTAACAAAAGAAGAGTCTTTGACAAAGGACTTCATCCACCCCACCAGGGGTTTCATCTTCATGGCTAAAAATTTAGCTAGAAGGTAGGTCAGCCCACCAATGGTGTTCACAATGGGTCAAAGGGGGACTCCCTCTTTATAGATTTTGGGAAGCCCATATATCATGGGACTGATAGGACTACTTTCAATCAGCTTATGGCTAAAGGAGCCAACCGTGCTGCTGGATTTAATAGCAAGAGCGACCGTCTTAGAAATATTTTTCAAGGGATTCTTGTCAAGCTTTCTGTAGCTACCACTGTTGACCAGATGATCCAGCATCTTCTTACAATAATCATCCTTGTTAAGGATAACAGTAGCCCCCCGTTTGTCAGCTTTTAGAAAAACTATGTCTGTGTTCCTATTCAGGTATTTGAGGGCTTCGAACTCACCTTTGTTGATGTTATTCTTAGGGGGCTTCTCTCTTTTAAGAATAACAGCGTAGTCTTGACGAATAATATCTTTAATATTATACGGTAAGCCCTTTATCCCAAATTCGACGTCACACATAATATTAGCCACCTCATTTCTAGGAAAGATGATGGATCTTTCAAACATGAGGTATATCGAAAGAAGACTCACACTGAGCAGTATCTTCATGCCATTTCCCATCATTTTCCTGCTCAAAAGATAGGTGTTCTCAGCACGTTAGCCACTCGTGCTCTGAGAATTTCTGATGAAGACCACTTTTCTAAAGAAAAGTCCCATCTCCTTAATGTTTTTGTCCAGAATGGCTATAGTAGGCAGCAGGGTGTCAAAGCCTTCCTCAAAGCGAGCAAAGGTCCCAAGGTCAAGAAAGAACCCATCGAACGCAGTTCAAGAGTCCACCTCCCCTTCATCCAAGGGACGACAGACAAGATTGCGAGAATCCTGAAGAAGCATAATATTCCCTCGACCTTTAGACCCCTCAGCACCATTAGGAGTTCCCTTAAGTCTGTTAAAGACCAAGTGAACCCTATGGATATGAAAGGTGTTTATATCATCCCTTGTTCCTATGGAACCTCATACATCAGTGAAACTGGTCGTTCTATTAACCAGAGGATTAAGGAACACGCTGTTGATATTAAACACAGGAGGACCAAAGCCTCAGCTTTAGCCGAACATAGGTGTTTATATCATCCCTTGTTCATGTGGAACCTCATACATCAGTGAAACTGGTCGTTCTATTAACCAGAGGATTAAGGAACACGCTGCTGATATTAAACATGGGAGGACCAAATCCTCAGCTTTAGCCGAACATGCAGAGAAGACTAAGCATCGTATATGCATTGAGGCTAGGGCTATCGCTAAGATTCATCATTTCCATCATTGTAACTTTAGGGAAGCCATTGAAATTGAGAGGTCTTCCAGTAATATTAATAGGGATGACGGCTGGAAAATTAGTCACTGTTGGATTCCCACCCTCTCTTCTTAATTCTCTCCGTCCTTTTGTTCCCCATTTTTTTTAAATATTAATATTATTATCAATACCAATAATATTATAATTAATCTATTATTGGATTTTAATCTGTAGTTATATATATATATATAATATGTATTAACATTCTGATAAAATTAGTATTAGCATTATAAATATTTTTTTGTAAATATTATATATTTAATATTGTTTTTAATCTTTAATATATATAAAAAATAAAATAAGAAGAATTGAATATTATTAAAACCCTAATCAGATATAGTTGTTAAGTTGATAAATATAATATATAAATACTGGTAATTCTAATAATACAAATGTTTAGTAACATTGTGATTACTTTATTATTAGTTTTTAATATATAGTGATTTATATATATATATATATATATATATATTGATAATATAGCCCCAAGGATTAACTCAGTTGGTCAAAAATCGTGCCTCGCCATTAGGAGGTCACAGGGTCAATTCTACCCGAAGCCCTTGGGATTAGGTCTTGCTAGTAGGCCGAAGGGCGATTAGCCTAGATTTTCCCATGGACGTAGTGACCACTCACTGACCAAGGTGTTCGTGAACCACCGCGTAAATATATATATATATATATATATATATATATATATATATTATAAGCCCCAAGGGTTAGCTCAGTTGGTCAAAAATCGTGCCTCGCCATCAGGAGGTCACAGGGTCGATTCTACCCGAAGCCCTTGGGGTTAGGTCTTGCTAGTAGGCCGAGGGGCGATTAGCCTAGATTTTCCCATGGACGTAGCAACCACTCACTGACCAGGGTGTTCATGAACCACAGCGTAAATATATATATATATTGATATTATATATATATATATATATATATATAATGTAATATTAATATTATTTATTAGTATGAGTATTAGTTTTATCAATAATCATTATTATTATTTTTTATATATATTATAATCTTTAGTTATTTATATATATAATGATATATATATATATATATATATATATATATATGATTAAACTTGTCCCCTCTCCCTCCCCAAGTCAAACATAGCCGTTTTCTTCTAGTTGTGAGGTTGACATGTCTCCCTATTTAACCGTCTTCCTAGATCTGTTTCTTCATTGTGTCCTGAAGATGAACCACAGTTGTTGGTTCAAAACGCGTCGACCCAAATCTTCAATGTGACTTCTTCCGAAAAATTCTTTATACATTATGATATGGATAACAGAAGCTTGAATTCGAAAGTCACATCCTTGCTGATGGAGGAAATGAGATGGAAAAATATGGAGAGCCAGAATGGTGATGCCTTGTCTGTACGAGGACCGTCCCAGAACAGAAACAAAAATAAGTCATTGAGTGGGAGATCTAAATCTAGAGGGAGATCTAAATCTCCAGGAAAACTTGTAAAGGTGTGCTAGAAATACGGAAAGGAAGGGCACTACAAAAGGGACTATAAATCTAAAGCTCTTAACAAAGGAAAGTGATCTGATAATGCTCCTTCTGGGAAAGCGAAAACCACCTCAGATGAATGTGGGGATGTGTACTTGGCTTCTTCTTCAAGTACACAAGTATATCATGAGGCATGGTTGATTGACTTAGGTGCATCCTTTCACTTCACTCCCCATAGAGAGTAGTTATGTGAGTATGAGAAATACGATGGTGGTGATGTCTTCTTAGGGGATGATAGGAAGGCTAGAAACATTGGTCATGGAAAATTCAAGTTGAAGTTGCAAAGCGGAAGGATTAGAACACTTCCGGATGTTCTGCATATTCCTGCATTGGCGAGAAATCTAATTTTTGTACGCAAGATGGATGATGCAGGTGTAAAAACAGTGTTCGAGAAAGATTTCTGCAATATGGTTCGTGGAGCACTAGTATTGATGCGGGGAGTTCGTATTGGAACTGTGTACAAGCTGCAATGTAGCATTGTTGTTGATGGGTGCAATAGTTCTTTGGTTCTTGAAAGTGGAGTAGAAAATCTAGTGGTCTCTGGAGAAAAGACCATGCTATGGCATCAAAGGCTTGGACATATTGGAGAGAAGGGCCTTCGAATACTTCATGGTAAAGGTATGGTAGAAGGAATGAAAAATAGCTCTCTGGATTTTAATTTCTGTGAAAATTGTGTATATGGGAAGCAGAATCAGGTGATTTTCCCCTCTGGTGGTAAGAAGGCGAAACAGATATTAGAGCTTGTGCACAGTGATGTGTTTGGGCCTGTGAAGGTTCCATCACTAGGTAAGTCTGTGTTTTATGTATCATTTATAGATGACTTCTCAAGTAATACATGGATATATTTTCTCAAGAAGAAATCTAAATTATTTGACAGGTTTAAAGAATTTAAGGCTCTGGTGGAAAACCAGACAGAGAAGAAGATAAAGGTGTTGAGCACAGATAACAGTGGATAATTTTGCAAGAAGGAATTTGAAGAGTTCTACAAGAAGTGTGGTATAGCATGATAGAATACTACTCCATACACACCTCAGAAAAATGGAGTTGCAGAAAGAATGAACAAGACGTTGATAGAAAGGGAAAGAAGCATGCTCAGTTGTGTCGGGTTAGGATGGTAATTTTGGGTAGAGGCAGTGGAGACTATATGTTACCTGGTCAACATATCACCTTCATTAGCGTTGGAGGATAAGACTCCACAAGAGGTATGGACTGGTAATAAACCCTCTCTTTCACATCTAAGGGTATTTGGATGTGATGCATATGTACATGTTCCAAATGAGAAAAGAACAAAGTTGGATAGTAAATCTGAAAAGTGCATCTTTATTGGGTATAAGGATGGTTTAAAGGGTTATAAGCTTTGGAACCCAGTAACAAGGAAGGTTGTGTACAGCCGAGATGTGGTGTTCAGAGAGGTGAAAGATGTTATTAAACATGAAGCCCAACCAAAGGAACCTGAGAAGATAGAGTTTCAGCTTAAGGAGGAAGAACAAAAGAGGAATCAGAAGATGAAGATCCCAGAACAGTGAAGGAAGCAGTAGACTCAGAGGATGGAAAACTCTGAAAAGAGGCCATGGTTGATGAAATGGCATCTTTTCACAAAAATAAGGCTTGGGATCTGGTGGAGTTGTCAGCTCGAAGCAAACCCATTAGCAGCAAATGGGTGTTCAAGAAGAAGACGAATGCAGAAGGAAAGGTGGAGAAATACAAATCTCGGTTGGTAGCAAAAGGTTATTCCCAGGTTCCGGGAATTGATTTTGGTGATATTTTTCCCCTGTTTCCAAGGTAGCTTCTATTATATTACTTTTATATGTTGTTGTTGCTTTTGATTTTGAGGTAGAACAGATGGATGTGAAGACAACATTTCTTCACGGGGATCTGGAAGAAGAGATCTACATGAAGCAACCTGAAGGATTTGTGGTGAAGGGTAAGAAAGAACTGGTATGCAGGTTAAAAAATTCTTTGTATGGGTTAAAACATTCACCAAGGATGTGGTATCATAAATTTGATACATTTATATGGGGATGTGACTTCACCAGAAGAAAAGCAGATCACTGCGTGTATTTTAAATTAATTGGTGACCATGTTATTTATCTAGTCTTGTATGTGGATGATATGTTGCGACTTGGAAATGACAAAGAAAGTATCTAGGATTTGAAGACCTAATTGTCCTCCAAATTCGACATGAAAGATCTTAGTGCTGCAAACTATATTTTGGGCATGGAAATTAAAAGAGATCAAGCAAAGAGGAAGCTCTGGTTAAACCAGAGGAAGTATGTCGAGACAATACTGCAGAGGTTTAATATGCAGGATAGTAAACCGGTGAAGGTTCCTATTTCTGTAGGTGTAAAGTTATCTGTTGAATAGTGTCCCAAGACACAAGAAGAGGAAGAGGACATGTCCTGTGTTCCATATGCAAGTGCAGTCGGTAGCCTGATGTGTGCGATGGTCTGTACTAGACTAGACATTGCACATGTAGTGGGAGTATTGAGCAGGTTTATGTCAAAACAAGGGAAGGAGCATTGGAAAACAGTGAAGTGGGTTTTCGGGTATTTGCGTGGCACTAGTGATTATGGTTTGGCTACCAAGGAAGACCAGGATTGGATAGAGTTTTGGATATCCATGACTTTGTTGACGCAGATTGGGCTAGAGATCTGAATCAGAGAAGATCTACAAGTGGGTATGTGTTTAACCTATTTGGAGGTGCAGTCAGTTGGATTAGTAAGAAACATTTTGCAGTGGCGCTATCAACTACAGAGGTAGAATACATGGTAGCCACTCATTCAAGCAAGGAAGCAGTTTGGCTGCAAAGATTGTGTTCAAGTATGGAGTTAGTACAGGGAGCTATAAGGATAGACTATGATAGCCAAAGTGAAATTTTCTTGGCAAAGAACCCTGCTTATCATTCAAAGACAAAGAACATTGATGTTCAGTATCACTTTGTGAGGGATATGATAGAAGACAAAAAGGTGTTGTTGGTAAAGGTAAACACTTTGAAGAATACTGCAGATGCGTTGACAAAATATGTGAGCTCTGAGAAGTTCTCTTGGTGTACAAAAACAATGGGTGTTGCAGGGCTGGATAAATGAATAAGCTCTCCTGTGGCCTCCTGTGGAAAGAAAACAACAAGTGGGAGAATGTTGGTTGTGTTATATTCTTTCCATGACTATCCCCCCTAGCTAGTCCATGGTTTTTTGCATGGTTTTGTGCATGGTTGTCATACATGGTTTTGGGCGCGATGGTTTTCGGTCCATGGTATTGGATGCTTCAGCATGTATATATATGTATTGTAACATTGAAAGGAACATAATGAAAAATCAATCTTGTAGTCCCGGTTTTTGGATCCAGGGGAAAATCTTTATGTATATTTGTTTTATGTGTTATGCTCTCGCCATTGTTTATTTTCTTTTTTATAATTCGTATGCAGATAATTTTTGTACAGGGTTAAAACCTACAATAGTTTCAAATTATCCACATTTACAACTGAGTAAATGTGCATGTATGGTGGTAAACTAAGTCGATAGGCATTATCACCCACCTTTTCCATTATCTCAAAGGGACTATACCTTAGGGCCTTGATTTTCTTACCAGGCCCATGCAGTCTCTCCTTGTTCAACTATAGCCATACTCTGTCTCCCACTTTTCTGTGTTAATCATGTCTAGCCTTATAATTCACCTACAAATTTTTTCGTGTTTCCTGTACCTATAGATGGATCTACCTTATCTTCTCTATAAATTTTCCAGCCCTTAAATCACCTACTGTAATGTCTTCCTTCACTCCTCCTTGTTGCCCATATGCAATATCCACAGGTGAAGGTGGAAAATATCCAAAACAATTTTCAAATGGGGACTTTCCTATAGAAGTGTGGACTACTCTATTATAAGAATGTTGTATATATACCATATTTTCATCCCAGGTCTTCAAATGCTTCTGGTTCTAAACCCTCAGAAGCTACACCAAAATCCTATTGACTACTTCAATCTGCCCATCTGTGTGTGGATGGAATGTTGTAGATATCTTCAACTTCATGTCGATATTCTCCCACAATGTAGTCCAGAATGCATTGATAAATATTGTATCCTTATCTAAAATTATGCTCCTTGGTATCCCAAAGTGTACCCAGACATATCCAAAGAACAATTTTTCTTCTTCTCGTCTGTTGATGGTCTTTTTACAAGGCATCAGAAAACACATATTGTTGAACTTGTTAACTACCATGAACAGGTAGTCATGTCCCTTCCTGGTTTTCAGTAAACCTCCCACAAAGTCCATGGAAATGCTTTCCCAAGGATGAGTAGGTATAGGTAAGGGATGATACAGACCCTATTTCTTGTTGCTAGGCTTGCTAGTACAACAAAGCATGCATCATATTATGAACCTAGATACTTGTTCTTTCATCTTGGGCCAATACACATACCTCTGCAAGTTAGCCACGGCCTTCCCTACACCAAAGTTCCCTGCAACCTTGGAGGTGTGAGCCTCTCTAAACAGCAGCAAACGCTCACCTTTAGGAACAAATAGCTTATCCAGCCGGTAGAGTAACCCATCCTAGAGATGGTAGTCAATGGTGTTGTCGTCATCATGCACATGACTATGACTCTACAATTACTGATACACCTCCTTGAAGTCCTCGTCTTCTGAATATGCCTCTCCGTATGCATCATGGGTGAATGGCTCCATGTGCATAAGAGTCCCCAAAGTTGTAATATTTGATGTGGGTGGCCTTGAAAGCATATCGGCCAACTTGTTTGTGCTTCCCTTATTATACTTGATCACCAAATGAAACTATTGGAAAAACCCCATCCACTTGTAGTGCATGGTCTATTGTAGCTTATTCTGGGCCTGTAGGTACTGTAACAACTGGTGATCTGTGTGGATTATTGTCTTTTTTCCCATCAGATAGTGGTTCCATTTCTTCACACCTTGCACCATGGCATAAAGCTCCTTGTAATAGGTAGGGTAGTGAAGAAATGCCCCATGAAATACTTCAAAATGGTAGCAAACAAGCCTTCCTCCTTGCATCAAGACAGCTCCTATAGCATACCCACTCGCATCTGTCTCCACTTCAAAGGGTCATTGCAAGTTTGGTAATGCCATAACTGGTGCTTCATTGATCTTCTTTAACTCATCAAAATCCTTCTACTTCCCTTTTCCCCACTGGAAACTCTTGCCACTTGCTATTATGGCGTGGAGCGATGCTGCTACCGCTGAAAATGAGGCTATGAATTTCCTCAGGTACTATGTTACTCCAATGAAACTCCTAACCTCAGTAACATTAGTAGGCACCGACCATTTCATGATGGCCTCCATCTTGGAAGGATCTATCTTCAATTCTCCTCCACTAATCACATATCCCAAATACACCAAGGACTGTTGTGCAAACTTGCACTTCTTGAGATTTGCTAGCAGCTAGTGCTTCTTTAATGTTTCCAGCACCTGCGTCAAATGTGCAATATGATCCTCCCAGGTAGCACTATATACCAGTATATCATCCATACAGACAATAACAAATGAATCTATAAAAGTGCGCAATACATCATTCATTAATCTCATAAATGTAGTTGGTGCATTACATAGGCCAAATGGCATAACTAACCACTCATACAAACCTTGTTGGTTTTGAAGGCAGTCTTCCATGTATCTTCTTCTTTGACTCAAACTTGGTGATATCCAGACTTCAAGTCCAGCTTGGTGAAATACTTTGCTTGCTGCAACTGATCTAGCAGATCATCTATCATGGGCAGGGGGTATCTATTCTTGAGCGTTATTTTATTCAACGCCCTGTAATATATACACATCCGCCAAGTCCCATCCTTATTTTGCACAATGATGATGGGTGACCCACATGGTGATGTACTCGGTCAAATGAAACCCTGTTCCAGCAGTTGTTGCAATTGTTTCTTCACATAACTTGCATCTATAACAAACTACCTGTACAGCACAATATTTGGCAGTGGGGAGTCTAGAAATAGCTGGATCTCATGCTCCACTTCTCTCTTAGGGGGTAGCCCTTTAGGCTCTCCAAGCACGTCCTTGTATGCCTGTAACAAATCCTTCAATTGTTGTTTTTTTTTCTTAGTACACCCCTATAGGGATGCCTTGCCTCTTATTGACTCCTCTACATAATGATTTTCCCTTAAAAACAATAAAACATAATTATTGTTGGAATTGATCAATTTCTTGGCTTTGTTGGCACTTACCAGTGAAATTTTCAACTTGCCTTTGTGTGCGTTGATGATGAATGATTTTTCATCCTCTATGAGTCGGTACTGGTTAGCTCTCCTCATGAATATTGCATCATGAATGTACATGTATGGACTCCCAAACACGACACCACATACATAAAGGGGAACCACATCCAGATCTACTTCATCAATAAAATCAGCACTGATAACAAATCTAATTTTACATTGTTTTGTTACCTTCAACTCTGCATCCTTATGTACCCATCCCAGTGGATATGGGTTTGGATGATCACGAACTTCCAACCCAAACTTCTTGACCAGATCTGTTGCAATGAGATTTGCTTATGATCCTAAGTCAAACAGAGCATCAATCTTCATCTTCTTGACCTGTATCTTTACATGGAAGAGTTTGGTCATTTCTTTCTCTTCCTATTGCTGAAGGCTACTCAGATTCACCTCCTTCTGCATTGACATATAGATGATTTTCTCATCCACGTCTGAGTTGCTTTCAACTTGGTTTCTTGAATCAGTGGCCATGAGATTATTCTTTTTATTATCTTTATTCACGTTCTTTGGGTTTAGCTCTAGATGTAATTTCCAACACTTCTCTTTTGTATCGCCATCAATGTTGCAGTGGTTGTAGTGGTTGCTAGGATATTTTCACTGGTATGTTGTGGCTACCATATTTTTATCTTTTCCCCCTTTTTCTTCTTCTTCCCCTCCTTAGAAGTGTCTTGTTGCTCCTTTTGCTTCGATCCACTTTATTGCGCTCTTTTCAGGCCTATATTCTCCAGGTATTGTGCTTGTACACAAGCCTCATCCACCGTTTTGGGCTTGAACAACATCACTTTCTCACGCAGATGGTGGTGTAGACCCCCCAAATACTTGAGGAGTACATTTGGGTTCTTTGGAGAGATACCCAACATTATAGCCATCTTTCTAAATTCTATGGTGTACTCCTGCATGCTTTGGCCCAGCTTTTGCCTAAAGTAATGCCACTAAATCCATTGGTCTTCCAAGTACCCAATGGGATAAAATTGTGACTTAATGAGGGTTTTGAAATCCTCCCACTTAGTCACTAGAGGTTCTCCCTCCAACCTTAATGTTTCCGTGTGGCTCTCCCACCAAGTCAATGCATGGCCCTCCAATTTCAACTACGCGAATGAGATCTTCTACCCTTCCTCGATCTAATGTACACTGAAATAAACTTCCAATTGTTGAAACCAATGGTTCAGCTTCATAGTGTCGATATCACCATGGTATGGCTTCATATTGACTTTTGTTTCCACTTTAAACATGGATTGGTTCACGACACTCGAATTGGGTTGATCTTTTTCGAGTTCTTTCTTCGGTTGGTTATCTGCGTCTTCCTGATCTCTTGAACCCCCTTCTAATTTGTCCTCTACATTTGAACCCCCTTCTTATCCAAATATCCCCAGCTTATTGCTTAGTGCCACCATGAGGAGGTTTACATTGTGGTTTATATCCATGACTTATTCTTCGAGCCGCGAAAACCTCACCTTTGCAGGATCACGAGGTTCCTTTACATATTCGTCACTCATGATTAGGGTTTTACGATTTTCGGCCTCGCTAATCTAGACCCCTACAATCTCCACAAAATACCCAAAGAAGCCTGCTCTTATACCAAATGATCTGTAAACTTTCGTGGATATTCCACTGGATAGTTCGTCACAACAGATCTGATAATATTATATTAAAAATCTGAGATTCTACATTATTACAGTTTTATTTAATTTTTAGATATGTAAAATTAACTGTAATTAGTGCATGCACGTAAAAGTAAATCAAGAATAAAATTAGAGAACGACAAAATAATCTCACACACACATAATACACAAGATATGCTCTCTGGGAAACCCTTTTGGGAGAAAACCCAGTTGGAAGGTGAGGTTGCGTTGCTCTCTTTCTCTGTCTGGAAATATGGCTGAAGATACAAAGAATTAATGTTTGTAGCCTGTGGGCTGCTACAATGCGCAGATACTCTCTGTGTTCTCTAACTCCTATCTCTCTTGGCTATCTTTGCTCAATTATGGAACAAAATGCTGTCAAAATAATGGAATGCTTCTACCTCCTAGTGGCCCAGTTATAACACAACCCAATAGCCTACTAGTGGTTAATTTTGACTACATCAACTCTTAACTAGAGTTACAAAATAGACTCTTATAGAGTATTTCACATCAAAAACACATTGCTAGCCCCTTTTCAATGAATAATGGGGCTGACGCAACATCCTGTCGAGCTATAGGTGTGAAAACAGGAAGGTCAATTTCTGAGTGGCATAACTTTTGCATACGGACTCCAATTGACACTATTCTTATGTTGTTGGAAAGCTCTCAGTGTGTAGAATGGCATGAAAATGTGTTGCATTAAAGTGGACAAATTTTACCCCCAAAAAACATCATTTGATGCCTCAAAACGCTCCCGGAAGGTTTCAGACCCCGTTTTGCCAAACTGGGTCCCGCTAGTAAAAATGGTCCCATGAGATGATTCCTCCACTTTTTCCACTCCAAATGCATCGAGATGGATGAAAAAAATATAATGATCCAATTTGGATCAACATTGGATGATGGGTGATTGTATAAGCCGCGTCACTTACCACTTGTCACATGGGGTAGTCCATATGAATGATAACATGGTAGGAGAGAGAAATCTCTCGAGAAAACTTTAAAGCAACATAAATTTGTTCTAAGAGATGAAAATGAAGAAAGAGTACAATTTATAAAAACCTTTCAATGAGTAGATAGCTTTCATGACCTCAAAATCATCCTTTGAATCACGCCTCTAGAGAAAAAATTCAAAATATCCCACCTCCTTAATACCACTTACGCGGTTGGGTATGTTTTTTTTTTAACCATGGTGAATCAGTAACTTATTGGACTAATCTATGTGAGGTACATAATCAAACCTTGTGACTCCCACTATAACACCAAGAGTATATCCTCTTTGAATTATGAGTATACTTAGAGGTAGGGGTGAATCAGTATAATGGCCAATTTTAGCAATATAAAACAATTCAAACCACTTAACACATCAATCACATAAGAAACACATGAAAACACTAGATATACATGGAAACCATTAAAGGGAGAAAACCACAAAACTTATTTGTCTAAATAGTGTTGTAGGCATCAACCTACTATTACACTAATTTATCGATGCAACCAGAAGGAGACACCTATCCCATGATTTACAAACATCAACCTGAAGGAGACACCTATCCCCTGATTTAACATGAAGGAAAAACATATCCCTGATTTACAGGAACCAACCTGAAGGAGACATTAATCCCCCAATTTTACAAGAACCGACCTGAAGAAGACATTAATCCCCAAATTTTACAGGCACCAACTAGAAGGAGACATCAATCCCCTGATTAATTATGAGTTCTTGTTCTACTCTTTTCTCTATACTTTACAGTTTCACCACCACACTTTTTTCATTACAAGGTTTATATACTACCTAGTTTAAACATCACTCATCTCACTTGTTGCAACACTCATTTGTACTTCAGCACTCAACCTCATTATGTTCATCTCAAATATAAACTCTTTACTTAACGTGGATGATCCTCATCCTTATCACCTCAACCCAAATAATTAATATTTCATACAACATTATAGACTCAAATCATTTGTGCATACAACATACTTCATTATGCACTCTGGCACTCTATTTGGACAAATTCCCTACAAAGGATACACATCTCCTTCAAAATTTATACTCAGCTCAAAAGACTTCGAACTATGAAAACTCTTCTTCTCTATGTTTGATCTTCTTTCTATCTCACCATGCCACCTGCAATTCACTTCAGACCATATCACATCTTTCCAAGTCAAGTTATTTATATGCAAGTATCTAGATCTAAGCTGACACCTCATAGAATTTTAATAAGGGTGGATGATGTGCCTTGGATCCCCTTTCAAGACTAATACCATAGGACGCCCATAAATGATAGGCTTAGGAAATTTGGTGCCCTAAATGAAAATACCAAGGGAGGAATGGATATATGGATTACCCGGATGCTAATTTTTCATAACTACTCAACCCCAGGGGCTAAACCACCAATCGCATGCCATGACCATGTGCCATAAACACAATCTAAAATAATTACTCCTAAAAATTTGTAATCAATGCCCCTTCTTAACAAGGACACGCTTAACAATACTTGATTTATGGATACTCAATCGATGACCAGCTTTAGGGCTAAGCCATCAAGCCCTCATGACCTTAAGCCAAAACTACATCTTAAACAATTAGATTTGATGGGTCTGAAGTTCGAATCCCTGAAGAGTGTCCACTTTTGTATAACCAAATGTCTGAGTACGAGAACATGATTTTTCATGACCCTTTAACTCCAAGCTCTACACCATTGAGCACTAGTAACCACGTGTCATGACCCTAATAATGCAAATAGCTTATCATCTCGGTACCACAATACCTTTTCTTGTAAACTTAAAGAATTTTTAATAATTTTCCATAACCTTTAGTTAACAGCATTTTCCATGTCATACCAAGACACCGCATGTCAGAGCCTCAAGCATTGTTATCCATTCCTGGTACCCCATACTCCAATATACTAGACCACCACAAAACATGTCCCCTGTGTTGAACCTTGACAAGTTGTAACCATGACCACCCTACTAAATACCAGGCTTCTCCTCCATATTGGAAGTAGTTTGATATTACTTGGCTTGGTACAGTATGCATAAGGCCCCAAGAGATAAGCCCTTGGCTCTTTTTTACCAAGGCCTGCAACCACAACCTTTCGTCCTTTTGGCCAAAAACAATAACATGGAAAAACTTTATTGCGCCTAGTCCTATAACAAGTCCCGAAACCTCTGGATCTACCACATCAAATGACCATGGACCAATCACTATCTTCCACGTGGTCCATCTGCCACATCATCCACCACATCATCTGCCATGTGTCACTTTCTAACATTGCCACGTGTCACTCAGTGCTATAGCCTCATCCTCAAATATACCACCTATTTTCCACGTGAGAATGTCATGTCATTTGAAGAAATTCCCACTATAGATCACCTGATAATGCAATATACTAAAGCAAAATACTTGATCTACTTCTACAACCAATTTAGCGGAAGCTTAATCAAACATGAGCAACATCAATAAGAACACATATAACTAATAAGAAGGAATCAATCACACATAACACAGAAGAATTTACCCGGGGAAAGCCTCAGCCTAAAACCCCAACTCCGTATTATCGTACAAGTGGAAATATAACCAGTATTACAAAAAGAATTAGCTCAAAAGCTATCTTGCTCTCCCTGCAATACCTATGTTACTCATAGACAGTCAAAGGCCTCTATCTAACCTATGTTCTGCCCTCCAAGCCTCCATGAGTGAATACTCAGTTATCTGAAATACATTAGTTACATGCATGCAAGCATTAACTAATTGAACTCTCATTAATTGAACAAACTGTTAAATTAATCTAACTAGACTTGACTCAATTAACTGAGCCAACTAATTACAACTCATCCTTATCTCTTTAACTGATGGATAAATTCCTCAATTAATATATAAACTGTTGCATGTCCTCACATAGACTTCAAGTTTTATTTTCCTTAACTAATTAACTCAAGGTGAATTAATTAATTAATTTTCAAACTGTTGTTAATATCAAATTCGAATTTTACTTCCTATTTTTAGTCCAAGGACTGACTAAAATAGGAATCCATGTTGAACTACTAAAAATATAATGCTATTTTTAGCACTTCCATTTTTCATTCCCTATTGCCCAATCCAGCACTAGTACCCAAACTGCTATTTTTAGCAACGCTATTTTTAGCATTTCTATTTTTAGCATTTCTTGTTGCCATTTTTCAACATCACCTCCTTAGGACATTTCTCGGTTGTAGAGGAATTAGTGCTAAGGAAATTAAAGCTTCATTAATTGATTTAAAACATTAATGGTTGGGAAACATTGTGTTCATTCCTCCTTGTTGTAAATATTTCTCCTTTAACCATTCACCAAGGCCAAATCATCAGCGACTTGTATTTTTAAAGACTTTAATAAGAAATGGAAGAATATGAAAGGTGAAGTAGTGTTTAGTTCTCTAATCATCTCAACAATGAATTCAGAAATCAACACTCTGAGATGAAGATGCTTTGAGCACTTATGAATTCATGGCAAAAGAAATTATATCATTTTTCAAACTTACAGTACATAGACTTCATGAAGACCTCATAGGAGTGTTCAAAGAAACATGAATTTCCCACAAATCTTTGAGTCTTACATTCATCACAAAGATTCATTTTCTAGAGATTATTCGTACATAGTTCTCGTCATACTAATTTAATTTGAAAGTCAAAAATATATAAAGAGGGAAAATATTGTTTAAAACACATAAATCACACCAGATTGAGAAGAGCTTGCTACAATTTTGTTGAAGTTGGAATCTTTAGTGAATAATCTCTAGAGCTATATTATTGTAGTCTCCCAAGGAAATTACAATTTTTTCCTCCTATTAATTGTAGAAAACTCTGGGGGGTCTGCAATTAACCTGGTTTGTCGAATCTCCACTGCTCTACAATCACAATACACATTGAACATCTTCTTCTGGTCAAAGTCATCAATCTCACTTGAATATTGTAGGAATACACTAGAGTTCCTCTATCTTTCTCCCTTTCTACATCATGATAATGATCTCCATTGGTTGATTTTTGAATAGCAACATTGCCATTCATGTTACGAGTCAGTATTTGATACACAGGTGAGGCATCTCAGGTAGAAGCATGATGTAGTACATGAACAAATGACACAAATAAAGCATATTTAACTTATGGTGGCCTTTGGGCAGTGTCATCTTGTTGATGACAATTACTATTAGTGTTTGCAAATTTATGTGGGGTGGGTTATGTGATTGAGATGTCGAAATGTCTTCTAGAGTAGGCATATTTGAATGTTGACGTTTCGATTCTACAACAAGACCCATCATCAGGACAAAGGTCAAGAAAAGCATAAGAGAATGAGAGGTATAAATAGAGGGATAACAACAAAAGAAATGGTCGACATAAATTTTTAATCTGGATGAATTTTACAAATGTTTATTTAATATATATATATATATATAAATAATACATATTAATGTTTCAATGTAACTTATTATGTTTTCTTTAATAAAATAACATATTTTATTATAAATATATTGATATATTTAAATTAATTAAATATATTAATATAATAAAATATATTAATAAGTTCAAATGTTTATTGATGATGTTATGATCTTCCTGGATGGCAGCATCAGGGACTCTACCTCCTTCCATGAAATTCTTATTCTCTTTGAAAAAGCCACTGGTATGGCTGCAAATTAGACCAAATATACTATTACTCTATCTCACACCACCCCTCAAGAGGATAGAGCAGCTCTCCATTTTTTCCATTATCAATTGCATAATCTCTCAGATGGATTGAAATACTTGGGTTTTAGGATCAAACCCCACAGTTACCAGATTGTTGATTGGATCTGGTTAGTGATTAAAATTGAGAAGAGATTGAAAATTTGGAATCATAGATTTTTATCAAGAGTTGGGCGCCTTGTCCTTATAAAATCAGTACTGGAAGCCACTCTTGTATATTGGATGTCACTCGCCTGGATCCCTCGGGGAATACTCGGACGCATCCAACAGATATGTTGTCGATATCTATGGAATGGACAAAAGGAAGGAAAAACTTTTGCTTGGGTGAGCTGGAAGAAAATTGCATTGCCAAAAAATTGGGGGGGGGAAGTGGGGGTTAAAAGACCTGTCTATTTTTGCCCAAGCTCTTGCAGCCAAGATGAGCTGGTCCCTTCTCACTTCACAAAATCTATGGACGACTGTGTCATACCACAAATACATTTGGCCGCAACAATTATTGGACTGGGTTCGTCTACCAGACTGGCCTCGTTTGGGCATTTCTATAGTATGGAAAGCAATCCTACAAACGATGCCTTTCATCAGATCCAGCTTGGCATGGCGCATAAACAATGGAGCATCTGTTCGCATTGGTATTGATCCATGGATAGGAGGGGGAAACAAATATTAGTTGCCACCTAATCTCATTCAATACCTTCATCTTAGAAATACCACGACGATTGCACATATTGCTGATCATGAGCACAACACTATTTTCAGACAGAATTGGAGGTCAGCACCTGAAATGGACATTCCTGTTCAATGGCATCAACCCTGGGATTCATATCTAGCGGCTTTGTCTGAAGCTCATGTGCATCTAAATAATGACCCAGATGTACTAGTATGGATACTAGTTGATCATGGGAAATACACCCCAAAACTGGGCTACACCCACCTTCTCTTGGATCGCAAACCTACACTTACTAAAGCATGGTGGCAACAGATCTAGAAAATGAAAACTCCTCCCCGAGCGCACCTCTTCATGTGGAGTGTTTTATGTAACAAAACTCCTACAGGTGATGCCCTTATGCACAGATCTATTCATGGCCCGATCTGGTGCGTTCTCTGCAAGCAAGACTCTGAAACCAACGAGCACCTGTTTTTGCTCTGTCCGACTGTCATTCAATTTTGGCAAGCTACAACACAACATCTCTCTTTGCAGAACGCATGGCAAGGCCCTTCTATTCTCCAAGCATGGAACAATTGGATTGCAGCACACCAGGGAGCAAAGGCACAATGCCTACCTCTTATCCTCTGTTGGACTATATGGCTTACCCAGAACCATATTATTTTCAAGAACGAAACTGTCCGCTGGCCTCTTATCATTGCAAAGGTTGTGGCAGCTTATCATGACATCCCAGAAGAGGCAAATCCCCACATCCGCAGAACCTCGGCCCCTAGTCGGATTGATAAATCTAAGCCATGGGCTTACTTCGATGGAGCAGCTCAACCTCATGGTTGTGGAGGGGGGTTCATGCTATACATCTCTAATTAGCACTTCTATAATGTCCAATTAGGACTAGGGGAGGGAACAAACAATTTTGTTGAGCTTATTACCCTCAGACATCTGCTCCATTTTGCATTAGCACATGATTGCACTACTATTCAGATCTATGGGGACTCAAAAATTATTATCAACTGGTTCAATAATAAAAATCATTGTCATGCTATTTCACTACAAAACATTTTGGATGAAGTCTACAATTTCAAAGCAGTGTTTAACTCAGCCTCTTGTCAACATATATACAGGGAATATAATGAAGATGTTGACAAACTTTCCAAGGATGGCTCGCTACTACCCCGAGGCTTGTGGATAATCTCTTAACAGACGGGAGCATATTTCTACCAATACCACCACAGGCCATATATAGACCAGGATTACCATAGGGTGGAAAGGCCCTAATTATATATATTTTTTGTTGTTTTATCATAGCTTTATCCAAAACATGTATATATTTATTTTTGTTGATATATAGACAAACAGTCTGAATATGTACAGGAAATGGCTTGGCCATTTATATTTTTGACACAGCTAGTTTCGAAATGGTCATGGGCCAACAGTACTCGCATATGCCTCGGGAATCTACTACATGTAATTTTCCACATAATGAAAGATTACGATTTTTCCATTGGAAAAAAAAAGTTCAAATGTTTATTTAAAAAAAAAAAATAACATTTAAAAATTTCATATATGTTAATATTTCAAGGTACCTTAGACGGCAAGGCATGCCACATGCTATGCAGTGTAGACAATACGGCTTCCATATGAAGGCCGTCAACCGGCACTTGCAGCTGCGATTAATGGAATTAATAGGTTTATGGATCTGTACAGGGCACTTAATGCGTGCCTGTTTCGAGAGCATGAGGCAGAGCATAACAATCGATGGAGGGCGTAAGAAATGTATGTCCAGAGAGCCGACATGGTTACTATCACTGCCATAGCCTCTCTGGTTACTGGTCTTGTAGTCGGTGGCACTTGGCTCAATGAGAACCGGAATTGGTCCATGTCTCAGAGAGGAAATTGGGTACTCAGTCTTCGACTCCAAGCTCATTGGATGAGCATCACCATGCTATTGCCATGACATCAGCAGTTTTTGGAGGTTTGCGACAAAATGGCTCAGTGGGCCCAAACAGTACTCACGCATATGCCTCAAAGGCAAAGAATCTACTACATGTGGACAGCACGAATCGTTTTCCCACATATTGAAATTGACAAATATTTCAATAAGTCAATCCCAAAAAATCCCATTTGCATATATATAGTTTATTTGAATTTTATATTAGAAAATAATATTTCAAGGTACCTTATTATGTTTTATTTAATAAATTAATATATTTGATTAAAAATATATTAATATATTTAAATTAATTAAACATATTAATATAACCAAATATATTAATAAGTTCAAGAGTTATGAATATAATTTTGATTTAATTAATAATGGACAAAATTAATGATAATTAAAAATAAACCATCCATAGTTTAAGAAAGTTTATTTTAATTAATCATTCCTTGATTATTATTATTAAAGGTTAGTGATACTAATGGAGGAATGAGGGGCTAGCGGGAAGGATTAAAGGTAGAAGTGGATTTTAAGGGTTGTATTTTTGTGTAAGTAGAGGTACCTAGTTTTTTCTAACCTCAATCCCCCCATCTCTATTAAGATTGTTGGGGTGTTTTATGATTTCCAATGCCTCATGCATCTTCCTCTTGTAGTAATGGTTCTCTTTGGATAGTAATTCCACATCTTCCAGGAAAATATGATGACTAGTCTTCATAGAGTGTTCTGCAAGAGCTGAGGACTTGGTTCTTCCATTCTTGATGTCAGCAATGTGCTCCTTGAGTCTAGTTTTGAAGGCTCTTCCAATTTCCCCAATGTAACACTTACCACATGAGCACTTGATTTTGTAAACTCCTTTTTGTTGAAGGTGATCCAATCTGTCTTTCACAGATCTCATATTTTTTCTAATAGTATCTAAGGGTTTGAACAAGGTTGATATGCCTTTCTTTCTAAGAATTCTGGCTATTTTGTTAGTGACACCTTGGATGTATGGAAGATGTGCCTTTCCATAAGGGGGGTTTGGGAGGAAAATGAGGTGGGATTAGTGGTGGATCTGGATTGGGCTCTTTTGATTGCTTTGTTGATGTCTCTGAGCTTGTAGCCAATCTTCAAGAAAACCTTCTTTAGATACTCTATTTCTTCTTTTACATGTTCCTTATCAGAAATTCTTAATGCTCTTGTGGAGAGTGTGTTGAGAACCCCCATCTTCTAGGCTGGATGGTGATATGAATCAACATGCAGATAGTTATTTGTGTGTGCCTTCTTTTTGTACACCTTGTGACCCGATGATCCATTTCTTTTTCTTAGAAGAAGAATGTTAAGGAATGGAATTCAATAGTTATCTTCAGTCTCCATTGTGTATTTAATGTCATTAGAAATATTGTTGAGGTGTCTAAGAAAGTTGTCAGGTTCAGAATACCCATGAGGCCAGTCCACATTGGTGTCGTCCACAAACCTTGTCCAATACTTAGGCTTCAGAGGGTAGGTTTCCAACGCAATCTTCTCAAATTTATCCATGTAAAGGTTGGCTACTATTGGGGATAATGGGGACCCCATAGCCACACCTGTGGTTTTCTCAAAGAACTCATGTTGGAAGGTGAAGAATGTAGAGAGAAGACAAACTTTAGCAAGCTTTGCAGTCTTCGGGTAAAGCACTTCCTTAACCAATTGGATAGCTTGATCGAGAGGTATTTTTGTGAATAGTTGCATTACATCAAAGCTTAAAATCTGATCTTTGGAATCCAATCTTCTATCCTTGATAAATTCTACATAGTGATTAGAATATTTAATATAGGAGTCGGTATTGCCAACAAGTGGGGAAAGGGATTTCACCACATATTTTGCTAGTCCATATGTGGGGGATCCCATTGTGTTTACTATAGGTCTCAGGGGAGCATCATTATTGTGAATTTTGGAAGCCCCATAAATTTTGGGGGTGATCTCGTTGTTGGGTAAAAGGTGATTTTTTATCCCTTCATCAATATTGGATTGCTTGATGGCTTTCTTAACTTCCTTGATAATGCGGGAAATGGGGTTGTCTTTGAGTTTCTTGTAGTTGTCGATGTTGTATAAATGGTCCTTCATTTTGGTGACATAATCAATTGTGTTCATCACAATTGTAGCTCTTCCTTTATCCGCTTTATCATTGATCCATAAACTTATGTGGATATTCCATTGGATAGTTCATCACAATAGATCTGATAAATTATACGTAAAAATCCAAATTGTACACTATGAGGGTTTATTTCTCTTTAGATTTATGGATTTGTAAATTATTGTGTATTGTGTATGCATGTAAATTATAATTTATGTAGAAAATAGAGAACAACGAAATAAAAACTTAGAAATTATGATGGACACAAGATATATCCTAGGAAACCCTTTCGAGATAAAACTCGGCTAGAAGGTAAGTTTACATTGCTCTCTTTCTCTGAATAGAAAATGACTGTGAGTATAGAGAGGTATGGCCTGTGGACTGTGAGCTACTATAGTGCACGAATCCTCTTTGTGTTATCTCTCCCTATCTCTCTTGGCTACTCAGCTTATCTATGGAACAAGTGCACTAAAAAAGAATGGATCCCATTTTCCTCTTAGTGACCCAATTATAACACAACTCTAATATAGCCTACTAGTGGTTAGGTTTGGCTCCTCCATCTATTAACAAGAGATACAATATTGACTCGTCTAGAGTCTTATTCATCATAATCATTTGGCTGGCCATTTTTGCTGAGTTATGGGGGATGATTGGCATCCTCTCGAATTATGGTGGCCAAAATAGGAAGTTCAACTTCTGAGTGGCATAACTTTTTACATACAAACTTCGATTGAGGTGATTATTGTGTCATTGGAAAGGTCTTTGTGTGTAGAATAGGGAAAAGAGGTGTTGCGCTAAAGTGAGAAAGTTTTGCCCCTAAAAACATTGTTTGATGCCTCAAAATGATCCCAGAAGGTTTTAGACCCCAATTTGCCAAATTGGGTCTCCCGGTAAAAATGGTCCAGTGAGTTGATTCCTCCATTTTTTTCCACTCTAAATGCATTGATATGGATCACAAACAATATAATGATCCAATTCAGATCAATCACTCTTGCTCCACGTCTAAATCCATAGCATGCCACTATCGTTTTCTGAAAGAGTGGGATTCATTTGAAAGCGAATGCAAAACTAATTTGATATTGCTTCTATAGCTGCAAATGTCCAACATTAACCACAATGCCCCTAATATAATATACTCCAAGTAGAAATACAATCCAGAAAAGCTTTATGTTCATCAAATTTTACTTGATAGCTTTTGACCCAAGAATTTTTGTTACGTGTCCCTTGGAATTGATTCGAGTGGATGGGAGAAGAAACCATGCTTCCAAACACTCAAGGTACTAAGACATGACAGGGGATTGGGTATGTTACAATTATGGGGAGTGGAAATTTTTTGGCTTAACTCCCATAATCCATCTCTCTCATGGGCAGATCGATGATCAATCGTTGTGTCACCTTTGATAGTGTTTAAATGCAACGTACATGTATTTTGTACATAGTTTAGATGCATAGTCCACCTACCAATTGTTTTACGTAATAGCACTTATCATTACTCCTTTTACAATGGTATCTAATTTTGATGACAATTTTTTATCTTTTAAAAAGCACTATGTTTGGCTTTCTATGTGAGCGCCTCTATTTACCTATAGAACTTGTTGCTCATCGATATTTTTTCTATTTATTGCACATGCATTAGATATTATTAAGATTTAACACATTCAATCATCTTTATTATTTTGACATTTGACTCTCTTTCATTAGCACTTTGTCTAGATTTATACATCAACACCACTTTCTTCTTGGAATGCTTATGTTAATTATTCATTATTTTTTCATTTAGTGAATATGTGTTAGAACTTCTTTAATTTAAACACATTTAACCATTTTCATAGATTTGGTATTTCCTTTTAGGCACTTTTGTCGTTTACCAACATCTCAAAATTTGGTCATCCAGAAAAAAAAAATTGTAATATTTATTTAACCAAAACTTATATATCACAATTTTCTTGAATATATACACATGGTGATATATATCACAATTGTCTTGAATGTATACACATGGAGATGTGTATACATAAGTTTCGCTTTCATTATTTTATCTTAATTCATCAACATAAATTTCGTTTTCATTATCTTATCTTAGTTCATTTTAATATATTCCTAAAATCATATTTACACCTAAATTATCTTACATTGACAACCAATTTGACTGTAAAATTAACTTGAAGAATCTCTTATTTTACTAGCTCATACATAGTTCTTTAACAAAGTCCCTCGAGTCCCTTGTTTTCGTTAGAAAATGAAAGAGAGTGAGAATAAGAGAATAACTTGTAATAATAATTGACACATTATAAATTTCTTTATTTGACCGTGGAGTATTTACCCCTCTATTATGCATTTTGTGCCCATTTGATTTTTGTCGTTTGTGAGCTAATATAGTCGTTAAGATCATGTGACCATGTTAACGAATCTTATAGTTGAATTGACCGATTATCTAAGGTGTTGTACCTACATTCATGTTTTCTTATTATTACATTCAAAACAATAAACTTTAATCTCCAGACATATGAGGTGATATGGGTTTAACATATTACTACAAGCATGGTTAATAACAATTTTTAATGTAATAACCGTTATTTGATTAGGGGAGTTTTTACTCATGTACATGTATGGGATTTGTTCCTTTAACATCATATAGGTGTTAATTAAATATGAGAAAACATATTTTACTATGTATCTGTAAAAGTAGGTAATACCCATTATTATATTTATTTAATAGTATACCACTGATAACTAAATTTTAACAAGCATGTTTATAACTAATTACATAAATTTATAACTAATTACAAGTTTATGTAGGGATTTAGAGTAATGTTAATGTCTAAGATGTTAATAAACATGTTTATCATTATTTAAAAGTGCATAGAAAAGCTTCACTCCTATTAACACAGTTAAATTTAAAAAATTGTGTATTTTTATTTGAAAATGCATATATAGACTATTTTTGAGGTTTGATGCATGTTTATGTGCTAGCGAAATTTGAAAAGGCATGTTTATCATAAGGGTCAAGTGAGGGGAGATAATAGAGAAAATCCATATTTTTCTTATTAGTGAGACAATATAGAAAATCCATGTTTTCCCTTATTATCACGACTCATCTTCTATGAATTTGTGGTTTTCCCTATTATCTCCCATAACCTCCGCCTGCATCAAGGTGGGGAAAGATAATAAGAAAAATATATTATATTTTTATTATCATCTTTCCCACTCCCATTATCACGGTGAAAAGAGATAATAGGCAAAAAATAGGAAATCAAATTATGTTTTCATATTATTGTGTCGAGAGGCGCTCTCCAGCCCAGTATGGAAGAGATGTTGTAATGTTATGCTATGTAAACATTTTGACTTGGTCAAATTACATAAAAATAAATAAAATAAAAAATAAATTATTAATTAAAACATTTTGACTCGGTCAAATTACATAAAAATAAAAATAACAATTATTATTATTATTATTAATTAAACCAACCTAGTTCCATCTTAACTTTGGATCTATCAAGTGTCAAGAGAGATCAAATCTCTCAAGTTGCAAATCTTTCCTCAAGTTTTGCACCTAAAAAAGATATTTGCACCTTGAGAGATTTAATCCCTCTCAATGCTTCATAGATCCGGAATTAAGATGGATCTAAGATGATATTTCCCTACCCCTTTTTATAATATGTTTTTTTTGCCTCTCTCATTATCACGGTAAAAGAAAATAATAAACTAAACATAGAAAAACTTATTATATTTTTCTATTATATTCCTTGCTATATCTCTAAAATTTCTACTCCCTAGATTTATAAAATTAAAATATATCTATAAAAATTTATACTTATTTTCTATCATATACATTCATCAACATGCAAGGATAATGATAATTGTAAATAACAAATAAATTATAGTCTTTAATTGAATCCAATAGGAGGAAACATTTCCTTTGAGCTAAAGGAAACATAATAACTGAAAAAGACTTGACAATGGAAGATATTTAACTTCTCATATATATGGTCCCTTATTGAAATGTTCCATTTTGCCCACTATTGTGGAATATAGAGAGGCACTAATAAAAAGGTCATAAACTATTAAATTCCAATCACATGTTGTAGGGTATTGAACTTGTCATATATATGGTCCATTAATAAAATGTTCCATGTTTCCCACTACTGTGGAACACAGAGAAGTAATAATAAAAAGTTCATAAACTATTACAGTCTAATCACATGTTGTAGGGTACATTTAAAAAAATGTGGGGTTCATTTTTTCTTTTGTGGGGTGCATATTTTCATATTTGAAAGGACAAAACCATGATCACTATGGCATTAAATAACATTTACCATTTCAATAATTCGAAGTAGGGTAAACACATCACATTGCTCCGTTGTTAATGGTCAATATATGGAAACCCTATTGCTGATAGAATTATTTTATATGACCATGCATTGGACCCTTAGAGACAAACGAGAAAGAGAAGTCCCAACACCATCATTGTAATTCTAGAAAAGAATACAACTTAAGTCAAAGGTGTATGAGTTACATGATTGTGTGTGGAATGGTCTTCAAAATGTGGGACAAGCTATTATAATGAGTACATAACAATATTTAAAACTATATAAGATTAGGTGATCCTTAGATTGAGTAAGAAGATTTCAGAGGCGATTTATATGTATGATATATAAATTAATTTTATTTATATTTATTTAAATTAATTATTATTATTTTTATAAAATTTAGTTTTATTTTATTTTATTTTAAAAATATAAAAAAAAAAATTAGTTTTATTTTATTTTATTTTAAAAATATATATATATTAAAAAATATTTGTTATTTTTTTTTTTTTTTTTAAATGGTAGTGATTAAGGATTTGTATAAGAAAAAATTATAGATAAATTAAATAATTAATTGTTAATTGGTTTATTTTTAATGGTTGGGAAGACTAACTATTATCTTGCCCACCCAAGTTCAATTTTTTGTAAGTGACATGTTGAGCTCATATTGAGTATATGTTGTAATGGCTTAGAGCCTTGTTATTAAATGGCCTTGAGAATTAAAGAATATATCACCCTTGTCTATGGACTAGATAGTAGAGTGCTTTATTTAAAAAAAAAAAAAAAAAAAAAAGTTAATAAATATATGAAAAACAAAAACAAAAAACTAAGACTAAAGATGGGGGATAAGTATCTCCATAAAATATTTAAATATATAATAATCAAATTGGAATCATATTATTTTCTTCCTAAATTTGTGTATTTAATTGTTGAGAAATAATTTCTTCCTAAAATTGTGTATTTACTTGCTAAGAAATAATAAGTACAATGTGCATAATCTCAAGCTTTAAACAATGTAAATGAGCAACGAAGGTACTTATTAATTTCTGGTCATTATAATCAATATGTCATTGTATGTGAATTTTATTGTTTAATTTTAAAAAGTATAAAAAACTTCATAACTCTAGATGTTATAAAAATATTGTAATGACTTTAAGAGACATTGCAAAGGGGAAAGTTCTATGGTTGGAATTGAATATTAAACAATGAGTTTCAATGAATTCATTGTTTTAATAATAAATGTAATCCTCCCTCGATGTGGGTGAGTCCCGAGAGAAATACAAGAACAGAGAGAATAACTCCCATCCCAAGCAGTGTGTTCAATGCAAGTGGAGGCTAAGCGAAAGGCTTTTGGAATCAACCCAAAAAATGTTCTGGAAATGATGCATTGTATAACTGCAAGGACCCTGCAAGCGATGGAAGTGTTTGCAAGCCAGGAGATGAACTGTGGAATAGAAAGGAATTTGACAGAGTTTGTGTGGAGTCTCCTTGGAACCATTGTTTGGTTCTTTGGGGAAGAGGAGACTCATCCTAATGGAAATTTTGATCCTCAGACTCTCAAATCTCCAAGAATTTTCTTTGTGTTTGTAACTTGGGACCTTGGAACGCAAGGTGCTTTGAGACAGATATGATTGAAATATTATCGGTTAACTTCCTCTATATATGGCTTATGTGGTGGTGGAGACTTAAGGCGATTGGTGGCAGCCATAATGCTAGGTCGTCTCTACATGCATTGTTGTTGATAACGACAACCCCTCTTTTATTGTCTTCTGGTGTAAGTGTGATCTCATTACCCCGTGTCGTTTCCTCTCCTTACACTACAGTGAATTCAGTTTACTTCTAGAAGGCAAGGGCGATTGGGCCTATGAATGTGGATTTTTCCTGGAAGGCGAGGCATGGGCACAGAAATGCATGGAGTGTTAACATAGGTTTAGACGAGTTCTTACTTCTGAAGTTATATAAAGGTACAGTGTGAGGCGTGGGACTGATTCCTGAAGCTTACACTATTATTCCCTATTGTTGTCGGGGTGGTGGGATGTGTAGCCTTATTTTGTGGCTATGGTTGGAGGCTAGCACCTGCAGGATGCTTCGGCAAAGAGGTCGCCCAGGACAGGGAGGAGGTAATCACAGGATAGGTAACCCTGAAGAAAAAGGATAGTTAGTAGCACCACATAGAGACTTGCCTGGTAACATAGACTTGCCAACTCCATTTGACTCTATTGAGGTTCATATTTGTCTCCTTCAGCACTTTATCGACCAGCTCTCATGAGCGCATCACCTGGACCATGCGGATCACGTCAGCTTCTTTGCAGACATCTTGCACAACCAAAGGTATATCTTGGACCGTCAAGCATCCCTCTGGCAGAACCAATAGCATCTCGAAGCTCACATGCATGGATTTGAGACTCGTATGGCGCACATGGAATCTCGCATACATGATGCCTTCCACAAGCCAACAGTTCAAGATATTGAGGTGAATGATCCCATTGTAGAAAATGTGCCACAATGAAAGTAGGTTTTGTCCAAATTTTTGATCAATTTTGCACCTAGTGGGCGATGGACCATAAGTGATCTAGTTTCTTGAAGCTATTATCTTTTTTATTTTGCATTTATCTAGAGACCAACAAATCTGGTCAAAGTGAGGCCATTTTTCCCCATTTGAATAGCTCATCGTGATGTAATTTTATTCTGAATGAATAGAAATCCATTGACTTACAAAAAAAAAAAAAAATGCAATCCTTAAGTAGCCACGTTTAAAAAATCCATTAGAATTATGGCCATTTCCATGCAAATTTGTTAATGTTTTCATAAGAAAATCAATATTTGACACTATATGTGTACCATTCTAAGAGGGTTCTCTTGGGGAAATGTGAGGTTGTGAACATAAACCTCGAAAAGGGATACAATACATGGAAGAGATACCATTGTCTATCTTTTCTCTCATTGTACTTGCATAGTTGTTTCCAAGTACATGTGAAGAATTCCATGGAGATTGATACCATCCTAAATGGTTTTTTCATGTTGTAAATGGTTGTTGTCCATCACTTGAAAAAGTTGCACCAATGGTTTTAGAATTTGAGAAAAAGATATAAAAGATGCATAAGAGATTACAATATTTATAAATGTTAGAGTGTTGGACTTAGAGCATTGAATATTGTACATGTGGCTTGCTACTCTTCTCAATATTTCTACAATACGAAAGAATCATTATGACACTTATGTGGATATGGTGTGAACAAGAATTTGTTATCGTGCCATATGGATTTAAACATTAGCATAAACTGTATTAGAGCATGTCTTAATCCCTGAGGGTTAGCTCAATTGATCGAGTCTCGTCGTTAAAGCACTTTTGTCATTGAGAGGTCACAAGTTCAATTCTCTCAACACTCTTAGGGTTAAGCTCTGTGCTTGAGCCGACAGGAAGTGATTGCTTTGGGGGGATCTCCCTGGTACAAATATTCCATTGATGTAGCAGTCACTGAACTTTGGGGTCCATGAATCACACATATATATATACACACACACACATATATGTGTGTGTGTGTGTGTGTGTATATATATGTATATACAAATATATATATATATATATATATATATATATATATATATATATATATATATATTACATCACCAATGCATGTACCTACAAAATATAATTTGTTTCATTTTAAAATTTTATAAAACAATATCATATTAAATCAAAAAATATATTATGGTGATAAAAATGTGCTTATGTATCTATGGTGAAAGAATAATAAATTTTTAAATAATGTTACATTGGTAATACATGTTAACGGAATTTTCAATTCAACAAAAACATGTTCCATGTAGTTTAGTCGATCATTAGTGAGGGAGACATTCCTATTGCATGTAGTGTACGGGGATCTAGAATGTTAGCCAACACATGTGAAAAGGAGATTATATAAGACATTTTGGCATTCAAACCTTTAAGAATGGCTAGAATTTTCCAAAGATGGGCCTTTATACTATGCATTGGATTTTTCCATGCACTTTCCCTAACCTTAGAGAGTATTGTTGTTTACATGTTCACCTGGCGAGTATTGTTGTAGGCATGTTCACCCTAAACATATAAATTGAACATGTACAATATCAAAATCTAACATACATGAAGGATTAAGGACTAAGACTCCATGAATGTCTCAGTGCATGGTGTGAATGACATCATTAAGGTTTTTTCCCATGTCAACCATGCTTTTAGACATTGCTAACATGTCTAACAAGTTTCTCTAAAATCAATGTATATAATTATTGGTTTTGATGTTTACTATGTTATCATACATGGTATTGGCATTGGAATTGGCATTGTTGATCCAAAAGAAGTTCAATAAGTTTCCAAGAACCATATGGGGAAATGCATGGTGGATTTGGGCTCCATAATAGGGATGATAAAGGTTGTGGCTATAAAGTGATAGGTTTATAGAACATGATGAAAGCCTATAAAATATTGTCTATGTATATAGCCCAATTGAAATTATGACAAGGATTACCCATAACTTTCATTGTGGTATATGTGCATGCATATGATTAAACTATATTTGAATCCTTGGTGGGAATATTTGGGTGACAACATTGAGATGGAAGCATTCAATATGACAAGTATAGGTGAGATGAATAGACCTAGTTAAAAACAAAATCCATTCAGCTGCAAAACAAAAATTGTTAAACTTTGTAATTCCCTAATTGCTAGAAAATATTCATTAAAGTATATATACATTTAGCTCATTTACAATGTTAAGTTCTTGATTATTGTAAGTTACTTTGTTGATATCCATGTATGATTTTTCTCTAATGATTGCATAAGAATTATTTGGCTTTTGAACGAATTCCAAAACCAAGGATTTACTAGGAAGTATTGTAGTAAATGGTAGACATTATTCTACAGCTATAACAGTGAAGCCCAAAAGAGAACACAGATTGTCAAAGCTACAACTCAAAGTTTTCAAGGCTAAAATATAATAATGGTGGCCTTGGCTTTAGCTTGAGGTGTTGCATGGTAGAATAGTTCATGGATGAAGAGGAGTAGCAAGTTTGGGGATGGTCATGGTAGAAAGGAGCAAAGAAGGGAGTCATGTTCGATGCAATTTCAATGGAGCACTTATTAAGGTGAAAACAAAGGAGTCAAGTTATTATAATTTATTTTAAGGCTATTTTCTTGAGAAAATGAAAGTCATTGTATATGACAACAAGGTGCACTGCTTCCAACAAGTGGAAGTCAATGGAGATGACAAAACAATGTGATATATTTCAATAGTTTGCATAGGAGACATCAATGAGTAGTGTTAATGTTGGAATGGGTTAATTTAATGTAGTATTTCAGTGGCTTATTGTTATGATGATGAATATGGATTTTTTCAAAATATTCATTTCCTTCGACAAAAAGATGGGAAACCATATTCTAAACCAAAACTTAGGATATATGCTTTGAAAATTATGAATTAACATCAATAAAAAAAATTGTTGGCACATTGGTTACAATATTCCATGTAGGGAACGGATAATAAAAATAGTATAATCATTATCGTCAAGCTTGTGACCTCCAAGAAAGACATACTTGTTCTCAATCATTACGTAACGAATAAAGTTCATATTACGCAGTAATCTTCAGAACACTTGTTACATGAAGGCATCCATTGAGGATAATAATCTCACACACACATACACATATATATATTGTATGAATGTATAAAACAATTTATATGAGATATGATTGTTACAAATGAGGGCTCGCTTATACACCTAGGCAGGTGCCCCTTCATGAATGGTCATGTCCTTATAGACATGCCTCTTCATTAACTAACTATTGTTTAATTTAATCATTATTTATGATTATTATTATTATTTATATTTATATTATTTCTATATAAATTATGTTCATAACATTTCATTCCTCTTCAAAAATCTTTGTCCTCAAAGCTTATTACTGACAAGGGATGTCATTTGTTTCTTTGTCTTGTAATCATTCACATCTTTAATAATTCTTCGCATTGTTATATTTGACGATACAAGATGATAAGATCCTTTGAGTGACAAATAAAACTATCGAACTGAGAAGGGATCTTACCATCCTAAATCAATCTTATGTGGAACTTTGCAATTACTTGATAGCTAGGATAAATTGTTATCATAAGACTAGATTGTGTTGACATCATTAGTCTTCAGAACATAAGTATGTTGTTTTTTTTTCTAATGATACAGATACGCAGAGTGATTGAGATGTCTACCCTTGTGGTTTAGATGTTGATAAATACTTCTTATGATTTGATTTTCCCTCATGATGTGTGTGGCAATTTCTTGATTTACTTCAGGTATTGATGTTGTTGAGTTGGTTATAGACTCTTCACTTGGAATTTGCATCATCTAAATTGCAACATATCTGGATTTATAGGAGCTTCAATTCTCGTGCTTATTTTCATTGTTAGTTCAGTCCATGAGTGGCAAAAAGGAACATTGGAAAGGTCCTTAGTTTCTGAGTTAAAACCATCTGTAATGATCATAGCTACAACTCTAACCTTATGATTTCCTAATAACTGTTGTACCTCACAAGTAACCTGAATTTCCTGACCGGTTGCACCTTGACCCTTAACTGTTAATGAATTGTAAATATTAGGAGAATTCTTTCTATGATCGAAATTGAATAAGGAAGGGCTCCGTGAGATCCGGACAATGGGTCATAGTCTCTTACCATAAAAATCGATGCATGTGTAGCAACACCAACTATGATAAACCCACCAATCCACATATGATGTGTGAATAGAGAGATTTGGGTCCCATAGTCAATAGCTGGGTATGGGTTCAAATCCTATAGAGTGTGGTTATGCTCCTATCAAATCCAACCCTCCAAATTATCGAGAATTCATTGCCTGAGTATGTTTTTCCTTCAACCGGTTTGTTATCTTCTTGAGTTGTGATATAGACTAGATCGATATTCATTCATTTTTCTTCAACTTGAACTATTACGTCTGAAGAATTAAGTTCTTCTAACTTATTCTATAATGATTCCTTATCTTCTTTAAGTTTCTTAATCTAGATAAACATATTTTGGTTATGATTTTTTAATCATGAAAGTTCTTCAGCTTCTGATTTAACCCATTTTGATGCTCAAGTTTCTCATTTTTTAAATCTTTAATTTGTTCTAATAAATTTTGATTAAGGTTTTTTAATTTCAAATTTTCTTCTTCATTCTCTTATAGACTCTCGTTGAGTTTCTTTTTAGAATTTTCCTTTTCTTGCTTTAGTTTTTGCTTCTTAGCCTTGTTTTTCTTGATTTGTGCTTGTAATTTTTCACTATGGACCTCAAGGCAAGAAACTTCTTTGCTTTTGTCTGTGATAATCTTATCAACTTCCTTTTGCATATTTTGCATTGTTTTTTTACTTTTTTGTAAGGATTATTTTTGAGATATCTTTTATGTATTCTAGTGTTATTGAATCAGGTTTCAATGTAACGTCCTATAGCGTTATATTTTTCTTCTTGTAAGAAAATGTCAGAAATTTTTTCTTCGTATTTAAAATGAACAACCCTAGTGACTTCGTCTAGGGTGAACCCAAAATTATGTCTCCTTGATCACTCCACAAGGATGGAACAGAGAATTGCGATATAAATGTATAATCCCCAATGTTTAATTGTAAGTCAGTTATGCCATATATTTTTTTCTCTAGAGGTTTAATTTTTCGATTATATTTGACTCGGAAATCACCAATTGGTTAGAAAATTTCAAGCTTATATAATTTTTCTCTTCAACTAGCAATAAAGAAATAATAACATCTTTCCCTACAAGAGTCCCTATAATTCTAAACAACACTAAAGCATACTTATATGAAGTTTCTGAAAATCTTCCTTCATTTTCGAATTAGAGTCTATTCTTTTCTCATCAATGATTGATTCCATTTTACTTTGTCAAGATAAACTTATGGTTTTAAAAGTAACTCTTTTTAATCTTTATAATAAAATATTACTCTCTTCTCTTCTTTTTTTAAACCTTCAAAATTTTAATATTTATTCAAATCTTATTATTGAATCCTTAATAACCTTTTAAAAGAAACCTCAAATTATTTTTCAACTCTTTTTTTTTATCTCTTTTTTTTCTTTAAAATAATAAAGTATAACTTTTAATTTGAGATTGGAATATAATAATTTATCTCCCTTTCAAATAACTTACTAATATATATATATATATATATATATAACCCTCAATTTTGATGCACCCGAGTGCATGGTTCGCGTGGTGGGGATTGACGACTTTCTCGCACCCCACCCGCGATCGAATCATGTCTATGTGTTGCTGCGCGGTCAACCATATGCCGGAGTTAAATTGTGATATGATTTGACAGTAGATATGACGTTTGATGTATATATTGTACAAAAATCGGGCCTAATAAAAGCTTCTGCAGGGACTAAACCCCCCTTTAAAAAAAAAAAACCCTCAATTTTGACAATTAAAACTTGAATTAATTGTCAACCATCAACGGAAGGTTATGTCTGTAAAAATAGCAATGGCGACTTCTATTTTTTTATCCACATTTTTCAAACATGATTTCATAGAATAGCTACTAATCCCAACATAATGATAGTTAATTTGACCAATAGAGGGGTGTGATGATTGAAATTTGGTTGTACGTCTCTAGAGCCATCAAACCAATTAGAGTCACTCTGAATTTTCGTGTGCTTCATGACATAGATTGGAATGAGGACCACAATAAGGGAATTGTTATGGAAATGGTGGATTGAGCAATGGAAGTTGGTGTGGGTGACTATGGTTGATGACCTCGGTGGACAGTTGGGCTAATTTGAATTAGGCGGCGACTCTCAGGCAACGACGATAGCAGATGGTTGGGCCGATTGCAGCATGTGGCAAGTCGATTTGCAACGACGGCGGCAAACAACCATAGTTTTTTTTCTTTGATTTTTATTTTTTAATGGACCATACTAGTTCACATTTTTTCTCTTTGATTCTAGAATGGCTTCTCTTCATACTAGATAGATTTGACTCCCAAATTTCACTTTCAATCCCTTTCAAATATAAGGCATACACCATTTTCCATTCTTAATTCTAGGTGGAATTTTGCTCTAGTGAGGTAGACTAAGCTACAATGCAAATACCCTTCTCAAGAAGAGTGTCAATTAAGTTTCCAAGAACCTTATATACTTCACCACTTCCCACTCATGGATTAGCACCAATATAAACTCTTTAACCATATCCCACCTTCCATACCAGCTAGTTTCCTATTAGTAGGAAGGTTATAACAATAGAATTCCAAATGGTTGACACATTTTGAATCTTATTGGAATGACTTCTAAGTCAATATTCTATTGAACATGATTTAATATGTTTTTGGGTATTACCCTAGCTCCAAATCCCCTTACTTTATATCATCCTTCATACAAGCTTGGCTACTAGAGCCTTCCAAAAATGGTGTATATCCTTCAAGCCCCAACCTCCTTAGTCTTTTAGATTTTAAAAGGCCTACCATTTGACATAGGGGATACCCTAATTGTCCTTTTCCTATGCCATAGGAATCAAAATATTATCTTCCTAATTATTATCTTTAAGGATTATTGCAAATGTGTTTACACCATGCTTAAGGGTGCTTCATGAGATGTAGGGTGCATGGTGTATAGTTGAACCTTGGTGGTCTATGATGGAATTGTGCATTGGAGGTAGATTTTTCTTGGTTGCCAGACATTATATGGATTCTTTTGATGACATTCTTCCTTGGAGTATTGGAGACTTATGGATCTTGGTGAATTTTTCATGTATTTGACACATGGAGGGAAGTTTATTTCTTAGAGGATGACTTGCATTGGAGGAGGAGCATTAGGAATTTGGGAGGAGGGAATTTAACCTTCAATGGCATGGGGTTACTTGATTTCTTGCATGGAGGCTTACACTTGAGTTGAGGGAGTGGGCATGTAAATATGGTTATTATTAATGAGGTACACGATCTTGGAGATGCATTGGAGATTTAGATCCTTGGAGGTGGAATGTTGGAACTTGATGAATAGTGCTCATGCCTTGGGGACTTGCTAGATGATCATTGCCACCTTGGACCTTGACAAGTGTCACTTAGATTATAGCACTTTACATGTGTATACCTAATTGTTTCTTATAAATTGCTTGTATTATATTATGTCCACTTGGCATTGTAGGCCTCCATTACCTCTTATATAAATAGAAGAAGGAAAAAATAGTTATCATCATCAATAATGCATGTGTGCTTATACTTCTTTACATTTAGGTTAGAGATGCAAGAAAAGGGGCTCTAAATTCTCTTTCTCTTCTTAATTCTTATTTGTATTTGAGTCTCTCTTTACCTTAAGTTGTTAGGTTTTCTTAGAGAAATTTTGTAGTCTATGGATAGGGTTTGGAAATAATCCTTAAGTTTTACTTGTTGAAGAGGAAGATAAGAGGAAAGCCTTACATGAGGCCAAGGAGAAATTATTAATGGTGATTCTAGCTTGTTGGAGTATCTTTAATGGCACTATGGATTTTTTTAGTTTTTCTAGCTATGGTTTCCGAGAGCATGGAGGGTGTTACTAACTTGTGATAAGATAAGAGTGTTTACTTAAATTCATCTCCTTTATATATGTGTGTGTGTGTGTGTGAAGTAAAAGGGGGAATCAAGAACTAGCACACAATATCATCCACACCACCAAAGATTAGATCAGACTACTACCGTTTTAACTGCTTGGGCTGATATAATAGCCTGCAAACCATACCAAGCAGTTTAGCTAGGCTCGTAGGCCGATATATTTTTGTAGCAAACTTTACATCTCTTCTAATGATTACATTTTTGGATTTAGGTTGAAGAAGTCTATATCCTTTGACATCTTCAGAATATCCAACAACAACAAAAAAATCCACTCTTAGGTTATAAGGCTTTATGTTTCTCATCTGGAATATGGGCCCATGCTTCACTTCAAAAAACATGAAAGTGACTTACATCTCGTTTAATTGAGTTCCATGCTTCTTCTAGAGTGATATTCTTTAAAACCTTAGTAGGAGTGTGATTTACTATGTAATTTGCACAGTTAATTGCTTGTGCCCAAAACTTAAGAATGAATAAGTCCTTTATATTGAAGCATACAATTAGTCATTTCCTTTAAGGTGCAATTCTTTCTTTCAGCTACACCATTTTGTTGTGGAGTATATGGAATAGTATGTTGAAACTGAATTCCATGCTCAGTGAAAAAGTTGATGAATTTGTTGTTAACATATTCTCTGCCATTATCAAATCTTAGCTTAAGAATTTGATGTCCAGATTGTTTCTCAACAAAGGCCAAGAACATGTTAAAGACTTCACTCTTGAGTTTTAAAAAGTATACCCAAGTGTGTCTAGAGAAATCATCAATGAAAGTTAAGAAATACCTGTAGCCAGAGAATGAAACAACTAGAAGTGGACCACATAAATCACTATGCACAAGTTGTAAAGAGGCAGAGGCGTGCCAAGAGGCACGTTTTTCAAAACTATCCCGATGATGTTTTCCGAGTACACATCCAGAACAAACACCATCTCTGCAAGATACCATAGGAAGACCTGTCACCATATTTTCACATAGATTTTGAAGGGAGCGATAGTTTTTGTGACCAAATCGCTCATGCCAAAGTTTGCTCACTTCATCATTATGAGCAACAAATACTGAGGGAAAAGTTGATGACCCAAAGTTGTTAAACTTATACAACCTTGTAGAATCATCAGCAATGCCAGTACCTAAAATTTGTCTAGGATCTCTTAGGTCCTTAATTACAACATCATGAGGTGAATGACTTATCTGATATACAGATAGAAGGTTGCAAGATAAGGTAGGAACACATAATACATCATTAAATTGACTATTGTCTAGATGAATAGTTCCATTCCCTACAACACTAAGATATCTATCATCACCAACATATATATTTTTGGTGTTACAATCATTTAAAGAAGAAAACGTGGCTTTATTTTTGGCCATGTGATAAGAAGCATCAGAATCAATGAGTCACTCATGAGAATGAGAAGAAGAAGATACATTTAGTGCATAACCAGACTGAGATGCTTGACAACCACATGCAGAAAGCGATATTCCTAAAAATGAAGTTGAAGTTGAAGAGTGCTCCAAATGGATGTTATTATTCTTCATTGTTGCTTCCAAGGCTTCCATCTTCTTAAAGCATTTGGATTCTAAGTGGCAATCATGACTACAAAAGTTGCAATGTCTACCAGTCTTCTTCCCTTTGTTTTTAGTTGCCTTATCATTTTTTTGAGTTGATTTTTCATTGTGAGATTGAAATTGCTTAGGACCCTTGTTTAGTTTAGGACCATTCTTTGTAGGATGTTGCTTCTTAGGATTCTTTGAACTTGGTTGCTGTTGGGTTGCTAAGGCTTTCTTAGAAGAGTTTCCAGTATTAAGAAGACTAAGATGTAAGAGTTTTTCTTACTCTCTTATTACAAAATCATAACAGGAATCTAAAGAGGGGGACTTGTAGTCTTGTCCGTTAGAAATAAAGGCTTCTCTAATAGAATTTAAGGTGGAAACAAACACATAGTAGGTTGATCCTAACTTAGTAAGAATGGAATAGATAAGGCTACCATCTTATTTCTTAACCTTAACACCTTCCAAGAGAAGTCTAAGGGTCTTGAACTTGGACAAAAAATCTTCAATGGAAAAAAAATTATTGGGGTCCGACATAAGACACTCATTTTCGAGTTGATGGGCTCTAATTTTATTTTTAATTCCAAAAACTTTATTGAGTTGTTTCATTGCTTCATCGGGGGTATCAATTTCTGCGATATGGAATCTAAGGTCTGGAGAAATAGACATCCCTATCAACCCACATGCTTGATCTTGCTTATTTTCTCATTTGACTTGCTTATCTTCATCTTTAGGTTTAGACTCTTAGCCTCGGGCTATTCTATAAAGACCTTTACTTCTAAGTAAATCCACAATGTAGGATAGCCATTGGAAGTAGTTGGTGTTGTCAAGAATAACTAGGCATGGACTTTCCATTTTAAAAGAAACTGAAGCTGTAGATGTTGAAACTAAGTGTTCCAATGTAAATATCTCGAAAAATTAAGCCAATTAAAAAAAACAGCTCTGAAAACGGCTTTCGGATGAAGAATTTATGGATTTTTGAAGAAACATTGTTGAAAATGTTGACAAACCACGTAAATGTTGGGAAGTGAATGATAATGTTAAAAAAAAAAAAAAAAAAAAAAATCCCCTCTTTTCAAATTTAATCTAATTAGCTCACTTTAAAAAAAAAAAAAAGATTATTTTATGTGGTCCACTTTTATAAATAAGTGAAAGTCATTTTTACAACAGTACTTTATGAACTATCCACTAAATTGTAACTTAAATAAATGATAAAGTGACTTTAAAATTATAAGTGACTCACTTTTTATAATGGGTGAGAACACTTTTACATGAAGTAAGTTTAAAACATAAGTTACATGTGTTTTTTGAAAAAATGGCTCAACAAAAAGAAAGACTTAAACCCAAGACTTCTATTCTCATAAAGTAACTTTGGACCAAGTGTTATAGACATATTTGGGCACTGCAACCCCAAACTCATATGTCCATAAACCAAGGACTCTTTAAACCCTAAAAGTGTTGTTTCATACCCTAAAGGATCATGGTCAACTGATTACATCACTTCCCAGAAGTTCCACCTGAAAAACCACTCAAAACTAGCCAAAAATGGACCATACTGACTGCTCCATGGTCAAGGTGCGATGAATACTGGCTGCTACACTAGTCAGGTGCAATGCATACTAAAAATGCCTTCTGTAGAGTGTGATGAGCGAGAATAGACAAATGGCAGAGACAGTTTGCTAAGTGGAAGCTCATGGAATCTTCCAGAAACTTCTCCCATGACACTTGCCTCTCTGAATTCGCCCAGGGATGAGTAAGAAATCAATGAAATCTCCAAGTGGAACCAAGGACTATCAGTGAAATGACACTAATCAGAAACCTAAAGCTAACTCACACCCTTGCAAGACATCTATAAATTGGAAGTGTTGTTGGTTTATCTGTGAGAAGAGACATTGTATTGTTGGGTGATCTTGCTTTTCATGAGGTGAAGAGGGCTTTGATGCTGGGAGGATGATGCTGGATCAGACAGCTGGGTTGTAATTCTCTCTTCTACTATTAATAAAGTTCTTTGAGTTTTCCTCCATATAATTGTGTATTTGTGAATGCAATTGTATGGTCAATGTATTTCTGATTCTACATTGTTTATGATATTATAGATCGAGATGCTTTGATGGTGTTTTGTTACTTTGACTCTACAGGTATTCTCTGAAGCGGGACAAGTAGGAGAGGAGTGGCAAGCTCTATCAAGGGAGAGAGAAATCAAGCAAGGAGCCAGCCGGAAGATCCAAGTTGGTCCCCTTTGCTTATCTCTTATCTATCATACATAAAGGAAATCGCAAATTGCTTTGATTGTTTGTTTCTAAGATAGCTATCCGTCTTAGTGGGACTAATAGATCGAAAAGACACTAGTTTTCCCGGAAACACCAAGTGAGCTAGTTTAAAAGGTTAGTAATTTTTGGAAAGGAGGAAGGTTTTTTTTTTGTTTTTTTTTCACAGAAACTTTAGAGTGCTTACTTACTTGGAAAACCTTTTTTTGCCTACAAAACACAAAAAAACCACACAACCCAAACGAACAAGCAAAAGTATTCAAGCTTTACGGCTTAAAGTTAGATTTGGTTGAAAACTATATATTTTCCTCAATGTTTCTAATTTTCTAAGATCACACTAAGGTGTAGCAGAAAAGAGCATACACATGAGAAAAATCCTTTATTTTTGTTTCGGGTTTGCCCATATCGCACAGAGTCTCGGGACAAAGAGAATACATAGAAATGGAAGGTATAGATCTGGTAATAATTTTTTTTATAGAGGACTATAAACTGAAATAAACAAAAAGATAAATAACTATAACTGCAAATAAAGATTGTATACCTCCATATCTTAAAAATGACGTAGTTAGAACTACCGAAAACCTTTTCACGTGAAACAAAAGGGGTTCCTCACTGGAACAGATGCTCCTAACACAATAGAGCAGTCCCCTTGACCCAAAAGAGGTTAGAAATAGTAGATCTAGTAAACGACATCCAGATGCAGTTGTATCGGCTTCAGATTTGGATCACCAACGGATGCGGCCCTTGAATAGCTCTGATACCATATAGGAATTTACAGGGTAAGTTCTTTAGATAGAACACCAAAGGACACCGCTCACAAACAGATCACAGATCAGTACACCAATATTCTTGATGTGGTTAAAACCCTCAAAGAGGGAAACAGTGCACGGCCTGAGCCAACACGACCACTTCAAGCAATTTATTAATGTAAAAGAAAGAAAATTTACATAAGCTTCTCTCATGAATGGTCACCTAAAAAATGACCCTCCATGCTCTTTAAATATAGATCATGGACCAATCAGGTGTTAAGCCATGGATCAAGTGTCGGTAATACCGAGGAGAGAATGAACCGTCAGATCACTTCATGTCTAGAACATATCATGACCGTCGGATTGTAAGTTACAAAAAGTACATACTAAAGAAACACACTTTACCTAACTATACACTAGACCAAGTTATACTTAATTATTTCCTATGTGTCGGAATATCCTAACATTTACTAACATTCGAATGAATCCCTTATGCAAAATGGAGGTTTGAGATACCAAGAAAGAAAATGTTTCTTTGTGAAAAAACTTTCTATGTAAAGAGGAAGTGTTAGCTTTCAAGGTTACTCCAAAAGTGTTTACACCATGTTTGGAGGTGCTTCATGAGATGTGGAGTGTATAGTGTATGGTTTACCTTTGGCGTTCCATGGTGAACTTACACACTAGAGGTGGCTCACTACTGGTTTCTAGACCACGCATGGATGTTTTCATGGCATTCTTGGAGCATTGGATACCTATGGATATTGGCATACTATTCATATAGTTGACACATGGAGGATGGTTTATTCCTTGGGAAATGCCTTGAATTGGAGGAGGAGCAATGGCCATGTTTAAGGAGGTAATTTAGACCCATACAACATGGGGTTTCTTGGTTGCGTACATGAACTCAAATTACACTTTACTTGAGGATGATTGGGTTGAGGGACCACATGTAAGTGTGACAGTACCTCAAGAGGCAAATAACCTTAGAAATGCATTGGAGCTTTTGAGCCTTAGAGGAGGAGTGTTATACCTTGGGAAGTAGTTATCATGCCTTGAAACCTTACTTGTTTATCATCATCACCTTGGAGCTTGACATGCACAACCCAAAGAAAAGTGTTTCACATGTGTGGACCTACTTGTGTCTTGTATATTACTTACATTATACTGTATCCACTTTTTATAATAGATATTTGTTACCTCTTGTACAAATAAAGGAGGGATAATGTATATCAATCATGCACTTGTGCTAATTATTATTTACACTTGGGTTAGAGATGTAACATGAGGAGCCCTTTTCTTTCTCTCTCCCTTGCTCAATAATATTTGCACTTTCTCTCTTTTTCTTAAGGTGCTAGAGTTTCTTGGAGCATTCTTGAAGTCCAGGGCAAGGGTTTGATCCTTAAGGAGGAATTAGAGATAGGATTTGGTGATAAACCCTAAGTTGTACTTGTTGAGGGGGAAGAGAAGAGGAGAAATGTTGCATGATGCCAAGAATTACTTATTAGTGGTGATTCTAGCTTGTTGAAATATATTTGGTGGAGATAGAGTTTTTAATGTTTTCCCTAGCTATGGTTTTGGAGAGCTTGGAGGGTTGTAATAGCTTGTGATAAGCTAAGAGAATTTACTTGAATTTCATACCTAATCTCTCTCTCTCTCTCTCTCTCTCTCTCTCTATATATATATATATATATATATATATATATATATACAGTTTTCAACTATAAAAAACTATCTTGTTGCATATTTGATCTTCAACTATCATCATATTTATGGTTTGGTAATGTCCAACGCATATATGTCTTATTAATTTAACATAAGTTAAGGTTGAAATTGCTAATGAATTTAACATTTATATTGAAAAAGATATGATATATTTGTTATTTTTAATATACATTAATTGTAGTGATTTCATATATCATTTATGCATGAGAATATTTCCCTAAAGGGATCAAACTTATTCATATATATTTAATATTTTCTCTATTGAATTTTCTAATGTAGTGATGTGAAGTGAAATATTGTCCATTGTTTACTGTCGTAATTAATATTTTATTTCATCCCTAAGGATGATAATTCACAAGGATTAGATATGTGGAATCTCGAAAGAGATCAAATTTTGAATTTGGAAAAATAAAGCTTAATTCATGAAATTCTACACTTATCTTTTTAAAAAAACCATTTAGGTATAAAAGCCACGGAATTCCAATAGACTTAAATTTTCTTTAGTTCTGATTCGACTAGAATGAACCTCCCTTCTGTAGATAAGCATTTGTCATTCATATTTTGACTCTTTTCTCTACCTTTACAATTAGCCAACTCCAATTATTAATGCTTTAATTATAGGTTTTATTGTGAAATCCTAGATACTTGATACCTTCTCAAAAATCAATTTGTTGGTAAGGAAAATAGTGCAAAATAATCCCAATAAGCTCATTCACTACCCCATTGAAAGAGATAGATGATTTATGCACATTAACCTCATACCAATAACTGAACAATGCGACATTCAGATTTCTTTTAGTTTGAATGCATCCTTTCTTGGTTTATCCTAAAATAAAAGAACAACATCAACAAAAAGCAAGTATGATAAATAAAGAGTTATCCCTAACTTTATACGTCTGAAAAATCTAGACCTTTCTACCTCCAGCACAACCTTGCTAAGACCTCCAATTACTATAAAAATCAATAGAGTTGACAAGGGATATTGTTGCCTAAGTCCTATTGAGGGATTTAAATAAAAAATTAGATGTTGAACCACTAATGAGAATTGCAAAGGACATTAAGGATATGCAACTCATGATATATTAAAAAGGCGTACATAAAAACCCAAGTGGATAGCACGAGTCTTATATACAACTAGGTAGCCTAGTCATATGCCTTTTAACTATCAACCTTCACTACCAATGTTAGTGACTTATTTACTAGTATGAAAAAGGTCATGATTATAAAATCAAGAAATCCAGTTATTCTAATTCAACATATGGCATGGAGTTGGCCTTCATCCAAGCTCCATTGGAACTATAATGATGAGAAAAGGTCTCATGGAAGGTGGAAAACGTATTTGGGTTTTAAGAACTACAAAATAATATATTTTTGGTTTTAGGAAAAAATAAAAGATATCTTTGATACACATATTATTTTAGTCATCTTATATGGTTGTGAAGTTTGTTGTTTCAACTTTTCTAGAGAAACCTAAAGGAAAATCAAGAAAATACAAAAGTGGTTTAGAGTTATGCAATCTTAATATGAAGAGAAATACACCTTGTCATATGCTCCTTTTAAAGGTTGGGCTTCCACCATATTGAGAGTAAGGCTATGATTAGGTACAAGTGTACATACATAGGATAATAACAAGAAGGATACAAGACTTCCTAGTAATGTTTTGAATTGTAGTAAAATTCACTTGAGACTTGAGTAAGGCTGGAATAAAGATGTTGGTTCATAAAAGGAGAGGCCACTCTTCAAATTATTGACATTTAATAAAAGCATTGTCACAACTAGATTTAAAGACTATATATTGTGCTACAATAAAGAAATAGATAATAAGAAAATGTTAAAGTACTATAAAGTGATCATTCATCTAGTTTAGAAGATCAAAATATATTTTTACTATGGTTATCTTAAAGAAGAAAATTAACAGTTTAAAATAAGAAGAAGCATTTATACGCTTCATAGGGAAATTGGGTGTTGGGAAAGAACTAAAAAACCATGAGAAGAAAGAATATGTAATCTTCGTGATACTAAGAAAATGAAAGATAGAAAGCACTTTCACTTAAATCCTTGTATATGTGCACACAAATCTCAATTTCACAATTTTTATAACAATAACAATCTTCATGGTACATATGCATGCCACTTGTACCAAGTTGCTCTCCTGGTAGAAACAAGGAGCCCATCCAAGTAGAAGCCACTGACTCTCATCACTTATCCTAACAGTCTGTTATTTTAGTTTGTTTCTTCATATGCAACAATTTTGTAAGTTTACATTTACAACAAACCCTATATGCTCAGCTAATTATCTTAGACTTCTAGACTTAAATGATAAGATTAATTTTTTTTACTAATGCTCTTTTGAAAAAGTTGGAATTTTATATATGACAAATATTTTCTAATGACCAACCAAATCAAATCAAACATTGATATATAATCCTCTATTATTAAGCAACACAAATTTTATTAAAAAAAAAAAAACAAAACAATAGCAACCTTCATTACCTCATAAAACCCTAAAAATAATTAAGAAAAAATATCTCTAATCTTCATAATCCTAATAAAAAAATATTAAAATAAATCCACTCATTCCTAGTCAATTAATTTATATTTAATAAAAAATAATCTCAATAAACCATAATCATCACATATAACCATTTTTTAAATAAAAATATTGATATCCATATAAATCATTCTAAATTTATATAATTATCATATTCACCATTAATTATACTTTATATTTTTAAGGGAAAAAATCATAATTTAAAATATTATACTTTTCACCCTTAAATCATATAATATAATATATATAATCCTCGAAACAATACAAGAATCTAATGCAATGGTACAAATCTAAACATTTACCATTTGTCTCTTTAAATCACTTTATTATATGATACCATTAGTTAGGGTAAAAACCTTATTCCGTATATTTTTAATATATATATGTACTTTGTTTTATATATTTGTAATCGGTATATCATAAATTATTTGTAATTTATAATATGTATATGATAAATTATTTGTTATATTAAATAACACATAATTAAATTAGTGATGGATATTCATTACTTATTATTATTGATGAATGTTGATAGAAGAATATAGATTTGCACTTATAAAAAAACCATTTCATTTATAATATTTTATTAGTATTTTGTAAGGGTGCATATTTCTATTTTAAATAAGGTTTCTAAATTTTTAATTTAATTATCAATAATTATTAGACAAATAGTAAGGATTTAGCCTCCAAAGAAAGTAAGTGTGTCATTTCTATTATTTCAATTTAATTAATTAATTAAAAAATTGAGTAGTCTAAGTAATAGACGAAATAGCCCTTGCTTTCGTTGGTCAATTTTACCCAAAATCTGGGATGGCAGGAGCGGGATGGGTTATTCTCAACCCTAATGGAAAAATTGAAATTGAGTACAATTAGGGGTTAGGTAATTGCACAAATAATGTGGCAAAGGCATATGGATTATTACAAGGGCTCCTTCTAGCCAAAGAAGCAAACATTGAAGATTTGGCGTGTTGGGAGATTCACAATTGGTTATCCATAATCTTGTTCATGGATCTTTGTCTAAGGATTGAAAGTTGTGAAGCATTCTTGATTCAATCAAGAATATGAAACCAACCTTCTCTACTTTGAGCTTCTTTCACGTGTTGAGAATGAACAACTTTGTTGTAGTTGATATCACCAATAAAGGTGTAAAATTGGATGCAAGGGTCCTAATGATAAATGGAATTCCTTCCCTCAAATATATTCCTTAACAATAGGTCTACTATGCAGTGTAATGTTTTTTGTATCTACAGGTCTTTTGGAAAACTTACACCTCCAAAGACCCTATGTCCTTTAGGATAGTAAAACAACTAATAGATAATAAGAATAAAGACCATCGTGATGTTAGAGGTATAATTGACCTCAAAGGAATTTTATTGTACTCACCTGTTGTATTGGTCATAATCTAGATGCAGATTTTGATTTATTACAATATTCTCATCACGGTTAATAAAAAACCAAAAAGAAAAAAATTGCACAAAATCCACTCTGTGTGCATTTTGAGAGCCAATTTGGTGGGACTGTCTAGTAGATGATCTTCTGCGACTCCATTTTTATGTTTTCTTAGGCCTTTTTTATTTGTTGTTGGATGAAACTCTATTGGAGTAGTTTCGAACAACTGACAGGTGAGGTGTCACACTGTGCCACTGAATTTCTTTTATTTTTTGAGTAACTTTCTTGGTATAGTTGTTACTACTGCAATAGAAAGAGTGGGAGAAATGGCCCAAGGAGGCGCTAGCGTAAGCATGTAGGAAGAGTTATATGCAATAAGTCAAGATCTCTTAAATGTCATGGATAACATTTGGAGCTTCAGCAAAGGATTACACAACTGGAAGATGAAATGGACACCAAAAGGACTCAACTAAAGGAGTTGTTCTAGAGAATGAATGGAGGAAACATACCTTTATTCTACCATCATAATAAAGAGGATGTCCAACCTCTAGGAATTACATTTGATCATTAAAGAAATTATTAGCAAATATTGATACCTATTACGCCAATTTTGGAAAAATGGAAAAAAATTGAATTTTCTCCTCTTATAATGAAGAAAATAGATGTAATGATTTGGAAATGGTCCAGAGGTCTATGTAATAAACCACTTTTTGAACAGTGGTATCTTGATGTACATACATTGAGCAAATAGCCCAACTATTTTAAATATTAATACAAATCCTCAGTTGTAATGTAAAAAGAAAAAAATTGCCCAAAATCATATAGATATTTTTAAGAATCATAAGTTTAAGTTATTTAATCTATAAAGTTGGAGTGCCTCATGTATTTTTTGGGGTGTTGAATCCATTTATGCATTCAAGACGCATTTAAAAAAAAAAAAATCACAATCTTGCTCAAAATTGCATTGCCTTTTCAGCTAAACAACTCATTTCGTATCATATGAACATGAGTTTCGGTTTTTTGGGAATGTCATATAAACGTTAGTTATGTTTTTTGGGCATGTGGTATTATAATCTATTGTAAAATATTAATACAAATGATTTGACGAAATATGCTAACTAAGAAAAATCAGATACTATATCATTCTTTGGTCTCGTTTTTGGGCATGTGGTATTATAATCTATTGTAAAATATTGATACAAATCCTTGGTTGTAGTGTAAATTTTTTTTGTCCAAAATCTAATAGAAATTTTTAAGAATCATAAGTTTTAGTTGTTTAATATACAAAGTTGGAGTGTCTTGGGGTATTTTAGAGTGTTGAATCCATTTATGAATTCAAAAGTGCATTTTAAACAATAAGAAATCACAATCTTTGCTCAAAATTGAATTTCCAAATTTCAACCAAAAAATCCATTTCGTGTTATATGAACATGAGCTAATGATTTTTGGGGCATGTCATATAAACATGAGTTCTTGTGTTTTGGGCACGTGGTATTAATAATCCACTGTAAAATATTAATACAAATTCTCGATTGTAGTGTAAAAAAAAGAAACCCAAAATCCGATAGATATTCTTAAGAATCATAAATTTAAGTTGTTTAATATGCAAAGTTGGAGTGTCTCGGGGGTTTTTTATGGTGTTGAATCCATTTATGCATTCAAAAGTGCATTTTAAACAATAAGAAATCACAATTTTTCTCAAAATTGTATTGTCAAATTTCGGCCAAAAAAAATATTTTTGCCATATCATATAAACATGAGTTATGGTTTTTTGGGCATGTGGTATTAATAATCCATTATAACTTTGAAATATTGGCATTTATGCATCCAAAAGTGCATTTTAAACAATAAGAAATCACAATATTTCTAAAAATTGTATTGTGGGACTCCTGCGAAAAATTTCATTTTAAGTTATATGAACATGAGTTAATGATTTTTGGGGTGTGTCATATAAACATAAGTTATGGTTTTTTGGGCATGTGGTATTAATAATCAATTGTAAAATATTAATACAAAACATAAGTTATATGAACTTCGAAAGATCGGCTCAATTGCCACTATTACACCAAATACAACTATTTCATAAATATGTCACTAACAAGTAGTTACAACATGTCTCCAGAGACTTGAAACCACATAGTTGGGGAAACAAGTTGTTCACCAAACCAATAGAGCTAAGGTCCTTTGAGTTAAATGTTTGTATGTTTAACTCATATATTAATTCATTTTATAATTAACAATGATATTAATAAAAAAATTGCAAGTAAGAATTTCTAGATTATATTAACTGAACAAAATATACATCATATACAACCATGAGGTCCATCTTTGCCTCGGTGCATGTAAACCAGAGAGAAAAATAAGAAGATCTCTACCCACAAAAGGGAAAACCAGAGTTTACAATTTCCGTAGAATTAATAAAAAAATGTGTATCCATTCAAGTTACACAAGAGGGATGAGCCTCGTGACGCTTGGACAATTGACTTAGGGATAAGAACAAAGGCGAATTGCAACGAGACTGGGAGCTCCTCAGTCTTAGACTTGGCACTCTTAGGCCAAACAAGAAGGGTGTTATGGCATTGGTGCTCACTGAGCCAAAACAAGATCATTCTCAAAGCCATCAACCGAAATGAACGAGAAGAAACTGACCTTATGTTGCTCAAGTCGTCGACGGATAGCGCATGCCACTGTGAAGCCATACCATCATCAAGTTGGAGCCTCCACAGACCTGGGTGTTTTTGAGAGCTTGCACAATGCTGGTGGCTTCTGAGAGCTCCTCTAGAATGAAACACCTGTATGGGTTGGGTCGAGGGGGAGAGGGAGGGGGAGCATCATTCGACGGTGAGGAGACAAGGGGTGCAAACGAAGGAGGAGGAGATTTGCAAGAGGGTAGCATGAGGAAGACATAACAGGGGAAGGGACGTTGGGAGGGTTGACAATGCATAAGTCTTTGGCCAATATTTTCAGCGAGCAGGACGAGTGGCTAAAGTGTGTGGAGAGATCTGCAATCCTATTGGTCATCTTGGCTTTTACTTCTTCCTTATCCTTCAGATGTCGCACCAGGAAGTTACAGAGAGCCCAAAGGGACGAGTGTCCCTGACAAGTCTCCTCTTCTTCCATGGCACCACCTTTCTGGGAATGCGCTTAGGTATATTGTGGTCGAACAAAGTGGTTATGGAGGTGTCATCTAAGGTGGTTGGGGGTCATACACAACCTCTGCCCTGACATGGACAACGAAATATACCTATGTTACTACTCATTATTGGATTTCATGAGATGGGAGGCACAAGGTTAAGGTCAGAAGGAGCAGCGTGGAGCACGGGGGTAAGCGACCAGAGAAGGAATAACCGGGAGGCCAGGCAGCTGCATAATAAAGTGTCATGGTTGGCAAGGTGGTACGCAATTTCCAAGGTGAGGGAACAGGTGGAATAATGTGGATGGGTGTCTACCATGTTATGAAGGACGCCCTCCATGTGTCTATTGTTGTCAATATTCCAGGGAGATTGATCTACGGTCAACCAGATCTGGGGGGATAACGATAATAATAATTTAAAATAAAGTTATAATTTAATTAATTTTATGTTTTTTTTCTTAATAACATGATATGTATAATGAGATAAGTGTTTTGATACGTATGGGTGTTAACTAGCCATTTAATTTATATGGATGCGTTATTTTTACTATTATGAAATGATTTTAGATTTTAAACCATCAACATATTTTTATTATGTTTCAAAAAAATAAATTTTACTTAAATAAAAACTAGCCTATATCCATCTTAACTATGGATCTATAAAGGGTCGAGAGGGAACAAAAATCTCAAGGTGCGAACGTCTTTTTTTAGTGCAAAACTTGAGGAAATGTTTGCACCTCAAGAAATTTGATCCTTCTCGGCACTTGATAGATCCAAAGTTAAGACATTTTTATGTTGGTTTACTATATATATATTGATCATTCATGGCCCAAATACAACTTACAAAGGAGTCTTCACGCCTTTAAATAGGATATATTACATAAGAGTACCATTAGCAAAACCATGGGTTTTCAAAACGTGGAGCCCAAAAAACGCCAATGGTAAATTGACTCTATGACCTCAATTTTACCTAAATTATCGTAACGATATTTTTTTTGTAGGCTGAATTTCATTAATTGTCGAAAAATTAGAAGCTTATAACGTGATTTACATTCACTCTTGTTGATCTCTCACAGGGGTGACCAAACCATAACCAAAAATGGAATCTTCAAAGAGACCCAAGAGACAATTGAACACAAAGATTACTAATAAAAATAGAAATCCAGCTAATACATAGGTATTGGCTTGTTCAACCTTGAACAAAATATGTTATGGGACTATAATCAAGAACCAAAGTAATTCCAAACTCAACCAGGAGGGTCGAAGTCAAAGCTTGTCACCAAGATTGGGTATGCTGCGTTTGTAGGAGGGAGATCAATTATCAAGGGAATGCCCCTATGGAAATTGATCCTTGCCAGCTTGTGTTCCATCTTGTCCAACCTACTATTGTATCTTCTCATGTGCCCATGCATGTCCTCCAATGTTTGGATAAGGTCCATCTGAGATTCATGACGATCCAAGAGTGTCCTCCCTAAGAGAAATTTCATTTTCAAATAAAAGTCGATTATCTGCATATACTAATTTGATCTCCCTCTAGTGTGCCCTATGTCAAGAATCTAGTTCACCCAACCATGACTTGGGAGTCTGAAAGGGAGGTACGATGAGAGGAATCCTCCTCTTCATTCCTCGATAACTCTGCCTAAACATAGACTAAGGTATATTCCTGATATCATGCAGCGAAACCTTCAATGTGTTGGTGTAACCACCCTCGGAAGGCTCGTTTTGCATAGAAGGTGTCCTCTCTTCTGAATCGACCTCTTTGGTGAGGCATGATTAGCACAACACCTGTAGAGGTCCAAGAAGGCCCTAGGTTGGGATGAGAAGAATTGGCTTCCTTCACGCAAAGTCGCCACATACTATGGTTGTTGAAATCACTAAGGGGCTTGGGGTTGTGTATAGTTTGCATGGCGGCCTCATTAGCATGGATTCGTGTGCACAGGATGTCATCTGCAACCTGAATGTCATCTACACCTTTACTCTTTCCCCCAAGAAAATCACTCTACTAGCACAAATCTTGATCACAGCCCCAAACTTTAAATTGAGACCACAAGAGCCTTGATTGCGTTACTTGATATTGACATAATGAAATGAAGAAAAAATGGTGCCCTTGTGGCCTCCAAAAGTATTCCCCAACTACCCAGGTTTACAAGATTTTCAGGCGAATATACCTAGTAGCATTGGTTTGACAAAAAGTCTTTCCACTCTATGTTGGTATAATTCTAGGGCCCTCCCATCCCCCTTAGGCTTCTCCAATAACCAATCTCATGAAATTGACAAGAAAAGTAGAGCCACCACACTTCATGAGACCTTGAGTAGGGAAAGGAAATGGAATCAAGGGGGAAACTTTAACCGTAATCCAAATGACTTACCCAAGATGAATAATCCAGGTGTGAAGAGAATTGTTACCTGATATAATGTATGAAGCAACCCACTCCATTAGCTAATAAATAGGAAGAAAAAGCAGCGACAATCCCCTGTTAGCATATGTGAGCAAGGCAATCACCCTTACAACATTGCTCTTTATTGGATGGATTCCAATCAAATTCTCTGGCCTAGGATGGGAGACTAAACTTGCCTTTCCCTGCTAGAGATACCAAAGGTGTGTGTACCCCACAACATAAGAGTGAAATTCTAGATCGTTCGTTTCTGAGTAGTGAACTAACACCTACTCTTCTCCTACAAAGCCTTGCCATCCTACGAACCAAAATACTTGTTTTGATTTTGCAATTGCAATGATGTATCGATGGCTTAGTGTTTCAAGGCAGGCCATTATGGCCACCTTGATCACACATTGTGTCGTTAAAAAATACACGCCCATGTCCTTTCATCTGTCCAAGATTGTTACCTTAATGCACTCTATTAGCCTGTGTTATTACACCCGCTGAGGGTGAGGTGCCACGTTCCCCAACCTGCTTGCCAAGTGGGGTTGTGGAAACTGTCATGTCCCTTCCTAAATCATTTTGGGACAGGATTTAATTTTGTATTATGGGGCCAATTTTGGAGTTAGTGGACCCCATTAAATGTTATTAGGAGATTAGACTAGGAGAAGATGTTTTGTTTTGTAGTTAAGTTACACATGGGGGGCCACCCTCACTAGGGAATTACACACTCCCTAGTTCGATGTGCATGGAGGGGGAATAACTTTTGCTTGGTATTGGTTAAGTGGGGCCCACGATGGAAGACGAAATGGAGGGAAAAGTGCCACGCAAAAACTATATAAGGAGCGAAACTCTCATCTTCTTATTCATTTATGAGTGTATATTGATTTCTCATGGTTGTTCGAGCTGCTTAGCCGAGTCACTAGCTATTTAGCACGAGTTCTTCAGGTGAAGAGCTCACCCTTTCTTCGGGGGACTTCGAGTGCCACCCTAAGCAGGTTTCCTTCATTTCTTCAAAAGGAGAATCACATTGTGATTTCCAGCAATAGCATTTCCTTCTAGGTGGTGCGTATTTCTGGAAAGCGCAGTGAGAGAGGAGGCCATGTTGTTTGTGGAGCTGAGCAGTGGAGTTTTGCTACGAGATTTTCTAGAGGAGAGGCTAAGGAGGATTGTTAGCCTTTGGGAGCATTTGGGAGCTGATTGAGCTTCTAGTTTGACAGTGTGACTTTCGCACTACTTGGGCCAGCGTAGAGGCAGTGTTTGGGAGCTCATTCGGTGGGTAGAGTATCAACCCTTGAGGCTGAGCTTTGTTGTGGAAGTTAGAGGAGTTATTCAGGGTGAAGTTTGATCCCTTTCCAGAGCTTGGAGGAAGCCTTTGTGGCCATTTCTTGCACGCTGTATTTCTGGAGCTGTTTGGAGGGCGTAGGCCATAAAGGAGATCGAATTCAGGAGGTTGAGTTCAGGTGAAACACTTTCTGGGTTTTTTTGGGTTTTGGCCAAGGAGATTGAGGCTAAAGTTTCATCATTTTCTGAGCACTGGAGGCAGGGTTTCTTGCAGCTCCTTTCCATCCAGCATTTGCAATTATTAGGAGACAACACAAAGCTTTAGAGGAGTTGTTGCTTCCTAACATTTGGGATTATTGTTGACACATGGGTTCTATCTAGCTTGCCCTTGAGGCAAGCCCAGATGCTTTCCCACATTATTGTACTTGCTCCATTCATAAATAAAATGGCTTAGATGGTTCTCATCTCTGTTGTGTATTGAATATTTGTTGATCGTTTAATTTTTATGTGCATAAAAGGAATTTGTTTTTGTATATCATTGTTTGTTTAAGTTTGGATCATTACAGTGGTATCAGAGCTTAAATTTTGGCTCAGTCATGTGGAAACTTTTCTATGAGTGAAGAAGACCAGAAAAATATTACTTACAGAAGGCAAAGGTACCAGAGCAGGGAAAGGGAGTTATAGAATACTCCAAACACGAAGGATCGTGGAAAGACTATAGGCAGAAGATATGGGTAAGCCCAAGAGCAAGGAAGAGATGGCCTTAGATAGCCTCTTGAAGGCCTTGAGTGATTTGGCAAAGGGGAAGAAGGAGATGCTAGACGAAATCAAAATGCAGAACTGGGAGCGAAGCACTCACAGAGAGTTCGTAGTTGGAGAGACTTCTAGAGCCTTTCAACCATTTGATCATCTTTCTCCCACTACGCAACGGCCATCCTCGAGTGAGCCAACTCGAGCTACTTAACACTCTTTTATACCTTTAGTTCAGGGAGAGACTAGTGGAGGTGAGGATCCATCATTGATGGGGGAGAATTTCTGGGAGTGGCGGTCCATGGGGGAAGACCTCAGAGAGGCTTTGACCTTCAGAGATTTTTGCAAGCTCAAGCAGAATGAGAAGGGGAAGGGCTATGGTACATAAAACTATGAGCTACATCGTTCTATTGGGAAATTTTATTTCCATACATATGATGGCACTTCTAAGTGCACAACACGTGCTTGGGTGGAGAATCTGGATACATACTTCCTGCTGAATCGAATGACAAACGTAGAAGCCATCAAGATGGCCACATTGCACCTGGAGGGGGAGGCACATGATTGGTGGTTTCATGGTTTGTCCACTCTAGGGCATGCCAACATGACCTCCTATGAGGATTTCACATGGAGAGTAGTGGAGCACTTTGATCAGAAGGAACCAGAGGCTCACTTCAGAGAGTTGACCTAGCTTCGACAGATAGGGCATCTAGAGCATTATATCTTGGAGTTTTTGAGGGTCGCAGTCATGGTTCCTGATTTTTCAGAGGCAAGGAGAGTATACACATCTGTGGAGGGATTGAAAAAGCCATTGCGAGGACTGGTGAAGTCTCACAAACCATCTACTCTTCTGGAGGCAATATCTTGCACTCGGGATTTGCAGGGGTCCATCCCCAAGGCTTGAGCTCCTTTTCCTGTACGAACTCCCTACCCTCAAAAGGGAAGTGACACTTGAGCACCCATAGCGTAGATATTAGCCCAAGGATGTGGTCAGTTCGATGACAAGACCAGGAGAGACCTCAGGAGGAAGAATCTATGCTTTACATGTCAAGAGCCTTGGGCACCTACTCATCGGTGTACAACAGGAAAGGCCCACTACATCAAGGTCTTCTCAGACAGTGATCATGAGGATGATGATGAGTTAGAGTTTGGTGGCAGAGATAGTGAGGAGCCAGTGGGGAAAATACCACCACCACCACCTCAGGGAGGAGCATCCTTCACACCAGCAGGGGGAGTCCTAGCTTCTTTGTGCGGGATTCCCAAGTTTTTAACTTTGAGGATCAGAGGTGCGGTGCAGGGGCATGTGTCTCAGACTTGGTAAATAGTAGTGCTACTCACAATTTTATTGATGCTCAAATTGTCTAGAGGAGGGTCATCACCACTATAGAGTTTGAGGGGTTTTCAGTCCTAATATGAGGGGACAAGACTACGCAGTGCACTCGATATGTTCCCGCTCTAACAATGACTATGGGAGACTATTCAATGATAGACAACTTTTTGTGGTGGATGTACCAGAAACCAATGTGGTGTTGGGTGTCCAATGGTTGTATTCCCTTGATTGACTTACTACCGATTGGAAACAATTGGTGATGGAGTTTACTGGACCAAATGACAAGTCGGTGGTTCTTAGGGGCATGCATTCTTACCTCCCTCAGATAGTTTTGGCTCACCAAATGGAGGCCGGTTTGAGGCATGGAGACATAGCATGGGCAATAGATCTGAGGATTTCAGAGGCTGGGGGAAATACCACACCACCACATCCGGAGATACAAGGAGTACTTGATAGATATCTAGTAGTTTTTGGAGATATACCACCGGGGCAACCACTTAACAGAGGATTTGAGCACACTATAGAGTGGGAGCCTGGTGTGCAGGCAGTCGTCACCACACCCTATAGGCATCCCAAGGCCTATAAGGATGAGATCGAGATAGCCATCTGGGAGTTTTTGGCATTGGGTCACATTAGAATGAGTTCTAGTCCTTTTACTTCTTCGGTTGTGCTAGTAAAGAAGAAGGACGAGACTCTTCGCATGTGTATTGACTACAAGGCCCTCAAAAAGAAGACACTAAAGAACAGGTATCCCATTCTACGTATTGATGAGTTGATGGACGAGCTTAGAGGGGCCTAGTAATTCTCTAAGATATATTTGCGATCAAGGTATCATCATATTCGAGTGAGAGAGCGGGACATTCCGAAGACATCCTTCAGGTGTCACTATAGGAATTTCGAGTTCCTGGTCATGCCTTTTGGGTTGACCAATGCACCAACTACTTTTCAGTCATGCATGAACCATGTGTTCCGAGGCCAGCTAAGGAGGTTTGTACTGGTATTCTTTGATGACATCTTGATCTACATCACGACATGGGAGGAGCACCTGCAACACTTGGAGACAGCCTTGCATATATTAGAGGAGTAATAGTTCTATGCAAAGATGTCTAAGTTCAAGTTTGGGTTGACAAAGATGCTTTACTTGGGACACATCATCGGTGCAGATGAGGTCAAGGTGCATGAGGAGAATATTCAAGCCATTCGAGATTGGCTAGAGTCCCGAGATGTGACAACATTGAGAGGATTTTTGGGCATCTGTACCTATTATCGGAAGTTCATGAAGGGCTTCTCACAATTGGCAACACCCATTACTGATTTGACTAAGAAAGGGGCCTTTGTGTGGACATAGGGAGCTCAGGGAAAAATTAATCGCCTCAAGGAGGTGATGAGTTGTTGTCTGGTTTTAGCACTCCCAGATTTTTCACAGCCTTTCACATTGGAGTGCGATGCATCAGGTGTAGGGATTAGGGCAGCCTTGTCCCAAGGGGGGCACCCCATTTCTTTTGAGAGTAGGAAGATTATACCTCAGGAGCTGTTGTATTCCATTACGACAAGGAGATATTGGCCATAATGCAGGGATTGGACAAATTTAGACAGTATTGGGTGGGGAATCGATTTCGGGTGAAGATGGATCACAACAGTCTTCGCCATTTCATGGGGCAGCAGGGCCTCAATGATAGACAACAGAGATGGGTCAGAAAAGTGGAGGCCTATGATTTTGATATTGAGTATGTGCGGGGGAAGCTCAACATAGTGGAAAATGCACTATCTAGGAGACCATTCAAGCTTTCACACATGAGCATTTGTCATGACTAGAAGGCTTATTTATTGGTAGAGTACTCCAAGGATCATCGAGCGTGCGAGATATTAGAGGGTAGATATGAAGACGAGCGCTACAGGGTGATGGATGAGGTCATTTATTATAAGGGGCACATATTTTTGGTTTCATGATCATAGTTGAGGGAGCACGTCCTTCGAGTAGCTCATGATTCTCCTTTGTCTAGGCACCAGGGGTTTAGGAAGACATATATGGCAGTGAGAGAGTGCTTCACTTGGAAGGGCCTCAAGGGAGATGTGTTGAGACATGTACATGAGTGCGAAGCTTTCCAAAGGAATAAGGGAGAGTTGACCCATCCAGCAGGACTGTTGTAGCCTCTTCCCATCCCTGAGGGGAAATTGGAGAGCATCTCTATGGACATCATTACTGGACTTCCTTCGGTGCAAGGGAAGGATTTTATTTTTGTAGTGGTCAACCAAATGACCAAGTTTACACACTTCTTTACCATATCGACACGATATTCAACCTCACAAATGGTAAATTTGTTCTTCAGGGAGGTATTTCATCTACACGGACTCCCTAAGACCATAGTTAGTGACATGGATAGATGATTCATGGGAGGATTTTGGTAGGATCTCTTCAGACTAGTCGACACTAAGCTAACCCCAAGCACCAACCATCATCCGCAAACCGATGGTCAGACAGAGAGGGTGAACTAGTGGTTATAGGGCTATCTCAGGAATTATGTGATAGAGAAGAAGAGGGCTTGGATTCGATGGTTGGACCTAGGAGAGCATTGTTACAATGCCACCAATCATATGTCCATTGGTATGACTCCTTTCCATCCATTATATGGTTATGATGTTTTATCTTTTACTGATATTGTTTTTGGAGACAACAGGGCCCCAAAGGCCAAGGATTGGATCCTAGAGAGCCAATATATCCTCAAGGATCTTAAGAATAATTTACAGGTAGCCTAGAACAATCAGCAGATGTATGTTCATCGGCATTGAGTAGAGAGACATTTTGAGGAGGGTGACTTGGTCTACCTTCAATTTCAGCCATACCGACAGTCCACACTCAAGCAGAAGGGGCCCAAAAAGTTGCAGCTGAGATTCTTTGGGTCATATAGAGTGAGACGAAGAGTTGGAGAGGTGGCTTATGAGTTGGAGTTACCACCAGGGAGCATGATTCATAACATCTTTCATGTGTCATGCCTCAAGAGGGTGTTGAGGAAACAGGTTACAGCAGTCATGGAGTTGCCTCCAGTTGATGATGAGGGGCATTTGATCTTAGAGCTAGAAGCCATCTTGGAAGCCAGAGAGAGGAAGCTCAGAAGCAGAATAATCATAGAATATTTGGTGTGATGGAAAAATCTACTAGATGAGGATGCCACTTGGAAGGGGGAGCACATTCTAGAGCATCCGGCATTGAAGTTGCTTGGGGACAAGCAACATTTGGGAGGGGAAGATTGTCATGTCCCTTCCTAAATCATTTTGGGACAAGATTTGATTTTGTATTATGGGGCCAATTTTGGAGTTAGTGGACCCCATTTGATGCTATTAGGAGATTAGACTAGGGGAAGATGTTTTTTTTTGTAGTTAAGTTACACATGGGGGGCCACCCTCACTAGGGAATTACACACTCCCTAGTTTGATGTGCATGGAGGGGGAATAAATTTTCCATGGTGTTGGTTAAGTGGGGCCCAAGATGGAGGAAGAAATGGAGGGAAAAATGCCCCACGAAAACTATATAAGGAGGGAAGCTCTCCTCTTCTTATTCATTCATGAGTGTATATCGATTTCTCTTGGTTTCTCGAGTTTCTTAGCCAAGTCACTGGCTATTTAGCACGAGTTCTTCATGCAAAGAGCTCACCCTTTCTTTAGGGGACTTCTGATCCGGATTTAAACAGGAACGCAGTAAAATACAGAGATAACCATAAAGACAGATATGCAGCGGAAATAATACCTCAATTCATTACTGTAAAATACTGAAATATGCTTACAAACAGAAATGGAAATAAACTAGCTAGGGCGATGGTAGCTTATCTCTGAGAAGAGATGTGGTGGCTACATGCCTCTGAACTGTCTTACAATGAGGCTCGAAGGCCTATTTATTGTTGAGAAACAATGGAAAACCCTTCACATTCCAAAACCTAACCCTAGAAGATGAAACGCCAAATTGTGGGCCCCGTTTTTGGGTAAGTTGGTACATCAACTTCCCGGGGTCGCGAATTGGTCGTACTATCTCCGTTTGACGTGCATGATAGCCCGTTGGAAAGATCTCTCCGAGGACTACGACGAAAAAGACGATTTTTATCGGAAAAATCGCTGGCGGTGGATTTCCCAAAAAAACGTCGTTTAGGGCCTCAAAACGGCTCCGGAAGTTTAGGACCCGAAAAACTGCTAAAAATAGTAAACTGTGCTATAATTAAGGAAACTGAAAAAAACCGTAAGAATCACTAGAGGGGATCCAAGTGGAATTAGCAGGTGGCCACCAATATCCACCTGGATCATTCCTCCCCCCTTAGGAAGCAATGGTCCCCATTGCGTTGAGTTCCTCCATGAGATGAGGGAACTTCTGTTGCACTTGGTCCCTGGTGAGCCACTTGCCCTGGTGAAGGAGTTGTCCTGCTTTGACAACTCGATACAGTTGGATATTCTGCTGGCGAGTGTGCTTGATCTGTGTGTCCATGATCTAATCAGTTGCAGCTTGTTCTATGCAAGCTGGATTTAACTCTGTGGGTGTGAGTTGTTCTGCAATGTCGGACGTGTCTAGTAATGGTGGAAAGTATGGCCGAAGGTGGTCGACATTGAACACCGGGTGCAGGCCAAGGAATGGGGGAATGCTGAGCTCAAATGCATTATCTCCCACAGCCTTGGTAATGGTGTAAGGGCCATATCGGAGTGGTCTGAGTTTCCGATAGGCTCCGGTAAGGCGTTCCTTTTGCAAATGCAACCAGACTTTGTCGCCCACTTGAAACTTGTGTAGCACCCGATGTTGATCATGTCGCTGCTTGTACTTGGCATTTGATTTCTCCAGAATGTCATGGACCTGCTGGCGAATATGTTGGATGTGCTCAATGAAGTTGTTTGCCTTATCTGTTTCAAACTGGACATGAGCAGAATCTGCGTGAGTAGCTGCAAATGGCATGGCCACATCGATGGGACATAGTGGCTGGAATCCCAATCCCACCTAAAAAGGGTTGTGGCCAGTCGAGCTGTGGAGAGCCCGGTTGTAGCTGTGCTGAACATAGGGGAGGCTCTCATCCCATGTGCGTGGATGCTTTGAGTTGTACATGCGTAGAATGTGTACGATCATCCTGTTGACGACCTCAGTCTGGCCATCAGTTTGAGGATGGAAGGCTGTGGACTTAATGAGTTTGGTGTCCAGCATCGACCAGAGGCTAGACCAAAATGTACTGAGGAACCTGCTATCTCGATCTGAAATGATAGACTGTGGGATCCCAAAGTGTACCCATACTCGTTCAAAGAAGAGTTTAGCAGTGGCTTCTGCTGTGATATTCTTCTTGCAGGCCGCCATAATGGCCATCTTCGAGAACCTGTCGACGACCACAAAAACACAGTCATTTCCATGCCTAGTGGAAGGGAGGCCTGACATGTAATCCATGGAGATGGATTCCCAAGGTCGACTAGGGGTAGGCAGCGGGGTATAGAGGCCTTGCTTCTTGATGGTCGGTTTGGCAATGGCGCAAGCAGTGCATGATCTGATGTACTTCCCGACATGCTGTCGAAGATTCGGCCAATAGAAATATTTCTGCAGTACTGCCACCGTTTTTTCAACCCCAAAATGCCCAACGGCCCGACTGTAGTGTGCTTCCCAGATCATCTTGGCACGCTCGCTTGAAGGAACGCAAAGGTGACCCAGGTGGCATAACAGTTCATCCTAGAGGTGAAAATCTGGAACATGTTGACCCTCCAAGAGTGTCTGGTATGTGTGGCTGAATTCCGGGTCGCTTTTGTAGAGCAGTGGCCAATCAGAAGTCTCGTGCCCACAAGAGTTGAGCACGGTGGTTAATGCCATGATCGGTGGTCGACTGAGGCAATCTGCGACATTATTGGTGTTGCCCTTCTTATACTTGATATTCAAATGGAACTGTTGTAGGTATGTGGACCACTTCTGATGGCGATCATTCTGCAATTTCCCTTGGGTCTGTATGAACTGCAGGGGTCGGTGGTCTGTGTGGATGACCGTTTCCTTCCCCAAGATGTAATGCTTCCATTGTCGACAGGCCTGCACAATGGAATACATCTCTTTGTCATAAGTGGGATACTTCCAGACTGTGTTTGAAAGTGTCTCACTGTGATATGCTATGGATGCCCGTGTTGAGTAAGGACTGCCCCAATAGCATAGTCAGAGGCATCTGTCTCGACCTCAAATGGTTGTTGCAAGTCTGGTAATGCAAGAACTGGTGTTGTGCAGACTCGATCTTTCAACTCTGTGAATGCCTTCTGTTGAGATTCGGACCAAATTTTTTTTGCTTTCGCTCCTCCCTTGGTGACCTGACTCAAGGGCCAAGTGATATGAGAAAATCCCAACACGAACCTGCGGTAGAAGTTGGTAAGGCCTAGAAAGCTGCGAAGCTCTGTCAGAGTGGTTGGAGATGGCCAATCTCGAATGACTTGGATCTTGGCTGGATCCACATGCACCCCCCGTTCATCAATAATGTATCCCAGATACTGAACCTGGGTCATGCCAAAAGTGCATTTCTCCAAATTGGCACATAACTTGTGTTGTCGCAGTGTTTGGAGAACCTGTCGGATGTGGTGGAGGTGCTCTTCCCAAGTCTTGCTAAAGATCAAGATGTCATCCAAGTATACCACTACAAATAAGTTGGTGAATGGCCGCAATATGTCGTCCATTAGCCTCATGAAGGTTGCAGGAGCATTTGTCAATCCGAAAGGCAAAACCAACCATTCGAAAAGGCCCTCCTTGGCTTTGAAGGCAGTCTTCCACACATCGGAGGGTTCGATTGGTACCTGGTGATATCCTGACTTCAAATCGATCTTGCTGAAATATTTTGCCCCCTTTAGTTGGTCCAGGAGGTCATCAATCCGTGGGATTGGGTACCTATTACGGACAGTGATCTTGTTCAGCGCCCGATAGTCAATGCAGAGTCTCCAAGTCCCATCCTTCTTTTGTACCAGCACGATCGGGCTCCCATAGGGTGATGAACTCGGACGGATGTGACCTTTTTGCAGCAACTCCTGAATCTGCCTCTTGATTTCATCGTTCTTCAGAACAGAGCGCCGATAGATTGGTCCATTGGGCAGCGGTGAACCTGGGGTTAGATCAATGGAGTGCTTGACCTGACAGTGCAGAGGAACCCCTGCGGGGAGGTGAAGATGTCCTCATACTCCTCCACGACCTTGTCCATCTGTAGTTGTCGTGCAGAGGGGCCCTGTCTGGAGGTCGTGGCCACCGTCTTCTTCTTTTCTTGAGGGCGTATCATCAGGAAAACAAACTTCCCGGTTTTGGAAATGAGCTTACTGCATTGTTTTGCAGTAACCAAAGAGATGGCGGTAGGCGGTGCTACCTCTGGTATCCTGTACAACTTATTTCCCAAAGTAATAATAACAGCACGGGGCCTTGACTCATACACAGCATGTCGCTTCCACAAGTATGGTTGTCCTAATAACACATCACAAACTTCAAGGGGTGCAATGTCACACAATACCTCATCCGTGAAGGGCTTGATGTTGTATGGAAGGCGACACTATTGGCTCACGCGAAGATCCCGTCCTTGGTGCAGCCACCCAATGGTGTATGGTTGTGGATGTGCTATGGTCGGTAAGCCCAGCCGTTTCACGACCTCTGCCGAAATGAGGTTCTTTTGGCTCCCGCTGTCGACAATGAACTGTAGTGGGGAGCCCTTTACCCACATCTGGGAGTGGAAGAGACGCTCCTCCTCCTCTAGATCTTCAGGTTCCTCCTTCTGGATCTTCGTGGTGGCAACAGTGGCGTTGGGCTCCGCATCAATAATCTGCTTCCCTTTGTCATTCCCCTTATCGAGTTCTGACTCAGAGTCAGAACATGCATCTGATTCTGAAACCTTTAGCTCGGCCACCAGTGACTGCTTGGCCCGACACTCACTTGTGTTGTGAGTGGAGCTCTTATGGAACTCACACCACTTTCCGGTGTCCTTTTTCGGCTTCGCGGCGCTGTTGTTTGGTTGCAGCTTTGGCGGGTTGTCTTGGGCCGCCCCACCTCGGCTTTGTCCCTTGTTCTGCGGTTTGGGGGCACCTTTCCCTTGTTTCAGATTCGCAGACCCAAAGTCTCGCTTCTTCTGTTTAAACTTTTTCTCGACCTTGACGGCATATCGGTATGCCGTGCCGAGCGAGGAGATGTTCAGGAATTCTATTTCTTCTTGGATGTACTTGTGCAGGCAGCCACGGTATTTTAGTACCAAATGCTGCTCTGTATCCTTGATACCCAACTTTGTGCGAAGGGTATGGAAAATATTGGTAAACTCTGGTACGTCTTGGTCCCTTCCCTGCCGTAGCGTGGTCCACTTTATGTATTGATCCTCATAGCTTCCGACAGGGTAGTACTGCTCCTTGATGGCATCTCGGAATGAATCCCAAGTCGGTGCGACTAAAAATAGTGAGCCTGTACTTTCATCTTTCTGCTTGCAGTAGGTTTCCCACCAATCCTTGACGCGGGGGGCTGCTTTGAGAAGAGCAAAAATAATCTTTTCCCAACTGGAAAAATCATGAACAGAAAAATAACCCTCTAGCACATTTAACCATTTATCGACGGCATCTGCGTCTATCTGACCCTCAAATATGGGGATTTCAAAATTAACTTGTACCTTAAATGGTGTGGCATTTCCAGAGTTGCTGTTGGAAGCCGATGCGTCGCCCCTGGGTAGCCGCTGAAGGATTTGGGCAAAGTTGTCCATCATCGCGTTCCTTTGTCGCTCGAGGGCTTCTTCGAGCAAGATTTTGACAGGATCTCCTGCCCCCTCATCTTTCTTTTCATCCGCCATGGGAGGCCGTCGGGATTTGCGAGGCTGGTCTTGCAAAGGTTCGACCAGTTCAAGCCCTAACTCCTTATATCCTGACCTCGTTGGGGACATGCAAAGAAAAACAGAGAAGAAAAGCAACCGCTCTGATACCACTGATCTAGATTTAAACAGGAACGCAGTAAAATACAGAGATAACCATAAAGACAGATATGCAACGGAAATAATACCTCAATTCATTACTGTAAAATACTGAAATATGCTTACAAACAGAAATGGAAATAAACCAGCTAGGGCGATGGTAGCTTATCTCTGAGAAGAGATGTGGTGGCTACATGCCTCTGAACTGTCTTACAATGAGGCTCGAAGGCCTATTTATTGTTGAGAAACAATGGAAAACCCTTCACATTCCAAAACCTAACCCTAGAAGATGAAACGCCAAATTGTGGGCCCCGTTTTTGGGTAAGTTGGTACATCAACTTCCCGGGGTCGCGAATTGGTCGTACTATCTCCGTTTGACGTGCATGATAGCCCGTTGGAAAGATCTCTCCGAGGACTACGACGGAAAAGACGATTTTTATCAAAAAAAATCGCTGGCGGTGGATTTCCCAAAAAAACGTCGTTTAGGGCCTCAAAACGGCTCCGGAAGTTTAGGACCCGAAAAACTGCTAAAAATAGTAAACTGTGCTATAATTAAGGAAACTGAAAAAAACTGTAAGAAGCACTAGAGGGGATCCAAGTGGAATTAGCAGGTGGCCACCAATATCCACCTGGATCAACTTCGAATGCCACCCTAGGAAGGTTTCGTTCATTTCTTTCGGAGGAGAATCACATTGTGATTTCCAGCAGTAGCACTTCCTTCAAGGTGGTGCGTATTTATGGAAAACGCAGTGGAGAGAGGAGGCCGTGTTTTTTGTGGAGTTGAGCAGTGGAGTTTTGCTGCGATATTTTCTAGAGGAGAGGCTAAGGAGGATTGTTAGCCTTTGGGGGAGTTTGGGGGCTGATTGAGCTTCTAGTTTGACAGTGTGATTTTCGCACTACCTGGGCCAATGCAGAGGCAGTGTTTGGGAGCTCATTTGGTGGGTAGAGTATCAGCCCTTGAGGCTGAGCTTTATCATGGAGGTTGGAGGAGTTATTCGAGGTGAAGTTTGATCCCTTTCTAGAGCTTGGAGGAAGCCTTTGTGGCCATTTCTTGCAGGCCGTATTTGTGGAGCTATTTGGAGGGCGTAGGCCATAAAGGAGGTTGAATTTAGGAGGTTGGGTTCAAGACAAACCCTCCTGGGTTCCTGTGGGTTTTGGCTAAGGATTTTGAGGCTAAAGTTTCATCATTTTCAGAGCACCAGAGGCGAGGTTTCTTGTAGCTCCTTTCTAGCTAGCAGTAGTAGTCACTGGGAGACAACGCAGAGCTTTAGAGGAGCAGTTGCTTTCAAGCATTTGGGATTACTATTGACACCTGGGTTCTGTATAGCTTGCCCTTGAGGCAAGCCCATGTGATTTCCCACACTATTGTACTTGCTCCATTCATAAATAAAATGGCTTAGTTGGTTCTCATTTCTATTGTGTATTGAGTATTTGCTGATCGTTTAATTTTTTGTGCATAGATCAAATTTTCTTTTGTATATCATTGTTTGTTTAAGTTTGGAACATTACATAAACCCACCCTCCCCTTCTTCCTTGAGAGTCACCCCATCCGAGGTTACCGTAATCATATTTATAAGCATTAGATTGTTATAATTTATTTATTTTTAAATAATTTGACCTCTCCAATTTTGTTTTTTATTTTATTTTTATTTTTATTTGACAAAGTCAAAATGTTTACATAACATTACAACATCTCTTCCATATTGGACTAGACAGTGCCTCTCAACACAATAATTTTAAATCATAACTAAAATTTAATTTATTATTATTATATATATATATATATATATATATATATATATATATATATATATATATATATAGTCTTTGATTAATAAAAAGGCAAGTTACATCCATAGTTTTTCCAACCGTGGTCTGCCACTGGGGAAACTAGACCAACGACAGAAGAAAGTTTTTAGTCCGAAAGACATAGTAATAAACTGCTAAACTACCAATAGCCCTATTGAGTCAACTATAGACCTGATAACTAGGGCTAAATGTGACTGCAAAAAGGGAACAAAGGTCTACACATAAATACATCATCATATAGTTATCATGCTACCTACAAGAAGAAAAAAGATAGATAGAAAACATCATAATAACATCGAGAATGTTGGACAATAGAGATCACATTCTTTGGGAGACTTCAAGCACTTGCATCCCAAGACACCTCAATCTTTGTAAATTAATACTTTATATTACTAAAATCTCAAAAATCCATTGTTATAGCAGCTAGCCATCAGAGGACTTTTTTGTGCCTCACTTGTACTACCATGGAATCAAAAGACCAACACTTCCCGACAGACTCCATGGCCCTAAAAATCAACATACAATTATATCCAGATCATAGCCAAGAATACAAAAGCCCTTATTATTGAGATGTCCAAAACAAACCAAACATACATAACAAAAATACTAAAAAACTAGCAGATGGGATGGTTCATTCAGACTCAAAATATGAGATGGTAGTTGGAGATCTCGCACTAGATCCTAGAGGTTCAGCATTATCAGATTTATAATGTAAGTGTTCTTCCACATGGGCAAGCCTTGCATCCAATCTGTCCAAGGTGAATCATTGATTCCTCAGCATTCTCTTAATGTATTCCAAGGTGGCAAAGACATTATACTTCTCAACCTGTTTGTCCTTCAGAACCAACCCCAATAGAGTTTTATTTTGCCAATGTAAAGCCACTGAATTCCAACTCTAGATAGACACTTCGTCCATAATTTCAGAATCAGAGTGGGATTTCCTCTCCACCCCAGCGTGAATTTCCAACTTGTGAATTTCTCTTCTTTTCTCTAGTAGCATTACATTAAAATACATGGCAAAAAAATCATAAGACAAAATCCTTGCTCTTCATTGTCCTTGCAGACTACTACCCCCCCTCTTCGAAAACACATGCATTTCCTAGGCGACATGGAAACAGCTGAGGGGGCACACCTATGAAAACTATTGAATCTTCCTCTACTTGCAAATAAACAAGAAAGAACATTAGTCACAACCTCCCCATAACTTAAACACAATCCCACAACATCATCACCTACACTCATAACACAAACCATGTAATGAGAGGGATTTCTTAGTAATTACCCCACCGACTTGGAAACTCCGGCCACATAACCCCATGCCCCAACATCATTAACCATAAACAAAACCACACAGTGCCCACACGACCACAATTTACAGAGAACCCTCAGAAACAGAAAGATCCAAGAACAGTGAGAAACACACGCCCAAAACCCTAATTTTTCATATATAAACACTAAAAATTCTAATAATACCCAAACATGACAATTTTGAGGTTGTTACAACCATACATCAACCAAATTTATTTAAAACCACTCGAGACCAGATGCTCATACTGCTCACTGACCCCCCACCTCATAAACAACTTCCAAAATTCATAGACCTGAATCCTAAGAAAAAATTAAAGCAATAGAGCAATAAAAGGGGGGAGATGACCTACACCACTTCGTCAGGCTTCAAATATGGGGCACTCCTCAGACTATTGAATTTTCCTTATACCCCAAATATGGTCTATGTCTAGACTTCATCACAAACACATTGAAGGTACTCAACTAAGATCACTTTGCATAGTGGAAATATAACAACAAAGAAATCAATTAAGTACACAAATTTAGATGGCCCAAATATCGAGCTTTATTAGTACATTAATAAAAGAATCATTAGGGCTCCCATACCAAGGGTCATGGCCCTTTAGATATCCTATACAACTAGTATACATAGTATGCAAAACTTAGGGCTCGAGATATATTCCATCAAATCTACAAACTGCCCAAAAAAAAAATCAAATGCAGACCTGAGCTAGTGCCTTCAACTCAAGTTCCTTGGTCGTTGTTGTCATTGGAAACTAGTCCTTTTGCAACTAGACTACAACTTCTCAATCTTCTATTTCTACTTCTTTAGATCACATATCTGACTTTGTTCTTACAGATATGAACCTCCAACACTCATATCTAACTTTCTTCTTACAGATATGACCATCCAACACTCAGATTTGACTTTCTTCTTGCATATTTGACCTTATAACACTCAGATCTGACTTTCTTCTTATGAATCTGACCTTTCAGCACTTAGACCTGCCTTTCTTCTTGCATATCAGACTTTCCATCATTTCAGCTAGATCCTCCTACTTGGCATCCTTCTCCCTTTTGGTAGCAACTCCTTTAACTAACCAGATCATGGAGAAACTAAGCTTCTCTGCTACTGCGACTCCTCTAAGGAATATCTACCGCTAGGTCCTTTAGCCTTCCTCTCTCCACAAGTGAAATTCCATCTCCACTTGTGTGTCTAGGCCTTTCCTTTGGCCTGCTATTTATAGTTCTGCTTTAGGTTATTTGGGGAACACTTGGCCCTTTAGGCTTTTTCCCACTCAACCCTTTTACCATAAATTAGAATAAAAAATAACTGACTTGGGTCTAAACCCACAACTTTGGGTTAAAACACCAACCACTTGGGTAACTTTCCCAACCAACTCACTTTTTGGGGTTTCCTTCTCTCGGAAATACCTTCTAACCAACCCAAATTCCAACACAAATCATCGACTACCAAGAGCGAAATCTGCGAGCCTACTTCTGTGTGCCTAGATTTACTACTCTCCTACCACCTCAACCATAGGAAACCAACAAATCATATCGTCTTTGTTGCACTACCACACTTGAACCCAAGAGAATTGAACCACACCTCGAAAAATAGGTTAACCAACAACAACAGGGAGGTCAAGATCTCGACCTCACCTATACCCTTTGCCTCATCGTTGAATGCTCGAAGCTCCATCACATGGAAGCATTTAAATCAAATGAAAGCCAATTGATGGCATGCATGCTCTTGCATGTTGGGGGTGGGTCGCGTCCCCTTAACATAAATGTCCATCACGTCCACGGGTGGTGGGATCAGCCCCCAAGGTGCCCTCATTAAGACCATTAACACCCCATCGAGGATTTAACTATATATAAACATTAACCTTAATCCTTTTTTAAATGAGTGGATGCCTTTTATAAATGATTATATTAAATTTTTTATTTATCGCAATTTATTTATTAAAATAAAATAAATAAATTCCATACAAAATCTAAATGTAATTTATTTTGCTCTCTCATAACTATAGGAATTATGTGAATTAACTAGTCGTTGCCATCTAAGTTGTTACTGTGTAAAATTTAAAGGTGTGAATAATTTTCCCCACGGGGCATAGAATAGACAGTAATGGGGTGTACTGTTAAGTCACTCTGTGATGTGAAGGTCACTAGCTCGAAACTCCGTGGGAAAAAATCCAGTCATGTTAAGGGCTGGTGTGGCCCAGACCAAGTGTGATCCCTCAGTGATTTTGACGACTTAGATGCCCCTAGGTTGTAATCTCTGATGAACTCATGCCACTTGACCAAAAATAAAATGTGAATATTGTATTCTTTTTCATTATTTTATCATTATATGAATTAAAGTACTTGTTACTTCCACGTATAATTACAAAAACTATCAATTAAGTCGTAGAAATAAGAATAGATATGCTAAAGATTAAAACTCCAATATCCATAATAATGTTCACGATAATCTAGGAACTAAGGCCATATAAATGATATTAAAAATTTAAAAGGGTGATTAATAATGCTCTTGATGATGTAGTAATGAAGGTAATATAAATAAGGCCTAGTTTAATTTATAGATAAAATGTTTTTTTCACTTTAATTTGGCAATACAATTTTAAGATTGTAATGTTTTGTTATTTAAAATGTATTTTTGAATGTATAAACAGATTCAAAACCCTCAAAAACCCACGGGGCATTCTAATTTTACAGATTAAACGACTTAAACTCAACTTTTTAAAAATCTCTAGAAAAAAAAAAAAAAAATGCTTTGAAAATTTTCATTTCATCTATTAGTTAGACTAAACGTATAAATAATATTAAAATTTTAAAATAGTGATTATTTATTAGTCCTTTCAACCTAAATTGTAAAATAATAAGAATAAATATTCAAAAAATGCACAACACAGATCATCTAGGTTTTAAAGCAATAAAAATAATATTGCAAAAAAAATAAGATATTGAATGATTAAGTGTAGTTTAGCTTGATTTTATATAATTCATATGAATGAAAAATAAAATATATGGTTTAATTGGAGTCATATTTGATTTTATCTAATTCGTAAAAGGATTTTTAAATTGCTTTCACATCTACATCAATGATGTATGACGATATTTTATATACATACACATAGCCTTGAGGGTTAGCTCAATTGGTTGAGTCCCCATTGTCAAAGCACTTTTGTTATTGAGAGGTTATGGGTTCAATCCTCTTGATGATGTTGAGGTTAGGTATAGTGGTCATTGATTTTTGGGGACCATGAACCACATAGAATATCTATCTATCTATATATATATGTGTGTGTGTGTGTGTGTGTTTGGGAGGCTTGAAGTTATTATAAGGAATTTTTATTACGAGTTTAACATATTATATGTAGGAATTGAATTAGAGTGGGGAGGAGGACAACATTTTTCCAGACCTAAACTCAATTGACTCATTTTTTTAATACATATAAAAAAAATATTTTTTTATGAGATTTCTTTTCCTTTTAAGAATATTTAAATTGAAAATAATTCAATTACCAACAATAATAATAACTAATGACTTTAATTAGCCCCAAGGGTTAGCTCAATTGGTCAAAAATTGTGCCTCGCATCAGGAGGTCACAGGGTCAATTCTACCCGAATCCCTTGGGGTTAGGTCTTTCTAGTAGGACAAGGGGCGATTAGCCCAGATTTTCCCATGGACATAGTGACCACTCACTGACCAGGGCGTTTGTCAACCACAACGTAAAAAAAAAAAAAAAAAAACAAAAACAAAAAACACTAATGACTTTAAGGGGTCAAGTCTCACTAACACAACCAGTTGAGGATGAGCCTCATTAGGCGACCCAACATCCAACCTCACAAGTGTGGTTGTGCCTATGCTAGGGGGAGGAAACATGCTAAAAAATCCAGTCAGCTTAGGGTTGGTGTGGCCCAGGTTGCGTGCGATCCCTGAGTGACTTTGATGGATTAGATACCCCTGGATCGCTGTTTCTCAAGCCAGAGATCAAGCTTGGAAAATCACAGAGAACTTGACAAACAAACAAAAAACTAATAACTTTAAAAAATCTAAATTTTAATCCATATAAATTCCCTTCCTTTTAAATTTAATCAATACATATTAAATTTATATTAAATATATTATTATAATAATTTTAAATCTTATTATTAATATATTATACTATACATTATTTAGATATATATATCTCTCTCTTTCCTCTTATATATATATATATATATATACAGATACTTCCTCCCATTAGAATGGTAACCATAAAAAAGTGGGTGGCCTAAACATGCCCATAATACTATAAGAATTGAAAGTGAAAATCTACACAACACAACAAATTTTAAGACGTGTACAACATGTCAAATTAGCGACAACATTATGGCAAAAGTGAAACCGATTAAATGCCTAATATGATAATTAACGAACAAAAATGTTCAGTTATTACAAGAGTTATTGATTTGGATTCTTGGCTAGGAGTATGTAGTATTGTCAGATACAATGTGTTTGTGTGTTTAAAACACCCTCTAGTATGAATTACAATATTTGTTCTTTTTCTCTTCATAACAAAACTTGGCTGAGACATAACAACTTTTTGCATTAAAGAATTTCCCTCTCTCATCTAAAGCCCTAACATGTTAATCAATAAAAGTGTTGTTGAGTTATATGTGGGTGAGACACTATAGCTTTCTATTGAAGATGATCACATAAGCATCGAGAGCAGGAGGCATGAGTTAACCTAGTGAAAGGGGTTATTATTTGGTGAAACAATTTCTATGGTATATTTTAATATACATGTTTAACATACGATAAAACAAATTATATGAAAAAATTATATTAGATATTTTGAATATAAGCTAGGTTCAGGTCTAAAGTTGGATGGAAGAATTATTTATCTACTGGTGAGATGCTATCACTAGGATTGTGCAAAGTTCGATCAAGCTTGGTCCTCTTTTGGGATAGTTTAATTCCCCCAATGGTGACTCTTATCCTCAATCCCTCCCACAAGATTTGAACCTATAACCTGGTGGGGACTAAGGCCCACACAAACGAATTGATACCTTATAGGTTAATTTTGTAAAAGGAAAAAAAAAATTATATGAAAATTTTTAACCATGATACGAAATTTTTAAAGTTGTCTCAATTATTTCAATGATATATATTTTAGCTCAAAAGTTATGAGAGATTTGGAGATAAAACTTCATTGAATCTCACACATCATATATATTGATATCTCAGTTGGTGATTATTACTAGCTTGGATCCATCTTAACTTTGGAGCTACCAAGATGGATCAAATATCTTGAGGTGCAAAGCTCTTTGGAGTGAAAAGAGATTTGATCCCTCTTAGCCATTGGTAGATCTAAAGTTAAGATTGATCTAGGCTGGTATTATATAAATTTCACATCTCTATATATAAAAGTATTCTCATTTTTCATTTTATTAAAACCTTGATTTAATATCTATGGAATGTCCACTGAATAATTTTAGTAATAATGATAGTAGAGGCTTTAGATATATCTTAAAAGTAATACCTTTTTTTTTTTCTTTTAGATTTAATTAAAAAATGTTATAAAATTAAATTAAAATAAAATACTTTGATTGTGAAATGAGTTATGGTTTTTGGACATGTGGTATTAATAAGCCATGGTATTGGTCCATTGTATTGTACAACGCTTATTTACAAGTTAATAATATTCTTGGTAATGTGGGGGTGAATATTCATGGTTAATAATCTTGTTATATTGTAAGTATTAATTTTTTATGTGCTTATTAATTAACTTTAAATATGGTTACAAAATCATTATTAGTCCCCAAGCATGACTCTAAGAACCTATTTGCATGTTGACCATTAATAGTTTAACATTTACTAATGCAACTTATAATGCTTAACTTTGAAAAATAAATATTTATTTTTCAACATTATTAAAAAAAAAAATTCAAACATTTGATTGGACCAAAAACTCTAACAATCTATTTGCGAGTTGACCATTATTAGTTTAGCATTGACTAATTCCACCCTTGCTCTTAGGATACCTAAGAGTGTTTCAAAGAGCCAGTAAAGACTCAAGGGTTAAACCTGCTTGTGATGATCAAATTTCCAATGTGCAACTTCCCTTTATCAAGGGGACCACAGATAAGATTGCACATATTCTTAAGAATAATAGAGTTTTTGCTATCTTCAATCCCCTTAATACCATTAGAAAATCTCTTAGATTTGTTAAAGACTTGGTCAACCCTAAAGACGTGAAAGGGGTCTACTTGTTGAAAATAACAATAAGAAATGTTAAAATAGTATTAAGGAAAAAAAAATCCTAATTTAATTTTTCCTTGAATTAAATTGGGAATAAAATTGTAACTCCACATCTAATGACAACTTGTAATAGTTAACTAAGTTAATTTAACTTAGTTAGCTCAGTTAATTCGAGTTGAGGCTCTAACTAGAGTCATGCAGAGTGTCTCCTACAATTAGGAGCACTAGTTGAGTTTATTTTGAGTTGTAATTATTTAATTCAGTCTAACTGAGTTAAAGTCAATTCAACTAGTTCCAACTGATGGATGTATTAATGGGAGGTCCAGTAGCGGGGTGTAACCTGCAGTAGTGGGGTGCAACCTGCTGTAGTGGGGTGATGCATGTTGAACAATGGTGTGTTGCCTGAAGTGCAGTGTGGTGCTGCTTGCAGTGATCAACCAATAAATTGAAGATTCGCTCATAAATAACTCATGCATGTCAGATCTCAGAAAGACCCAATTGAGATTAGAGTTCAGGTACAGTGTACTATCAATTGTAAAATCATCTAAATTAAACCGATAGTGCATGCACTCAGAGGAAGGCCTATGAGGATTGCGTAATTCATAATTGAGGAATTTTTCCATTAAATAGGGGCTAATTCCCAAGGGAACAATGCAAGCAACTAGGAGCTTGAAGGCTTGGAAATTTGGCTAAGTATTGGCCAAAGGCAGTCAGTCAGGCAGAGGATAGAAAATACTTGTGTCAGTTGAGTTCAAGGTTGAGCAAAGCATATTGTATTCATCCAAATTCTTTGACTAATGCAATATACAGATAGTAGGGGTTTTTAGCTGTGAATTTTCTCGTAAAATCATTGTGTTATGTGTGATTGAATTCTCTCTCTTATATGCTTCGTGATTTCATTGATCGTTTATTGTTTCTGTTGATGAGTAGAGTAGACTCAAGTCAATTGTTTTAGCATATTACAATCTGCAGTTTGAATCTACAAGGAATTTCTACACTACTCAACTCCTTGTTCTTGTGGGATTCCTTATATTGGTGAAATTGGTCGCTCCATTAACCAAAGAATCCAAGAACATGCAGCAGACATTAAGCACAATCGTTCCTATTCCTCAGCTTTGCTGAACATGTGGTAAAATCTAAGCACCATGTCTACATTGAAGATTCATGGGTCATCGCAAGGGTTGATCACTTCCATCATAGGAAGCTAAGAGAGGTCATTGAGATTGAGAAGCATGCAATCAATCTCAATAGGGACGATGGTTGGAAATTAAGTAAGAGTCGGATTTCTACCCTCACTTCTTGATTGTCTTTTTTTATTTATTTAAATCATCTTTACTTTATTAAATAATTATTCTCAAATAGTTTAATACTTAATAATAATATTAAACTTACCTTTATAAAAAATTTATAAATTCTTTTTCTATTAATATATATATATATATATATATATATATTATTCTAAAAAGCTAATTCCTAATAGCTAGTTCTTAAGAGCGTATTCCCAACCGCTAATTCTTATTTTATAACTAAATATTAATTTAATCTACTTTAAATTATTTAATTTGATTTGATTTAATATTAATTTAATATCTAAAAATTAATAATAATAAAATTCTTTTTTTGGCTAATTCATAAAGGCTAACTCTAGACCCGGATGCATCTCTGCTATTTAAACATTTGGAAAGATTGACTTTTTCACCTTTGTCATGAGGATGAACCATGTTAGATGGTTCGAAATATCAACCAAATTTCAATGATATGATTAATCTGAAAGACAATCTCATTATTAAAAATAAATATTTATTTTTCAATATTACTAAAAATAATTTTTTCCAAACATTTAATTGGACCATAACTTGAAGGTCTTATTGTAGCCTTTGCATAATATAATGGCATGTATATAATTGCATCACATATTTTATGTCATAATTTATTAATATGGTTCCAATATTCATGCATGATTTTTAGATATTTGTGTAGTGATTTTTTAATCCAATTTTTTTTTTTTGAAAATAGGTCATATTCAGGTAAATAACATATTTACAATCAGGTCGGGATGGGAAGAGGAACGACAGGCGGAGCACCTGAAACCCTAACATGGCGGAACCCTAGGGTTTCTGGCTACTGAACCAAGGGTTTTCCTAACAGCGAGCGAGATATTGGAATCAGCAGGATGGTTACCTCTACGGGTCTGACTGCGGGATAGCTTTATAATGGTTATTGACCTCTAATATCGGGCCTGTCGGTAAATAGATTATTTTTTGTTTTAGTGGAACGCCTGTTGTTTTTTCCGCAACACCGTTTATACTCTGCATATTGTTTTCCGCTGGTCATACGGTGGTCAGGTTATTTTGTCGGTTACTATGGTTGAAGAAGACCTCGTGGATTACGAGGAGGACCCCATGCCAGAACATGAGATTTGGGCTTACCAAAAAGCCCCGGTTATGGACCCCTGGCAGAAAAAACCGCTTCAGCCGACAGCTACATTTCAACCGCCGCAACACCTGGCTCTCTCCAGAAAAAGGCAGCATCCGGCTGTCAATGTTGAGGATTTACCGGCTTTGGAATGCCCTCCCCTCTCTCCAACCATGCTGAATCTACTTGGCTCCTGCCTTCAAGCATCCCCCTCTTTTGACTCCCCCTTGCCATATCCCCCGCAGCATCCCCCTCCTTACCCCTCGCAGCACTCCCTGCCTATGAACCCTCCCTCCATCTCCTTGGCTCCGGCTGGCCCTTCCAATCTCCCGCGCCCTGCACAATCATACATTCATCTAGGCTCTTGCAGTTTAAACCCTCATTCCCCGATACGCTTGGGTTGCTTCAGCTCGCCTATACCGAATGCTCGACCTGCTCAATCGACCCAGCATAGCTCCTCGGAACCATGCAGGAACTTACTTAAAGACTATCCTACGGGTCGGCGCACGGACAAGCTGAAAAAGGGCTGGTGTCTCAGAGCTGTGGACACTGATATTAACCTGAATTTTGGTGAAGACGTACAAATGGCGGATGCTATGGACACAATGAGGAAAGTACTTGTTGGTCGTGTTAGAGGTCGAAACTATACGGTGGAAAGATTGCGTCAATGGACTGTGGAGATTTGGGGTTCCCTCCTGAAGGAACTTCCTACTATAAGGGTTTTGGCCAGAGGTTGGTTCGCTCTCCACTTTCATAGAGTGGAGTACACGGAATGGATATTGTCGCAATACTGGCATATTGAGCTAGCGCCAGTTCTGTTGAAGAGATGGGATCCTCTTTTTGATCCAGAGCGTGAACAGCTTGGAGCAAGGCCTATTTGGGTCAGACTGCCCGGTTTACCTATGCAGTTTTGGGCCCCACAGATTTTCAAACGTATTGGAGATGCATTGGGAACCTACCTTGAGCATGACCAGTCCTACGAAAAAACTGGCATTATGACTATGGCGAGGATTTTAGTACATCTTGACACCAGGGTAGGGCTTGAAGAAAAAATCACTCTACACAGGAGGCATTTCTCGTGCAAACAACTATTGGACTATGAAGGAGTCCCATTTCATTGTAGGAGGTGTCACAAAGTGGGTCACCTATACAAGGATTGCCCATTACATTCTTCGGTGACCACGGAAAACTCGAGGGGGACGAAACAATAGACTTCTGAAGAGCTGAACAAGGGAGATCTGAAACAAGGAGAGGCACCAACGGAGGCAGCAGTGGGAGCTACAAAGAAGGCAAAAATCCGGCGAAAAGTAACGACCTCACCTCCTCAGACTCGCTCCAAATCAGCAGCGGAAGCTCCTTCTCTCCCGGGTAATGAGTCTTTTAACCTCTGCACATTTTTCAGATGTTATGTTTACTGCTCTGCATACATCTTTGCATCCCCCCTCCTCAACTCATTGCTCTATCCCCTCCATCCCATGCTCCATTTTTCCTCCACCCCCCACATTCTCCACTACTCCTACCTCCCTCAGGGATTTTTCCACTCCCCCTACTCACACTTCCTCCCCATCTGGGATGGGATCCCATCCCTACAACCTTCGATCCAGAGTTCGACCTAAGCTTTTAGGGTTGGGCCTCTCCCCTGGTTGGTCCAAGAAATATAAACCTACCAGAGGCCGCCCATCCAAGATCAAATCAACCATCAAGTCAGCGGTGGCAGATGTCGCGAGGGGCCGACAATACACCATTGAAAGGGCGCTTAGAGCAATTGAGCCCTCTACTCCTGTCTCCCCGTGATTTAGCTCTCCTACAATTGCAGGGGACTAGCCAACCTCGAGAAGAGATTGGCTCTCAAGCAGCTAGTACAGGATACCAAATGTGACATCCTTTTCCTACAGGAAACCCTTGGCACATTTGACAACATTACCAGAACCCTCCACTCTATCCTTCCAGGTTGGGTATTTCAGGGTTTTGATGCCAATGGCAAATCCGGTGGTCTTGCAATTGGTATTAATCCCAAAGCTGTCAAGCTCATATCGTCTTGGGGCGGGTGGGGATTCATCGGAATGGACATTTTTGTGGGGGAACTCAGACTCCTATTAAAAGTGATCAACATTTATGCCCCTAACCAGAATAGAATGGCATTTTGGCTCAATTTTTTGGAACATAATCTTGTCTCAAATACCACCATTATTGGGGGGGATTTAAACTTTTCCTTGGGAATGGAAGAATCCTGGGGTCATCGTGCACAAATTGACCCTATATCGGATCAGATGAGTACACTACTGGACTCCTACAAATTAGTTGATGTTCCCATGAACAAGAAAGTGCCCACATGGCATTATAGGCGGACGGGGGATGCTGCACTGGGTCGGAGATTGGACCGGTTCTTGATCCATGAAGATCTCCTCCGTAACCTACCCCTATATAGACAATGGCTTGGCACTGGAGGATTTTCTGATCATCTCCCCATACTTCTTCAAATTACTGGACCAACCAAAAAACCTCGCTCCCCCTTCAAATTCTTTACTGGTCACCTAAAAGATCCTGAATTTATCAATCTTGTGACTGAGTTCTGGAGATCACAACCTCCACTCAGGGAACAGAGGATGGCGGTGGATTTCTGCATGCGACTCAAAACTCTCAGGACTATGACAGAGGAATGGTCGAGGAGGAAGAAATTGAGAGATGAACAACAACTCATTGACATTGAATTACAAATTGCACAGCTAACGGATGAAAAGGGGCTTGGTTTCTTATCGGATGATACTAAAATACATCTGAATAATCTGGAGAATCAAAAAATTAAGATGCTACTTGACAAGGAAGAACAATGGAGGTTGAAAAGTAGAGCCATTTGGCTACAAGCGGGAGATGGAAATACAAAGTTCTTCCACAACTTCGCTAATGGTAGAAAGGCCACCAACACTATCTGGCAGCTGCCCTGTGAGCCAGATGGATGGGCCTCTACTCACCCCCAATTAGCCAGGTTGGGAAATACACATTTCAAAAGCCAATTTACAGCGCCGGCAGTCATCAACCTCCCGGACATCATAAACTTGGCAGGTCATTTTCCAAGGTTTGTGGAACCAGATGCTGTTGAGGATTTGATACAACCGGTCACCATGGAGGAACTGGAAGGAACTCTAAAGTGGTTCAAGAAAGACAAGAGTCCGGGCCTGGACGGTTGGCCGGTGGAGTTCTACTCGGCTTTCCTGGAGCTGTTGGGACAGGATCTGTTGGCGGTCATTGAAGAAAGTAGAATCACTGGTCATATCCATCCCCCCATAAACTTCACCTTCTTAGCCTTGATTCCTAAGACTGATTCTCCTGCCTCTTTCAATGACTTTAGGCCTATATCCCTTTGCAACTGTCTGTACAAAATCATTTCTAAAATCATTGCCAATCGCATTAAGCCTATATTATCTAACCACATTTCCCAGGAGCAATTTTCTTTCCTCCACCATCGTCATATTCAGGATGCCATTGGCACGGCCCAGGAAGCCCTACACTCCATCAAACATAAAAACCTCAAGAGAATCACTCTCAAAATAGATCTGTCAAAGGCCTTTGACAAAGTGAATTGGCTTTATATCAAAATGATCCTCACACATTTGGGTTTTCCCCCTGCTCTCAACAACTAGATCATGGGATGCATCTCCACTATTTCTTTTGTTATTCTCATAAATGGATCCACAACTCCATCCTTCAATATTGATAGAGGGATAAGGCAGGGATGCCCTTTATCACCACTTCTTTTCTTATTAGTCATGGAAGGATTGAGCAGACTCATTACAACAGAAAAAAGAAGTGGGGGACTTTGTGGCCTAAAAATCATGGAGCAATTCTATCTGACACATCTACTATTTGTAGATGACATATTGATTTTCTTGAATGGGAGTGTCTAGGACACTACTTCACTGAATGAGATTCTGAACCTATTCTGCAGAGCAACGGGAATGGAGATAAACTGAGAAAAATCCACCATATCCCTATCTGATTGTACTCTACAGGAATCTCAGCTTGCCATACAAAAATTTCCTTTCCAAGATACCAATTTGATGGGGGGACTCAAATATCTAGGCTTCAGACTAAAACCAGATGGATACAAGATTGCTAATTGGACCTGGCTCATCACAAAAGTGGAAAAGAGAATAAGTTGTTGGTGTCACAGGTTCCTCTCTAGGGCTGGCAGACTTATCCTCATCAAATCTGTCCTCGAAGCCACCCCAGTGTACTAGATGTCACTTGCTTGGATTCCAAGAGGCATCCTTCACAGAATTCAACAAATTTGTTGCAAATTCCTCTGGAATGGAAAGGAGGGAAAACCCTTCGCCTGGGTAAAATGGACCAAAATTGCTACTCCAAAGGAGTGGGTAGGATGGGGACTAAAATTACTCCCGGCTTTTGCTCAAGCCTTGGCAGCCAAACAGGGTTGGCTACTACTTAAACAAAATAGCCTTTGGGTGGAGGTTATACTTCACAAATATATCTGGCCGTTGACCATTATTGACTGGATCAGAAGCCCATCTTGGAACAGGAAGGGCATTTCGGTGATATGGAGGGCCATACTCAATTCTATGCCCATTATTAAGGATGGTTTACTATGGAAAATTGGTAATGGAGCCTCTGTTCAAATTGGTATTGACCCATGGCCGGGCAGTGGAAATTCCCATCATTTACTAGATGGATTGATACATCACCTTAACAGCAGGGGCATAAAGTTTCTTGGACAGATTGGGGATCGGCAGAATACAACATTTCATACACAAGCTTGGCTGACTGAACAGAATTGGCACATACCAAATGAACGGAGTAGAACTTGGCAAAGCTATTTACAGGCACTCACAGAAACACATGTCAAATTAAAGAATGCAGAGGATGAACTAATTTGGGCACACTCAAAATCTGGACAATACACACCGAAATAGGGCTATGATAAAATCATTGCAGATAGAAAACCAGAGGTCTTGAGAAGCTGGTGGGATACCTTATGGAAACTAAAAGCTCCTCCACGTACTAGATTACTGATGTGGAACATATTAGAAAATAAGATCCCCATTGGATCCTATCTGAAAAGAAGGGAATTTTTGGGTCCTACCCGGTGTGTACTATGCCTCCAAGAAGAAGAAACGACCCAACACCTTTTCCTTACTTTCCCAACCACCAGGAGCATCTGGTCATAGGTCCTTCAAACACTAAATTTGAATATGAACTGGCAGGGGACAGATATTATTACAGCTTGGGAATATTGGTGGAGTACATCGGCTGTGGATAAATCTAGGAATCTCCCACTACTTGTTTCTTGGTCCATATGGCTCAAGAGGAATACCAATATATTTGAAGATAGACCGGTTAACTGGAACCTTCTCCCTCCACAAATCTGTGCTGCATTTGCAAAACTACCAAATGATGACAGCCAAGAGAGACCTAGAAACATTCGGTAGGAACAGATTAACAGAACAATTACGTGGGAATATTTTAATGGGGCTGCCCAACAGCATGGCTGTGGGGGTGGCATTTGTTTCTACCTATCTGAAACTCACTACTTTCATATTAGCATGGGACTAGGACCGGGCACAAATAACCATGCTGAATTGATAACGCTTCGCCATCTTTTATACTTTGCCATTCTGAAACAATGCCGAAATATACAAATATATGGAGATTCAAAGATTGTGACTGATTGGTTTAACAACACAGCTGTTTGTTCTGCATACTCTTTGAGAAATATTTTGGAAGAAATTGTTTTTTTCAAAACATTCTTTGACCAGATATCTGTTTCTCACATCTACAGGGAAAGAAATGAAACTGCTGACAGGCTATCGAAAGAAGCGACACATCGTCCTCTAGGAGAGTGGATGATCGCCAAACATACACCTGCAGAGACTTATCAATATTTTCACAGGCCATATATAGATGGGGCAATTCAGAGGGGCAGCAGCCTCTAATTTTCATAGCTTTATGAATTTGAACATTTTTTTTGATTATGCTATGTATATAACAGCATGTAAATATGGACGTCTACACATGTGTGGGTGATCTATTTTTTGAACTATATATTGTGGTCTATGAACCAACACTGTACACCCTTTGGGTTTTATTTCGTTTTTACTAGTTTTGGGCAGTGGACAAGAGCCATAGTTACAGCATATGCCTTTGGGCATCCACAACATGTAATTTCTCCTTTGAAATTATGAATTTTCTATTATGAAAAAAAAAAAAAACAAAAAACAAAACATATTTACAATCAATTACTTCCTACCATAATTTTTAAGCAAGATTTTACATAAATGGATAAAATTAACATGTAAATAAATATGAATTCAACATATTGAGCCAACATTTAAAATATAGTGACATATCATCTTTTTTACTTTAGGCTTAATATTTACACAAATTTGCAAAGAGTTAACATTTAAATATTAACAATTTTATTTGTATTTTTTTTTAAATGTTGGCATACTATCATCTTTTTTACTTTAGGCTTAACATTTACACAAATTTGCAAAGAGTTAACATTTAAGTATTAACACACGCATATATATACTCTTTTTGTTGTTATTCACACGAATTAAAGAAGAGTCAATACATAGTCTTGCTCGGGAATAAACCTCATAACTTGTAGAAACCAAACCACCACACAATCATAAGTAAATATTATCTATATATATATATATATATATATAATCACCCTATATTTTTTTAAAATCAACTAGTTTAACACTTTAAACCATTTTTATTTTATTTTTAAATAATATTTAAATATTTTATTTTAAAAATTTAATATATACATAAATGAGAAATTATATTAAAAAAAACATAATAAGTTAAATATTCTATAAAATGTTTTCAACATATAAATAAATGACTAACTAGGTAAAGATGATGAACTAATAACAACATTTTCATTTTCTATCCTTTAATCATAATTTATATATATGATTAGATTGATTATGTGGTATAAAATAGGAAATGTGTGATTTTTTGAAATTATATTATGACATTTCGAATCAATTATATGGGTAAATATTTCGTTGTTTCATATGTTAGGAGTTAGGATTTTTTTAAAACCTAGTTTATATAGATATATTGTGTCAAAATAAACATATAAATGGATATAAAATTAATATATATTAATTAAAATAAAGTTTAATTTAGTATCTTTGTTGTTGTGTAGGTTGTTATTTATGTTATGATTTTAAAGGAGATATATATTGAGTTAAATGTATATGAAGAGAGATATGTATAAGGTTAAATATGCATATAACATGTATAAATGTAAATGTAATAGGGTTGGGATAGATGTGCAATGTGTTAATATGTATATATAGAGATTATGTAGTTATTATTAAGGACATGTGATTTGGATATATGAATGTATTGGGCATTTGGAAGTTCTATTATTCTTTAAGAAGTTATTATGTAACTAAACTCTATTATCTATCCTAGAGTTGTGCTCCATGATCATATTAGTGTATATGGTGCATACTTTTGGTTTTCTTGTATTTGGACCATAACATTCCATCATCTCAGAGACTTTAGTATGTTTCTCTTATTGGCCTTGGAATGGGTGACTAGTTCTTATAACTCTAATCTTGCACTTTTTATCCTTGTTCACTTCTTGATCTCGAAGGGAATGTTGGATTTCTAAAATTTCTAGAACCTCCTCTTGTTTCTTCACCATGCCATTGTAACTAGCTTGACCCTTTTCAGAGGTGGTTGTTGAGTGTTGAAGAGGGGGTTTGAGAGGAGAACTACACATATTTGGTTGATGTTGTCGAGGTATTTTTTTGGTCTACTTTTATTGAATCCATAAGAAAATGGGTCATCATTGGCACTAGATCCCTTTGGGGCTATAAACAAGTGGGAGTGACCATAGTCATTTTTTGTCTTCCTTGAGTTGATATGTTTCTTGGAGAAGGGGCTTACTTTTTTGTGTTGATATCCTGCTTAATTTTCACCTTGCTACATTGGGACCTTGCCTAGGTTTGGAGGAGGCTGTTGATTTGATGATTTTATATGGATTGTCATTGGTGCGATTAGGTGTTGTCCTCCATTACTCCATCCCATTAGATGGGGTTTCTCTATGATTTTCTAGAATTTCCATATTTCTTGACTTAATGCACAATATGTAAAATTTCTAAACAAGGCTTATGTCCAAAGAGAGCCTATTTGTAGTTAAGAGGTTGGGTCCATGTGTATCTTTGGTTATTGGATTGATTTCTATTGAGAATCCTTTGTTGAAATCCATATCAACAAAAATACAATCATAGGCAGTGATATACCTTCACTTCATTTTAACACTCCTGAAGTGAAATTTTCCTAATGCATTTTCTAACCTTGGTAACAAATGAAAATCCCAAAAGTGCAAAGGATTGTTGGGAATTCTTACCTATACTAAAACATTGGAAAAGGAGTTTGATGTTTGATTAAGGATAGGAGTCCGCAACTTCATGTAAAATTATGCTTTACCCCAAAACCAAGGATTATGTCTGAGAATTTGGTTTTTTTCCTCTTCTAGATCAAATTCCAATATAAAGAATCCTTTCATGGATGGCTATATTAAAGTCAACCCATTGGTTTCTAATTTCTAATTATTGGAGATTGAGTTGTGCAGGTTAGTTAGTTTTAGCCAAATGCCATTAAATTTGTAGAAAAGTGCTTTCTCTTAGAAGAAGTTGGACTACTTTGATCATTGTGAAGGAAGGGTTCAATGCTTCATTCACCTTTCAAAATCTATGTGTTGTCTTAGAGATCGTCATCTAGCACAACATCTTTAAATGAATGCACTTGGATCATTGTTGTTGAGAGTGAAGGGTTGGGTTGAAAGGGTAAGGCATTTGTTGATATTCCCAAAGTTGGAGGATGCATAATCGAGGTGGAGGAGGAATTTTGTCTAAATGGAGGAGGGGAAGAAACCTACAAGTTTCCCTTTGGCCATTGGTTAGGTGAGAAAGTAGGGTCACAGAGGAGGCACTTATTGGACTTGCAATAATAGTTAAGGTGGTATTTTGACCAAAAGAATCTAGGAGGATTCCTTTGCCATCGAACTTTTAATTGGGTTGGACAATAGAGTTAGAAGTTATAATGACCATTGAATCAATGCACATGCTAGTTGTGACCATTATGAGGGTTTAAATTTATTAATTAGGAGTCTAAAGAAAATGATCTCAAATGTGATGGAGGGTGAGAAGAGATTTAATTCAAGGATGAAGGAACTATAAATGATGATAAAACATTTAGGATAAAATTATAATCGCCACATCCACGGGGTCTTGGATAGATAGTGATCGGGTGCTCTGTTAAGACACTCCTTGATGTGAAGTCATTGGTTCAATTCCCCGCCCTGATTAGGGTGATATATTGAACATGATGAAGATGTAGTCCTACCAAGCTTACAAAAAAATAAAATTATAATCGCCACATATGTGCTTTGCAATTTTTATTTTAGTTTCATTTAAAACAAAACCACACTTTTTTATTAAATTTATTAAAGAAAAATATCCCCTAAAAGAATTAACATTATAAAATTCAAAACATACAACAATTCAATCAATCAAACCATTACTATAATGCTTACTTCTTGCAAGGACCAATTAAAAGAAATACACAATATTTTATTACTTCAAAATATCTATGTCATGTAGGGGTGGCAGGAGGGGGAGGGATTTTAATCAATCCTGATGGAATCAATGAAATCAAGTTTTCATGGGGCTTGGGAAAGAAGACTAATAATCAGACATGGCCTCCTTCAAGACTTATGTATCACAAAGGATAGAGGGATAATTGATATCATCGTCCTTAGAGATTCACTAATCACAATTTTGTATCTCACAAAATAAGGCACCCCAATGTATAATTATCTCTCAGATCCTTCATAAAATCAGAGGATTGGCAAAGTTTATACATTGAGAAGAAATTTATCACATTCTTAGAATTAATAATGTAGAAGCAGATTTAGAGGCAAACAAAGCTTGGTCATTGGATGAAGGCAAGCTGGAAGTCAATGATAATGTTAGTTACCATCCCATTCCCTAAGTCTTCATGTCTTTAAGGTTTTTGTTTTCTTCTTTTCTCCTTCCTATTTTGATTCTTTAGTTTGAATTTTTTGTCCTCCCTCCCTCCTCTCTTTTCTTTCCCTTTCCCTTCACCTCTTTTTTCAATGGCCCTTTCTCGTTCCCCCGCTTCCCCCATCCCCCCTACTCTCCTTTTCCCCTCCCCTTTTATTTCTTCTCCCTCCTCCCCACTCCTTATTTCTCTTCCCTCTCGTCTATCCCTTCCCATTTCCTTCTCATCATTTGTTTTTCTATCACATCCACATGTTGTTGTCCTTTCCTCCCTGATTATTCATGAAAGATTGATACTTTGGTTAATGTCACCCCACTAAAAATCTATGAACATGGCATCAAACAAAATTCACCACCATGCAAGTGGTTACTCCATCTCCTCGCACACTTGTATTTACAAAGATCCTCTACCAACTTCTTGGAATCACCTTCAACTCAGAAGAATGATGAACTCCCTTGGAGGTCACACAGGTGACATTAATGGAAACATGATGCAACTCATGTGGAAAGGTAAGCATAGTGGTGTTAAATGGACTCTAATCCCATCTCCAGATTCATTCATGAATGCATCGAATCTGAGCATTTTCTATCCTCATTAGTGGGTAGAGAATTGGTTTTGTTATTTGTCTGGGAATATGACTATGGCATCTAATAGGGTTGTTTTTAGAAGGCTTCGTGAGGAGATTCTTCTCAGGGCCCTAGCTCTTTCGTTGGCAATTGGGAAGTCGTGGGTTTGACACTATTGTTCATGGGTTGTCTGGTGTAAGGGGATTTCAGGCTCGCAATGCTCCTTAGGAAACCCCATTCTTTTCATTCCAATTGGTTCCAGTCTGGCTTACGCTCTTCGGCTCAAAGGTAATTATGAGACCCCTGTGCTGGAAACTCGATATAGTCAGCATAAGGGAAGGTTTGAGTTATTTGGTTTCTTTTCTGAGGGATTGAGTTGTAATTTGAGATACTTTCCTTTTGTCCACTCGTGGAAATTGATAGCTCAAAATAAGTTCAATGTATATTTGGGTTTTATCTGTGCACTTGGCACTAGGAAAGGGGCTCTAATATTCATAATTCAGATGTGGCACTTTGGTCTATTTTTTATGCACTAGTCAGTTACTTGCTGCTCTCAGTGGACCTGGGTTGGTTGGGTTTGCATAATCTATCCTGTGAATATATCAATCATATGTCCTCCCCTCCCTCGGATTCCTCCTCTAAGGACTATGCTTGTTCCAAATGTTTATCAACCCATGAGGCCTTGTAAAGGACCAACAACAACCTCCAAGCAAAACTATGTCAAATGTATCATGCTCAGGTTGAACAAGAAGATCACATTTTGGCAATGCAACAACATATTTTAAGGTTGGAAGATGAGATGGACGTGCTCAAGATGATAATTTCAGACCTCCAGTTTTCCAAAGATTCTTCCAACATGCAAAATCAACCTCTGGAACAAGCAAACAAGCCAGATATAGATTTGAACTTACCAACTTCTAAATCAGATTGACCAATATGCAGTTAATTTTTTGTTTTTTTATCGAGGCTACTTGTATGAAGGCCTCCCTATGGTTCAATTTTGATGTAACAATGTCGATATATCTATGTAGTAAATTTGATGTAACTGTGTGTATAGGCAGGACTAAGTTGTAATAAGTTTGTAGCTAATTGTAATTTGATGTAACTTGGATTCTTACGCGATGTCTTCCCCGAGTATTTGTTGCGATCGAGTGCGGATTAATCTGAATATTACTCATTTCTGTTTAAAAAAAATATTTATGTCATATAATTTATAATAATTTAAAATTAATTAATTAATTAATTAATTAAAGCCCATCTCCTTACGGACAATTCCATGTGGCGTGGTTTTCCTTGAATAACAATGATGAGTCAATTTGTATTCGTGAATAACAGCGAGTAATGGTCGTCCCCACTGACAATTGAATTATGATATATTTTCCCACCATGTAAAAATAATATACTTTTTTTAAATTAATAATATATAATTTATATAATATGTATTTTATCATTTAAATGCATTCAACTAAAGTTTTATGAAGTATATCATTGGAGAGAGGACATAAAGAAAGAAATTAATAATATGTGGTTAATCACTTAGAGATTATTAAAATTTAAGGAAATGTATTATTATTATTATTTTATTACTATAAATAATATTTTATTTGTTTTAAATTTATTTTTAATTGAAATTGAATTTTTTTATATTAAATTGTGGTTTTAGATAAAACTTCAGAAATTTCTTACAAATATACATTGAAATAAATACTTAATATTTTAATAATTTTGGAAAATATTAAAACTTAGCAAAAAAACACAATGGTTGTTAAATCCTTTCAATCAAACATTACAAGTTCTAATTTCCAAGTTGTGTATCCTCAATTAGTTGATGGACCATATCTTCCTCCTTAAAATCATCTTGAGCAAAATTGATTGACATCTTTTTATAAGGGGCCCCTAATTTAGTTTCTTTGCTCAAATTTACAACCATGTTTCTCAACATATTGCATTTAACTTCTAAAGTGACAATTCATTGTTTTAGTTGAACAAGTTTACTCATGATTGAGACAATTTGGGAGATGCAATGGTGCTTGTTTTTATGGACAATTGAGGTTACCGAGAAGAGGGAAGTCTTATTGTGTTGAATAGATTCTTTGTGTATTATTACCTATAGTAGAGTGTTGGGAAGGGAGTTTGATGCATGGTTGAATGTAGAAGTCCACTACTTCATGTAAACTCTTGTTTTGCCCCAAAACTAAGGACCAAAGTTAATAATCCAGTTGTCATCCTTCGCTAGGTCAATTTCCACTACAAAAAATCATTTTATGCTCGACTTAATGAAGGCTTCTTTCTTTATTTCTAGTTTCTGATTATTGTAGGTTGAATGGTGTATATCAACGAGCCTTGCCCAAAGGCCATTAAATTTTCAAATTAGCGCTTTCTCTTGGAAGTAGTTAAAATACTCATCTACATCTTTGATCACTATGATGGAAGGGGTTGTTCTTCATTTACCTTTCAAACTGTGTTAGAGTGTGTTGTCATTTAACACCACATATTTGAATTAATGCCCTAGGATCATCGTTGTTAAGCGTGAAAGGTTGGGTTTGGGTTAAAAGAGTAAGGCATTTAACAACATTCCTGAAGTTAGAGGATTATTAATCGAGGTAGAAGAGGACATTTGATAAAGTGGAGGAGGGGAAAATACCTACAACTTGCACTTAGGCCACCAGTTGGGTGAGAAGTAGGGTCATAGAGGAGACACTTGTTGGCTTTACAATCATAGTTAAGGTTTTTTTTTTTTTTACCTGAATTGAAAATATATTTATATTTCATAAAGTTTGTACTGGGGGGCATAGTTGTACGACCTTTACAAGTATTTCCTACTAGTCCAGAGTTATCAACGCAGCGACAAAATTCTAAAATATGATCCAAAACTACACCCTAATGTCGGCACTAGGGTGTTATAGTGTTCTAAAATTGCTAGTTTGTAGATCCTCCAAAGAAAACCAACTAAAAATTGACACTTACAAAGCATGGCTTGCAAGAAGGCTTAAGGGACTGGGTTTATCTAGGAACCCCATCCACTTTAAAGTCTCCTTTTGCTAGATCGACCCCCTCATTCATGAGGAGGTCTTCCTTCTTGTGGTTATCCCTATGGACATGAATAAATGATTTGGAGTGAAAGCTTCCTAGCATATGATAGATCCTTTTTATAATAGTTTGGATTTTGATGCCAAATGGAAGAGAGTCATTGATGAGGTGGTGCAAAAGAATGACAGAGTCAACAATGATTATCAGATCTTGATTATTTCTTAGGTAGCTAGAGAGAGACCTTGTTGAGGTGTGTAGGTTTCCACTTGGTTGTTTGTGGTGATTCCTAGACCCCATGAGAAGGGGCATTTCCATTGATCCTCGAGGTCATAGACCACCCCCCTAGACCACTCTTGCCATCCCTATAGTCAAGGGGGGGTTTTGATCAAAGGAATTCCCTTGGATTCCTTTACCATCCAATTGCTAGTTCAACAAGGGAATAGAGGTGGAAGTTTCAATGACCTTTAAATCAATCCCCATGGCAATAATGATCATTAAAGGGTTTGAAGCTACCAAACATGAATATAGATAGGAGGGTCTCATAGGTGCTAGAGGGAAATAATAAATTTAGGTTACAAGTGAAGGAGCCATAAATGACAAGAAAGCAACAAGGATGAAATCTTAGTTGCCACATGTATAGTTTTAGTGGGCCTAATGGTTATAACATATGCTTCCTCGTAAGAGGTCACAGGCTCAAAACTAGAGGCGAGTAGAGTTTGTACATGTTGATAAATTAACATTGGCTATGTGGTGAGGCTCAAGGGGTAGCCACCCCCACTACGAAGTATGTCTTAAGCCTTGCTAAGTCACAAGTTATTGCTAGTATATTGACTTGTGGGCTATCAATACTAATTTCAACCATTTGCAACCAAAAAAAAAAAACTAATTACCACACATAAAGTTGTTTTTTTTAACGGTGGGAAAATCTATCATAACTCAGATGTCAAACCAACAATGGGGACAACCATCACTGGCTGTTATCTACAAATGCAAGTTTACTCATCACTATTATTCAAGGAAAACCATGCCACCTAGAATTACCCGCTGGTGGTCTGTAAAGGGGTATATAGTCACTCCTACGATATGTCTTTGGGTCTTGGGGCATTAATCTGTTTGCTTACATCCAAAGAAAATGAACTCTTAGCTAAACAAAAGAAGTTTTAAAACATACTCCAAACCCAACTACACATAAAATTGTGTGCTCCATAATTTTTATTTTATTTTCATTTAAACTATAAATATAAAATATAAAACTATTTTTTATATTAAATTTATTTTAAAAATAAAAACATTAATTTTATGATTTTTTTTAACAATGTACAATTATATATTAAAAAATAACAATTCAATTAATCCAATTAATGTCACTTGATGTAATGTCATACTTACCTATTGTAATGACTAATAACGAGAAGACACTATCATAACTTGATTTTTTTGTTGCTTAAAAAAATCTATTTAATATCATCTTTTATAATACAATAATGTAATGATATTTAATAAAATTAATTATTGTATACTTTTTATATAATACGTATTTTATCATTTAAATACTATCAAGTTTTATGATGTATGTAGTTGGTGAGTACATAAAGAAATAATTCAATAATTAATAATTATACCGGGAATCACAAACGAGATATTAGTTGAGATCCTTAATAATTAAATAATAATAAAAAATAATAAGGTTATTAAATTTATTTTCTGAATTGAAATTAAAAAAATTATATTATATGAATTTTATAGTAAGATAAAATAATATATTATTATTATCTATATTTTTAAATAAAATAGATAATTTTTTTATGTGTAAAAAAATAGAGATTACATGTTTTTAGTTGAATATTTCAAAACTTTTTATAGTTATATATTTTAAAATAATTACTTAATATTTTAATATATATATTTTTGTAAGTTTAGCAATACTTTTCATTCATTCATTAATAAACATGCAGGTTACAAACATATAAATCATTCGGTGGCCTTAGCCTGCTCAGTGGGAAACTGGGTCTGTTGGCCACTGAACCACATTATAAGTCATCCAAAACATAAATAATCTGAATCTATCTAACCAAGCCTTATAGAGCTTATAGTCTGGAAACTAACTAGTAAGCATAACACTGAAAACATAAATGCTACCCGACATATACAACAAAATTTAAACCAAAATTAACCGACATAACTTTGACCAACTATTCATTTGATGATTCCATTAGAGCAGGATCTTTAGCACTTGAAGCTAGCAATTTAGATTGCGGCAGACATGGAATATGCTACTCGATGTGGCCCAGGCGAGAGTTTTGGTTCTGCAACTGAAGTTGAATGAGCTGGAGCTTTTTCTGAATGTCTCGGAGGCCCGAGTCAGACTCTCTTTGTGCTGCTGTGTTGATGGTCACAATAATGGCTTTGCCCACTATACATTTCATTAACCAAAAGCGATGGACAGATTGTCTATACAGGGTGAGACGACCGCGGGTATACCCATGGTTTGTGATTATATCCCCCCAATCCTCCGTTGGCGATTCATGCTCAACTTTCAAATTCAACTCTCCTTCCCAAGTCGCTATCAATTGTTTCACCTGAGACGGGGCCCCTTCGTAGTATGCCTGAACTGTGGCCTAAAGAATCTCAGAGTTTGTTTTCCAACCCCTCTGGCACGGAGTCTGACCAGAAGATGACCCAATTTATTTTCCTTTGCCATCCTGGTTTTTGCGGTCCCATTTGCCACTACCTAAGGCCCCACTGCAAGGCTGAGTCTTCACCATAGTTTCCAAAGCCGAGCCTCCATTCTTCAACCTTCTCGTACCTTCCTGAGCTCGTAAACCAGCCCTTTGTACATAGGCCGGAGGTGGAGGCGGCATAGGCAAACCTGTAATATAATTTATATAGAGAACCACCCGAAAGACGAGCATTAACTTAATGTATGACCATAAAAACAAATTAAACATTAGACGACACTGCGCCCCTTCATAATTCCACCACCCAAGCTAGCATGCATAAACAAACAGTAACCCTCCAGGAGTGTAAGGTACCACGAGACTGTAAACGAAGTCTCCCATGCACCCCTGAGCCCAGGGTCCATAGACTCAACCTTGATCATTAACTAGAACCCTTACTTGCCACAAGGCTTACCCAGACAATTTAGACTTAAAATGAGGAAATCAATTATCGACATGCAGTGGAAACATCATGAGGAAAATCCAGAAACCAATAAACATGGCCATATGTGAAAGAATGTTGCCAAAAAAGATAGCAATCGACATTATACAGTCAAGAAGGCCAATATTTCGAGTCACAAAACCTACTAATTTAACCATTGTTTCTTTTCCCCTCTAGATGCGAGACTTATCACAAGTAGTAGCCCCCAACCTAGGATACAAGGTAAGCATTATAATATACCAGACTGTATACGCCAACCTCGAATTGAGACAAGCAACAACTAAGTAAACATTTCTCGTTCCCAATGTCGTGAACTTGTAGACAACAAACTTAGGCTCCCTAAGAAGCTGAGGAAACCAGTTTATACACCAGACAAATGTTCTTAACTCCACCTCCGCTCCCACCACCTGTAGGAACCGAAGATTACCAACCTTCACGTCGTGGATCTGCCATGATCTGTGACGCTTCATGTTATCAAGGTGAACGAACATGTGAGGGTGTGGGGGATACCACCCCTCATACCAAAAAATTAATTTCTCTGTCATATCAATCAAACCCAAGCGGGCCTCCAACTGTTTCACACCCCGATCGAGGGAATATTTTAATAATTTTGAAAAATATTAAAATTTAGTAAAAAATATGGTGGTTGATAATGTTTTCCAATCCAAACATTTTAGGGAATATAATTTAAATGTCCAAACTCCATATCCTCTATTAGTTGATGGACTATGTGTTTTTCCTCAAAATCTCCTTAAGCATAATTGACTGACATCTTTTGATAAAGGCTCTTGACTAAGTTCTTTTTATTGAGTTTACAACCATATTTCTCAACATATTACCTTCAACTTCTGGAGTAGCAATTTGTTGTTTTTGTTGAACATGTGTATTCATGATTGAGGCAATTGGGGATGCGTTTCTCGTTTTCACGGACCTTTGATTTTATTACATTGAATAGATTCTTTGTGTGTTTGAAGAAAACTTCAAATTTCTTGAGATTCCTTGTAATCCATAGAGGCAACACATAGGCAGGGGTGCAAATCTAGAGCCAAATTTCACCTAAGGAACAACTTAAATGAAGAAACAACCCCACAAATCCACAAACTAAGCATCAACACAAGGACTCCATGAGATCCCCAATTCCTAATGGATAACAAACTTGTTGCACATGGACAAAATAGAGCTAGGAAGATGAGTCCACAAGAGAGAAAAAATAAAACATCATAATACATATACTCACTATAATTAAAGCCCACATCATCAAGTTATCAAGAACCAATTTTTGACTGAGAGTGCATAAGTTCCATAAAACCCAATTCCTAGAAGGAATCTAGGAACTAGAGTTGACTTGACAATGCACATAGGGCATTTTGAGAAACTAAATCCACTAAACTATAATTCCAAAAGTCCATAAAAAGGATGATTGTGTTTCTTACCAATTGTTTGGTGAGTGGATGAACTAGGCTCCCAACCACCTTAGCATTCTTTTTCAAAATCCCATTATCCCTCCTTTGCTAAGATAATTTTTTATTGGTGATTCACGTGCATGTCATTCCATAAGTTCAAGCATGTGAAGAAGCGTGCATCAACCTTATCAAATTTAATTGCCTTGCTATGGGATGAAAGAGAAAGGGGGCATGGCATAAGTTGTTCTAAGGTGGTGGTACATGTCCATGAGTGCATATATATATACATTATGGAATGGATTGATAACTTGAAATTTCATTGATCCTTAAAACCCTCAAATTTAAAATGGTGGCCTTATTCGAGTGAGTCCACTGGAAAGTTGTGCTCCATTAATGTTTGATAAAACAATTCTTTTGAAAGTACTACACTTCCTTGCAAGAGTGAGTGAGGATAGTTGCTAATTTTTTTATAAGTTGGGATAGATAAATTTGATGATTATGCTTGAATCTCTTATAAATTTGATTCTAGAATCAATAGCAATACATAAATATTGGAAAGGGCACATTCTTTGGCTTAGTTGTTGGTGGCAATTCCTAAATCCTAGGCATAAGTTGTTTCAATTTTTCTCTAGGATCAAGGATGAGCCCCAAATTTGCCACCCCTTACGTATTAAACTTATTAATATAAATTAATAAATTTATTTTAAAGGATTCAAATAGACATTTACTTCTACAACTTACATAGATTTAATAATGTTGATAATAATCAATATAATTTATCTCTTAAATTTTATGTAATAACATTATACACACACAAAATTGGGGAAATTGTATTAGCTAAAAAGGCGAAAGCCGAAGCTTACAACTGAAGAGTACAAAAAATGATATTTATGATTTAGAGAAGACTCAAGGGGTCGATTGAAGTTCTTTCAAAGAGTCAGTGACTAGGTCATACAAAACTAGATACAATATCCAAAAGGAAAATGAGTTGAACATGTTGACCAAAGATAGATTACTACAAACTTCATATACTAAACTAGATATGACAAATTTTCAATTAATTCATGGGCATTATTGCTTTAGTGTTATAGTTCCTCCCTCAAGCTTCATCTTGATTCCTAATGTCTTAAAAAGGCTTTGATGCTACTTTCTAATGTAGAAAGGGGGAGCAAACTATAATTGTAGCTAGTGTGGACCTATTGTGGACAAGGTTGAGGGAATTTTTCCTAGTTGTCCTGTTGTTCTTGTGCCTTGGCCTTGCTTTAATTCCCAAACTATAGCCTCCAATGCTTCTAATTTCTTCTTTTGTTGCAATAATATTCTCATCATAATTTCACGCTTGAGATTGAAGCTAGAATGTTGATTGCTGGAAGCATCTCGATGTAACTAAAAAGAGGTTGTTAAATCATTGAGGTCATATTCAAGTTGCTAACAAGAAAGGTGAAGTTCAAGGAGCTTGCAATGGTCCATTGGTTTTGAATTAGGGAAACAATCTACTAAGAAGTTATAGTTATGAAGAGGAAATGTTTTCTGGGTGAACCAAATAGAAGGACCTATTTTAATGAGGATAAGCAATACCCATTCTTTGCTTTCGAAACACAGAGTTCCAAAAAGGGAATGAGAATGGGAAAGGGAGATTCCTTTGTAAGGAAAGTGAGGCTAGACTTGAATGGAGAAATTGAAACAAACATCGAGGAAGAAGGGGGTTTTGAGCTAAAATGCTTGAATTCACTTGGACTCTATCTTGGAGTTTTGAAAGGGTGAATGTGAATTAGACATTATCTCATTGTTATACCTAATAAACTACTCAAGGCATTCATTAGCTGGAGTGGAATTGAATTGAAGTGTGCAACATAGATGGACTTACCTTGTCCTCCTTGTCCTTGCTACATGGGAGATGAATGTCTTGCATGGCGCCATTTGTTGAAATGGTTCAAGGTCATATGAAGCAAGGAGTAAATTATAGATTTGATATATATATATATATATATATATATATATATATATATATATATATATATATATATATATATATATATATATATGTATATGTATATGTATACACACACACACACACACACACACACACATATATATATAACCCACCTTTCCGCCTTGATGTTATTAGCTTTAGCATGAGCAACTAGTTGTGCTTACAAAGTATATGGAATCCCTCCAATTCTTCAAAATTGACACAATTGTGTTGAATCATGGCCAAGATAGAGGTGAGTGGACATCTAAAGGTGGATATTTTGACACTGGTATCATGCCTATGTATAGTATTATAGGGGTCTATTTTGGTTTGAAAAATCATACATATACAATCTAGGGAAATATTTCATGAAAACATGTAGCTTACGAGTTAAATCGGTAATTTTTTTTGTGAATATCATCAATTTAATCATACACATGTAAAAAAATATGTGAAATTTTAACCAAATAGACAAATATTTTTTTTCCCTCTAGAAAATGTCCAAAAAATAATCAATTAGAAAAAATTTTCCCCTAAAAAATTCCTTGTTTTGAAACCATATGATTGATAATCAAAATAAAGTCTTTGAATGCTATTACTTTTTTTATCTCCGAAATAGTGACTAGTTTAAAACAACACAAAATTGTGTAAACTTTTACATAATTATTATACATGAGTTCAAAACTTCATTAATAAATATAAACTATTATCTCTTTAAAACTAAGGATTACCTCTCCCTTACTTACATACTCAATATATTAAAATTATATTAATAATATATATCTTTAAAATTAATAATAAAAAAATCAATTAAATAAAAATAAAATAAAAAAATCATATTTAATAAATATTATTCTAACATATTAACTGATTCCACGTAGTAAAAACATTACTCCTACTTATATCCTATACTTCTTAGATAAGTCTCTTTTATTAATATCATAAGAAGTGTAACCATTCTTTATAGTATGAGTTGGAGATCACAATTTCCTCTTTGGATAATATTTCAGAGGTCGTTCTTTTTGGTGTGTATGACCAATAAAATCTCTGGTTAGAGGCCTTTCAAAATAATTAAAAAATAGAAAAGTATGGTTGTTATAATTGATAATGGAGCTACAGTTATGTCTTTGTTCCTTTACCTTTTAAAAGCAAAAAAAAATTAACAAGTGGAGATTAAATTATTTTTTTGCTTTTGCTATGCTTCATCTCTTTTCCTTTTAGTTATTCCGATAAATGGAATAACATCTCCATTGAATGCTTTTCCAAATTACGATAATGCTAACTAACTATAATATGTCTCTTCGAAATAAATTCTTAAAATAAATGGATGATTATATGCTTTTTGCTTATGCAAGCAATACATAAGAGAAGGTTCCTTTTTAAAAGAGAATTGTGCTTTCATAAGCATGATAACTTAAGAAGAGTAACCTGCTACTTAAAAGTTACACATACATTTGCTTTTCCAATTATCTTGGGAGTAATTTATTGCAGAAGATGAAGCTGCTGGTGAGGTTTTAGTTTCAATTGCAAATCCAAAAGGTTGATCTTTATTTAAGGAGTAAATTATTATTATTTTGTTATGTTTAGTAAATGAAAATTGATTTAAAAAAATGTTTTTAATTATAATTTTTATATTATAAAGTAATTTATTTTGTTTATATTTTCATTTAAGAATTTTAATTTTTTAATTAAAATATATATTTTAAGGAAAAAATAGATTTATAATTTTTTTTTTTATGGAAAAAATATATTTTTTATATTTTAGTATATATTTGTATTTAATATTTTTTTGTTTACTTTGGGTGTTTAGTTGCAAGTTTTACTACTTGGTGTCATAATTGTATGAGTGTGGTTTTTTTTTTTTTTAGCTTTATGTAGGTTTTCATCAAACATTTTTTATTTAGGTTTGTGGGCACATTCTATTAACATGTTTTAATTTTCTTTTCTTTTAAGTTTCTAGGGGTTGGTTTATTCATCATGGACCATTGAGATTTGCAAGAACTAAGAAGGATTCTCAAGGCACATGAAGAAATGGTTCATAACAACGTGACACCCAATATCACTCTCACTTCTACATTTCATGATTATGAATAGTGGTGTATCTATGAATTGCAATTATTGTGAGCACTTTCGTTCAAGTTAAGCACCAACTTGCCATTCCTAAGACAAAGTGTAATATTATAACGAACCTAGTGGAGAATTCACATGACAATGCTTACTATAGGGTTTCAAACCAATGGTTGTCATGTTAAGGGGAGCAAAATGAGCAAGATACAATGCATCGACTTCTTAAAGACATGGAGATTTGAGAGCAAGACTCAATACCTACCAACATGGGCCTAGAAGAGGCTACAAGTCGTCACTTTTTTTGCTAGTTCCTGTTTTATAATGTTATTACAATTTTAAGTGTATTTTATAGAATATATAGCAACAACAAGAATGAGAAAATTTTGTGGTAGATATATATAAATTTAACACTTTGCTTTGGACTTGTGTAAATAGTTTGAAATTTGAAGAGAACATGTATGATTTATTACTTCTATTAACTATGATGCATCCATTTTGATAATATAAAATTACCCAATTTTTTTAATGAATGAAAGATAAAAAAGAAAAGAAAACATTTCTCCTAGATGGATTAAAAATGATCAACTTCAAAATAAAACTAGTGAGGAGAATTCAATGAAATTTTTTAATATTTTTGTGCTTATCTTCATTAAGATATTTTACATGTTTTGTTGATATTAAAATATTACTTATTAACAATTATTAATAAAATTTAAGAGAAATAATAATCACTTAAAACAAAGATAAATTAATATATAAGAATACACAATACCTATATCTAAATAAATAAGTATTCTTAAGATATAACTAATAAATTTAAATGGTCTACTTGCTTAATAACTTTGAATGAGACTTGTGATGTCAATTATGATGTTTATTTTACTAGTTACAACTTTGACCATCCTTATCTCAAAAACTAGGATGAGATGTTATAATTTTTATCAACAGTTCCATGTTCTTTTAATCTCAAACGAAATATTTGAAGCCTTGCTAACAACAAAATTGAATCAAATTTAAAAAATACAGCCTTTATCCTATATGCTATGATGGATTTTTGCATTAGTGAGATATGCACAAGGACTTGCAAGAGGAGATAAAGTGGAAAGATAAAATTAAAATTCATGTCTTATGTCCAACACCAGGCTATGTGCTTCAAGTCTTATTTTTTGAAGTATTCACCTCTTTGTTAAGGAAATATTAGTAAGAAGATATATGGAGGGTTCACTTATTTAGAGTGTTAAGCTAGAGGGATTGGTCCTTAAAAGTTGAACTTGATCACATCTTAGGTAAGCTCTTGAAAGGTCAACATTGAGCTTTGTGGAGGGCTGAATAATCTTATATTTTCTACGAGGAAGGTCCTAAAAGGTCTTACATGAGCTTGGGTAAACACTGATTTGGTTCTTCGTATTCAACCATCTTTGTTGGCTTAATAAATCAACTACATAACTAGGTTGGAAGGACTTACACAAAATCTTGCATAAGTTATTCTTTTATTGAGCACCGATAATTCGTGCTCAATCAATAATACATATGGGTTCCTTCACTTGTAAAGCCTCACTAGACCTTTCAAAATCTAATTGGACCTACATATGGGTTCCATCACTTGTAGAGCCTCACTATGTCTTTCAAAGTCTAATTGGACCTTTACCTAACAAATAAGTATTCTTTTCAAACCAATATTTGAGACAAAAAAGCTAAAATCCAATCTATCTTAAGTAAAAGATGGACAATGTTCAAAGTATGAGATAAATTACTAGGTAACTAATGCAAGAAACCTTGTGATATTGAGAGTAAATAAAAACTCAATTTGTTGGTGGATTTATACCATATCAGTAAACAAAATTCAAAATTTATTAATAAAAAATAGATAAGAATGCATAAGTGCTTCAAATGGATAAAAAACTAGGGTTATGATTGCAAATTATGTTATTTGAAGGAGCAATAGAGGAAATTACTTCATCTTAGACAAATATTTAACAATGAACAATCTTTTGTTTGACTATTACAAACTTACAAAGAATACGACTGTAGATAAATATGGTTCATTGGGGATTTGAGCATAATAAACAATCATTTGTTTAATTATTACTAACATAAGAAAAATATAAATATAGATAAATATTGTTTATGTAGAGCTTGAGTCACATAAGTTTTAAGTGGAGCAATGTGGTTGTGATTGGTAAGACTTACATAACAATCATGTAAACACATGATAACACAAATGAACATGTGTAAATGAGCTTCATGTAACATGTTAACATGCTTACACACAACATTTACAAAATGAGTGCACATCCATGTATAACATGCACAACATTTCCAAAATGAGCCCACATACATGCATGGCATGCATAACTTATGTATAACATGCACACCATTTCCAAAATGAGCTCACATCCAAGCATAACATGCATAACTTATGCAAAATGAGCACACATCCATGCATATCATGCACAATTCAAGGTAGAAAATGAGCCACTTCAAACCCAATATAAATGCCAAATAACTTTATAATTAAATTCAAAAATACAAAACATAACACTTAAGGTTATGCTTAGCTAATTTTAGAATTTTCCTTCTGACTATTAAAATGTTTTTCAAAATTGACAATGATTGACCATACAAATATTCCATCAAAAAAAAAATTAATCGTATTCTACAATGAAACTATTTTATAAAAAAACAAAACAAAGTAAGAATTCACTTATATTTAAAATATAAGAACAAATATTAAAAACAAAACAAAAATATGTTTAAAAAAGGAAATACATGTTTCTTATAATTTTCATTTACAAAAGATCTTTTAACATTACACAGGTTATCATAAATAAAATATAAAATTAAAAATAATATGAAAAGAAAAAATCTCCCCAAATAAAAATGAATATTCCATAATACCATTCTTTCCTATATCCTTATCATTCTTACCATTCTTTTGCTTCTATCCCACCATCAACCTCCTTTCATTTTTTTTACTCATACATACTTTACTCTTCTTTACATCTCTCCTCTTTTTCTTTTTCCTAAATATTTCTAAAAACATACTCTAAAAATTCATTTTTTTTTTTTAAATAACATTTATATTATACAAAACATAATCAATTTAATATTAATAATACAAAATCAATAAACATTTTTGAAAACTAATAAATTATAATATTAATAAAACATTTATAATATTAATAAAATATTTACCATCTTTACAAGTAATTTCATGTACTATGATATTCCTAAAACATTTACCATCTTTACAAATAAAACCAATCAATATTTTTGAAAACCAATCCATTATAATATTAATAAAACATTTAACATCTTTACAATATTATAATATTCATAAAACATTTACCATATTTACAAATAATTTTATTAACATAAAAGTATTAATATAAACTGAATAATAATACTAATTTCTAAAATCATGGTAAAAACACGATGCAGAGTCAATTTAAACTTCCCTCTCTCAAAATAAATATATTGAAACCAGTAAATTTATGTTATTTTATTTTATCCGTATTAGGTTGTTTTTATACATTCTCCCTTTACTCTTTGCACATGGGTGGTGTTAGTAACAAAATCCGCGAAAGGACATTCATCTTTCCACACTTCACAAAACATTTGTGAAAGGTGGAGCTCACTCATGTCAATTAAGCATCTTTGTCCACCCCTCCACCACTGTTGCAGAGCCAAGGAAGGAATTGTGTTAACTAGTCTTTAAGAATGTTCAATGCATGAAGGTAAAGGTGCTGTGAGAGATGGGAATAGTGACAGGGCTGTTGAAGGCACAGACATGGGAGCGAGTTGGCAAGTCTGGTCGTGTGGGAAGGAAGGATGACGAGAATGACAAGAAGCCTGCTGGGTGCTGGCACTCTCTCATGGGTACCTGCATTTCCTCCAGATCCTCCTCCCCTGTCGTCATCACCACTACTGGTAAACACCCATCTTGGCTTGCTTAATTGCTTCAATGTTTCTTATCTAAGCAGAACAACAAATAAGCCCAGGTGGGTGTTGGGTTCACTGGTTACACTGTGACATAGTTGATAATTACCTCAATTCACATTGCTATCATACCCACATATATGGCTGGCTGTGTCATATGATGGAGCATTGGTGGCTCTCTCCAAAGCCGGTGGGACCTCCCAAGCCATGGTGGTGAGAATGTCACCTTTGAGCCATCAGCTTCGCCACCTTAACATCAGAAAACCAACTTGGCTCTCCTCTTCTTCCTTCAAACTTGTTAGATTTCACTAGTGGGGCAGTTGAAACCAGGCTTTCCAATTACAGGGTTGATGACTATATCCCTCAATTACAGGGTCAATGCCAGTTTGAGCCTGGGTGCAGGGATCAGGGCCCGATCACCCTATTTCCCCCACCACACACTAGAATAGATCCATGGCAAGACATTCCATGCTGCAATCCTCCATTTATTGACATAGCCAGAGCAGTGAAGAGTCCGCATATACTGTTGGGTGAATAGATGCAAGAAATCACTTATGAACACAAACACGCGAGCAAGCATGGCAAGATTCTGTTGGTTTAGAGGCGTTGAATTGACGAGCATGTTGTTTGATATGGTGTGCATTCTCTGTGTGTGTATCTTTAATGTAAAAGCAAGCAGGCAGATAGGCAATCATCTGTGCAAAAGCTTACAATGGTTCACTTTTCTTCTTTTGAACTTATCGATTCGACTAATTAGACTTTGCATTTGGATCACCACAAATTGAGTCTTTGAATAAGAGGTCCATAGTGTGTTTCCCTCGGACAGTCTCAACACTGATGAAGACTGTAACTGGGTGCAGTGGCTAGGCTTCAAATTTTCAATTGGTTAACAACTTAAGTAAAGATGATTCAGTTTTTGTTTGTTTCTGTTTTTGAGTCATGATTGTGCATCATGATTAACATAATTTAGGACCAATAACAAACATTCCATGTGAATGAGAATGTGCATTGGACTGGGATGCTAATCTCAATGCCAATGCTAGACTGTTACTCGATGCATGCCTTGATTAACCTAAGAGCTTGGCTAACGATGGTTCAGTTTTGTATTTGCTTTTTAATTTTTTATTTTGAGTGAATACTAATTAGAGTTACCATTTTTAATAGCATAAATTATCACCTTTAACAAAACTCTCAATAATGAAGCACGACTGGATGCAGGACTGTGATGCCAATGGAAGTATACCCGGATACAATCACATGGGTCCTCAGCTATTATTGAATTGATTTTGAATCAAACACATGTTTGTTCAATTATTTTTCATATGTTAGAATAAATAGGATATTAACAACCCCTCAGGCCAATTGGGTGACCAGACCTTGAATTGCAATATTTTAGAAAAACTAGTTGATACGTTTACAAGTTGAAGTTATGATCCTGATCTCATCGAACCAAATTATATGAAGTCAGCAGTGCTGAGAAGTCAGTAATCCACAATTAAATTCATCAGGGAAAGTCAGATGATGGTAAACTTTAAATACTCCTGGGAGTGCTTGATTGCTCTTGGAGTTATAGAGTTTCTTATTACACTAAATTGTTCTCTACTTATAACTTTTATTTCATCCGAGTCCTATCTACTGTTTTGTCATTTCTATGATTTAAACCTGAATTGTTTTGTGTATATGTGATTTTTTGGTCCTTATAAAATCCTCTGTAGCGGCACCCATATTCCAATCTAGGAGAAGGATATAGATATGTTGTTATGTTACAAGTAGTGTCCAAGCAACAATGTTTCCTGAGGCAAAGTAGGAGCAAAAGAGATGAATATTGTGAGTGCGTATGGGGAGAAGTGTTCAAGAAAACTTTGTCAAATTCCTGGCATCCATAAGCAGAGAAGCAAGAAGGTCAAAATTGCAGAAAGTGCAGGCAGCATACATCAGAGTTGAGTTATCCATCATTCCAGATGGCATCATTGTCTAACTTTGTCCACCATCAGTTCACCTCAGTTGTCCCACATTGTTGATTTGTAACTCAAAGGTTCCTGTAATTGTTTCAACTGACATTTGAGTCCATTTCAAATTGTTCCGGTGACTATAATATCTATTAATCTGAAACACTAATGTACAAAGCAGAAACCTGCCGGAGAGAATTACAATTATTGCCAATCCAAAGAACTGTATTCATGAGTCTGGTTGGTCTTTCCAAACTGCGACAAAAACAGGTTGTAGAACTCAAACAACATTCCTATACACTATTTCGGCTGTCTGTTATTCCATTCAGGTTATTTTATGTCACTTCTCTTTTAAATTTAAATTCCCAATCAGTTCTTCTCTGAAATATTTTCAAGTTGAAGTAACAATAAAACATTGTACAAAATTGGTTGTTGTCATCCACCAGTGAGTACCGCCCTTAAGCATTGACCATGGTCCATTACTCCTCACTCTTCTTGCTTGTATCTATTGCAAGTAGAATCAATTGTACAAATCAAAGGTTTACAAAGAATTTTGTTTCTTAATTTGGAAGCCTAGATCTATGTTTTGCAAAGGTTAGGGGACAGGGGAAGGAGTTTTAGGGATGGCTAGTGAAGCCTCAATTTTAGAGAATGACACAGTAGGCTGCCATCAAATTTCAGGGACAGGGTGATAAGTGTGTTAGAGTTTTACCTGGTTTCTTGGTTAGTGTTCTACTACAAGTGGGTGCAGCCAGCAGTTTGCAGCAGATCTATACAGTACCTAGCTTGCCTCGGCATTTGTGCACTGCTGTGACAGGTTTAAGATGCACTAGTTTAACCTCTAGGATGTGCTGCTATTTTATAGATTGTAATAGAGGCTCATGCACACCCACAGCATGCATGAACCATCTTTAGGAACTGAGTTATCTTCAGTTCTATTTCTATTTCCTCATGCATTTTCCATTATTAGATGAAGGCATAGATCCCTAGGATAGCAGGGTGCACGGCATGAGGATGACCTATTCTAGGAGGATGTAGATCCCAAGGAGACACATGCATGCATTTATTTAGTCTTCTCCAGTTGGGTGGCATTCATGGCACATCTATCCATGCAGGTGGGCACACTGCTTGAGGTGATTAGGTTTAGGGTTTGACCCTGTTAGTTGGGGTGCTCCTTTGGATGTCTCCATATACAATGCATCTTTCCTCTGTCTCTTATAAAAATGATCTAGGGTGCATCACTTGGTTGGTTAATGAGTTTTAGTTTTGAGCTATTGCGGTGTATTTCTCCTTTTAAGTTTTTGAATAGAAGATAGATGTGATTGAGAGTTCAAGTCTGTGTATGCTGTCGTATATCCAGAAGTACGTGTTTATAGATTAACATATTCAAAAATAGTTGTTTCTATCGCAGTTTTTTAGTTTTCTAGCTACCTAGTGTTTAGGTTATTTTTTGAGTGTAGAATCTGCATACCATGGTCTGAAAACTAATGTGGTATCAAAGCACGTTCACTAAAGTCTTCCTGTTTTCTGTGTATGGAAGGATCAGTTCACTGTGAGAGGGAGCTGTCAGAGGGTTTCAACAGGTGTGATGCTTTACTGTCTTCAGTGACTGAAGAAATCCAGACTTGTGATAGGTTGTAGGGTGTGATATCTTAACTCCTCCAGTGATTGCAGTGTTGCTGTGTGCCTGGAAGATACGATCTGCACCTGTGATAGGTTTCCGATCTGATTTCTTTTATGGTTGATTGTTTGGTAGAGTTGTGCTTCAGGAGAGGTCAATTTATGGCGTTTTGTTGAAGCAACCCCTACAGCTCCCATTGATCCCAAGGACTTGGCGGAGAACAATAAGAAGGTGGCCAAGGCAAAGCAAATCATTTTATATTTGGTGAAGCACCATCTGATCCCTCACATTCCGGAGAAGAAATTCACTAAAAAGATGATTGATGCTTTGATTGCTCTGTACTAGAGTAAGAAAATTAACCAAAAGATGCTACTGAAGAACAAACTCACCAATGCTCACATGAATGACAGATATGTAGACCAAATTCTTGATGAAGATTATTGAATTGAGAGATTAGTATGTTGCTAGTGATATGAAGGTGGAGGATGATGAGCTGGTGTCCATGGCACTGAATGGGTTCCATTCATCTTGGGATGTGTTTTTTAGGATGTATACACTTGGGAGAAGTTTCCTACATTTCAAAAGCTTTGGGATTGTTTCATCTAGGAGGAGACTAGACTAGAGATTGTCTTAGCGAAAGTGGTGGAGAGTTGGAATCTAGCCTTCACCCTTTTTGAGGAAAGGTGGTAAGAAAGGAGGACTCAGGAGGGGCCAAAAGGAGGAGGATTCGAGTTCCTCAAAATAGAGAAAGAGAGAATTGAGTCACATAAAGTGCTTCAAGTGATGCAAACAAGGCCACCATGCTTCTCAATATCCTAAGAGGAAGAAGGGGAAGGGTAATCAACAAAGCAGAAGTAGTTCGCGGTGAGTGCAAAAGTTTTTGCAGGGGTGTATAAGTTAGTATCTAGAGTTGAGACAACCTTGTGCTTGGTTTTGTGCCTTTCCACTAGCATTGTTTGTAGTGTAGGGAGGTATGTGGGCGATGGAGCATCTGGGTACATGACTTTCAACAAGAAGGATTTCAACAAAGTTTAGTTGTAAGAGGTAGGGACAAAGGTTGAGTTGGATGATGATGCTACTTATCTGGTTAGAGGAATGGGATCTGTCTCATTTTGCATGCTTGGAGGTGATGGTCTTGAGCTTGATAAAGTTTTAGATATTCTTGGTTTATTTAAGACATTACGTTCAATTTCAGCCATGATAGATCTTAGCTGTGTCGCTGAGTTTGACGACCAACAGAGTATTGTTGGAGATCATAGCTAAGATCTTGGCCAAGGTTTGGCTAGAGGTATGCAAGAGGGTGGCTTTCACTGGTTGCTTGTTAATCTGATCAAATATGGATCCCAAGAGCATGAAAATGACCAACGGTATGAGCTTTGACACAAGAGATTTGGTCAGTTGCACTATGGAGCATTACCTCTCTTAAACGACATCGTGCAGGGTTGTTGGACTTCAACATAGAGAAGACAAAAGTGTGCAAAGGTTGTGGACTTGGCAAGCATGTTAAGGATGGTTTTCCAAGAAGTGAGCACAAATTGAGTGGGAATCTTGATCTGATATGTGTGGACCTATGTCAATAACTTCATTGTTAGGGAACATTTACTATGTTCCATTTGTTGATGATTCTTCTAGAAAAATTGGATTTACTTCATAAATACCAAAGATGAGGTCTTTGCAATTTTTCAAGATTTCAAAACTCTCGTGGAGAATCAAATGGGTATGAAGATTAAGAATTTGAGGTATGACAATGGAGGTAAGTATACTGCCAAGGATTTCGATGCCTTTTGTAGGGATGTGGGGATCAAGACTCAAGAGGGAGTTGATAGTGCCTTACAACTATTAGCACAATGGGGTTGAAGAAAGTAAGACCATGTCCATTATAGAGACAACATAGGCCATGATTCATGACCTATATTTGCCCATGTTTCTTTGGGAAAATGCATGCAGTTGTGTTGTCTATGTTTTGAATTTGTCCTCACAGGGTGTTGAAGGCCAAGACTCTAGAGAAAGCTTTCCAAGGAGAGAAACTAGAGGTTTCTTATTTTGGGGTATTTGAGAGTCCTGTTTACATTCATATTCCGAAGGAGAAAAGGACAAATTTTGAACTCTTTAGTTTGAAGGATATTATTGTTGGCTATAGTGAGTCCTCCAAAGCATTTATGTTCCATCACAACATAAGATAATCACGAGATGAGACATGAACTTTGATGAGGAGGCTTGTTCATCTAAGTTCTAGGAGCTTTTTGGGAAGGTTGAGGAGGGAGAAAAGATTGCTGCCAGAAATGCTTATCTGTATATTTCAGGGAAATTAGATTCAAATCAAAAGGTTTTAGTATAGGCATAGAGTGTTTTTTACCACCTAGTACAACTAGGAAGCCTAGGAGATTTACCTAGACCTTATAGAAGGCATAAGAGCAAGTTGGAGCTCTAAATAATCCTTTTTGGATGAGTCATTCTTGTAAGAAGTTTCCCAAATATGTTGTGTTGATGTCTTCCATCATTGATTTAAAGCCATATAGCTTTCAAGAGGCAAATTTAGAGTAGGTGTGGTGAGATGCCATGGTAGAACTTGAAGAGCATCACTGCATTTTGTAGAACAATGTTTGGGAGATTATGCTAAGACCAGAGGGGAAGTCAATGAAATTCGATGTTGCTTTACAAGGTGAAACATACAACTAATAGGAGTGTAGAAAAGTATGGGGCCCATTACCTATCCGTTAGCATGGTTGCCAAGGTCCTTGCAATTTGCTATGATCCACACACACAGAATGAGGGCCCATTGTCACCTTGGTTCAAATCCCCACTCTTTAAGCCCAACTCTTTTCTAAAAGGCTATGGGAGGATTCCCTTACGATGACTTTACTCAATCAAGAATGATCAGTGCCTTTCTATGGGGCATTTGGGTGAAGTAGAGGAGTTAATTATTGCTGTTATAGTGGTTTACTGTGTAAAATATGCAATAAATAATTCTAAACCAACAAGATATAACACTCAAAGAGTCAAAAGTAAAGATATATGGCATGCACATAGCTGAAATTAGTGTACAAATAATATACTAACCAAATATGTGATTATCCCTTTGCTTAGGTTTTTGGTTAGATGGGTTCCTTTGTTAAATTGCTTGCCATACCGTGATTGCAAATTGTAGAATTTGTAGGAAAATGCAGAGAACAACAGCAATCCCCCTTGAAATCAGCCACCCAATAGTGCCTTAGCATTGTAGATCAAAGATCTAGGGGTGGAGAGGCTAGGAGATGAAATATAAACCACTTTGGATCAACCCTAAGCCTTGAACCAACAACAAAATGCAATTTCTAGCAAGCTGGAAATTACTCTGCTGTGGTGATGGGGTCAAATTCCACTGGGTGCAAAACCCACTAAATATTCCAATAATAAACATGAAGTTGTAATGGCTGGGAATGGTGTTTTTAGACTCTAAATTAAAGATACAATCAAGTAAAATCAATTTAGAATCTAGTCACGAGGTTCTAGTTGAAATACTTACTTGGAATGTGCCTTGAACCTTGAAAAATTAGCAAGATTTGTTATGCTACAGCAATGTTTCAATGCAGATCTGCACACAAAACTTAGTATGCCCATGAAGATAATGTGGACACTGGAAATAAAGCTTAAACAAGAAGTATATTGATGCTTGGTTTGGAAATATCTTTGCTATTCAAAATCCCAAGGTTAAAACTAACTAATTAGTGATAAAACTTGAAATGCAAGCTAGTGAAATAAACTAATTTAAAGCAGAAATAGAAGTTTTGTATTTTTAAATAAAAGATGGTTGCTGAGAAATGAATTAACCTTTACCACAATATCTTACCTCAAGATTGTTGGGTTGTGAACCACAATTGCCCTCAAGTTGACAATGTACTTTGGATAGTGAGGTGGGCTTGGTATTGGAAAAATAATATCTCCCTCAACTATGTCTGAAACCTGTCACAACTTTCGGATCTAACTAGGAGCGATGTCTAACGAGATGTTTCCAATCTTTGAGTTGACTATGTGATGGAATGCTCTTTTCCCTGTTGAAGCTATCCCCTAAAAAGATTGGTCCAACCCTTTGCTCCAAGTGCTCCACCTATAACAACAAAATTGAAGTAGACTAGTGCCTAGTCCACTCTCTCTGCATGGCTATGTGGCCCTTCAATGGATTGTTCCTCTAACCTTTGTTTGATCTTATTAAGTATGAGAAAGTTTTATTATGAGCCCCATTACAACATTAATCAAGAGAACAAAAAATAGGAAAAATACCAACCCACACAATGAACAAGGTGTTTGCAAAAATGAGTTCTATATTATGGCATCAAATGATCTCACAAATCAACAACTCCTTGAAAGAGAGGAGAGGCTAGCCTTTTACAATTTTATTTCTAATGGATAGATAATGACTGGTTTAACCTCTCTTTCAAAAATATTATTTTACTTGTCATCCACATGTCAGAGACTAAGTAAATTACATCAATTTTTTTTTAAATACATAAATTTGTCCATAAGGAGAATTCGACTTGGTCCATTTGACACTTGTAAGCACAATGTCTCCTTCGTTTTGACCTCAGAAAGGCAAACGATGATGAATAGTAGCCAAACTTGCCCAACGTCCACCTTATTTTGATCTAACGATTATCTTAGGTGGCCCATTCCAGTTAGTTGGGCTTGATTTGGTCCACAGGAACTTGACTTGGCCCTTGGTAGTTCAATTTCGTACTTTGGAGGAGACATTTGTTGATGTTTGTAGCATCGGAAAGGAACTTCCTCACAGGTCTAAGTGTCTAGACGTGTGGAAGTCGTTCGAGACCTTCAACTTTGACAAATTCATTTTAATCAAATGAATAATCAAAGTGAAGTGCTTTTCATAAAATGTAAGTTTAATCTAATGAAATACAAAGTTTTTTTGCATTAGTGAATTAGAATAATCATAACCGTTGATCTCGGGTTCAACTGTTAATCATTTTGGAAATTAAGGTTATGGATTCAATCAACAACTCAAGATTATAAAAGCAAGACTAGGTGGAGGAGAACGACACACAGTGAACACAAGAGACATTGATTGTTTGAGTTACGAAGGATGATGGTTCATGGAGACCTTAGCAAAGGTGAAGAAGGAATCTCCTAACGTAGGACTGAAATGATGACACCATGCATGCGTATACCTCTAGAGGGAAGGCGTTGAGGCCAAATGGTGCCATGTGTGATGTAGAGGGCCTCTAAAATCATGATGGAGAGGTTGGCCTCTTTGTCTCGGTGCAAATCATCCTTTGGACCCCAAATATGGATTGGGGCAAAACTAGGTCTCATGGTCTCCATGTGGCTAAATCTCAGTCTTTGCTCCAACCTCGAGGGCACTGAAGATGGTGTAATCACTCCCATGTCTCCAAAGGTGAGACAAACCTCATCTGGGCACTAGATCAACTGACAAACCATGTGATCACTGCTAAGTCGACTAGGGCATGCTAGTCCAGGTGCATCATCTCATGAATAATATAGGGAAAAATGCAGAAGCTTTAGGGTGCTGAAGGTGCCCATGAATGCAAATTATGCTCTTTGAATGCCTGGGGACCCATGGCTCTCAACCTAGCACTTGTGGGTGTCAATATGATCCTCTGGTGGACTTGGGCTGTAGTTAAGTTGCCTAGCCCATAATGAAACCACTTGCCAATCACACACAATATCCAGTGCTGCAACTTATATGATTAGGTATATTTAGTCATTTTTGCATCTAAGTGAACCAAGATTGCAAGTAATGGGCAATGTGACACTTCATACAAGGTTCCTTTTCCAAAATTGGGGCCTTAGTCACATAATGGTGTTACCTCCCTAGGTAGGAGTGGCTAATAGATGACCCTATTAGGCGTTTCCAACCCCCAAAGGGAAGTGACATGTCCTTAGTCCTCCCTTCAATCGATAGGTGTCATGTGAATAATGATGGAACGAAGGGGAAAAGGGGTATCAGGGCCAAATGTCATGGTCAAAGGGGTAGCAATGATGAGGAGTTCCACATTCTGGTCATATAGATGTGGGGAGGGAGCAATCGTGGATGCATGAATGTGGGGAGGGAGCAATTGTGGATGCATGAGTTACCTTGACCTTCGTTTTTCGACCCCTCTTATTGCGTTTTTATTTTTCTTGATTTTTCTTTATATTACTGCTCGAAGCTCTTGGAAATGAGAGCATGCTTTGAATGATGTGTAGCAGTGGTTACCCCCTTAGTGGTGGGGTAGTTCATTGCCCACCAGGGGTTTGGACATGCAAGGGTTCCTTTCCATGATGTGGTAGCGAAACATTAGCCCTAGGAATTGGGTGATGGCCATAATGGTAATGGGTAGAGCTCATGCTTGGCTTTTGCCCACATGCTAATGCTAATGTCACGACCATCTTTTGTATTTTAAAAGTTTCTTTCTTTTGTTTGTTGTTTGTGGCCATGATATGCTATTTCCTTTTCTTTTAGCTGCATCAACCTCCCGGTGCAAAGTTTCCAAACCTGACCCAGATATGTGGAAGAGGGGAGGGGGTGTGCTAAATCCTAATGGACCCATGCTCAAGTGGACTCAGAGAAGGGAGGTGGAATAAGGGCTTGTAATGTATGGAGGGGAGTGATAAGTATGGAAAAGGGATAGATGGAACATGCTATCTCGACCATGGATCCCCAAGTAGTGCCCCTTCCTAAAGCGACAAGCCATTAAGGCCTGTCCCGTTATACTAGGATAGAAAATTAACCTCCCATTTAAGGCGAGGGAACAAGACTACACCCAAGACCCTTCTTTCTTCCAATTGAACCCATAATTCATGCCAAATGCCCAAAATAGAAACAAACATAAGCACCTGAATGCAAAATGAATAAGGTACCTTTTGACCGGAAGCCCACCTTCCAACATGTGATCCTAACAAATGGGCAAGGGGACATATGACTGATCCAGGTGGCAGAGATATGAATGTCACATCTCATCGGCTACAAGGTGGCTCTCAGGGGGCTATTGGCTGCCAGCTAGAAGAGATGAATAGGAGAAAAGTTTCTCCTAGGGGTCACCCACTTCTAGTGAGTTACAAAAACCACACAAGGAACAACAGGCATGCACCCAGCCCATTTAGATAAATTATGTGGAGTTTACAAGTGATGCTTTCAGTATTCTAATCCAGAGGGCCTGTAGAATTTGCTTGTTGTATGACATTTATGGAGGCTGTTCGTATGCTTGAATAATCCATTGAAGAGCTGCTTTATGTTTGGCTACCAAAATTTCTCAAGAGCAGTGCTCAACCGCTTGTCCGTTATGCACACACCAGTCTTGAGGAAGAAGGTTTATAGTCTCAACTTTGCCCTGTGTGTGAACAAACTTGAAGGCCATGGGTTGGAAAAAAACACACTGCCAGCATGCTATATCTAAATCTGCCCAATGGTTTGAGGTGAGATGTGAACTTACTTCTCCAACAGCAAGCATTCCCAGCATTGGATGATGCCACAGCGACAAGGGCATCAGAAGCCAAGAATGCAATTTGTGGTGAAATTAACATACTGACTTCACTATGTATCACAGGTCGTAGAAAAAATCCTCAGGACAGGGAATATGGCTGTCTAAAACATCAAATTGAATGGAGACTCCCTCTTCAACTCAATACCAAAGTAATTATCTCATTTGCTTACATCTGAGCTGGCTGTAGCATATATCAAATGGAATTTTTTCTGTCTTCTTTCTAAGAATCAATGCATTCAGTGATAGATTCCACTTGTCTTTTTCTGATTCACAAAGGAAAAAAATTGTCTTCTTCCTATGAATCGACCCATTCAGTGATATATTCCACTTCCTTGTCTTTTTCTGATTCACTGACTTTGAACCTGCTTGTGCTTTTCCTTGTCTGAATATGAAGCAATGCTGCTGCAAACAAATGATGTCAAACTTCTGTTTTTGTTTCAATTACCAATGGGCTTAGGATCCTATTATTTGCCACCTGTAACATTGATACAACTCTCCCAACTAGCATCCTGTACTTGTTGTTTATGTGACTGCTGGTAACTCAGCTTTATTCTTCATTTTTCCTCCAACAATATTCAGGTTAAACTATGACACTTTTCTTTGGGGTAGTGACCACGTAAGAAAATGAGAGGAAGATGTCAAATTAAGTTTTACCTCTCTTAACTTTGGCTTAGAAACTTTGAAAACAACTTCCTTTGCATGTGAGGACAAGACAAAAGCCACCGGACGAGGCTTTTTTCCTGCTTGGCACTTCTAGCAATTTGAAATACAGCTTGGATAGGAAAGATTAGCAAAATGCAAGTTGTAGTTCTTTGAAAAGTCGAACTAGGTTAAAATGACAGTTAAATACACAAATTCGGATTAGGTTTTGACATGTGTCAAACCTCGCATTCCCATGCACAATAACCATCCTCCACCCTAAGAGACAATCCACTTGCATAACATTGATTTTGGCTCTTTCCTCTTTTGTCCACTGGAAACCTTGAACCACTCCACCCTGCATGTTCAGAACCAAGACAAAAAGAAATTGCTGATTATAGACATGCTTAAAATGCAGTATTTCTCCAAAAAAAGAAAAGAAGCAAAAAGCAAGAAATACTTAATCATGCAGAGATGAAACATCAGTCCATCATCTAAAAATAAAGGAAAAAGTGAGTAAATGTGATCATCTCACATGCAGCCCAAACCAGTCACATTGGACTTGCTTTTTTTACAATGATCAAGAATTTGTAATCATCTCTGACATGCGAGCGTCAGATCTCTGGACACTAGAAAACAGAAAACTGCTAAAAATAACAGTTTTCTAGAATTTGGTGAAGCCAACTCTGGAAGGAGCCCTAATCAATCTCAATGTCTGCATGCATCTGAAATGAGACCAGTGTGATGGAATCTCAATGGATCTTAACTCTCTAGTTGCACTAGTACTACTAGGAGTTAACTAGGGGGAAATAACAATAGGCAACAAGTGTGCTTAAGAACAACTCTCCTTGAGACACATCAACACCCATCAATGACAGTGGTTACAATGTCAGAAGGGAAATCTGGGGAAAGTATATGCACCAATAACAACACCCTGTCCATCAAAGGCCCTGTTAATTTCAAATTGCAAGCCACCGACATGTGTGATGAAAATCACAAGTAGAACTGGATTATGATGAAAACCATAATTTTCTTGATGAAAATCTTGAGTGTAAGGCCTCATACAATATGTGAGGCAACACATTCCACTAAAATTGCCCATGACCTACACCCGACCTCATGCCTTTTTAACCATGCCATCTGGGTGGGGTGGATGACAATGAGAATGGAACCTTGGTGGATGGCTTAATCCTTTGCCAACCTCACCAGTGAACAAAGATTCTGTTGGCCTTACCTTCTAATTTTGAGGAGTAGTTTTCCATTTACACTAGGAATTAGGCACAATCTCCTCCTAAAGCATGAAGGAAATGATGAACACCAAAGCACAGAACCTAGGTACTATTTCATGCTCATCATGTCATTGTAAATTTTCTGAGTGAACTTTGAAGTATGTTAGTATTTTCCTTTCAGTGTGATTTGTCCAATATTATAGTGTTTGTCTTTTAGTTTTGTCCAACTAGATCTATAATTCCTATGAAAAAATTGGAAGAGTTTCCCTTTTAAATAATGGGTAGTTAAGGTGGGAGCATAGTTACTAAAACTGGAGTGGAACTGACTGGTGTGGGTCTGTTTTGGCCATTTTCAATTGGAACTGACCAATTAAACTTCTTCTGATCCGTTTTGTTCTGAAACAATTGGTTTGATCAGTTTTGTGCCAAGCAGCCAAAGCAACCCCAACACCAAAAACAGAACCAAAAATACAACATGACCCTACAATTTCCCTAAACCTTAACTAACACTACATTGATGCCACTCCCCCCTTTTTCCCTATGATCTCAAGAGAATCTTTCTTGTTTGATTTTCTATTTAACTTTTACTATTAAGAATAGGTTGACATTTAACTTATAATTTCCTTTCATTAACTTAAATTTTTACTTTAAAAGTTAGAAGTTTGGTAATAGTCTTAGACTCGTAGGAGTTAACATGGAGAAAGTAGAAATTGAGGTATTTTTCCAGTTTCAGCAGATGTAACAGTTTTTCCTCATTTCAACATCTTATGAAATAAAACAGTGGAAACTTGGTCTCCATCTTGTGAGTTGGTTGGTTTTAGGATTTGAACATGATAATGCTTGTGTGTGATTGCTTTATGATGATGGGGATCTCGGTTTAGGGGATGATTTTGATGATATATTGTTTTATGTGTTTTTTGGACTCTAGAGGCCATTTGGAGCCTCATGTTTATGTATTTTGGTTGAGATATGTATCAGAATTGGTGCCATTTTACTATATTGACCCTAACATCCTATATACATGAAAAAACTTTGGATATTTGGTGTCTAATGGTTTGGATATATATGGATGTACATGCCTACACACACATATTTATGTATTTATTAAAATTTGAATATTATATATATGGTTTGGTTGGATATGTTTTTTGCTTAGTTTTTTCCCTGTTTTTGCTCTGGTTGGAAACTTTGGGGTCAAGTGGTTTGGTGTTAGTTTTGGTTCAGATAACATTTGGTGGTAGCACCAAAGGGTTCATCATCTACGTAGAGTTCCTCATTTCTCATATACAAATATGCGAAGTTTCTTCAATTTATAATCATGCTTTATATTTCTAAGAAAGTCTTTTGTCTCTGTAGTTGAACCATTTGATTTCTCATATTTCTCCCATAATGCATATCGACACTTTCCAAAGAGATTCATGATATGATTCCTTCAAACATTAACGCATCTTAGGAACCTAGGGTCTTTCTCCCTTCCAGATTGTACAAACTTCCGTCCATCTCCTTTAGAATTCCATCACTTAAAGTTAAAAGATGTAGTGTGCTCTACAACTATACTTGATTCTCCTAATATGCCACAACAATTTAGGTTAACATCGATGCCTCTCAAACTAAATCAAGAACCATTGTAGAGCAGGAGGGAGGTGACCTAGTAGCATGTCTCTCTTAAACTCATGTTGAAGGTTCTTCTTGTTCGCAATTGTACTACAACGGATGAAATTGCTTTTATTTCTTATAAAGTCTCATTATAATATAAAGGGTATTGATATACTGTCTATGATAATCTTATGCATTAAGTTGTCTTTATGTCTTGTGTAATTATGTTGTTCACAAATGGGAAGCTATGCCAATAGTTGTGTCTACCAACTTCCTAACGTTCGCTACTCAGTGAGTACATAGAGACACATGGAAGATGCAAATTGGTCATTTTCAATGAGTTTTACCATGGGTATGCAGTCCTCTTGTTGAGCCCATGAAACATGCTCCTTTATACATATTTGATAATAATAATAAAGATTTACTTTCATTTTTTGGCTAGATGCAGTTGTACACATGTACATAATAACATATAGTTAATTTCTGTCACTGTTATTGACTCTTCTAGAACTCCTGAGTCTACGGAAAAACAAGTACTTGCCCAAGACCCTTCAGGCCTAGTGCAAAGCCTCACTAGGCATATCTAGACCTTGTGGCAACAAAATATCGGCCACCACTATCACATTAGTAGCCTTTCTCTAGCTATGCAGTGGTATGTAAACCACAAGGGAGGCTTCCCTATATGCAGATCACATAAAGGGTATTCAATAAGACAGGTTCAAGGTAATGGATAGGTCTAATAATTGGGACAGGGTAATGGTGGGGCTAGGAAGGCTAAGATATTCTTTACCAAAGTACAAGCACTCTATCCTTAGATGACTTAAGCAAATTAGAGGGCTGTTATAAGTTAGGGTTTGGTAGATTTTCAATGATAGGGCATTCAATTTCAAGCTAGAAGAAATAGTCTTACAATGATAAATCAACAAAGGATCAAGAATATCAAATAGATATGCAAGGTTTAGGGTGTGCAATTGTATTTTTGTGGTTGAAACATGCATAAACCAACAATATAATGATGGCATCAGCCCTAAAAATAGGGCTTTACAATGCACTAAATGCTAGCTTTTTTTTGACAATTATTTAATGCAATTCCTACTTAGAGGTCAATAACACATCAAGTAAAATTAGTTTATAGCAATAATTTCAAAGAAACCCTAAAACTAATCCTAGATGTCTAGAATTTAAGAGAGAAAATAGTAGAGTTAGAGGGATTGATCACCACCACCTAGACTAGTGCCTTGATCTAAATGGGCAATAGAGTTACCTGGGGCAAAGTCAATGAGGAAAACTTTGTTGAAGAGAGTGAGAGGGGACACAACTCAGAGTCCTCTTAAAGGATTCAAGGAAAAAAATTTCGCATGGCATAGAGAATCAAGATTTCTAGATAACTAAAGCAATTCTAACCACAGAACATGTAGAAATTTATGCAATATAACATGCAAAATATAGAAGATGAGCAATAAAATTACAAAATTTCCACAAGAATCTCTTCAATCAATCTCAAGAAGCCAACTTCAAGCAAAAATCCACCTCCAAGAGAAATTCACACCATAGAATGTACGGTTCTAGTTTAGAAATGACTCCAAAAATATCACTATTTCTGTAAGAAATATATGAAACTCCCTCCTTACAGTGTGTCAAATCATAGTTTACATCAACTTTTGTAGGTTAATGCTTTCATTTACATGACATTGCATACACATAGTGGCTTTCTTCAATATATAACACTTCAAATATATATATATATATATATATATTAAAATAGATTAGGAACTTTCCCAAACATGTAGACAATGCTATCACTATTACAAACAAAGAGTATAAGCCCAAAATGTTCATACATTCACTTCAAAACAACAACGTAATGTTGTCGCTCATATTGTATAGGCATGGTGCGACAATGACTCGGGTCGAGGGCTGTCACTCTAATCCTTGACCTCTCCGTTCTAGTTGTCTCCCAACAACAAGCTATGGGGGTTAGTCCCTATGGAAGATGGAAATGAAGGACAAACTAACAACCAACGAGTCCAGGAGACACGATTGAATGGCCTAACTACTTGGTTGATTTAGCAAGTTTTATAGATTAGATTAGATTTAAATGTGAGACCAATGCCTTATGGAGTCAACTTCTTGCTTATTACCAATTAGAGACCAAGTAACCGGATGAACAACTGCTGCTTAGATGTTTGACTATCTTAGATGAAGTGCAAATCCTATAAGCTAGGTGAAATGCAAAATCTTGGTTGATTTTAAGTTAGATGCCTATTCTAAATGTAACCTTCCTCTTAACTATTTTGGAACTAGTCTCTAGAGTAGGTTGTGAGATAGAATCCAACAGGAAGCAAGCAAAGGCTTGATTAACGATATCTCCCCCTGTGTTCTAACCTCCCGATGTCTCCGACGCTGCAGACACTGTGGCTCTGACGACTGCAAGGTCACTGTGTTAACCACTAAAAAGGTGCTAAGTCCCTCAAGCTAAATTGAGAAAGGGGCCCCTAAAAGTCTATCAACCAAGCTTATGCTTGGAGGTAAATTATTAGGTGCAAGACTAGCTTAGAATGATATGCAAGGATTATGAGTGAGTCTCGAGTAGTTCAGATTGTTTATGTGATTCAAGTACTTGATGTTGATTATCTTATAACAATATTACTTAAACAAGACCAAGTGCTTAATGGTACAAGTGCCAACAATAAAGAAGAACTCTTCTCAAAACAATTCCAAGTGCTCAAAACAAAATTATCTTCCACAAGATATTAACCAATAAATGATAACAATGATAGCAATTAAGGAAACTTAGAGCACTTATCCACTTAACAGTTAGCCAATGATTTTCAATACAAGATACCAATAACAATTACTCGAGACAATTAGAAATTTTCCAAGATATTCCAATGATGATTCCACAGCAAGATTATTAATTATCTTATACCAATATTGCTTAATGCCAACAATCAAGAGATGCTGAATTAGATTAGAAGCAAGAACACTTAGAATATTAATGCCAACAACAAAGATAATATGAGAGTACTATTCACCAAGGTTCTTATGTCAATTTGAATGATGGAAACAATTATACTTCAAAGACAATAGATGTGACTTGGATCTTTCAACATCCAATGAACTCTTAGATTATTTCACTTATGCAACTAAGACCATTAGATTATGTGCTTTAGCGAGTGAGCTTCCAAGTTGTGACGTTTAGTCAACTCACAACAACAAATGTGTTAGTGCACTTGAAACAATTATAAACCAATTACAATTAACTCAATAATAAACTCACTTTAGTGTAAATATACCAATGAAGCAAGAACGAGTATGAGCACTTTATGTTCCTTATGATATTCAGTGAGCCACAAATTAATTTTATAACAGCAGTGATGAATTATGAGAGCAGTGAGCTACCAATGTGCTATCTTGTGCCAAAACGTGTCAAACAATTTCCAAATGCCAAACCAAACTTGCCAATATGAAATCTTGAATACTTGTTGGACACCTAATTCTAAAGGGTTAGTGTGGAAGCCGAAAAGACTAAGCAGTCCAAGAGACCTTGGGATCTGAAACCCAAGAGTCACAACATTGTATTATAAATGTACATCTTCTGTTAATAAAAAAATGAACTCACATGATTTATCTTTCCTATTCTATGTTTCCATGTGTGTTTAACATGGTATCAGAGCGGGCGAATTCTGGCCCTGCTCATATTTGAGCCACTTGTTTTGTGGTCTCTATGTATATGTCATTTGTGCAGACCTTCCAGTTCTGCCCATTACCTATAAAGCTCCATTAATTCATTGTTTGCCAGAAATCTGCTGACTCTGGCTATTTTTAGCCTCTCTGTCTGACCCTGGAAATCATACCTGCGCTCTCTCTCTTCTGCGTTACTTGCGCCCTCTGTCCTTTAAATTATGCCTGCGCTCTTTACTGTTTATAAACGTTTTGTAAAAGAAGCGCTGTCCTGACAATTTAAATTTCTTTAGCTGTCGCTGTCACTGTCATCTGACTGTTCGCAGAATACGCAGAATCGTTGCATCAACATCAAACGAATCTTGCCTTCAGTCTTCAATTTCGGAGAAAATCTAAAAAAATCTGAAAACCCTTTTACGGTTGTGAACCATAAACCTCCATTCCTTCCCGTTCTGGCTGTGTATTAATATTTCTTTCCTTTCCACAGCGAAAAAATAGTCTCTGTTATAAGAAAATCCGCTAAATCCCTGCATTTCCTGATGCCCAGGGCCATCGCCATTATTGTAACGCTCCATGTTTGAACCATCGTTGCGTCTTAACAAGGTCCAAGTTTCCATCCAGTCATTGCTGTAGAGGAACGCCAATTTTATCCTTCTTCATCAAGTGCCAATGTGTATCTATACTGCTCACCCTGAGCATCAGTTATGTATTATGATCCTCTAATTCGAACAACACAGCAAGCATTTTCTATTTTTCCTAAAATTTGAAGCATTGTCTCCATCTTCTTGTTCATTTCGTAGCTATCATCAGTTATAGGAGTAACAAGACTGAGATCCTTATAAAGATCTTATACAAAATTGCATATGGTGTTAGCCACCTCTACTTCTCCATCAACTACCTGACTGATGGCTAACCTCATGAGTTCTCCCGTCAAATCTCCAATCCCAAGAAGATAATCTAAAAGGTTGATTTTCAAAGGGCCAGTAGATGGATCACTAAGTTTTGTGAGTCTGCTATTAAGATCTGCAAGCGTCAAAAGCTTTCCAGATTTACAAAACTCTAGTACAGTCGCTGCTTCAACATACTCTTGCATCCCAGAACTGTTTGCTGATTATGTTTGCCAATCCTATGAACCTGGAAAATAACTTTCTTGCTGCTCTGTGTAACATCACGGCTGGCCTTCACAAGCCTCTCCCTCTTGTCTTCATCTCGTTGAGTTGGTCGCGGTACTTCTCAAATTCAGCTTTGAGTGGATTCTCAGTCGCCATTTCTGTTGTTGAGCAGTTGGCTATGGTCGCTGGACGTTTATTGGGAACACCTGCCGGGGTTAAAGGCGTCTTAGCAGCGATTTTACTGTGCTCCAAGATAATTCATCACCAGCAAAGAGTGACCGTGGAATGTTTGGAGTGTATGGGTCGTATGCGATGGAGGGAGCTGCGGCAGCTGTCTGACCGAAGGAGGCGGGTATAGTTTGGACGATCACACTTTGTGCAACACATAATTTATGGTTCATATACCTTTTAATGGTCGGGTTTGCAACTTGAATGAACCAAAGGGAGCACCGCAAAAGGATTTGCCTGAGCCTATTTGATGCCTGTAGAAGTTTCCTGAGGCATCGGCAGAGTACCGGCCTTTTCAAATAATATGCATTCTGACGGACCTTAAAATTAGGCGGTATCTGGTATGCTAGGTCAGTTGCAGATGCTGTTTCAGTTTTAAATTTTGTGTTTCTGGGAAAGCAATGGGAGCAACGGTTTAAATGTTCGAATAATCGTTGAATTCTGGAGAATGCAGCCAATTTTGCCAACGAAAGAACGATAAAAACGAATTAAACGTTTTCTCATTATTTTTCTCATCCACAACGATGCATAAATCATGCAATGCTTGGAGATGATGCGATAACGGTACACGAACTCCACAGGCAGCCGAGCTAATATCTCTGTTTGTAAGTCCATCGATTCGCTCCACCATGAACCCGCTTCTTGCATTTCCATATTTATAACTCAATATACTAAACATAGCGGAGATCTGTGAAGCTGAATATAATCAACACAGAAAGATTGGCCCAGGGACCGACTGAGGCACCGATAGCACCTGCACAACAGGCTGCAAGGGGAGCAAAGAAGAAATGACGTGTCTGCTGTAGAACTTAGTTTTGCTAAAGTTTTTCCAGGCCGTGCTGAGCTTTCTAAGAGTTACATCAGAAGTGGAGAACAATAGAGAAACCAAAACTGTTGATTTTTTAATTGTAGAGTAGCGCAGCCTTGTAGCAATTTTGATTTTAATGGGATCTCGATGTGTTATTATCTTGGACTGATTGGATGCATATGATGATATTTATTTACTTTTCCAAAACTGAGGCAAAACGTGCAAAGAACAAGGCAAGTCGTGAAAGGAAGACTCTTCACAATTGAATGTGTGGCTTTGAATATATTGAAGGCACTCCATATTTATTTCTGTCTTGGAGCTGAATACGTTGCATATATTATCACTGTGGTGTTTTCTCTGTAATGATGGAGCTTCTTTGATGTTATAACACTTATCTACAGCCACTGTTCTTCCTAACATTGGCTGGTATATTCTACTTCAGATCTCTGTTATTATTAGAGTTGATATATCAGAGGTATATGTAATCCATTCCTGTAGTTGAAGTTCAAATTTCAAAGAAGGAAGAAGTCATTTAGTTGTGCATCCATACAAAGCGTATCTTGGTATACCTGAGCATTTTAAGGGTGAAACATATCTATTGTATCTGTGTTGGAAGGACTTTGAGCCTCTCATTCTTGCTGGACACAAATCTGTTTGTGATTGGCTAAATTCTTAGCTGGAATTAGTTGAGTGTTCATTTCTTTGTTGAGACAATGGCTAGATTTGATGATGTATTAGAGTTACTGAATACACTAATACACTCCACTATTGGTGGGAAAGTAAATGTTAGCAAAGACACTCTTTGTGACATTCAGACCTGCCTGCATGATGCACAGGAAAAGATCGATTTTTTGCAGCTTGAATCACAACTACAGCAAGAAGAGCTACATCAAAATAGACACCATTTTGAACCTGTTTTTGTTCAGAACATTGAGACAACCACCCATCAGCAGCATGTTAATAATGTTACAGTTCGTTCAAATAAAGCAGCAGTTGTAAATGCAGATGCAGAAACTCAGTCTGCACTTCCCAAGCCCATCAACAGACCTTGGGAACAGCTTGTCCACAACAAGCACAGAACTGGTCTTGGATATGACAAGGACTTGTCCTTTCATATTCCAGACTATGCCAAGCCCATTCAGTTTCAGAGTGCTGGATTCATTCATGACAGTTCACCTGCTCCTTATGACAGTTCAGTTTCAGCTGTTCCAGACTCTGCCCCTCTTCCACAGCAACAACAACAACAACAGATCGTGAAATGCCAACACTGTGATCGAGTTGGCCATCTGAAAGATCACTGTTTTGATCTTCATCCATGTAAGCACTGTCATAAAACTAGCCATTCTTCAAACAGATGCTTCAGAAACAAACACCCTGCAAGAACAAAGATTCATCTTGGATGGATCGCTTCTTGGCAATGGGCATCAACAGCCAAGAAGATATTCCAAACACATGTCAGAACTTGTTCCAGAGTATTGAACAGTCTTGCAGTTGAGTTTTCTCCATCCTCTCACCTTGTATCTGACAGGGGGGGAAATGATGGTCATCTACAAGCTTCAAAATCACATCAAGCGAGCCTGAGCCACAACCTGCCACACCAGTTTCAGAGTTGCAGCCAGAGACAAAGATGCCCGTGAACAGATTGAGAACACTTCCTCTAGCAGAAGACACCAGCTTCTTGCCAGTTTTGGAAGAGTTCCAGGAATTGCATTAAGCATTCCAGAGTTGTTGGTCATCCTTAAACCATCACAGATTAAGAACACTTCCTCTAGCAGAAGACTCCAGCTTCTTGCCAGTTTTGGAAGAGTTCCAGGAATTGCATTAAGCATTCCAGAGTTGTTGGTCATCCTTAAACCATCACAGATTGAGAACACTTCCTCTAGCAGAAAACTTCAGTTTCTTGCCAGTTTTGGAAGAGTTCCGGGAACTGCACTAAGCGTTTCAATGTTGGTGGTCATCCTTAAACCACCGCCCTTTATACCAACATTTCAGAGAGCACATTCAGCCTAGTGCTGCCATGCATTTTTTGCACATTTTGTATTACAGCTCTCTTCTTGGACTCATACATAACCCTTCGGATTAAGGGGGGGAATGTTGGACACCTAATTCTAAAGGGTTAGTGTGGAAGCCGAAAAGACTAAGCAGTCCAAGAGACCTTGGGATCTGAAACCCAAGAGTCACAACATTGTATTATAAATGTACATCTTCTGTTAATAAAAAAATGAACTCACATGATTTATCTTTCCTATTCTATGTTTCCATGTGTGTTTAACAATACTTTAGCCCTCTTATGATGTTAATTATCACTGTTGTATCAGACCTTAGTATGCAGAAATGGCAGAAATGAAATGTGTGGATTTTACTCAAACAAAATTTGCCCAACTTATGCAATTAATTCCTTAGTATGTCAAGCAAATTATGAGTTGATTTTAGGACACTTTGAATGAAATTTTTTACCACTATTATGAGATGATAGGAAATATTTGCAACTAACAACATAGGAAATTAAAATGTTTTTCCAAAGAAACATAAACCATATGCAAGATGAACCACGAAATAAATGCCTTTTATAATGCCACTTCTATTTTAGAACAGACTTTAATATGCAGCCCTAAAAAGGAATATGACAGTCATGAAACAAGCTCACAATGCATGCCCAATTTGTATGAATGACTTATGAATATGTTAGACACCTTGCTAGTTGATTTTATACCAATTTCATTAAAATTTTCCCACTGATATGTAATGTTCAGATGCTGCAAATGTGAGACAGTGAGGGTTTTGAGAGTTAGAGAAGCAAACCAATGACCCTAGGCCAAGTAGAGCACTTGCCCAAGACCTCTTCAGTAGATGGGCCACCTGCAAAACACAACAAATTTATAGTCCAAATCTCCGCAACACACCCAATGTTAGCTTCAGAAAACCCACAGAGATGAATGAGGTGAGATGCCTTAAGGGCTGCTGTCCAAGGCAGAGAAGGCCTGCGGCCTAGGCTATGAAGCCCATTGAGGCAAAGGAGAATGCCTCAAAGCCTGCGGTGAGGAGGAAAAAGCCCAAGAAGGCTTGCGGCAGGGTTAGAAAGGGCTGGCCAAGGCACACGGAGGACGGAAGGGCCAGTGAGGAGGAGAGGGAGAGATGAGGGGAAGAGAAGGAGAGTGGAGGAGAGGAAGAAGGGGAGAGAATGCCTTTGGCAAGCCTAGGAGGGGAGGTCGAGGGCCTTAGGCCTCACGGCCAGGCCTGAAAAGGCCAAAAATGCCCACAGCAGGGACTACAAGGGCAGGTCGAGGCTTTTAGAGGCCTGCAACTAGTCTTGGAAGGCTAGAAAAGGCTGACGCAGGGGGTTAAAGGGCCAGACAAATAGGGTTAAGGGGGACGCTTTCTGAATTCGATAACTCGGGAAGACTATCTCATTATTGAAGACTATTAAGGACACTGGAAGTTTGTGCTCATCGTTGTTGTAGATGATTTTTTAAATTTTAATCAGTTTTGTTTAAGTGTGTATTTTTTACTGCCATTTATGTGGCAAATACAAAATGTAATAGCTCGAATGTTCCATTCCTTATGCAGATCAATTACAAATTAGGTGTAGAATGGCCTATCTATTTTCCAGGCCACTTTCTTTCAGATATTGTAGAAGCCAGATTTTCTTTTGTAATATAGTTAATGTACTTATGTTTGACTTGGGCATGTTCTGATTTACCCAGATTGTAGTTAGGAGAATGTTTTCTGCTCACTTTGGTTCACTCATGTCATTTAAGTACCCAATTAGTGGACAGTGAATGGGATATCTGTATGCATGTATACTTTTATAACAATATGAAAATAATTATTGATAAATAGAGGTGCTTTCAAGGGATGATGACTCTGATTTCTAATCCAATTCTCTTCCACTCTTTCTTCTGCATCTTGGATCCAGTTCAGACTCGGTCTTCTGTGCCTACAGATATGGTGGAACTTGGAAACACATATCTATCCCACGTTACTATTACATAAGAGCTGGCTATTGTGAATAGTATTATGTGGAGATGCTATTTTTAATCAGGAAGGGTACAAGTTCGGGTGGTCACTCCTGAGTTTTACATTGCTTTTCAAAACTGTTGCATTGGCCTTTACATTGCCCTAAAGAGTATTCATCTGGAATCATGATTCCAAACTCTGGAATTCTGCTGGTTGAATGGTCCAAGAAATCATGTGATATTACTGCTGGATTTGATCTCCAAACTGATGAATTTGAATCTTATCTCCTTTTTCTTTTGGTGTCTGGTACAATTTTAGGTGATATGTTTACACTGTTTGCTCTTTACATGGTTGCTTCTGAATAAACCTTGGGGTTTTCTTGATCAAGTTTTGATATAGAGACAATATTTTGAGTTTTGTTTATTTTTTTATTACACCAGGCTATTCTCTACTGACAGGATCATGCTTCAGGTTTCATTACTCAGTTTCATAAAACTAAATTGTTTTTTCATCTTCGTCAACGGATGTCCTTAGTTTGATAAGTCTTCTGTGGTAGCCCTTGAGTCACTTCCTAATAGTCAAGGATGTATTGTTATATTGCAACAATTAACTTTGCTTGGAACCTGTATTACTGGGTTTGCCTTTTGTCAACAATTCAGTTTAACTCAGCTTTTCATTTGGAACAGCTGGAATGAGACCTCATAATCATAGGTTTCAGCACTAACAGCAGGATATAGCCTGGCATGGTAAATCAGGGCCACACTCTTATAGAGTTTGGCGTACCATGGTTCACCTTCTATATTCTTTGGAAGCTTATTGTATTCTGCATCTGAAACAGGTGAACATAGAATAGTGTGTGACAAGCCTCAATTTGAATGGCTGACTGTATTGGAGTGTTGAAAATTGAATAGGGAGTGCTCATCTTTGTTTCCTTGCTATGAAGTTAAACTGATTGATGTTTATATTTGGAACAGCAGAAAGTGGATCCCTCAATAATGGCAGTAAAGAGCCTCCTGTTCCTCAGACACGCACTTCAACGGGCAGTAGCAATTCTGAAAGCAATCCATCAACCCCCAAGGCAGGAGGTGAATTGAAAGTAGCTTCACAATTGCTTAAATTCACCTTCAATGAGCTGAAAGCTGCAACTAGAAATTTTAGACCAGAAAGCATTCTTGGTGAAGGTGGTTTTGGTTGCGTCTTCAAAGGGTGGATAGAGGAAAATGGCACTGCCCCTGTAAAGCCCGGTACTGGTCTTACTGTTGCTGTTAAAGCCTTAAACCATGATGGGCTACAGGGACACAAAGAATGGGTGGTAAGTGATTGACAGGACGGCGTGATAGGTTCCAGAGTTATAAGTTTGAAGCAAATACCTGGCATCTGCATCATCTTCTCGCATTCCTTAGCCACGAACTGAAAACTTTGTCTTCTGCACTTTGCAGGCAGAAGTTAACTTCCTTGGTCAGCTTCATCATCCTAATCTTGTAAAACTCATTGGGTACTGCATTGAAGATGATCAGAGGCTTCTTGTCTATGAGTTTATGCCACGGGGTAGCCTGGAAAACCATCTTTTCAGAAGTGAGTAACTCTAAATCTCATGCTTTGCAAATCTAGATTCTAGCGGACAGGGAATGCTTGAATGACATATTTTCCTTATTGATTTCTTCAGTCTAGATATGAACATCACACCTTTTCATTCTTGTTGTAAGACTTGATTGAAAATCTCTTATCCAGCCTTCTTGGGTTCATGTTATCATTGACTGGAAGCAATGCCACTACTACATATTCTACTTATTAAATGATTCCATAATCACATGGTCAAAAAATTTCCAAGGTATCCATGAGTTTATGCTATAGTGATCAGGTGCACCCACTTTAAGGTAAAAGTCTGGATTTGAAACACTTCAGTAAAAAGGAACCCGAAATATGACCCAAAGTTTCTTTTTAATGGTGCAAAGAAAAAGAATTTGAGTTCCTAAAATTCTTGTTTTGTGGTCACCTCGACCAATTAAATGGTCATCAAACTTGTAGGGACATTCTCATTGTGAATCCCAACTTGAACATTTTTTATTTTTGAAATAAGTCTTGGATATGGTCTCCTACCATTGTCGACTACTATTTGAGATGCTGATTTCCACAATTCTGCATTTTGCACTGGCCTGAAGAGACCTTACCTAGTTGAATAACCAAAACTGTACTCCCACTGTTCAATTTGTCTTTCATGTTTCCTTTTACCTCTCATAAGAGGAGTCTTGTTCACACACATAAGAGAATAGATAATTATGAGAGTGATAACTGATACCTATGATAACTGATGCCTAAGGTTATTAGATACACAAGTTACGTGTTTCTCAGCTGGATACTGCATATTCCTTATACAATGGTGGGGAAATCAGCAGCCGAGGCCCACATTCTTTGCAGATATTCTTTCACTGTAACTTTTCTAAAGATTGGTCAAAGTCAACTGGAAGCATCAACACCTCTGGCAATCTTTCTTGTGGTTTGTGTTTCTGACTGTGAACCTCCTGATACTCTTGTCATAAATACTATTTTTGTTTTTATGAACAATGCCTTTGAAATTTCATTAATTTAGAATCTGGACTTGTTTAGATTGTCTGAAAATAGACTGGTAGAATGGTTCCCAGCTTGATTCTGCCATCATTTCTGGGCTTGGCTTGTATTGTGTTTGTTGTATTCTGAAAAACAGTTTTAATAGTCTGCTTATCTACTGGATAAGAGTGGGCAAAGTGTATGCACCTTCCAGAATTTTTGTTTAGTTTTTTTGCAAATGCAACTCATGACAGAGACATTCTATGAGTTCTGGTTTCATGAAACCCTTGAATTTTTCTGACTGACATGTAAATGACAACATGCTAGTCACATGAGAAGGGATCTTCATGCTTCACTCCGACTTTTTCCTGTTGTTATTCTCATGGCATGCAAGCCATATGAAAGTTTTGTGGGTATCTTTCAAAGACTAGTGGGAGCAATGAATGTATTCACAGCTGCAAAAAGCTAGAGAAGTAAGAGAGAGAACGAGCACCAATTTGAAGTAGCTGCATCTGGCACTAAATCTTTTTTTAGGTGGACAGGGAAAATTCATCTCCTCTATCATAGGAAAGATGAATTTGGGCCTTGTTACCACTATCTTAGTAGGGGTATTTATAAAATTTTTAGCAACTGCGTGGAAGGTGCTGCCACCTTTGGATTTATTCGTAGCAGACATTATTAGCAAATTTTCATGCTTCAGCACAACTTACTTTTTCAGTAGCTTTTTGTTATCTTGAAGAACAAAACATTCGAGGCAAATTTAGAAGATTATCATCCATTCGTTGAGTAGTCTTCCAGATCTAGGTCCACTGGTTTTCAGGCCTGTAGATTTTGCATTGAAACAGACCCTCATAAAGCATCTTTAGCAATTCAGATCCATGGCTGTGATTGATATTCTGAGCAGTTTCATTCTGAGAAATGGAATTGAGATGAAGCTTGTTTGAGAATGACTCATGCAAGCATCACCAGTGGACCTAAAGGATGTGAATTGTTTTGAATAATAAGCGTGAATATGGAGGCATGAGCTGGGCTGCAGAGCTGCCAACAGAAGTTACTTTGACTGTTAATCAAATCCTTAGATAGTCAATCTTTTGGGAATTACCATGATCATTCAAGTAGCATATTGTCCAACCTTTTCCGTCATTGGAGTTGCATAAATTTTCTATTGTTCTTGTATTCTGTTTCAGTCTACCGATACTTTTATATCAAAGCTTGTATTACTTTTAGTCAGAATGAATGCTATGGCAATCATGCATGCTTCATTACCAGAATCAGTTAGTAACCCTACAGTATCAAGAACCTACCATTGCAGAGTATATAACATGTTCTGTTCAACAGGTATGAGTTGTACAAGCTGTTTATCTTAGAGGGAGTTTGTTCGATCATTCATGTTGGAGAGTCCAGGCTTTAAAATAGGCAAAGATGCATGACTGCCAGGGGGTAATTGTGGATAAAGCAGTTGAGGTTGGAGAAATTGGTTGAAATTGATTTTGTATTATATTTACATGGGACCTAGCGTTACCTGTTGATGAACAACTATGCTAGTCAATCAATAATGTTGCCCAGAAAATATATAAGTCCTGGACAGTGCTTGAGATGTTGATCTATGTCTGATATAGAAAAAATGCAAAGGGCAGTGTTGCCATGAAATCTAGCAGGCCTTGGAGAGGGGCACCGTACAAGGCTAACACTAGACCAATTGACAACAATGGGGTGACAGCCCTGTTACCCACCAAAAGTGGGTGACGCCATAGGAGAAATTTTCTCCTAGTTTTCTCTTCAGCCGACAGCCAGCAGCCCCTGACAGCCACTAGTGTAGTCGATGCATTGTGCCATTTGATCTCCGCTCCCCGCATCAGTCATATGTCCTCTCGCCCATCTATTGAGAGCATATCTTAGAAGGTGGGCAATCCAACCCAAAAGGTATGCTTTTCATTGTGCAATCGGGTGCTTATGCTTGTTTTTCTTGGGTATCTTGGGCATGGACTATTGGGTGGTTTTGACCGTAATTTTGTTCCCTCAGCTAAAATGGGGGGTTAATGCTCAATCCTAGTCTTGTGGGATCTCTCCTATTGACCTATGGTTTTAGGAAGGGCACTACTTGGGAAACCTTGATTTTGGTCGCGTGGTCCCTTTTGCCCATTCCACATTTTTCGCTTCCCTCCGCATGTTACAAGCCCTATTTCATCATATTCTTTCTCTGGATCCACAAGGCACTGGCACATCCCCTCCCCTTGTCCACATATCTGGGTTGGGCTTGGAAATGTTGCTCTGGAGGTTGATGCAACTAAAAGAAAGTTAAAAGCCTAATCATGATCACGAGCAAGAAACAAAGAAATAAATATTATAAAATGAAAAAGATTGCTAGGACATTTAATATAGCACGTGGGCAAAAGCCAAACATGAGCTCTACCCCTTATTATGGCCATCACCTTGGTTCCTAGGGCCCCATGAGCCCCCCCACATCGAGTAACCCATGCATATCCCAATCCCTGGTGGGCGATGAACTGCCCCAACTTAAGGGGGTAATAACTACTTCACATCATACATAGCATGCTCTCATTTCCTGGAGCCCCGAGCTGTAATATAAAGAAAAATCAAGAAAAAGCAAAACACAAATAAAGAAGGGTGGAAAAATGAAGGCCAAGGTAACTCATGTATCCACAATTTCTCCCTGCTACATCTATACACCTAATATGTGGACACTCCTCATCATTGCCACCATTGTACCCATGGCATTTGGCCTTGAGACCCTTGTGTCCCCATCTAGTCATCATCATTCACATGACACCTATTAATTGAAGGATGTACCAAAGACCCGTTTTTCCTCTTATGGGTTGGGAACACTTAATAGGGTTGTTTATTAGCCACTCCTACCTAGGGAGGTAACATTATTATGAGATTAAAGCCCCAAATTTGGAAGGGAAGCCCATTATGAAGTCTTAATGTGCCCTTGACTAACAACCTTGGTTCACTTGGATGCACTAATGAATTATTGTACCTGATGGTGAGAATGTAACACTAGACATTATATGTAATTGGCAGGTGGTTTCATCATTCGCGGGGCAACTTAATTGGGGCTCATGCCCACCATAGGATCATATTGACACCCTCGGTGAAGCGTTAAGAGCCATGGGACTCCTATCATGTGCAGAGCATCATTTCACACCATGGGCATTTTTAGCACCCTCAGCAATTTGCTCATTGCCCCACATTATTCATGAGATGGTGCACTTGGAACAGTGTGCCCCGGTCGGCCTAACATTATGTGGCCGCTGATCCAAGGCCCATAAGAGGTTTGTCTCACCCCTTGAGACATGGGAGGGCAAGCACCATCATCAGATCCCTCAGTATTGGAGCATTGCAAGCTATTCTATCATCAGGAGACCCATGAGACCAATTTTTGTGCCCAAACACAAATTGGGGCCCCACATGATGATTTGCATGGAGTTAGGGGCCATCCCCTAGTTCGAGATTTATGGAGCCCTCTTGCACATTTTGGCACAAAGAGGACTCAACGTGGCTTTCCAACGACCCTACATCAACATGGCATCATCATTTCGGCTTGCATTTGGATGGCTAATTCATAATTTTGTAAAGCTACTTGGTCGACTTGTGACCAAGGGATGTATCTTGCCCATTTTCATAATGTTGAGGGGCTTAGGCTAATAATTCGACCTAGTAGGACTCATATAAATAGAACATAACTTCATTTGTATTGGATCATCATCACACTTGGATTCTTTCTCTTACAAAGAACTCACAATTGTTTCTTTGGCTATTGCAGACTCTTTTGGATGCATTTCGATGTATGGAGATGATTCACATTTGATCATTGGAGCTATTTCTTTGGATTTTTTTGGATGGATATTTTGTATGTCATTTTGTAAGTTCCTCATGTTGATGGAATTTTTTCTCTTGAATTTGTTTAACGTATGGTATCACTCCTCTAGAATATGCTAAAATTGTGCCCTAATTGAAAATTAATTTTGAAATGCTTTCTAGTAGAGTATTGCATATGTTATCCAATGTATGGCATGTAATGAATGTTCCTAGTGGGTGAATATCTTTGAATTCTCCATGAAACTCCATTATCTCTTGAATTAGGTAAATGTTCGAAATTGGTACCTAGGGCATCAATTTTGAGCCTTCGTAGGGACATTTTGTTTCATCTTAAACATCTTAAGATTCCATATGCCCGAAGGACAAGCCACTAATCCAAGTCCTTGGTGGTCATCTCTACTTTTCATCCATAATTTTCCTCTCAAAATTCGGCCCTTTCAAGGCTAGGGTGAAAATCTAGGGCTTGCAGTGAAATTTTAGGAAGGAATTCTTTTGGGAATTAAAAAGCATAAACATCAAACTTAGGGTCTAGGCTACTTATGCTCCAAGTTTGGTTGGCATCCACTCAAGTTTCGTCCATAAAATCTCTTGCCCTAGTTGTTGATCCAAGAGGGAAACCCTAGGTTCTTCTCCCTCAACTTGAGGACTTCCTTGAAGGTTGTATGAGCTTAGTACTTGTTGAAGTAAATCATAAGAAGCCTTTCTCTTGAGCCTTGACCTTGTGAATACCTATCACCATTGAAAAACCTCAAAACCCTAGGTCTTGTGCTTTCTTTTCTAGGGCTTTTCTTAGAGAGCGATTTGCTTCTTTGAAGCTTTGTACCTTTATTGAGCCTCTCTTTTGAATGAACTCTAGCTTGATCATTTAGTGCCCTTTACATAGTCTATCTATTCAAAGTGATCTCCTTCCTACTGGAACTCCTCCCATCAGTGAAAGTCCGTAAAGAGCAGGGGACCTTGGCTGTGGTGACTGTGGGCCATTGTCCCGTTGTTAGCACTTAGTCTAGCTCTTTGTTCTATAGGCATTCCCTTCTTAGGGCCTACTAGATTTTGTGGTAACAAGCCCACTGTCACAACAACGAAAACCCCCTACCCTTTATAGATCTCACCAATGGGAGGAGTCTCGATATGTGAGACGATCACCTAATAAATATTCTAGGGCTAGGGTACAAGGTGACTCAATGAGACCTATAAGAAAGGCACAATTTAGGCTTAGGGCTCATATTGGAGGTAATTCACTTTCTTTATAGAGGCCTAGGGCTAAGAGTACAAAGTCCTAGGCTTGATTGATTGGTTGAGTGTTGGGGTGGCTAAAGGTCAAGGCAAATAGAAAGGGTTTCCAACAATGATTTTCAATGACAAAAAGTCTCATGAAACCCTCAAACAAGCCCCTAAGTTAAAAAACGACTAACCTAGGGTTTTACCTTAGGGCAAACAACTAGGGAAAGGAAATTTATGGACAAGATTGAAGTGGATGCCCACCAAAAGAAGATATTTTGTGGAAAATACTTTCCTCTTTATGTTTAGACTCCAATCTTCTAAATGCACCTTGCCTGGGGATTCACACCAAGCCCTAGTTAGCAAGCTTGGCCTTGAAGGGGCCAAATTTAGAGGAGAAGAATTTATGGATAAAAGTTAAGTTTGATTGCCAACAATATGGACTAGTCCCTTGTTCCTTGGGAGTATGGAGTCTATGGTTTGATGGGTTAGCCAAAAAGTTTTTAAGCAGGTTGAAATTTTGATGCCCTAGCAACAAAACTTCAAGCAATTATCCATGCAAAGGATAATGGATTTTTCATGGGAGAGCTAACCAAAGTTCAACAATAGGACATTCATTCACATGTTATGCATGAGTAATGCATGCAATAGATCATCTAAAACATTCAATATATCTTCAACAAATTAGGGCATAATTAGCATAAACTACAATCAACATTATTCCATACATCAGACATGTAGAAAATTGATATTCAACAATTAGGTTCCCTTAATAGATAATGTGCAAAGCTTCTATCCATTGATCGAAAGAGTAGCTCCAAAGATAAGCAAATCAATTCCAAATGTCAAAATGCATTCATAGATTCCAAATTCTCCACAAGAAAGAAGGCCGAATTCAGCGAGAGAGGCCGAAAATCCTAATTGTGTGATGATGATAACTTCAAATGATTCCTCCTCTACTTATATGAGGATTTCAAGTTCCTATTTAGCCTACTAGCCTCTAAAGCAATAAAATAATGTACTAGTAACAAGCTAGGTCATAAGCCAACCTAGTAGCCAATGAATAAAACTCAAACTAGCCCACACGTGTGAGTTGTAGGAGAGAGAAAGTTGACATCATCCATGCATAAACTTGCTTAGGGCAAGTGTTGAGGGCTCAGGTGCCATGATGTGAGTAGAGGCCCTCTAAAATCGTCTTTTAGGAGTTGGTCCCTAGTTCTCTACCCCAATTTTCATTTTGGGGCACAAAACTGGTCTCATGGGTCTCCAGGTGGTCAAAATGCTTGTCTCTGCTCCAAAGGTTAGGGCTCTCAAGATGGTGTTAGCCATCCCATGTCTCAAGGTGTGAGACCATCCTCCTTTGGGCCCTGGATCAGTAACAATCCCTCATCAAGTGCTAAGCTAACTGAGAGCATGTTGGGTCCAGGTGCATCATCTTGTAAAAGTCATTAGTGTAGGGAAAAATGCTATAATGCTGTGGGCGCTAGAGGTGCCCATGGCTATGTGTGTTGCTATACTGCTGCTTGGAGAGTCATGACTCTCAATGCCTCACTTGAGGGTGTCAATATGCTCCTCTGAAGGACTTGATCCCTAGTTAAGTTGCCCAAGCCATGGCTATGGAACCACCTGGAAATTACACACAATATCTAGTGCTAACGACTACATCATTAGGTACATTCAATCATTTTTGCATCTAAGTGAACCAAACTTGCAAGTAATGGGCAATTTGACACTTCAAATAAGGCTTCCCTTCCAGAATTGAGGCTTTGAACTTGTAATATTTTACCTCCCTAGTTAGGAGTGGCTAATAAACCACCCTTTTAGGTGCTTCTAGCCCCCAAAGGGAAGTGATATGTCTTTGGTCCACCCTTCAATTGATAGGTGTCATGTGAGTAATGATGAAACAAAGGGGAGAAGATTTCATGGTCAAGTGCCATGGTCAAAGGAACCAACTATGATGGGCTTCTCATCTTGAGTGTATAGACGTGGAGAGGGAGAAATTGTGGATGCATGAGTTACCAAGTCGACCTTTGTTTTCCCACCCCTCTTGTGCGCCTTTTATTTTTCTTGATTTTTTCTTTGTATTATTGCTTATGGCTCAAAGGGTTAGAGCTTGCTTTGTATGGTGTATAACAGTTATACCCCCTTAATGGTGAGGTGACTCATTGCCCACCAGGGGTTGGGGCATGCAAGGGTTTCTTCTCATAATATGAAGAGCAACATATGCTCAAGAATCAAGTGATGACCATAATGAGTGAGGTAGGGCTCATGCTAGGCTTTTTCCCATGTGTTAATGTATATGTCCCGACCATCTTTTGCATTTTGATCTTCCTTTTTTTTGGCTTGGGGCCATCATATGCATTTCTTGTTCTTTTAGTTGCATCAACCTCCCAAGGCCAAGTTCTGGACCCTACCCAGGTATGAGGATGTATGGTGTGAAATACTAGAGAACCAATGGTCAGTTGAACCCGAAGAAGGGAGGTGGAATATAGGGCTTGTAACGTAATATGGGAAGTGGTAAGTATGGAATAGGGAAAGATGGGACTACACTATCTTGATCGAGGTTTCCCAAGTAGTGCCCCTCCTATACACATTAGGCCATTAGGGGAGGTCCCACTAGACTAGGATGAAAGATTAAGCCCCCATTTAAGGTGAGGGAACAAGATAACGGTCAAATACCCCTCTTCCTTCCAGGTTACCCTATAAATCATGCCAAATGCCCAAAATACAAACATTTATATGTGCCCGATTACAAAATGAATAACTTACCTTTTGATTAGAAGCCCACCTTCCAACATGTGCTCTTGCCAAATGGGAAAGGAAACATATCACTGATGCAGATGGCAGAGAAATGAATGACACATCATCATTGGCTACTAGTGGTTGTCAGGGGCTGCTGGTTGCCGGATGGAAGAGAAAATTTCTCCTGTGGAGTCACCCACTTTTGCTGGGTAACAGGTAGCAAACCAGAGCTTGGGATACCTTAAAAGAGTTCAAGATGAGATATGTTTAGCATCATATACCAATAACTAGAAGCAAAGGTTGGCATTACAGTCTGTGTTGCATCCCTTCAACTAAGATATTTCTCAAGGAAGTGATTTGTAAATGGGATGTCACAACACAGAGAGTCCACCACATTGTGAATTCAAAGCTGGAATGCAACTTGTTACCACAAAATCTCGCTGACCTTGGAGAGGAAAACCCTACAAGACAAAATGTAGACAAAATGTTAACAATGGGGTAGAGGCCCAATGTGACCTTAGCCAAAACTCCCTGCGCTTTATGGATTTTCAATGATGGGAGGAAGTCTCGGTAAAGGAGTCACTTATAATCGATATGCTAATGATAAGGTACAAAGTGACCCTACTAAAACTCATTCAAAGAGAGGCAGGATAAAGGTACAAGGCTTGAAAGAAGCAAATCGCTCTCTAAGAAAAGCCCTAGAAAAGAAGGCTCAAGACCTAGGGTTTTGAGGTTCTTCGATGGTAATAGGTATTCACAGGGTCAAAGATCGAGGGAAATGGTTTCTTACAATGATATTCAACTAATCAATGGCTCATGAAACCCTCAAGAAAGTCCTCAAGTTGAGGGGAAAATAAACTAGGGTTTCCCTCTTAGAACAACACATAGGGAAAGAGATCTTATGGATGAAATTTGAGTGGATTTCCACCAAATTGATAGTTTAGGTAGCCTAGAACTATCCCTTGATGTTTAGGCTCTCAAATCACCAAAAGTCTCCTCCCCAAAATTTCGCCCCAAGCCCTAGATTTTCGCCCTAGCGTTAAAGGACCGAATTTGAGAAGAGAAAATTATGGAGAAAATTGAAGATTGATCACCAAAGACTTCGACTAGTGCCTTGTACTTTGGGCATATGGAGTCAAGGATGTTCTAGATAAGCCTAATTCGTTGGTAAGGAGGCCGAAATTTGATGCCCCAGGTATCAAAATTCTAGCATTTACCCACTCAATGATAAATGGAGTTTCTTAGGAGAGCTTCAAAAAAAGGATTCACCAATAGGAACATTGATTACATGTTATACATGAGTAAGATAGGAAACATCTATCTAAATAGCCTTCAAAATCTATTTTCAACAAATTAAGGTACAAACTAGTGTAATCTAGAAGCAATAGTTGCATACATTAGACATTCAAAATGATAATATTCAACAAAGAGCACTTACAAGATAACATGCAATATATCCATTTTCCAAAGAATAGCTCCAAAGACAATCTGCATTTAGCTTCCACACATCAAAATGCATTCCAAAAATCTCCAATTGCTAAAAAGAAGCAATATGAGTTCCTTCAAGAGGTCTGGATTCTCCAAGCGTGATGATGATGAGAGAGTGAAATGTTCTCTCTCTTATTTATACATGTCCAATGATCTCTAATCTAGTTTAAAAGCCCCTTAAGTTATAAAATAACGGGAAAAAACTAGGTGAGCTTACAAGCCAACCTCATAGCCAATGTAAAAACATAACTAGTAACCCACAAAGAGGTCGAAATGCTGATGTCATGCATGCATAGGCCCTTCTAGGGCATGCGTTGGGCTCCTTCAGTGCCAAGTCGAGTGTAGACGGCTCCAAACATCAGGATCTAGGGGTTGGCCCCTAAATCTCCATGCAAATCATTCTATGGATCCCAATTTTGTGTTTGGGGCATGTTACCGCTCAAACTAGCAGGGGACCTAAGGGGAAACTCTAAAGGGAAAATGCTAGGGCTTGATGGGCCTCCAAATTAGACACAAATTAAAGTCCATCTAACATTTCTTAGGCACATGAAGGCTATATTAAACCTCTCCTTCTACACTTAATAATGTTTTTTAGCTCCTCGGATGCGGGTGGCAATTAAAGCCTTGAAGGCTATGATACGGGGCGACGACGGGCAAGATGGCCACTTGGCCCCCTGCAACCATCCCAAGACCAGACTGATTAATTCTCACGGCACCTCGCAGGCGACATTTAATCCCTACCCTTGCCGAGGCAAAATCATCAACTGCATAACCATGGCTCCGATGATTCACTCGATCATTCTTCCCTTGTTTCATTGTGCTTGCCCTCCGCAGGCGGAAGCGCTGACTGAGCGAACCAGCACGGGACGCAGATGCTGGCTTGTTTGCTGTCTAGATTTGGGTAATGGCTTCTACCATTCCCATACTAATTTTTGCTCTTTTGCTCAGTATTCTGGATTCCACCATCCCCCTCAGCACTCTGTAAATTTTGCTCAGCATTCCTCTATCATCTCTCCTTCCGTCCCCCCTGACTCTGCAACTGCGCCTACCTCCAACATGGTCCGTTACCGCATGCGCAACCGTCGCAGTGGCAGCTCCCGCTCCTCTGATTTATACAGCCACAATTCGGCTTCCCTTGCCTCCTCTGCTGAAAATCCCTGCCTGTTCAATGTTGCTGGTCATTATCCGAACACCAGAAGTGGTAGAGGCAGAGCCTACCTCCATTGCTCCAGACACGACGAGGCAGTTATGCGCACTGCTACCTTCCCTCTGCCTCCGAATCATGTCCCCCACACGACGCAGTTCCGGTTCCGGAGCTCCATGAATTGCCCGGTCATAGTCGCCACCATCTCCATCTGCATTTCTGAAGAGCCTGAGCCGCATATACCCATGACTACTTCCCTGGAAGAGAGGAACAGAGCCGGTCCAAGCCGGCACAGAGATAACACTGACGAGCTGAATGGCAATGGAGGATGGAATAGAAGACATGGAAAAGCCATTGCTGGCAGCTCGCATGATGCTTCAGGCATTCCTGGTGACACACGGGCAATGGATAGCCGTCTGGAGAACACGTCGCGCCAGCAAGATGCAGATGGTAGCAGGGAGGGAGACCGTCAGGCTGAGGGACGTGGAGGGGCGAACAACCCGGACGACTGGGCATGTCCTGTCGTGGAGATTTCCATGGATGACCTGGCTCCGGAGGACCTGGCGCCGTATGTCACTCCTGACAGGTGGCAATTCACTTAGCTCTGGTTTTTTTTTTCTGTCTTGATGTTGTGTCCTCAAGGAAATTTGATGGCTGGGCGGTCTAGTCAGGATAATTTGTGGTTTTTCTGGGTGGTTTTGTGGTTTTTCTAGGTGGTTTTGCTCGTTTTCAGGTTGGTCTTGTTGTTAGCTGATAGACTGGTTTACTCAGGAACATGTGGGTCAATTTTTGGATGCTTAATGGACTGGTTTCCCCTTTGTAGGGGCAGTCTCAGACATTTTTCATGGTTGTGTGCTAATTAAGGCCGGAACCCTATGTAACTTTTTTGTACTATATCAATAGATTAATCTTATTTAGAAAAAAAAAATGTTTTTTAGCTTTAATATGTTCATTAGAAAGCTTTAGAGATGATTTCATATTTGTGCCTAATATTATTTATTTTTGTAGAATATTGTGATAATATTGGGCATATTATGAAGATTTGGAAGATGAGATAATTTAGGGAATTGCTTCCTACTACAGGACCTAAGACGATCAATATTGGATAATAAATCAACAAAATATTCTAAAATTATTGCACAAATTCTGGAGCTTCAATGATTGAGAAAATCTAGGAATGTGTTCCTTGTCATTTAATGCATATTCCTAGTGTTGGGAACCAGATCCACTATTTGAGGGATTTTGGAGGGGAAAACTTCCTAATAATTTTTTATAAGTACCAATTCGAATTTGCCTTTAGGGGTTGGTTTTTCTTAGTCTTCTTGTGGAGAAAACTTGTATTTTTGCAACTCCACTTTCATTTCTTGTAGTGATGTAATTGCATTGATGGAAATAATGAAGTTTGATGCCATTTTCAACTTTTAAATCCTGGTCTTCTTCATAGGACTATGAGTTTCCTTGGGCTTGGCCATCCTTGGAGCCTCAGAGTCTTTTTGTATAATTTACTTTTCTTCTTTTCACTTTTTATTCGCATGCATCTCTTGTTCTTATTTTTTCCTATTTCTGCATTTAGTATTGATGATTTATTGTTGTAGGATTGGGTTAAATGGTTGAAGTAAGTTCTATTGTAAGATCACAAGCATGATTTCATCATTGGAACAACTTTGGAAGGTCACAGTAATCATTGAACTACTTGGATTAGTTTGCTTTTTCACAAATCTAAATTTCTGGAAGTCCCTTGTGGCAAATAGTAGTAATTTTCTGCGATATTATAGTACATGCTAATGAGCTTCAATTGAGTTGATTCCACTTGCATTAGACAATAAAAACATTCAGGTTAATAACAAAATTTACTCCATTGCATTTTCACTTGATTAGGTTAGGCATTTAATAGATTAACTAGCTCACTAGTTCTCGAATTTTAGATTTTAGACTAGTATTTTTCTGTTATATTTTTAGCATGTGTTAATAGGGGTACTTTTGAGTGATTCCACTTGGAATGGAGATCTAAGACATCCTATTCAATAACAAAATTTGTACCATCCAATTTGGATTGGATTTACTTGGTCATTTGGTGAATTATATCTTCCTGTAGCAAATTTGTAACTTCTTGTAGCAGCACTTGTAATTTCTTGTAGCACTCTTCTAGCATGTATATACTTGCCCAGATATGCTCAAAAAGCTTGGTTTGTGTCCCTTAGGATTGAATCATAACCCCTAGGCTCTAAATCAATGGTTGAGGAGGAATAAAGACCACCTAGGACTTGCCTTTTTACCCTTGCAAAACATTTCAACAATTTGGGTTAATGGACAAATTTATGAATTGGATAATACAATAATGATTTTCTTGATTGCCACCTCCATCGAACTCTGTCAATAAATCTAAACTATTTGAAATGTAATGATTGATATTTAGTTCATGATCTTTACTTTATGCAATTAGAATAGGTTTGTTTTCCTTGTATTTTCTCTCCTGCAATAGGTTAAGGTTTCCATTTCGAGAATTTCCATTTTTGCAATTAATTTAGGATTTGATTATATTCACTCCATTACATCATAATAGCGAGAGAATGACACATTGTATTATGCACATATAGTGCCATTACCTCTTAAGTTTGTACGAACTTCGGGTTGATGATTAAAGTTGGTAGCCTTGGGAGTTATAGAATTCTTGTTGCAATAATGAAGCTCATCAAGGCTCCCTTCTATTTACGGACTTGCACCGATGGGAGGAGACCCAATTTGTATGGAGTCACTAATGAATGATGAGTCAATGGATATGAGTGACCCAGACCCTTTTCGAGAAGGTTTTGAAGAATGGGACTTGCTTGCTTTTTAAGCAAGGTACTATGTGCTTCTAGGGAAATGAGGAGGATTTTGGGGGTTAGGTGTATGAGAATAGACTTTGAAAGGAGTTTCCCACACCCTAAATCCTTGTTAAAGTTGGTATCTCAGATGTTTCTTGAAGAATAGTCTTTTGAAGGAGTGGGACCACACAGGGCCAAGTGGACCTAGTCTAGGGTTTGAGGGAAGTATGAAATAATCAATGATTTTCTTACCCTAGATAAGGTGGGAAGGATCAAAGAAAGTATTTGACTCAATGATGTTGTTTTGACCCTGGGAAGTGCTAGCCTTGGGGATGGTAGGGCAAGTTTTGGTCTCGGAGCTAGGGCTTCGCTTTTCTCCCAACTTTGCTTGTGGAATGTCTTCAAATTTGGAGGAGGGCTAGAAGAGAGACCAGCGCAAGAGACCCTAGGAGATCAAACTTTTTCAGTGGCTAACCTATTGGAAATTTATGCCCTAGGTACTCCAATGTGGTTAGACTTGGGAGAAGGTGAAGGAATAGGAGTTTTGGTGACCACCCTTGGTAGATTAGTGCTTTAGTACTTGGGAGAATGGAGTCTATGTTGATTATGTGTAAGATTTCTTGGTTTCCAGTCAAGGAGGCCTCAAAATTGCTTCACAAACCCCTCTAGGTCAAGTGAAAGCAATCCTGCAGCTTTTATACTTCAAATGCACAAGAGGAATGGCTTGTCAAGGTCAAATTACACCTCTAGGGGATTTCTCTTATACTACAAGGGCCAATGCACGAAGAGAACATTATGATAGAGACAATCCCACAATATTAAGCAACAATATGCATGCAACAATTACCTTAAAACAACGAAAATCCCATCCAGCATATATGACAAAATAACAAGAATAACATCAACAATTTCGTACTTACAATGCAGTAGAGTATATCAAACCATTCACAAATGACAATAACGGAGCTCCAAGAGAAGATAAACCAATAACCATACATCAAAATTCATCCATAAAGGCTCCAATTCATCCTCTAGCAAAAAGTGCGAAATTCTCTAAAGAAGAGAGATCCAATCCAAAGTGATCATGAGAAATGATCTCACCTCACTTGTATTTATACACATCTAAGGAGTTCGAATTAGCCTCCTTGGCCTACATAAGCCCCCAAAAATAAAATAATGTGCTAATAATACAACATTTTGGTGACAAGCCCACCAAACTAGCTCACAAATGAAAAAGTAAGCCTCTCAAGAGGTCAAATAATAATCTATGCATGTCTTAGGACCCTCTAAGAGGCCTAATGAGGTCCATGGGTGCCACAATGAAGAATAAGACCCTCAAAAGCAGTGGATAAGGGATTTTCCACTTGTAATAACCTGTGGTGCTCCAAATGACTATGGGGGCACACAAGTGTCCTCATGGGTCTCCAACAAATTGAATATGCCTGTAGGTTTCCCTCAAGGGCTAGGATGATAATGTAAGAGATGCCACATCATCGTAGAAGTCATGGATCATTTGCCAAGTGTATGGTGTAGATCTGGAGCCAGTTGGGCATGATGGATTAGGTGCATACTCTTCGTCTAATAAGTGAGCCACAAGCAATCTCTGAATGGTTGTGGGGATCCATGAAGTGCAATCTATTGATGTGGAGGCCCATGGCTCTCAACGCTCACCCTATATGTGCCAATGTAGCTCTCTGGAGGATTAGGACTCCATATGGGGAGACCAAACCCCAAATGGAAACCATCTGCAATCGCGCATAAGATCCAATGCGTCCCTTAGGTTTCCAATACAACAAGTCATTAGAGAAATCGAGCAAATGAGCTTACCTAATCATGGACCACAGGTGGGGACTTCATAATGGATTGCCCTCCCATAATGGGCTTCGAGACGTGCTAATGTCTCCTAAACTCCCAGTGGGTTAATCGAATACCCTATTAGGTGGTTTCTACTTCTAAAGGGGATAATATAGTCAAGGTACATCCGTCAAAAGGTGGTGGCATGTGGCAGATAGGTGAATGAGGTAGGGAATGAGAAGGGGAATCCCTGGGTCACATGCTAGGCACACGGGTAGCTAATAAGAGGGAAGCCCACACTTGGGTTTATAAGGTGTAGGAGGGAGAAATCGTGGTACATGAGGTGCTCCGACCTTTTCCACCCTTCTTTATATGCCTTTTGCCTTTTTATGATTTTTTTGATTAACAACTCGAGGCTCAAGGGGTTAGAGCATGATGTATAAGATATAGCAGTGAATTCCCCTCTTTAAGGTGGGGCGGTTCATCACCCACCAAGGGCTGGGACAATCATGGGTTCCTATATAATGAAGAAGGCTCATAGAACTTGTTGGAACCAGGGTGATGGCCATAATGATGGGGTAGAACTTATGTATTGGCTTTTGTCCACGTGCTAAATTTTTTTGTCTCGACCATCTTTTTCATTTTGTGGTACTTTTCCTGTTGAATGTGGCCATATATGCTTTTAACATTCTTTTTAGTTGCGTCAACCTCCGGGCTTTATGCCAGGCCATGATCCAAGGTGTGGGCAAAGGGAAGGGGTGAGCTGACCCTATGTGGACCTGATGGAGGAATGTGGACCTAGGTGGGAGAAATGATGGATGGGGTAATAATGAATGGAAAGAGGGTAATATGAGCGGATAAGGGAGTGAGACCACACAACCAAAGTCGGGGTTTCCCGTGAAATACTATCCCTGGAACCAAATGGTTAGTAAAAGAGATCCCACGGGACTAGAATCCACGGTTGATGCCTAAAAGGGGTCTAGGGGACAGAAGCACAGGCCTAGCCCATTCTTTCCGTCGAATCTCGCCATTAATCCATACCCAGAAGTGTCCTTGATAAGAAAAATACAATACTCAATTTCAAAATGACAAGGCATACCTTTAGATTCGGGAGACCCACCTTCAAAGATATGATCATGGAAGAAGGGCGAGGGACCACATGGCTGGCTCAAGTGGTGGAGAAATGGCACAATGAGCTAGTTGATGGCTGCAAGCGGTTGTTGGCTGCCGACTAAGGACCATCTTGGAGAAATTTTTTCTCCTAGGGATATTACTGACAAAATGGTGGGTAACAGGGCACAAATTGGGTCTCATGGGTCTCTTGGTGATAAAATAGCCTTGTTTTTCTCCAACGTTGAGGGATTAGAGGATGGTGCTAGCCCTCCCATGTCAAAAGGGGTGAGAGTTGAGATGAACCTCATCTGGGCCTTAGATCAGCGGCCAAACCATGTGTACACTGCTAAGATGGTTGGGGCAAGTTGGTCCAAGTGCATCATCCCATGAAAAATGTGGGGCAAAGTGCACACTGTTGGGGGTGTCGTAAGTTCCCATGGAATGGAATGATGCTTTGCCAATGATAGGAGTCCCATGGCTCTCAACGCTTCACCTGTAGGGTGTCATAATGCTTCTCTAGTGGACTTGGGCCCTAGTTAAGTTGCCCAACCCATGATGAAAACCACTTACCAATCACACACAATGTCCAGTGCTGCATCTTCACCATTAGGTACAATAATCATTAGTGCATCTAAGTGAACCAAGCTTATTAATCAAGGGAAAATTGGCATTTCATGCGATGCTTCCCTTTCAAATTTGGGGCTCTGATCATGTAATAGTGTTACCTCCCTAGCTAGGAGTGGCTAATAAATGATCCTTTAGGTGTTCCCAACCCCTAAGGGGAAAGACATGTCCTTGGTACGTCCTTCAATTAGTAGGTGGGATGTGAATAATGATGGGATGGAAGGGGGATAAAGGGGTCTCAAGGCCAAATGCCATGGTCAAAGGGGTAGCAATGATGAGGAGATCCACATTCTAGGCATACAGATGTGAGGAGGGAGCAATCGTGGATGCATGAGTTACCCCAACCTTTGTTTTGCCACCCCTCTTATTGCATTTTTCCTTTTCTTGATTTTTCTTTGTATTACTACTCGAAGCTCTAGGGAATGAGAGCATGTTATATGTGATGTGTAGTGTTAGTTTTTGATTGATTTGGTAGCATCAAACATGTGTTCTAGTATCAATTTGTGTCTAAGAAGCTAAGGAACATGAGATCTCCGAAACCTAGAAAAGGTTTCGTGAGATAAACTTGGGAAATGCCTTAATTAAATTAATTAGTCATCATTAAATATTTCCTAATTCTAACTTAGGAAAAGTGGTTAATTAAAGTGAATTAATTAAGGAGATCGACCTATTCTCTAGAGATTTCCAAAAATGACTTGGATCAAGTCTAAGATGATCTTAGTTGTTGATGAGGTTCTAATCATGTTCATTGAAGCTCTAACGAGATATTATAAAAGCAAGTCGATGGAATGGAGAAAGACACAAGAGGGGAGCGAGTTACCTTGGTAGATCGAGCTATCCAATTGCAGTGATTCAACAAGGAAGTGAGTTCGAGCTAGAGAAGGTGAGCATCAATGATTGAGGGAGAAACATAGGAGAATTTTAGAGAGTTTCTTAGCATTTTTCCAGCGCTGGAGAGGCAAGAAAAGGGAGGCCAAAATTATTTTGTAGAGAGGCTGAGTAGCTAGCGCGTGCAAACAAAAAACCTGGTGCGAGTGCAGAAAAGAGGGTTGTTTCAGTGGTTGAAGTCAGGAGATCACCAGGAAGGTAGAGCGAGTCATTTTTAGAGGCAGAGGGAGGTTGGACGACTCAGTTAGAGCTGAGTAGCAGGTCGTATGAATTTCCCAGGCTAGGCAGTGTGAATTCCAAGCAGGCCAAGTTGCCAGTGAGAGGGTTCGAGTAGGTTAGAGGGAGGTTGAATTGGTTGTAGAAGGGAGTAAATTTCTTTAGTTAATTTTGCTAGACTATTTCCGAAGGATTGCCAGTTGGGCATCAGTTGTAATTTCAAAATTGTCGCATAATAGAAATAAACCATCATTCGCTGTACTTGTTTTCCCTTAGGGGTTTTTCCGGGGACGTTAGTCCAAATTTTTTTTGTTGATTTTTATGTTTGTGCATCTATTTCTCAATTCCTGATTTTATTTTCCGCAAAATATTTTATGGTGAAGATTGCAATTGTGAATTATTCATTAATTTTCGTAAACAATTAAACTACTAACAATTAGGAGAATAATATCTAGTAATTGCAATCAAGGAATTTTCACATGGTATCAGAGCATTGAAGATCAGATCGCAAGCGCAGTGGAGAAAGATCAGTTGATCGTGTAGTTTCAAAGGGAGATCTGAAGCACAAAGTTCAGATCTATGCAGGCCAGCCAGGAAGTACAAATTGTTGGGCAAGAAAATCAATTTCCATAGGCAAAGTGCAGGAAAAGTTCGATTGGCCCAGAGCAAAATTCCAGCAGGCAGTGAATTTTCCAGGAAGCAATTTCGGTGAGCAGATCAACTAATTCGTTGAGCATATATGGGTGTAGAAGTTTTGCAGCAAGGGTTTCAGCTACAGATCTGCACATGGAAAGGAAGAGAAAATCACACTAAGAGAAATTTCCAGAATTTCTCAGAGGGTTTCCAAATCCAGTTTCCAGGAGGAGATCCACAATTTCTAGTTGTACAGGGCCCGTAGCAAGCAAAATAATTTACCAGTGCGAGTTTCCCAGACTTTCCAGTTCGAGTTGCAAAGGTTACAGTTCATGTGCTAGTTCTCGGAGAAGGACTTCCGGAAGGTAGAGCGAGTAATCTTAGTGAGCAGTTGAAAGAAATATATTAGCCGGAGAAGGACATTCGCAGGTAGATCTGCACATTCCTAAGGGAGTGTGAGGAGTAGAGGGAAGGCTGAGCAGGAAGGAGAAGGAGATTTCCAGATCCAGTCTCTAGTTTATTTGAGTGTCACGAGATGGCCGCGACAAGTCTCAAAGATTAGGATAGACTTGATGGAGCTTCTAACTTTAGTGTCTGGAAGGCCAGGACGCTATTTCTGTTGGATGAGCATGGTTTGAAGCAAGGGTACTTGGGAGCGAGAGTAGGAGCGACATTTCCAGAAGCTCCCATTTTGGGAACGATTTTTTATTTTATTTTATTTTATTTATTTATTTATTTTTATTTTTATTTATTTATTTATTTTATTTTATTTTTTATTTATTTTATTTTTTGTTTTTTATTTTATTTTATTTTATTATTATTATTTTTTTAATTATTATTTTTTTTAATTTTATTAATTAATTAATTAATTAATTAATTATTTAATTATTATTTATTTATTTTTAATTTTTATTTTATTTTATTTTTATTTTTATTTTTTATTTTTTGCGTAAAGACTATTTCTATTAAAAAAAGAGAAAGAATATGTACAAAGAGGTCAAGACCTCAGAGGGGGCAGAAGCCAGCCCTCAACCAGAGATTCTGATACATACAGATCCTTCTATCCGCCCTTCCAGGATTGAGAGACCTTGAAACATGATTTATAAGTCCCTGACAGACAAGAAAGTGAACCAGTTCTGTGTCTAACACAACAGTACTATCGCCGACTATGGCTTTGCTGATAAGCATTCTGTCATAACCGCCATATACAAAATTAAAGCAAAAACAAGGCTTGCTGAGCCATGATTTGTTACTGCTCATCAGATTATATTGGCTCGCACCGATACAAAAACAAGAACTGAAACAAGAACAGTATCCAGAGACGCATAACATAGACGCATAACATAAAATGAAACAGAGCAGAGGCAAGAATGCCAACAGTAGGCATTGAACCAGAATCATTAAACATGTTTAGGAGAGTCGGGAGCATCCTTGTCCACCTCGTTGGAAGAGGCAATCCACGTGACGGACTCATTATCTACATCTCCCGCGAGACCGCCATCTGGAGGAATTACCAAATTCAAAATGCTACCTGGAGGATGAACCGGCTCACATGCAAGCACCTCGCGCTGATAGGAGTCTGTCGGAGGTTGAGGAGCTTCAGGTACAATGCCATCTTCCTGCATATTGTCGTCGTTGAAAATGACCCCAGCCATCTCCCCTTGAAGGACACTATCATCCTGAGACTGAGATGTGGTGGTGTGGGCCGAGCTGCTGGGCTTATCCTCCTCCTCAGCAAGGATTACAGTGATGCTGGCTGACAGCACGGGCTTATTGAGCCTGCTATGGAAGGTGAAGCGAGTAGTTTGAAAGGAGTTGTGCGGGAGAGGCCTAGCATGGCCAGAAGGCAGAGAGGATGGGGAGGCAGAAGCGATAGGGACAATGTTTTGGGGAGCAGAATGAGAGGCTCGGCCTCGATTACCAATGGTGCCTCCACGGCGAGAGACTCCACGACGACGAACCATTTTCGAATTATCAGAGAGACCAGGTAAGGGAAATTGGCAGAGCCGAAGGGGAAAGGGCTGAGCGCAGGCGGACCAGGCTAGACTTAGAATCCAGGTGAGCTTCCAATCTGCCTGAACGAAACAGGGGTGCGGGAAGAATAGTGGGCGGAGGTAGAAAGAGCCGAGGGCAATTGCATAAACCAGACACCAGGCCATGGATAAATCACCGCGCATAGTCTCTCGAGCCGAGCGCGCATTGAATACCAACTGTGCGACCATTATTCTGTACCCTGTCGAATTCATATCGCATGCCATGGGATTGTGGGATCCGCGTCCGCGAGCCGGGTGCAGGGATAGCTGCTTGCGAGGAGTAAATCCTCATAAATGCTCAGCTGTGACACCCGCATCCGGGTTTGGGAATGATTTTTTATATTTTGATGCATATATGTCAACAAAAGCATGTAGAATGATGAATTAGATATAAAAAGCATACAAAACATAGATTGAACCATATAACAACAATCATCTAGAAGTTATAATCTTCATCAACCACGTCCACAAGTTAGTAACATAGTAACATACAACATATTGAGTCTCACGATTCATCAATCTTAAAGTTTCAAGCTTTCAAAATTCAATAAATAACATTTATTGTCATTGTTCACAAAAGTTGTACTTGTAAGCTAAGTGTAACCATTACAACAAATAATATCTAACATGAAATGAAATGTTATAAAATGAAATGAAATGAATCAACTTTCAACTTTCACGAAGCATCATCATTAGAGAACTTTTGAGGTATAAAATGGGCCTCCTAAGAAAAATGTACGACCAAAATAAACTTTATAAGAATTAATAAGATTCAAGATGATGATGTCAACTATGGGGGATGATTCATCATTTTTGGGGTAAACAAGTAAAAATATTAAAAAATAATAAAATAATAAGACTATTTTTTCAACTTATTTCCCTAAGTTTTTACTCAAATTTCGAGCGGGAGTACTTGATGGATGCAAAATTTAATTCCTCATCCAAGGAGTACCCATGTTGCATACTTTCGATGGACCTCGCTACACAAAAAATGAGAAATACATGAAAAAACGTGTTTACAATCACATTTTTTCATGTATTTCTTATTTTTCGTGTAGCAGGGTCCATTGAAAGTATGCAACATGAGTACTTTTTAGATGAGGAATCAAATTCTGCATCCAACGAGTGTTCTCGCTCGAAATTTGAGTAAACCCATAGCGAGATAAGTTGAAAATACGAGTTGAAAAGTAGTTTTTTCTTTTTTCCCTCTAAAATTTGATGATGTAATCTAATCTTATTTTATTATTTCTACTATTATTTTATAATTTTCTTAGAAGAGCCATTTTAGACCTCAAAGTTCCCCTAATGATTGATAATTCATTACCAATGAGTTATAATTGCCAACTTCAAACTTCAAAGTTCCAACTTAAATTGTCATATATTGTTTACAAAAAATATCATAATAAATATGAAAGAGTCAACAGTTATAAAAACTACTAGAAACTAGAAAAGACAAGTAAATCTACTATCTATTGCTAATGCTTGGGCCTCTTGCCGCCACGAGAAATGTCCAATTTTTTAGTCTTGTTGGAAAATCAGGATCTTTGTCATTAATATCACCCTCTAAGCATTAATATCCAGAGGTATCTTTGTCATTACCTCTGGATCTGTATATGGATCTTTGTCATTAATATCACCCTCTAAGCATTAACATAAGATGAAAAAACATACCATGTCAAGTCAAGATTTTGTTTGAGTGATGGGTACATTTTTGGTAGGGTCAGTTTGAAAACCAATGCCAGTAACATCAAGGTACATAGAGGGATTGGTGCTCTTGATTAAATATGAGTTCCATACCCTAATACATGACAAAATCCAATGGAAATATTGCAATCCCCCCAATCCTGAAATCTTGAAAAACTGATAAGTCTGCAGGATTTTGAATGAGATCTAAAATTCTACTTTCTCCATATGAAATCCAATGAGGTCGGAATCACTCTCAAACATCCTGAGTCATTTCATGGTAATGTTAAAAATTTAAGTAAAAGGATGAAAATGAAGATTAAGGAGAATGCCACTTTTACTTTAAGAATTTAACATTACCATGAATCACATATCAATACTAGGCAATAGGCTTGATCATTAGGCTGCCCCACTCAAAATTATTTGTCTTTCTTGAAAAAAATTGCATTTGGAATGTTACTGCAATTTTTTTTGCAAAAAAGACTAGGGAGCTCCCCTAATCGCTCCCTAAAAACCAGGGAGCGTTTTTTTTAAAGGGAGCGCGCTCCCAAAATCGCTCCCCTTTCGGGTGCGATTTTGGGAGTGCGCCCCTGACTAGCTCCTGAGTAGCTCCTGAGCAGAGTGCGAATTGGGAGTGGGTTTGTGGGGGGGGGGGGGGGGGGCGCTCCCCCGCAACCTTGGTTTGAAGAACTTTGTGACAACAATTATAATTGAACCGATAGATCCTATCCAGTGTTTTGGCTATAAGAAGGATATGGCCAAAGCTAAGAGGATGGTCCTAAACGGGGTTCAAGATCATATCATTCCACATATTGCAGAGAAGCATACGATAAAGGACATGGGGGAGGCCATTGTGAAGCTATACCAGGATCTATCAAAAAATCGTCAAATGATTCTTAAGATGCAGAAGGGTGAAGGTGTTACTTCATATCTCACTAGGCTTCCAAACGTCTGTGATGAGCTTACAGCTGTTGGAGAGAAACATGATGACAAAGAATTTGTGCAAGTTGCTATAAACGGTTTTTTTAAAGAATGGGCAACTTGTTCGGGGAATTACTAGACGAGATAAAATGCTAGATTGGGAACACCTGTGGAGTGACTTCACACAAGAGGAGCTAAGGGTCAGTCTTGTCGAGGGTACTACCAAAAACAATATTAGAGGGCTGAAGGTTGAGAAGGAAGAGGAGAATGTAGCCCTTGCGAGTAAGGGAAAGACGAAGAAAGGTCCTAGCCAGGGACACAACTCAAAAGGAGGTGAAAAGAATAAAAATGCCCTGTCGAAGGTCAAATGCTTTGGATGTGGTTAGTTTGTTCACTACATCACTCAGTGTCCCAAGAGAAAGAAAGACAAGAAGGGGAAAAAATAGACAACAACTTCGGCATAGATAGATGAGTTGATCTCCAGGTTGGAGGAGTTTGCAATAATAATGGCTATACCTCCAGATGGAGGAGGATCATGAGGCTTCAGAAATGCAGGATAGGGCAGGATTCGAGGTAACACAACATCAGACATGTGTTTCCTCATGGATCATTACTTTGTCTATGGGGCCCACAATATTTAGTAACAGGAGGATCGAGATGTTAGCAAGGTGCAGTCAGATCCTGAATAGACAGAGCAAAGCTAGTTGTAGTGAGAGACTAAAGGGACAGTTGCACAAGCTAGTTGCAAGGACAATGGATCAGTGCTCAGCCGCAGTAGTTGCAACAGAAGCAACATGAGATCAGATGCAACACAAGCAATGTTGGTAGTAGTGCAGGGAGGCACAATGCAGTGTCAGCAAAAACACAAATGTATAGTGGTTTAGCTACAAGGTTAGCAGGTGAATCAGAGTATGTGCAAGAACTTGGTGGATAGTGACAATATGTTGCTGATGTCAGACACCAACATTGTGGTATGACTACAAAGGAGAGAACACCTTCCTCGCTAAGAGGGAGTGTTAGTTTTTGATTGATTTGGTAGCATTGGATAGGGGTTCTAGTCTCGATTCATGTCTAAGAGGCTAATGAACATGAGATCTCTAAAACCCAGAAAAGGTTTCATGAGATAAGCTTGCAAAATGCCTTAATTAAATTAATTAGCTATCATTTAAATATTTCCTAAGTCTAACTTAGGAAAAATGGTTAATTAAAGTGAATTAATTAAGGAGATCGACTTATGCTCTAAAGACTTCCAGAAAATAACTTGGATCAAGTCTAAGATGATCTTAGCCATTGATGAGGATCTAATCATGGTCATTGAAGCTCCAACAAGAGATTATAAGAGCAAGTCGATGGGATGGAGAAAGACACAAGAGGGGAGCGAGTTACCTTGGCAGATTGAGCTATCTAGTTGCAATGATTCAACAAGGAAGAGAGTTCGAGCCAGAGAAGGAGAGCATCAGTGATTGAGGGAGAAACAGAGGAGAATTCCAGAGAGTTTCCCAACAGTTTTCCAGTGCCAGAGAGGCAGGAAAAGGGAGGCCAAAATGATTTTGCAGAGAGGCCGAGTAGCCAGAAAACGCAATGCGAGTGCAGGAAAGAGGGTCGTTTTAGTTGCTGAAGGCTGAGAGATCACCCAGAAGGTAGAGCGAGTCAATTCTAGAGGCAGAGGGAGCCTGGAAAATCAGTTAGAGCTGAGTAGCAGGTCGTACGAATTTCCTATACAAGCAGTGTGAATTTCAGGCAGGCTGAATTGCCAGTGAGAGGGTTCAAGCAGGCTAGAGGGAGGCCGAATTGGTTGTATAAGGGAGAAAATTTCCCCAGTTAATTTTGCCAGATTATTTCCAGAGCATTGGCAATTGGGCATTTAGTTGTAATTTCAAAATTGCTGCATAATAAAAATAAACCCTCATTTGTGTGCACTAGTTTTTCCTTCAGGTTTTTTCGGGGATGTTAGTCCAAAAATTATTGTGTTGATTTTTACGTGTGTGCATCTATTTCTCAGTTCTTAATTTTATTTTTCGTAGCATATTTTATGGTGAAAATTGCAATTGTGAATTATTCGTTAATTGTTGTAAACAATTAAACTACTAATGGTTAGGAGAATAATATCCAGTAATTGCAATCAAGGAATTTTCACATGTAGCAGTGGTTTACCTCATTAAAGGTGGGGCAGTTAATCGCCCACCAGGGGTTGGGACATGCATGGTTCCTTTTATGATGCAATGGGGCAACACTTCCCCTAAGAACTAGGTGATGGCCATAATAATAAGGGGTAGAGCTCATGCTTGCCTTTTTCCCACGTGCTAACATTAATTTCCCGACCATCTTTTGCCTTTTATAATTTTCTTTTGTTTCTTGCTTGTGGCCATGATATGCTTTTTATTTTCTTTTATTTGCATCAACCATTGGGGCAATGTTTCCTGGCCTGACCTAGATATGTGGACAAGGGGAGGGGGTGTGCTAGAACCCAATGGACCCATGGTCATGTGGACCCAGAGAAGGAAGGTGGAGTATAGGGCTCGTATTGTACGAAGGGGAAGTGAAGTATATGGAATGGGAAAATGGGACCATACTATCTGAATCGGGATTTGCCAAGTAGTGCCCTTCCTAAAGCCATGGGCCATTAGGGGAGGTCCCACTAGACTAGGATTGAAGATTAACCCCCCATTTAAGGTGAGGGAACAAATCCACGGTTAAAACCCTTCCTTTTTTAACATCACCCAATAATCCATGCCAAATGCCTGAATGGAAAACAAGTATAACCACCCGATTGCACAATGAATAACATACCTTTTGGGTCGGGTTCCCACCTTCTAACATGTGATCTTGACAAATGGGTGAGGAAACATAAAACTAATGCAGGTGGTAGAGATAAAGTGGCACATCACATTGGCTACAAGGTTATCTGGGGCTGTTGGCTACTGACTAGAAGAAGATGATTAGGAGAAATGCTCTCCTAGGGGTACCCATTTTTGGCAGGTAACATAGCTAACATGCCAATTGCGGGAACACATTACAAACTGTTTATCCTAACTCAATTTCTTTCAGCTGAGAGGTCTTTGATTAGGTATTGAAGATATAATCTGCTATACATGCATGTGGGATAGAAACCATTTGGAGTCTGGACATTGTAGATTGTCCTGAGGAGATGGTAGCAATGAAGGTATGTTGTGGCCATAGTATTACCCGTGTCCATCTCTATGATAGTTTTGGGGTGGTTGTGACAGAGTAATAGCTGGAACTAGAAAGGTATTTGCTTGTTGTACATCAACGTCACCATCGACTTCCCTCGCCTCTTGGATGTGATGAAATGGAACTTGAAGGGAGGGAGCTTCCATGTTTAGCTTATAGATGCTTTCAAAACCCTTGAAAAAGATAGTATCGACATGATTTTTATCCCTAGCAACATGCAACTCAGCTTCATTAGGTCCTTTTGTGTGGGGGTTCGAATTAGCAGTCATGGTGAGGGTTCATTGATCTCCCAAATAAACCCCTTCAAGGGCTGCTTAATGGAGGATAAAACTAGGAGATATGAGTGGGATAGCCATTGTAGGAAAAGAAATCGAGCCAAAAAGCATTTCCTGTATGTTGTAAAGCTAGAGCCAACTGTATTTGATGAAGCACAAAAAGGTAAAATTTTTCTGTCAAGGCATTGATCAGGCCATGAGTTTGGTTGGGTCTGTTTCAACTACATCTTTTCTGAGGGTCGTGAAGCCCACTGTTTTATATATATATATATATATTTTATTATTTGGGCTCTCCTCCATTAAACCATTAGGCTTAACCATTAAACCAAGTCTACAAGGAGTAAGATGGAGACCATGTCAAAGTAACTCGGGGAATGAAATTTTCTAAGGGGAATCAATCACTATGGTAGGGCCTCATGATTGATTATCATTTTATATGATGACAAGGCCATTTTTTTTCGTATTTTTTAATATTCAATATTTTAATTAATTTTTCAGTTTTTGTAACTTATGCTAGATTTAGTCATCTTACACTAGGTCCAAGGTCCTTTCATGCAAATAATATTAAATTATTGTAAAGAAGTTAAAACCTCCTCCTATAAGGAGCGGTACTTCCTCATATTGAATCATGGTTGGAGAGGGAGTTTCCTCTTCGTAGGGACAATAGTTTCTTTTTGGTTTATTGGTGTTTCAGGTTGATTCTTCTATGCCTTTTGTTCTTAGTTCTTGCCTATAAATTGTGCTTTAAAAGATTAATTTTATTGGTATAATTTGTTGATCACTATACTACTCTATTGATCCATTTGAAGGACATATGGTCATTTGGAAGGGGAGTTCTAGGCTCTAGGGTCTTCATCTCGCCCTTGGTTTTGATAAGGAAGACATAATATTGTGTTGGAAAAGCCCTCTAGAGGGAATCATCATCCTTTGTGTGGGATACTGGTGGCACTGTGGGTATAGTGGTTGGGGCAATTCGAATGAGTAGGTCCTCCTTGTGGTGCCAAATCCCTTGTGGGTTAGTCTAGATTGGGATAGTGAGTGGGATAGTTTCACCCCAATCTCCTCACCTATCCAGTCTTAAAGGAAGGACTGACAAAGAGAGGGTTGTGATTGCAACCCCACTTATTTCACTTGAATATTGGCACTAGTCTTTGTATCCTTCCATCATCAATATTTCCTAGTTTTTTGTTTAAAAGGCATTTCAATCACTAGGGTTACTTTTGATATTACCTTGCTCTATATTGTTTAAGACCTAGTGATCTATAGGGGAGCCCCCATTGAAGCCAAAGCATAACCAATCTAAAGAGGTAAGGTAGGTCGCTAAGGTGACAATGGGTGATCTACCCGAGTTCCACTTGGATTGTATGGTGTGGGTTGGAACTTTCATACCTTTAACACACAATTCACAGTGGTAAGAGGTCTCTTAAATCTGTGCTCATGTTCCGAGGGTTAAGTTTGGACTAGCAAATATGAAGTCAATGTGACTCGCAGGTCATCTATATTAAAGCTCAAATCCTCTTTAAGATCTCACCATGATTATCCTACAATAAAAAGTGTGTCACCAACACTTTTTGTTAGTATCTACAGCCAATTCAGTGACAATATTGTCTTTTCATGTTTTCCATGATATTATAAAGTCCAATGATTAAGTTTTGTAAAGGAGAAATAAATAATATTAATGTCCACCAATGACTGAAATAGGTCATTGGGACTCAGGATTACAAGAAGTAATAATGGCAAGATAAATAGTGCCTAGAATACCTACTCCTAAAATTAAAACACAAATAAGATAGCAACAAATATATGTTTTGTTTCTATATTTTCTTCTACATTTGAAAAGGTGTGTGTTGAGTAGTCTAATTGTTTAACTAATGTCTGATAATTCGATTTTGTTCTATTTCTCATGTCATTTCCTATGAGAAACATATCTTGTAGTTGTGTATCTTAAGTAACGATGGATAGTAGTTAGAGGGATTTTTGTAGTATTATAAAGGTTTCCATTTTTACTCTATTAGAGTGGTAGTTGTATTTTGAATAAAATGCTTCCACATAACTATTAATATAAAAATATCTACAGGGTATTTTATAGAAAATATGGGCTACGAAAGCCATCACCATGACCAAAAAATAAGAAGCCTGAACTGAAAAAAATTTACCGGTTACTTGGGCTACACCAAGATTTAGTAATGTTCATGCCCATTGAGCTTACAAGCCATAGGGAACATAAATTAAAGGTCCAAAAATCAAGGCTAGTTTGCCATCATAAAGCCTTTCTAATTGTTGGGGTTTGGCCCGTAGCCTTCAATGCTAGGCCCCCTAGTTGGAGGTGACTAATGTCCTATCCATCATTCTGTTGCTCAATGGCTTCTCCCCTTCTAAGATGGTGAGTGGTAGAATATAAGATGCAATAAAAGATAATTTTATTAATTTAAAAGTGACCACAAAAGTAGGTCAACCTAGCTATTAGAGAAATTTTGAGGTCTAAAATGGGCCTCCCAAGGAATATTATAAATAATAGTGGAAATAATAAAATAAGATTAGATTACATCATCAAATTTTAAAGGAAAAAATGAAAAACTACTTTTTCAACTTATCTCCCTAAGGTTTTATTCAAATTTTGAGCGAGAGCACTCGTTGGATGCAAAATTTAATTTCCTCATCCAAGGAGTACCCATGTTGCATACTTTCAATGGACCCTGCTACACTAAAAATGAGAAATGTATGAAAAAATGTGATTTAATTCCTCATTCAAGGCGTTTTTTCATATATTTCTCATTTTTCGTGTAGCAGGGTCCATCGAAAGTATGTAACATGGGTACTCCTTAGATGAAGAATTAAATTTCACATCCAACGGGTGCTCCAGCTCAAAATTTGAGTACAACCATAGGGAGATAAGTTGAAAATACGAGTTGAAAAAATAATTTTTTTATTTTTTAATCTTTTTACTTTTTTACTCCAAAAATGTTGAATCATCCCCCACGGTTGAAATCATCATCTTGAATCCTATTGGTTCTTGTAAATTTGATTTTGGTTGTACATTTTTATTTTGAGGCCCATTTTAGACCTCAAAATTTCTCTAATGTAAAATTGACATTGTGATCTTCGAGAAAATTTATCATCATTTGACCGAGGAGGATGCTAGCTGTGGAGCTCCTTGTGTTCACTCAACATGGTCAACCTTGTGTTGGGAGCACCCTTCAGCCTTGCAAGACTGGCCTGAGTGAGGAGTTTGGATTCCTAGGGGAAATTAGCTTATGTACATGGAGTACCCCCTCGAACAAACTCAAGGAATTAGTGTATTGTGTTAGATCTAGGTCCAACTTGCTAACCTGGACTTGAATCTGCAATTGAAGGTTGGAAACTTGACATAGATTAGAGCACCACCATACCAAAGAAATTTGCTGCAATTTTGAGCATTTATAAGTAAACATTTTCAGCTTTTTTCCATATGAGATGTAAGAGTTCAATGACCCAAGGGATTTGATGAACTAACAGGGCAGACTTCCAGAAAATGGTGGTAGGGAGCAATGGAGGGGTACCCTACAAGGAAATCACTAGCCCAAGTGACAACAATAAGGTAATAAGTTAATAACCCACTGTCACTATAGCTATTACCCACTCTTTATGGATTTTCACCAATGGGAGGAGTCTCAGTATAAGGTCACCTACAAGAGATATATTAGGTTTTGGATGTTGAAGGTGACAAAGTAGCCCACTTAGGGATGGCTTGGCTTAAGAATGAGGTTCATACTATGAGAAAAGGAAATTCGCATCCCAAGTAGAGGTCAAATTGAGGCAACACAAGACCTAGGGTTTGATTGATATGTTGTGAGTTGGGATGACCTAAGGTCAAGATGCCGAAAAAAGGGTTTCCAATAATGAGTATCAACAAGTTAAAGGAACATGAAACCTTCAACAAGCCCTCAAGTTTAACCTTAAGTTAAACTAGTGTTTTATGAATATCTTAGGGCAAATAACTAAGGCAAGAGAAATTATGGATGAAAATGGAAAGAATGGCCACCAACGGGAATGATTTTGAGACAACTATTACAACCCTTGATGTTGAGACCTTCCAAAACCCAAAATTCTTCTTCCTAACAAATTCGCATTAAGCCCTAATTGGGTTGCTTGGCCTTGGCCCTTAAGAGGGCCGAATTAGGAAAAGTGAGAAATTCAAATTTGTGGATAAAATATGGCTTGATCCCCAACTAGACAAGGCCAATGCCTAGTCCCAGGTCGATGGAGTTTACGGATTCTTAAGATAAGCTATAACTTGCAAAGGGGTAAGGATGTTTGATGCCCTAGCACAAACCCTAACTAATGCCTTTATGATGTATCAAGGTCACTTTGTAGAGCTATAATCATGATGCACCAAGGGGATTTCCATTCACGTATCAAACATGAATAATGCATATAATAATGAGACCTAGTTTCTATGCAATTGATTTTCAACAAATTTGGGCACAATAGAAAAACCCCAAATCATCAATTTATTCCATACAATAGACATAAAATAAAATAAAAATCAATAAACGAGGTCACTTACAAGACAATATGCATGAAAAATCCTTTATTAGTCCATGACAACTTCTCCAAAGTCTAGCGAATAGCTCTAATGAATAAGAACAATCCAATAGATCACATCTTCACCAAGAAACAAGAGGTCGAAATCTCTCTAAGGAGGGTTGAAATAGTCCAAGAGATGATGATGAATTCCAAATGATCCTCTCCTCTATTTATATTAGGATGAGTTATAATTTTAGCGTAAAAGCCCCTAAATACAAAGTAAATCACAATAATGCCTTGGGTTACTAGCCAACCCACTAGCTTTAGACCAAAAGTGAAAAACAAGCCCACATGTGTGAGTCGTTATCCCTCTAGGGCTGACATCATGCATGATAAGAGCTCCAAATGTCAGGTGTTGAGGCTATTAAGTGCCAAGTGTGATGTAGAAGCTTCTAAAAATCACAAATTGAGGGTTGGACCTCAAATTTCCATCAATGTCCCTCTCTGGTCCCCAAAGCTAATTAGGGCACCATAAAGTGGTCTCTTGGGTCTCCAACTGCTCACAATGTTCATCTTTGCTCTAATGTTGAGGGCTTTCTAGGTGCTACTACCCCTCCCAATTCTCTTAAGCTGAGACCATCGTCATCTGGGCGCTGGATCAGTTGCCATCCCTCATATGATGCTAAGGTCGGCTTGGGGACATGTTGGGTCCAGATGTATCATCCTCAAGAATCGTCAAATGTAGTGCAAAGTGGTAGAACATTCTGGGTGCAAGAGGTGCCCAGAGTCATATGTGATGTGCTACTACTGCTTAGAGGCCCAAGGCTCTCAACGGTTTACCTGTGGGTGCTAATATACTTCTTTGATGGCTTGGGTACTTGTAGGTAAGGTGCCCAGGAGGTGGGTTGTGGAACCACAACATAGATTGTAGTGAAAGTAACCAGTCATCGGGAACAATAATTGTTATTGAATCTAAGTGCACCAAGCTTGAATGTAATGGGCTATTTTAACACTTCAAATAGGGATTCTGTTCCAAAATCAGGGCCTTGAGCTCGAAATGATGTATCCTCCCTAGGTAGGAGTGGCGAAAAGACAACCCTGTTAGGTGTTTCCACCCCCTAAGGGGAAATAAGATTTCCTCAGTCCACCCTTCAATTGATAGGTGTTGGTGAATAATAATGATGGTAGGAGGGGGAGAAGACTTCATGGCCAAGTTGCATGGTCAAAGGGACCAACATGATGGGGATTCACATCCTAAGTGTATAGATGTGAGGAGGGAGCAATCGTGGATGCATGAGTTACCAACTCGACCTTTGTTTTTCCACCCCTTTTCTCTGTATTATTGCTTGTAGCTCAAAGGGTTAGAGCTTGCTTTCAATGATGTATTGCAATTGTATTACCCCTTAAGGATGATTCATTTCATTGCTCATCGAGGTTGGGACATGCAAGGGTTCCTTTTATGATGCAATGACAACATGTGCTCTGGAAATGGGTGATGGCCATAAAGAGTGAGGTAGAGCTCATGCTAGGCTTGTGCCCATGAGCTAATTTGTATGTCCCGACCATCTTCTGCATTTTGATATTATTTCTTTGATTTTGTTTTGTGGCCATGATATGCTCTTTCTTTTTCTGCATCAACCTCCCAGGGCACAGTTCCAGGCCCTACCCAAGTATGAGGATTTATGGATGCCAAATCCTAGAGAACCAATGGTTAGTTGAACCTGAAGAGTGGATCTGAGATAAGGGATTGTAATGTATGATGGAAAGTGGTAAGTATGGAATAGGGATAGATGGAACTATGCTATCTGAATTAGGGCTTCCCAAGTACTGCCCCTCCTATACCCATTAGGCCATTAGGGGAGGTCCCATTAGACTAAGATCGAAGATTAACCCCCGATTTAAGGTGAGGGAACAAGATCATAGTCAAAACCCCTCTTTCTTTTAGGTCACCACATAATCTATATCAAAGGCCCAAATACAAACAAGCATAAGCACCCAGTCGCAAAATGATTAATGTACCTTTTGATTGGAAGCCCACCTTTGTCCATGTGCTCTTGTAAGATGGGTTAGAAGCATATGAATGATGTAGGTGGCAGAGATATAATGACATGTCATTAACTAGTGGTGGTTGTTAGGGGCTACATGGTTGGTCGACTGGATGTGAAAATAATAAGAGAAAAGTTTTCTCCTATAGGGTTACCCATTTTGGTGGCTAAAAGTGGCTCCAATTGGGACATGAGCTTGTGAAATTTCCTTAATTGCAGTTACTAGAAATTATTCTCTGTCTCATGTAGATTATTTTTCTTCAGAAATTAATTACGACAGATAACGAATAAAATCACTATTGCAATATTCACCAATAATAATAGGAACTGAGAAAATAATGCACACACAGAAAATTTAGACACTGATATTTTTGGACAATGTGCTTGGAAAAACCCCAATGTGGGGAAAACTAGTTTCCAGTGTTGAAAATATCGGTATCGGCAAAATATCGGCGAGGGTCCAGAAAATATCTTATCGGCAATATCGGCGAAAATATCGGCAAATATCGGCAAGCATAAAAAATATTTTTTTCAAATTTTTAAATATAGTCGATATTTTGCCGATATTTTCAAAATATCGCGATATTTTGAAAATATCGCGATATTATGAAAATATCGCGATATTTTCTCGGCGATATATCGTTTTGCCGAAAATATCGCGATATTTTCGAATATCGCCGATATATCACCGATATTATCAACAGTGGTTTATACTATTAATAAATCTTCAACAATTGAGAATTACAACAACTGCTTGCCTCTCATTGGCAAAGCTATGGAAAATATTTCTCTCCACTCCTACTGGAAAAATCGAATTGGGGAAACAAAAGCCTCCCTTTGCAAATCTACATGGCCTCTCCTAGGCTATTCGCATCTCCTCCAAAAAATTGCACTCGCAGATTGAAGAGTATGAACTGGCCACCTAGAAACTCGCACTACCTTTGGGAAAATTAATCTCATGTATAATCATTCCTCCAACAACTTGATAAAGACACTTGCTACCTTTGGAAATATATCCAGCAACTAGGAACTGAATCAAGTCTCTGGCTTCTCGCACTCGCTAAACTGGCTACATGCACTACTTGATTCAACCTTCTCTCTGCAAAATAATTCAACCTCCTTTCTCTTCTTAGAATACTAGAATCTCGGTGAAGAATTTCTTCGGAAATTCTCTCAATTTATTTGTTGAAACCCCGTTGTTGATATCCTCCACACTATCACTGTGTCCTTGATGTCACTGCAACTCTGTGTCTCAGATGTGATCTCCATGTGCCTCATTGATTTGCTCTTATAATCTCTCGTTGACGAATCAACGACGACGATCTAACTGCAATTGATGGCTAAGATCATATTGACCCCTTCTCATAACTTTTCTTGAAGTCACTAGAGCAAAATCGATTTGTATCAATTAATCTTATTTAATTAACCACTTTTCCTAAGTTAGACTTAGGAAAATAATTAAAAACCAACGAATTAATATAATTAATACATTTTCCTTAGAAACTTTTGTTGGGCCTTGAAGATAATTATCCTCATGTGTTCCTTAGCCCCATAGACACCAATAGAGACTAGAACACTTGCCCGAGCTACAAAAACTAACATAGCTCACTATAGAGTGCATGTTCCATATGCTCAAACGAGAAGTTCATGAGAAATCCAACATTGATGGGCTTGTAGACCTGTAACCTGCACATTGCTATAAACTTGGTTGGGAGTATGTGCACTAGGCGTAGGGTATCACCCATGTTTTATATGAAAGTATAAATCCACATAGAAAATAAAATATATTATAAATGCAATCTAATCTATATGAAACATGATATGAATGGTATTAGAATGCTCACACAATATGCAATGCAACTACACTACTATGCATGATATGTGAATTTTAGTTTCCATCAAATAAGGTGAGGCGACTCCCTTTCAGTGGAGAAGGTAAAAGTTCACCATCAAGTTTGGCAATGTAGAAGTAACCTACACCTACTTTTCCATGGATCTTGACAGGAATAAGGTCTTTATCAACCAAAATGAGATCGTCTACTCGGTAGTCTCTTTTTTTTTGGACTCATTGCTTCATAAGAATAGTTGGTCGTGATTTTGGCTTCTTAATGTGGCAAAATTCTTGAGAAGCATGAGGCTTGATCGGTTTTGGAGGTCCATTGGGAGGCATTTGATTCATGGTCTCATGGCTATTATGGGAACATAATGGGAAGGGATCAATGTCTTCCACATGATTAGGCAATTGGGGCTCCCTATAGAGGACAAACGGGGTCCCATCAAGCTCAGGAATGGTGGCGTATGATAGATCCATTTGTAATTGTCCACTATTTGAAGCACACCATTTCCTTGATAACAACATTCCCCATGCAACAGGCACATCAATGTCAACCATATCAATTAATACAAAAATATCTTTGTTGACTGCTAGAGATACCTTTAGATATTTAATAAGGCCATGGATAGGGATAGATCTAGAATCAAAACCACACACATTCTTATCTGGCCTAGTGATGTTCATTTCCAATTCGTGCATAACTTTCAATGGCATGACATTAGCGGAACCCCCTGAATCAAGCATGCAATTATGAATTATAAGATTATTAATCACTAGGGACAATAAGAATGGATCATGATCGCCATTTTTCTTGTTAAAATGCATGTTTTGTAATATAACAGGAGGATCATGAAGTTCATCTTCAAAACCTAAAGCCTTTTTGATTTGCCTCCTATGAGGAGGAATTTTAGCCATCTCTTTAAGGGGGACTTGCACATTAACCTTAGCCAAAACATTACCCATGTCAACATCTAACTCAATTTCATCATTCTTGGGTTTTGACTTTGATTTACCTTGAGGATTATCCTTCCCTTGAGATGGATTTACAGAACTATAACTTCCTTGGGATTGGTCATTATTCCTTCTAGAGTATGAATACCTTTGCATCTTCCACTATTTTCCATAGCTAGCACATGTTTGACTTGGTTAGCATCAATTTGGGTTTGGCTAGGCTTTGGGTGGAAGTAAGTATCCCCAAGCAAGATATTGAAAGGATGAGTCTCATTTACTACATTCAAATGCTCAGGATTTTCCTCCTCTTCTTCTTGCTCATAAGGACTATCCTCTTAAGGGTCCTCAGAAGATTGATACCAAGGTGACCCTCCTTGTCCAACCAAGTTGGTTGGGGCAAGAGTGTTTGGAACATTTTGTTGCATGGCACAATCTCCATCGATGTTCTTTCTAGGGAAGGATTTGTCCTTGTTAAATTGGTTCTTAGGAGGAAAATTGGACCTAGACCCTCGCTCCTTTTCTATCACCGCCATTCTATTCATCAGTCTTTTGACCCTAAATGATTTCAGTGGTGAACTTATCAAACTTTTGGGCAAAGGCTTGCATAATGGGGTCACCTTGAGAACTGGGCTTAGGCTTGGATTTAACTTTGACCCCGGGGTAGTTGGACATGTCAATTCGAGCAACATTTAGATTTTGTTCAACCTCAATAACAATCTTCTTTGCATCAACTAAGTTTGTGGGGTTCTTATCTTTGAAAGCAAAGGTTAAATGTCCAAGACAAGCTTTGTGTAAACACCCCTCCCACATTTACCCAGTTTCATCGGCTTGCCAGGGTAAACTTCAGATGGAGAACTACTATGACTTGACTCGACCTCCTGGACCCAATTAAGGAAGTGGGGTCGACTAATGATGAAAAAGTAACAACAACACATCCTATAGGAGCTACAGGTCACTCAGAGGCTAAACAACCACCTTGGGTGGCCAAACCCTGAGCTAGACCTCTATTTCTCAGCCTTGGGTCTTCAACCGCACCCACAACAAGGCATCCATGCGGTTCAGAGCCTCCAATTGCATGCACAACACTGCATCCATGTAGTTGCAACCCAACTTCTCTAGTTTAGAGGGTGCGGTCCCAGATTCTGAGCTTAAATTCTAGGTCAGCCTCCATACCACTGCTCAGAACTCAGTGAGACTTTTCAGAATGATAAATGACATCAAGACAAATCCATTCATACAAAACTTGATCAAAGACTTGAACTAATCAGGCCTAACCATGATAGTCATTTCGTCAAACATATGTCGAACATGTAATCTACATGTTATGAATGCATGAACATAGGGGTCTGAAACTAATTTGAGAATCACCAAGAAGGTCTAATGTCCTCTCATAATAGTTGTAATAACATTTGTTAGCTCATGCATTCATTAACCATTTATCAAATAATCCAAATATGTCAAGAGCCATAGACAATAGACATCATATAACTAACAAATGAACAACATATAAACCATGATAGAACAACCAACAAATCCACATAACCTCAAGTACAAGTACTCATAATACAATAGGAAAAGAGCTCTTATTAACATATGCAAAAGCCAACCAAGTTAGGGACTTCCATGTACCACCTGACCATAGATTGAGATGAACCAAATCTCTCTTTCAGCCAATCACCCCCGCGCCATATTCCAAGCATGAATGTGGGATCTCATGGAATAAACCAAACAAAACTAATCCAGGGCTTCCAGAGGCCAAACCACTTCAACCCTCAACTAGTGATTCCACCTCACGACCAGACATCACTAACACCAACCAGATCGGTCTCTACCCAGTGGTCCAGGGCTCCGAGAACTAGTAACCCAACCCACCACCTTTGAGGGCTCCAGAGCGTTTTTCCAACCTAGGCTCTAGGACTAGTAACTCAACCCAAGCTATTCCAGGGCTCCAAAGTGTTTGTTCCAACCCACAACCATAAGGAATTATGAGAGTGAATCAGAAAACAAACATATGGAAAACCGACAACACCATGGCTATCCACGAAATGGCAAAGCAACGCTAAAAACCATTGTCAATCTAAGAAATCCTCCATGCCAATGACATATCATAACCAAAAGCCACATGCATACACCGTGCATGCCAAAACTAGCAAGGAAATCATACATGCAACTTGATACTTGCAAGGCAATCCCGCTTACCCCTTGCGCTTTCTTGCTTTTCCTTGCCTTCTTTCCCCAAATCCAATGTATTCTAGAGTGCTCCAAGAAAACTCTAAGTGTGCAAGAGTATGAGAGAGAGAGTAGATTAGATCTCCAAACTAAAACTTACAAAAGGTTGTGAACTGATCCTTAGAAACCTTTTTATCATTGAGACCTCTATTTTCTTCATTTTCCTCTATTTTTCCTTAATTTTTCTCACATGCAATTTTGTGACTTTTCATCTCCCTTTTTTCCTATTTTCCTTTATTTTATAAATAAAATGTCAATTATTGCCACTTTGCCTTTTCCAATTTCCATAGCCATTAATTAATCACAAGTGATCCCCATCACTATGTTTTTCCCAACATTCAACTTGGAATACATGTCCCATGACCTTGGTCTTATTTTTGCCTTTATTAAATTTATTACATGAACTTTTAACCTGAGGCTTATACAGACCCCTCCCCCTTAGGGGAACACCGTCCTCGGTGTTCTATGACACCTATGACCAACAAGACTGTTGAAAACCAAAACATATTGCCCATGGAGATTTATAACTTAGCTCGATGCAGTATTTACAATGAACATCCAGCTGAAAAGAAAAATCAACATAACAAACATGACAACATGACAACCATACTGCTTATTGGAGCTTTATAACACAACTCATTGTGGTATTTACAATAACAACCATACATAAATATTTATACATATATCAAAACTCCTTTCCTTCAACCGACAAACAATGAAGGATACATAGCCTGCATCTGATAACTCATCTCCCATGTAGCTTCATTGGGCTCAAAGTGCTTCCATTGCACTTTAACTTGCTCGATTGCTCAATTCCAGACCATGAGCATCTTTCGTTGCAAAATGCACTGAGGTTCTGGCTGATATTCTTCTTCTGGTTCCACTTCTAGCAATGACACGTACATGGAAACTGTCCAGTGCAAGTTGGGAGGCCACTGGTCCAATCCTCTCAAGTATCTCGAAAGGCCCACAATACCGAGGTGCCATCTTGGCACATGATCCAATCCTCAAGGAGCTCTTCTTGGGTTTGATGCACAAGTACACATGTTCCCCAACCTGAAACTCCTTAAATTCCCTATGCTGATTTGCATAAATCTTCTGCATGCCTTGTGTTGCCTTTAGATTCTTCTTGATACCCTGCATTTCCCATTCCATCTTTTCCAACATATCCAATCCAATCAATACCCGTTCACTGGATCACTCCAACTGATAGGAATATTACAACTCTACCCATGAAGTGCCTCAAACAAACTCATCCTTTGTGACTCCTGATACCCATTGTTGTAAGCAAACTCAACCAGTGGAAGATACTGTTCCCACTTCTGCTGCTGATGCATGACATTCATCCTCAGCATGTCCTCAAGAATCCTGTTGACCCTCTTTGTTTGTCCATTTGTCTGCGGATGATAGGCTGTACTGAAGTCCAACTATGTACCCAAACCTGCAAATAACTCTTTCCAAAAACTGGAAGTGAACTTGACATCTTTGTTTGACACAATCTTCCTAGGAATACCATGCAACCTCATTATCTCCCTGATGAAGACCTGTGCTACCTCACTAGCTGAATTCGTAGACTTCACTGGAATGAAGTGCGTTACCTTTGTCAACCTGTCCACCACAACCATAATGGAATCTTGCTGTCTAGATGTCCTCGACAAACCTATAATGAAGTCCATGGAAATGACCTCCCATTTCCACTCTGGAATCAGAATCGGCTGCAATAAACCACCTGGATGCTTACACTCTGATTTTACCTGTTGACAATCCAAACATCTCGCAACAAACTCAACCACCTCTTTCTTCAAGTTCGACCAATGGTAGAACTTCTTAACCGCTCTCAATGTCTTCTAATATCTCGAGCCTGAATACGACTTAACATGAAATTCCCTCAAGATAAGCTTCTTGAAGTCACTGTTGTCCGACACATAGATCTTGTCCCTAAATCTCACCAAACTAGCTGACATGAGATGATAATCCACATCCTGCTCACCTGTACCCTACTGTTGTAACCTATGCCTAAGTCGCTGGTACCTATCATCCTATTGTCCTTCCTGCAAGATTTGATCTTATAAATCTGTCCCATATGAACTCATAGTTGCAATGTGATTTACCTACAATCTTTTGCTAGAGAATCTGCAACTTTGTTCTATTTACCCTTAATGTACTTGATCTCGAAATCAAACTCACTGAGTGTAGCTAACCACCTAACTTGCTTGACATTCAGATTCGGTTGGTCAAACAAGTACCTCAACCCACTGTGATCATTCATCAAAATAAACCTCCTGCTAAGAAGATAGTGTCTCCACATTTTCAATATATGAATGATTGCTGCCAACTCAAGATCATGCATCATATAATTCTACTCGTGCTCATTCAGTTTCCTTGACTCGTAGCATACCACCTGCCCTTCCTGCATCAAAACCCCACCAAGTCCTCTCTTGCAAGCATATGTACACACCACAAACTCTTTATCTGAATCTGCAATCTTTAGAACTAGAGCGTTTGTAAGCAACTGCTTCAACTTCTCAAAACTTGTTGCAAACTCCTCTGTCCATTCCAATTTCTTTCCTTTCCTTTGCAATGATGTAATAGGATAGACAATCGTGAGAAGTTCCTGATGAATCTCCTGTAGTAACCTGCTAGTCCCATGAATGATCTTACCTCATCCACATTCCTAGGATTCACCCGTTCCATGATAGCTTTGATTTTTTTCAGGTCCACTGCTATACCTTCCTTGGAAACCGCATACCCCACATAATGAACTTGTCTGAAAGAAACTGCACTTACTAAGTTTGGCATACAATTGATGCTCTCTCAACAATCTTAACACTTCTGCCAAATGTTCTGCATGCACTTCTTCATTCTTAGAATATATCAATATGTCATCAATGAATACTATCACAAACGTGTCCAAATAAGGATGCAACACACTATTCATCAAACACATGAAAGTGGCTGGAGCATTAGTCAAACAAAAAAGAACCACGACAAACTCATAATGCCCATACCTGGTCCAAAAAACAGTCTTGTAGATATCTTCTTCTTTGATGTGTACCTAATGATATCATGATTTCAGATCAATCTTTGAGAACACTGTTGCTCCCTTCAATTGATCAAATAAGTCATCAATCTTCGACAAAGGGTACCTGTTCTTAATCGTCACCTTGTTCAACTGCCTGTAGTCAATACACAACCTGAGAGTACCATTCTTCTTTTTCACAAACAACACTAGTGCACTCCAAGGCGACACACTTGGCCTAATGTATCCCTTATCAAGCATTTCCTTCAACTGCAACTTCAGTTCCACTAACTCTGGAGTGCTCATTCTGTAAGGTGCCTTTGATGTTGGTGTTGCTCCGGGTACCAACTCAATAGAAAAATCCACTTTCTTATGAGGCAATAACTCTGAGATCTCTACTAGGAATACATCCTGAAACTGCTGCAAAACCAGATATCTCTTCAAGACTTCAATATCCTCAATATCTTTACCTTTATCACTAGAAATATGAACTACAAACAATACACATCCTTTCTTGCTACTGTGCTTGGCTTGCATAGCTGTAACCATCCTCGCTAATGTAGGCTTCTCCTTACCTTGCAAGATTATCTTCTCTCCATCATCATCCAAGCACTAAATAGCCTTATCATAGAAATCTACCTTAGTCTTGTGAATGTACAACCAATCCATACCCAATAGCATACAGTATGATCCCAACGGAAGCACATTTAGATAGACAGACTGTTCAACTCAAATGCACAAGATCTTACCCAATGATGAACTCTTTTCTTGGTACCTGTAGCCAACTACACTAACCAAGACTCTGCATGCACTTCTTTATTCAAACCACACTTATCCACTAGGTCAGGACTGATATATCTATAGTTAGATCCAGGGTCAATCAAAATAGAAACAATTTGATCACAAAACTTATCTTCCATCTCGATAATAGATGCCCACTGATAAACCTGCCTCTTATGCAAAGCTGCATAAATCCGAGGAATACTCTGTCCAACATCCCCCACTGCCCGTGCCTCTTGAGCACTATAAAGTTGCGTCTTGCCACCCTAATGCTGTGGACAATCTCTCTTGCGATGATCCTTGCCACAAGTCCAACACTGTAAAGGCTTCCTGCCATCACCCTTATTCTGCTCCTCAGACTGAAATCCCTGTCCTCTGTCAACTGCATTGAACTTCTTGTGCGGTGCTGCATTCTCCTTGTCATCTGTATCTTGTGGTTTTCCTCTCTTCTTAACCCACTTTCCTTTATTCTTCTCATTACCTTTCCAATCCTGCTTAGACTCAGTCTTGTGCTTCAATTGCTCATAACAATGCTTCAACTTTTTGATGGCTTCCTCTAGCGATCTAGGCTTGTCAATCTCAATTCTGTCTTTGAATGACACTGATAACCTACTGAGGAATCTCTAGATTTTTGCTTTCTCCTCCTTAAGATAAGGCACATATCTCAACAACTCCAAGAATCTGCTAGTATACTCCTCATCGGTCATAGATCCCATCTTCAACTCATAGAATTCCTTTGCCCTGTCATCATAGTATCTCTCAGATAGATACTTCTTCCTAAAAATTCTCTCAAACTCACTCCAAGTCAACTCCTCTTCTTGAATGCCTCTGACATTCTTTATATCTTCCCACCAAATGTCTGCTTTCCCTTTAAGACTAAAAGTGGCTATCATGGCTTTCATATTCTTCGAGTAATCATGCAATCTGAAGAACTTATTCATTCCAAACAACCAAGCTTTTGCATCTTGTGACTTCTTCATTTCTCTATCAAATGTATGAGGCTTTGCTTTCTTGAACTCTTCTGGCAAGTATTGCTTCTCATTCCTCCTATATGGATGGTGATGGTGATGATGATGATGTCTTTCTAAACCAGAACTAGAATAGAACCCACGGTCATTACCCCTCTTGTCAGGTGTGTACAAGAAGCTATCATCTCTGACTGTATCATACCTGTCAAACCTATATCTTGATTGATACCTGTTGCCATATGCCCCATTAGTCCTTTCCTCCTATCCATTACTGATCCTAAGCGGTCCCTGTCTTTGCAAATCTGATAGACTCCGAAGAATCACTACATTAACCTATTCTTGCTTCGCCTGTGCCCTAGCAAGTCTTTCCTGTGACAGAATTATTCTATCATTATCCACCTTACAACTTCTGATCTCTGCTTCCAAACTTCTCAATGTATCCACCATGTCAGGGGAGTACTCATCACCATGTTTCTTATCTGATCTGTAGGGAGAATCACGTGAACTGTAGTCCACCATTCTTCTAGTCATCTTTGATCTTCTACTTCTTGCAAGCATACCATGTCAGATAAATTAAACATAATCAACATACATCAGTGAAGTTCAGGGGAGGCTATCTCATCTGCAAAATCAATCCATATTAGCACGATACATGTACATACATAATCATATGAATAATCGACGTCATGCATGATAACATTAATTTCACACAGTGACCTCATTCATGACAACCATAACCATGACAATGCATGCATGACAAACACATTTCACCCATCCAGTCCAAGTGTTGAACCTAGGAGATTAGATACCAGTATGTAACCATCCCTCCACATTTACCCGGTTTCACTGGCTTGCCAGGGTAAACATGAGACAAAGAGCTACTATGACCTGAACCGACCTCTTAGATCCAATTCAGGAAGTGGGGATGACTAATGACGACAAACCGACAACTCAACACATCCTACAAGAGCTACAAGTCACTCAGAGGCTGAACAACCACCCTAGGTGGCCAAACCCTTAGCTAGACCTCTATTTCTCCGCCCTGAGCCCTCAACCGCACCCACAACACTGCATCTATGCGGTTGCAACCCAATTTCTCCAGTTCAAAAGGTTTGGTCCCATATTTTGAGCCTAAACTCCAGGTCAGCTTCTAGACCACTACTTAGAACTCAATGAGACTTTCCAGAATGATAAATGACATCAAGACAAAGCTATTCATACAAAACTTGATCAAATACTTGACCTAACCAGGCCTAACCATGACAGTCATTTCGTCAAACATATGGCGAACATGTAATCTACAGGTCATGAATGCATATTTGAACATAGGGGTCTGAAACTTATCTGAGAATCACCAAGAAGGTCTAATGCCCTCTCATAATAGTTGCAATAACATTTGTTAGTTCATGCATTCATTAACCATTCATCAAATAATCAAAATATATCAAGAGCCATAGACAATATACATCATATAACCAACATATAACCAACAAATGAACAACATATAAACCATGATAGAACAACCATCAAAGCCACATAATCTCAAGTACAAGTACTCATAAAATACAATAGGAAAAGAGCTCTTATTAACATATGCAAAATCCAACCAAGTCAGGGACTTCCACGTACCACCCGACCATAGATTGGGCTGAACCAAATCTCTCTTTCATCCAATCACCCCCCGCCATATTCCAAGCATGAATGTGGGATCTCATGGAATAAACCAAACAAAACCAAACCAGGGCTTCCAAAGGCCAAACCACCTCAACCCTCAACCAGTGATTCCACCTCACAGTCGGACATCACTAACACCAACCAGATTGGTCTCTTCCCAACTGTCCATGGCTCCAGGGACTAGTAACTCAACCCACAACCTTCCAGGGATCAAGAGCGTTTGTCCAACTCGGCTCCAGGACTAGTAACTCAACCCACCAAGGGCTCTAGAGCGTTTGTCAGTGTCCAACCTAGGCTCCAGGATTAGTAACTCAACCCAAGATGTTCCAGGGCTCTAAAGTGTTTGTTCCAATCCACAACCATATGGAATTATGAGCACCAATCAGAAAACAAACATATGGAAAACCCACAACACCATGGCTATCTAGGAAATGGCAAGGCAAGGCTAAAAACCATTGTCAATCCTAACAATCCTCCATGCCAATGACAGATCATAACCAAAAACCACATGCATACACCATGCATGCCAAAACTAGCGAGGAAATCATACATGCAACTTGATCCCTGCAAGGCAATCCCGTTGTAGTTGTTGATCCCACTGTCCCCTTGCGCTTTCATGCTTTTCCTTGCCTTCTTTATTCAGATCCAATGTATGCTAGAGTGCTTCAAGCATGCTCCAAGAAAACTCTAAGCGTGCAAGAGTATGAGAGAGAGAGAATAGAAGAGAGATCCAAACTAAAACTGACAAAATGTTGTGAACTGATCCTTAGAAGCATTTTTATCATTGAGGTCTCTATTTTCTTCATTTTCCTCTATTTTTTCTTTAATTTTCCTCACATGCAATTTTGTGACCTTTCATCACCCTTTTCTCGTATTTTCCTTTATTTCATAAATAAAATGCCAATTATTGCCACTTTGTCTTTGCCAATGCCTTTGCCAATTTCCATAACCATTAATTAATCACAAGTGATCCCCATCATTATGTTTTTGCCCAACATTCAACTTGGAATATGTGTCCCATGACCTTGGTCTTATTTTTTCCTTTATTAACTTTATTACATGAAGTTTTAACCTGAGGTTGTTACACTTTGATATATCTATCGAGGAAGATAGCATCAGAGAGTCTATATCTATTAGGAACTTCCCTAAGGAGGTTATCAAACCTTAGTGAATTCCTTTATGGTTTCCTTATTAGTTTTTGTTGTAGCTAGGAATTTATCAAGGCATAGGCCCCCATCCAACTCAATCACCCACCTCTTCTTTAATGCCTGGAATGTATCCCAATCAATGATGATTCCTTAGGGCAAGCTAAAATACTAGTCTCTGGCGTTTCCATCAAGTGACTGGGCAAACAACATCATGCCAACGTCTTCATGCTCAATACGCCTAGGGCCCACTGCCCAATAGAAATTGTGAATGTGTTTCTCAGTAGTGGTGACATTAGTGCGATTGAATATAGGCATCCACTCATGATACTTGTCTAGCAAAGGATGAGGGGCATCAAGGTGGCTACTAAAATCCAAAGGCTTGAAAGCAGCGAGAATCCAAGACCTATCCATTGATATGGTAGGGGGGGATTATTGGGAAAAAGTTGCCTAACAATAAGAGTAGTTCCCTTAGTAGGGGAAGTACCTACTTCAGTAATCTTCTTTGTGGTTTTTCTCTTTCTTGGAGCTATGGTATTGTTGAAAAAACTACTGGGGGATGGGCTATGGTTTGAAGTAGGGGTCGCCAAAAGAGTATCTATCTTGTCGTTTGAGATTTTCTTCTTCAAGGGAATGAAGCTAACGCTTCAAATTACGAGTAGGTAGACTTGCTTCCTCCTCGACAACTATGCCAAAAAATTTGTCGCAAAATCTAGCAGGCCTTGTGGAGGGGTACCCTACAAGGAAATCACTAGACCAAGTCACAACAATAAGGTAATAGCCCATTGTCACGATGACTATAACCCCTTACTCTTTATGGATTTTAACCAATGAGAAGAGTCCTAGTATAAGGTCACCTACAAGAGATATTCTAGGTTTTGGAGGTTCAAGGTGAGAGGGTAATCTACTTAGGGATGGCTCGACTTATGAATGAGGTTCAAATTATGAGAAAAGGAATTTTGTATCCCAAGTAGAGGCCAAATTGGGGTAATGCAAGGCCTAGGGTTTGATTGATATGTTGTGAGTTGGGATGACCTAAGGTCAAGATGTCTAAAAAAAGTTTCCAATAATGAGTATCAACAAGGTAAAGGCACATGAAAACTTCAACAAGCCTTCAAGTTGAAGCTTAAACCAAACTAAGGTTTTATCCTAGGGCAAATAACTAGGGAAATAAGAGTTATGGATGAAAATGGAAAGAATGGCCACCAAGTGGAATGATTTTGAGGCAACCACTACAAACCTTGATGTTGAGGCCTTTCGATACCCAAAATTTTTCTTCTTAGCTAATTTGCACAAAGCCCTAATTGGGCTGCTTGGCCTTAAGAGGGTTGAATTAGGAAAAGTGAGAGAAAATTTAAATTTATGGATAAAAGATAACTTGATCACCAACTAGACAAGGCCAGTGCCTAGTCCTTGGGTGGATGGAGTCTATGGATTCTTAAGATAAGCTATAACTTGCAAAGGAGTAAGGATGTTTGATGCCCTAGCACAGAGCCTAACAATTGCCTTTGTGAGTGATCAAGGTCACTTGGGAGAGTTGTAATCAAGATGCGCCAAGGGGATTTCCATTCACATATCATACATGAGTAATGCATATAATAATGAGACCTAGTTTCTATGTAATTGGTTTTCAACAAATTAGGCCACAATAGAAAACCCTAGATCATCAATTTATTCCATACATTAGACATAAAATCAAAAAATTTCAATAAACAACCTCACTTACAAGACAATATGCACGGAAAATCCTTTATTGATCCAAAACAACTTCTCCAAAGTCAAGCAAATAACTCCAATGAACAAGAACAATCCAATAGATCATATCTTCACTAAGAAATAAGAGGCCAAAATCTCTCTAAGGAGCGCTGAAATAGTCCAAAAGATGATGATGAATTACAAATGATTCTCTCCTCTATTTATATGAGGAGGATGAGTCATAATTTCAGCCTAAAAGCCCCTAAACACATGTTAAATCACAATAATGCTTTGGGTTACAAGCCAAACCACTAACTTTAGACCAAAAGTGAAAAACAAGCAGACACGTGTGAGTTGTTAGCTCTCTTGGGTTGACGTCATGCATGATAAGAGCTCCAAATGTCAAGTGTTAAGGCTATTAAGTGCCAAGTGTGATGTAGAAGACTCTAAAAATCACAATTTGAGGGTCGGCCCTCAAATTTCCACCAATATTTCTTTGTGGTCCCCAAATCCAATTGGGGCACCATAAAGTGGTCTCCTGGGTCTCCAAATGCTCATAGTATCCATCTTTGCTCCAATGTTGACGTATTTCCGGGTGCTACTAGCCCTCCCAAGTCTCTCAAGGTGAGACCATCCTCATTTGGATGTTGGATTAGATGCCATCCCTCGTATGGTGGTAAGGTCGGCCTAGGGGCATGTTGGGTCTTGGTGTATCCTCTTGAAGAATCATTAAATGTAATGCAAAGTGGTAGAACATTTTGGGGTGCAAGAGCTGCTTAGATTCATATGTGATGTGCTACTGCTGCTCGGAGGCCCAAGGCTCTCAACACTTTACCTGTGGGTGCTAATATACTTCTCTAGTGGCCTGGGTACTTGTGGGTAAGATGCCCAGGACGTGGGATGTTGAACCAACTGACAATCACACCATATATTCTAGTGAAATCAACTAGTCATTAGAGACAATAATAATTGTTGCATCTAAGTGAACCAAACTTGAATGTAATGAGCTATTTAACACTTCAAATAAGGTTCTCTTCCAAAATTAGGGCCTTAAGCTCGTAATGGTGTTTCTTCTCTAGGTAGGATTGGTTAAAGGACAACCCTATTAGGTGTTTCCAACTCCTAAGGGGAAGTAACATTTCCTTAGTCCATCCTTGAATTGATAGGTGTTGGTGAATAATAATGATGGTATGGGGGGGAGAAGACTTCATGGCCAAGTTGCATGGTGAAAGGGACCAACGTGATAGGGATCCACGTCCCGTGTATAAATGTGAGGAGGGAGCAGTCGTGGATGCATGAGATACCAACTCGGCCTTTGTTTTTCCACCCCTCTTGTGCATCTTTTACTTTTGCTTGATTTTTCTTTGTATTACTGCTATTAGCTCAAAGGGTTAGAGCTTGCATTGAATGATGTATAACAGTTGTATTAACCCTTAAGGATGAGTCATTTCATTGCTCATCGGGGTTGGGACATGCAAGGATTCCTTTTATGATGTAATGGAGCAATATGTGCTCAGGAATCGGGTGATGGCCATAAAGACTGAGGTAGAGCTCATGCTATGCTTTTGCTCACATGCTAATTTGTATGTCTCGACCATTTTTTGCATTTTGATATTCTTTCTTTTGATTTTGTTTTGTGGTCATGATACGCTCTTTCTTTTTCTTTTAGCTAGATCAACCTTCCCGGGCAAAGTTTCGAGCCCTACCCAGGTATGAGGATGTATGGGTGCCAAATCCTAGAGAACCAATGGTTAGTTGAACCCGAAGAATGGATGTGGGCTTGCAATGTATTTCCCCAAGTGTTAAGTATGGAATAGGGATAAACGGAACCACATTATCTCAATCAGGGCTTCCCAAGTAGTGCCCCTCCTATACCCATTGGGCCATTAGGAGAGGTCCCATTGGACTAGGATCGAAGATTAACCCTCCATTTAAGGTGAGGGAACAAGATCACGATCAAAACACCTCTTTCTTCCAGGTCACCCACAATCCATATCAAAGGCCCAAATACAAACAAGCATAAGCACCCGATTACAAAATGAATAAAATACCTTTTGATCGGAATCCCACCTTCATATATGTGCTCTTGTTGGATGGGTGAGAAGCACTGATGCGGGTGGTGGAGATATAATGGCACATCATCAGCTAGTGGTGGCTATCAGGGGTTGTATGGATGGCTGAATGGATGTAAAGAGATTAGGAGAAAAGTTTTCTCTTATAGGGTTACCCATTTTGGTGGGCACCAAATACTATAGGTCCACTCCTAGGCTGATATAACAAATTTACAATTATCAAAATAAAGGCTCAATGGGTTCATTCTACTATAAAAGGGGTCATTGGGCTGGGGAACCCCCAACTATTGAATTGGCACTATTGGCCAAGAGGAAGGCCTCCCAAAATCAATGAGTAGGTGAAGAATGATTTTTTTGGCTCGGTATAGGGCTCCTAGATTGTTTGAAGCTTATACAACGAGTGCTTCTGCTTAGAGGGAAATTTCCAGGGTTTATTGAGCTGAATATACAAAACAAGCCTTAGGCTTAGCCAACAATATCCATTCATTGGATGGTACTTCCTGAACCCTTTGGTGCAATGCCCTCTCCAATATCACGAGTTGCCACTAAGTTGCAAGGGCTTGCAAACCAAGCTTGAGTAATAGATTATCTGGAATAAGACTATTGATGTGCTCTATAATCGACTTTTCAGTAATGGCTAAATTAAATTCAACCTTCAATTCAGACCTTCTTTCTCCAGACCTAGGCTTGCAAATCGAAAAGGTCAATGATTGTGGTGATATCTTGATTATGGAAGTGCTTGACTGAGAATTAGGTAGTTTCTACCAAAGACGTGCCATCTTATTGCACAATGGGTGACCACCAAGTACAATGTTTATCGAATTATAACCTTGTCCTAAAAGAGTCACCTTTCCAAGGAGACTTTGACTTGACAACCTCCAAGACTTCTAGATGCTTTGAGTAGCAAAAGTGTTTTTAACGTTTACCCATAAAGGTGTGAGGAGAAGGGCTAGTAGATTCAAGTGACGCAAATGCTTTTTACTAGGGGAGCCCTTCATAAATACAGGTTTGAATTAGTGCTTTCCAACCTCCTTTTCCCTCTATAGCCCCTAATAACCTATTTTGCGCACAATGCTTAGGCTTATTTGCAGGTGTCAATGATGCCCATTTTACCCCCATCCTTTGTTGTGAAACATAGCCTCCAACTAACTTTATAATGTTGAAAATTTGGCAACTCAGGGATGAATTTCTAAAAATAGAAAGTCTGAAGTATGACTTTCCAAAAATAGTAAATCACCTTGCATCAATTGGTAATCAAGTATTGTTGATGGAAAATCCAATCTGATCATCAATCAATCCTAATAGTTCAATTTCGACTTAATCATCAATATTATCGTTAATACCTTATGATGCTATTATGTTATTATTAAAAAGAAATTCAAGTAGCTCAATCATGGCTCTCAATAATGTTCTCTTACACTCTCATTATCGGCATGGCATATTCCTCTCACACTCTCATTAATGCTCTTACGCTCTCTTACACAATAAAATCTTTTCATAAAAGATTCCTCTTACACTCTCTTACGCCCTCATTAAAGCATGTCATGAAAGATTTCTCTTACACACTCTTCAATGCATATGTTACGCTCTCCTTCTTAATGGCATAAATTACAAAGACATGCGTATCTTCTTAATGGCATGAGTTACATTTCCTAAATGGGCATATGTTACTCTCCCTCTTGGCATGCGAGTTACTCCTTTATGGCATGGATTCGTTGCTCCTCCTTTATATATGTGCCTCATTCTTTCTCCCCTCACTACTTGTGCATTGTGAAAGAAGAATTTGAACTTGAGAAAGAGTTGGAGAGAGTTGAAGAAGATTGTGAGAGAGAGACTTGGAGAGTAAGAGAAGAACTTGGTGAGCTAAGGTTGGTTCAATGCTTCAGTGTTTCAGTGTTGATTCAGTATAAGGGAAAGTTGATTTAGCATGTGCATTTGCTATCGCTACTAGTGATCTTCATGCTACAATCCATTCAAATTTGGGTGAACTTACTCATTCTCTTGATTTCTCATTGTACTTTGTAATATGTATCTCTGTTGAACAATTGATTTCTAATAGAAGAAGATTTTGGTCGGGTTTATCCCTTGTCATTGGACCTAAATTCTCTGTGTCTCATTTTGTTCTTGACTATTTTCTATTGTGCATTTGATTTATGTTCTATCTACAATTGTTTATCTAATATTGTAGCATAAAGAAATCTTGTAATAAGTGATTATTACAACATAGAAAATAAAAATTTCAACATGGTATCATAGCCCTGGTGAAGACAAGCCCAAGAAGATAAGAGTTGTCACTCATTCCTTGCTGCTGAAATCTTATTTGTTGCTCCTTACTGCTGAAATTCACTGTTGAAATTTTAATGCTGAGTTTTAGTGCTAAAATCTTATTGCTGAAATCTATTGCTGAATTTTACTGCTAAAATTCTATTGTTGAAATTTTACTGCTACCATTCTTCCAAGATTTCAAGGAACCCAAGATATGATAGTAATTTTTCAGATAGTAATTAAGGTGTGAATGTGTTTTATAGTTGCGGTTTTGGTACTTGTTGATGCATGCAAAAGTAAATAGTAATTTTACTTCTGTTTATGCATGTGAAAGAAAGTGTTGTCTTGAAAAGAAGTATAATGCATAAAAGATTATGTAAGAATAACTGATAGAAATTGAATGTTGACGACAAGGGGATTTTGAGTTTCACATTATACGAGAAAAATCATAATCTTATGGGTTTTGGTAATTTGATGTTAGAGTTTACTAACAATAGCGGTCATAGGTAAGAATTATGACTTTTGCAAAATATGAAATGAGAGTTTTCTAAACTAACCTCTTTTGCAGCAATCAAAGATGTATTATAATTAATATCATTGTAGGCAATAAAGTCAATATGTATAATTATTATCACATGCCTTCACTCTACGATCAAGATTTGAAGATCTTTATAAAATCAATGGAAGACTTATCCATGCATTGATTCATGATAAATAATCATCAATATAAACTGTGGCACTGAAAGTTCACCCATCTTCACTATAAAGCATTACCTCATGTGAGAAAGATGGTTTTCGAAATGCCTGAGATTAGAGTGGATCATGATGAAGTTTTCCAAGTGGTGTTCAAGAAGATGCATTTCTTTTGCCAATGAGATATGACTGATGGACAACGGTAACTTATAGAGGCCAGATCAAGAGGGAACTAACAACTTACTTCAATCCCCATTAAAAAATAAATATTCTCAAGTTTTATGTTGTTTCTTTGTGTCATTGCTCTTGCTTAGATTTATCTTTTATAGATTGTGGGTTATTCTTCCAACGTGAGTATTTGAATGATTCTTTCACCAACTTCTTGATGAGGATGCTATCAATAAAAGTAGATCCTGAAGATCATCAGGGTGCAGAATAGTGCAGGAAGAGTGAACTCCAAGAGGAAGCTAGTGCAATGATAACGAAGGAGTCACTCTCACATCTAGAAAAGAAAGAAAAACCTACCTCATCACCATGTATACTTTCATTCTGTTTATTTACTTTGTTACTATTACTCTTTCTCTTGTTCCTGGGATTAACAGGTACATTTGATGAATGTGAGAACCAAGTCCTTTGTATTGAGATTGAGGAAGATGTAGAGCAATCTCATGACTTGACTAGAAATGAAGTGGAAAAGAGGTCAATATTTTTGCAAGGAAGCTGGAGTCAAGAAAGAGACCACCGTACCATATAACCCAAAACAAAATGAGCATTTAAAGATTTTTGACTGCCCTGTCTACTTTCATGTATCAAAGGAAAAGAGTACCAAGCTGGAAGTTTCAAGTAAGAAAGGTATGATTGTTGGTTATTGTGAAAATTCGAAAGCTTACAGAATATATGTGCCTGGTAAAAGAACTATAGAGTTTAGTAGAGATATAACATTTGATGAAGAGGCAGCTCTTTGAAAAGCCATAAACACTCCTCCTCTTGCTAATGTTGAAAGAAATGATGATGCCTTGGATGCACAATAAGATCTCGAGCTTGAGCCTAATCTTGCCGATGAACCCATGGATCCCATGGACTCCTTGGATCCTTCTCCATGTGCTAGAAAGAGATGATTATAGCTTCGTGACACTTTACGAGATGTTGATAGACATGCTGCTCCTCGAGGAACCTTTAGAGAAAGAAAGAAGCCACGCCAGTTCTAGGGATACGTGGTAGCCATGAGCAACATTATTCACGCTAAACCATGCACTTTTGAAGAAGCAATGAAAGGTCAATGGTTGAAAATCATGAGTCCATCATACATAATGATGTATGGGAAGTAGTTCCAAGACCCAATGATTGAAGAAAATTTTCTATGGATTGAAGCAAGCCCCAAAAAGCTTTGTATGCCCACATTGATAGCTTCTTGATGAAGCTTGGTTTTACCAGAAGCAATGTTGATCCAAATCTTTACTTCAAAATGGTCCAAGGTATTCCTTTGATTTTAGTATTATAAATTGATGACTTATCTTGACAGGTGGAGAACCTCTTACCCTCCAGTGTAAGAGGGACTTAGCTTCGAAGTTTGAAAGGAAAGATCTTCATTTGATGCACTACATTCTGGGCCTAGAGGTATGGCAAGAGACCTAGTGAGATTGTCCTTTTTCAAGGAAAATATATTGTTAAGATACTGGAAAGATTTGATATGACATAATGCAAGTCCATGAATTCTCCAATGGAAGTGAATTTCAGGAAGATATGTGGTGAATTTGTAGGCCCTGATTTGGACAAATTCTTTTGAGTATCGACAACTGATTAGGGCTCTGATATTCTTAGTGAGCACTAAACGATCAATACTCTGAGCCAATATACGATTAAGCAATCACATGCACATGGATCACTGCAAAGTATGTGTTGTGACCATGAATCTTGGATTGAGATATATCACCGGAGATGTAAGACTACTTGGGTACACTGATGTTGATTAGGTTGGTAACTCTGCTGACAAAAAAACACATATAGATATTGTTTTAGCTTGGGATATATCTTGGATGAGTAGAAAACAAAAGTTTTTAGCGCTTAACACGACTGAAGTTGAGTACATTGTTGCTAGCATGGCCAACTATGAGGTAGTATGACTGAGGAAGCTCTTTGGGGAGTTGTTTGAGCATGTGCTAGATACGACAGTAATACATTGTGACAATAAGAGTGGTGTTCAACTTGCAAAAAATCTCGTGTTCCATGACAAGTCCAAGCACATTGAGATCAAATATCACTATATCTAGGATATGGCGCAGAGAGGAGCAGTGAGGCTCCATCATATTGTGATTGATGATCAGATAACAAACATACTTATCAAGCCTTTGTCGAAAGGGAAGTTCTTGGCATTCAAAGAGCAACTGGGACTGACGGATGTGACCCAATATTCTCTCGATGTCATGCACTATGGCCAGGACTAACAATTATAAGCCTAGTGAAGGCACTGATGAGAGGGGCGGACACGAATGATTGAGAACACTGAGCTATGCTCCTCCCCGTTGTTTGAGCTCCTAGGTTGGGAATGGAGCCAAGAGAGCTTGTCGGGTTGGGGGAACTCTTGATTGTAGTTTGTGTGTGATCCTTGTCATGTGTTGATAAATGGTAATCCCCCCCCCCTTCCATCTCGTCTGGGACTTGTTAGAGTATATCCCAGTATGCATCCTACCCACATGCTGGGCTTGTCGAGATTGCCATCCATCTGGCCAATGGATGAGGAGATACTTGGGTGCATGTGATCCTTACCTTTGGTAAGTTGGGTATCCCCCCAAGGTCTGTGGATGCAGTTGTTCTACCACTTGATTCTTGAGGGTTAAGGTGGGAAGGTCAACGAAGAATAGGATAGAGTGTGATCTTTACCTCTCATGGTAAATGGTATCTTGCCTATTGTCGATCAGACATATATTTAGGGTAGTAGATTAATCTCCCCTATTGTCCGTGGATATAGGGTGGTAGCCAAAGCTCCCCTATGATTATTCTTCTTCATTAGAGTGAGACATCATTGTTCTAGATGATACAGACCATATATGAACAAAGATGAGTAGAGAAAACATAGATCTTTTGTTGCATAAATAAATTCCTCCATACCTGAGAGGGAGAGTATTGAAAATTTGGTAACTCAGGGATGAATTTCTAAAAATAGAAAATCTTAAGTATGACTTTCCAAAAAGAGTAAATCACCTTGCATCTATTGGTAATCAAGTATTGTTTATGGAAAATCCCTTCTGATCATCAATCAATCCTAATAGTTCAATTTCGACTTAATAATCAATGTTATTATTAATATTAACATTAATATTATTATTATTCTTATGATATTATTATTAAAAAGAAATTCAAGTCACTCAATCATGGCTCTCAATAATGTTCTCTTACAGTCTCACTATCGGAATGGAATATTCCTCTTACACTCTCATTAATGCTCTTACTCTCTTACACAATAAATTCTTGTCATAAAAGATTCCTCTTACACTCTCTTACGCTCTCATTAAAGCATGTCATGAAAGATTCCTCTTACGCATGTGTACATTCTTAATGGCATGAGTTACATTTCCTAAATGGGCATATGTTACTCTCCCTCTCGGCATGCAAGTTACTCCTCCTTTATGGCATGGATTCGTTGCTCCTCTATATATGTACCTCATTCTTTCTCCCCTCACTACTTGTGCATTGGGAAAGAAGAATTCGAACTTGAGAAGGAGTTGGAGAGGTGAAGAAGATTGTGAGAGAGAGACTTGGAGAGTAAGAGCAGAACTTGGTGAGCCAAGGTTGATTCAGTGCTTTAGTGTTTCAGTGTTGATTCAGTTGAAGGGAAGGTTGATTCAGTGTGTGCATCTACTGCCTCTGCCAGTGATCTTCATGCTACAACTTGTTCATATTTGGGTGAATTTAGTCATTCTCTTGATCTCTCATTGTACTCTGTATCTTTGTTGAACAATTGATTTCAAATAGAAGAAGAATTTGGTTTGGTTTTGCCCCGGTCATTGGACTTAAATTCTTCGTGTCTCATTTTGTTCTTGGTTGTCGTCTATTGTGCATTTGATTTATGTTCTATCTACAATTGCCTATCTAATATTGCAGCGTAAAGAAGTTTTGTAATAAGTGATTGTTACAACATATAACATCAGAATTTCAACATATAAAAGTCTTTCTTGCCATTGGATCCACCCAGAGAAATTCTTGTAGTATCTTTTCAAGCCTTTGATGGGCCAAGACAGAGAGGACCCTCAAGAGTAGTATACATGTGTGCTAACAAGGATGCTAGTACATATCTTAAGATGGGTTGTCAACAGCATGGGCTTTGTAATCCATTTATCCACCGTTCAGGTGTTTCTCTACAACACAACTTCCCACAATTTATTCATTGAGAAGTGCGAGGCAAAGAAGGTGTCTAGGAATTTGAACACTTATTTGGGCTGTAACTAGGACCATGTGTAATGAATACAATTGCATAGTTAGACCTAGTTAATTAATAGGCACCTCCTCCCAATGGTCACAACCCTTCATACATGACCAAACAATATTTATATTCATCTTTGCATGTATCAAATATTTCAATCTTCAATCATATTATATTATACTATATGGGTTTTAATTGTTTATCCAGTGTTCCACGAGGACGCGTCCCCCAGGGTCGGGTGCATGCACCCCTCACACCCCTCGCACTCAGGACGGGGAGTCTCTTGGGGGTGTGTTTTCCCACGCACTTTTTTTGGGGAGTCTCGGGGAGACGTAAGGGGTGCGTTTCCCCAGTGTGGGAGTCTAGACTCCCCAAAAAGGGTGCGTCTGGGTGTCCCCCTTCAAAGAGGGTGCTTCTGGGCGACCCCCTTCAAATTTGTCTAATAAGACCCAAATTAAAAATTAAAAATTAAAAAGTCAAAAATCAAAACAATTAAAAAAATTTAAAATTTAAAATAAATAGAACAAAAAAATATTAAATAACTAAAAGTCTAAAACCTAGGCTGAATAAAATCAAAATTGAAAGTTAAAACTTAAAACTCACGAGTCATTTTCATTTCAACGCAAACTCATGAGTCATTTTCATTTCAACACTGAATACGCTGCATTGAAAGCCTGAATACGCTGAGCTGTGCTGAGTCGCCACCTAGCCAACCTCCTGCCACCGCCGAGACCGGTCTGTCGAGACTTGAGAGTGGACACCATTTGCTCCAACGTTACCTTGTAGTTGCTCTAGCCCGCAACCTGCACATTGTTCGTTTGCCCATGACTTCCAGTCGCCGCCCAGCCATCCTCCTTTGTCGTTGACTTCCCGCTGCCGCCTAGCCATCTGCCATTGCCGTTGACCCCTCTGTGCTGTGACGCTGCGTGGTTGTGGCCCGTCGACCTGCTCACTTGTGCCATCGACCCTTCTGTGCTGTGATGCTGTGTCACTGTGTTCATCAACCTGCTCACCTGTGCCATCGACCTTCAGGTAAACACTGATGTTTGAACAACTGTAGTTTCTAAATTTTGTTTATTTTGTTTATTTTTTTGCTGTAACAGTGAATAGAACAACGTGCTGTAATTTTTTTTTTTTAAAATTCTATTTTGTAATGTTTCAGTTTAATCATAATGTTTTAAATATTTTAAATTTTAATAATTTTTAAATTTAAATTGTAATGAAAACACAGTCACTGTAATTTAAACTTTTTATGTTTAAATTTTAATAATTTAAATTTAATTCTAGTGGATTTTCATTGTAAATTTTAATTTACATGATGAGATTTTATTTTTATTTTTTTAAAACTCTTCTTGTAGCGCAAAAAAACAAAAAAAATTGCAAAATAAATTAAAATAATAACACAACAAGCTGCAAGTGTAAAATGGCTGATCACAACAGCGTGAGCAGCCATAGTGACACTGACAGTGATAGTGATTATGATTTTCAAATAGAAAGTCCTCTTGGATCTGAAATCCTATCAACAATGAATGAAACCCATGGCAACAGTGCAGCTAGTGTTTCTCCCAGTGCCACTGCAACCCCATCAAAGTCATTGGCAGAATATGCAAAAGGGACGTTTAATCCAAGCAAACCTCTTTTATTATATGTTACCAAAATGGCAGACTCTTCAACTCAACCAAAACTAGCAATGAGGTGGGACACACCGTTGGAAATGCAATGTTTGTGGTCATTCTTGGGTTGGGAGTTATAGTCGGATCAAGATGCATCTTTTGGGTGTAGGTGGCAAAGGGGTTCATATATGTACAAAATTAACCTTATTGCAGAAATCAGAGCTCTTGAGGATGCAAATGGCAACAGATGCAAATGACAACTTCTCAAGTAAATATGTCATGGCCCAAGCTCACCAAAATATTGATGAAGCGACAAGCTCCAAACGAAAATTAAAACAAATGAAAGATATGCCTCCACCATCTCTTGTTGGGACTAAGGGTTCTCGTTCTTGTGCAGTGGGACCAACTCTTACAGGGATGCATGGTAAGTTGAACCGTAATGATACAGAGGATGCCATTGGAAAATTTCTTTTTGCCAATGGCATTCTTTTCCATGTTAGTCGTTCTTACTACAATGAGATGGTCAAGGCAATTGCAACAGCAGGACCCTCATATGTGCCCCCAGGTGAACATAAGTTGAGGACAGTGATATTAGAAAGGCAAGTGGCCAATATTAATGTGCAAAACGAAAATCTGAGGCAGACATGGGTGAGGGAAGGTTGTTCTATCGTTATGAATTGGTGGACAGACATTGCCAAATGTCCACTTATCAACATCATAGTTACTTGCCGAGATGGGCCTTTCTTTCTTAGAGCTATTGATTGTTCTGGAAAGCGCAAAGATGCAACTTTCCAATTTGAGCTTTTTTGTGATGCTATAGAGGAGGTTGGATCTACAAATGTTGTACAGGTTGTCACAGATGCAACAACAGTGTGTAGATCAACATGATTAATGATTCAAAGTAAATACAGGCATATTTTCTGGACCCTTTGTTGTGTGCATGCGCTTAATAATGCATTGAAAGACATTGGCAAAATTGAGTGGGTATCTAACTTGGTGACAACTGCAAGAAATGTGTAGATGTTTATTTGCAATCACCATACCTCTTTAGACATGTACAGGTCTCATGCGAGGTAGGAATTCATCAATCCTACTGATACCAGATATGCTAGTTATTTTCTTTTATTAGAGAGGATGTTGGAGGTGCAGTCAGCGTTGCAGGCCATGGTTGTGACTCCAGATTGGAACAGATGGGCAGAATCCAAGACAAAGAAAGGAAAGAAAATCAGGATTAGATATTGGATAATGATTGGTAGACAAATTGTGGTTATTTGGTGTCACTTTTACGTCTTGTAGTTGAGGTCATTTGCTACACTGACACAGATTCTCCTACTCTTGGAGAAATATGAGACTTGTGATAGTATGTTGGGTCAAGTAAGGGTGGCCATTCGTGAGAAAGATCCTTCCTTAGAGTTCTATACGACCCAAATTCGACCCATTATACAATGTAGGTGGGATTGAATGAATACACGTTTGCACATGGCAGCATATGCACTCAACCCAAAATGGTATGTGGCAAGGACTGGTAGAATTCTTCCCATTGAAGATCCAGAGGTCAAAAAGGGATTTCGAGTTGCCATTACAAAGATGTATAGTTCAGAAGAAGGGAGAACAATTAGGAGACAATGGATGCAATTTGCAAGTCTCAGTGGTCCCTTCAACACGCATGATGCAAGGGAAGATCACAATGATTTAGGCCAGACTGACCCCATTGGTTGGTGGATCATGCATGGGGATGATGCTCCAGAGATCCAACAACTTGCTATTCGCTTATTGTCTCAGATTGCTAGTTCCTTTGTAGCAGAGAGGAATTGGTCCACATATAGCTTCATCGACTCTATCAAGAGGAATAGACTTCTCTCTAGGAGAGCAGAGAAGCTAGTTGCAGTGCATAGTTCTCTACATTTTGCACATAGGAAGACACCAGAGTAGCGGAAGGGACTGGAAACACGATGGGATGTGGATCCAGAGGATAGTGCACAGATAGATGATGAGGATGGACCAGATGAGCTGCGACATGGTTTGGCTGGAGTTTTGTTGGTTACTCAAGAGAGTGACTCTGACTCATACACTGACATTCCCATTGATGGTCTTGATGACTTCATGCAATAGATGGATGTAGAGGACCAATCATTGAGATTGAGTCCTTGATGCTGATTTATCATTTTATTTTCAGTGCTCATTATCCATTTTTACTTTTCAGTGTTAACTTTTGAGTTGTGACACTAGATATTGATGACTTGACTCTTAACTATTTTTGAGTTTGAAACTTTGAGTTATATAAATTTAGTGTTCAAACTTTGAAAATATACTAGTATGTTTTGCTTTCAATTTAGATTCTAGAATGATGAATGATGAATTTAATTTTTAAATCAATGTAGATTGTAGAATGATGAATCATTGAACGATGAATGATATGGATCGATGTATTTGAATATTTCATTATTGATTTTTAATTTTTTTTATCGAATCTCGTGATATGTATGAATAATTAAATAATGAGACTTGAGGATGTCATATGAATGATGTATACTTGATATATATATATATATATATATATATATATATATTTATTAAATTATATACCTCGACGTCTCCCTGCACCCCCGAAATTTCCCCAAAATTTGAGGGTACTCCCACACGTCCCCCTTGTGCGTCTCCCCGCACCTGCGTCTTGGTGGAACATTGTGTTTATCCCATTCATATTGGATATTCTTAGTTACCTAACAGGGTTGTTCATAACGTTTGTATATGAGCCATTCTTTTGAAGTTGCTTCATTGGGAGAGTTCGAGACTCCTTGGCATGTGGCTGAATTTGTTTGTTGATGGCAGAAGACCTTTGGCTTGTGGCCACTATTTTTCTTGAGATTTTTATGAAAAAAGAAAAAAACTGGAAAACAAATTCAGCTTTACTGTACTCCACAAAAAAACAGGGCATTTGAGAAGATATTCATCTGGACAAAATCTTGGTATTATTGTTGCATATTCTTCACCATTCAGACCTCAGCATTTTTGCTGCAAGCTATATGCTGGTGAAAGGACAAGAAAAATATCCACAGAGGGTCTTGCTTTTCTACAAAATCATGCCACCATACTTTTCCTATTAATTCTGCTGCCCGTACCAACACTCACTGCTGGGGAAAACATGGCAAAAGGAAAAATTATAACAGTTTGAGGGTATGACATAGGAAATCAAACAACAAATATTACTGTTTCTGTTGTAATCTTCTGTTCATGATACACACTCTGGCAAAAATCTGCCATTGTTGAAAGTGTATACAGGGTGGAGAATGTTGCACTATTAAGACTTTAAATGAAACAAATAAATAAATAAATATACACAGGCGCCAACAGATTTTTCCCTACAATCAAGCTGATTGGGAACAAGGAATAACACTAGAATAAGTAATTCTCAAGGAAACATAATTCTTTGCCAAGCAGAATTTCGAGTTTGGATGCTGTCAAAAGCTATAACCACAAATATAGGAAACTAAAGGAGGGTTAGAAAATATTGGTCCATTCCCAAGGAAATTGTGAAACTTGGAGAGATCTGTTGCCTCCATTCTTGATTTGAATCACTGCAGTCTTGGACTATTCACTGTAGTCAAGGTAGGTCAACCATGGAGATAATAGGTCAAAGGAATTATGTGATTTATCGCCCAGGAACTGATTATGTATACTTTCTCAAAAATTAACTAATATAAAATCAAAACTACATTATGCTATATACGTATATGTCTTAATATATAATACTTGCAAGTGCTCTTCAAAATAAGCCTCCATTTCATACAGTAAGGGTTAAATAAGGCTACAACTATCACTGAAGAAAGGTACCATTTCAAAAGCGGGAAAGTGACTTAGTAATAATTGTTTCAAAAGCGGGAAAGTGACTCAGTAATTATTGTTTCAATAGTAGAAATTGATGGTTTATACTGTAGACCGAGCACAATTTTGGTTAATGAAATAGAAAAATATTTCAAGATGTCTCCATTGATGGATGACAGGAAACAAATAAAAACAGGCTCAAATATCTGGAAGGTCTCTGCAAATGAGTGAATTATGTGGTTGATTGAAAAGGCTCTAGTGTTGTCAAAAAATTAGCCAATGCTTATTACTAGCTTCCTTAATAGATTTTCCCTGATATTGAAGAACATTACGAAGATAGAAGAGTGAAAATTTTGAGATATACTTGCAAGTTGCATCACTACAAGACATCCACACATCCTTTAAGAAAATAAAAAATGACATCAATGATCAGTATCAAGATAAATCCATTTTTTGAATCGATGAATTCAATTAAGTTATCAATGGAATTGAAGTTGAATCCATTACTTCAAAAGATAATTTGTTAAGCACTACATCCATCAATGAAGTTTTGGACCTTGGTCCTGTTACCCACCATTTTGTGGGCAATATCCGTAGGAGATTTTATTTTATTTTATTTTATTTTTTATTTTTATTTTTTTCCGAGATGGTCCTTAGCCTGCAGCGAACAACCCCTTGCAGCCACTAGCTAGCTCATTGTGCCATTTCTCCACCACCTGAGCCAACCATGTGGTCCCTTGCCCATTTGCCATGATCGTATGTTTCAAGGTGGGCCTCCTGAATCTAAAGGTATGCCTTATCATTTGGAAATTGAGTATTGTAGTTTGTTTATCATAGACACTTCTGGGCGTGGATTAATGGGGGGATTCAGTGGAAAGAATGAGCTAGGTGTGTGATTTTGTCCCCTAGACCCCTTTTAGGAATTAAACTTGGACTCTAGTCCTGTGGGATCTCTTTTACTGACCATTTGGTTTCAGGGATGGTATTTTACGGGAAACCTCGATTTTGGTTGCGTGGTCCTGCATCCTTATCCGCTTATATTACCCCCTTTGCATTCATTATTACCCCGTTCATCATTTCTCCTGCCTGGGTCCACATGCCTCCTTTGGGTCTACATAGGGTTAGCTTGCCCCTTCTCCTTGCCCACAACTTGGGTCATGGTCTAGAATGAAGCTCGGAGGTTGATGCAGCTGAAAAGAAAGATAAAAAGCATATATGGCCACATTCAACAGGGAAATGTACCACAAAATGCAAAAGATGGTTGGGACAAGTACATTTAGCACGTGGGCAAAAGCCAATACTTGTGCTCTACCCCATCATCATGGCCATCACCCTGGTTCCTACAGGTTCTATGAACCTCCTTCATCATATAGGAACCCATGATTGTCCCAACCCCTGGTGGGCAATGAACCGCCCCACCTTAAAAGGGGGTATTCACTGCTATATCTTATACATCATGCTCTTACCCCTTGAGTCCCGAGCAGTTAATCAAAGAAAATCATAAAAAGACAAAAGACATAAAAAGAAGGGTGGAAAAATCAAGGTCGGGGCACCTCATGTACCACGATTTCTCCTACCTACACATTATAAACCAAAGTGTGGACTTCCATCTTATTAGCTACCCTTATACCCCAACATGTGACCCACGGATGCCCCTTCTCATTCCCCACTTAATTCACCTATCTGTCACATGCCACCATCGTTTGAAGGACATACCTTGACTATATTATCCCCTTTAGAAGTAGAAACCACCTAATAGGATTATTGGTTAACCCCATTTGAAGTTTAGGAGACATTGGCACATCCCAAAGCCCATTATGGAAGGGCAGATCATTATGAAGTCCCCACCTGTGGTCCATGATTAGGTAAGCTCATTTACTCGATTTCTCTAATGACTTGTTGTACAGGAGGGCTAGGGGACACATTGGATCTTATGCAGAATTGCAGATGGTTTCCATCTTGGATTTGGTCTCCCTATATGAGATCCTAATCCTCCAGAGGGCTACATTGGCACATGTAGGGTGAGTGTTGAGAGCCATGGGCCTCCACAGTAGCAGATTTCACTCCATGAATCCCCACAACCATTCAAATATTGCTTTTGGTTCACTTATTGGACGAGGAGGATGCACTTGATCCATCATGCCCAGTCGGCCCCAGATCTACACCATACACTTGACAGATGATTTAGGACTTGCACGATGATATGGCATCACCTACACCATCATCCTAGCCCTTACAGATGATCTACAACATCTTCGATTTGTTTGTAGACCCATGAGGACACTTGTGTGCCCCCACATGTCATTTGGAGCACCACAAGTTATTACACGGGGCCAACACCTTGTCCACTGCTTTTGAGGGTCCTATTCTTCATTATGGCACCCATGGACCTCATTAGGCCTCTTAGATGGCCCTACGACATGCATATATTATTGTTTAACCTCTTGAGAGGCTTACTTATTCATTTTATGAGCTAGTTTGGTGGGCTTGTCACCAAAAGTTGAATTATTAGAACATTATTCTATTTTTGGGGCTTATGTAGGCCAAGGAGGCTAATGTAAACTCCTAATTTGTGTATAAATACAAGTGAGATGATTTCATTTCTCATCATCACTTTGGTTTGGATCTCTTGAGATTTTCACACTTTTTCTAGAGGATGAATTGGAGCTTTATGGATGAGTTTTGATGTGTGGATTTTGGTCTATCATCTCTTGGAGCTTCTTTATTTTCAATTGTGAATGATTGGATATAATCTATTACATTTAAGTACGTGAATTTTGATGTTATTCTTGTTTACTTTTGTCGTATATGTTGGACTGGGATTTTCGTTGTTCTAGGGCTAATTGCTGCATGCATTTATTGCTTAAAATTATGGAATATGTCCCCATTATAACATCTCTTAATGTATGGGCCATGTAATATGAGCGAAATCTCCTAGGGGTAATTCTATCAATGAATTCGACCTTGACAAACCATTCCTCTTGCACATCAAAGTATAAAAGCTGCAAGGTTGCTTCTTCTTGACCAATAAGGCAAACAAAGTGATCTTGAGGCCTCCTTGACTGTGACCAAGAAATCCTACTCATACTCAACATAGACTCCATTCTCCCAAAGATTAAGGCACTGATCTACCAAGGGTGGTCACTAAAACTCATATTCTCACACATCCTTCCAAGACTAGCCACATTGGGGTACCCAGGGCATCAATTTCTTGACAAGCTAGCTATTAAAAGAATTTGATCTCCTTGGGTCTCCTGCGCTGGACTTTCCTCTAGCTTTCCTCCAATTTTGAAGATATTTCGACGGTGGAGTTGGGAGAAAAGCTAAGCCTTAGCTACGAGATCAAAACTTGCCGTGCCATCCCCAAGGCCAGTACCTCATAGGGTCAAAACAATATCTTTGAGTGAAAATACTTTCTTTGATCCTTTCCCCACCTTGTGTAGGGTAAGAATATCATTGGTTGGTACATCCTTTCCTCATACCCTAGACCGGGTCCACTTGGCCCCATGTCGTCCTGCTCCTTTAAAAGATCATTCTTCAAGAACCATCTGAGATACCAATTCTTAAAAGGATTTAGGGATTGGGGAACTCCTTCACAGGTCCTATCCCATAAACTTAACCCTCAAATTGTCTCTTCCTTTCCCTAGAATACATAGTACCTTGCTTAGAAAGCAAGTAAGCTCCATCCTTCAAACTTTTCTAGGAAAGGGTTTGTTTGGGTCACTCATGCCCATACATATCGGGTCTCCTCCCATCAGTGAAATTCCGTAAATAGAAGGGAGCCTTAGCTGAGGTGACAATGGGCTAAGTCTCCATTTGTTTCCCTTGGCGTAACATTTTCCCTTTAGGGATCCTTCCTTCGGCCCCCTACTAGTTTGAGCGATAACAAGTCCCTTCTTCTCACAGTGATGATGATTCCCAAAGGATTGAAGAGACATTTGATGACCATAGAAATGATAGAATCAAAGTTCAAGAAGATAAATCAACAAGCAAGGACGAAGTACTGACCACTCCATTTTGTGTTCTTAACAATTTGAAAAAACACAAGTCTTCACTAAAGCCCCTATGTCACTAGATGAATTCCAGGATCTAATTCCATGTTGCATTTCTTCTTTTTATGCAACATCTTAAACTTACTATTTCTCAAATCCATGTACTATGTGTGGCATCCTTATGATTCGTCTAGGAATTCAATTTCTCATCTTCATGTTGAATAAAGTTTTCTATACTAGACTAAGAATATGATTGATTGTTGACTCATGGTTAAAGCCCATCTTTGGCATCAGTCCCTAATCATGATTTGAGGATGAAGCATCTTGAGGGGTGACGTGAAATAATAAAATTACATAGTTAAACATAGTTGATCAAGAACTTTCTTATTAGTTGCATCATCAGGGAAAAAAAGGTCAATGCACTGAAACAAGCTCTCTTCACCTTTGTCTTTGTATAAAAGTCCATACCCTAAAAGGAGGGTTGGTTTAGAAAGTACTAGGCAACGTGCAAAGGCCTATGGTGCTGATGTCCCCACATTGTGTCAATCCATAAATGCATGTATTTGGCCTCTACACCTTTGTATGCAACTTCAATGGCCTCATAAAAATAACCCATGGTAAGCTTCTGACCATTCACCATACTGCAAGCTTTTACCAATGGTTATGAAATTATAGTTTGTGACTAACTCCTCAACATCACCCCAAACACCATTATTAAACACAATGGATGCAATCTGAATGCTTTTTATGGAGTTGACATAGTTTAAATCAATCCACTCAAGTGAAAATTTCAAGTTTTGTGAATTATGCAATACAGAGAGAAAATTTGTGACAAATCAGGTAATGTCAGTGAGTAAGCTCCTTGCCATCTATAAACTTCCTCATCAAGTTGAGTAGTTTGGTGTGATTTTTGTTATGTAAATTAATTTAATATTTAATTTTCTAAACTAAGGGGGCAAGATAAAAAATCATGCCCCCTCATGTAATGGCTCCTGAGCTGTGTATAAGCCAAGACTTTCCACTTTTGTAATCATTCATTCAAGTATTAATAAAAATTCACCTCTTTTGTTAATTATTGAGCTTGTACACTCCATCTGGTATCAGACTATTCCTTTGAGTATATGAATCTTGTTCGTGACATTGGTATCAAAGAATTCCTCTTAGTATCCAAACCTTGTTCATGACATTGGTATTAGAGCATACCACTGAAGTATACGAACTTTGTTCGTGACATTGGTATTAGAGTTGTTCAATCCTCTGGCCGCTCAATTGTTGCACATAACTAGTCTAATTCGGTTCTTGGTCATCAACTCTTGTCAACTTTGTTGCCGCGTGATCAAGTGTTTCGCTACATAGTTGGAGTTTCTCAATTTTGCTAGTTTTTCACCCTTTTAGGCCTTTGGCTACAAAAGAAAAAAAGAAAAAAAAAAGAAAAAGAAAAAAAGATTATAAATATATATTAAAATAATAATAATAATAATAAAAAGAAAGAAGGAAAGAGTATACAAAAAAAGGGAGCATATATATAAGGAAGAAAAGAGAATTATAAGGAAAAATTTATTAAAAGAATTAAAAAAATTAATATTAAAAAAAAGAAAGAATTTGATTAAAAAAAACATCATATAGGAAAAAATATATATTAAAAAATATATAAAAGAAAAACAAGCTAATTTTTTTTTTAAAAGAAATAAAAAAAAACGAAATTTTTTCTAGGAATATCTTGGACCCATAGATTTTCGGCAATGTCCTCTAGCATGAGGCTTAACATTGTGTTACATACAAGGTCCAACAAATGGTGGTGTGCCTCCCAATCAAAATCTTAATATCAACCGTAGTTTGTTGCATTATCAGTCATAATTTGCATGACATTTTACTCCCCCACTACCATGACAATAACTGTAACAACTCACAGTAATTTGACACTGTTTAATAGGTCAGATGCATCAATCAATTAGAGGAACAACATGCCCTTGGGGCAAGAGATGAGAAGTTAAGGTTCTCTTGTGATCTATCCAACTGTTTCACATCATAGTGCCATCAGTTTGTCTTAGATTTTCACGCTGATCTTTAAGAATTTTAGTTGCATATTGAATGGCCTCAATCGACAATTAGTCCCAAGACATTCATATATAGGAGTTTTGAACTCTGGGCTAGCAAGAGCAACATATAGGAATTTTAGTTGCATCATGAATGGCCTTAGTCACCATATTAGTCCTAAGACATTCATATATAGGGGCTTTGAACTTTGGGCCAACAATAGCAACATCTGTCATGGCCTGCCAGTAGTGGGACTTAGTGATATCAAAAGGAATGGAGGAATAATACAAAAAAATTGCAAGAACTTTTGTAGCTTGCTCATGCACATCGTTCCTCCAACCCATAAGGTCAATGCTAGGCTAGGCTCCAGGGTTAGTATGAGGTACACGAAACTTTTGACACATACTCATTAGTTTCCTCTAGTTTTAGGTTGTGAAGGAGGTGGAATAAGAGTAGAACACATAAGTTTGGAAATGATAGTTTGAGTTCCACTTCCAAGAGTCCCAAAATAGGAGATTCTTCGTCTTTTTCTTTAGGTCATGCTGATGTATATGAAGACCCTCTAATTTCAATCATGATTTGTTGATGCTTGTAGCTCGGGCAGATACTTCTGCATAGGCCTAAATGTCTAGGCATGTAAAAGTCGCCCAAATTCTCCTTAAATACTTGCTCTAGTGTGAGCAAGTTGTTAATGTAACTTAGCCTAAGTTAGACTTAGGAAAGCACATAATTATTTTGCTGGTTAATTGAGCTAAAGTAAACTTAAGAAAAGTGAATAATTACTTTAATGATTATGTTTTAATCTCAACCTTGGATCTTAAGAGAGGTGATATCTAATATCAGTCATCAGCCACTTTGGATATTATGGAGGGATTTAGCTCAATAAAAAGTTATAAGAGCAAGGCTAAGGAGAGGGAGAAAACACACCATACATCAACACAATATTGAGAGAGGCATCTCAGTGAGGAGTGCGATACTCTATTTTGCTAGGTTCGAGGGAGTGCAAAAGGAGAGCTTGAAGATCCAAATCAACCAAGGGGATCGAGCACTGATCTGGGGCCTGATCTGTTAGATACGATCCAAGGCATTTTTTTGTAATCTGCAATCTTTCTTAGTTGGGCCATTTTTCTAGGAAAGGAGTCCCATCAAGTTATGAAAGTTAATGAAGAACTGTGATTGGGTAAAATCTGTTGTGTGATCGTGATTGAGATTGGTATATTTTGCTTTCGTTGAATTTATTGTGTTAATGAACCTAACTATGCAATTAATCAATATATCTGTAATCTACTAGGAATTAAGTGCTAAGTGCTAGGTTTGTAAGGGGAAGAAAACCATGATTCTTTGCCTCTTTGATTTTGCTTCATGGATGGATTCTCCAACTAGATTTTCTAGATTATGGTCATCTATGGAGCTAGGGAAAGCCCTAGCATTTGGCCATAGAGTTATGCAAGATGATACTTCAATGGGTTGATTTCCTCATTTTCTTGTCATAAGAATTGCATTTAATTCTGCCCCCACCCAAGCTTTAGCAGTTATTACATACAAAGTCTTTTTTCCTTTGCATTTTGGAGAGGAGTGCAATTAAAAATGTGAAGAAACTGGTGCTACCTTTGTCCTTATAGTGTCCTCGTTGGTATTGGAGACTACTGCACTTGATTCTGCCTTGAAAATGCACATTCAGATTGGTTGTGTACTTTGGGACAATTGAGAGGTTTTGTAATATCTTGGTTTTGACCCCTAGAATATTATGTGTTATAAATCATGTATTATTTATATGATGTGGCTTATGAAACAAGAATCAAGCGAAGTGGGATGAGATATAACAATCCCACGTTGCAAATATGTGAAATGCATTGTAAATATTCCCAATGTGGAGGTCGAGATCAAGGTTAGACTAGTGAATGCATATGAGTCCAAGTGGAAGACTAGGTTTACAATGTAGTCGATATATTTTCCATAATATTCTTATGTTTATGTATTATCATGTATGAAGAGGAAAAATACATAATAATGTAAATCTACCAAAATGGTTGCTTGAGGGACCAACAAGGGGACCATGATACCACAAGAGGGGAAGAGGAAAGGGGGGATTACCCCTCATCTTTTTCCCCATGATGCTGAAGAAATTAGGTAAGAATGTGGAAGCATTCTCTGTCATTCCAAATTACCCAAACCCAATATCTCAAAAGAGGAATCTTTAGTCCTCAAAAACGTTAACAACAATCCCAAACTGCTTATCTTAAAAGAAGATAAGGGCAATGCCATAATCGTTATGAATTCCACCGATTATGATCTGAAAATGCTTGAACTCCTTTCCTCCTCCTCCTATAAGCATCTTTCTAAAAACCCTATCTCCTCCATTCAATGTTTTGACCAAAGCAATCAAATCATCTTCTCTTAATCATGCTATCCAAAAACTTCTTATCCCCTGAACCCTTAGACCCCCAGAATGTATGGAATACCTATAATCCACAAAAAATATATTCCCCAAAGACCCATCGTTAGTGCCACTAGCGCTTCCACTTACACCTTATCTTGGTACCTTGCTCAAAATCTTTGACCCTTCACAGAGAAAACCTCCTCGTTTATCAAAGACTCCTCATAATTAATTAGTAAGACCAAACACCTCCTCCTTGATAAGCATGATGTCTTGGTTAGTTTTAATGCTATCTTCCTCTTTACAAAAATCTCCACCTATGAGGCAATTGAAATTATTTCTAACCTAGTTGATTATGAAACCCTTAAACCTAATCGAATTTTGCCTTTCCTCTACCTTCTTTTCCTTTAAAGGTGTTTGTTATGACCAAATTTAAGGAACTTCCATGGGCTCATCACTCTCCTCGGTAGTAGCCAACATCTTCATGGAATCATTTTAGTCTCGAGCCCTAGACAACAATCATCTAAAACCTAATTGTTGAAAGTGGTTTGTTGATGATATCTTTGTTGTTTGGGCCCATGGCATCATTGCTTTGCATTCCTTTCTTAACCACCTTAACCAAATCTTCCCCCATATTCAGTTTACCATGGAAATGGAAGTCAACAAATCCCTTTTGTTCCTTGACGTTCTTGTGTCTAAACTTCTTGATGGCTACCTCCCCTATCAAGTCTACCGGCGGAAAATGACTTGTACTAGCATATACCTTCATGCTTATTCCCATCTCCACCTTGCTAAAAAAGTTGTCGTCCTTAAGACCTTAGTGACTCGATCCATTCACATCTCTAGTACCCAACACTTTGAAAAGGAACGTCTCCACTTGATCAAATCCATCCAAACTAATGGCTAATCCTCTTCTCAAATCAAAAAAGCATTTCACTCAGCCCTCCATCCTAAACCCAAAACCAATCCTTCATCTCCCCCCTTAACCAAAACAACCCTTCCTTACATTCAAGGTGTTATAGACCATATTGCCAAGATCCCGCGGAAAAAGAATATTCAAACTTCTTTCAAACCCCATACCACCCAAAGACAACTCTTTAGGTCCACTAAAGAGAAATCCGACCCCCTCCTTGTAGAATTTACTTGTATATTGCAACTGCTAATTGTAATTTACTAGAACAATGGACTTGAATCTACTCTACTCATCAATGGAAACAATTAAACGATCATGAAATCACGAAGCATACAAGAGACATAATTCAATCAACACATTACACAATGATTTCCTGTGGAAAGTCACAGCTAAAAATCCCTATTATTTGTATATTGCATTAGTCAGAAAATATGAGAAGATAACAATGCTTTCCTTAAGCCTGAGCAACCTCTGCACTATCTCTATCTGTCTCATTTCTTCCTAGACAAACCCAGGCCAATACTTGACCAAATTTTTGCTTGCCCAACTCCTTATTTCCTTGCGTTGTTCCTTGGGAATTAGCCCCCTATTAATTAGGGAAATGCCTCAATATGAATTGCGCAATCCTGATAGGCCTTCCTCTGACTGCATGCACCACCTGTACAATTCAGATGATTATACAACTGATAGTACACTGTCCCTAAATTCCAATCTCAACTCGCTAACTCTCAGATCTGACATGCATGAGTTATTTATGAGTGAATCATGAGTTAACTGGTTGAACACGTGAAACAACACCCCACTACCTGACCTCCTACTAGTTCCTCCATCAGTTGGAACTAGTTTAACTAACTTTAACTCATTTACACCGAATTAATTAATTACAACTCAAAATAAACTCAACCAGGGCTCCTATAATGTAGGAGACACTCTACATGACTCAAGTTAGACCCTCAAATCGAATTAATTGAGCCAACTAAGTGAAATTAACTTAGTTAACTCATACAAGTTGTTTTGTGATGTGGAATTACAATTTAATTCCTAAATTAATTCAAGGATAAAATTAAGTTACGATTTTCTTGTTGCATTTTCAACACTCCCTCTCAACAAGGGATTATCAGATACCCCAATCCAGCCTCTATGGAACTCGAATTTGCCTCTTGACAGTGCCTTAGTCAAGATGTCTGCATCCTGTTCCTCTGTAGGAATGTATTCCAACAACATGATTCTCCTCTGCATACAATTTCGTAGATGGTGATACCTGATGTCGATATGCTTGGACTGATCATGAAAAACTAGATCCTCAGAGAGTTTGATACAACTTTTGTTGTCATAGTAAATCAATGTAGGATCCATCTGCTGATCAAATAACCCAACAAGAATCTTCTTCATCCAGATAGCTTCACAAGTTGCTTGACTAGTAGCCATATAATCTTCTTCTGCCGAATTGAGTGCAACTGATCTCTACTTCTGGTTGTACCAAGAAACTACTGCTGACCCAATACTGAAGATTCCCCCTGATGTGATCTTCCTGTTGGATGGAATCCCTACCCAATCTACATCTATGAAGCCTTGAAGCTTCACTCCCTCTGTCCATCTGTACCAAAGACCAAATTGAGTATTGCCTCTGAGGTATCTCAACACATGTTTAACTGCGTTCCAATAACTTTTGGTTGGCTTAATCATTACTTGACTAAGCTGGTTAACTACAAAACATATGTCCTATCAGGTATTCACCAAATACACAAGTGAACCTACAATATGCCTGTAAATAGTAGCCTCCACTACTTCACCTGAAGTAGCATCTTCCTTCTTCCAATTTCCTGCTAGAGGAGCCTCCATGGGTTTGCTGCTCTCCATGTGGAACTTCTTCAGTATCTTGTTGGCATACTTGCCCTGAGAGACAAACAATCCCTCATCTCCTTGCCATACTCCCATACCAAGGAAATAATGCATGAGCCCTACGTCTTTCATCTCGAATTCTCTTGCAAGATCCTCTTTACAAGATTTGTAGTATACCTAGGGGGGATATTATGGGGTACAAAGGGAGGTACCCAAGGGAATAATGTAATAATGTGATGGGTCATATTTAATAAATAAAGTGTTTAACCCACATTATGTAAGGGACCACAAGTAGTCAGATAATAATGTGATAAAACCATTGTAATGGATGTATGGTATTGAGAGACCCATGGTATTGTATCTATGAATCCTATATAGAGGCTTGAGACTTCCCATTGAGAGATGCCAAGGAGTATTGTATTGACAAGTGTATGGCTTGTGGAGTGATATGCTTCCTTAAGGAGTAGTTGTATGGTTTTGCTCTACCTCAAAGGTTTTGATAGTAATAAAAATCTGGAGTTTTATTATTTATTGTCTATTTCTTAGGCATATTTTCCATTGTTATCATGAATGGTGGCTTTAGTGTACTTCCCCAATGTACACCCTTTGCATGTATATCTGCTCTAATGCACCCGTGGGAAGTCCTGTAGAAATATGTTGCATGATCTTCAAAGCTCTGTGGTGCAAGTGACCCAATCTTCTATGCCACAATTCACTGATGTCTCGGCTCTGCACCTTCTCTTCTTTTGTGATCAAAGCAACACAATCTTCTACATCCAATTTGTAGAGTTTCTTCACTCGAACCCCGATCCGCTTCACTTGTCCTGAGGATATGTGACGAAGGAAAAATCTTTCTTTTGCTAAATATCACATCGTAGTAGCAACTGAAACCAAATTCTTTTTCAGATCCGGAACATACATGACATCTTTTAATGTGTGAGGAGAACTAGACTCCCTCTAAAAAGTAACAGTATCAATGTTGGTTGTGCTATACCTTCCATCATCTCCCATTTCCATGCACATTTGGAGGTCCTCCTCCTCCAAGCCACTGAAGAATTTTTTGTTGTCGGTCATATGGAATGAGGCTCCACTATCCAGATACCACACACTACCAATCAACAATGTCACCATGCAAGCAATGGGAGTGAAATCCAACTTGAATTTTGAAGCAAGAGCTTCACCTGCCGCTCCTCCTGAGGGCTTCTTTCCAACCTTCTTGTGTGGACACTTCATGGCATAGTGCCTCAGCTCATGACAATGAAAACATTTAATCTTTGACAAGTCCTTTTTTCTGCCCTGAATGGAATCTCCTTTGGATTGGAATTTATTTCCTTTCACTTTGTTTGCATTTCTAGCTAAGGCACAGTTCTCCTCATCGTTGTTTTGGAGAATTTGGTATCTACGGATAAATACTAATTCCCTAGATAAGTAGCTATATCTAGAACAATAGTTTAAAGTATTTTAGTCTTTCCCTATAATCAATAGATAAGATGAGAAGATGAGAAGACCTACTTGTAGTTCCGCTTTCCTCTCGTCTCCTTTGTATCAATCCTGTCACTCCTTATCGTACTTAATACGCTTGAGAAGTACCTATAAACACAACAGAAAACAAAGAATCGATTAAAGCAAAAGATCTATTGAATATAAGTGAATGGAATCATATAAATTTCACACATATAAGCATTATAAAACAATACAAACATATGGGAGAAAGGTTCAAACACTTTATTAAATAGAAAAAGGAATTACAACCATTATGTCTGATTCAAAGTCATTCCTCCAGCTTGGATCCCATCCACATCACATCAAAAGCATGACAAACTTGTAGCATTACAATACTTGCTTCAAAGCCAATTCTCATAACAACATTATCTCCTTACAATTCAACATAATCTAGCCCCTGATCACTTAGATGAGTGGTCAATTTATAGGGAGATGAAGGAGGTTTTGTCATAAATGATGGCATTGAATGACCTTCCATACTTAGAATTAGTTCCATGGAGGAAGGGATGAGAGGATATGATGCATCTTAACTCATTCCTCATCCATTTTCGAGCTCATAGGAGTTGATAAGTGAGGGAACCTTCTAGATGACTCCAAAAGATAAGAATATTCCCCAAACCCTATGTGAATTTTGCTCAAACTCGCCCAACGCAGGTGAAAGGAAGCCTAAGTGCTCTGTAGAGCACCCTGACATGGACTTAATTGCTCTGCAGCGCACCCTTACATGGGCCTACCTGTGCTGGTCCCTCTAGAGGCCATTTCTGGATGTCTTCAAGTCATGAAACTGTCTGCGAAGGAGGCATTCAAAGTGGTGACTTGTTTAGGGCATGTAGCAACTAAAACTAGGGTTTGATGAGCCCTAAAACACTGATCTGGATGATGGGATTGATGTACCCAAATGGATCTGTAACAATCGTCATGCTTGGATGATGTTCCATCTCTGGTGCTCTGCCTTATCTCTTCTTGTACCAAGTCAGACCACAAACACTCCCACTTTGGTAGCTTCTCCCTCCCATTTACTGAATCCTGCTAGTTGTGTTAGCTCTTGGGAAGGCCTAGAAGTGTTAGGCTGACCAGTTTATCTTCAACAACTATAATACAAACACTCCCAAGCTCATCTCAACATTGGGTGAACTTGCTCAATTACTGTGGTATTGTGTCGCCCTTCTCCATCTTAATTTTCCTGAGCTTGTCCTTTAGTGCCAACTTCCTGTGGTCACTGTTGTTTTGAAACAGGTCCGTCAAGGCCTTCCACATTGCATATGGAGTCTCCTTCTCGTGGAGGTTCGAGACAATATGATCTCAAACTCCTTGTAGTATGATCCTTCTTGCCTTTGCAACACATTTCCTCCACTTTGCCATATCTTGAGCACCAGTTGCTGGAGGCTTAAGAATATCATTGTCTATGAATTCCTTCAACCCGTTGTCTTCCAACATTGCCTCCATCCTGTCCTTCCAAGCAATATAGTTCGAACTACCCTCAAGGGCATATTGGAGTCTCAATCCGTCAAATGACATCTTGTTGGCTCTGAAGAATGATATTGCAAATTCGATTTCACCTGCAAAAGACAAACTCATATTCATGGGGGCTTCACTCAATGAACCTTTGACGTATCATGTGCATTCGTGGCATATTAACAATACCCTTAATTTGACTACATATTGGAAAATACCTCTAAAAATCACATTATTTAACCCCCTACCAATATGAACCCAATACACCTTCCTAATTTAAATACCTCTACTTTCACTAGATATTGTAAATACCATTTTTTCATTAAGATTTTTTATACCCCTTTTTATTTTTTCATTTAACTTTGGCCTCCATTTTTTATACTTTCCAATATAAAAACCCTCTACCCCCTATATATCCCCCAATATATTATGTCATTTTTTCCTCAATAAATATCCCCCAATATGAATCCACGTGGTATGGTATTGCTCCTCTAATGAAGCCCTCGTGCTCATATTCTCCTCTTCTAGAGTGATTTATGCTATAATATCATGTAGAAATTCCTTGTAGATTCAAACGGCTAATTGTAATTTACTAAAACATTAGACTTGAATATACTCTACTCCACAACAGAATTAATTAAACGATCGCGAAATCACAAAGCATACAAGAGAAATAATTCAATCAACGAATTACACAATGATTTCTTGGGGAAAGCCACAACTAAAAATCCCTACTATCTGTATATTGCATTAGTAAAAAAATATGAGAAGATTACAATGCTTTGCTCAAGCCGAGCAACCTCTGCACTATCTCTATCTGTCTCACTGCGTCGTAGACAAGCCCAGGCCAATACTTAACCAAATTTATGCTTGCCCAAGTCCCTATTTCCTTGCACTGTTTCCTTGGGAATTAGCCCCCTATTAATTAGGGAAATTCCTCAATATGAATTGCGCAATCCTCATAGGTCTTCCTCTGACTACATATACCACCTGTACAATTTAGATGATCATACAACTGATAATAAACTATCCTTGAATTCCAATCTCCACTGGGTAACTCTCAGATTTGACATGCATGATTTATTTATGAGTGAATCATCAGTTAACTAGTTGAACACATGAAACAACACCCCACTGTCTGACCTCCTACTAGTTCCTTCATTAGTTGGAACTAGCTTAACTGACTTTAACTCAGTTAAATTGAATTAACTAATTACAACTCAAAATAAACTCAACCAAGGCTCTTATAATGTAGGAGACAATTTACATGACTCAAGTTAGACCCTCAACTCGAATTAACTCGAATTAACTGAGCCAACTAAGTCAAATTAACTTAGTTAACTCATACAAGTTGTCTTGTGATGTGAAATTTACAATTTTATTCCTAATTTAATTCAAGGACAAAATTAAATTAGGATTTTCTTATTGCATTTTCAACACTTCTTGACCCTGGAGTCTATGAAATCCCTTACTCATGTGGAAAATATTACATAGGCCAAACAGGGAGATCCTTTAGGTTCCGTATCAAAGAACACATCGCTGACAATATCCATAATTGGATCTCTAAATTGGCTATTTCTAAACACTCTCTAAATTCGCTGTTTCTGAACACTCTCACAATGCCATAGACCTCATTTGCTTTGGCAAAGCTAGAATTCTTGCATCTGTAACCTTCCACATTGCCCAGCTCATTGGATAAGCCATTGAAATCGAAAAGGATCCTAATAACTTTAATCAAGAAGATGGATATAAACTTAGTTGGTCATGAGAACCCACTATCCACTATCTCTCTCATAAACATTCTTCTCACTCTACTCATATCTAACTTATTCTTTTGTCTCCCTCCCTTTTTGCTTGTGAGGTTTTCGCTCCTTGTTTCCTTCTGCCTTCTTGTCTTCTTCCCCTCCCTGTTTCTTTCTTCTTGTTTTCTCCCCCTCCTTGTTTCTTTACTTCTTTTTATATTTCTCTTAGGAACTTTGGCATTAATAATAACTTAATATTATTAATTAATTTTTAGAATAATAATAATAATAATAATAGTGTTAATTAATAATTAGAATAATAATTTTCTTTAATTAATAGCTAAAATGATATTAACTTATTCCTATATAAACCATAGCATTAATAACCGAGAAACACTCTATAGCCTAGCATGAAAGAGATGTTGTCACACAACATTACATTTAAAAATAATAAAATAATATTTACATTAACAAATTAAAAAATATTAATAACATAAAAAAATAATTGTCAACCATAAATAAAATATTTTAATTTCCACCTTACTTTTACATCAATCTAAATATAGAAAAATGAAGCAATTGAAAGTAAGTAAATTTTAATTTACTTTTAGTATGACGGGGATATGTAATTATTTTACTACTTAATATGGAGTTGACAATTGGCATGTAAAAAATAATGATATGTATTTCATTATATGTTTAGTTGACATGTAATATTTAAAAGAAAATATTTTATTATCAATTATAAATAACATAATTTCATATTAGGGGAGCAAAGGAGAATAGAGTTTGAGCGATGCACTAGGGTTTTTTTCTCCTACATATCCTCGGGTGGCGTCTTTGTAAGCCATGAGACTGCGATACACAGAGGAGGTGAGCATTGGATAGTAAACAATAAACCCATATTTCTCCAAGGCAATGGATGTTGGTGGATCCGAGCTCAATTTTTTGCATTATGTTTGACGTTCTATAGTAGATTTTCAATGGCCTCCATGGATGAGCGTTGGCTCTGCCCATTAGTCTTTCCTTTCGTTTTGGCTCATGACATTTCTATAGCTAAGGTACAAAGTCTATCCAAATTTCTCAAGGAGCGATGCTTCCATTGGGGTATTGTGAACACAGGGGGGCTTGCGAAAGGAAAATCTAGATGGGTTGTCGCCTGATTTCTTTTTCACAGGCTTACATGCTCGACCTACCCTATTTGATTTGGGGTCTGTAGATTTGAAGCAACCTATGTACATGAGGGATCTGTCCTGCCATCAGAATCCCCCACTTTTCCCTCTCTGATATGGCCAAAAGACAGGCAGAGACAGAAAAGGAAACATTTCAGGTTCTTCTAAAAATATTAATGGGAAGACCTTTGTTTTCTGGATTAGGGGCTTGGAACTGGTGGAAAACTTGAAACAAAGCATTCATAATAGTCTGGGTATCTCTGCAATTTTTCAATGCTTGTTATTTGAAGGGGAAATGCTACAAGACTCCTTCCAGATGAAGCACTATGGCATCACGTATAACTCCATTATTTTAGATTTGAGCTTGCGTGGTGGAGTTCAGAGCTCCATAAACCCTAGTGGATTTGTCTCTTTCAAGGATGCAGTGAAAGGGAAGGTTTTCATCCCAACATATTAGATCCAAAACAACCCAAGATCCTATCGATTTTTGTAGCTATGGTTGGTTGTCTTAATTACTATTTTATCCCTCCAAATATATATGTAATATTAAATTCAAGACATGTTCTTCATGTCATTTTCAAAAGAAAGAATTTGAATTTTTAAATTTGAGTTTTTGGCTCCAAGAATGTCAAGTCGGTCTGACCCTTTAAACACACCACTTTGGGTTCATCCAATAACTATATATAATGATTAGACTTTATAAATTGGGAGGAAATTTTGATTATTTCTATTGAAGCGAAGATTCACTTTTGTTTAAGCAAAGGATGAGAAAGACAAGGGCAGATCGAGTTTAAAGGGCATGTCGATAATTTGGGCAGACCTAATTTATGAAGTAGTAGCAGACTGATTTCTAAGGCAACAAGCCGGAATTTCAGGAGGCCAAGATTTCAAAAGGTTGAAATTTCATGAGGCCAAGATTTCATAAGGCCGAAATTTTAGGAGGCTGAATTTGTCTCTGGTTGACCAGTGTATGTTTGTGGTAAGTTTGACTTTGTTTTTGACTAGAAGATTAGATTGTATCTCTTGTTGAATTGAATAATTCCTCTAAGGAAAAGGTTGTCAGGTTTTTCCTCCAAGTGGGTTTTCCCAGGGTAAAATTTTGTGTCTCATGTGTTTCGCTGTCTCTATATGATCCTACTAGCATTTTTGTTTCTGTTGTTGAGATCTTCTGTGTAATTACTTTATGATGAAAGTGAATAGAAGAAAGTTTAACATAAGAAATCATAAGAAGTAGTTATCATATTAGAATATCTTTGAAAAATCAACATTTCCTACATCGTAGAACAAATGGAACAAGTACCAACCATGTAAGTTAATCTTCCAAGGTAAATTCTCTATTTTTTGTTTTCCAATCCAAGGTTGTAATATGCAAATTCAATGGTTTATGGCCTAGATCTAAAACATTACACCAATGGTTTTTTCTTCTTGGACCCCTAACTGTGACATTTATTTACGTTCCAAAGGTTTCTTTATTGTTCAATTCGATAAACAGAAAGATCTGGAGAACGTCCTAAATGACGGGCCATGGTTTAAGCAAAGGATGAGAAAGACAAGGGCATATTGACTTTAAAGGGCATTTCGATAATTTGCGTAGACCTAATTTCTGAAGTAGTAGAAAACTGATTTTTGAGGTAGTAGGCCGAAATTTCATAAGGCCGAATTTGTCTCTAGTTGACCAGGGTATGCTTGTGGTCAATTTGACTTTGTTTTTGACTAGAAGATCAAATTGTATCTCTTATTGAATTGAATAATTTCTTTAAGGAAAAGGTTGTCGGTTTTTTCCCCAAGTTGGTTTTCCCAGGGTAAAACTTTGTGTCTCATGTGTTTGACTGTCTCTATATGATCCTACTAGCATTTTTGTTTCTATTGTTGAGATCTTCTATGTAATTGTTTTATGATGAATGTGAATAAAAGAAAGTTTAACCCAAGAAATCATAAAAAGTAATTATCATATTAGAAGATATTTGGAAAATCAACAGATCCTACATCGTAGAACAAATGGAACAAGTAACAAACATGGAAGTTAATCTTCTAAAGGTAAATTCTCTATTTTTTGTTCTCCAATCCAAGGCTGTAATATGAAAATTCAATGGTTTATGCCCTGGATCTAACGCATTACACCAATGGTTTTTTCTTCTTGGACCCCTACCAATGACATCTATTTATGTTCCAAAGGTTACTTTATTGTTCAACTTGATACGCAAAAAGATCTAGAGAACGTCCTAAATGATGGGCCATGGTTTAAACAAAGGATAAGAAAGACAAGGGCAGATTGAGTTTAAAGGGCATGTCGATAATTTGGGCAGACCTGATTTTTGAAGTAGCTGTAGACCAGTTTCTAAGGCAGCAGCCGAAATTTCAAGAGGCCAACATTTCAAAAGGCTGAAATTTCATGAGGCCAAGATTTTAGAAGGCCGAAATTTCAGGAGGCTGAATTTGTCTATGGTTGACTAGGGTATGTTTATGGTCAGTTTGACTTTGTTTTTGATTGTAAGAACATATTGTATCTCTTGTTGAATTGAATAATTTCTCTAAGGAAAAGGTTGTCGGGTTCTTCCCGCAAGTGGGTTTTCTTAGGGTAAAATTTTGTGTCCTATTTGTTTGGTTATCTCTATATGATCCTACTAGCATTTTTGTTTCTGTTGTTGAGATCTTTTGTGTAATTTCTTTATGATGAATGTGAACAAAAGAAAGTTTAACATAAGAAATCATAAGAAGTAATTATCATATCAGAAGGTCTTTGGAAAATCAACAAATACTACATCGTAGAACAAATGGAACAAGTACCAACCATGGAAGTTAATCTTCCAAACGTAAATGCTCTTTTTTTTGTTCTCCAATCTAAGGTTGTGATATGCAAATTCAATGGTTTATGGCCTAGATCTAATGCATTACACCAATGGTTTTTTCTTCTTGGACTCCTAACTGTGACATCTATTTATGTTCCAAAGGTTTATTGTTCAATTCGATACACAAAAAGAACTGGAGAATGTCCTGAATGACAGGCCATGGTTTTGTTTCTGCTGTTGAGATCTTCTGTGTAATTTCTTTATGATGAATGTGAACAGAAGAAAGTTTAACATAAGAAATCATAAGAAGTAATTATCGTATTAGAAGATCTTTGGAAAATCAACAAATACTACATCGTAGAACAAATGGAACAAGTACCAACCATGGAAGTTAATCTTCCAAACGTAAATTCTCTTTTTTTTGTTCTCCAATCTAAGGTTGTGATATGCAAATTCAATGGTTTATGGCCTAGATCTAATGCATTACACCAATGGTTTTTTCTTCTTGGACTCCTAACTATGACATCTATTTATGTTCCAAAGGTTTATTGTTCAATTCAATACACAAAAAGAACTGGAGAACGTCCTAAATGACGGGCCATGGTTTTGGGGCAAATATGGGCTCTTCATTACTCCATGGTTCCCAGTTTTGATGCCACAAATATGGTGGTCTCGACAATACCAATATGGGTGATAATACCCAATCTCCCTCTTCTTTTTTGGCACCATAAGGTCCTAGAGGATATTGGAAATACTATGGAAAAATTCAAAAAGATGGACGTGGAAAGAACAGAGAAATGTATCTTTATTTTTGCCAAAATTTGTGTAGAGATAGACCTCAGCGAAGGTCTACATGACCACATTCAACTGAAACACAAAAACCTTCAATGGGCCCAAGTATTATATTATGAGAACACAACATTCAAATGTCGAATATGCTTTCAAATAGGACACTAGCATAAACATGCCCACAGGCAAAAAATATTCCAAACAAAAAAAAGAGGCAAGCTATAAACCAAAGGGATGGCGGGTGTTTGACCCTCACCTCTGAAAAGAAGAAGAAGAAACCATGGAGAACCATCCAATCCAAGTAGGTGTGGATGAATAGGTTCAACATGGTAACCAAGCGGAAGAGGGTGTTGTGGCTTAGTCTTGAATCACAACGCACATTTAGAAGGGTACTGAATTAGTAGAGTTCCAAGCATCAAAGCAACAGAAGGAGGAAAAACACAACAAAAAGGGCATGGGGGTGTAAAGAGAACTCATGTTTTTGAGAGCTTAGACTCAGACAAAGAAGCCCCTTTACAGAGGTTGGAAATTAATCGACAATGGTATCGGTTGATCCCAACCTTGGGGGTTCACAAAAGGTTCAGAAAAAAAAAAAAAAAAAAAAAAAAAAAAAAAAAAAAGACAAAAATGAGAAGTTAAGTAATTTTAATCACACTTAACTTCAACATATTTTATGTGTTTTTAACAGTTTTCCTTTTTTATTGCTCATATGTCGTGAGGTTTATTTCACTGAATGCTTTCAACATCTACAAATGTGATTTTGTTCCTTGTTCAATTTGAATAAAATTATGATTTTTTTCCTTGCAAAAAACATAATTTTATATCAACTTTATATGAAGAAAAACAAAATAATTAAAATAAAAAATGTTCTTTTATATTCACTTTTCATTGTGAAGAAGATAATGTAATTTATTACCCCTGATGTGGGAAGGTAGGCATTGGGTAAGCCTTTTGACTATCAATTAATTTGTATTTTGTTTTTTTACTAAAAATTAATTTGTTTTTTTGTTTTTTACTTAAAAATTAAATAATATAGTTATTGACATTATAAATAAAAAAAAATATTTATTTTTTTAAAATATTTTATTTTATTTTTCTTGTATTTCTTTGGCTACGATCTCAATGATCTTATTACGCAATGATTTCTTTTTGTAAATGCAATGTACATTGTTGATATATCAATATTGGGAAGTGTAGCATCAAATAAATATCATTTTAAATAGTCATGCCCGTACTATCTGCTTTAGCACTCAGTGGTGGGAAAGATAGAGGTAGGCGCCTTGCAAGGAGCTCGATCTTCCTATACGCCTTGGTTGTTGAAGATGTCGCATGCCTGTCCTCCTCCAGAGCATACCACAGTGGGAGGAGAAATGTTGCAACACTCCACGCCTACTCTACTCAAATGAACAACAACTATAATGGACACCCACAAGGCGAAATGAGTGACTAGACTTTCAAGAGCATACGCCATTCTGGTGCTTTTAAACATTTGAAATATTAAACCAAAGATTTGATGACTTTAATTTTTTTTCATATATTTTAAATTTTATATTCTAATTTTTTATTAGACAAAGATATTGATTGGATTATTTTTACCTAATATATAATATATTTGTAAAAAAAATATTCCAAATATCTAATTTAAAAATTATAACTCCCCATGTTATTGATAAACAAAAATGATTGGTACTTATTATTTAAAAAATTAATATGCCAACTTGTACTTTCATAAAATTTACTGTTAAGTTAAATACATAATTATGTAGATACGAAACATTTAATATGCCAACTTGTACTTTCATAAAATTTACTGTTAAGTTAAATACATAATTATGTAGATACGAAACATTTCTATTAAATCTATTTATTCCTCTGATCCAAACTCCACCCCTAAGTTACTAGCATCATTTCATTTGAGAAAAGTAGGAATCATCCAATGCCAAAATAACTAGAGAGGCTAATCGTGATACGATATTATATGGTGTAAGTATGGTGGGAAGGGAGGTCTATAATTAATGCCATTCTCACATAATTCCATGGTGTTGAAATGATGACATGTATATTATAAGATAATATGCGTTCTTTAACCCATACTTCATTTAATTACATAACACTAATGACTCATACTTCATTTAATTATATAACACTAATGCATGGCAATAACAATGCTACTATCTAAGTTCTTTAACCCATACTTTATTTAATTACATAACACTAATGACCCATATCTCATTTAATTACATAACACTAATGCATGGCAATAACGATGCTACTATTTAAGATGTCACCGATAGTTTTTAAGATATTGAACTTGATAATTATATATATTAATATCTATCTTTAATATAACCCTATTGGATGGATAGAAACTTATTTATAGTTATTAGACTAAGGAATTTTTATAACACTAATGCATGGCAATAACAATGCTACTATCTAAGATGTCACCGATAGTTTTTAAGACATTGAACTTGATAATTATATATATTAATATCTACCTTTAATATAACCCTATTGGATGGATAGAAACTTATTTATAGTTATTAGACTAAGGACTTTTTAGAGATAAGTTTTGGGAATTTTTTTGTTGTTTATTTACCTAAGTGGTATTTTTATTTATTTTTTAAATATCTATATGTATTTTAAATATAAATATAGCATTTCAATGTGTAGAGATAAGTTTTGGGAATTTTTTTGTTATTTATTTACACTTTTATATATATATATATATATATATATATATATATATATATATAGCATTTCAATGTATAGATTTTTATAATTAATTATATTGTGTTTGAATTTTTTTAGATAGGAGTGGTGTAAAAGATTGAAAAATGTTTTGTAAAGTTTTTCACTTTGAAGCACATTATGATTCACTAGGAAAGCTTATACAAGATGTTTTTAAATAGTTTACACAATTTAAATCTAAAAAGCTCATGTACAACATGGCATCTATTCATTGCAGCCTGTCCATAGGTTTAATGAAAGGCATTCTTTGGAATTTGTCAGCAATTTCCATCCATTTAACTGATAAGTTAGTAGTAGGTGATGACTAGATATATTATATGAGATACATGAGATTAGTTAAATTAGAATGTAAATTTTCATAAATATATTTATTAATAGTAATTTAAATTCAGAAAATTTAAAAATAAAAATAAATTAATTAATAAAGACCATTGATCTTTACTTAATACTTTAACATCAAAAACTAAAATTTGCTGGTAACATTGTAACAAAACAAGTTGTGTACCGTCATATTAATGTAACAAAACAAGTTGTGTACTGCTGTATGTATGATAAGCAATTTTGGAGAACTCTCTACTAATTCTTGAAATTATTCAATTGTATGTTTAGCCTCCAGCTTACACCGTCTTTATTGTTTTGGTGGGACATTATATAACTTGACATTGGTTTCAAATTTACACCAAATGTTGATATTGATGAACAATAATACTAGAAACTTCCTTAATATAATTAGGTTTTTTCTCATCTTTCTCATCTTGTTCAATGAATTGGATAACGTTTTTAGTTTTTTATACCTAATTTTGATTAAATAAACAATTTAAGTAGAACAATTTTTTTAATGGATTGGACATTGTTTGTAGTTTTTTATATCCAAATCTTATTAAACGATTCAACAACAACAAAAGCAATCGACCAGTAAAAATAGTTAATGCAAAAAAGTATAGAATAACTTTAGGTGAGACTTAATAGTCCAACCACACCACAAACACTACTTTATCTACATCTATGGTACAATAGTTTATTTGGCAAAATGGGCGATTTCACACTACAATAGTCAATCTACCCCGTTCACCCATACTCAATAACTCAATTGTACAATGGACTACATGACAGATTATGTGGGTAAAATGCTCCAATTTTGCACACAATAGTCAACTGCCTTGCCCCATTATGTTTTTATTTTAATTTAGCTATATGTAAACTAAGCTATAAGGACTAGCTACTATGTAGCACTTGTTCCATTTTTAATATGGAGTTGATATATAATATTTAAATAATATTAATAACAAAAAATGTTTGAGAATTTTGAGTGAAATATTTTAATAAATTTCCATTGTGAGGAAGATGTGTAATTTATTCCATCCTTAATAGGAGTTAATATATAATATTTAAAAAATATTAATAGCAAAATAAAAGTTTGGGAATGTTGAGTGAGAGAGAGAGTTTTTATTCCATTAACAAGTGATGTACTAATAAGCCTACAAATTTATAGTTTTACTTGTACATAAGTGACATAAGTGCTAAGGAGAAAATGGAAGTAACTCGTGGTAAGTATATTTATTTACATCTTAACTGATGCTAAATATTTATTTTTCTGATTTACTTACTAGGGTTCTTTCTAATTCAATGTTTACAAAAATAATTCCATGTACATGTGTGTGTGCTATATATTATACAAAACGTGAAAATTAAAAAAAATCTTATAGTTAAAACACTTTATTAGTGCATTGTTGAAAACCAACTTGGATCTATCACTTTATATCTACGAAGTGCCGAGAGGAATCAAATTTGTTGAGGTCCAAACCTTTCCACAAGTTTTGCACTCAGAAAGAGGTTTGCATCTTGAAAGATTTGATCCCTCTGGGCGCGATCCAGAGTTAAGATGGATCTATGCTAGTTTAACTTGGGATCTATGTTAGTTGTGTTGAGAAGAGCTTTACAATCTAGTCACGTAAGGTTACATTTAAAATAATAAAATAATACTTACATTAACAAATTAAAAAAAATAACAAAAAAATTAAAATGAGTCTCCACCATAAATAAAATGGTTCATTTTTCATCTTAACTTTAGATCAAACTTTATATAGAGAGATAAAATAAAAAGGAAAAAAAAAAAAAAATAAAAATTAGTATGAACGATATATGTAATTCCTTATGTACTTAATATGGAGTTGAAAAATTGTATATAAAAATAATATTGTTGATACTTGGCATAATGTGTAATTCATTCTATGTTCAGTGAACATATAACATTTAAAGCAAAAATATATTAATAAGAAAATAAAAATAATATTATTAATGTAAGTTATAAATAACATAATTTTATATCCATTTTGTATGGAGAAAAATAAAATAATTTAAAATTAATAAATTTTCACTTTCCATTACAAGGGAGATGTGTAATTTATTCCATTTTTAAAATGATGTTCATATATAATATTTAAAAATTGTTTATATATATATATATATGAGTTATAAATCAAATATTTTTATATACATGTTGAATACAAGATTTTAATATCAAGAGAGAGAGAGTTCTTATTCCATCAATCAGTGCCAAAGTATGATAAAGATTATGTATGATAGAGATTAGTAATTCTTTCAATGTTTAATATGTGGTGGACATGTAACATTTTAAAAATTATTAATAACAAAAATAATTCTAAATATTACACAAAACAAGTGAAAATTTAAAAATTATTATTATTATTATTTTTTTAATTGCAGCTAGAGGCTTATTCAACAGAGTACGAGGGAGATGTTGTCAACTAAGGCTACATTTACAGATAATAAAATAATAAGTTTACATTAACAAATTAAAAAAACACTAATAACTAAAAAAATCAACATCCATCATAAATATAAGACTTCAATTTTCATTTTAATTTTAGATCAAAACTTTGTATATAGACAGAAAATAATTGACAGTAAAAAAAATAAATTTAAATTTTAGTTTGAGGGATATATATAATTTCTTTGGCACTTAATATGGAGTTGAAAAATGACAATTAAAAATAATATTGTTAATACTACATGGTGTAATTCTAAACTTTATAAAGTAATTGAAAGTATAAAAAAAAAGTACCAGGGATATATAATTTTTTGAGCACTTAATATGGAGTTGAAAAATGACAAGTAAAAATAATATTGTTGATACTACATGATGTGTAATTCATTCTATGTTGAGTTGAGACATATCATTTAAAACAAAACTATATTAATAACAAATATATATTAATGAAAAAATAATACTTTTACTATCAGTTATAAATAACATAATTTTAGATCAAAGCTGTATAAAAAAAATTAAATTAAATTTCTTCTTATATTTCCACTTTCCAATAATGAGTGAAATTTGCAATTTATTCCATTTTTAATATGATGTTCATATATAATATTTAAAAAAATTTAATAATTTTATTTAATGTGAGTTATAAATCAAATATTTCAATGTACCTGTTAAGTAAAAAAAATTAAAATCAAGAAAGAGTTTTTATTCCTTTGATAAATTCTCTATAATTCAATTCAATTAATGATAGAGATTTGTAATTCCTTCAATATTTAATATGGTGTGGATATGTAAAATTTTAAATAGTATTGATAACAAATATACTTCTATGTGTATATGTGTATATATAGAGAACATTTAAAAAAATATTAATAACAACATAATTCTATATATTAGACAAAAACAAGTAATTTTTTTTTAGTTAAAATAGTTTATTAGTGTGTTGTTCAAAACCAATATAGATTCATTTTAATTCTAGATCTACCACTAAAAATAAGAGGAATCAAATCTCTTTTAATGCTAACTTTTTTTTCAAAGTTTTGTACTCAAAAAATAATTTGCATCTTGAGATATTAGATTCCTCTAAAAGCTTGATAAGCCCTAAAATTAAAATAAATCTTATTAATTATATTTAAAAAAATAATAATTTAAATTAATAATATTATTATTTAAAATAACAATATTAATTATTAATAATAATATTTCAATCGGAAGATATTGAGTATAGAACTTGCTCCACACTAATTATTTTTAGTTGACATTTGAGTCTGGAACGGGACTCATCATAAGATGTAATAGTTGGAAGAAGGAAAGGGTAAGATGTATTATTTTATTTAATATAATAGAATATTAATATATGTTATTTTAGTATATTTTAATAAATTAATGTACTAATAAATTAATAATTAAGTATTAATATATTAATTTACTAAGGAGTTGTATTTATATATTATTTTATTAATATTAATATATTGATATAATAGACTAATTAGTCATTATATATTATTATTATTATTAATATATCATAATTATAGATTAGTATATTATTATTATGCAGTATTCATGATTCATTTTCCTCTTTCTTATTATTATTTTATTTTCAATAATTATTATTAATAAGAATACTTTTATAAATATATTATTATTATTATTTGGAATAATATTCTTAACTTATTTGAATACTATTTTTTTTTCAATTTAATACTTTTTCAAGGTTTTTTTTGTTTAATTAAATATTTCCTAATTTCTTTTTCACATTTTTCTTATAAATTGGTTATGTTTTTTTTCGTCTTCACCTATGAATTTTGCTTCGTCCCTGATGATGGGTGAAGTGTTCAACCGAAATGTCGGATGTGTCCACTCTTTCACTATGATTTGACCTTGCCATTGTTAAGTTTGGAAGTAATGCCCTTTCTTGCCCATGCATTTTGTTACTTCTCAATTTGTCATCCTAAAAGTGTAAATGTCTAAAGCACCCAGATGATAGACCAAGGTAACTAGGGGGTTAGCTACATTCACCTCACCAACTCCCTTTTGCTATTTAGGTCGTCTCTACTTCACATTAAGGGAGACTTTCCTAATTAGGATCATTGAAATTCTAGGGCAATGGAGTGAAAAAGTGGTTTAGAGAGTAAAAATCAACAAAACAAGTTGTAAAGATTGCATAAAATAAAGTGGATAGTAGCATTGGAGATTAATGCGTAGTCCATTGGGTAAATGGGGTCATGACAAGGTTCAAATGAGAGGCTTTGTTGAAGGTTCAAATAGTACACTATGGTAGAAAATATACAAGTTGAATGCACTCCTCTTTGTTGTCCTATATTGTAGAATTAAACCTGGGTTTGTTACATATGTAGGCAACATCCCACACTCGAGGAAATTACAACCATCATGAGTTAGACTAATGTGCATACAACCATACATAGAGAATGAAACACAATCATGATTAAAATTCCATTGATAACCTAAAATGAAAATGGAAGGAGTATATCAAGTTTTTATTCCTTGAACATATGTCAAATCCATTCCAACAAAGTGGAAACAACAATAAAAGTGTAAAAGATAATCTCACTCACAATATAGTCGTAGAGCCTCCAAGCACATCCAAGGAATGTTGCATTGAGCTCCAAGGGAGGGAGTTCTCCCAAACCAAACCTTGTTAAAGAAGTGAGGGAGTTGCTATTTTTATAAAGTCTCTAGCTCAACCTCTCTCACAAAATAAATTATTATTTTTATCTATATGAGAATATGTTAGAAAGAACTACAAAAGTTCTCGATATGGGTGAATTAGATCAAGGGGCCCATTCAAAATACAAAATGAAGAAAATGTATGGATGTGTTGGGCACATCCATGTGTAAGATGCTAGATAGAGGGGATGGGCCTATCATTAGATTGTCCAAACACCATAATATGGGACAACTCTTTATACAACCCATCCAATTCAAACACATGGTTAAATATCCTCATAAGACATATCTTTGTGGGCACTGTTACCCTCCCACACAGGTAACCCTTAGGAGAAAAAATTCTCTATCGTTTCAGCTTGCCAGCCAGCAACCATATGATGATTCACATATATCTAACCTTAGATGCCTCTCATATCTTCTTCAATAAGTGCTTTATTTCATCTATCTCACACATCCGATGAAGGCATGTCATCAAACATGAGGTACATTAACCAATTTTTTACTCATGTGCTTTCATTTAATGTTTGAGGGCAGTCTAGATGGATCATAGGTTGAGTCAGATGATAGATCACTTTTGATTATACTCTCGTTGCGATGCTTCACCTTGGTGGTTACCATTTGCCCCTAGTCTAATGTGATCTTCGTTGAGGTCTTTCCTTTATTATCTAGGAGGGGCATAAATGGGAGGCTCTGATTGATATTGTGTGACCATGGTAATCCATACTAAAAACCTTCCATCTTTCCCATATATCCACATCAAATCTTTGGGTTGATTGTTATTTTTCACTAGTATTGGCTCCTTGGTTTCCTCGTTTTTGAGTAGGGGACTGGAAACTTCGCCCTAAGAGGTTGATGCAATAGAAAGAAAAGAAAAAACATGAGCCATAATGTTAAACTACAAAAGATTGGCAAGCATAAATGAAAGTGCATGGAAAAAAGTCTAGTTTGAGCTCTACCCCCTCATTATCCTCACCCAATTCTTGGATAATACATGAGTTATTTAAATGAAAGGAACTTTGAATATCCCAACCCTCATGAGTAATGAAATGCTTCATCTTTAAGGGGTAGATAATGAATTAATGAAAGATTCTATCTCAAACTATATTTGCAAAAGAAGAAAAAAATCAATAAGAAAAAGGCACACAAGAAGGGTGGTAAAACTTGGCCAAGGAAAGGGGTAACTCAGGGCTCATGATTGCTCCCTCCTTGCATCATAACGCTCAAAGATGTTGGAACTTCATAGCTAGTACAAGAATGTGGCATCCTCCATGAAGTAAACCCCTTGCCATGTCATGATCACTTGCACCTATTGATTGATGGAAGCCTAGGAATTGTTTCTACCCTTAGGGTTAGAAGCATCTAATAGGGTCTCATGATAGCCCTCCCATATCTAAGCATGATCACTTATTGACAAATCATAAGATAAGAAGACATTTGAAGATGATGTTTGTGTGAAGTACTTTGATGCCTTTTTCATTAAATATTGCTCACTTTGATACACCTATGGTTCTTGCACATCTGATGTTGATCTCACTTGATTCTATATGTGTTAGATGTTTTCTCGTAGGTACAATTGCCATCCGTTGAGGGATTGTATGATGCTTCTCCAACACTTTAGAGAGGACATCTAGCCCCACTTGATCACTCCATTGGGCACTCGAACTAGGACATTGACCATTTTTTAGGAGTGTTGACCTTGGGATGCATTCATCAATATTGACGACACTCTCCTCTCTAGGACATAAAACATTGCACATTTGAGCCAAGGAATTGCTTAGAGAGTTGATGTATCCCAGGATGATAGAACACCCTCAGGCTAGCATTACACCTCTTGATGGATGTTGCCCTATTTTTGAGATGATCTGTTGACAATGACGACTTGACATCCCTTTGTAGGGGATGGTACACTTCTCTGCATGATGGCATCATGTCTTAGCTCCATGATGTCCCCTTTATGTGGCTTGGACTAATGATGTGGGCTTATTTGATGATAAGACATAACAAATAAGCTTACAACAATTTATAGATCTATCTAAAATTTTTATAATCTAAAATCTACCATGATGTATGGGGGGTTGGATCTATGAAGTGAAAATGGATAAATAACATAATTTTATGTCAATTTTGCATCCAAAAAATAAAATTATTTAAATTATTTTTTTCTTATATTTTCACTTTCCTTTAGAAGGGAGATGTGTAATTTATTGCATTTTTAATATGGTGTTTATATATAATATTTAAAAAAGTAGTAATAATATATATATATATATTTTAATGTGGTTTATATATATATATATATATATATATATATATATATATATATATATATATATATTATTAATGTGGTTTATAAATTAAATATTTCAATATACATATTGAATAAAAGATTTTAATGAGAGAGAGAGAGTTCTTATTCCATTAGTAAGTGCTTTGTAATTCAATTCAAAGTATGATACACATTTGTAATTCTTCAATGTTTAATATGGAGTGGACATGTAACATTTTAAAAATTATTAATAACAAAAATAATTCTATATATTACACAAAACGAGTGAAAATAATAAAATTATTATCATTGCAAGAGGCCCTATACAATTGAGTATGAGGGAGATGTAATAAAATAATGCTTACATTAATAAATTTAAAAAAAACTAATAACAAAAAAACCAACATCCACGATAAATAAGATGCTTAGTTTTCACCTTAATTGTAGATCAAACTTTACATAGAGAGATACTATAATTGAAAGTAAACAAAAAAAAAAATTTAAATTTTAGTACGTGCGATATATGTAATTTCTTCAACACTTAATATGGCGTTGAAAAATGGCAAGTAAAATTAATATTGTTGATACTACATCATGTGTAATTAATTCTAAGTTGACATGTAACATTTAAAACAAAAATATATTAATGACCAACATATATTAACCAGTATAGATCCATCTTAACCACAAATCTACCAAGCATTGAGAAAGATCAAATTTTTTCATTATGAAACTTTTTTAGAATTCAAAACTTAAAAAAGGATTTGCACCTCAATATATTTAATTCCTCCTAGTGCTTGATAAATCCTTGGTTAAGATTGATACATGCTAGTATAATACATCATGATGTATTAAGATATCATAGATTTGTGATAAAATTGGTTCATATTGAGACTAATTGTTGTGTTGCAAAGTAGTATTGGAAATGGTGGAACATAGGGAATTTATTTTTAAGTATATTTGAATATTACTTAATATTGCATAGTGAAATATTTTATTTATGACCCATATTGAATTATTTATTTATTTATTTTTTGAATGACATATCAATTTTATATTAAGAATTGAATGAATTACACATCTCCCTCAAAATGTAATTGAATTATTTTATTTTTTTGCGTATATATTCTCATTCCCTTAATATACACATATATTTATATATGAATGAAGTTCATATTCAAATATATTAGTTATATGAATATTCAAATAGTTTATGAGGTAAATATATGTTTTTTTAGTCTCTCTAAAGTTGATATAAAATTATGTTACTTAACATAGACATTGAAATATTTTATTTATGGCCCTTAGAGTGAAAGTGAAATCTTTTTACCACATTTTCTTTGTAATGGGATGTAATCTTAAGGAGCCTAGATCCATCTTAACTCGAAAGAATTTTGATCCTTCTTTGCACTTGGTAGATCCATAATTAAGATGGACTTAGGTTGGTTTAATTATTAATAATTAATAGTTTTAATTAATAATTATAAATTTATTTTATTTTTATTTTTATTAGTATGTAATTTGACCTAGTTAAAATGTTTAGATATCTGTTGTAGCGACTACAACTACCCTCCAAAATTTTGGCTCGTATGAAAATTTCGGAGCCTACCTTGGATTCTGATCGATCATCCTTGGTCACTTGTTGGTAAGGTGATGATTTCAAGTTCCCCTCCTTGATCCTAAGAGTTGTCTGCATTCTCATCTTTATGCAGCATGTGTCATCATCGGGCATAGGGGTTGTTGTTTGTCATGCAAAGGGAATGTTGTTTTGCTTCAAGGAAATTGTGTGCATATGAGTGGTTGTCATCACATAGACATGTTTCACACTCATTTCACGCACTCTTGTCACGAAGGTTGTTGCATCAAGGAAATTATGTCTTATGCATTTTGGATGGTCTACATTGTGTCGCTAAGTGTCTGTGTGTGATCACAGTCAAGTCTTACCAACATGGAAAATTTTAGGTCTGTGTGTGATCACAGTCAAGTCCTACCAACATGGAAAATTTTAGGGGCGAATTTTCGCCCTTATGCGAAATTAGGGGGTTTTAAATTTTTAGTGCGTGAATATTTTGTATCATAGTACATTTTTACAAATCGCTTCAAATTATTTTATAAGGAAATTAGATATGGAGGTTAGCCCATCTCACTTTAAGGGAGAGGGTAAAAAAGGTAAATTTAGCCCTTGAAATTAGGAGTTACAACCTTCCATTCGCCCTAATTTTCAAGAATAGGTTTTATTTAAGTGAATCCTATGGGCTGAATACCATATTTATAAAAGAAGTATGGTAAATTAATAAAAATATAAATAAATGAAAAGTATGGTAAATTAATAAAAATATAAATAAATGAGAGGTATGGTAAATAAATAAAACATTTTTTATATTTATTCCATAAGTCACCTTATATACATGCAAGGGTGTAAAAAAATAAAAATATAAATAAAGTGGATGCATGGTAAATAAATAAAAGCTCTTTTTATACTTACTCAAAAGGTATGGTAAATAAATAAAAATATAAATAAACTAGAGGTATGGTAAATAAATAAAACCTCTTTTTATATTTTGTCCATAACCCTCTTTCTATTTATGAAGGCTCAAAAAAGAGGTTTTATTTAAGTGAATCCTATGGGCCAAATACCATATTTGTAAAAGAGGTATGGTAAATTAATAAAAATATAAATAAATGAGAGGTATGGTAAATAAATAAACATTTTTTTATATTTACTCCATAAGTCACCTTATATTTACGAACACTAAAAAAATGCGTTATATTTAAGTGAAACCTATGGGCAAAATACTATGGGCCAAATACCATGGGCTAGATTATTATTAATACCATGCAAAAAAACATTATTAACACGTAATGTGGCCTATTTAAAGGGGGGAATTAAACCAGCATAGATCCATATTTACTCTAGATCTACTAAGCCCCGAGAGGGATCAAATATCGTGATATGCAAACTACTATAGAATGAAAAAATATTTGATCCCACTTGGGGCTTGGTGGATCACGAGTAAAAATGGATGTTGTAATTTAATGTATGTTAAACATTTTAATTTGGTTAAAATAAAAAATAAAATAAAAATCAATTATTAATTATTATAAATTATTAATAGTAATTTTTAAGCTCTAGGTTTATGATAACCCATGGTATTCACCCATGGTAATAGCATGGTATTCATGTGAGCATAGACTATTTAAAGGGGAAATTCTATCATCTGAGATCCATCTTAATTCTGGGTCTACCAAGTGCTCAGAGGGATAAATAGATTTCATCCCTTTAAGAGTGGTAGATGTGGAGTTAAGATGGATATAGGTTGGTTTTTATGACAATGAAAATATTAAATAGACTTAGGAAATTATATTGTAAAAACATCTTAAGGTGAATGGTTAAAGCTACATTTAGTCATTTCACAAAATTTAGTAAAAAATACCAATATCTCCATTAATATTGGTTTTTCTGATTTAACAAAAAAAATTCAAAACAATGAAACCTTATCACTCTTTCAGCGTCACTCTCGCAGAAGATTTCCCACCATTTTTCAAACATTCTCAATATGATATCTTAATGAAAAAGTTTAGGTATTGATGTTGGATTAGTTGTTTGAAAAATAAGCTGGTTTGTACAACCTTTCATCTTCTTTGCTATTCTTAGTTTGTCCTAATGATCTGTAGGGGTTGGAGCCACTGCACCATATTTTCCTAAAAGGTGGAGATTGTTCACCAAAAAAGAAATTAATCTACATGTTACAATGCTCTTAAAAAATGCGAGAGGTATGAGGGTAGTGAATTATGCTAATAAACAAGGTAATGAATTATGCTAATAAACAATTTAGATTGGGAGAGACGTAATTAAATTTTATTATTTAATTGAAGATTTCCAATTAAAATAATAATAAATCTACATTTATATATTCATATATTGATTGGAGGGCTTCTCACAATGGTCACTTCTTTCAATTCGATCCCCTTCAAGCCTTTGGGATACCTAATACTTTCTTATATAATACAGTTGGGGCTTGCTACCTGTTGGTGTGTTGGGTATACAATCTTGATGTGTTTTTTTTATCTCACAGTTGGAGTCTATGGAATAAGAATGAAATTTGATAACTTGAAAAAAGTGGCAGCTTGACAAAAGTTGTAGAGAAAATATTAATCTCTCCTAGCTTGACTCGTGGTCAATATCAACACCTACAAGAACTTTGTTGTGGAATATTATCAAAACTAATAGAAGGATATGAAAGAGTGTATTGTAAGAACCTTGACAAACAAAACCACTGAAACTTGGAACATTGTTTGTAGGAAGAGAAAATTATGTTTTTTTTTTCCAAACATGTATGTTAGTATATTACAATTTAATGAATATGTTTTCTTATTATCATGTATGGTTTCATACTTTAACAACACATTCGCCAAAAATTCACAATGTTTTATTATTCAGTAAAAGATTTTCCAAGATCTTACAAGATTTTATAATTCAGTGAAAGATTCTCCATCATTGTACAAGATAATATAATTTAGTGAGAGATTCGCCAAAAAATTTATATATACATATTATATTATTGATAAAATCGCCTCCCATTTTTCCTATGTATCATGGGGATTAGCCCATTTATTATACATATAAATTTAGGGTGGTTCTTAAAATTTTCCCTGCCTACCAATGTTTACATATGTTTCAATGATCTCACACTCAGCCATTTTCCCGAGCAACCTAGCCCCATCTAGCTTCCCGGAACTATTTGCTTTGCTTCTGCAACCATCAAGCTTCCTCCCTTGCTTGCAGTAACCCCGCAGCCCGCAGAGACCCCAACCAATACTACTCTCCAAAAATGCGCAGAGCAGTCTAGCTGCACTGCACTCAGAAATTGCGCAAATGTGTCCTCCCAGGACCCCTATCCCGCAACAGTGTCTTGTGCCTTAAAACTTTACAATGTTGTCTAAGCTATCATGTCTGTCTTACATGCAGAAACTGTCCGCTGAAACTGCGTAGACCTACCTCTCAGTGACTTCAGGAAAAAGGTGACATGCTGAAATCGCTTCCAAGGAGCTGAGGAGGACCAAGGAACCAAGTAATGGAAAAGATCAGGACCACATGCAAACTTCGTCGGATGCATGATCATCTTGAGGGTAAGTATGGTAAGTAAAGAACACCTTTCGAAGTACACCTCTTAGTTGAGTTTGCAGGACTGCTTGTCATTGTCATATCATCCTATCCTCAGTAAGATTCATGTGTGCAAACACGAAAAGTCATTTTATGTGTTTCTTCTACATGTCTTTCTTCCTTTTCACTTGTTCGACCAACTGTCGTCTTCGACATGTTGATTGCTATGTCATGCTTGTGACCTCATTCTGGTGATATTGAAGGTTGTGTTTGAGTTGTGTTCGCTATGTAAACATCTATTGCACTCACACAAAATGTTGTAAGTACTGTCGAGCAAGTGTTGTCGCGGTCGTTCAACGATCTATCACAAGTGTCGCGCTTGTCGCCCACACCCGTTGGTCAGTCACACTAAGTGCATCTTGTCTTGATGGTTCAAGGTATCCTGTCATCGAGTCATGTTGAGTGTGTGTTCTCAAGGTCATGCGTGTACGAATTCACTTGCTCACACACTTGGTATTTTGCTGAAATTTTGTCAACCAAACCACCCCCAACAACCGGACCTTTGTTGAGCTGCACTGTGTAGTTTCAGCCCTCAGTGAACATGTAATGCTACCCATAATTAGGTAGACCTTGAGGTTGCTTCCCAGGCAGTCTGCACTGTGCAATCCTGAGTCGACCCGACTGACTGCCACCTAGAATAGCGCAAAATTTTCTCAGCAAGCTGTCTCAATCTACGCTGCTTGCAAGCAACATCAACCAAGCCTCTAGCTAGTCAACCAAAGGGTTTGACCGGGAAGTGGCCCCGAGCCTCACTCCAAAAAATTGCGCAGAAGCTTCCAAGCATGCCCGCTTCCGCTGATTGAACAAATTATGCAGACATGCTGGACAGACACCCACTGCCTATCACTGCATTGCCATTCCGTAGTTTTTCTAGCCAGTCACCTTGTCAGCTGACCTGCTGCTCATCCTGAAAACTGCGCAGTTTTCATGAGCAGTTTCCCAGTTGCCCGACATCCTGCTCAACTCATAAACTGTGGAAGGATGTCTAGCAGGCCAGCCTCCCAGCTCTGCGCAATTTTTCCCTGCAGCCTCCTGCAGCCCTTTGCCAGCTCCCCGGAGAAATTGCGCAGTTTTCACTGCCAATCTCCCTCTGATGCTTGCACTGTCTCCCTAAAAAAATTGCACATATCTGCCCTCCAGCCAAGCCAGATCCCATAGACAGTCACTGTTGATCCGGATTTCCCATCTCAGCCTCCCAGTGACCTCTGCGCAGGTTTCATGGGCAGTGCCTGTAGCCTGCATCCTAGTTTTAAATCTGTCTTGCACAGTTGCAGAGCCTTGTCCTCTCTCTCGGTCACCTGCATCTGAAAGCGAAAGACAATGCATCATGGTAGACTATGAGATTTCTGTATTTGACGACGTCTCGTCATGAGTGATCATAAATACAGGTACATGGATGAGACATGGCGCGACAACGAACATGATGAACAAGGAGCGCATGCAAGGAGACTTGTTCACGAACAGACGAACACAAGAAGCATGCCAAAGTACAAGCAAAGGAGCGATGTGCACATTCAACATCAAGCAAACACCAAGACCATCGAAGACTTTGCACACCTTGCCATGTGGAGGTGAAGCTATGATACACCAAAATCACATCCATCACTCAGCAGCACTGCAACTCGACATGCACACTATCAACAACATGAACATACCAGCTTTGTCGTGTCGAGTCATGTCATGAGTCATCTCGGCCACATCACTACTGTGGGCCACACTGTTGTAATCAATGTAATGTAACGTGGAAGTCCAAGAGACCCACATGTAAATCTGAAGAGTCATGTAAAGTTGAAGAGTCATGTAAGTCAAACAGTCATGCAGGAAGACGAACAGTCACAAGGGCCAGGTTTACCCTTGGCTATAAATTCCCCTCATTTGTACATGAAAAAGAATTTTCACCTTGGTTCCTCCCACATAGCCTTGAGAGTCTATAATCTTTTCTTTGAGGAGCGAGCAGTGACTCCAACGCCCTGCTATCGGGGTTAGTGATGTAATGGTGTACGGATGTGTATTAGGACTTTTGCTTAATTCAGAAGCCTGTTAATAGGCCATCACGTTTTCACACATGTATTGTATTCGTTTGTAAGACTATTCTTTAGATGCTTGTAATACGTGTTGCTTTAACCTGTATTAAGATAGTTGAACTATTTTGGTTGTTTTAGTACATATTCTGTTGGGAATGTGTTGTATCAGTTGCTAACGTTGTCTCGCCCGTGTGGGCTATCCTGCCAGACACTCGATAGATTCATTCTCGTAAACTTGTTATAACGCCTGTCTCACTCGTGTGGACTATTCCACTGGGTGTTGTGCGTGTTATCTGTTCACTTTGTGTTTGTGACTGTTGCATTTGTGTGGACTACTCCACCGGAAGCTGCATATGTCCTGTTGTGTTGTGTGTCTCAAGCAGAGTTGGGACTATTCCCTATCAACCTGAGAATCACTTCCACCCTCTTACTCTGCAGTGAAAGAACTTTGACACAAGCGGCACTAAGCACTCACTAGGCACACGAACCTTGTTGTTCGAAGACAAAGTAAACCGCTCTCACGTGCTGACAAGCAAGAGCTAAGGCAAATCTTTAAGATAATGATAATCAGGCCATCATACTGGATGAGACTCCTACACCAAACAGCGTGAGATCTAGTTGGGGCTTCATACTAGGGAGATTCTCTGAATGTTGGCAGGTCCAGCACCGTCAACAATATCATAACATAACAATAGCATAACATGACATGACATTACAACATCTCTTCCATACTAGGCTGGAGAGTGCCTATAGGCAAAATAACAAAATAATATTTTACTGTTAGTTATAAATAACATAATTTTATATCAATTTTGTATCGAGAAAAATAAAATAATTTAAATTAATTTTTTTCTTATATTTTCACTTTCCATTATGAGGGAGACGTATAATTATTCCATTTGTATATATATATATATATATATATATAAGGGAGATGTATAATTATTCCATTTGTATATATATATATATATAAAATGTGGATTATAAATCAAATATTTCAATATACATGTTGAGTAAAAGATTTTAATATCAAAAGAGAGAGAGAGAGTTCTTATTCCATTAATAAGTACTCTCTAATTCAATTCGAGGCATGATAGAGATTTATAATTCCTTTAATGTTTAATATGAAGTGAACATGTAACATTTTAAAAAGTATTAATAGCAAAAATAATTGTGTGTGTAGAGAGAGATGTGTGTGTGTGTGTGTGTGTATATATATATATATATTACATTAAACAAGTGAAAATTAAAAAATTCTTATAGTTAAAACATTTTATTAGCATGTTGTTCAAAACTAGTATAGATTCATCTGAACTCCAGATCTACCAAGAGCCTAGAGGAATCAAATCTCTTGAAGTAAGAACCTTTCCTCAAATTTGCACTCAAAAAGATGTTTATATCTTGGGAGATCCTAAGTTAAAATGGATCTTAATAATATTAATTAATAACTATATTTAAAACAATACTAATATTTTAATTAAAAACTAGAGTAATAATATATAATAATAATAATAATATTGTTTAGAATAACAATATTAATTTTTAATAATATTATTTTAATAAAATTATTATTATTAATAACATTCTTAGGATTTATTATTAATAAAATTATTATGATATATTAGAATAATAATAATACTTATAATATTATTATTAATATTATATCATTAATTATTATTATTAACAATATTTTTTTTAAGCTTGGTGACTACATCTTCATCATGTTTAATATATCATCGGGATAGGGGTGGGGAACTGAACTTGTGACTTAACATCAAAAAGTGTCTTAACAAAACACCCGTGGACATTATTAACATCAATATTAATAATAATAACAATATTATTATTTTCAATAACTATTATTAATAATAATACTTTTCTAAATATTTTAATAGTAATAATAATATTATTAATTATTATTTTTTAGAATAATATTCTTAATCTCTTAGAATAAAAAACCTTTTTCAATATAATGCTTTCCCCTTATTTATTCAAACAATTCTCTCTTGGTTTAATTAAATATTTTCCTGATGTCTCTTTCCTAGCACTCTCCTTATAAATTGGTTAGGTCTCTTCCCCTCTTCACATATGAATTTTTTTTCAACCATTGGTTACTGTTAATGTTTAGGGTTTTTTTTTTACTGTTTTATCTTAATCATTGAAAAGTGTTGTAATATATTTCCTAATTCAAATAATCCTCATTTTTCACTTGTTTATTTTAGATTTTGGACTATTTTTATATTGATATTATAAATATTTGCAAGTTATAATTGAGTTGATCAAAACTCTACTTTATAATAACAATTTATAATTTTTAGATAAATATGTTTGTGAACCTATTTGAGCCTCTAAGACCTTACTAAGCCCTCTGGATTTAGCCCCAGGGTCCTTTGAACTTGTTATCTTGGAATTACATCTGATCTCTTTGATTGAGACCTTCAGATTCGCACATGTGAAGTTAATATAAGAGGGAAAATATGTTATCTTGGTTTTCCATTGATCACAATTCAAGTTGTAATCCGTTATTGGCTTTGTGGATTTGCAATCTTAATGCATAAGTTACCCTATCCTAAGGCCCATATGCTATTGACCAATATTGAAGCTCTATGCTTATTTCCAATCTTTTATACTTATTTAAATGGTATGAATACCTACAAAACAGTTCTTCTTTTGTTATCTTATACTGCTTTCCACCTTACATTTTAGGAAAGCATAGATGTTTCATATCCATCGGAATTTTCAAGGTTTGAGCTGGTCTTTACGTCCAAGGCATCAAATGCATTTAGCATAACATGCATGATTTTTAAATTTGACGGAACACTCATTATTGTTAGGTATTAAATTTTAATGTTTATTTCTGTTCTGTGATTAGATGGTGGGGTATATTTCTGAACCAAATTCCATTTTTTGTGAGGTTTTGTTGAAATGTCTGCTTAGAATATTTCTGTGCAGGAAAATTCACTGGCTGATATGGAATTTTTAAGTCATCTTGGTTGAAGAGCATACTATATGCTGATGATGTTACCCAAAACAAACTCTATGTTGCTTTATTGAATACTTTATGATCTGTTTTTCTTTTATGAACTTTTGGGATCCTCAGTCTGGATGTGTCAACTTCTGTTGGACACAAGGAAATATGTGCCTCCCTTGGTTAAATCTCATTTTTGAACATCAGTGTCATGGGGCTTTCACATTTTTTTGGCAATGAGTAGCTACATAATTATTCTTTGTCCTTCTAGAGAGTCTTAAACCCAATTTGTATTTTGAAAAATATATTTAGATCTTTGATGTCCAGTGGTACTTCCCTGATGCATGCAGAAGGGTCCCTGCCACTCCCCTGGTCTATCAGGATGAAAATTGCATTGGGTGCAGCAAAAGGTCTGGCATTTCTTCATGGAGGGGCTGAAAGACCAGTGATTTATCGGGATTTTAAAACATCCAATATTCTGCTGGATTCGGTTTGTACCTACCACTTTAAAATTATGAGATGGCTCAGTGTTACACTTAGGATTCTCTTGAGTCTTTATGGAGAGATATGTATTTGGTGCAGGAATACAACGCCAAGCTGTCTGATTTTGGGCTAGCAAAAGATGGACCTGAGGGAGATAACACCCATGTTTCAACTCGAGTTATGGGAACATATGGTTATGCTGCTCCAGAATATGTAATGACTGGTGAGCATTTTAACCAGTTTAAAACCTGTGGTAATGATATCTTGGTGAGAAAATTTTAAGATTGATACAGATCAACAAGATTTCTAGCCTCTTTAAGGGCTCTGTCTAGTAAATGGGGCAAGCAGCAAAACTGACAAGTTTGTTCTGGGAGAATTGTTCAGGTCTCGTCCTATTGGCCTAGTGTTGAATGTAGACCAACCAATGTTCGAGACAGTTTATATGAGGTTGAATTTTCTTTGATTTATGAACAAAATATCTAAACATGCATACGTTTCCTAAAAGAAACATATGTTTGGTGATACAGATTTAAGTTGATCTCAACGTAGTCTTCATTGGATTCTCTCTTATTCTTGACTTACAGATTAGCACAGGCATTGCCTTTTTTTACATTGCCTATTACTGATGTGAATTAATAAAAGTTACCATAGACATTTCAGATATTTACAAAGATAAACAAGAGTAACTGAGTCAATGATTAAGGTTGGAAGTCAGGACAGTTTGCAAACTGTAATTTTGTTCAGTGTCTAGATGGATGCATCCAACAATAACCCTATTAAAACCTTTAGATGGAGAGACCATTATAATACAAAATTTGGCTTTCTTCAGTTCATATTATCTAGGTTTTTAGCTTTACTAGTTCACACTCTACTGTTTCAGACATCTTCCAGGCTTCAAAATCACTCATATTTTTTTGAGAATTTGTAGTCTACAAAACATTGTTTCGGATGACTAAATACCCATACCAATAGAGAGTTAGTTGAGGCAGCTTAACTTTTATATCTCATTGCCCTTTAAAATAACTGTACCCACCCTCTTAGACCCTATCTCTCTACAGACGGCCCCCTTTGAATCCCAGTAAACTTGACATAAGTATTTACTCCCATTCCTCCTTACTCTACAAGGAAACCAAATTATTCTAGTCGCTATTATTATTTAAGTATATATCAGATCTCTTACTATATCTGGGTAGCTATGCGTACCTCTATCTGACTCCCGTGTTGATTGTGTGAGTTCAAGAGTTCAACATCTTACTGTATCTAGATGATATCCATACATACCTTTATGTGCTTACTGTTATTCAGTTGCTGGTGTGTTCTAAGGCTATATCTATCTGAAATGTCTGTGTCAGTATCCAGTTCTATGTTTCGGCTAGTAACCTGCTTCTCGTATTGTTCCTCATTGCTTTGAATCTAGGAGGAGTCTTTTATTTCTTGTTCATGGTTGGCTGCTTTTGGTATCCTTCAAATCTTTCAAGTGAATGTCTTCTCTAAATACATGGGCTTGGAAAAAGACCAGTAACGTTCTCATCCTGTGCATTATACCTCAACAATCTAACAACAATTTGTTCTGTCCAAGTCTACTAATAGTTCACCAGCAAAATGAAACATGCAATCGCTAGCTTATTTACATATTGGATTTAGGTTCCAACGCTCTTCAACAACGTCTTCGCAGGGCTTGATCTGGGAGATCTAATCTGTGGTTCTGATATCAGAACAAAACAGTGCCATTGGGCCAATCTAAGGGTGGTAAATATCTGCATGAGAGGTCCTTGAAAGATAATTTGCTAGAATTTTTAGTGCTCTAGATCACTCTGCTTATCTGTATTCCATTGACAACTTACGGATTAGTGAATGTAGTGACATCAAAGGTTATTTTACTAGGTTAATCTCACAGGAAATAGTATGATTGAGGCAACTTGCATAAGGTCACTTTATTAGACGTTCCTATATAAACTATGAATTATACTTTGGCATGGCCCATACTGAACCATGTCAGTACCTTAGAAAAGCCAACCGTGGAGGCAAATTCTTAAGTTGAACTATGTTGTCATCCTCAGTCATTTTCATGGGCTATGTGTATGAAGAGATGCTGAATGAATAAATGTTGCATGGTGGGAATGCCAGAATGCTTCATGTGATGGTTCATTTACAGGCGACGGGCAAAAGAGCTTCGATGACATTGACAGCGTAGTAATATAACAAATGGTAATTAGATAAATCACTGAAGAAAGCTCCATTTGTGAAAAAGGCAAGAGACACATGTCTTTTGATCCAACTTAACGATGTAAGCAAGCTATAAAATTTGAGTTTTCTGCCATATTCAATTGAAAATTGCAATTCTCTTACTATTGAACTGAGTATTGATGTACTGGAATACCTTGTAATTATAAACCCAAAAAGGGGGGATAAGCTTATAATAATTTATATAGGTTGGAACTTGTTTCTGTCCTTTTTGGAACATGCATATATTAAAAGGATGCTGTGTTTCCTTATATTGTTGAAATAAAAGTGGCTCACAAAATAATTACTGTATTCACAGCAGCAAATATTTGGAGAATATTATCTTTGGAGGCTGTAGTTTGAATCAAACCAACTGCTAAGTTAAGATTTTTGGCATTTCTTGTGCTTCAGGACACTTGACATCTAAGAGCGATGTCTACAGTTTTGGTGTTGTGTTACTTGAATTGCTAACTGGTCGAAGATCTATGGATAAAAACCGGCCAAGTGGGGAACATAATCTGGTGGCATGGGCTCGGCCTTATCTTATGGACAAAAGAAAGCTGTATCGTCTTGTGGACCCTCGGTTGGAATTTAACTATTCTGTCAAAGGGGCACAAAGGGCTGCTCAGATAGCACATCATTGCCTAAGTCGGGATCCTAAAGCCAGGCCTCTTATGGATGATGTTATTGAAGCTCTTACACCTTTGTTAAATTTGAAGGACATGGCAAGCTCGTCCTTGCATCATCAAGCTGTACAGTCTATGCGCCTAAGTCGCCACCAACGCGTGACAAATGGAAATGGACAGTTACCTTCAAAGAATGGACCTCCAAGAGCCATTAGCAAGGATGCTTGTATGCCACCACATAGCCAATCTCCAAAGCATAATGGTAAATGATATTGCTGACCGAAGCGGCTTTCGATTGTTTCCTGAATTTATATGTGAATGGAGCTTCCAAGTCTTACTTACAATTTACCAAAATACATCTGAGGGAACGTTTTTGCACTTAGATTAGATGCTCATGACTTGGACATCTGAAGATGTGCTCTTCTGAGAGCAAATTCAGTTTATGCTGACGATCAGATAGTCTGGGTCTTTAGAAACAAATGTGTACCTGAGTTCTCAGATGGTTATACAGAGAAGAATGCAGATTCGTTATCTTTAAATGGGACAGCCATTGAGATATGTTGAGTCATTGCTTTGAGAAGGAGATCGATTTCGCGGAGGCAAATCTACTTAGGGTGACTCCTTTCAGGTTTATTGGGTGGATTGTGCTTTGAGACAGTAGTTGGTGGATATCTGTACAGCTATCAGATGTCAGTTTTTTCTGATTGAAGATTACTAGATGTTATACTCTCATTGTTTCAAATTACTTTGCCCCCAATCTTAATCATGGTTATTTTTGTAGTTTGTCCTGATTCTGTTGATTCTTGAATATCTTGACAGAATGCTTCACTGGAATTTGTCACAATGTACTATATACATATGTAGGATAACCAAACTTTTTGTTGGAAAGGAATATTTAGTACGTCATTTGTTTTCCAATTTATTAGATTCAGAGAGGTGGGGCTTAGATTGGCCTCTTTAGTTCCAAATGTTTTGCATCAGAGATTAAGAGAGTGATTGTTTGAGGATGCATCTTCAGCATTACAAGGGCCTCTTTCAGTGGGACTTCTCTGATGGCCCTTGCAGCAGTGATCCAAATTGATATATATGTAGCATACTAGGGTTGAAAGAATGTCTCAGTATCAGTTTATGTATTTTGTGCCTCAGCATATAGAATACTTTCTCATTTTATTTGTTTCCAAAAGCAGAAATATTGACTGGGTTTGTATACTTGTCGCACAAAGAGGGTTTGTATACTTGGCACAAAGAGTAAAGCTTAGTTTTGTAGCTCTACGATGAGTTGTCTCTATATATTTTGAAATGATAGCATAATGGGTATTTGGAAAAAAATTCAGTCTTTTCAATATCCTTATTCAGATTCATCTTTTTGACATTATTCTTTTTTCCTTTTTAAGATTTAGTGGAATTGGTAACTCATCAGAATTACCGGTGCCAGGTCTAGGTTCAAAGTCCATTGGCTGCCACTATAACCTTTAGGCTAGTGCCAATAGCCTGTAAGATTCAAAGTGCATTGGCTACCACTATAACCTCTAGGCTAGTGCTAATAGCCTGCAAGATAGCATGTAGCAGGAAACTAGTGACTTAGGAAGGGTTGAGCTGTCCCAAGGCACACCGTGGGTGTGAACCTCTATCCAAGGTTATTTACCCTTCTAGCCTTATCACAACTGACCAACATGTCTTTTTGTAGGAGTTGAACCTAGGTGGAGGGGAGGCTAAATTAGCTCCATTTTGTTAAAAGACCATTCATGGTTATAACTTAGTTATGAGGCATTGATTATTGCATTTTTTTTTAGACGACCATGACGAGATGTTTGTCCCACTAGGGCCAATAGCCATTTTCTAATATGAAGTGGCTAAAATAAATCAATGTGCCAACAAGTATTTTGAAATATGAAGTGCCTAGAATAAATCAATGTTCCATTAAGTCTCTAGGATAGGGGAATGCAGGAATGGTGAAACACATCTAGGGATATGCGGAGACACACCCCAATTGTAGGAAATGTCATGGGAAAATTCAGCTTCCTTGACGTAAAGGGCCTTGTATAAAATCCAAAATACATAAAAATTTAAATAAGTTATAAATAATGACAAGTCATAAACATAAATAATGAAAGCATTAAATAAATATTCACATTGGCTTTAAGGTTTTTATTTTAAAAATTTGACATTTTCTAAGGCCATTGGGAAAAAATCTTTTGGGACACCTAGGGAATTTCCCACTAAAGAGAAATGTTAATTTCTTGGGAAATGTCCCCATCTCTTGGGAAACATCCCCCATTGAGTTTCCCCTCCCTAGAAATGTGGAAAATATGTGCACCCCTCCCCCCACTATCCATGGGAGGGCATCCCTAGTAACACTACAACAATTTGCAGCTAGTCTAAATGGTTCTTCATTTGTAATTAAGTTTCATGGATGTTTTGGATTTAAAAACGTGCTTATTTTTTTATTTTTATATGTATTACCCAATGGTAGTTTTTTTCTTTTCAGTTTTCAAACCCCTTCTCATTGGAGAGTATAATTCATCTTTGACCATGGAGTTGTGACACGGGTATTTATTCTATCATATTCACCATGGAATTTCTTGTCTTTATCCACAAAGATTGTGTTAGCACGGGGTTTACCCTTAATAGCACCTTTGCATTAGAATGAAACTATTGTTATGCATAAACATGACCCACACCTCATAAGTGACCCAACCAATTTCATTAACATGGGGCACATTCTCATTTGGTTTTGAACTTGGATCTTTGTTGTAGTAAACTTGATGTAGACTGCATGTTGATAGAGAATTGATGTTATGTTTGTTGGTCAATAAACTAGGCTTGCATTTATTCAATGGATTAACTATCTACAAAGTGCTAATATTTGTTTTATTAAGATGGCCTAATTGAGAAGCTATGAGAGAAATGTCCATTTCATTTCAGCTCATTCTTTTAATTGTATATTTCTAATATGTATTCTCATTGTTCCTTTATCTATTTTCCTACTTGAAATACTCTCGCTTTCTCTAAAGCCAAGCAAGCCTCAAGGACAATGCACATTTGGGTATAGAGGCTTTCATTCAAAGAGGAGGGCAAGTCCAATAAACCAATCTAAAGCTTTTTGGTATCACACCATTTGGGTATAGAGACTTTCATTCAAAGAGGAGGGCAAGTCCAATAAACCAATCTAAAACTTTTTGGTATCACACCATGGAGTTATTCTTATTGTATTAATCTCTTCTTTCATTTGTATGATGAAATGTTGCATCAAATGTAAGCTTTTTATCCTATGCATTATGGACATTTTAATAAAATTAAGTTCAACCTCCCTGTTGACTCATATATTGTCGCACATATCTATAAAACTTGCAAAGTGTTGCAAAGATTATATCCATGTGTTTAAATCAAACTAAAATAGGTGGGGTCCCCTAGTGAAAGTATTGCACATGATTGATTACATTATACTTCTATATGGCACACGCTTTTATGTTTCAATGAACATTTTTTATGGTATGCTATTTTGTTTGCATGAAATGTTTTGAAAAGCATTACTACAAAAAATGGCTCATGATATGAACTTGGTTAGATGTATATTATTATATGTTTCACTTGATAAGATAAAGAAGATTGGAAACACACCTTGATCATATGCTCAAAATATGGTTTGAAGCTCGTGTTGGATTTGAATTGCATTATTTAATACTCTACTTTTCCATTATATATATATATATATATATATATATATATATATTAATTAGTGAAATATTGCCCTATGATATTTCCATAGAGATACTCCATTATCACAATTGCATGTTGTTTAGAAGGTTTTGTACCAAGTTTGATGGTAAAGACATTATTGCAAATGAAATAAGTCCTATTATTTTGAAGGCATGATTTTGCATTATGCAAAGGTTATATTATTAAGTTATAGTGCATCAAGGTGATTGACAGAGATTATTATTCATATTATTCAAGGCATAGTATTATAAGACACATTGTGCAAAGCATATGCTATAAGGCATGACACATAAAGTTCATATGCAAAAGGTTTAAGTTTGTATTATGATATATTAAGGTTTGTTGCATGTTATAACATATTAGGAGTTGTGCGCTTCACATATTTCGATGACATTTAAGATTGTTATGGCATGATTGATGGCAAGGATCAATGATTAATTACTAAATTTGACACACTATGCGAAGGTGGTAGGTCGATGGTTTTATAGTTGGAAATGGGCATAGATGTAAGCACCATGCATTAACTGTGAAAGGAAGTGAGCATTAATGTTGTCAATTCTGTAGCTTGCCTCCCTTGGAATTTGTTAGGGTTCATTTGAACTATGCTCATTCTACTCCGTGGTCATTTGAAAACTTGTAGTTGTATTTTTGGCTCTGTGAGGAGATTTGGAACTAAATTAGTGACCCGATAGTTTTTCAATGGCTTTTAGTGGATTTATAAGCTCAAAATTCACTTAATAAATGACCTAGTCGAGGTGAGTACTTTTCGTGGTTTAAAAGCACTACATTAACTATTTTGTGTTACTAAATACTTAAGTTCAGCCTAGATATACTTTGGTTGGCTTTTTCTTGTTTGCTTTTCACACTTTGCCCCTTCACCTAGAAATGTAAGTCATTGTGCTATTATAATATATTGATGTTGAACTGTTAATATAACATTGTATGGAATTTACTTTGTTTTTGTTGAAGAATGAATATTGTTGACACCTAATCATTGAAATTGGGTGAACACTTGTACATAATGTAAATAGTAAATAATGGAAAATAAAGAGTCATCGGGAGGTGAAGCCCAAGAGTCACTCCCTCATGTATATAACCATGAGTAATATTAATGAATAAACATAATTCATTTGAGGAGTTACCTCCTGGCTTGACATGGTATCAGAGCCAACTCCATTTTTAGTTTTTCTGCCCTTGTAACTCCCTTCTACCATTTCTGCAGTCTGCCATGCTCTTTGTCATCTGTGTTAGTTTTATTGAATGCATGAATTGCATGTGCTTGATGAAAGGTATGCTCTCTGTTTTCACGAGGCCCCTCCTCCATACGTTGGTTGTTAATACAGTCCATTGTTCCAGTCCATATGTTGCAGGTATCACACCACTCTGGTTTTTAATTTTATCATTACGCAGTGTTGCACGCTCCGGTTTGGTTTTGTTATATTAAGCCTACCTCAGACAAGGAATTCACCATTTGGGAAAACAAGAACATCAAGGCCTATGACTTGATTTCAACATCTGTAAATGAAGAGGTGAGTCACCATATTTCAGCATTTTCAAATGCTTTTGAAGCCTTACAGAAGTTGAAGGAACTTTATGACTCACACTCTGCGCTTGAAGTTGTCCATTTGATGATTAAATTGTTCAGTATTGAATTACAAAATGATGATCCTGTTGCTCTAGCATCAGAAGTAAAATCTATTATGCATGATATCAAAGTCACTAATGTTGAACTAGACATTCCTCTGATAGCTTTTGTCAAGGCACTTTATCCCACTTATTCAAATTATCTTGATTCATTGCAAGCAAATGGAAACCTCAAAGAGATTACCTTTGACTCCCTTGTGAATAAATTTGTTGAGAGAGAGAAAGATTTTGGGAAGAAGATAGCTCCTCAGTCTTCTGAAGAAGTTGTGTGTCTTGCACATAGAGAGAAGAATCATGCTCAAGATTATTCCAAAGGAAGAGGTGGTCAAAGAGGAAGAGGAAGAAAAAATTTCAGAGGCAGGGGGGGCAAACACTCTCAAGGAGAAAAGCCTAATCTTCATTGCATACGTTGCAATAGAGATAGATCACATGATGCATCCACATGCAAGTTGCCTTGGGACAAAATTAAGCAGGAAAGAAATCAAGCCAAAGGTAAAACCAATGACAAAGAGAAATGTAAAGCACATGAATCCGCTCACTATGTTGTGGCACATTGTAATAATGGAGTAAATGAAGACTTATTTAATGCTTCACTCGCTTCTTGGAAAAATGATTGGTTGCTTGATTCAGGAACAACTTGCCACATAAATTTTAGAAGATATTTTTTTGAAGAATTTACTGACAATGTTGATGGAGCAGTATACTTTGCAGACAAATCAAAACTCAATCCATCAGGGCTTGGCACAATCAAGCTCAAATTGCCTAGTCTTCCAGACTTTCTCCTGCATAGGTTTGATGGCAAGGTTGAGGTGAGAAAAGCATCAGATCACTCACTTGCCATGATGGGGATAGAAGAAGAAAGAATTCTCAAGCTGCAACGTACCTCTGCTCGTGCACAAAATTTCTCATACAGTTCTCATTATGATGAAGGTACATTTCCATCAAGTCTATGATGGCATGTTAGATTTGGATACTTGAACTATGACAACCTTCTCTTGTTGAAGAAAAATGGTGTTACTGGTTTGCCTACAATTCCTAGGAAACTTAAGCAATGTGATGCTTTCATTTTAGGAAAGCATAGTAAACAGTCTTTTCATGATTCACATTCCAGAGCACATAGAAAACTTGAACTCATTCATTCAGATTTATGCGGTCTAATGCATGTTCCTTCCTGCAAATGGAAATAAATATATGATGACATTTATTGATGACTACACCAGAATGTGTTGGGTTTATTTATTGTAGAACAAATCTCATGCTTTTCAAACATTCAAGAACTTTCATACATGGATTGAAAATGATGCACAATCTCATATTGGCTCTATTCGCACTGATAATGGAAAAGAATACACTTCAAATGAATTTGAAAACTATCTTTGCCAGTATGGGATCAAACATCAAACAATTGTGCCTTATAATCCCCAACATAACAGAGTAGCTGAAAGAATGAATAGGACAATCTTAAATATGGTACGTTCCATGTTGTTCTTCAAGAATGTAAAATTGATGTTCTGGGCTGATGCAGTTCTATGTGTTGTATATGTAAAGAATAAATGTCCATTTAATTCTATTAGAAGCAAGACTCCTTATGAAATGTGGTATGGCCACATTCTTTCGGTAAAGCATCTCAAGGTCTTTGGTTCCACCTGTTATGCCTTGATACCAAAGGTACATAGAAACAAACTTGGTGCAAGGAGTCGTAAGTGAATCTTTTTGGGGTATTCAAATACCTCCAAAGCATACCGTCTCTATGATGAAGTTAATAAAAAGTTTATTGTATCTAGAGATGTAATATTTCTTGAATCATCCAAAGCTGACAATGTTGTTGAGCGGTAACTTGATCGCTTGGATATATTCGGGCATGCAAAATCATTTCAAGAATTTGATAATTAGATTTCACATCTTGAAGGGGGGATTCCTATATTGGATCAAATTGTGGAATCTTCTTCTAAAACATTCTCTCCCCCACATGAAACTCCAACCACTGATGATACTTTGAGTGATGTGATTGACACAATTGGGAGACTTAATATTGATTCAGTCCCAACTCAATCAATTGAGCAGCGTCGACCATCTCGGGAAGGTCCCCCAAAGTGGCTGACAAAGACACTTGAAAGTGTTCATCCTGATGAGGTTGGAAAGACAGGAACAAGAAATTCAACCAGGAAAAATGGAGGTGATGTAGATGATTCTGATTCACCTATTGATATGGGCGTTTCTTATGGTTGTGAACTAAATTTGTCTACAGATTTTGAACCAACTTCCTTCAAAGAAGTCGTTTCTCATGATGAATGGAAATAAGCGATGCAAAAGGAGTATGATTCCTTGATAAATGATATGTATTTGTATGATTAGTTTTGTTGTGCTAATAACAATTACAAATTTATAAACATGTGCTTGCTTATTTCATTTTGTGTTGAGGTTTCCATAGTTGTTGGTGCTTACAAACATGCAAATTTCCTCAAGTTAAACAAGACATTCATGAGAAAAATAGCTTCAAAAATTAATAATGAACATCAAACATGTACAGTGTAGCAAACCATCAAAGAAACACATTAACACATTATTTTGATGAAGGAGTTCACCCCTCCTGGGCTACATCTCCTTGGTCCAGCTTCCATGACTTGGGCCTCTGTATTAACTCAATGTGGATAAAATACTGTTTACAAAACTCTATGGCTTCTGATACCTGCACCATTATGTTCAGAAGGTCTAAATTAGCGAAGAATGACTATTGGATCTCTAAAAACTGACTATGGCTGCTCTGGGTATGACCCCCTTCCTTGTGGAAAAATCACTTGTAGAAGTCTTCTATTGCTTCTGAAACTTGTACCAATGTCTTCAAAAGGTCGATATCATCCAAAATTGACTATTCATATTCAAAAATTGGTCGAAAATTGAGTAAGATATGTTTCATTTAATTTTTTCCTAAGAAACCCCACTAAATCTAGAGGAGACTTCAGTTAGCACCACCAAAATTGGTAGTTCCGTCGAACTTGATGCTTCCTCCAAAATCTCCGCCAACTTAATCCGTCATTAACAGAGAGTTAATTAGCCATTAAGCGTGATTATGGGCACGCTTAGCGCTGGCCCTAGCCCTTGGTTTCAACGCTTGGTCACATGGGGAGGGCGCTGGCCCGCAGGGCTGGCTCCATCCTTCCCCGTCGTCAGCATTAAATAGTGTTTGGGGGCACCATTTAAACAAACACGCTGCTTTGGTCCATTGGTAAAGTATTGGAGTTGGGAGGGGGAGGTCACGGGTTCAAACACGCACTCCGCCCATCCCTTAACTCATTTTGCAATACGAAATATATGTTGCGCCTGTATATAGTTCGGACCTTGGACTTTGATTACCATATAACATTTAAAAATGTGCCATTGAAATATTGTTCGATGCCTTTGCATTAATGCAGATTTATATAGTTTGAATTAATGCGGATTTGGATACGTGTATATATATAGTTAATAAAAACTATATAATATAAATAATAATTATATATAATATATAACAATATTTAAATAAAAACAAATTCAAATTCCAACTCAGGATGATTAGACAATTTCACCTTCACACAACCAAACTGGCGAATCTGGAGGTGACACTTGTCACAGCTCCATTGGGAGAAAACTGAAGAAGATTCCTCTTGCTGACTGGACTGCTATGTCATCATTCTGTCATATTCTGCAATTTTTTTAGTTGTTTAGGAAAACAAACAACATGCCTTTTCTCCTTCGTCCAAACTCTATTTTCAGTGAAATGAATTGCATTGCGATCATCTCGACGAGACGGACGCAGTCATACAGTTTTCGAGCCAATATGAGAACTTTTATTTTTGAGCTAAACACTGAGCACCTGATCATTCCTCCCCCCCAGAAGCCTTTTGGACCACAAAAGATACTATTATCTGACAAGTAGATGAGGGTACAACCCCCTCACCTTTTCAAGCTTGATCCAATTGGCTTTTGACAAATTTGTTTCCTTGAGCTCCTCTCTAAGGAGATCAACATTCACTTGCTTTGGGGACCTCGTTCTATACCTGTACTTGTATTTTCCCTTTTCACATTGATCTTGCATTGTTTGTTGCACAATTTTCAGTCGTTCATATAAACTCATAGTTTTGTCCATGTCGCCATCAAAATCACCATTCTTCTTACCAAGACGACATAACAAAATATAATGCAAATGGATGACAAATTTCATTACTTGGTTTACATGATTCAAGCCTGATTGTACATCTTGAAAGCATGAAATTTTCTGAACATACCTTTCATGTAAAACGTAATGACACTTGAATACAACAGTTACACAACCAATAGGCCTAAAAGGCATAACAATGAACTTGTTGCTTATACCTCTTTTGTACCTTCGAACAAAGTGAAATAATTGACAATTATCCATCCAATGAAAGTGCATGGATTGCTGCAACTTAATCTTTACATCATGGAAATCTTCTAAATGAAATAAGAATGTGAAGTTTCTTGCATAAACCTGAAACTCAAATGAACCTTTCAAGTTTGAAAGTGCATAAAAAAAAATTGAACTGATCTTTTGGTTTGAAACAACACATGCCTCTTGCTATTTGCCTCCCCACTGGAATACTTTGCACACACATGACAATGCATGCCAAGGAGCTTCGAAAGAAGAAATGTCAACAATAACTCTTCTCCTGTTAGAAAATTATATATTACGGAGCAATAGAACACATAAAATATTGCAGAAATATAAACACAGAAAACACATAAAACAAGAGAGACACAGATATACATGGTTCACCCAGTTTGGGCTACATCCACGGAGAAACAACCAGTCCTTCCTTTTATATTATCCATCAAACTGAAGAGATACAACCTACAACAGATCCACTGTAACACCCTCTTCGTTCTCAATCTCATCTTTCTTTCTCACTCAGAATACAGATCTACATAGACGCAATACAATACCCTCATATATAGTGAGGGGTTGCCTTCTAGGGCAAAAAACCCTAAATTAAACATAACTTCTACCGTCAGATCTCCGCCTAATGAACGGTCTAGATTGACTAGAAATTACTATACTTTTACAAAGCAATTTTACTTCTATTCTTAGCTTCGGGGGCAACGCCTGCCAAGGGGGGGCTCCCCAAAGGTTGTAGCCGCCCCCTTGGACCCCCCCTGCAGCGAATATTTTACGGGCGGCATTGCTGCCCCATTTCGAACTGGGGTCCAATGTGGAAATACCTTTGAATACAGAAGATAATCAGACTCCACACCCAACACCTCCAACATTGGGCTGCTCCCAACGAACCTCTTATCAAAATGACGATCTTGGACGTTGACCATTCAACAATGGCATCCAATTTGGAGAGGCTTTCCTTCAACTTACCTCCTCCAACATCATGGCCCAAATGCATCAAAGAAGTGAAACCCAACTTGTACTTTGATATCTTCAAAACATGAAACAATTTTCTTTCATATATGAGATGTGCATAAGAAAACTTTCTAAACATGTTTATGTCACTCAAGTGGACAATTTCTTCAAGAAATGACTCTTTTTTTCCATAATTAAAATACATGTATGTAATAAAAGTGCTACAAAAAACATACAACATTAAAAGCCATACAAACCTTTCTTGTTTGGTGTTATGTTTATTCTTGCACTGACCTCTTTTTACAACTTTGCTTTGGCGAAAACTGCTCCTTTTGTCCTCTTTCTTGAAATACTTACCATTCCTCTTTGGCACCATACCCATCAGTGCACAACATGGCGTAAGGGATGATTGGATAAGCCCATTGTTCAACAAATTTTTTCATTGCATTGATGTCTCTACACTTTGAAATTTGTCAACCCTTGCATGCTAACATCGCAAAGAGAAACCTCTTGCTACAAAGATATTTCATGTGAAGTTTATTTCTTCTTGAATGACGATTATTTCACAACCTAAAATACTTTATCACTCTGATGAACTAAACCAACTAAATTAGAATTGAAACTTACATTACATGCAACAAAATTTTCATAAACAATATCATCATTTGGCTTGAATATGAGAAGTACTAAACTTTTACTTGAATTCACTAGTCTTTTTGCCTCCCCTATGTTAACCAAAGAAATGTTCAACTTTTTGCGATGGGCTCTCACTATATACTCCACAACATCCTTGAACAAGTGATACTTGTTTTCATGGATTTAAAAGATTGCTTTTCGGTCATACAAATATGGACTACCCAACACCACACCTGAAATATCAAGCGATACCACATCTAACTCCCAGAGGTTAGAGGTTTACTAGTAGTTACCTATCACCCAGGCTGCTCACTCCCTTTGGGATACAAAAAAAAAGAAAAGAGATTTAAATTTTAAGAAAAACAAGTAGTTACCTGTCACGCAGACTACTCACTCCCTTTAGGATACAAAAAAAAGAAGGTTTACATTTTATGAAAAACAAGTTCTTGTGAATAGTTATCAATTATAAATTAGGTAGTAACAACATTGTAATAATTGAATTTATATATATTATCCCATATATTAGCTATTACTATTGTACAACTAAATCCTCTGTGAGAAAAAGGAGAAAAGAAAAAAAAAGGAGATTCAAATTTTATGAAAAACAAGTTCTTGTGAAAAATTATGAATTATAAATTAGGTATTAACAACATTGTAATAATTAGATTTACTCATACTATCTCATATATATTAGCTATTATTATTGTACAACTAAAAGGAAATAATATATATACATATACACATCAATGTATATAATGTTGTCAAAAAATATTAGCTTGAGGGGAAAAAATAATTAAAAAAACTTTTTCCATTATTTAAAAAAAAATCTTAATTTTTCTATTTTAATTTTATTTCCCTATAAATTTTACTTGTTCTTTTATTTTTTTCGCATTACCCATTTAATACGTATCATTAATATTAACATCTATTATTATAGTATTTAGTAAGTATAATATTAAGATAATATTTTATATTATTACTATATTATATTATATTGTTATATAGCTAAGGCAATATATAGTTATAATTAAAATACTATTATAATATTAGTTAAAACACTAAATCCCACATTAAACACTAAAGCAGCTTCTAAGGAACGACGAGGTAGAGGTGATGACCAAGAGGGGAGGCCATGGGCTACCATGCACCCCCACATGGTCACTTGTTTGAGGGTAACAAATAGATTGCACATGCACCATCAGATGGTGATCACGGATAACAAGTTTGGAGGCTCACTCTACAACAAGCCTCCTTGCCTTGATTGTGAATTGACATTCTCCACTCGAGTGTTGACCCTTTAGTTCGTTGTATTTTCCAAAATAGACACAAGGGATATCCGCATAATAAAGGAACGCTTCCCATTTTAATTTTTTCTTTCTGGAGACTCAACCAAGGATAGAATTGGAACTCTTTTGGCGCAACAAATGATTTTTCTTCCAATGTGCATTTCCAAGTTGGTGGAAGGACTAGGCCCTCCCGACTTGGTGCCTTCCTTCCTCTTTCTTCATTTTTTCTAGTCACGGTCCTACTTGCATGCCTACCTCACTCTAGCTATTCTTTGCTTCTGGGGAGGTGAGGCTCTAAGGAGATTTGACAAGCTATGGGTTACTTCAATTTTGGGTTTTTCCCTCTTTTGTTTTGACAAGTGTTCTACTAGCCTTGTGAGATTTATTTCATGCTTATATCTCTTATCACCCTCCATACGATCCCTTCACTACACTCACTTTCCATATGGTGAATTTCCCCTCTTAATGAATATACCATTTCAAAGAGCTCGATCTCATATAAGTGCAGGAGGCTTGCGCTCGAGCACATGCAGTTGCAAAGCACTATAGGAAGCACACTCCATTGGTTACGCAACAAGAGATTGAGGATGAGGTGGTAGACAAGCAAGTGGATTATTCAGACTCAGTAGTTCTTAAGGCCATTGTTGGGTGGATACCTGACTTGAGCACTAAGAGAGGAAGGCATAACGAGTATATTTTCACAGTGGAGCTATAATTGAGGCTCAATGATATGTTGGGGAAAGTCTTGTTCGAAAGGAATGCTAATGAAGACGAGCTCCTCCTTAGGATGGAGGAGAAACATTTACTCTATGAAATTATGGATCAACACTTTCAATGCATTGAGCAAATATTTCTGCAATATCACAAACCTCCTCTGCCAGTTGATCTTGCTCCTCTAGCACAATTTATATGATTATTTGGGTTTGTTTACCTACATAGCTTTTAATGTTGATGTTAGCTGGTTATGTCGTCTTGTCTCAACATGTGAGATCTAGTTTTCAGTTTCCTATTAAGTTAGCCTATAAGGTGGAGTAGGACCAAACTTTGGTTTTGTTTTAGCATACCTTTTATGAATATTTTGATAATTTTGATGGACCTATGCTCAAGCCTTAAATTCTATCATTGGTTTAGTTTCCAAACTGGCAGGCTATGATAATTTGAGAAGTTTTCTATGCAATGTAAATTTAGCGTTAATTAAATATAGTATATGAGTTTACAAATGTGTGTGTGCGCTATTATATAATATTATTAATTCTCTCTCTCTCTCTCTCTTGATATATATATATATATATATATATATATATATATAATTTTAATTTTATTTTATTTTTCAAAGGAAATCATCATTCTCCCAACTGTAAGGGAGAGTGAGGGTCAATACAACAATATTCATAGGCACACAATCAATATATCAATAGTTTTCATCATCATGTCTCTCACGAGGAATTGAATTTGGGTGAAGAAAATAACAACCACTTAGTCAACCACCCTAAATAATTCCAATTGATATTATAAATGTATATTAATTAATTTAAGTTAATGTATATTAATTAATTTATATAAATATTGTATTGTTGGATCATGTTCTCTAAGTTAAAGAGTCACCATTTCCTCACTGTATGGAAGGAAAAAATGTAATTATTAATAATTAAATTAAAATTAAAATATAATAAATAACCAAACAAACCTATCAACATATTTATATAAATATTGTATTGTTGGGTCATGTTCTCTAGGTTGAGTCACCATTTCTTTACTGTGTTGACGGAAAAAATGTAAATCTAACACATCATGGTCTTCATCATCCGTGGCTAGACAATTGTGAGATTTATGGCAACGACATTCACATGAATTTGTTGAACACATTGTTTGTTGACTGTTACATTACAAATTGGTTCTCTATCAACTACTCAACTCGACACAACTATGCATAGAAAGTCCATATATTGAAGTTCAATCAACATATGATTCTTTGAAAACGGGTCAAGAATTCTCTGGCTAGAGGTAGATTGTTTAAATCTTTTATGGTTTGAATTGTTGATTTATCCATTCATGATCTATCATTTCAAACTAGAATGATAGTATTTTGTGATCACTTTTCATAGTTGCAAAAATTAAATATAATGCAATGGTAACTTGTCAGTTGTTTTTCAAGGTTATCATTGGTCGTAATGTTTTCCTGTTACAACTATAATGACATTAAGTCAAATTTGGTCCACAACGCATCAACTTAAATAGCACCAGTACTTTTGGGACTCTTTCTCTATTTTCCGCATTAGGAATAATCATGAGTAGAAGTTAACTATTTTAACCTCATCTACTCAAAATGGAAAAAGAAGTCTATCTACCATAGTTTAAGTTGATTACAGATTCCCAAAATATTTTGGGATCTGACCTAATTCACATTGCTCATGTTTAAGGGAATTTGGAATATTCCAGGAATCTACAATTAACTTAAAAATTTCATAAATTTACAAATTTCTGAAAACTCTCCTCATAACATCATCGTTGTAAGAAGCTATAGGGGCAGTTAGTTTCCATTAGGGGACTTTTGAGGTCTAAAATGGGTCTCCTAAGAAAAATGTACAACCAAAATAAACTTTATAAGAGCAAGTAGGATTCAAGATGATGATGTCAACCATGGGGGATGATTCGCCATTTTTGGAGTAAAAAAGTAAAAAGATTAAAAAACAATAAAATAATAAAATAATAAAACTATTTTTTCAACTCGTATTTTCAACTTATCTCCCTAAGGTTTTACTCAAATTTGAGTGGGAGTACTTGTTGGATGCAAAATTTAGTTCCTCATCAAGGAGTACCCATGTTTCATACTTTCGTTGGACCCTACTACACGAAAAATGAGAAATACATGAAAAAACGTGATTGCAATCACGTTTTTCATGTATTTTTCAATTTTTGTGTAGTAGGGTCCATCGAAAATATGCAACATGGGCACTCCTTGGATGAGGAATCAAATTATGCATCCAATGAGTGTTTTTGCTCGAAATTTGAGTAAACCCATAGGGAGATAATTGAAAATATGAGTTGAAAAAATAATTTTTCATTTTTTCCCTCTAAATTTTGATGATGTTAATTTATTATTTCCACTATTATTTTATAATTTCCTTAGGAGGTCCATTTTAGACCTCAAAATTCCCCTAATTCATGATGTTACTGAGACAAGATGCAACTGGAAGCCTAACCCCTTCACAAGGTTCCTCCAAGAACTTGTGTTGTATGAGAGCAAGCATGGCAGGTTTAAAAGCCCAACTTAGCTTCTTCCCCTCCTAATTACCCACCTTGGAAAGGAGTGAGTCTAATTTGTCCAATTTGAGGAGGGATTTCATTGTGACCCTCACGTCTTTCAAATCAGTCCCAAGTGCAATGATTTTGTGCCCTATTTCTGGTTCCTCCTGCAAATCTCTTGGCTGTTCATGGTTAAGAATGGCATGGATCTATTTTGAGAAAGGTCTGTTGGCCAATTTTGTCTTGTGATCTATATTACAGTATGCTAAGGTATTATTGCGTTGGCTTAAGAGGTGTTTCAAATACTCCATTTTACTGTACTATTTCCTACATAGTGTGTAACAACAATACAAAGGTCATGATAGTGGGTATAAAAGCTGTTGCAAGGCACAACCAATCTCAGCTCTCAAGACCAACAACCCCACTCATACAATGATGGCATTAAAAATGATTTGACACCACACACAAAGGACAACATACAACCAGTACTCTGACCTTGTACTCAACTGAGCCACGTCCTCATTATGACTATTAGCATAAAATAAGACTTGACCAATTCTAACAGTTCAACCCTGTACAACTGTCTGACACATAAGACAATCTACCCTTGATGCTTTGTTCAACAACAAAAAAATTCTAATTTCAATGTATTTCTGAGTTTTCAGGAACATTCAGTGAAACAATTTGTCAAACATGTTGCATAAACACTGTTTTAGGTGAATTACGTTCACTGGTGCAAGTTATGAAAATATAGGGGTACATATATGAAGAAACTAGCCCCTAATCGACAACTGATATTTCATCATTTTTTTTAAATTCAGAAACATGATCAAGTATTGGCACTGTTGAACATGACATGGCTTCTACTAGAAAATTAACCAGGAAATACATGATAGATAACGCAAGAAAGGAACCTAGTTACAAATTTGATCTTCGTGCAACATCGAATAGGAATTCTGGAATAAGATAGCGAGTATCATTCGATAGAAATCTTAGTTATGTAAATGCGCTCTCACTCAGATAGTGTCTTCGACCTTTTTCTGCATTTAATTTCAGTCACTGAAATTATGACTGCAGTGTTTCTCCTTCAACAGAATGGTCTGAGTCTTCTGAGCTAGAAATGTAGAGACACATACAAAAGACATAGGGAAAACTCATCCCCCACATACCAGCAACCCGGCCGCTCTTCTCCCACTAATCCGTTCTATTCTCTCACTAATTATGTTCAACCAGTGAGAGTAGGAATGCATGGCTTTCTCCAACAAAGAACCTCGGTTTCTTTAATGTGATACAACTGCCCATCAAATATTTTTATGCCCAACACTTTATATATGCATGCCACTGAATGGAGTAAATAAACTATGACCCATCAGAAGAAAATTGACCAACCAGCCAAGGAAAGGACTCGAGTTGCATAGGCCGCTTCCATTTTCTCTCTCCAACCAGGCTCAACTAATTGAGTTAAGGCTCTCAACCTCCATAGGATACATTGCTCCTCCAACAAACTTGAATTTTAGCAAATAGCTTTCACAAGGGAATCCACTAGCCTCGACAAACTCGTCACCCACGCACAAGAACCTCAACTTCAGAAAAATTCAGGTTCCTAGCACTATCGAATTACCCGCAACAAGAAAAAAAGTGTCTCCGATAACAAATTAGCTGGCCACACATAAGGAATTATACCTCAAACCCTTCTACACAGATGCGACTTGCAATATGAATGACCCACTGTCTTCAATTTGCAGCATGAGTCTTGACCTTCATAAAAAGATTAATAGCCCCCTTTCACAAAAATAAAATTAACCTTTAGACTTTAACAAAATTGGTCTCATGGAATTTTAATAATATTTCCCTTGTAATTCCATTATAAAAATTAGTCTGCCCGTTTTTTATAATTTTGCCCAAAAATAAAATTGTGCCCAGAAAAAAGATACACGAATTTTTGGCCCCTTTTGACAATAGTGGGCTCAGTCCAAAAATTAAAATTTTCTTATCGACCCCTTGATTCACACAATTAATATTGGGCTTGGAATATGAACTTTGATAAAAATATGTTCAGCCCTTAAATATTTTTCGTAGTTCCGTTGGCCTTGGAGTAGTTTTCACTCCCCCACTAAAAATAAAGTGCCAAGATTTTTTTTTTAAAATCACACGGTATTTTTCGGTGGCATACTTGTCAATTTGTCGAAATTCTTTAGTAAATTCTTATTTTGCTTCAGGAACTGGGTTTTCAGCTTCTCGAGCAAACCTTCTAAAAATAATATTTGCAAATGAAAACCGATAGACTGAGCCAAGACCAACGCTTTGATACCACTATAATTTCCCAAATGGAACAATTTGGGGTTTTCTTGAAATTCTAACTAAAAAATACTTCAGATAAAAATTTCGTTCATAAATAGAAGATTTCCATGTAAAATTTAACAATATAGAACATGAAAATAACGATAATGAGCAGAAGGAAATCTCAACTTTATTTATAATATATAAATTGGGGTTTTACATGTGAAAACAACTGATATAGTTGAGATAGAAATGGCCTCAAGAATCTACTCCAATGTTGCCCTGGCCCTCCACCAAAACTGAAATGAATTGCCACTATTAAGCTCTCCTGTGAATTCTAGATGAATTCACCTAGGGGAGATGGGTGCTCTCCCAATATCTCTAAATCACCCGAGGGTTTCCGTCCTAGGGCTACTACTGAAGTAGAGAATCTGGGTCTCAAACCTCTCAACAAGAAGAAAATACAAATGTGAGACATCCCCTAATGATCTCCTCCTCCTCTTTTATAAATTTGATGGACCCCTCTAGAACCTCCAATTTTATTATTATTTTAATCATGGAGCACTTTTCCCTCTTTTATTTCAATTAAAATATTCTTTTTAATGTAGGAAAATGGTAAATTGGCCACCATGCCTCCTCAGGTCACTGAAAATCACCTCTAACCACCTTGTCTTGTAGATATTCTCGTTTCTGTACCAAAGAGCTATTACAGTAAGGTGTTATGCCACGTAATCCTCCTGAAATGCTACGTTAAGCGTAATTAATTGAGTTATGCCCCTTAATAATGTTGTTTTTCGAAAGTGGTCGGAATGCCACGGAATGAAAATCAAACTGTGCAAATAATGGAATATACCAAGCGAATGCCATCGAACCTCATAAAAACTCCTCAAAACCCCTCCAAAAGCCCCTAGGCCCACTGATGGCACCAACCTGCACCTGTTACTTGTCTGCTCCCAACTCTAAAATTCCATCCTAACCATGTCATAAGGAACACCAGAAAAAGGAACATTACAACATGTTGATGCAAAAGGGGAGGTATATGTACTTATCTCCCCCATTGTTTTATAACATTGTTGTTGAGTGGGATACATACCAATTCCAATGACTTGTGTGGATTATTCTTAGCTTAGATACCTAACTGCTAGGTTTGGCCAATATATATGCTGTCAATGATGCAAGTAAATGTGTAGTATTTTAGTAGTGAGTGTATGATGACCTCTCCAAATTCCCATTGGCTTATCTATGGGGATTTCAATATGGTGGAATGTGAAGAAGACAAGGGTTACTTCTTATGCGCTTCTTGTGAACATATGTTGGTGTGATGGTGGATTCAACGTTGAGGTTCAAACACCTTAGCCAACAAATAACCCATAAGTATCATCGTTCTCAATCCTCAGAGATTAGAGAAGGTCTCACTCGAGGAACTTATAGCAAATTAAATAACATGCAAATCAAGATGGTATACATAATAGAAATCTATCTAGCGTGGAACATCACAATCATATCTAAAAACTCACCTAAAAAACTGTTAAAGATTACATTAATAAGATAAAGAATGCATTCGAATATGATAGAGAAGACTTGTAAAGGAAAAATCTAAACAACATTTCATTAATTCCTTCTGATCTAGATTCTCTCTGCTATCAGAATTAACCAAGATCTTTTAATTATGTGATGTTAGCAAAATTTCATGTGAAAGAGTATGAAAAAACACATGTGCATCACGACATCATATACCTCCACTTCTGAGGATAGCCTGAAAATGCACAACTCTGCTGAATAAATGGACTACGCCGTTGAATTTGCAGCAAAAAATTGTGTCAAATGACCGTAAACTTAACCCCTTTCTCACACCGTCAATTCTAGGCACCCATGAATCTCAAAGATTCCCCTTAAGATTCCTTTCTGGTTATGGGCAAAACATTTGCTGCTCAGATGATGCATCTGACTTCACCATTGTACTCCTTGCGAAAAACTGAGTAAAATGAGTATAAAGTCAACCTGGTTCTGAAACTGTCATTTTTGTGCCTCTAAGGAATCTCAAATATTCCTAAAGATTCCAATAAATATTCTTCACTACCAGGGAAAATTTTAAGAACCCCCCCCCAAATTTATAAATATAATAATTGGGCGAATCTCCATGGTATATAGGAAAAATGGAAGGCGATTTTATCAATAATATAATATGTATATATAATTTTCTGGCGAATCTCTCACCAGGCATGGCGAATATTTTACTCAATTATAAAATCTTGTAAGAACTTGGCAAGTCTTTCACTAAATAATAAAACTTTGTAAAGTCCTAGTGAATTTTAGCATTGTGAACTCTTAGAGAATTTTTTGAAGAAGTATAAAACCATATATGATAAGAGCCACATGGTGGCAATATCACTATCTTTTTTCACATTTCCACGACATGGAACTTGTCTATAAAATTATAAAAAAACCAACCAGGAACAGGAACAACTCAAATGCTTTGTGAGAGCTAGTCTAGAAAAAAGCAACAAATAACATGTCGGCAGAATTGTTCATCGGTGAGCCGCTATTTCGTGGGCAATCTGTAAAGGAGCAGTTGGATATCATATTTCCAAATCTGGGAAAGCCTTTCCCATCCCTCACAAGATTTGTTAAAAATGTTGGGTGTCTAGAAGGTGTGGATTTGCTGAAACAAATGTTACAAGTGGATGGAAACAAAAGAATAACAGCTAATGAAGCTTTGCAACATCCATACTTTCAGTCCTACAGGACTATAAACAGCTGCCATAAAGATTAAAAATGGAAATCAGCTACAAATCTCTTGATGACAACACTATCAAGATAGAGGCCGATGCTCTCTTAAAGACAAAGCTGCTGGAAATGGAAGCAGGTGCTATGAAGCTGACACTAGTAAAAGATGGGACAGCACAGCTTCCCATAGTGCATCCCACTCTGGGACAATCAGTTTTTTGATGTTTTGCAGATTGGGTTACAGTCTTGCAACTTGTTTTGGATTTGTCACCAACCTGATGTTTTGCTTCTAATTTATTTTCATCTGGTGATAAACAAAGTGTCAATCTTTTCTCAGGATAAAATAGTATTCTTTACAGATATATTAACTTGGCTGAAAAGTCCAGGACAATATGAACAGGACAGCTTCCAGGTTTTTTTGAAGATTTCTCCTATCAATTTACTGCCGGAGGGTTTTCTGTGATTTCTTGCACTTCTGAAATTTAATCAAATTTCTACTTGAAATAAAAGTTCAGAAGAGACTATATCACTAATGCTAAGCACACATAATTGAGAAGCCGATATGAAGCATTGTTTTTTTGGGTGTGTTACAACTTTGGTGACCATGCAGCTCAGTCATTGCATGTTCAGTTTGTAACTCCACCTTGAAAGAGTGAAATGTGTGGTGTAGGATAAGAAGCTCTCTGTTAAGGCGCAATTGTTTTTCCCCAAAATTCTAATATCTAGATTCTATCCTGTTCATGTCTGTGTTAGGTGATGTTTCTTTTCATGTGCATGTGTTTAGTCAGATATAAAATACTTAAGTTCTCACCAGCCTGGGCTACAGTGGCCATTCTGATGATCTATTTCATACTCATTGCATTTTTCTAATAAAATGACATTATATTCATTTAAATTATGTGATTGAAATAGGGATACAAGAGCTTATTTGTATTTGAAGGTCTATAAGGCAGAGTATAAGCTCACACCAATCCTTGTTATTCTCTGCAAGAGAAAATTAGTTTCTATTTCACTCCTCAATAACACTGACTAAATCTCAGTTTGAAAATCAGTTAAATTAAGAAGACTAAATCCCAGTTTGAAAATCAGTTAAATTTAGATGAAATTACTCATTCAAAATCATTTGGATGAGGAAATTGTCAAATAATTGTAAGTTGTCGTCTTAGAGAACATGAAGGGAGCACATTCGTCATATTCTACCAACTGCAACATACCTACCTTCAATGCACTCTCTGTAAGGACCATAACGGGAGCAAATGTGGACCCATGTACAAATTTTTACTGCCTCAGGGTTTGTTTCGTCCTGTGACTACTAGGTTCGTTAGTCCTTCACATAACTCTCGAACAAAATGAATCCAAGAGTGGAATATAGACTCTTCACACGCAATTTATTTTCTAGAAAGTCTATACAGAGAAATGAAAGTTGCAAGTATAAGAATTATGCTTCAAAAATGAATTTTCTTGTGTAGTGAGCTATACACAAGGGTATGCTTTTGCAAAGTTTTATAACAGAAAAATTTGTCAAGAGGAATTTATTAAGGAAATCTCTTATTAGAAATGAAATCCAGTTGAGTTGAGATAAAGTCCATAGTTACAAAGAAGTATTGTTGTGGAAAGCAATTCCACTATGACATTCCTGTACATTTTAATACAATATAAAAGGAAATTGATGTGATTTCCAAGCTACTTGAATCCATTGAACACAGAGAGAATCAGTTGAGAACTGATGAATGAACATGGAAATCGATGTAATTCCTAAGCTACTTGAATCCATTTTGAACACAGAGAGAATCAATTGAGAACTGATGAATGAACATGAGCTGAAGCAAAAGGACACTATCATTAAGCTAGTCGACCCTGAAATTGAAGAAAATGATCATGTCAAACAAATCTACTAGCAGTGTACTAATAATGGTAAAATCGACTTGCAAGAAGAAAGTAACTTAAATACCACATTTGTTGGAAAATGAAATCAATCAAAAAATGTTCTAACCAGAGATGAAGTTGATTCAAATGAAAGAAGTTCAAATCAAGGTGAGGTGAACCCAATAAATGAGATGTCGATAATCCCAGGAAAAATCAACCAGCAACAATGAAGGAAATCGATTGAAAATAATTAGTTAATTCCATTGTTAAGATTTCAACTTGGATATCATTTGTTGCCCAGGTACATTCTCTTGGAGAAATCGACCTGCATGTTAGGATGTAAATAAGTTCCAATTAAACAGAACATTTTTATTTGAGGGGAATTGAGGTCCAAAAGAGCAGAGTTCTTGGCAGAGGAACAATATAACTGCAAACACCCATTCAATATCTATGACTGTAGATTGAAGTTCTGCAACCTTGGAAGCACTATTGAGTACTTAACCAGAGCTGTAGAATCATTGGTACTTTATTAGATTTGATATGCAATACAATGCTTGATTCGCCTGGTGTTCTAAGGACAAAGACTGGTGCACGCTGCCAGTTAGATGGCCAGCAATCAGGACCAAAGCACAGAAGTTGGGATCTTTCTAATGATGGGCATTACTGCAAAGCAACCAACCACCATCAGAGATTGCAACAAATTACTCAATTGTTGTTCTTTCACCTCAACATGAAGCAGGTCATCCACGTCCTTATCAACATTAAAAATTGATTCATCAACTGGGGCATCCATATTCCTAGTACTTGCGGCCAACTGAATTGTGGTCTCTTTCAATTCCTTAAGTGCCTGCATAAATGGTTGGGACATGACAAGACAAATAAATAAAGGGAGAGGAAAATTAGATAAAATGAAACACCCAAACTCAAAAATAAGACCATTACCAAGGCATGTGGAGGCTGATAAACCATTGGGGTCTGCATTTGCTCACAGGGATGGCTTCAAGTAGGGATTTCACCAGCACTAACTTATCCCCCTTGATGATAACCATCTATTACACCATATTGACATCTCCTTTTCAACCTTAGAAACCATCCACACCCATTATATTTTTTTGCAGTCACTGAATTTAAATAAAGACATAGCGCTGTGATTACAATTGAGCTAAGGACAATTCCACTCAAATGTATCTTCTACTCTAGAAACATTAATTATATCTTTTGTTATATTTGAATCTCAATCAACAATGATTGTCCAACCTGTTCATAGTTTCAGTTCCTCTGTTACACTTCTAGTGAACATCAATTTAACTATTTTAGAAATATTGAAGCGCTATAACAAATCAGTACCACGATATAATGCGATTTAGTTCTTGTTCAATTTTATGTATAAGGGCACCATCCAACAAGATATGCCAAGCAAGGCACACTGAAAGTGCTGTCAATTTCCCATTTATTCTGTTTAATTTCTGCATACTGATTCCTACTGATACCGTTCCAACTGCTTGAAACAATAACATTTTCAAAAGGTCTCTTTCACTCTCACTTCAATTAGAACAGTACCCCTTTTTCTACTACATTCATGCACATATGCTTACATTTCCAATTCTGCAGATTGGTTTTCATGAAATTAACCAATACTTGTTTTGCATCTAACGAATTCACATAACTAAACAAAGCACTGAAAATATCACCAAAACTGAGTGGCCTCTCTAGTATTACAAGAAGATTTATTCAAAAGAAACAAGAAGTTATTTTAAACTACCCTAGACATCTCATTGTCAGTACAGCATGCAGGACTTTTTCTGCCTGCCAGTTTTTGACTTCCGTGAAGTCTTACATTGAAGATCTAATCAAAAGATCGCTGCAAAACTTTAAAGGGGTGTAAAACCCCCAGCATTCAAATGCTTTGATGGCCAGAGCATGAGCCCAACTCAAAGTTTAATCTGAGATGTAATCTCTACAAATATAGAATGCAAACAAATGCACTAAAAACCAAAGAAACCTAGTTCACTGGCCCTTTCCTTCTCAAATGTCTCAAAGTACTCTCTTTCAATTCCTTAAGTGCCTGCATAAATGGTTGGGACATGACAAGACAAATAAATAAAGGGAGAGGAAAATTAGATAAAATGAAACACCCAAACTCAAAAATAAGACCATTACCAAGGCAGGTGGAGGATGATAAACCATTGGGGTCTGCATTTGCTCACAGGGATGGCTTCAAGTAGGGATTTCACCAGCACTAACTTATCCCCCTTGATGATAACCATCTATTACACCATATTGACATCTCCTTTTCAACCTTAGAAACCATCCACACCCATTATATTTTTTTGCAGTCACTGAATTTAAATAAAGACATAGCGCTGCGATTACAATTGAGCTAAGGACAATTCCACTCAAATGTATCTTCTACTCTAAAAACATTAATTATATCTTTTGTTATATTTGAATCAACAATGATTGTCCAACCTGTTCATAGTTTCAGTTCCTCTGTTACACTTCTAGTGAACATCAATTTAACTATTTTAGAAATATTGAAGCGCTGTGTGAACAGTATTTGATTGCATTAATGGCTTCCAATGAGCGTAGAAATTCATTTGGGCTTACATGGGCCTAAGCAGTGGGATTATTCATACAACGACCAGGACACAGCACAGAAAAACAAGTCTATGGTCTTGACCAGATTAGCAGATTATAACAACTAACAAGAAGATGAAATGTGCGGCGTCTGCTAGGGCCAAAATGGTGAAGGAAGGGACTTCGGCTGGTATCCGTTGGGCCAAACTTCAATACCACAAAAATGCCCAGAACTGAAATGGTAGTCAGTGTCCAAAATTAGCAGAAGAAATGAGTGTGGGAAGGGCATATATGTGATCTATTTTGCTTCTGTTGTATTCTAGAGCAGACTTATATTGTATTAATTTTTGGGCTAAAGTTTTGAGTATATTAAATGACTGAACCATGTAGAACCATTGACTTGACTTTACATATATGGTTGTAAGGCCTCCTGGTTTTAGTCATCCATTAAAACAGGGGATATTTGTGCACTAAATGTTCACTCCATGCTTTATTTTTCTGCTGAAAAAATATTTGAATCAACAATAACCTCACAATCATGTTCAAAAGGCCTCTCATTGTCATGCTTATTTGAACTAAGCACTAATCCAGCATTGTAGGCTTCCTATCATTTCCTTGATTTTAGTCTCTACTTCAAAGCAAGATCATTCTAAAGCTACATTTATAAAAAATGATCTATTATTAGTTTTTTGAGTAAAGGTTCGCCTTTTCATTATGCCATCAATCATTCACAACTGATTTGACCTTGCATTATTGATTTTCCCGATGGGAAAACAGACCAATAACAAGTTTATGAAGGCAAAGTAACCCCAAAGCACAGAAGTTGGGATCTTTCTAATGATGGGCATTACTGCAAGGCAGCCAACCACCATCAGAGATTGCAACAAATTACTCAATTGTTGTTCTTTCACCTCAACAGGAAGCAGGTCATCCACGTCCTTGTCAACATTAAAAATTGATTCATCAACTGGGCATCCATATTCCCAGTACTTGCGGCCAACTGAATTGTGGTCTCTTTCAATTCCTTAAGTGCCTGCATAAATGGTTGGGACATGACAAGACAAATAAATAAAGGGAGAGGAAAATTAGATAAAATGAAACACCCAAACTCAAAAATAAGACCATTACCAAGGCAGGTGGAGGCTGATAAACCATTGGGGTCTGCATTTGCTCATAGGCTTCTTGCATGTTTCTGTATAATTGCCCTAAGGTTGAATTTTTCTGCATACTTTTCCAGATTGTTGTCACTAACTTGCTAAGCACCAACTGTAACAAAAGTACTTGTAAGTTACTCGTCTATAAAATGTCTGAATTGTGTCTTTTCCCTGAGAAGCTGCAATTGATAATTCCAATATATTGGTACCTGATGTTTGAGGGTAGCTAAGCCTTTCATGTGCATTGGAGATTCAGGAATAACACCATTTGAAGGAGGTATGCCAACAATACCACATAAAATAGTCTGTCACAATAAAAGGAAAATTTATGAATCCACTAGAGATTTTTTATGGAGGTGAAAACAAAGAATGAAGAGTTAGATCAAGATGTCTTCAGGAGAGCAAAAGCTCTTCCAGAATAGGGTAGCCAGTGATAGTTGAACCTAAACATGAACCCTGACAAAAATTACAACATAGTTCTAAATAATATATATTTACTGTGGTAATGGGCCTTGACACAATCTCTGCAATAATGGCCCTGCTTGATACAACATCATTTTTCAAGGGTTTTTTGTGAACTTTCCTTTAAACTTTTCTATGCAGACTTCTTCCCTTTCTTCTTAGTGATTTCAGTGTAAGTGCTCGGTATACACTCTTTTAAGTGAATCTGTTCCAGCAATGTTCTTTCTGCAGTAACATTCCACCAAGAAAGTTAGCCACTTTATCAGTGGCATTCACACTGGTCACAAATGGCTGAAACATTTTTTTCAACCATTGGAACAGTGGCACTACGAACTTTAGGATCAATTCTATCATCAACTGCTCCAAATTGATCTTGCACATCCTGAATACGTATCGTATAAACAGTGATATACATAACCAATCATTTAAAATGCATACAGTCATTTCCTAGAATAGCGAATCCTTGTTCTGTTAGAGAATCCTAGTCCAAATCTTACAAGAACTAATCAAACTTCTAATTTGAGGACCAATATGATCTGCAATAGTAAAACTTATAATGTATTGCACATCTTCATTGTGCGCCAAAAGCTTTACTAATTCTTTAGCAACAGTGCAATTTGTCTTCTTACCCTCCACAAGTCTTAACAATCAATTCTTCAATTATATGTTTAGCACCCTTCACTTGAAGATAGGATAATTCTTCCCATCAAGCTTAACGTTGGGTAGAGGGATGCTTTAAGATGAAGCTATCCTCCTCCCTTGCTCAACAATTCTCTACAGATCTCATAACAGAACCAAAGGTAATCTCAGGAACAGCGTACTATACTACTATGACAAAGAACCACAATCCTGAAAGAAACATCAGTTTGGTTAGGATCTTCAAACAGCTACCAAGGAATCAAGCAAATGCTGCTCTGCAATTCCAAGACTTCAAGTATCCAGATGCATTGCATTGCTCTATGGCACATCAATGCAATTAATTATGCATAGAAATAACATCTCTATGTAGCGGCACTTAAAATATTACAAAAGGTGATCATTCACTGAGGTACATTCCAAAAAATATATAATTATTGTTGCCACATCATCCAGATTTAGAATAATAATCTATTGGAATGGACACATTGATAAAAATTCCATTGTTGAGTTTGGGTTTGAGTTATTTCTTCCTCTAACTGCTCTCCAAAGCTAACTATTCAAACCAAGTCACCCTTCAATGACATACAACTCACAAGGTTCTCAAAGGCAGAAAAATCAAAAGCGTATAACAGTTAATATGTCCTTTACTGCTCCATTTTCAGGTGAAAGATTCTCAGTAATATAAACAGATCTTCCAATAGTCAACATGTAACAACAACCAAGAAAATATAGGAATCCACCAATAAACTATAATGCAAGGTCTTTTTTCTCTTTTCGAAAGGTTTCCATGAAAAACTTGTTCAAATTCATTTGTAGAGTAAGCACATAAAACGTTAATGTAATTAACCTTGAGCATGGAACATAATTCTTCTTAATCTCCATGATATTCAAGAATCAAACTCCAATGGCAGCATTGGCTTCAACACGTCTTCCTTTTATCCCTTCAGAGCTGCCATGGGTCATGATGGCTTGATCAATGATCGCATGCTCTTAAGACCATACACACCCTAATACCAATTGAAAGAAATAAATAATGATCTAGAAACGAGAAGAAGAAAGAAAGTGGTGTGAAAGGCCCAAAATCAAATCGAGCAAGTGCCCTTGATTATATAGGACTTTAGTGTCAAGATATTTCATCTTTCCTCGGTATATATATTTACATGCTCCCTTAATTTGTTAATGAACTAATTTTGTTAATGAAAGATCAGGCCAAGCAGTTAGACCGGATTTTAATCAAAGTCAGATATACAGCCAAGCAACCATCAAGAACCTTGCTGATATCTAGTGCTGTTTCTGCATGGTGGTCAAATTTGGATCCACAATATCAGCTTGAGTGTGTGCCATTGTTATGCAGGGTCTCAATAGTTTCTTCATTAATCTCCTGGAGCCTTTTAAACCTCACCTAGGGATCTTCACCTATTCTCACATTCTCTCCATTTACTATTCTCCACATTGTACTTAGTTGTAATATGTTAACATAGCCATCTCGATTGTCCTTTGAACCTCCTTGGAAACTACAACCTTGCCATAATAGTGTGTATTTTTTTAAACTCTCAACCTTCTTTTGGTTTGGCTATTTCTTTCCATTTTATGAGGGAGCATCCTTGATTTTAATTATGTAACTTACACACACGTAAGCTATAAATGATAAACTTGAATTTTATTAGGACAATAAGTAATATAACTTTAGATCATTGAAAGTTGCAGTTTGAGTAATGAAGGCATTTCATCCATTGATGAATGAAGGCATTCCTCCATTGGTTGTTGGAGTATATGTGATTTGGTTCATAGTTCTTTTGATGTTTTAAGCCCACAAACTAAGGTTCATCATCAGGACTTTAGTGTCAAGATATTTCATCTTTCCTCGGTATATATATTTACATGCTTCCTTAATTTGTTAATGAACTAATTGTATAACCGGCTGAACATGAATTATAATAGACTTTTGTCATCATTATTAAGCCACAGTAAAAGGGGTAAGCTGATTATGCTTGTCATGATATAAAAGATTCTAAGATAGTAAGATGCAAGTGTGAGAACCCAACCTACAACCTAGACTACTGAGCACAGGGAAAAACTTCAGTTGTTTCTTTGCACTTCATTATTCCTAAGAGATGAAAGCCAACTACAAGTCTACAACTAATCTTTAATCCATCATCTTGCTAAAGACAACTTGTATTATTTTCTATTTTGATGGCCTCTTTGATCCTTCTTTCATAGTAGTTGTTCCATCAACTAGTGAATGTGTGAACATCTTTGAACCAAAAAAGCCCAGCAATAATTTCTCTGTATCGTATGTAGATCCAGTAAACAATGGCTTCATGCATGGTTCTGAAGGACATAATCCAGGGCGTGGTTTCACAGCTACTGAAGCTAGCCTGTCCACTGTGTCATACCTGAATGACAATACCTACAAAGGTACAAACACATTACCCTATCAGAATCCTCAAGAGGTGGCTTCAAACTATGGTTACAACTCAGATCCAAATGATTAGGAAAGATCAGGCCAAGCAGTTAGACCAGATTTTAATCAAAGTCAGATATACAGCCAAGCAACCCATCAAGAACCTTGCTGATATCTAGTGTTGTTTCTGCATGGTGGTCAAATTTGGATCCACAATATCAGCTTGATTGTGTGCCATTGTTATGCAGGGTCTCAATAGTTTCTTCATTAATCTCCTGGAGCCTTTTAAACCTCACCTAGGGATCTTCACCTATTCTCACTTTCTCTCCATTTCCTATTCTCCACATTGTACTTAGTTGTAATATGTTAACATAGCCATCTCGATTGTCCTTTGAACCTCCTTCCAAGCCTGTTGACCTTGCAAATTTCCAGTGCTGTTTCTATATGGTGATCAATTTTGGACATAACATCAGCTTGAGTGAGTATGCCATTGCCAGGGTCTTGATAGTTTCTTCATTAATCTTGTGCTAGGTGTCTTCACCTATTTTCACATTCAATCCATTTCCTATTCTCCACATTGCCAATTGCCCAGCAGAGGAAAAGATTGAACAAGAGCCTTTTAACCATTGAGACATTTGTAATAATTTTATTTGGAAGTCTAATCCATTCCTCCAAAGATCATAGGTCCACATATTTTTGCCCTATGACTTGATGCCACAAACTTGCCCCTGTATTACTTTCCATATGCTCTTGGAAATTACAGCCTTGCCATAATAGTGTGTATTTTTTTAAACTCTCAACCTTCTTTTGGTTTGGCTATTTCTTTCCATTTTATGAGGGAGCATCCTTGATTTTAATTATGTAACTTACACACACGTAAGCTATAAATGATAAACTTGAATTTTATTAGGACAATAAGTAATATAACTTTAGATCGTTGAAAGTTGCAGTTTGAGTAATGAAGGCATTTCATCCATTGATGAATGAAGCACTAACGAAGGTGCAGAACAGTTTATAGGCCCAAAACCTGACAGGATCAATCCCAGCTTTCAAGCAGCAATATTGCCTGTAACTTCAACAATTATATTTTCTAATAGTGCGGCAATACAATAAAGTATTTCCTGGTTTGCTGTGCATTACAAGTACCATGTAGGTACAACAGTCGTGAAATCAGATACATTATGGAAAAACGACCAAAGGCAATCTCTCAGATTTCTCTAACACTGTAGTGTTGATGAAATTCCACTGCTTCAAAGTGCTTACAAGTATTGTCAAACGGCAGTACATTCTAAATTTACTCATATTACACTTGAGAACTAGAACACATACCGCTTGAGAAGAGAGTTGTTGCCGCTTCAAGTACCTCAAGCTCAAACTAGTCTGTTGTTCTTTCTTGCATCAAAAGAACTGAGTACAATAAGAAACAAGTTCCATGAGTATAAAATCAACAAATACAAATGAATATTACATTTTTTATCATCACCCAACGAACAAGAACCAAACAAAACTCAAGTCTAAGGGAAGGTTTATCAACTTGATGTCGAAAGAAGTACCATGAACAGGTATACCCCATCTTCCGGAAAGAGATTGCAATCCCTGAGAAAAGAAATCATCTTGTTGTCTACCACAGTACAAACTATCGACATCTGAGACAAAAATTCATTCCCAAGTAGTCCAAAGCACCTCATAGCAGTTTCTCTATTACAAATCAGACAATATTAATACAACAGATTTCTTGCCTTGAAAACTTTTCAAAAGGTCTATACAAAACTTGAACTACAGTCTATACAGACACTGTGTTCAATCCAGATTTTGATTACAAACACCATTGAGGCCATACGGTATCTCCAATTTTTCACATCATTGAGGTCATCAGTATCTCCAGTTTCAAACAGCATTCAGGCCACATTTGATATAAATAGTGCTAACTAACCCATGACTCAGGCAAGAAAACACCCAATTCCCCCACTCAACCCTATGAACCAGCCCATACTTGGCAACATGACTATAACGCTCCCTCTCACCATAAAAGACATTTGAGACAATTGTACCGAGATCAAGCTTAATGAAAAATATGAACAATACAACAATCATTGCCTAGATCTTTCCAACACGAACAATACATGGGAATCAGAAGCAAGAAGTTGCCTTCTCCATCACAATATTCATCTTGGGATACTGGCAGACTGCAAACATCCAAATGCTATAATATTTAGGGTAAGTACTGATAACTTTCCAGCTCAACAACACAACAAAAGGGAGGACACAGACAATCATAAAAAGAGTAAGCAGATCACGGCTACTTACCCCATGCTTGAATATCAGCAGAGTTAATATACCTTTTACACGAACATGAGAATATCAGCTTGAGAAACTACAAGATACTGCCACATTCCTCAGCAGCTCCTGCCTCAGTTTCTTACTTTACAGCATTAAAAATGTAGCAATGCATAAGTCTTAAAGACCATAAAGTTGACAAAGATTCAAACATACAATCACACATCCAAACTGAATGAATCAAAACAACATTACATGCAAGCAAAATTTTGAAGCCTGTGCACAACACGACCTTTTGATGAAAGATGCTACTTAATCAACCTAAACAAGTCCAGACATTCTTCAAGGAAAGCCACAAACAAAGTTACAAGGAAAAGGAAAATTCAACTCATTCAACAGTCATCTCCTTTATAAAAGACCTCTACATCAAATAATGAGTTGAACATTTACTCTTGAAAAGAACCTTCTAATGTTAGTTATACTAGACAATCCCAAAATCAAAAATGTGACCAGCAGACAATCAAGATCTGATCAGCAATAATAGCTGTCGTAGAAATATTGGCAAAAGTTCAACTGCCAATATACATGAAATAAATGCCATATATATATGATTTGCATCGACTAAACGCTGTGGAGTAACATGATCTTGGTTGGAAAAAGGAGCATGTAGTGAAAAAAAAGGTTGGAATATAAATCAGACCATTCAGTAAAGCAAATAAAATGATGTTTGGAACAGCAAGGGGCTATTAACAGCCATTCGCACTTTTTGCTTGGGAAGGGAAATCAAGAATTCTTCTATTTTTTCCCAGATCCACCTATTGGAAGATCCAGGCTCCATGTTTCCATAAGTCCAGATGCTGTATGTTTCCCATATACTTTAAGGGCCCTACAACCCTATCTTTTGCCAATAAAAATAACTACTGCGCCACATTTTAGACAACACAAATCTAATATTTTCTAGCAGTCTGCATTTCTGGGTTTGTGAGAATAATTTGGAGCCACGGTTATATTTGCTTCCAAACCAACGGAAGCATTCAACGTTCACTGGCAAAGTGATTATCACCCCTGTTCCAACTGCAGAGGCATGAATCCACCTAATTTGGCCTTCCAGAACAACTGATAATCTGTATCATACTCAGCAACTATTTTCTCTTGTACTTCAAACTTGAAGAAAAACAAGACATATGAAGCCAACTTACCCTGATTCAAAAGCCGGCTACAGATGGGCAGGACCTGCATAAAGGGGCCTAATTTCTCGCGCTCAGCCAACAATTCTGTCAAGTACCGAATGTTGTTGTTGCTGCTGCAGTGGCATGAGCCATTCAAATCCAAGAAACAATGGATACCAAAACAAGAGAAGAATAAGCGGATTGAAATCTGAAAATGCAAGAATATCGCACCGAAACTGCTGCTGCTAACTAGAACATTTAGATTTGTGAACTAGGATGAAAAAACCTATTTCAAAACCATTTTTATACAGGGACCCAAGGAGCCATATACACCAAAACAACGGGCTGAATCCGTGAAAACAGGGAGCCGCCCTCCATTTGAAAACAAATTAAGCTCCGCCCTCCATTTCAAAACAAATCTAACATCCCATGACCAAATCGACCCTCACAAACCACTCCCAAACCAGAAAACCCAAACTGTAAATCAAAAATGGCGATTTTGCTCTCCCAAACCGGGAGCAAATATCAAAATGGGGCGATTTTGATCAAATACGATTCCGCAAATATCAAAATGGGGCGATTTTGATCAAATACGATTCGGTTAGTTTATCCGCCCTGGGCTAAAATAAAAAAATAAATTAATTTTTAAATAAAATATGGGCTAATTATATAAAAAAGTTTTTATTATTTTAATTAAAAATTCGCCCTATTAAAATATAAAAAGCCTTAAATTTCGCCTTTGGGCTATTATTCGCCCCTAAAATTAACCTTGTTCACTACTGACTCCCTGAAATTCTACTTCTCATATGAGGAAATTGATCACATCATCATATTCCCTGCGAAAAAATGAGAAGAATGAGTATAAAGTCGAGTTGTTTCTGTCACCTTCAAAAATTGGCCCTCAGGGAATCTTTTAGATTCCTCATGATTCCAAAAAGATCCCTCTTTGCAAATTGACTAAAGATCTACTACTCAGATCAAAAAAATGATCACGCCATCAAACTTCTGGTGAAATTCTAGTTCGTTTGAGTATAAACTTGGCATAAATCTGACACTATGAAATTCTTCCCTGCAGGGAATATTTTAGATTCCACACTGATTCTGCATGGAACATTTTGTCTAGAAAAATGTGCCCCATCTGGACCAGGGTTTGTGTGGTCTCGTTTCGTCTCATCTCCTACATTTGACCCCCTGTTCGAATGGAAAATTCATGTTTTATATAAAAAAACCGACAGAGTTCTCAAAGCAAGGGTCGTTGCCCTGTTGGCAACTGGTCTCGGTTGTTACAGGGTTCGCCCAAGGTCAAGACCTGGGACCTCCATTTAATCTTGGCATGTTTTTGTTTTAACTTGGGAGCATTTTAATATTGGGGTCATCTGTTGGCGAGCGACCTCAATCAATGCAGGTTCAACTCCCGCCAACCTTGCACAACACGTCATGGTTGTTGGGCCTTTGACCCTTATATATTTATATATAATATGGTTGGGGCTTGATTGGCCACGTTTGACCATCGTCCAACCGACCCATTTAATAATTTGCTTATTTTGTATATTTTTTAAACAAATTAGTAAAATAAAATCCGTTGGATTTTTAAGGTCACCGACAAAATTAAAGAGGCGACAAATTCGCCCGTTCCAGCCATCGGAATCCATCGCCGATAAGTGCCAAATTATTGTCTCGTTATTGGCCACCAAATGTAGGGGCTTCCGCCAAATTTAGCTGGGCCTTCAATTTTAGTGGACCTCCAAATTTAGTTGGCGCTCCTGCTAAATTTAGCCAATGGGCCTAGTTTTACCAACAACTTGATTGGCAATTACTTTCACATACGAAATCAGGTTGAGGTAACGTTTGCACCGTTGGAAATCTTACAACGAGCTGTTTAATCTGACCCTACTTTCATTTCAATATAATAAGTTTTATTTTTGAGCCTTTCCTGAGCCCTCTTTAATTTTTGAGCCTCTCTGGAGCCACTTGAATCATTCCTCCCCATTGAGGAGATTTTGGTCCTCCAAAATCCTAAACATAATATGCAATCTGATGTGCTCCCTTATCTGCACAACTAGTTCCCTGACAGACCGCACTTCCTTCTCCTTCACCTTTGTTCTTCAAATCTATAAGTGATGAACTGACCCCCGCATCCTCTACAAACTTGTAGTACAATATTTGCAAACTACATGTTCAATTATATGATCAACCATGAACCACACATCCCCATACTTTCCAAGATTTTATAACACACTCTCTTTGGTCAAGTGTACATCATAATAGATATCAATACCCCAGATATCAACAAAAGGCCAAAAACATCATCGTTGTGTTAATAAGCGATGGAAAACACATCATCACTTTTACAATTATATCACAACACATGTTTTACAAAATGTAGCTGTGACAAGCTACTATATCTAGTAAAACTATCTCTCACTCATCAAAGTGAATGGGTCATCATATTGGAACTGATTCGTTTGTTGAACAACTTTTCCAACTGGTTCCTGTACGGGCACTTTGTCCTTGAGATGCTTCTTTGGATGGAGGATCCAACATGTGGCTCTTTGATGTCCATCTTTGTTTCAATCGCTGCAAGAATTCTTCTTCCTCTAGATCTACATAACCTTATTCTTTCCCTGATGGGGAGAAGACCTTTCAAGTCTAGTCCTCTTCATTGTCGCCATTCTCTTCTAGCACTCAACAATGACATGGTTATACAAGCCACAAAAAACTAAATGGTTTTCTACGCCATGATTTCTTCTCATCAGTAAGAATATGCTTGTAATCAAAATGAACTTTAGAATACTGAGACTTTTTATACCTTGCTTTGGCTTTCTCTTTGGAATGCTCACTCCCATTTGGAAATGACTTGCAATCATGATCACTAGAGGCTTGTGAGGTACCCTCAACATCCTTCATTGTCTCAGACTTGTTGCATGAAGATTCTCATGTCTCTTCCTTTCTGACATAGCCCAATCCTGCATGTCGTGGTAATTCCACCACTTGGATGGGATTCATAATGCCTTTCCCATTAGCTCCTAGGCCCTTGCCTTCATATCCCATCTTTTTCAATAATATTGAACCAATGTTCGTTGTGTGCCTTTCAAAAGCACCCAAATAATCATCATCATGTGAAAATGAAACTAAAGAACTACCAACATTGTTTACCTCAACTGTCAATTCTAGAGCAGGTGATGATGGCTTCGCTAAGCCTTTGTTGCGCTTCAACTCTTCCAATGCTTCTTCCGTGGCTCGTAATTGAAGTCGCAATTTCTGCTTCTCCTCCTTTGATTCTTGTAGAAGTCCCCTCAATTCAACATTCTCTGCTTGAAGGCTTCCTTTGATCTCTTCATTTGAGTGATGAGAAGAAGATGATGAAGAAGTATATTCACTCGAAGATGGAGATGGAGTATCGTCCTCTGCTCTTTCTTTCTTTTGTTCGTCTCTTGCCATTTTCTCCTCATAATCTGCATACATTATATCCACCATGTGTGTCATTCTAAGGAGTTCCTCGTAGAGATCTTTGTGATCTTACATTCTCCTTCTTGTTGCACGTTCAATATTTGGTCATCATTCACACTTGCAATTCACATCAGTGAGAACACTGCTCTAGTACCAAATTTAATCTAGATTCTCTCCGCTATCAAAATTAACCAAGATCTTTTACTTCTGCGATGTTAGCAGAATTGTATGTGAAAGAGTATGAAAAACCACATGTGCATACTTTAAATAAGAGGAAACATAAAGGCAACCATCAAACAAAGAAAAAAAACAAGTTGATAACAGAGTTCACCCAATGTGGGTTACGTCTCTAGGCCCGGTGTCAAGAGTGAGGAGGTCACTTCACTATATGTTGCAAGATGGTGATTAGTACATGGTGTATTCTTTGTCATTACAAGGATGAACTCCCTCAACTACATTGGCATGTCTCTCCACGAGATGTTCTCCTATAGGAGCTATCACTCATATGGGCCTTCCTTTAGCATGACAAGATATCAACTTCTCACATGAAGTGGCATACAAGTATCCTCCAACAAAATGGTAAACAAGGATCTAAACATCAAAATTATCATCTCAACAAATCAAAAGAAATGCATGGAATCACGACATCATATACCTCCACTTCCAGGGATGGCTTGAAAATGCACATCTCTGCTGAATAAATGGACTACACTGTTGAATTTGTGGTGTGAAATCACGTCAAACGACTGTAAACTTGACCCCTTTCTGACACTGTCAATTATGGGCACCCAGAAATCTCAAAGATTCCCCTCAAAATTCTTTCTGGAGATGGGAGGAAAATCAATTGATCAGATGATGAATCTGAGTTCACCCTTGCGCTCCTTACAAGAAAATGAGTAAAATGAGTATAAAGTCGTCCTGGTTCTGAAACTGTTGTTTACGGGCTTCCAGGGAATCCAAAAGATTCCTCAAGATTCCTCAAAGATTCTTCACCACTGACTCCCTAAAATTATTTTTCTCAGATGAGGAAACTGATCACACCATCATGTTCCCTATGAAAAACTGAGAAGAATGAGTATAAAGTTGGCATGGTTCTATCACCTTAAAAAATTGGCCCTTAGGGAATCTTTTAGATTCCTCATGATTCCACAAAGATTCATTTCTGCAAGTTAGTTGAAGATCTGATGCTCAGATCTGAAAACCGATCACACCATCAGACTCATGGTGAAATTTTGGTTCATTTGAGTATAAACTTTGCATAAATATGACACTGTGAAATTTTGCCCTCTAGGGAATCTTTTAGATTCCTCACTAATTCTGCATGGAATATTATGTTCCCCTGTAATATTTTGTCGCGGAAATTGTGACCCATATGGAATGGGTTCCATGCTGTCCCATTATGTCTCAACTCCTCCATTCGTCCCCATGTTTGAAAGGAAAATTCATGTTTTATAAAATAAAAAAGCAAGCAAAGTTTTCAAAGTAAGGGTCGTTGGCTCGTTGGCAACAGGTCCCGGTTGTTACAGGGTCCACCTAGGGTCAAGACATGCAACCTCCATTTAATATTAGTATGTTTTCATTTTAACTTGGGAGAATTTTAATATTGGGGTTTTCAGTTGGCGAGCTGGCCCTGACCAACGCAGGTTCAACTCCCATCGACCTTGCACAACACAACATAATTGTTGCGCCTTTGGCCCTTATATATTTATATATAATATGGTTGGGGTCGGTTGGTTTGGTTTGACCGCCAACCAACTGACCCTTCAAATATTTTTTTTAAACAAATTAATAAAAAAAATCCGTCGGATTTTTAGGTTAACTAGCAAAACTAAAGAGGCGACAAAATTGCCCATCCCAGCCGTTGGAATCTGTCGGCAATAAGTGCCAAATTATTGTCTCGTTAGTGGCCACCAAATTTAGCGACTTCCGCCAAATTTAGTCGTACCTCCAATTTTATCGGACCTCCAAATTTAGTTGGCGCTCCTGCCAAGTTTACCCAATGACCCTAGTTTAACCAAAACTTTGACTAAACATAACTATCACATACAACCTCGGATTGAGGTGTCATTTGCGCTGTTGGAAATCTTGCGACGAGATATTCGATCTGACCCTAGTTTCATTATAATCCAATAACTTCAATTTTTGAGCCTTTCTTGAACCCTCTTTGATTTTTGAGCCTCTCTAGAGCCACCTGGATCACCTTCCAATGATCAAATATCACATTACACACAACCACCTTAGACATCCTACCAAAACTAAGGATCTAAGACATACAAAACTCTAGAACTCTCAATGGCTCAAAGCACCAAAAATCCTTAGATCTATAAAATTAAGACCACTTTCTTTTTCCTATTACATCTTTTTATAGGGGGTTCCACATAGGACCACACTAACCACCCATTGGTCAGTTGCCAAAGTAGTTAGAACTATTGCAATTATAGATTCTTCGTACCCTTGATGAAATGTTCTCTTCTTGGTATGTATGGTGCTTATGCATGATATCTTTACATAGTCTTAATCCCTATGTGTAGTAACTTGACAAAGCATTGCTTTGCATGCAACACATTCTTCTGCACTTGGCACTTAACCTTTCTCCAAAACTTGGCCTTGCCCTGGTACCAACAGGCCCCAACACTCCACATGTAGTACACCAAGACATTCCAAGTGATCATTGAATTCATTCGAATTCCACACAATCTTGTTAACAAATATTATAACTCCCTCCAATTTTTATTTTACAATAAATTTGAAAAATAAAAATATTATAAACATATATAAACACCATTTTTTTAATCTTTAAAACAACATTTAATTAACATATTTTTATTTTGGTTACTAGATTAAACATATTTATTTGTTATTAGATTAAATATATCTACTTAAGCTAATTGATTTAATATTTTTAATTAAATTCAACAAAACTATTTTAACTTGAACGATATGTTTGGAGTATAAATAAATTTACAAAAAATTATTATTTCAATAATTAAAAAAAACCATTTTAACATATATTTAAAAGCTTTTACGATAGTTTAAATGGTCGAGTCTCGTTATCAAAGCATCTTTGATATTAAGAAGTTAGACTCTTGGGATCAGGTTGCATGATTGAGTCAATAGAAAATAATCCATTCTAGTGAATATACGGGATACAAATATTCTAAGAACATAACTATTACTAATCTTCAAAGTCCAGAAACCACAATTTAAAAAACAAAACAAAACAAACATGTTTATTTACAATTGAATATATTTATTTTAACATAAATAATTTAATATTTTTAATTAAATTTATTATTTTATTAAATTAAAAAGAAATATTTTGAAATTGGTGGTGTTTTTTGAATTACAAAGTGAAAAGTTATGCCCAACCATTTTATGTGCGCTCCAATATTTGTTTGCACCACAATGTTTAGTAACAAATCATATATTAATTAGGATCAATGTTGCATGGTAGTTAGGAGTTTAGTGCAAGATTAAAAGTTAAGAAAAATTATAATGAATAATTAATTTAAAATAACTAAGTATATTATTAAAAATAATTATTTACTTAAAATTTAAATATAGAGAGATTTAAATTTGTTGTGGGGCAATTTAATTGGTGATAAAATTGAGAGATCCATGGTTCAAATCCACTGACCTGATTTACGGAGAAGAGGACAAGTTGTAAACCCCAGAGGTTTACTAGTAGAGGAGAACAAGTCGTAAACCCCAGAGGTTTACTAGTAATTACCTATCACCCTGGCCACTCACTCCCTTTGGGATACATAAAAAGAAAAGAGATTTAAATTTTAGGAAAAACAAGTAGTTACCTGTCACACAAGCTACTCACTCCCTTTAGGATACAAAAAGAAGGAGGTTTAAATTTTATGAAAAACAAGTCCTCGCGAATAGTTATCAATTATAAATTACGGTAAGAAAATTGTAATAATTGAATTTATTTATACTATCCCATATATGTTAGCTATTACTATTGTACAACTAAAAGCCTGAGATAAAAAAAAAAAAAAAAAAAAAATGGAGATTCAAATTTTATGAAAAACAAGTTCTTGTGAAAAATTATCAATTGTAAATTAGGTATTAACAACATTGTAATAATTGGATTTATTCATACTATCTCATATATATTAACTATTATTATTGTACAACTAAAAGGAAATAATATATATACATATACACATCAATGTATATAATATTGTTAAAAAAATATTAGCTTTAGGGGAAAAATAATTGAAAAAACTTTTTCCATTATTTATTAAAAAAAATATTAATTTTTCTGTTTTGATTTTGTTGCCCTATAATTTTTACTTGTTCCTTTATTTTTTTCCTGTTACCCATTTAATACATATCATTAATATTAACATTTATCATTATAATATTTAGTAAGTATAATATTTTATATTATTACTATATTATATTATATAGTTATATAGCTAAGGTAATATATAGTTATAACTAAAATAATATTATAATATTAGTTAAAACACTAAATCCTACATTAAACACTAAAGCAGTTTCTAAGGAACAACGAGATAGAGGTGATGACCAAGAGGGGAGGCCATGGGCTACCACGGCCCCCACATGCTCACTTGTTTGAGGGTAACAAGTAGAGTGCACATGCACCATCAGATGGTGATCATAGATAGCAAGTTTGGAGGCTCACTCTACAACAAGCCTCCTTGCCTTGAATGTGAATTAACATTCTCCACTCGAGCACTTACCCTTTAGTTCGTTGTGTTTTCCAAAATATACAAAGGGGATATCTGCATAATAAAGGATGTTTCCCATTTTAATGTTTTGTTTCTTGAGACTCAACCAAGGATGGAATTGGAACTCTTTTGGCTCAACAAACGATTTTTCTTCCAATGTGCATTTCCAAGTTGGTGGAAGGACTAGGCCCTCCCATCCTGGTGCCTTCCTTCCTCTTTCTTCATTTTTTCTAGTCGCGGTCCTACTTGCATGCCTACCTCACTCTAGCTATTCTTTGCTTCACGAGAGGTGAGGCTCTAGGGAGATTTGACAAGCTATGGGTTACTTCAATTTTGGGTTTTTCCCTCTTTTGTTTTTACAAGTGTTCTACTAGCCTTGTGAGCTTTATTTCATGCTTATCTCTCTTATCACCCTACGTAAGATCCCTTCATTACACTCACTTTCCATATGGTGAATTTCCCCTCTCAATGAATATACCATGTCAAAGAGCTCGGTCTCATAGAAGTGCAGGAGGTCTGAGCTTGAGTACATGCAGTCACAGAGTGCTATAGGAAGCACACTCCATTGGTCACACAACAAGAGATTGAGGATGAGGTGGTAGACAAGGAAGTGGATTATTGAGACTCTGCAATTCTTAGGGCCATTGTTGGGTGGATCTGTAACTTGAGCACTAAGAGAGGAAGACATAACTAGTATCTTTTCACAGTGGAGCTATAATTGAGGCTCAAAGAAATGTTGGGGAAAGTCTTGTTCGAAAGGAATGCCAATCAAGACGAGCTCCTTCTTAGGATGGAGGAGAAACATTTACTCTATGAAATTATGGATCAACACTTTCAATGCATTGAGAAAATGATTCTGCAAGATCAAAAACCTCCTATGTCAGTTGACCCTGCTCCTCTAGCACAAGTTATATGATTATTTGGGTTTCTTTAGGTCCTGCATAGCTTCTAATGTTGATGTTAGCTAGTTATGTCGTCTTGTCTCAACTTGTGAGCTCTAGTTTTCAATTTCCTATTAAGTTAGTCTATAAGGTGGAGTAGGACAAAACTTTGGTTTTGTTTTAGCATACCTTTTATGAATATTTTGATAATTTTGATGGACCTATGCTCAAGCCTCAAATTCTATCATTATTTTAGTTTCCAAACTGGAAGGCCACAATAATCTGAGAAGTTTGCTATGCAATGTAAATTTAGCGTTAATTAAATATAGTATGTGAGTTTACAAATGTGTGTGTGCGCTATTAAATAATATTATTAATTCTCTCTCTCTCTCTCTCTCTCTCTCTCTCTCTCTCTCTATATATATATATATATATATATATATATATTTTCCAAAGGAAATCATCATTCTCCCAATTGTAAGGGAGAGTGAGGGTCAATACAACAATATACATAGGCACGCAATCAATATATCAATATTTCTCATCATCATATCTCTCATGAGGAATTGAATTTGGGTGAAGAAGATAACAATTGTTTTGTCCAAACACCCTAAATAACTCCAATTGACATAAAATAATAGATATATTCTAATATAAATTTTTAATATTATATATTTATATGCCATATCTATATATATATTCATTTAATATATAAAAATTATATATATATATATATATATTCATTTAATATAAAAAAATTATATATATATATATATATATATATATATATATATATTATTTTTTATATCTTAATATTAGTTAATTAAACATATAACAAGTAATATATTATGAGTTATTATAAATGTATATTAGTTAATTTATATAAATATTGTATTGTTAGATCATGTTTTCTAAGTTAAAGAGTCACCATTTCTTTACGGCATGAAAGGAAAAAATGTAATTATTAATAATTAAATTAAAATATAAGTATAATAAGTAAACCAACAAACCTATCAACATATTTATATAAATATTGTATTGTTGATTCGTGTTCTCTAGGTTAAGGAGTCAACATTTCCTTACTGTATTGACGAAAAAAATGTAAATCTAACACATCATGGTCTTCGGCATCCGTGGCCAGACCATTGTGAGATTGATGGCAACGGCATTTACATGAATTTGTTGAACACATTGTCTGTTGACTGTTACATTACAGATTGGTTCTCTATCAACTACTCAACTGGATATAACTATTCGCAGAAAGTCCATATATTGAAGTTCAATAAACATATGATTCTTTGAAAACGGGTCAAGAATTCTCTGGCCAGAGGTAGATTGTTTAAGGCATTGATGGTTTGACTTGTTGATTTATCCATTCATGATCTATCATTTCAAAGTAGAATGATAGTATTTTGTGATCACTTTTCATGGTTGCAAAACTTAAACACAATGCAATGGTAACTTGTAAGGATTTTTTCAAGGTTATCATTGGCCGTAATGTTTGCCTGTTACAACTATAATGACATTAAATGAAATTTGGTCCACAACGTATCAATGTAAAGAGCACTAGTACTTTTGGGACTCTGTCTCTATTTTCCGCATCAGGAATAATCATGAGTAGAAGTTAACTATTTTAACCTCATCTACTCAAAATGGCAAAAGAAGTCTATCTACCAGAGTTTAAGTTGATTGTGGATTCCTAACATATTTTGGGATTTGAATTAATTCATATTTCTCATGTTTAACGGAATTTGGAATATTTCAGGAATCTGCAATTAACTTTAAAATTTCAGAAATTTACAAATTTTTGAAAACTCTCCTCATAACATCATCATTGTAAGGAGCTATGGCGGAAGCTAGTTTCATGATGTTACTGAGACAAGATGCAACTGGAATCCTAACCCCTTTACAAGGTTCCTCTCAGAACTTGTGTTGTATGAGAGCAAGCATGGCGGGTTTAAAAGCCCAACTTAACTTCTTCCCCTCCGAATTACCCACCTTGGAAACGAGTGAGTCTAGTTTTTCCAATTTGAAGAGGGCTTTCATTGTGACCCTCATGTGTTTCAAATCAGTCCCAAGTGCAAATATTTTGTGTCCTATTTTTGGCTCCTTCTGCAAATCTCTTGGCTGTTCATGGTTAAGAATGGCATGGATCTATTTTGAGAAAGGTCTGTTGGCCAATTTTGTCTTGTGATCTATATTGCAGTATGCTAAGGTACTGTTTTGTTGGCTTAAGAGGTGTTTCAAATAATCCATTTTACTGTACTATTTCCTACATAGTGTGTAACAACAATACAAAGGTCATGACAGTGGGTATAAAAGCTGCTGTGCAAGGCACAACCAATCTCACCTCTCAAGACCAACTACCCCACTCGTACATTGATGGCATTAAAAATGATTTGAAACCACACACAAAGGAAAACATACAACCAGTACTCTGACCTTGTACTCAACTCAGCCACACCCTCATTATGATTGTTAGCATAAAATAAGACTTGACCAATTCTAACTGTTCAGCCCTCTACAACTGTCTGACACTTAAGACAATCTGCCCTTGATGCTTTGTCCAACAACAAAAAACTTCTAATTTCACTGTATTTATGAGTTTTCAAGGAACATTCAGTGAAACAAATTGTCAAACATATTGCATAAACATTGGTGTAGGTGAATTACGTTTACAGCTGCAAGATATGAAAATAAAGGGGTACATATATGAAGAAACTAGCCCCTAATTGGAAACTGATATTTCATCATTTTTTTAAAATTCAGAAACATGATCAAGTATTGGCACTGTTGAACGTGACATAGATTCTACTAGAAAATTAACCAGGAAATACATGACAGATAACACAAGAAAGGAACCTGGTTACAAATATGAGCTCTGTGCAACATCGAAAAGGAATTCTAGTATAATATAGCGAGTATCATTCGATAGCAGTCTTAGTTATGTAAATGTGATATCGCTCAGGTAGTGTCTTACACCTTTTTCTGCATTTAATTTTAGTCAATGAAATTATGAGTGCAGTTGTTCTCCTTCAGCAGAATGCTCTGAGTCTTCTGAGCTGGAAATGTAGACACACATACAAAAGACAAAGGGAAAACTCGTCCCCCACATACCAGCAACTTGATCACTCTTCTCCCACTAATCCATTCTATTCTCTCACCTAATTATGTTCAACCAATGAGACTAGGAATGCATGGATTTCTCCAACAAAGAACCTCGGTTTCTTTAACGTGATACAACTCCCCATCAAATATATTTATGCCCAAAACTTTATATATGCATGCCACTGAATGGAGTAAATAAACTGTGACCCATCAGAAGAAACCTGACCAACCAGCCAAGGAAAGGACTCGATTTGCATAGGTCACTACCATTTTCTCTCTCCGACCAGGCTCAGCTAACTGAGTTAAGGCTCTTGACCTCCACAGGATATGTTGCTCCTCCCACAAACTTGTCTTTTAGCAGATAGTTTTCACAAGGGAATCCACTGGCCCTGACAAGAAACCTCAGAAACCTTCCCCCAATTTTTTTCTGGGGTTTATGGCTTGCAAGGAATAACAGCATATTTCAAGACCAGGCCATATCCACATCATCAATTGCGTCAAACTGTGTGGCTATATACTCATCTATCCCTCCTCCTGAACCAAAAAGTGCTCAAAACCGAAACAGTCCTCCAGCTATAAAGGAAGGTTTTCCTTGGGCTTTCTTCGACGGGGCATCCCAAGAAAACAGGGCAGGTGCTGGAATATGTATTCATTTAAACCACGATCAGTCTTTTAAAGCTTCTGTGGGTCTGGGACAAGGATCAAATAACTATGCCGAAATGTCTGCATTACGTCTCCTCATGTGCTGGGCTTTAAAAAAGAATATCTTGTCAATACAAATCTTTGGAGACTCCATGAACGTTGTCAAATGGGTTAATGGCAAATCCATGTGTCAAAACCAGATCTTGAAGACTATCCTAGATGATATAGTTTCTCTAAAATCTCATTTTACCAATTGTTCTATTTGCCATATTTACAGAGAACACAATGCATCAGCAGACCAGCTTTCTAAAACTGGCCTTCAGCAAACTATGGGGAGTTGGTCTATAGAAAAAACATGTCAGGGGCAGATTTCCACATCACAGATGCCTCCTTTTGCTCCGCCTCTTTGATGGTTTTTCCAACTACATTTTTCAGCTGCAGCACGTTTTTGTTTTATGGTCATCCTCTTCCATGGTTTCGTTATCAGGAGGGCCGCGTAAAACTAGCTCTCACACAGGATGCTGAAGCTGTCTGTTTTCCTTATTTTCCTGTATCTTTTTCATCCGTAAAATGTTTATATATATTCATGGCTGTTTTCCTTCTCCGAAGGAGGCCACATAGACTTTTTAAATGGATCATGATGATGTTTTATTGTGGTTTTAAATGGATCATGATGATGTTTTATTGTGGTTCCAGAGAACCAGAACAGATAAATTATGCTTCTAACGGCAGTTCAGATCCTCTGAATGCGCTTTCTTTTGTGTTTGTTATGTGGAGGTCGACAATGGGTCCCTCTTCTCTCTGCTCCCAGTTCTGGAAGGCAACCAATAAACCAATAAATCCCATGCTATTGGGCCATTATTAGTCTTTAAGATTACTTTTTTTCTCTGCAGGGTCAGTGTGAAGTACACCTTTGTATCTGCGGATCATTATGCATAGGGACTCCCATCTCTGCTGTTTATCGGAAAAAAATAACGCGACCAAATTATTTCCGGTGACTGCTCCATGACCATAGCTCATGGCCATAGCATACATGATACTGCCCATAAATAATGTTTGTTGTCATACTGTACCTAATCTGCCTCCGCCTATTTACCGCCGCATATGCTCTACAATACAATGTACGCCGAACGCCTCGAGATCCGGTCTCGTTTGCCTGAATTTGAAAACCCGCCCAGAAATATTCAAATTCGGAGTTTGAATTTATATACCCGCCTTTGTCAAGGGCAGTGTTGAAACCACAGTTCCGAGAAAATTTCCAGGAACTTATTGTTTACCCGTGCAAATCACTCTATCTGTGTTAACAGGTTAGTTTCCAGGAACTTATTCGGTCAGTGACAATACTGTAATCGGAGTTAAGAGGAGATTTTCAAGAACTTCTTTCTTCCGCATTCAAATAACTCGACCGGTGGTATCTGGTTAGTGCCAATATTGAAACAGTTACAAGAAGATTTCAAGGGACTCCTCACTTCCGCATTCAAATCACAGTACTAGTTCAATACATTGTTAAAAACTTAAGGGTATTAAATCTGGTTCAAGGTCTATGGTTTGCGGCATGGAAAGAAAGAACTCGGAAATCCACCAGATCCGAGTGCGATTTTTTCTATTTAACCCGACTAGCTAAATATTGAAATACAGAAGCGTAGCAAAGACGCATCTTGTGGGCACTTTGCACTTGTTAGATTAGCTAGGCGAGGAAGACAAAAATTCTGAAGGTGAACGCAGAATCAAGGTGGTGATTGATCCACTTCTCATGTGGAAGTTGTGGTCAACAATTCTTCTGGTTTTCTATAATATTAATCCCTGGATACTTCGATTGATGTGGGGTGGAGATGGAGTGTATGCTCGAACACCGCGCATTCTCAAAGAGAAAAATGCATTCGATTTTCAACCACAATACGACTCCCACAATATGAAATAATGGAGAAATATTTATAAAATTCTCTAAATATTAAAGGTTTATTTTTTTGTATTTTATTTATTTTTAAATTCTATAAACAGTTAATGTTTTATGGGTAATTGTATTTTATTCTTTGCAAAAAACGCTTTTATTTATTTTGCTTTTTTTAGGTAAAAACTGAAAAATTACTTCAGAATTAAAAAATTAAAACTTAAGTGAACAAATTATTTAACATAAAATTCTCTAAATATTAAAGGTTTATTTTTAATTGTATTTTATTTATTTTTAAATTCTATAAACATTAAAGTTTTATTTTTAATTGTATTTTATTAGATAAAAAAATGAGTTTTATTTAATTTGTATTTTATTTTATTTAATAAATCATAAAGAGATTAGAATTAAAAAAGTTAAAGTTTTATTTTTTCTTAATTTATTTTATCAGATAAATAGTGTATAATTATTCAATGTAAAAGAGTTATTTTTATTAATGAGACCTACTTAATAGGTGGTATTCATTAATCATGATTACAAATAGTTTATTCAATGTAAGAGAGTTATTTTTATTAATGAGACCTACTTAATAGGTGGTATTCATTAATTATAGGATTACAAATAGTTGATACAGAGATTAAAATCTAAGCAATATAAATGTTGAGTTCTACTTTAACGTCTCTATTTTACCCATTAAATAAGTAACTTATACTTATTTAATACAATACTCATTTTTGTATGCAATGTAGTACTCACTAAATAAGTTTGAATATAAATGTATGCTGATTTTGATTTGTAAAAAAAGGAGTAATTTACAAAAAATAAGAAGCTAAAGATGAGGTAATACAAGACAAAAATAGAGATAAAATAATTTCAAGTGATCTCAATTATTGAATTCAATTAAATCTTCTTTTACGATCATATAATTTTGATTAATGGTATTTTACTGATTTTAATGTGTTTTATTAAATGATGGTAATCAGTTCATATTAATAGAAAATTTAGGGTGGGAAATCCATTTATGTATTTAAAAATGCGTTATAAAAAACAATGAATCACATGAGGGCTGGTGGTCAACCTCAAATTTATGCATTTAAAAGTCATTATAAACAACAATGAATCACATGAGGGCCTATGGTCAACCTCAAATTGACACGTATCCCTTTTAAAATATAAATAAAATATTCTCTAAATATAAATACAAAATATACTATAATAAAAAATAATAATGAATAATATATTTGGTTAGTTTTAATTATGTCAACGTGTTTACTTAGTTAATTGATAATGAAATGGGATATGAAAAATATATAAAAAGCCTTCATTCTCACTCTCACCCATAAACAAAACATTTCCATATATCCAAATGAAGTAACATAATTTTATAACAAATTTAGAAAAAGATAAAGTAAATAAAAATAAATAAATAAATAAAAATTTATAATTTATAATTCTTGTATTTTTTTATGAACATTTGTGATGTCCCAAGGAAAAATATAATTATTTTATTTACCGCAGTAAAATCAAAGACTGGATATTTATTATTATTATAAACCTTTGAATTATGTATTAGAATTTTGTTAATTATGAATGGAAACAAATGTTGAATGATAACAAATCTTGTAATTCTTTTCATATCAAGAAGTTAGGGAAAGGTAATTACCTAACCCTAACCACTTACCTATTTATGAATTCCCAAGAAGTAATAAGAGTACATGAGGAAACTGAGAGGAAGAGAGGGGAAGTGGACCATGCTGAAAGGTCAAACAGATGGAGAGCTAAGTCTAGTGAAGACCAAATAGCTATAGATGTTGTGACAAATTAAGTTGTGAGAAAGCATCTGTGCTGAGAGCAAAAGCTCGAGGGGAGGCTTGGACCTGAAGGCAAGTCTCATGGTTGGGAGGATAAATCAAGAAAGCATAGTTGTGTCTGCAATAAGCTTATAGTCTTAAAGACTGGATATAGGTAAGTAGTTTAAATACCGAGCTTATTTATGGTCCAGAATTAGTAAAGATTGGTAACAAGAGTAGAAATTAGTAATCTAGCGATTCAGGTAACTATGTATCTAACAAGTAATAAAAAGACTTGAAATCTTTTCAAGAAGCTTTAAACGATTATAGATGAAATTCCAAGACAGTTCCCTGTAGACTGTAATGATAAAACCAATATATCCTTAGTGAAGTAGGAAAAGAAAAAAATAGTAAGCTACAACATATATATATACAGTAAGCAGTATAAGAATGTAAGCAAAGGACCAGCCCTGTTTTGCTGTTAAGGCTTGAGCAAATTCAGAGAGGGATTTAAGTCCCCATCCACCCCATTTCTTAGGCATGGATACGAGGGACCGTCTTGTCCAAGCAAATACCTTTCCCTTTTTATTTCCATTCCACAGGAATCTGTAGCAGAGTTGTTGTATTTTTTGTAAGATGCCCTTTGGAATCCATGTGAGGGACATCCAATAAACAGGTGTGGCCTCCAGTACTGATTTGATCAACTGTAATCTGCCTGCTTTTGACAGAAAACAGTGGTGCCAGCATGTAATCCTTTTTTCAATTTTGTTGACCAGCCATGCCCAGTGTTCAGTTTTATATCCATCCGGCCTTAATCTGAAACCAAGATATTTAATACCTTCTAGTAGGTTATTTTCCAGATATGGGAAGAATTGTTCAGCCAATTGAGTTTCCTGTTGTGTACATCTCGTCAAAGATCTGGTGGACTTGTCCCTGTTAATCTCCATGCCCGTAGCTTTACAGAAGAGAAGGAGAATATGATATAGAGCAGTGCTATCTCTGATGCTGCCATTGAGGAAGATAAGAATGTCATCAACGAATAATAAGTGTGTTATGGAGAATTGATCAGTAATATTGAGGCCGCACAGCTCCCCATTCCGTTTTGCATCCGCAATAAGCCTACTCAGGCCCTCCATAACAATAAGAAAGAGTAGTGGGGAGAGTGGGCATCCTTGCCGGATACCTCTGTTGATGTAGAAGCGATCAGAGGCTGCTCCATTTATGAGAATGGCAAACGAGACAGAGGATACACATCCCATGATCCAATTAATAAACATATGAGGAAAGCCCGGATGGGTAAGAACTATTTTCAGATATAGCCAGTTAACCTTATCAAATGCCTTTGAGAGGTCAATTTTTAAGGAAACACCTTTTAGGTTCTTCAACTTAATGGAATGTAATGTTTCCTGGGCAGTACCAATAGCTTCTTGAATATGGCGATTTTGAAGAAATGCAAATTGTTCTGCGGATATATGGGAGGAGAGAATCGGCTTAATGCGATTAGCAATAATTTTGGCAATGATTTTGTATAGGCAGTTACAGAGGGATATAGGCCGAAAATCATTGAAGGATGTGGGGTCATCGGATTTGGGTATCAAGGCAATGAAGGTCTGGTTCATAGGAGGGTGGATGTGCCCCGAGATCCAACTTTCCTCAACAACTGCTAAAAGATCCTCTCCCAGAAGTTCAAAGAAGGCCAGGTAGAATTCGACAGGCCAGCCATCCGGTCCCGGGCTCTTGTCTCTCTTGAACCATTTAAGTGTACTTTCAAGTTCCTGTGCAGAGACAGGATTGGTAAGGTCTTCAATATCATCCTGTCCAACGAACCGAGGGAACTTTTCTGCAACTCTAATGATATCTGGAAGGTTAATATCATTCGGAGCCATGAAGAGCCTCTTGAAATGTGAAACCCCTAAGCCTGCCAGTTGCTGGTGTGTGGTAGCCCAACCGCCTGATTCCATTGGAAGCCTCCATATGGTATTTGAAGCCTTTCTACCATTAGCCATGTTATGAAAGAATTTAGTATTACAGTCCCCTTCTTTGAGCCAAATGGCTCTGCTTTTAAGTCTCCACTGCTCCTCCTTTTCTTGTAGTATTTTTGCTTTTTGCTCAAGCAGTTGTTTTAGAAAAGTTTTGGAGGCTTCCGAGAGATAACCCGTCCCCTTCTCATCAGTCAATAAGGCTATCTGTGCTTCGGTATCTTGCAGTGTCTGCTCATCTCTGTGCCTCTTTGATTTCGCCCAGTGCTCGGTTAAGCCTTTGAGATTTCTGAGTCTCTCACAAAAATCAGAAGCTTTTCTCTGTTCCCGCAGAGGGGGCTGAGCTGCCCAGAAGTCCGAGACCATCTTGATATAATCCGGTTCTTTGAGATACCCGGCAAAAAATTTAAAGGGGGACCGCGGCTTCGAGATATGCTGACTGATCTGTAGAAGAATCAGATGGTGGTCAGATAGCCCCCCTGAGCCCACCCATTGTCTGTAAAGGGGGCATATCTGAATGAGTTCCTGATGCATCATAAACCTATCCAGACGCCGCCCCAGAGCAGCCTCACCAGTGCGCTGATTGTGCCAGGTAGGTAGCTTCTTGTTCATGGGGATGTCCACAATATGGTTTGAGTCAAGGAGCATTTGCATTTGTTCCGCAATGGGGTCACATTGGGCGTTATAACCCCAGGACTCTCCAGTTCCTAATGAGAAATTGAAATCCCCCCCCATTACAGTATGCTGAGTAATATGGCCCCCATTGAGAAAATCTTGCCAGAAGGGGAGACGATTCTGGTTTGGCCCATAAATATTGATAATTCTGATCGGTATACCCAGATCACCTAGGATAATATCCATACCAAGAAAACCTCTGCCCCCCCAGGCCGAGAGGGGCCTACAATTCCGTGGGTTGATACCAATGAGTAGTCCACCAGATCGCCCACACGCATCCAGTCCATGCAGAGTCCATCCAGGGAGCAGGGATTGCATACAACGCACCGCCGCCTCAGCCGAGCATAGAGTTTCTTGGAGGAAAATGATATCACATCTAGAAACAAGAAGAAGTCTTTTCAGAGCCACACGCTTTTTGGGGTTGGCTAATCCCCTGCAGTTGAAGGAGAGCCAGATCATGGATCACCACAAGTCAAGGGCTCAATAGCTCTAAGTGCCCGTTCAATAGTAACCTGTCGCCCCATGGCGACATCAGCAACCGCATTAAGCTTTGCCGAAGATAATTGAGAAGGTCTACCACGCTTCTGTTTGAGATGGCGACCAGGGGATGATCCCAGACCTAAGGAGCGGAGTCGAGCTCGTGGTCTAAGGTGGTAGTGGTGTGAGCCGAATGCACCCGGAGAGGATGGGGTGTCCGAACCACCCATGATCAGATCGTGCGAGGGAGGGGTGGTAGAGAAGGTGGGTGGAGGGGGGGCAATGGTACAGAGAATGGAGGGGAGAGACACATTAGCAGATTGTGGAGCTTGTACAGATGAATGAACGAAAGAATGCATGTTCATAGAAAAAGACTGAGAGAAAGTGGGAATGGATTCATTACCCGGACGAGAGAGTGCAGTCTCCGCAGGTTGAGAAGCATTTACAGCAGTCTTTGAGCGAGTCCTCGGCGGTCCAGATGCAGCCAAGTCCTTCCTGCGAGCAGCTTTTGTAGCGTTGTCCCCTTTCTTCGTGGAAGGGGTCTCCTGTTGGTTCTGTGCCTGCTCCATAGGAGTGTTATCTCCATCATGATGAATTTCAGAGGCCGGTTGACGAAGTCCCTTGGCTTCCTCAGTAGTCACCCTCGAAATCAGTGGGAAATCCTTGTAGAGGTGGCCGACTTTGTGGCACCTACGACAACGGTAAAGAACTCCTTCGTAATCCAGAGGCTGCTTGCGTGATACGTGATTGTGATGCAGAGTAATTTTTTCCACCAATCCGGGCTTGATATCCATATGGACTAGGATTCGAGCCATAGTCCTATTTCCAGTCTGCTCATATGACCTGTCGTGCTCCAGATAAGTGCCAAGAGTGTCCCCAATTAATTTGAAGGTGTACTGGTTCCAGAATTGCCATGGTAGCCCAGGTAGGCGCACCCAAATGGGCCCTTCCCCCAATTTTTCACGTTCAGGGTCAAAGAGGGGATCCCATCGCTTGAGTAATACCGGGGCGAGCTCAATGTGCCAAAATTGGGAGAGAACCCACTGTGTGTATGCGGGCCGCTGAAAATGGAGGGCAAACCAGCCTCTAGTGAGCACCATTACCTCTGGAAGTTCTTTGAAGTAGGGTCCCCAAATCTCTTCCACCCAAAGTTTGAGTCGCGCCGCAGAGTATGTTCGGCCCCGAACTCTGCCAACCAGAACCTTGTGGGCGGCTTCCATAACGTCCGGAAAAGGAGCTTCAGGCCCGATGTTGATGATGTAGTCCGGGTCTATAGAGCGGTGGCAGCGGCCATTCGTCACCTTTTCAGAGCGTCTGCCGAAAGGAAATCCCTTCAGTGAATTGCGGCACGGGTCCGAGGTGCTGTGCTGGGCGGATGCAGCGGAGCGCACCGGCAGAGGCGGAGTGTTGAAGGCCCCGGAGAGAATCGGAGTGCGGGGGGAAGTGTAACTGGTTCCAGGAATGAGCGATGCGGAGGGATGGATGGGGTGATGTTGAGCCAGCGGCATAAATGATACGGATGGAGAGTGAGAGCTCGATGGAGGTGGAGGCGGAGGGAGCGGAGGCGGAGGGGGCGGAGTTGAAGCAGGTCGAGAGTGATACTGCAGTGGGGCGTCAGGGAGAGGAGAGCTGAGAAAGCAGGAGCCCAAGAGTTGAGCCGTCGCAGGGGAGAGGGGGGGGCAGTCGAGGGGCGAGGATTCCACGGGAGGTAGAGCCGGTGCTTTGTTTTTCTCAGATGCGGACAAGTGTGGCAGTTGAGACGGAACACCCGTCGATAATCCAAGTGCAACGCTCCAGCGGCAGCAATAGCGGCCCCCTTGTATGTGCCCAGATGGCTTGATGCGGCATGGGATCCGCTTCATAATCGACAAGCTCCTCATCCCCCATCAAAAACTGTCGGTAGGGAGGCGGAGACGGGGTTCGATCAGGGGTCCGTCAGCGGGTAGAGAGGGAAAGTCAGAACGACAGAGAGCGCTCAGGGGGGACCGCAGAAAGAAACAAAAAACCCGTGAAAACCGAGAGGGATGCCGCGACTATGCCGACCGATCACACCAAAACCGGAATCCATACCTGTTAACCGCCATGGATCGAAGTTCAGCAGAAAACCCTAGCTAGGGTTCCACCATCGGGATCAGGATCGCCTCTACTTACTCATCGTATTTTTACGATCATATAATTTTGATTAATTGTATTTTACTGATTTTAATGTGCTTTATTAAATGATGGTAATCAGTTCATATTAATAGAAAATTTAGGGTGGGAAATCCATTTATGTATTTAAAAATGCGTTATAAAAAACAATGAATCACATGAGGGCTGGTGGTCAACCTCAAATTTATGCATTTAAAAGTCATTATAAACAACAATGAATCACATGAGGGCCTATGGTCAACCTCAAATTGACACGTATCCCTTTTAAAATATAAATAAAATATTCTCTAAATATAAATACAAAATATACTATAATAAAAAATAATAATGAATAATATATTTGGTTCTTAATGACCAGACTTGAGTCTTCTTCCACCACTACGTTTCGGTATCCCATTTTGACATCTATTTGAAGTCCTTGTCATGCTTCAACAAATTCTGCCTCATTGTTGCTATCCCACACGAGTCAATGTATATGAGCCGTGTGTTGGCTTGGTTGTCTCAGAAGAGGCCACCAAGGCCTGCTACTCCTGGGTTCCCTTTTAATGCCCCATCAAAGTTAAGTTTTATAAATCCTTCTCCTGGGCTAGTGAAGTGAGCCAGGGATATTACACCAAGCCTATTTTTTCTATAATCAGATGGGGCTAAAATTCTACTGACATAACCAACAAATGGACGAGCCCTGAAATTCCCTTTTCTGTAGTTGATCCTAGGTTAAGATCTGTCCTTTGCATATCAGCCAGAGGAAATGAGCTACCTTTGTCCACCACCTTACCTTCCAAATTTTTTTCCAAAGAAGGCCTTGTCCATCTTGCGCTTGTTATGCTTGGAAGTCATAAGATTCTTTGATGGTAAAGGTGTCTTTCGTGGTTTGTCTCCATCTCAGAATGTCTGGGTCATTTAATATTGTTACTTGTCTTGATCTCATTTCTTTTTTGAACTCTATCCATTGGTCTATCTTTATAGCCTCGCACCCATCCTCCTTTTTCTTCCATCTCCTCCAATTCTTTGTTCCTTGGTCCTATTTCCAGAATTGATCTACATATTGTATGTTGTTGTCTCTAGTAAATTGATATATATCCATGAGGTCTTGCTTATTTCCTAGTCGTTCTCTTTGTTGCCAAGAGTCCTGCCAAAATCTTGTTGTTTTTCCATTACGAATCTCCCATAAAGCATGTTGGTTTATGAGGTCCTTATTTTGGGTTGCCAAGTTCGATACTACTGATCCTTTGGGGGGGATTTGTACTGTAGGATATCCTTAGTTCTCTCGGGCATATTATATTTTCTTGTCCATATTTGTTTCCATAGATCCCTTCCTCCTCCTATCCATCTCCACCAAAGTTTTGTGCCCATCATTTGATTTAGATTATAGGGGTTTCTGAGGCCTAGAACTCCTTCCATTTTTTTTTACTAGTCCCTGCCAAGATATTAGAGCCCATTTTGTGACCTGTTGTGCCCCTCTCCACAAGAAGTTTTTGAAAATATCTACCATTTTGGAGCACAACCCTTTAGGGGCAGCCATACCTGAGAATTGGTATATGGGTATCGATTGAAGCACTGCTTTCAAAAGGATAGTTCTGCTTGCCAAGTTGATGAATCTAAAAGCCTAGTTACTTAATATTCCTTGCAGCTTTTGTAGGATCTGCTGTCAACATGATAATTTTAGGGAAATTTCCAATAGGGGTATACCTAAGTATTTAGAGGGGAGGTTTCCAGTACTAAACCCCATGATCCTAGCTAGGTAGGTCTTGACATTTCCCTAGGTGTTGAAAAATAAAATACAATATTTTTCATTGCTTATCTGAGTCCCTGAGGCCTCCATGAAGGTATTTAGAAACTCTTTTATTCTATGGGCTTCCCTAAGTGAGACTTGACAGAAGAGCATGATATCGTCAACGAATTGCCGATGGGTGATGGCTAAATCGTTACCCAAAATCCTCAAGCCTATAATCCTAGATTCGCGGACTTCATTTTTGATAAATCTACCCAGATCTTCGGCAACAATAATGAACAAAAAAGTAGTTAATGGGTCTCCTTGTCTCAGACCTCGAGTTGGGTTAAAGGTTTGGAAAGTAGTCCCATTCAACTGAATACAAATAACAGGAGTGGATATCATAATCCAATTTATCCATCTTTGGGTAAAACCGTAGCCTTTGAGGATGCTGCTCAAATACGCCCAACTTAACCGATCGTGTGCCTTAGAGACGTCCAACTTAATCATCATTCATGTGAACTTTTTTTCCTTGAGAGAGTGGACTACTTCTTGAGAAGGTACCAACCCGTCCAATATTTTCCTTCCCTCGAAAAATCTCGTCTGCTTCGAAGATATGATATTCAGCAAGAGGGGTTTTAGCCATTTTACAATAAGAGTTGTTATGATTTTATATATGACATTACATAGGGAAATAGGATGAAATCCCTGAGGATCTTCCAATTTCGATGTTTTAGGAATGAGAGCAATAAAAGTGGAGTTCAGACTGGAACATACCTTTTAATTGCACTGAGATTCCTCAACGACCTCTATAATTTCTCGTCCCATGAATTTCCAGGTGGCTTGGTCTCCCACTTCCATTCTAGAATGGGTAGGGGTTGTAATAACCTGGTTGGGTGCTGATGCTATGTTTTTACTTGCTGAGATTCCAAACAGCGAGTTAAATATTCAACTACATCCTTCTTCATACCAGGCCAGAAATATTCTTTTCTAAGGATGGTAATCAGCTTTTGATACCTAGGGTGACCTTGCATATGGGCTCTTATGGCATTTATTCTGAATTAAGTCCTTAATATCTTTTTGGTTAGGCACGTATATTCTTCTTTTATAAATCAACATACCTTGAGTTTACTTCATATCCCAGCTGATGTTTATGGTTGTTCATAACTTTAGCTTGTTGCCATAAGGTCTAATATTTTGGATCTTGTCCGGATGCCTCCTTGATCAACTCGTGGAAGGTAGTCCGTACTTCACTGTAAGAAATTTCATAAATACAATGTACTTTTCGACTTAACGCATCTGCGACTCGATTCTCTTTTCCCTTCAAATGCTTGATCTCGAAATCAAAACCACTTAAAAAGTCGATCCATCTGGACTACCTGGCATTCAAGGTAGGTTGATTAAAATAGTTGGTTAAATTGTGGTGATCAGTCATCAGGAGAAATTTCTTACCCATTAGATAATGCCACCACATTTTTAGTGCATGAATGACAACAGTTAACTCTAAGTCATAAGCGGAATACTTTTGCTCATACTCCTTAATTTTCCTAGATTCATATGTAATGGCCCTGCCTTCTTGCATTAAAACGCCACCCACCCCTTCCTTGCTACCATCTTTGCAGACTACATAATCTTTATTCGGGTCTGCAATGCTCAAGATATGTGCGGTGGTTAATAAATGTTTAATCTGGTCGAAGCTTTTCTGGCAGTCTACTGTCCACTTGAAGGCTTTCCCTTTCTTCTGCAAGGAGGTAATGGGGTATGCTACTCTAGAAAATCCCTCGACGAATCTCCTATAATACCTGGCTAGACCCATGAATGATCTTATATCTGCCACATCCTTGGGCACGGGCCATTCCATTATAGTCTTTATCTTTTCTGGGTCCATGACAATTCCATCCTTGGTAATGATGTGGCCTAAATACTGGATTTTCTCCTTAAAGAAATCACATTTGTTGTATTTAGCATATAGCTGATGTTCTCTAAGAGTCTGCAGAACTATTTTTAAATTCTCTTTATGCTCTTCTATGCTGCGGGAATAAATCAATATATCATCAATAAAAATTAACACAAATTTATCTAAGTATTGATGGAATATACTATTCATGAGACACATGAAAGTGGCGGGGGCATTGGTTAGCCCGAAGGGTAACACTATGAACTCGTAGTGTCCATAGTGAATTCTAAAAGCTGTCTTTGCTATGTCTTCTTCCTTAATTTTGATCTAATGGTACTCTGAACGTAGATCGATCTTTGAAAACACTGTCGCACCCTTTACCTGATCAAACAACTTGTCTATGCGTGGTAGAGGGTATTTATTTTTAAAAGTCAGCTTATTTAGCTGGTGGTAATCCATACACATGCGTAGAGTTCCATCTTTCTTTTTAACAAACAATACTGGGGCTCCCCAAGGTGACAAGTTGGGTCAGATATAATTTTTATCCAGCAGTTCTTGTAACTGTAATTTTAATTCTGTAAGCTCTGGTATACTCATGCGGTAAGGAGATCGGGACACCGGAGCTACTCCCGGTATTAGCTCAATGGTGACATCTATATCTATTTTAGGATGGAGTCCTGGAATCTCTTCAGGAAATACATCCAGAAAATTTTGTATTACCGATATATTTTCTAAAGAACTAGATTTCTCCTTTAAGTTGACATAACCCACCTTAATTGCATATATTTGACATTCTTTCCTGACACACTTTTATAATTGTGAGGTGGTTATGGGTCTCAGCTTTATTGGTCATAGAATGCCTTGTATTTCCTGACTCTTTCCCTCACCATCTATATAGTGGATAGCTTTTGTTTTACATTTTATAATGGAACATTGTTTCTCTAGCCAATCCATGCCTATTACGATATCATAAGATCCTAGGGGCAATATATTCATGTCTGCTATCAGGGACTAACTTGTTATTACTAATGGGAAGCTACTGACCTTGGCCAACACTTGCCTTTTTGCCCCTGTGGCTAGCTGTACTAACCCAAGATTTTTTAAATTTGACAGTTACAAGATTTCCTTTCTTTTTATCGCTTTGTTTTCCCAGCAAATGTTAACTAGTTTTCAGTTATTTCTTATATGTAGAATCTGAATCAAAATATATCTTTTATTTGGTAAAGATCTTAATATATCTTTTATTTGGTCTAGATCTTTCAATTCCTTTGCTTACATTCTTATACTGCTTACTGTAAATATATATGCTGTAGCTTACTATTTTTTTCTTTTCCTACTTCACTAAGGATATATTGGTTTTATCATTACAGTCTACAGGGAACTGTCTTGGAATTTCATCTATAATCGTTTAAAGCTTCTTGAAAAGATTTCAAGTCTTTTTATTACTTGTTAGATACATAGTTACCTGAATCGCTAGATTACTAATTTCTACTCTTGTTACCAATCTTTACTAATTCTGGACCATAAATAAGCTCGGTATTTAAACTACTTACCTATATCCAGTCTTTAAGACTATAAGCTTATTGCAGACACAACTATGCTTTCTTGATTTATCCTCCCAACCATGAGACTTGCCTTCAAGTCTAAGCCTCCCCCCGAGCTTTTGCTCTCAGCACAGATGCTTTCTCACAACTTAATTTGTCACAACATCTATAGCTATTTGGTCTTCACTAGACTTAGCTCTCCATCTGTTTGACCTTTCAGCATGGTCCACTTCCCCTCTCTTCCTCTCAGTTTCCTCATGTACTCTTATTACTTCTTGGGAATTCATAAATAGGTAAGTGGTTAGGGTTAGGTAATTACCTTTCCCTAACTTCTTGATATGAAAAGAATTACAAGATTTGTTATCATTCAACATTTGTTTCCATTCATAATTAACAAAATTCTAATACATAATTCAAAGGTTTATAATAATAATAAATATCCAGTCTTTGATTTTACTGCGGTAAATAAAATAATTACATTTTTCCTTGGGACACCACAAATGTTCATAAAAAAATACAAGAATTATAAATTATAAATTTTTATTTATTTATTTATTTATTTTTATTTACTTTATCTTTTTCTAAATTTGTTATAAAATTATGTTACTTCATTTGGATATATGGAAATGTTTTGTTTATGGGTGAGAGTGAGAATGAAGGCTTTTTATATATTTTTCATATCGCATTTCATTATCAATTAACTAAGTAAGCACGTTGACATAATTAAAACTAACCAAATATATTATTCATTATTATTTTTTATTATAGTATATTTTGTATTTATATTTAGAGAATATTTTATTTATATTTTAAAAGGGATACGTGTCAATTTGAGGTTGACCATAGGCCCTCATGTGATTCATTGTTGTTTATAATGACTTTTAAATGCATAAATTTGAGGTTGACCACCAGCCCTCATGTGATTCATTGCTTTTTATAACGCATTTTTAAATACATAAATGGATTTCCCACCCTAAATTTTCTATTAATATGAACTGATTACCATCATTTAATAAAGCACATTAAAATCAGTAAAATACCATTAATCAAAATTATATGATCTTAAAAGAAGATTTAATTGAATTCAATAATTGAGATCACTTGAAATTATTTTATCTCTATTTTTGTCTTGTATTACCTCATCTTTAGCTTCTTATTTTTTGTAAATTACTCCTTTTTTTACAAATCAAAATCAGCATACATTTATATTCAAACTTATTTAGTGAGTACTACATTGCATACAAAAATGAGTATTGTATTAAATAAGTATAAGTTACTTATTTAATGGGTAAAATAGAGACGTTAAAGTAGAACTCAACATTTATATTGCTTAGATTTTAATCTCTGTATCAACTATTTGTAATCCTATAATTAATGAATACCACCTATTAAGTAGGTCTCATTAATAAAAATAACTCTCTTACATTGAATAAACTATTTGTAATCATGATTAATGAATACCACTTATTAAGTAGGTCTCATTAATAAAAATAACTCTTTTACATTGAATAATTATACACTATTTATCTGATAAAATAAATTAAGAAAAAATAAAACTTTAACTTTTTTAATTCTAATCTCTTTATGATTTATTAAATAAAATAAAACTCATTTTTTTATCTAATAAAATACAATTAAAAATAAAACTTTAATGTTTATAGAATTTAAAAATAAATAAAATACAATTAAAAATAAACCTTTAATATTTAGAGAATTTTATGTTAAATAATTTGTTCACTTAAGTTTTAACTTTTTTAATTCTAATCTCTTTATGATTTATTAAATAAAATAAAATACAAATTAAATAAAACTCATTTTTTTATCTAATAAAATACAATTAAAAATAAAACTTTAATGTTTATAGAATTTAAAAATAAATAAAATACAATTAAAAATAAACCTTTAATATTTAGAGAATTTTATGTTAAATAATTTGTTCACTTAAAACTTTAATATTTATAGAAATTTATCTGAAGTAATTTGTTCAGTCTTTTACCTGAAAAAAGCAAAATATCTAAGAAGCGTACTCTGCAAAGAATTTAGATAGCTACCCATAAAAGGCATTCAACTGGAAACCGGTTATGTCTGCAACCAAAAAAAACATTCCTCCATTATTTAATAGTATAACATTTCTCCATTATTTCATATTGTGGGAGTCGTATTGTGGTTGAAAATCGAATGCATTTTTCTCTTTGAGAATGCTCGAGCATACACTCCATCTCCACCCCACATCAATCGAAGTATCCAGGGATTAATATTATAGAAAACCAGAAGAATTGTTGACCACAACTTCCACATGAGAAGTGGATCAATCACCACCTTGATTCTGCGTTCACCTTCAGAATTTTTGTCTTCCTCGCCTAGCTAATCTAACAAGTGCAAAGTGCCCACAAGATGCGTCTTTGCTACGCTTCTGTATTTCAATATTTAGCTAGTCGGGTTAAATAGAAAAAATCGCACTCGGATCTGGTGGATTTCCGAGTTCTTTCTTTCCATGCCGCAAACCATAGACCTTGAACCAGATTTAATACCCTTAAGTTTTTAACAATGTATTGAACTAGTACTGTGATTTGAATGCGGAAGTGAGGAGTCCCTTGAAATCTTCTTGTAACTGTTTCAATATTGGCACCAACCAGATACCACCGGTCGAGTTATTTGAATGCGGAAGAAAGAAGTTCTTGAAAATCTCCTCTTAACTCCGATTACAGTATTGTCACTGACCGAATAAGTTCCTGGAAACTAACCTGTTAACACAGATAGAGTGATTTGCACGGGTAAACAATAAGTTCCTGGAAATTTTCTCGGAACTGTGGTTTCAACACTGCCCTTGACAAGGGCGGGTATATAAATTCAAACTCCGAATTTGAATATTTCTGGGCGGGTTTTCAAATTCAGGCAAACGAGACCTGATCTCGAGGCGTTCGGCGTACATTGTATTGTAGAGCATATGCGGCGGTAAATAGGCGGAGGCAGATTAGGTACAGTATGACAACAAACATTATTTATGGGCAGTATCATGTATGCTATGGCCATGAGCTATGGTCATGGAGCAGTCACCGGAAATAATTTGGTCGCTTTATTTTTTTCCGATAAACAGCGGAGATGGGAGTCCCTATGCATAATGATCCGCAGATACAAAGGTGTACTTCACACTGACCCTGCAGAGAAAAAAAGTAATCTTAAAGACTAATAATGGCCCAATAGCATGGGATTTATTGGTTGCCGTTCTTGAATTGGGAATAGTCCTATCAGTTTGGATACCAATTCCTGGTGGTTTGATGATGATTAACTGAAAAATGTAACTTTTTATACTTTTAAAAAAAGTTTTGATTTTTTTCTCGGAAAAAAAAGACAGATGCGACTTGCAATATGAATGACCCACTGTCTTCAATTTGCAGCAGGAGTCTTGACCTTCATAAAAAAAAATTAATGGCCCCCTTTCACAATTTTTTTTTTACCTTTGGACTTTAACAAAATCAGTCTCATGGTATTTTAATAATATTTCTCTTGTAATTCCCTTATAAGAATTTGTCAGCTCGTTTTTTTATAATTTTGCCCAAAAATAAAATCGTGCCCAGAAAAAAGATACACGAATTTTGGCCCCTTTTGACAATAGCCGGCTCGACGCAAAAATTAAATTTCGTTATCGACCCCTTGAATCACACAATTAATGTTCGGCTTGGAATATGAACTTTGATAAAAATATATTCAGCGCTTAAATATTTTTCCTGGTTCTGTTGGCCTTGGAGTAGTTTTCACAGCCCCCACTAAAAATAAAGTGCCGCGATTTTTTATTAAAAAGCGCACGGTTTTTGGGTGGCACACTTGTCTTTGTCGAACTTTTTTGGTAAATTCTTATTTTTCTTCCAGCCCTAGGTTTTCGGCTTCTCCAGCGAACGTTCTAACAATAATAGTTGCAAATGAAAACCCGCAGACTGAGCCAAGACCAATGCTTTAATACCACTATAATGTCCTTAAGGGAATAATTTAGGGTTTTCTTGAAATTATAAATTAGAAATACTTCAGATAAAAATTCCATTCATAAACAGAAGATTTCTATGTAAAATTTAATAATATAGAACATGAAAATAACGATAACAAGCAAAAGGATATCTTGACTTTATTTATAACATATAAATTGTGGTTTTACATGTCAAGACCACTGATATAGTTGAGATAGAAATGGCCTCAAGAATCTACTCCAATGTTTCCTTGACCCTCCACCAAAACTGAACTGCCACTGCTAAGCTCTCTTGTGAATTCTAGATGAATTCACTAAGGGGAGATGGGTGCTCTCCCAATATTTCTAAATCACCCGAGGGTTTTTGTTCTGGGGCTACTGCTGAAGTAGAGAACCAGGTTCTCAAACCTCTCAACAAGAAGAAAATACAAATGTGAGATGTCCCCTAATGGCGGCCTCCTCCTCCTCTTTTATAAATCTGATGGACCCCTCTAGAACCTCCAATTTTATTATTATTTTAATTAAGGAACACTTTTCCCTCTTTTATTTCAATTAAAGTACTCTTTCTAATGTGGGAAAATGGTAAATTGGCCACCATGCCTCCTCATGTCACTGAAAATCACTTCTAACCATCTTGTTCTGTAGATATTCTCGTTCTGGTTCCAAAGATCTATTACACTAAGGTGTTATGCCACGTAATCCTCCTGAAATGCCACCTTAAGCATAATTAATTGAGCTATGCCCCTTAATAACTTTGTTTTTTGAAAGTGGTTGGAATGCCACGGAATGAAAATCAAACTGTGCGAATGATGGAATATACCAAGCGAATGACATCAAACCTCATAAAAACTCCTCAAAACCCCTCCAAAATCCCCTAGGCCCACTGATGGCACCAACCTGCACCTGTTACATGTCCGTCCCCAACTCTAAAATTCCATCCTAACCATGTCATAAGGAACACCAGAAAAAGGAACATTACAACATGTTGATGCAAAAGGGGAGATATATGTACTTATCTCCCCCATAGTTTTCTAACATTGTTGTTGAGTGGGATACATACCAATGCCAATCACTTGTGTGTATTCTTCTTAGCTTAGATAACTAACTACTAGGTTTGGCCGATATATATTCTTTCAATGATGCAAGTAAATGTATAGTATTTTAGTAGTGGGTGTATGATGACCTCTCCAAATGCCCATTGGCTTAACTGCGGGGATTTCAATATGGTGGAATGTGAAGAAGACAAGGGTTACTTCTTATGTGCTTCTTGTGAACATATGTTGGTGTGATGGTGGATTCAAATTTGAGGTTCAAACACCTTAGCCAACAAATACCCCATAAGTATCAGTGTTCTCAATCCCCAGAGATTAGAGAAGGTCTCACTCGAGGAACTTATAGGAAATGAAAGAACATGAAAATCAAGATGGTATACATAATAGAAATCTATCTAGCGTGGAACATCACAACCATATCTAAACATTCACCTAAACAATTGTTAAAGATTACATTAATAAGATAAAGAATGCATTCCCACATGACAGACAAGACTTGTAAAGGAAAAATCTAAACAATATTTCATTAATTCCTTCTGATCTGGATTTCTCTCTGCTATCAGAATTAACCAAGATCTTTTAATTCTGTGATGTTAGCAGAATTGCATGTGAAAGAGTATGAAAAATGACATTTTCATACTTTAAAAAAGAGGAAACATAAAGACAACCATCAAATCAAAGAACACACACAAGTTGATAACGAAGTTCACCTAGTGTGGGTTAGGTCTTCGAGCCCGGTGTCAAGAGTGGAGAGGCTGCTTCATTAAATGCTACACGGTGATGATGAATACATGGTGTATTCTTTGTCATTACAAGGATAAACCCCGTCAACTAGAGTGACATGTCTCTCCATGAGACATTCTCCTATAGGAACTCTCACTCATATGGGCTCTCCTTTAACATGACAAGATATCAAATTCTCACATGAAGTGGCATACAAGTATCCTCCAACAGAATGGTAAAAAAGGATATCAATAGCAAAATCATCATCTCAGGAAATCAAAAGAAAGACATGGCACCACGACATCATATATCTCCACTTCTGAGGATAGCCTGAAAATGCACAACTATGCTGAATAAATGGACAGTGTCGTTGAATTCGTAGCGAAAAATCGTGTCAAATGACTGTAAACTTGACTCTTTTCTGACACTGTCAATTCTAGGCACTCGGGAATCTCAAAGATTCCCCTCAAGATGCCTTTCTGGTTATGGGTGAAAATTTTGTTTCTCAGATGATGCATCTGACTTCACCATTGCGCTCCTTACGAAAAACTGAGTAAAATGAGTATAAAATCAGCCTGGTTTTGAAACTATCGTTTTTGGGCCTCTAAGGAATCTCAAAGATTCCTCAAGTTTCCAATAAAGATTCTTCAGTACTGACTACCTGAAATTATTTTTCTCATATGAGGAAATTGATCATATTAGCTTATTCCTTGTGAAAAAATGAGAAGAATGAGTATAAAGTCAGGTTGGTTCTGTCACCTTCAAAAATTGGCCCTGAAGGAATCTTTTAGATTCCTCATGATTCTATGAAGATTCCTCTTAGCAAGTTGATTGAAGATCTACTGCTCAGATCCCAAAAATTATCACGCCATCAAACTTCTGGTGAAATTCTAGTTCATTTGAGTACAAACTTGGCATAAATATGACACTATGAAATTCTTCCCTCCAGGCAATCTTTTAGATTCCACACTGATTCTGCATGGAATATTTTGTCTTGAAAAATGTGCCCCATTTGTACTAGTTTTTGTGTGGTCTCTCTATGTTTTGGCTCATCTATTCGACCCCCTGTTCAAATGGAAAATTCGTGTTTTATATAAAAAAACTGGCAAAGTTCTCAAATCAAGGGTCGTTGCCCTATTGGCAACTAGTCTTGGTTGTTACAGGGTTTGCCCAGGTTCAAGACCTGCGACCTCCATTTAATCTTGGCACGTTTTTGTTTTAACTTGGGTGCATTTTAATATTGGGGTCATCGCTTGGCGTGCCAACCTCATTCGATGCGAGTTCAACTCCCGCTAGCCTCGCACAACACGACGTGGTTGTTGGGCCTTTGGCCCTTATATATTTATATATAATATGGTTGGGGCTTGTTTGGCTGTGTTTTCCTGTTGGCCAACCGACCCTTTTAATATATTTTTTTATTTTTTTTAAACAAATTAGTAAAAAAAACCCCCCAGATTTTTAGGGTCACCGACAAAATTAAAGAGGTGAAAAATTCACCTGTTCCAGCCGTCAGAATCCGTCGTCGATAAGTGCCAAATTGTTGTCTTGTTATATGCCACCAAATGTAGGGGCTTCTGCCAAATTTAGTCGGACCTCCAAATTTAGTTGGCGCTCCTGCCAAATTTAGCCAATGGGCCCAGTTTGACCAAAAATTTGATTGGTAATTACTTTCACATATGAAATTGGATTGAGGTAAAGTTTGCACCATTGGAAATCTTGTGACGAGCTCTTCAATCTGACCCTGGTTTCATTTCAATCCAAGAACTTTTATTTTTGAGCCTTTCCTGAGCCCTCTTTAACTTTTGAGCCTCTCGGAGCCACTTGAATCATTCCTCCCCACTGAGGAGATTTTGGTCCTCCAAAATCGTGAACATAATATGCAATCTGATGTGCTTCCTTATCTGCACAACAAGTTCTTTGACAGACTGCACTTCCTTCTCCTTCACCATTGTCCTTTGGAGCTATAAGTGATGAACTGACACCTGCATCCTCTACAAACTTGTAGTACAATATTTGTGAACTACATGTTCAATTATATGACCAACCATGAACCACACATCCCCATACTTTCCAAGAGTTTATAACGCACTCTCTTTGGTCAAGTGTACATCATAATAGAAACCAATACCCCAGCTATCAACAAAAGGCCAAAAACATCATCGTTGCTTTAATAAGCGATGGAAAACACATCATCACTTTTACAATTATATCACAACACATGATTTACAAAATGTAGTCATGACAAGCTACTATATCTAGTAAAACTATCTCTCACTCATCAAAGTGAATGGGTCATCATCCTGGAGCTAATTCACTTGTTGAAAAACTTTTCCAACTGGTTCCTGCATGGGCACTTTGTCCTTGAGACGTTGCTTTGGATGGAGCCTCCAACATGTGGCTCTTTGATGTCCATCTTTGTTTCAATGGCTGCAAAAATTATTCTTCCTCCAGATCTTCTTAACCTTCTTCCTTCCTTGATGGGGAGAGGGCCTTTCAAGTTTAGTCCTCTTCATTGTTGCCATTCTCTTCCAGCACTCGACAACGACATGGTTATACAAGCCATAAAAACTACATGGTTTTCTATGCCATGATTTCTGCTCATCATTAACAATATGCTTGTAATCAAAATGAACTTTAGAATACTAAGACTTTTTATACCTTTCTTTGGCTTTCTCTTTGGAATGCTCACTCCCATTTGGAAATGACTTGCAATCATGATCACTAGAGGCTTGTGAGGTACCCTCAACATTCTTCATTGTCTCAGACTTGTCGCATGAAGATTATCCTATCTCTTCCTTTCTAACATAGCCCAATCCTGCATGTCGTGGTAATTCCACCACTTGGATGGGATTCACAATGCCTTTCCCATTAGCTCTTAGGCCCTTGCCTTCATATCCCATCTTTTTCAATAATCTTGAACCAATGCATGTTGTGTGTCTTTCAAAAGCACCCAAATCATCATCATCATGCAATGAAACTAAAGAAATACCAACAATATTTACCTCAACTGTCGATTTGGGAGCAGGTGATGATGGATTCGCTAAGCCTTCGTTGTGCTTCAAATCTTCCAAGGCTTCTTCCATGGCTCATAATTGAAGCCACAATTTCTGCTTCTCCTCCTATGGTTCTTGTAGAAGTCCCCTCAATTCAACATTCTCTGCTTGAAGGCTTTCGTTGATCTCTTCATTTAAATGATGAGAAGAAGATGAAGAAGAAGTATATTCACTCGAATATGGAGATGGAGCATCATCCTCTGCTTTTTCTTTCTCCTATTCCTCTCTTGTCATTTTCTCCTCATAATCTGCATACATTATATCTACCATGTGTGTCATTCTGAGGAGGTCCTTGTAGAGATCTTTGTGATCCTCCATTTTCCTTCTTATTGCACGTTCAATCTCTGGTTATCATTCACACTCACAATTCACATCAATGAGAAGACTGCTCTTGTACCAAACTTAATCCAGATTGTCTTCGCTATCAAAATTAACCAAGATCTTTTATTTATGTGATGTTAGCAGAATTACATGTGAAAGAGTATGAAAAACCACATGTGCATACTTTAAAGAAGAGGAAACATAAAGGCAACCATCAAAGAAAAGAACACACACAAGTTGATAAGAGAGTTCACCCAATGTGGGTTATGTCTCTAGGCCCCATGTCAAGAGTGAGGAGGTCGCTTCATTAAATGTTTCAAGATGGTGATTAGTACATGGTGTGTTCTTTGTCATTACAAGGATGAACTCCCTCAACTACACTGGCATGTCTCTTCACGAGATGTCCTCCTATAAGAGCTCTCACTCATATGGGCTTTCCTTTAGCATGGCAAGATATCAACTTCTCACATGAAGTGGCATACAAGTATCCTCCAACAAAATGGTAAACACGGATCTAAACATCAAAATTATCATCTCAACAAATCAAAAGAAATGCATGGCATCACGACATCATATACCTCCACTTCCAAGGATGGCTTGAAAATGCACATCTCTACTAAATAAATGAACTACACTGTTGAATTTGTGGTGCACCTAGAAATCTCAAAGATTCCCCTCAAATTTCTTTCTAGAGATGTGCGAAAAATACACTGCTCGGATGATGAATCTGACTTCACCACTGCGTTCATTACAAAAAAATTGAGTGAAATGAGTATAAATTCGTTCTGGTTCCGAAACTGTTTTTTCGGGCCTCCAGGGAATCTCAAAGATTCCTCAAAGATTCTTCACTACTCACTACCTAAAATTATTCTTCTCAGATGAGGAAATTGATCACACCATCATGTTCCCTACAAAAAACTAAGAAGAATGAGTATAAAGTCGGCATGGTTCTGTCACCTTAAAAAATTGGCCCTTAGGGAATCTTTTAGATTCCTCATGATTCCACAAATATTCATTTCTGCAAGTTCACTGAAGATATGATCCTCAGATCCGAAAATCTATCACACCATCAGACTCATGGTGAAATTATGGTTCATTTGAGTATAAACTTTGCATAAATATGACACTGTGAAATTTTGCCCTCTAGGGAATCTTTTAGATTCATCACTGATTTTGCATGGAATATTATGTTCCCCTATAATATTATGTCTCATAAATTGTGACCCATATGTAATGGGTTCCATGCAGTCCCATTATGTCTCTTCTCCTCCGTTCGGTCCCATGTTGAAATGGAAAATTCTTGTTTTATATAAAAAAAAAAACGGCGATGTTTTCAAAGCAAGGGTCGTTGGCTCGTTGGCAACTGGTCCCAGTTGTTAGGGGTCCACCTAGGGTCAAGACATGTGGCCTCTCTTTAATATTAGTATGTTTTCATTTTAACTTGGGTGCATTTTAATATTGGGGCTTCTAGTTGGCGGGCTGGCCCTGACTGACGCAGGTTCAACTCCCATCGACTTTGCACAACATGACATAATTGTTGGTCCTTTGGCCCTTATGTATTTATATATGATATGGTTGGGGCTCGGTTGGTCTGGTTTGACCGCCAACCAACCGACCCTTCTAATATTTTTATTTATTTTTAAACACATTAATAAAAAAAATCTATTGGATTTTTAGGGTAGCTAGCAAAATTAAAGAGGTGACAAAATTGCCCATTCCTGCCATTGGAATCCGTTGCCGATAAGTGCTAAATTTTTGTCCGTTAGTGGTCGCCAAATTTAGCGGCTTCTGCTAAATTTAGTCGTACCTCCAAGTTTATCGGACCTCCAAATTTAGTTGGCGCTCCTGCCAAGTTTACCCAATGGCCCTAGTTTAACCAAAACTTTGACTGGACATAACTATCACATACGACCTTGGATTGAGGTGTCGTTTGTGTTGTTGGAAATCTTGCATGAGATATTCGATCTGATCCTAGTTTCATTGTAATCCAATAATTTTGATTTTTGAGTCTTTCTTGAACCCTCTTTGATTTTTGAGCCTCTCTAAAGCCACATGGATCACCTTCCAATGATCAAATATCACATTACACACAATCGCCTTAGACATCCTACCAAAACTAAGGATCTAAGACATACAAAACTCCAGAGCTCTCAGAGGTTCAAAGCACCAAAAATACTTAGAACTATAAAATTAAGACCACTTTCTTTTCCTATTGCTTCTTTTTATAGGGTGTTCCACATATGACCACACTAACCACCCATTGGTCAGTTGCAAAAGTAGTTAGAACTATTGCAATTATAGATTCTTTGAACCCTTGATGCAATGTTCTCTTCTTGGTGTGTGTGGTGCTTATGCATGGTATCTTTACACAATCTCAATCCCTACGTGTAGTAGCTTGACAAGGCGTTGCTTTATATGCAACACATTCTTCTGCACTTGGCACTTAACCTTTCTCCAAAACTTGGCCTTGCTCTGGTACCAACAGGCCCCAACACTCCACATGTAGTACACCAAGACATTCCAAGAGATCATTGAATTCATTTGAATTCCACACAATCTTGTCAACAAATATTATGTCTCCCTTCAATTTTTATTTTACAATAAATTTGAAAAATAAAAAATAAAAATAAATATATTATAAACATATATAAACACCATTTTTTAATAATTAAAACAACATTTAATTATCATATTTATATTTTGGTTACTAGATTAAACATATTTATTTGTTATTAGATTAAATATATCTACTTAAGCATAATTAATTTAATATTTTTAATTAAATTCAACAAAACTATTTTAACATGAACAATATGTTTGGAGTATAAATAAATTTACAAAAAAATATTATTTCATTAATTAAAAAAAAACTATTTTAAAACTCTTAGGATAGTTTAATTGGTTGAATCTTGTTATCAAAGGATCTTTGATATTAAGAAGTTAGACTCTTGGGGTCAGGCTCCATGATTGAGTCGACAGAAATCAATCCCTTCTAGTGAATGCGTATGACACAAATATTCTGAAAACATAACCATTACTAATCTCCAAAGTCCACAAACCACAATTAAAAAAAAAAACAAATATATTTATTTACTATTGAATATATTTATTTTAACGTAAATAATTTAATATTTTTAATTAAATTTATTATCTTATTAAATTAAAAAGAAATATTTTGAAATTGGTGGTGTTTTTTGAATTACAAAGTGAAAAATTATGCCCAACCATTTTATGTGTGCTCCAATATTTGTTTGGAGCACAATGTTTAGTAACAAATTATATATTAATTACGATCAATGTTGCATTGTAGTTAGGATTTTAGTGCGAGATTAAAAGTTAGGAAAAATTATAATGAATAATTAATTTAAAATAACTAAGTACATTATTAAAAATAATTATTTACTTATAATTTAAATAAAATGAGATTTAAATTTGTTTTGGGGCAATTTAATTGGTGATAAAATTGAAAGATCCAAGGTTCAAATCCACAGATTGTGGCCTGGTTTATAGAGAAGAGAACAAGTCGTAAACCCTAGAGGTTTATTAGTAGAGGAGAACAAGTCGTAAACCCCAGATGTTTACTAGTAGTTACCTATCACCCAGGCTGCTCACTCCCTTTGTGATACAAAAAAAGAAAAGAGATTTAAATTTTAGGAAACAAAAGTAGTTACCTGTCACACAAGCTACTCACTCACTTTATGATACAAAAAAAAAGAGGTTTAACTTTTATGAAAAACAAGTTCTTGTGAATAATTATCAATTATAAATTAGGTAGTAACAACATTGTAATAATTGAATTTATTTATACTATCCCGTATATATTAGCTACTACTATTGTACAACTAAAAGCCTCTGAGATATTGAAAAAAAAGAAGGGGAGATTCAAATTTTATGAAAAACAAGTTCATGTGAAATATTATCAATTATAAATTAGGTATTAACAGCATTGTAATAATTGGATTTATTCATACTATCCCATATATATTAGCTATTATTATTGTACAACTAAAAGGAAATAATATATATACATATACACATCAATGTATATAATGTTGTCAAAAAATATTAGTTTTAGGAGAAAAAAATAATTGAAAAAACATTTTCCATTATTTATTAAAAAAAATCTTAATTTTTCTATTTTAATTTTATTGCCCTATAGTTTTTACTTGTTCCTTTATTTTTTTCCTATTACCCATTTAAAAAGTATCATTAATATTAACATTTATTATTATAATATTTAGTAAGTATAATATTAAGATAATATTTTATATTATTACTATATTATATTATATTGTTATATAGTTAAGGTAATATATAGTTATAACTAAAATAATATTATAATATTAGTTAAAACACGAAATCCTATATTAAACGCTAAAGCATCTTCTAAGGAACAACGAGATAGAGGTGATGACCAAGAGGGGAGGCCATGGGCTACCATGTGCCCCCACATGCTCACTTGTTCAAGGGTAACAAGTAGAGTGCACATGCACCATCAGATGGTGATCACGGATAACAAGTTTGGAGGCTCACTCTACAACAAGCCTCCTTGCCTTGATTATGAATTAACATTCTCCACTCGAGTGCTGGCCCTTTAGTTCGTTGTGTTTTCCAAAATATACAAAGGGGATATCTTCATAATAAAGGAATGTTTCACATTTTAATGTTTTGTTTCTGGAGACTCAACCAAGGATGGAATTGGAACTCTTTTGGTTCAACAAATGATTTTTCTTCCAATGTGCATTTCCAAGTTGGTGGAAGGACTAGGCCCTTCTGGCCTGGTGCCTTCCTTCCTCTTTCTTCATTTTTCCTAGTCATGGTCCTACTTGCATGCCTACCTCACTCTAGTTATTCTTTGCTTCAGGGGAGGTGAGGCTCTAGGGAGATTTGACAAGCTATGGGTTACTTCAATTTTGGGGTTTTCCCTTTTTTTTTTTACAAGTGTTCTACTAGCCTTGTGAACTTTATTTCATACTTATCTCTCTTATCACCCTATGTACGGTCCCTTCGCTACACTCACTTTCCATATGGTGAATTTCCCATCTCAATGAATATACCATGTCAAAGAGATCAATCTTATAGAAGTGCAGGAGGCTCGAGCTCGAGCACATGCAGTCACAGAGCGCTATAGGAAGCACACTCCATTGGTCATGCAACAAGAGAATGAGGATGAGGTGGTAGACAAGCAAGTTGATTATTCAGTCTCTGCAGTTCTTAAGGCCATTGTTGGGTGGATACCTGACTTGAGCACTAAGAGAGGAAGGCATAACTAGTATCTTTTCACAATTGAGCTATAATTGAGGCTCAAAGAAATCTTGGTGAACAGGGAAAATTTTAAGAACCCCCCTTAAATTTACATGTATAATAAATGGGCGAATCTCCATGGTATATAGGAAAAATGGAAGGCGATTTTATCAATAATATGATATGTATATATAATTTTTTGGCGAATCTCTCACCAGGCATGGCGAATATTTTACTCAATTATAAAATCTTGTGTTTATTGAATACCATGGGTCAATACCATGGGTTATCATAAACCTAGAGCTTAAAAATTACTATTAGTAATTTATAAAAATCAATAAAATTAATAGTTGATTTTTATTTTATTTTTTGTTTTAACCAAGCTAAAATGTTTAACATACATTAAATTACAACATCCATTTTTACTCTTGATCGGATCAAATATTTTTTCACGCTATGCTAGTTTGCATATCATGATATTTGATACCTCTCGGGGGTTAGTAGATCCAGAGTAAAGATGGATCTATGCTGGTTTAATTCCCCCATTTAAATAGGCTACATTCCAAGTGAATACCATGGGTCAATACCATGTGCCATTTTGGTGAATACCATGGGTCAATACCATGTGCCATTTTGGTGAATACCATGGGTCAATACCATGTGCCATTTTTATTTTTATTAATATTAATATTAGGGTTAATAATGTTTTTTTGCATGGTATTAATAACAATCTAGTCCATGGTGTTTGTCCCATAGTATAAATATAAGGTGACTTATGGAGTAAATATAAAAAAATGTTTTATTTGTTTACCATACCTTTCGTTTATTTATATTTTTATTAATTTACCATACCATTCATAAATACAAGGTGACTTATGGAGTAAATATAAAAAAATGTTTTATTTGTTTACCATACCTCTCGCTTATTTATATTTTTATTAATTTACCATATCTCTTTTACAAATATGGTATTTGGCCCATAGGATTCACTTAAATAAAACCTCTTTCTTGAGCCTTCATAAATAGAATGAGGGTTATGGACTAAATATAAAAAGAGGTTTTATTTATTTACCATGCGTCTAGTTTATTTATATTTTTATTTATTTACCATACCTTTTGAGTAAGTATAAAAAGACATTTTATTTATTTATCATACCTCCACTTTACTTATATTTTTATTTGTTTACACCCTGGCATGTATATAAGGTGACTTATGGAGTAAATATAAAAAATGCTTTATTTATTTACCATACCTCTCATTTATTTATATTTTTATTAATTTACCATACCTCTTTTATAAATATGGTATTTGGGTCTTTGGTCCATAGGATTCACTTAAATAAAACCTATTCTTGAAAATGGGCGAATGGAAGGTTGTAACTCCTAATTTCAAGGGCTAAATTTACCTTTTTTACCCTCTCCCTTAAAATAAGGTGGGCTATTTGAGGTGATTTGTAAAAATGTACTATGATACAAAATATTCGCCCACTAAAAATTTAAAACCCCTTAATTTCGCCAAAGGGCGAACATTCGCCCCTAAAATCACCCCTATTGGTGAAAGTCTTGTTCGAAAGGAATGAAAATCAAGACGAGCTCCTCCTTAGGATGGAGGAGAAACATTTACTCTATGAAATTATGGATCAACACTTTCAATGCATTAAGCAAATATTTCTGTAAGATCACAAACCTCCTCTGCTAGTTGATCCTCCTCCTCTAGCACAAGTTATATGATTATTTGGGTTTCTTTACCTGTATAACTTCTAATGTTGATGTTAGCTAGTTATGTCGTCATGTTGATGTTAGCTAGTTATGTCGTCATGTTGATGTTAGCTAGTTATGTTGTCTTGTCTCAACCTGTGAGCTCTTGTTTTCAGTTTCCTATTAAGTTAGTTTGTAAGGTGGAGTAGGACCAAAATTTGGTTTTATTTTAGCATATCTTTTATGAATATTTTGATAATTTTGATGGACCTATGTTCAAGCCTCAAATTCTATCATTGGTTTAGTTTCCAAATTGGAAGGCCATGATAATCTGAGAAGTTTGCTATGCAATGTAAATTTAGCGTTAATTAAATATAGTATATGAGTTGTGTGTGCGCTATTATATAATATTACTCTCTCTCTCTCTCTCTCTCTCTCTATATATATATATACATACACACACACACACACACACACACACACACACACACACACACACACATATATATATATATATATTTCAAGGGAAATCATCATTCTCCCAACTGTAAGGGAGAGTGAGGGTCAATACAACAATATTCATAGGCACACAATTAATATATCAATATTTCTCATCATCAGGTCTTTCACGAGGAATTGAATTTTGGTGAAGAAGATAACAACCACTTTGTTCAACCACCCTAAATAACTCCAATTGACATATAATATAGATATATTCTAATATTAATTTATGTATATATATATATATATATATATATATATATATTAGTTAATTAAAATATATAGCAAGTAAAATATTATGAGTTATTATAAATATATATTAGTTAGTTTATATAGATATTGTATTGTTGGGTATTGTTGGATCACCATTTCCTTACTACGTGGAAGGAAAAAATGTAATTATTAATAATTAAATTAAAATATAAATATACTAAATAAACAAACAAACCTATCAACATATTTATATAAATATTGTATTGTTGGGTCATGTTCTCTAGGTTAAGGAGTCACCATTTCCTTACTGTGTTGACAGGAAAAATGTAAATCTAACACATCATGGTCTTCGTCATCCGTGGCGAGACAATTGTGAGATTGATGGCAACGACATTTACATGAATTTGTTGAACAGATTGTCTATTGACTGTTACATTAGAGATTGGTTCTATATCAACTACTCAACTTGACACAACTATGCGCAGAAAGTCCATATATTGAAGTTCAATAAACATATGATTCTTTGAAAACGGGTCAAGAATTCTTGGGCCAGAGGTAGATTGTTTAAAGCTTTGATGGTTTGACTGGTTGATTTATCCATTCATGATCTATCATTTCAAACTAGAATGATAGCATTTTGTGATCACTTTTCATGGTTGCAAAAATTAAACATAATGCAATGGTAACTTGTAAGTTCTTTCTTTCAAGGTTATCATTGGCCGTAATGTTTTCCTGTTACAACTACAATGACATTAAATCAAATTTGGTCGACAATGCATCAACGTAAAGAGCATTAGTAATTTTGGGACTCTGTCTCTATTTTCTGCATCAGGAACAATCATGAGTAGAAGTTAACTATTTTAACCTCATCTACTCAAAATGGCAAAAGAAATCTACCTACCAGAGCTTAAGTTGATTGTGGATTCCCAAAATATTTTGGGATCTAACCTAATTCACATTGCTCATGTTTAAGGGAATTTGGAATATTCTAGAAATCTATAATTAACTTAAAATTTTCAGAAATTTACAAATGTTGAATATTTCTATTTTCCATAAATTCAAAAACAATTTTCTAATTTTTTATTTAATTCCCTGATGGAAAGGGTTTTATTTTTGGTTTTTGTCACTGTCTAACAATTCATTTAAAAAAAAAAAAAAAAAAAAACTAATTTTCTAAGTTTTTATTCTACTGGTGAGTGCTTTGTCACTAACACTATTATGGTACAACTCTTCCCAATGATGCCAGAATTGATGCAGTTGTAGGTCCTTTACGTAGAGGGGTTGGGGGAGGGGTAGGTTGGGGAATTACAAAAATCTCCATTAATATTTCCTTTTGCAGTGATGACTATTACTATTACAAATTTCCACATTGTATATCAACTATAGCTTTAACGTTTTATTAAATTCATGAAATTAATCATATTTTTACGATTCAATTGTAGAGTTGAGGCTTCTGTGATCCATAACAAGTTTATGATAGATTTTTCGGCGAAAATCACATGAGAAACCATTTGTCGACGCGTTTCGAACCAACCAGTGTGGTTCATCATCAGGACAAGTTGAAAAAACAGATCCAGCTTCGCATGTTAAATAGTTAGAGCAGAGCCACCAACGGTTAGCTGGGCCAAAAAATTGACATAGGACGACGGTCAAATTTAGTTATATTAGGTGTAAAATTATATATATATATATATATATATATTATAATTGTTATTTTTATTTAATAATTAAAACTAAAAGGAAAGTAGTTAGCTAACGGACCAACCCTTATATTATAAATATATTAAGGGTTATGAAAATATATTAAAGGGATATTTAGTTAGAAAAAATCAAATAAATAAATAGTAAAGATAAAAACAAAAAATAAATAAATAAAAATAAAAACGAATAAAATAATTATAATTGGTATCATTATTTATTACTTAAAACCAAAAGAAGTTATATATCTTACCATCCCTTATATTGTAAATATATTAATGGGTTATGTAAAATATTAACGGGTTATTGGGTTATTTAGTTAGTATTAATAAATAAATAATTTAGAACAAGAGAAAACAAATCCAGTTAGTATATAAATAAAACAAATAATCAAATAAATAAATAATAAAGAACAAAAAAATAAATAAAAATAAAATTAATTAAATAAATAAATAGAAAAATATGTAAAATATGAAAAAAAATAATAAAAAATAAATAAATTCCAGTAAAATAATAATAATAATAATAATAATAAAAATACCAACAAACTAAAAATATATAAAAATAATTAAAACAGGTATTATTAGTTAGATGAAAGGTATAATAATAAAGGACCATACCTTATAATATATTAATGGGTTATTAAGATGAAAGAAAGATAGAATTGATAAATAAACTAGAACGTGAAATAAAAATTAAGTAAAAAAATAAAAAAATAAATAAAAATAAAAATAAAAATTTTTATTTGATAAAAAATCAACAAATAAATAAAAATAAATAAAAGAAATAAATAAATAAATATATATATATATATATATATATATATAAACATAAAAATAGTAATAAAATAAGAGACAAGAAAAACGACTAAGAAGAGAGTGTTGGGACCCAGCACCTACTAATTTTCCAACCATCATCTCTATTGAGATTGCTTGGTCTCTTTTCAATCTCAAGAGCTTCCCTAAATTTCCGATGATGGAAATGCAAAACCTTAGCAATAACACTAGCCTCCTCAATGCAAACATGATGATTGGTTTTTTCTACATGCTCAGCTAAAGCGGAAGGCTAAGCTCTTCTATGCTTAAGGTCAGCAGCATGCTCACTTATCCTTTGATTAATGGAGTGACCAGTCTCACCAAACCAATCATCATGTTTGCATTGAGGAGGCTAGTGTTATTGCTAAGGTTTTGCATTTCCATCATCGGAAATTTAGGGAAGCTCTTGAGATTGAAAAGAGACCAAGCAATCTCAATAGAGATGATGGTTGGAAAATTAGTAGGTGCTGGGTCCCAGCACTCTCTTCTTAGTCGTTTTTCTTGTCTCTTATTTTATTACTATTTTTATGTTTATTATTATTATTATATATATATTTATTTATTTATTTATTTATTTTATTTATTTTTTTATTTATTATTTTCACGTTCTAGTTTATTTATCAATTCTATCTTTCTTTCATCTTAATAACCCATTAATATATTATAAGGTATGGTCCTTTATTATTATACCTTTCCTCTAACTAATAATACCTGTTTTAATTATTTTTATATATTTTTAGTTTGTTGGTATTTTTATTTTTATTTATTATTATTATTATTTTTTTTTTTATACTGGAATTTATTTATTTTTTATTTTTTTCATATTTTACATATTTTTATATTTATTTAATTAATTAATTTTATTTTTATTTATTTTTTGTTCTTTATTATTTATTTATTTGATTATTTGTTTTATTTATTTACTAACTGGATTTGTTTTCTCTTGTTCTAAATTATTTATTTATTAATACTAACTAAATAACCCGTTAATATTTTACATAATCCATTAATATATTTACAATATAAGGGATGGTAAGATATATAACTTCTTTTGGTTTTAAGTAATAAATAATGATACCAATTATAATTATTTTATTCGTTTTTATTTTTATTTATTTATTTTTTGTTTTTATCTTTACTATTTATTTATTTGATTTTTTCTAACTAAATATCCCTTTAATATATTTTCATAACCCTTAATATATTTATAATATAAGGGTTGGTCCGTTAGCTAACTACTTTCCTTTTAGTTTTAATTATTAAATAAAAATAAAAATAAAAATAACAATTATATATATATATATATATATATATAATTTTACACCTAATATAACTAAATTTGACCGTCGTCCTATGTCAATTTTTTGGCCCAGCTAACCGTTGGTGGCTCTGCTCTAACTATTTAACATGCGAAATTGGATATGTTTTTTCAACTTGCCCTGACGATGAGCCACACTGGTTGGTTCGAAACGCGTCGACAAATGGTTTCTCATGTGATTTTCGCCTAAAAATCTATCATAAACATATTTTTACGAGTTAATCATTTATTTCAAAGCATGTAAAATTAATCATTTGTTAACACCTATTGTTTAAATTTTTTAAACATTGTGTTTAGTTTTGTTTGTGTGGAGCTTTCCACACAGTGAAAGGACACGATTGCAGGTCCTTTACGTAGGCGAGGAGAGGAGGCAAGGGGCTAAACAAATCTCCAATTAATATTTTCTTATGCGGAGATGAGTATGAATTTTACAAATTTCCACATTGTATATTATGTAATAGCATTATTAAAACTATAACTTTAACAATTTTCTTTTTCCAAGGAAAAAATCAAACTTTTTATAACCAAAATAAAAAGTTACATAGTATATGCCTAAGCATTCATTTTGCTGTATGATTTGAAAATCATAGAGCTCCACGGGATGTGACTATCAGTCCTATTCACAAAACATGAAGGAAAAGATAACCACTGATCTGAAGCATGGGCCTCCTCATATCAAGGAAAACAACCCCTGTCCCCAGCTCAAAAACCAGTGAATAACATTTTACTATAATATCAGAAAGTCTCCATGTAAAGGAAAAAACACGTTGCTTACACTTCCTGGGTCTCCTCATAGAGAAAAACAACCCATATAGGAAGGAAACAAAACCAATTCCGAAGTCTGAAAGTTTAAAAAGATCATAAAAACAGTAACATGTGAGATAATAACCATAGAGTCAACTGAAACCAAAAGATTAGGCTGTTTTATAGGCCTAAAGAGTCCATAGTAAGAACTGGCTATGAATATGGTGGCTGATCTGACACACGGATCTCTTCCTGGTCCTCATCCTTTATTCTCCAACTGCCCATATCTTGTTGCAGACCTTCTTTAGAAAGCCTGTCTGCTTCATCATTGCGATCCCTATAGATGTGGCAAAGAGAAAAAACATTAAAGGAGTACTTTAACTGATTTACCTCTTCTAATAAAGGTAACAAAATATAGTTTTGACATCTAATTTGTCCATTGAACCATTTTATAACATTCATTGAGTCCCCAAAGATCTGAACCGTGAAGATGTTCCTGTGAATAAGCCAACATAGAAGCAGTTTAAGGGTAGAAAACTCCGCAAAATTGTTTGTACCAGTTCCTAGGCCCACTGAGGCTTTAAGGCACCTGTTTTGGTTTATGTGTATAACCAGCCTAACTCCTGCTCTGTTATTTTGGGAAGCCCCATCAAAATATGCCCACGGTATACCTTCCTTGATTTGTTCCACTCTAGCTTGTCTGGGCGTGTTCTCTGTAACAAGCTCGGGGATATTGGTGTGTATTGAAATACATTGTATTGCAATAGCCTCATGAGGGGTGTGCTTATCCAAAAATATGCTCCTGTTCGTAGCTATCCAGATGCCTCATGCTATGATGAGGGGTAAATTCCGCAAGTTCCCTTCCGGGTAGAGATGCCACCATTTTTTCCAAACATCTGGGAGAAATTCCCCTTCCCATACTACATTCTTTTGGATAAGCTTCCCTACCTCCAACCACACCCTTTTAACAACTGGGAAATCTATAAATAGATGCCTTATTGTTTCAGAATCATTTTTACATAGCGAGCATCTCCCAGGTCTTGACTTGTATCTAGCTTGTAGAATGTCCCATGTTGGAACCTTCCATTTGAGTATGCACCAAAAGAAAAGTATAGCTTTTGCAGGATTTTTTAGCTTCCACAAGTTTTTGGCCCACCATTTCGGGTTCCCCCATCCTTTCTTTGACATAAGGAATTTGTATCCATATTTTGGAGAATAGGATCCAGAGTTTGCATGAGCCCACACCAACTGATCCGGTCTCTCTCTCAGTCTCACATTTGACCTTGAAAGCTCTTGAATAAAAACATTCCATTCTTCCCACCATTGAGGCATCAGATCCAATTCCTCCCTCATAGCCACGCTTGCCCCCAAATAGTGGAGTGACCTTGTTTCTCGATCTGGTTGAGGAAATAAACACCTTTAGAGTCGAGTTGCATCATGAGGTCTGGGGATAGCGCAAAATTTTCATTACAGCCTACCCAAGGATCTTTCCCTATCTGGATGTTCTCCCCGTTCCCAACCTGCCAAGACAAACCTTGCTCAATGATCTTGAAAGCGTCTATGGTAGCCTTCCAAACAACAGATACATTCCCTTTTTTATTAATTGGATTTCTTATCCAATCTTCTAATGGGATGGGGTCTATATATTTCCTTTTCACCACCATCGTCCATAGGTTCTCCATCTTAATTATCCTCCATCCTGATTTTGCTGCTAATGAAGGCCCGAAAGCTGTGAGGTCTTTTATTCCCCAACCTCCCCATTGCTTTGGCCTTACCACCTTCTCCCATGCTACCCAAGGTAATACAAATTCCTCCTTAGATCCTGCCCGTAGAAATCTACAACATATCCTTCTTATTTTCTCCAGAATGCCTTTTGGAACCCATGTCAAAGCTGCCCAATAAACCGGGATTGCTAGAATGACAGATTTGATAAGGGTCAACCTTCCCGCCCTTGAGAGCCACTTGAAACTCCAATGTGTAATCCTGGCTTCTATTTTTGCTATTAGCCAATTCCAGTCCTGTTTCCGATAAGCATTCGGTTTCAACCAGAAACCCAAATATTTAAATGGATCATCAAGTTTATGAACTTCAAAAGGAAAAACTGTTGAAATTTGGGTTATCTCCTGCCTATTAAAACCTTCCAGGATCAGCTGAGATTTACTTTGGTTCACTTGCATTCTTGTGGCCTTCATAAACAGGTATAAAATCCTCTTGAGTTCCTTTATTTCATTTATATTCCCGTTATTGAAGAGCAATATGTTGTCTACAAATAATAGATGAGATATAAACAGATTTATCGCCACTTCCAAACCTCTTATAGCTCCATCCCTTTTTGCCTTTTGCACTAATTGACTCAGACCTTCAGCAACCAGAAGGAAGAGCAGAGGCAAAAGGGGGCATCCCTGTCTCAATTCCCTTTACCCTCTGAAAAAATAAGAAGCAGCTCCATTTATCAACACTGTGAAACTGACACTTGTAATACATCCCATGATCCAGTTAATGGAATCAACTTTGAATCCCAGATGAGTTAGTAACATTTGGATATAGATCCAACTTAATCTATCATAGGCTTTGGATAGATCTATTTTAACGACTTCCCCTTTCCTTTTCTTCTGTTTGACACTATGAATTGTTTCCTGAGCAACCCCAATAGCCTCGTGGATCTGTCTGCCATCCAAGAACCCAAAATTTTCTTTTGATATGCATCTTGACAAAATGGGTTTCAATCGGACCACTATCACTTTAGCAAATATTTTATAAATGCAATTACATAGTGAGATTGGCCTGAAGTCTTCAAAAGAGCTCGGATCTTCTTTTTTTGGAATGAGGGGTATGAATGTTGAGTTAAAATGAGGGTATATAGCACCTTTTCTCCTGGATTCTTCGACCACCTCCGTCACTTCCTATCCAATTTGATCAAAGAAATGTTGGAATAGTTCAATTGTCCACCCATCTGGCCCCGGGCTCTTGTCCTTTGCCATTGATTTGATGATGCTCTCAACTTCCTCCTTTGTGACTTCTCCCATCAGATCCACCACTTCTTCCTCATCCACATAGCGGGGAAAGAATTGGGTTGTCCTGATAACCTCTGCCAGTGTAACGTCCACTTGTCCTGTGAAAAGATTTTGGAAATGACTTCTCCCCATATGAGACAAAGTTTCAGAAGAGTTTGCTTCTCTGCCTTCTTCATCCTTTAGTTTCCAAATAGTGTTTGAGTTCTTTCTTCCTCGAGCATAATTATGGAAAAATTTAGTGTTTTCATCTCCTGCCTTCAGCCAAATGGCTCTACTTTTCAGCCTCCATTCCTCCTCTCTTGCTAGAAGGATTTTACTTCATTGTCCTTCCAGCAACACTATTCTATCCTTTTTCCCCTAGGTTTCATAGTTGTCTGATTCAAGACTATCCAAGTCTTGGAGTTCCAAACCAATTTTGCTTAGATCTTCATCATGTTTTTGTTTCCTAGCCTTTGACCACTCCACTATTGCTTTTTTCAGCCACTTGAGGTTTTCCATGAGTAGGAAGCCTTTTTCTTTAGTATCATTGATTCTTGATGGTCTCCAAGTTTCTCTGAAAAGCTTGTTATAAGAGTCCTCCTGCAACCATGAGGGGTTGAATTTGAAAGGGGCTGCCAGCATTTTAGGAGGCTTGGATACCTCAAGGAGAATTGGAAGGTGATCTAAGTTTCCTCCCTCTCCTACCCATTGATGGAAGGCTAGGATCCTTGATGCTATCTCTTCACACAGAAGAAACCGATCCAATCTTTTAGCAATTCTGGATTCCCCTGTTTTTCGATTCCTCCATGTGGGCCTTACTTTCAACAGGTTAATATCCTTTAAATTGTGAGAGCTAAGCATATTGAGGAAAAAATCTGATAACGAGTCTTCTCTAGCTGATGGGCTCCAAATTTCAGCAGTTCCAATAGAGAAATTAAGGTCTCCACCTAACACCAGGTTTGGATTCCTCATCACCGATTTGGAAAGTAAAGAATTCCAGAATGCAGCTCTCCCTTGACACGAACCATAAATATTGACTATCAACAGGGGGACACCTAGCTTTAAGGATAGGACTCCCATCCCCATTGCATGATCCATCCCCCAAAGATTCCTCAGTTTTAACTTTCCTTCCCTGTAGCCCATGGCTATACCTCTCGAGTGTCCTATGGAATCCAATACCTGAAAATGCCACCCTGGGAGAAGGGTTGATAATAATTTAGTGACTTCTTCACCCCTACCTAAAGTTTCCTGCAAAAGTAGGACATTCGGATTGTACCGATGGACAATTTCTTTGAGAGCCAATTTTTAGGTTTACTGGCTAAACCCCTATAGTTCCAGGAGAGAAAGATCATTTTTCAACCTCCACACAGGGCTTCGCTGCTCTAAGCACCCCAAAAATTGACATTTGTTTCCCATCGGCTATATCTATCTTAGCTCGCACCTGAGCTTTTGACATATCAGTTTTCCTACCTCTCATTTTCCTCTTATTACTCAGGGACAAGTCCATACCCAAACCCCCCACAGTCTCCCAAGGTGGCGGTTTTCTGTCATGAGAACGAAGGTAATAAGGATTTGGACCCAGGAGAGGACCTCTCCTCACACCCTCCTCTTCACCCGGAACCCCCTCACAGTTTAGATCTAACTTGGGAATATATGTTATGATGCTATCCACATGTGTATAATCAGAACCAGATATAGGACAAGTACTAATTTGAGCACAATAATTTAAACTAACATCTTTTATAGATAAAGATGGAGAATGGGAGGGAATTCCTAAGTCCAGTCGCATACCCTTTGAGTCATCAGTGCTGGGAGCTGCAGGTGCTTCGGTGGTAGCCTGGTCTTGCTTTTCTAGTTCTTGAGGCTGTGCAAGGAGGAAATCCGGAGCGGGGGTCTCCTGTTGAACTGCATCCTCGACTTTTTCCTCCTGAGGCCTATCAATTTCCATATGATCCGACCCCTGATCCTTCTTTGATTGCTGAGTCCTTAACTTCTCCGTCCCCGTCAATTCATCCTTGGCCTTCCTCTACTTCCACCTACGCTGATATCCTAGTGGACAGTCTTTTGCTAGGTGTCCATAAACATGACACCTATGGCATCGAAATGGAAGATGTTCGTAATCCAGGGGTTGAACATAGTTGAAATCTTTATATTGAATCTTGATATCTTCCACTAGTCCTTCCCTTGGGTTCAGTCTCACCAGTATCCGAGCCATCGCCTTGTCCTTCGACTGAATGAAAGACATGTCTGTTTCCAAATATGTGCCGATATGATTCCCAATAGATTTGAAGACCGATTCCACCCACAAGAAAGGTGGTAACCCAGGCACGTGTACCCAAACAGGAATGTCCTCCACCTTCTCTTGTTGCGCATCGAACAGAGGAGTCCATCGTTTGAACATTACTGGGTGGTTGCCAAAAGCCCAGTTCTTTCCTAAGACCCAGTCCACCACCTCTTTCTTTTCGAACTTCACCATAAACCATCCTTTTGCCAAGGATGTTACCTGGAATCCCTTATCAGGAGCCAATTGCCATTGCTGCAAGGCCTAATTTTGTATAAACTGGGCTGAATGTTTCTTTCCCCTTGCCCTTCCCACCAGGGTAAGCTCTGCCACTTCGATGGCTTCATCAATCTAGACGTCCATACCCAAAACCAGGTTTGTTGCGCTCTCTTTCTTCTTTATTATTTTCTTCTTTTTCCTCTTTTCCCCTGTCTGCCTCTTGGCTGGCCCTTACTCCAAGTTCTGAGCAGCTGCTGCACCATTTGATAAACCCTCCTGCTATGAACTTGAATTCTTCCCTGAGACGGTGATAGGGTTCCCTCCTTCTTCCCTTACTGCTGATGTCCTGCTTCCAAATCCTCCCACTAGGCCTTCTGATATCCCCAATCCTCCTGCCTTCCCCTTAAGGCCCGCTCCTCCTTCATAGTCTAAGATCTCCTTCCTGAGGGCCAAACCCTGTCCAGACCCTAAATCTGCCTTCCCAGATGTTGTCCTGGGGTTTTTCAGGTCCCGACCAAAAAGTTCCTTTCCTGCAGTCAACAGTTGATCCACCTCTGCATACCCTTAATCCGCCTTTAACCTGCAACCTGGACTATTTCCTGCCGATTTTCTTAACCCACAACTGTAAACGATATCCTCAAGCCCCCTAGAGAAGAAATTATTAAGCGAGAGGGATATCTCTGTACTTACTTGGAGATTTTGCTGGTCTTATGCTTTCTTGTTCGCTACCGACTGGGTTCTTGTCTCCCGTATTGGAGAAATCGCTGAAACACCCTAGTCGCTCAGAAAGGCCAGCCCTAAGCTCTCCTCCAGCAACCCTAGCGATTTTCTTTGATTCCAAGTCACCTCCGAGCCTGATTTTTCTTTCCCGGTGTGTCCAACTGACCTGATATATTTTTCAATGTTTTGATCAGTTACCTCCAACCCCCAAACCGACAAAATATCTCCAGGTTCGGGATTAAGATATACGACATTGCTGGGTTTGACCATTTTTTTAACAAAATTACAGCAGGTAACAACGAGCAAACCCAAGGGCGCATACGATCCATTCTGAAAACCTTCGTTGTCAAGCTTACAGCCGCGAACAGCTTGGGGAAAGTGATAGCGAAAACCTAACCAACTATAACTTTAACATTGTATTAAATTCATGAAATTAATTATATTTTACCAGTTAAGGTAATACACATTTATTGACTCCAATAATTAAAAAAATCAATAATCCAAAAGCCTAGTCGTTTCTCTCATTCACGTGGATCTTCATCATCTCATAAATCAATTCTATTCCAATATATTAAATTATTAATTGAAAGTGGACATTAAAAATCATGTCATCACTTATAAATTCTATTCCAATATATTAAATTATTAATTGAAAGTGGGCATTAAAAATCATGACATTACTTGCTCTAAAATTTCAGTTGAGTATAGCAAAGCTTTGCATGTAAAACAATCTGTGGAGATTTTCTTTTGCGGAGCTTTTGGCACAGTGAAAGCTCCACAGAAGTCTAGTAAATATTTTTAAGGTTTATTTCTTAGCATGGGTTGGGAAGCTAAGTAAGAAACGACTATTACTTTTACAAATTTCCACACTGGTAATTGCATTATTAAAAGTATATCTTTAACTTTTTATTAAATTCATGAAATTAATCATATTTTTACTAGTTAATCATTTATTTCAAAGCATGTAAACTTAAACATTTGTTAACACCCGGTGTTTAAAGTTTTTAAATAACAAATTTTTGCATGTAAAGCAGTGTGTGGAGCTTTGCTTGTGTGAATTTGTTCGCATAGTGAAAGTTCTGCACAAGCAAAGCTCTGCACAAGTCTAGTAAATATTTTTAAGGTTTATTTCTTAGCATGGGTTGGGGAGCTAAGTAAGAGACGACTTCTCTCACTATTCATGTGTAGATACAAGCTACTCATCAATAGCATTGGCAACACCAACACCAGCTGCACCAACAAGAGGCACACCAACACCAACACCAACAACACTTCTAGCTGAAACTCATAGCTTTTTCTCCAATACAGGATGACTCCATCAAATGTTATAATTAATGTGGTTGTAGGGGCTTTCCAGGTACGAAACTTTTACTATGTGGAGGAGGGACTATGTGCAAGAGAACAAAGTATGTGCATTGTTCGGAAGATGGAGTGATTTCAGATCTTAGATGTCAATTAATGCCTTAGATGCGTTATCATTTTTGATGGATTATATGTAGTCTTATTGACTGTGAAAGAAATTTTTAAATGTTACTCTTACAAATCTCTAATTAATAGTTTCTTGTGTGGAGATGACTATTAATTTTACAAATTTCCACATCATATATCATGGTAATGACATTATTGAAACTATACCTTTAACGTTTTATTAAATTCATGAAATTAATCATATTTTTACCAGTTAAACTTGTCTCTACTTTGAGTGCCATGAATAGGCAAGGTAATACACATTTAACGACTCCAATAATAATAAAAACCAGTAATCCAAAAACCACATCATTTCTCTCGTTATTTGTTCATGTGGATCTTTGTCATCTCGTAAATCAATTCTATTCCAATCTATTAAATTATTGATTGAAAGTGCACATTCAAAATCATGACATCACTTGCTATAAAATTTCAGAAATTAGAAGGTTAAGTATATGCATAGTATATTGAGCTTTGTATGTAAAGCAGTGTGCAAATCTTTTGGCACACTCAAAGCTTCACATAAGTAAAGCTTTGTACAAGTATTGTAAATATTTTTACGATTTATTACTTTTACAAATTTCCACACTTGTAATTGCATTATTGAAACTATAGTTTTAACGTTCAATTAAATTCATGAAATTAATTATACTTTTACCAGTTAATCATTGATTTCAAGGCATGTCAACTTAAGCATTCATTAACATTTGGTATTTAAAATTTTGAAACAATGTGCAAAGCTTTACATGTAAAGCATTGTTCGGCGCTTTACGCATAGTGAAAAGACGCGATTGCATGTCATTTACGTAGGTGAGGGAGGGGGGTGTGTGGGGGGGGTGCGTGCTAAACAAATCTCCAATTTATATTTACTTGTGTGGAGATGACTTAATTTTACAAATTAATGAGGTGCATAGGTCAAGCACACAAATTGACAAAGTCTGGATAGGAGTTTACTAATGTGATGGGATGGCCACATGGTAATGTTGGGAGGAAATTTTAAATATTTTGTAAGAAATTGTAAATATTTACATTAGGAAGTGATTTATTATTTTTAGAATAAGTTGGAGAAGGTATTTTCTGATGTAAATTTTAGTTTTCAGTTTCCCTTATTTTGTGGAGAAGGGGAAATGATTCACACTTTACGACTCTTGGTTGTCATAGTCAATTTATTTTGAGAACCATTAAGAAAAGAGTGTTTGGGAATTTTGGAGAGAAGGAGAATCGAGTGAGGAGAAGAGAGAGGGAGAGTGATCAGGCACTCATTATTTAGCTCAAAAATCAAAGTTTTCATAATGGCTTGAAACCTGAATGATCGTGTCTGTCTTGGAAAAATGATCCTAATGCAACTCGTTTCACTGAAAACCGAGTTCACATGAGGAAGTTATTGAGTTTTGTCCGCTTTGCCAAACATGAGAAATTTTTAAAAACATGCAAAATCACTGCACATTCAGTAATCCGTACTACTGATGTGGTAGGTGACTGTGCAAGGTCAACTATAGTCAACATCTAATCATTTCTTGCCAAGTGTCAAGTCTTTATTGGGTTCACAAGTGGTGACATGGCAGGTTTTTAGTGGTTAATGGAGGACCAATGAGGAGGGGACAAGTGGCAAGCCCGGAGGCTGCCACGTGTCCCTCCCCAAAGGAGCGGGCTCCACGTGTAGTGGATCAAAATTTTTATGGAGGCATCAGGGTTCGACCCTGCGACCTCCTCTTCACAGGCCAAAGTGCTTAACCGTCTCCGCTACGCATTAGTTGTTAACATGTATAGCACACAATGCATATTTGAGTTTTAAAATGTTTAAGGTTGGTGGTTAGGAGGGCCAGCCCTCCATGTGAACGCTCCAGCGGAATGTTACAATTAACACAAATGGCGGACAACACATAACATAACCGCAACATCAAGCTGTCCCATGTGAACAACTCTATGGTGACATCAAACCGTTTCCAACTAGCGGCTCCAACAAATAACAAAAACCGTTAACATTTTATGTTTGGAATGTGACACCTCCATGGAAACCATTAGGTTAATGGTTTCAGAACCATTAGCGGAAAGCTTGCCGAAAAACCACACAATGTGATCTCCTCTGCTTAAACTGCCAACAGTTAAGGCTAATGGTTTGTAAAAAACGTGGTATTAGTGCTAAACACTGATTAGTATTTAATTAATCCAGTTTAACACTAATTAAACCTACAGTTTAATTCAGCAATGATTTTGGTAGAGCCCACTAATTCGCCAGCAAATCTAGTTTAGTGGAGTTAACTGGAGTTCCTCTAGTTTTAGACGAGCTTTTCTAGGGAAAGACAGTTTGAGTCATAACTGGAGCATTTTTTGACCAAATTTAGCTCGAGAAAAGGTGTTCCTAGTTAATTTTGACATTCTAGACACATTGGAACAAAAATCAAGAGCAGTAGAGCTTTGTAAACAACATTTTTTTCCATATTGAGCTAATATAGAGGCCCAAGCCATGGAAGCTAGACCAAGGAGATGTAGCCCAGGAGGGGTGAAATCCTTCATCAAGACACCGTGTTAAGTGTCCAATTGATGGTTTGCTATACTTTTTATTGTTGTTGTTAAAAACTTGTCTTTTATGCTATTTTTCTCATGAATGTCTTATTAAACTTGATCAAATTTCCCTGTTTACATTCACAAACAACCTAAGGAAACCTATGTCCAGGAATCAATGGACAAGCATTTGTTTATAAATCTGTAATTGAAATTAGCACAAAAAAACTAACATTCAATAGAAAATCAAGTTGGTATCAGAGGAAATGTTTATTTTATTGATTGCTTGAGTTTTGTGCAAGTAGGGTTTTAATGGTTGCAAAATTGTGATGCTTACAAGGTTAAAGTTGCAAAGAGGAGAAGGAAAATTGTTGGTTGAAACTCCTGAGTTAATGCCCAGAAGGAGGAGAGCCACAAGGCCACAATCTCCACCCAAAGTTTCAATTCCAGCTGCACTTGAAACACCTCAAGTTTTGCCTTCAATTGAGATTGAAGAGGTACAAGCAGTACCAGAAACTGAGCTTGAATCCATAGCCATCATGTTAGGAGAAAGAGAGACTAAAGGTATTTCAGAAGAGGAAGCATTCAAGAAAGATTTCTATGACTTGACTGACATGGTTAGAGCCCTCTATAAAGAGAGGAACACTAGAATGGTTGGAGAGAGTTATAAGCCTCCACATGGAGAAGGAAGCTCAAGAGATAAAAAAGATGATAAGAAGGATTCAAAGGGTAATGGAGGAAATCCTCCTCCATCTCCACCATCTTCATCTTCCTCATCATCTTCATCATCCTCAACATCTCAAACAGCAACATCTTCCACTTCCACCACCAAAACTGTCCATACTCATTCCCAAACCCCAAAAGGAAAAACTCCCTTACTCAAATTGGACATTAAGTTTGAACTTCCCATGTACAATGGTGAGGTGAATGCAGAAAAGTTAGACAATTGGATTTGACAATTGGAGGTATACTGTAGAATTCATAACCTTCAAGAAGATGACATAAAGATCTAGTTGGCTTCATTGAGGCTAGAAGGATCAACATTAGTCTAGTGGGAAGAAACGACTCGAGGAAATGCGAATTCATGGTAAGATATCCATTTCTTGGGTTTAATTTGTTTTTGCAATTAAAAGACAGTTTTACCCTTTAGCCTATATGCAAAAAGCCATTATGAGTTGGTAGAATTTTAGGCAGCTCAAAGGCGAAATTGTCCAAGACTATACCTAGGAGTTTAGAAAGAGGGCTTTGTTGTTAGGAGTAAATTTGAATTTCCAAGATACATTGTTGAAATATATTGGGGGTTTACATTCCTATTTGAAACATGCTATCCTTATGTTCAATCCAAGAAATTTAGATGAGGTATGTTTGCAAGCCACGCACCTTGAAGCAAGGGGAAAGAACATTCAGGAAGAGGGTAGTAAGAAGAATCCTTTCAAGGGTAAGGAGAAAGAGAAGGAAGGAAAATGGAAGGGAAAGAATAATGAAAGTGTGAAGAAAGAAGGGGAGAAAACCATATGCCAACATTGTTCCAAATCTGGGCATGATGAAGCCCATTGTTGGAAATTACATCTCGAACTAAGGCTTAAGAAACAAAACAATAAGGGAAAACAAAAGATGACTGCTACCACACAACATGACCTTGTATCAGATTCTTTCCTCTTGGATTTTCCCTCCTGTCCGGATGCTTTCACAACAAGAGTGTGCTCCTATTGAGGTTGGGATGGAACTAAAGCAGTGGCAGGGGCCGTAGGGACTAGTTGTTTCAGGGTCAAAGCATGATAAGGTCTTAGCTGACCAGGCAGAATACTTGCAAGGGGATCAATGTACCATACTGGGATCCCCAGAGTCATATTAAGAAGGACCAACAAAGCCATGACAGGGACAAAAAATACTCCCAGAGGGGGGAATAAGAAAGGTATATGGCCTGCAGGGTAATGTCTCATCGGAATAGCTCCCGGATGGTTGAGACCTGGAGGAACAGTTCCTGGTGGAAACATAAGAGAGGCACCCAAAAACAAAGGAGGTCCTGAGGGGGTGGTTCCAGAGGTCTCAGCTGGGATGGTAACAGCAGGGTGTTGAGGAACTGGTTGTTGATCGGATGTACCAGACTACTTGAGAGCAACCCACGACGCTTGTAACATGAAAACACTCATAGAGTTAGGCTCTGAAATGGGATGGGGAGGACCAAGGAAAGCACCCAACAGTGAGGAATATTTATATACTCCGGGTGAAACACCAGTGAGCGGAGGTGAAGACTTCTTATCTGACATTGACGATATAATGGACTCTGGTAATGTCACGGATGTCGGCTCGTATTAAGTCAACTAATTGATTGTAATGATCTTCCCTTCATGGGGGAAGCACATCTTGCGGAACACCACAGATAAGATGGATAACATGGAATATGTGTAACTATGACCTAAGAGAATGTTATAATCCAAAGGCGCCTCAATGACTTCAATTTCGGCATGGACAGTCTTGCCCGCAAGGGTCACTGGATAGTCGTGTTACATGTCAAGTGGCTTGGAGGAGTGTCCATCCCAAGCACGCAAAGTGACAGTGGAGGGGGACAACTCAGGTAACTTGAGTTGTTTCCAAACGGCAGTGGACATCACATAGGTGGATGCACCTTCATCAATAATGCATTGGGAGATGATGGCATTACGAACTCTAACTGGCATCTGGAAAGCAACGGATGAAGGAAATGGGGGATGTTTTGATGTATCAATCAAGAAGACAATCAAACGATCGTCAGAAGGATCTACTACACCCAAGGTAGATAGTAGAGCTTTCTTTTGAGATGGGCATGACTGGAGTACTTCCATCTTTGACATGACAGTAGGTGATTGTGCCAAGTCGTCTACTATACTATATGTATGGGAAGCTCAGTTAGAAGCCGCATTACGGCATAATGGTCCCTTTGAGATCTTGGGAATGGCCTCAACTTTAGTTTAAGGGATCTGTAACAGACCATTTGGTGTCATAAGAGGCTCAACAGATGCTTTGGTTTTGGACTCAGTTGCAGACGAAGTTTATGGCTTGTCGTATTGATGTGACCGAGTTTGCAGGTTGATATTGGAGGGGTTAACCTCATCAGAATTCATCGTAAGGATATGGTAGTCACCAGGACCAGAAGGTTGGGAGGGAAGGGCTGCTTCACCTAGCTGAGGTTGAGTAGCGACAAATCCTTGCTGAGGGAAAGGATTTGTGATCACTGTCGGTTGAGATGGCGTAGGATTCTGAGGTGATTTTTGACCTATAGAAGTTGCTTGAGCTTCCCACATTTGACACACCTAGGGTAAGAGAGGACACTCATGTGTATAATGACCATGTACACCAAAACATGCACAATGATTGTTCATATGAATAGCCTTTTTCTACTTGGGCTAGTTGCCATGTTGCTGGTTTTGGTGTTAGGCTGGTTCCCCTAGGGTTCACTAGGTTGATTACCTTGATTACACTGGTTACCCTTGTTACCTTTCCCCTTATTATTTTTCTTTGAATTTTGGGGATTGGTCAGATTCTATTGCACAAACACTTGACCCTATGGGGGCGGTGGTTGTTTGGATTAGGATGCATGGGATGTTGTGGCGTTAATGCTTGAGGGGTTGAAGCACTCGGCGGTGCATAAGGAGGAGAAACAGTTTGGTAGACAGGTTGGGGCCCTGAAAACATGTTGCTAGAAGGAGGGGCATAAGTATTGGAGGAACTGGTTTCCCTTTGCGGATAGCCATAACTTTGTTGAGTATATCGCGAAGGGTGTGAAAGGGTTCCAATCATACCATTGGCAGTGTGAGATGCCCTTGGTGCATTAGCACTTCTAGGACAGGGAAGGTCTGGAATGATGGTATAGACATAACCAGATTGCACATAAATCTTGTCATATCTTAGAGCGGTTTGGAGATCTTATTCTCGGTCTGAGGAAAATGGGATGCAACGTCTTTTCCAATAGGTGACAAAAGGATACTAAGAAAACAATCTAGATAGACACAGTCTTCATAAGTCGGGCCATGGCATGTGCTCCTCCTTTGACGCCACTCTTGAACATGGTCGGAAAGGCGAGTGGCGAAGGACTGACGGAATGAGGTAAATAGCACTGTACCAGTGTCGTGTCAAAGAGGTAACTGGAAATATGAAAGGAACGCTTTAGAAATCATCGTGAAAACGGAATGAGATGCGGTGGGCTGGTCTACATACCATTTTGCAGCGTCTCCAGTGAGCTTGCATTGGAATAGCTGAAGACGAATGGAGTCATCGGTAATGGAGTTGGATGAACACCACATGTGGAAGGATGGGAAACGGTTAGTAGGATCCTCTCCAGAATTACCCTCAAACTTTGGGATGTCTGCGGGAAGCTTAGTCAGCATAGAAGGCCAACTAGCATCGTGGCGTGTGGGGTCATTTATCAACTGGATAGAATTTGGTAGACTTAACCCAGCCATAAAAGGGAGCACTGGGGTTGCCGGAATGGTTCCTGAGACTGTTTCGCTTGATGTAACCACTGGGATAGAACTAGAGCCAAAACTAGGTTGGGTTCCTACACCAGCTTTGGGTCCAGACATGGTGATGATATGTGGTGAAGGAGGCTCGGAATCAAATGGGGAATCAAATGAACCAGGAGAAGAGTTGGTGTGGGGACTCAGAGGGCTATGAACTCGAACCGACAGGGAGGGGTAATATGCCCAAGCGAAAACTGGGGGTGAAGGCCTAATAGTCTACGCGACAAATGTCTTAATGGTGCAATGGTGGAAAGACACGCGTGACAAGGAAATGGTGAAGGGAGATCAACAATTTGTCTTTGTCTCAATGAGGGGAGATAAATTTATTATGTTAAGTCTTGGCTTGGCAGTGTAAACCAAGTGCCCTTCGATTAAGGTGTGCTTGTGTGTGCAAGTGTATTTATTGATTAAGCCCAGATCATGTTTGTAAAAAAAGAAAAAATCTTGTTAAAAATAAACTGAAATTAACAACAGAAAATGAACAGCAAAACAATTAACTAAATCCCACCCAAACTGGGTTTGCAAACACTATGCTGGTTGGTGGCTAAATCGATGAAAATACACGAAAACGGTCAAGAGATCTAAATGTTAGTATGACTGGGATCAAGTGACACTAAGCTACTGGAAAGTGGTGCAGCAACAACAAAAAACTAAAGAGGAAGATCGTTGCAAAAAGATAGGTAGATGGGTGAAACACCTAGGGCCACCGATGGGACCCTAAGGCCAATGAACAAACAAGTTGTAATATGAAACTATGGATGGTGACAACCTATCTTTACCAATCTGAAACAAAAGGTTACAAATCTAGAAAATGTGGTTGAAAGTGGTGCAGAAACTCAGACTACTCACTCAGCTAAACTCCTTCTATAAAGGTGGAAGCGTACTAGAATCCCTAGGGGGGTTAAATTCAACTTCAACGAGTAAATCAGAGTAGATCAATGCCTAAGCAGGATGAGATAGAGGTCAAACAATCCAGCAGACAGCTCTTTGCAAAACCCAGAAACAGATCTGATAAAAACTCTAAAACCCAAAAATCGCAGGTACTGACTTGTTTTTTAGGTGGGATCACACTTTTTGGGATGATAAGTGCGCTATGGCCTCTAGATCACACTTTTTGGGCCAAAAAGTGTGATTTCTGCTCCGTGGATCTCAGTCGGCAAATCTCGGAAAAAAAAAATGTCGCTTTTGTCACGGTTGGTTCTTGTGACCTGTGGAAAAGACCAGAAAGCTTGTGGAAATCATAAATTTAACAAATCTAGGGTTAAAAAACTAGGAAACATTAAGAGAATTGAAAAAATAAGAAACCCTAAGACGAAAACTGAAGGTCACCTAGGTTTCTGGATCTGAAGTATAAACCCAGTGGATTCGCCAATTTTGTGATTGGAAACAATCAGAAAATCCCTAGCGGAGTCTCCAATTTTGTTGTAGTGTTTTCTTCTCAAAGATTTACAAAAAGAACTCACTTAATATTGTGGATGACAAGCAATCTCAACAATATAAATGGCTGCTAAACATTGTAGATCTGCAGCAACTGATAGAAACAAAACCTGCCAAAATTTTGATCTATGCCACAATCATAGTTAAACAGCAAAAAGAAAGAGTAATCACTCCAATCATCCAATGGAAACCAGATATACAAAGAATATTTTTATTATAACACTTGTGAAGGGAACAAATAAATGCTACCAATCCCCCTCTATGGGATGGGTTCTTGGCTATCCTTAAACGTTTTCATCTTGTGTAGAGTCTCTCTCCTCTATAATGTGTAAACCCAACAAAAATATGGTGTGTGACAATGAAAATAATCTAAGTTACAACAGTGAGTGCAACAATGAAAATAATCAAAAGTGAATAATGAATGGAAAACCCTTCTATTTATAACAAAATATTGAGTTATCCTCGAATAATGAGCAATAATAAAATAATTGAGAATAAACTTAAAAAGTATTTAAACTTTTTATTTAGAAATAATAAATAAATAAATGATTTATTCATCATCTCAAGAAATTAGTTAAGGAATAATAAATAAATAAGGATTTATTTAATTATTCCTAAGGGATTTAGTCAAATTTAAAAAGGATAATAATTAATTAGTGATTAATTAATTATTCTTAGAGAAAAATAAGATAATTAATGATTTATTTGTTTATTTTTCATGATTGGGTCAAATATGACAAGGAATAATAATTGAACAATGGTTTAATTAATTATTCCTAAAAGAAAATCAAATAAATAGTGATTTATTTAATTATTCTTCATGGGTTTAACTATAAATTACTTAACAAAGGTGTTTTATTAAGTAATTTCTCACAGTGAAAGAGATTTTACTATGGTAAAATTGGCTTTACATGGTGTACTTCGATCCATCTAGTAAATTAGGCTAGATGATCAATTTTTTGGTGATAACAACTAGCAAGTGATAGAGGACAAAGCATCCGAGTAGGTACAATAGACCTAGGCAGTGAAAGAAGGGATAACAGTAGAGAGATAATTTCAGGTTGTAGTAGATGGAGTAGAGTAGAGAAGAAGAGATTGGGGTCTTGCGAGCATAGTTCAGGATGCTCACGGAAGAAGAGAGGATATGGGGTCTTGTATGCAAGAGGTTGAGATGTTCATAGAAAGAGGAAGAGGTGCACAAGGAGAGAGTGAAAAGTAGAGTAGAAGATTAGGGAGCATCCTATAGATCAAGCATTTAGAGGTGGATTGGGATCGCATAGTATCAGTGCAAGAAAGTGTGGATGTCTGACTGCATCTGGCTTGGGACAAGTCAGGATTTGTGTCAAGGGCTTGTTGGAGGTCTAATGTAACAGTTAGAGAGATTAATCATGAAATTTAAATGTAAATGTAAATTAGAATTCAAATGACATGAAATGTAATTCAAATGTTGTGAAATGTCCATTTCTAAGTGGAGGGAAAGACAGTGAGAGATATTTCCAATAAAATATTAAAATATTCCCTCCCATGCATTAGAAAAATATTAAGGTTAGGGGTTTTGTACGGGAGTCGATTTGGAGTTTGGGTTTGTCTTTAGTTCTGCATAGGGTCTTAGAGTGGGTGAGGAGTGTTGGAGATTTTTCAGACTCCTTTCCGCCATGGCAGGGAATGATGCATATTATGTAAGTTTTTATATGTTAATAAGAATCCAGATTTTGCATTCCAGTGTTGTATGTTCTTATTTGCAACAGTTTTATGTGTGTTTGAAGTAGTGTGTAATATGATGTAATGTGATGGTTTAACTTGTTGTTGATGTTGGTTTGTTCTCAATGTATGTTGTTTAAGTTTGAAATTTTATTTATTTTACTTTTTGTTTTCTTTTTGGTGGCCCTCGTAGCCAACAGGACTACCAACAAATTTTTAATACATTCAATTAATGATCATAGGCTCCCAACATCTTTCCTCCTAAATGTTACTGAAAAATGACTGAACATCTGATCAATATGGTCATGAGTGTGTCAAATAAGAAGGAACCCAACCTTTATCTTTTGAAAAAATCCCAACTCAACGAGCATGCTTAGATATCCAAATACATTTTTATTTTTTATTTCACTACTAGTGTTGTCTAATTACATATGCAAAACTTCAGGAAGATTACTAGACCAATGAGCGAGCACATCATGAATTATGGTTATGGAAAAAGTTACACCATTATGAATATTTGGAGTTGTAAACTAAACCATTGGACACATTTTCCCATTAAAGACCATACAACCGGCCAAGTCAAAATAAAAATAAAAAAATTTCCTCTTGTAAACTTTTTGGTGTGCGAACAAAATATGGCAGAAGTGTTTTGTTCTGGTTCATACCATCAATTATCAAACCCAAATATTAATTTGGATTATCATAACACTTCTTTTGATGTTTGTACAACTTTTTATTTTCACTTGATTGTTGATTGTGATGTTGTCGAAGTGCTTTGATAATGGAATTTGCACATAACATAAAAGAACCCTATTAATAAACGCATTTTCATAGTTTATAACTATTCAATTTTAAGAAAAAATGTTGTGAATGGATTGTTGGTTATGTATTATATTATTTGCATGACTACCTCCAGGCATTGTTACATTGTGTGAGGCATAAAGGGGGGCGGTAGGACCTCTCTCCAGTGGGTTTGCAGGGGGGCAGTAGCCTCTCTACTTGGGCTCCAGGGAAAAAAAACAGACCCACCCATGGTTTTGTACATGGTTTTAGGCATGATGTTTTTTCCCATGGTATTTTGTAGATCTGGTCAAGAGAACTATGGTTATGTTATAATCCAAGGTTAAGGGATACGGGTTTATGAATTCTTTGGCATGTATATAATGTATTGTAACATTGAAAGGAATATAATGAAAAATCAATATGGTTTTCTTGATTTTGGTTTCTCGAAGAAAATATTTATGTATATTTTTATGTTCTCGCCATTGTAAATATTTTTTTTTTTTTAAGAATCTGTTTGTAGGTAATTTTTGTACATGGTTAAAACCTACATGCATACCTTTTTCTATTTCTTGATATTTATCCATTTTTATTTAAGAGAAGCACAAGTACTACAAACCCCCATCCTTGACTTCTTAGGAATACATACAGTGTTGAATTCCTTCCTCCATATCCTTGTAAAATATGGATATGTAATAAAATTACCATCTCCTTCAAAACCTTTTGCATGTTATTTCTATAAGTTGTATATTTCCCATCTTGAGAAATTATTTGGAATATGTATTGTGTCTCTATTTAGCATATACTCTCCATGTTTTGAAAATAATTCTTACATCCATGAAATTGCACCATTTGTTAATGGCCCAATCTCTTGTTTATGATGTACTTTTGAAGAAAATGTGGGATCTCTTTCCAATCTTTTTTGGATTCTTAATAGACAAATATTACAAATTGAATGCAACTTTTTGAAATTCTTTCTATAGAACAATAAATTCCTAATATGATAATCATAACCTATCAATGTAGATTGCATGCACCCCACTAAATATGAATTTTGCATGATTTTATTGATTGACAAAATATGTCTTCCTTTTCTCCAATGCATACTTGAAATCTATATTATATAAGCAATCATTTCAACAACATTCACTTGTAATTAGATTAGTGATAGAACTTGTTTCCGTGAGATATTCTTTCCAAGACCTTATATAATTGGAATATCTTGGATTGATATAAAAAGGTCTAGTCCTACTCCTAGATACAATATTTGATAGCAATGTCTCCATCGTTTCATTATATTCTCTACAAACATTTCCATTATCATTAGGAGGAATATTATCCTCACTATGATCATTTTGCACATTGTGAGAAAATTCATCACCAACCTTACTTGGAGAATATTCTTTACCATCCTCGCTTGAAGGAAATCCATAATCATCACTAGTACCTTTGAAATCCTTTCTTGAAGGAGATCCTTCACATCCTCATCTATTCCTTTGAAATACTCACTCAAAGGAAATTCATCACCATCATCTGTGCTTTGGAAATCCTTGCTTTTAGAAAATCCATCATTGTCATCAATGCTTTGAAATCCTCGCTCGAAGGAATACCGTTATCATTATTGGTGCTTTTGAAATCCTCACTTGGAGGAAATCTATCACCATCATCATTTGTTCCATTGAAATCCTCGCTCAAAGGAAATCCTTCACCATCATCATCTATGTTTTTGTAATCCTCGCTTGGAGGAAATTCACCATCATTGTTTGCGCTTTAAAATCCTCATTTGGAGTAAATCATTGTTGTCGCTTCTTTTGAATCCTCACTCAAAGGAAATCCATCATCGTCATTGGTCTTTTTGAAATCCTCGCTTGGAGGAAATCCATCATCTTCATCGATGCTTTTGAAATATTTACTCAAGGGAAATCCTTCACCATCCTTATCTATGCCTTTTAAATCCTCACTTGGAATAAATCAATCATTGTAACAACCCCAACCTAAAGCAAGTTTTTTTTAATAGATTAACATGTAACATATTCTTTCATTAAATTCCTTCTAAATTAACTAATAAGAATAATATATCTCTAAAATAACTTCATGTCTTGATGATTTATATTCATATGTTAATGTATATGTAAATGTGAGATCCTTTTATTAATCTAGGCTCTTAAATTATATTTTTAACCTATAACACCTTAGGATAACCTATGATCTCTTTGAAACACATTCTTGGTAATTAGAGAAAGCAATATTAAATTTTTCACTGACACATATTTGTTTTACCAACATTGGTTAAATTGTTCTTCAGTTTCCCTTCCTATTTCGCATTGACCTTCATGTCAAATATATGGTTCTCTTAAGGGATTACCAAATTTCAAATTAATAAAAAAAAAATACTCAACAACCCTTTGAACTAATACTTTGTAGCTCAAGTTTTGAACGGTTGATATGATAAGGAATTAAATTACCATACCATCGATGGTACCATTTCCAATTTGATTTATTAAATTATGTAATGGAATTTTAAAATGGAATTCATATATACCGAATTGATTTTTGTATATTATATTCTATACTCGATGACTTGGCATTGATTGCCAGGTGTTTCGCCTCCATATTGTTCACGTAAACAATGGTACATGTGTATGTTTCTTGAATCCATGGTTGATATTGCTAGGCTTTGAATCGATGGTATATAATGTTATTAGAATTTTTGAATTACAAAACTGGCTATCAATATAATTGTCTTCACTTCCTCATTGATTACTATTGTTTATTATGTTTGAAAGGATTTGAGATGAGGGTTTTTAACACCACCGTCATGTATAGCTTAATGTCTCCAAGATTGCAGCGAGCCTTCAATTATTCTGCTATGACCTTCTGCCTATACAAGGATTGATCATCTGGACTTAAATCATGGTAAGACTTCATTAAATCCCAAATTACAATTCAAGTATCTGTATTTAAAATATGATATCACTTTCACTTGTCATAAGGGAACACTTCTCTAGCTACAGGGTTGTTTTATATATATAAAGTTTGTAAATTAGTTTTTGGTGTTATAAAACCTTAATATATTTGTGAGGTTTACTGTACCTTCTTCCCCAAAGACATCGAACAGTACCAGGACATGTATATGCTATATTTCTTTCAAAACTATTTACTAGGTAAATGAGTTATGCTCAATTTTTAAATTTTTTGTTTTCTTTTACTTCATTTTTTACAATAGACAAATTTTGACTAATTTTGACTAACAGAGTCTTTTGTAATTCTCACAATCAAAACATCAATTGAGTGTACCCCTGGTTTTTTTTCTCTGCAGTGCGAAGAATGACTACCCTGGCCCATTACCAACTTGTGAGTTGGATTCAAGGTTTTTTTTTTTAATCTCTTGCTTCTAAAAGGTACTCTTCCTCTCAAAGATTTATTATTTATGGGTGAAGGATAAAGGATTGTTGCTGCTGCAATAAATGTTTATTTATATAAGAATCTAACCTTAATGGTTGATGAGAAAAATTTGCAAGATTTTTGGTCATGCACATTTATTTGAGCAAGTATTACTCTATTCATTTTTTTCTTAAAACAAAAGAAAATGTTCCTTTCAGTATTGTTATTCTCAATTTTTAATAATAAACCTTGTATTTAATTATTTTCCCCCTTGTCAGGTACTCTTCCTACGCTCATATTATGGAGAAATTTTTTTATCCCAACTCAACAAAGTCTTCTCGTTTGATATCAACTACAGTCCTTCTTCCTTCAGAGGTCCGGTTTTCTTCCTTAACCCGCTTCCTGACTGCTAATGTTACATGGTTATCATAGAGAGTTTTACCATGGCTATGATCCAGTCTCTTCATAGCTTTTTTCCATAACAATGAGTTCATAGTTGTTCTCGTGTGCTCGTGAAGGAGTTCATCTCTTATGTTTATACATATGTCTATATCTTGTATTTTTGTCATTTGCACAGAGGATTAATCTTTGTAACAAATGTTACCTAAAATTGTGGACTTTGTATAGTAATATTGTAGCAATTCAGTAATATTATAAATTTTTTGTTTACTTTATGTGAAAGTATATTTTACCTTTCATATAGTTTTATTCCCATAAATTGGATTCTAAGTATAAATATGTATTTTGTTTATGCTATTTACACCTATTTTTGCTAGGAGAAAAACGTTTGTGCTTACATTATTTGTTGAGGCGAATTCTTTTGACATATTATTTATTGATAACCAAATAATCTCTATCTGAGTCATTAGCATTTCTTTTTATTGACAAAAGTCATATAATTTTTTTCTCGTAAAACCACATATATATATATATATATACAACCACATTTTGTGCTTAAGAAATCGCAAATTATTGATACTATATATTCTTTTTCTCTAGCATTCTCATCATAACTTGTAAATTTTATTCGAATATATACATATATATCTATTTTTCACTATACTCCATATTTCATTAGAAAAAATAAAAGAATACAATTCACCATCTTTTATAACAAAAATAGATTTACCGATTGAACTATTATTATACTCTACTCTAAACAAGGCATATAGCAAATTGAATGAAAATTTATTCCGGTCTTTTCTTCTTTGTACATTTATATGATGAACATAGGAACAACATAAAAATAATCAATCATGTGCGAACATTTCCTTCAACTTCTAGAATCCTAGTAAACAAAAAAAATAGCATATAATTTCTAATTTCTAATATCATTCTCACACACAAAGTAAAGAATTTAGAAAATCGACTTGTTCAATGATTTTATATAAAATTTATTGTTGTACTTAGATCCTCCCGACCATAATATTGTTAACAACCAGTATACCCCCAAGCTCGCCAAGTCTACAAAATGTTTGTTTTTGTTCCTTATGTGTTTTCACCATTTTTCCTTCTTCCAAGAGAAAAACAAAAACCACACGTAGAAACGTTTTATGCTCATTTTTCTTCCCATCTACCACTCTCCTTAGTGGTTAGCAACTATCTCCACCTCTCCACAGGTAGCAGGTAGTTGTTAGCTCAATAATGAGGTTTTGTCCTCCACTTCCGAAGATAGATCCATGTCTTTTAGGAACACATAAATTGGTCAATTCCATAACTATTTAATTATCTAACAATCCTAGATTAGATGCCTAGGACTTTGTGATGGGTAATAATAATAATTTTGCAGCCTCACTCATACAACCATCTGTACTCTAAAAATAAATTTTCCAAATTTATTTAATCATTTATAAACAACACACGTACAAATCTATAATTTGGTTATTAACAGTAATAATTATTGATAATCAAATTCCATATGTGTCTTTCTAGTTCAAATGTCAAAAGTAAAAATACACACCCATGTACAAGTAAATACATATGCCATCATGTAAGGGGATATCACATCCTTCCCATCTTCAATTTGACACTGTCCCGATGTCATATTTTATCATATTGGAAACATATTCCAAGTTATCATGTGAACAAAGAAGGATATGTTTCTTTAAAAGCATCCTCCAACTCCCAAGTTGCTTTTTCTGGTGTAAAGTGTTTCTAATGGACTTTCAACTGTGCTACATCTATATTCTGAAGCGTAACTACTATGTGATCTAGAATACATAGAGGCTCTACTTGGAATTCTCCCTCTGGTTTCGCCTATAAAACATGTCATTCAATTACATGAGATGGACCATGCACATACTTTTTCAATAATGAAACATGAAATACAATATGAACTTTATTGTTGGTTGGCAAGGCTAGTTGATAAGCTACAGGTCCAACTCTAGCTAGCACCTCAAATGGTCCACAACATATAGGGGATAACTTGGCATGATTGCCAATTCTAATTGTGCTCTTCTTAGGATTAATCTTTAAATGCACATGATCCACCACGTTAAATCCTTTTTTAGTTCTTGAATTGTTTTTAGGTTCTATTTTATTTGCTTGACTATCTCCCCCATTTCTCTCAACATGCTTGGTCCTAATACCAATTTGTCTTCAGGGTGATCCCAACTTAAGGGTACCTTGCATATTCTTCCATACATGACTTTGAAATGGATCATTTTCAAGGAAGTTTTATATCCATTGTAGTAAGCAAACTCTATCAAGTGTAGATAGTCTTCCTAGTTGATATGTTGGTCCTTTACATACATCCTTAACATATCCTCCAACATATGATTGATCCACTATGTTTGACCATAATTTTGAGGGTGGTAGGATGTACTAAAGTTTAAATTTATTCCCATTTTTTCAAACAACCCTTTTGAAAATTTGGAAGTGAATTTTGCATCTCTGTCTGAAATTACAACCTTAGGTATCCCATGAAGTTTAAAGATTTCCCTCATAAAGATTTTTGCAATATTTATGGCTTTAAAAGTGGATTAAACTAATATAAAATGTGTTTCTTTATTTACTTTTTCTACCAAAACCATAATAGAATCATGTTGTTTCCTATTTTTTGGAAATCCCATGACGAAATCCATTCAAATTGTTTCTCATTTCCACTCTGGAATGGGTAAAGGTTGCAACAATCTAGCAAGATGTTGATTAGATGCCTTAATTTGTTAGCACTCAATACATATAGCTACATATTTAGTTGTCTCATTTTTTGTATTTGGCCAATAAGAATCCTTCTTTAACATAGTAATTAGCTTTTTATAACCATGATGGAAAGTTATTGGCTTTTTATGCAGTTTATCTAAGACAAAAATCTTCAAATTTGCATTATTAGGTATATAAATTTTTCCTTTAAACAACAGTAAATTTTGGTTGTTTATTGAAAATCTCTTCTTGCCTCATTCATTTTTCTAGATTTCTACACTTTTTCTCTAATTTTCAAATACTCTAAATCAGAATTTACAATTGTTTTGACTTGCTCTATCCAATTTGTTGACCAGCTTGTTGCAGTTGTAGTACAAATATGATTAATTTTTCTGCTTAAAGCATCACTATTTTGTTTTCTCTTCCTTTGATATGTGAAATCTCAAAATCATATTCACTAATAAATGCTAACCATCTTTCTTCCTAGCATTTAAATTAGGTTGATAAAATAGATATTTCAAGTTAACATTATCTGTCCTTAGCTGAAACTTTCTTCCTATGAGTTAATGTCTCCACATTTTGAATGCATGAATGATAGCTACTAATTTTTTATCATGATTAGCATAATTCTTTTAATGTTCCTAAAATTTCCTAGATTCATAGAAAATAGCATGACCATCTTGCATCAAACCCCCCAGACCTTCCTTACTTGCATCTGTACACACTACAAAATCTTTGTTGGAATAAATCAATTTTAAATTGGAGCTATGGTCAAGAGTTGTTTTAGTTTATTAAAATTGTCTTCACATTTTTTACTCCACTCAAATTTGACTCCTTTCTTCTGTAAATTAATGAATGGGTATGTAGTTTTACCAGCCTAGATCCATCTAACTCATCTATCATGCACCGAGAGGGATTAAATCCCTCGAGATGCAAACATTTCCTCAAATTATTAATCCAAAGTTATAAAAATACATATTAAAAGATTTTGGAGCATGATTTGTGATTCTTTGTGTTGAATTATATTATAGTTTTTTTATCTATATGGTTATTTTCATTTTTTGTGGGCCTACATTAATTTTTTGTATCTCTATTATTATTTTATTGGAGGCATGACATACTTACACATCCCCCTCATACTATGTTGTAGAATGTGGCTCTCAACACGATAAAACCTTCTATAAACCTCCTATAGTAACTTGTGATTCCCATAAAAGATATGACTTCTTCCACACATTTTGGTGTTGGCCATTCCATGATTGCTTTTATATTTTTGGATCAATAGAAATTCCCTCTTCTGATATTACATGTCCTAGATAATGAATTTTTTTCTAGTAGAATGAACACTTTTTGAATTTAGCATACAATTCATTATCTCTAAGAGTTTGAAGGACCATCTGTAAATGTTGGTCATGATATTATTTAATATTTAATATACTAGAATATCATCTGTAAATAAATCACAAATTTATCTAGAAATGGTCTAAGGACATTGTTCATGAGATGCATGAATGTACTCGGTGCATTGGTAAGCCCAAATGGGAGTACTCTGAATTCATAGTGTCCATAACGTGTACGAAATGTTGTTTAATGTATGTCCTCATCCTTAATTTTGATTAGATGATATCTCGATCTTAGATCAATTTTAGAGAAAATAGAAGCCCATCTAACTAGATCAAATAGATCATATATTCTTGGCGGGGGATATTTATTTTTTACAGTCATCTTGTTCAGTTGTTTGTAATATATGCATAGCCTTCAGGCACCATATTTCATTTTTACAAACAACATTGATGCTCCCCAAGGAGACACACTTGGCCTTATATACATTTTTTCTAAAAGTTCTCGCAATTGAATTTTCAACTCTGGTAACTTAGGAATACTCATTTTGTATGGGGTTTTCAACATGGAACAGCACCAGGTATAAGATCAATGGTAAAATATGTATCCGTCCTTGGAGGAAGCCTTGGTATTTTGTCTGGAAATACATCTTTATAGTGCTCTAATATATGATATTCTTCTAATGATGGTTGTTGTTTATTTTCAGACATAGCTTTTACTTGAATAGTGAATAGTTGGCTGCCTTTTCTAGCATACTTTTTCATTTGTATTGCAGAAATTTGCCTAACAGAGTTTTTTGTTGGAATACCTTGAACCATGCAAGCTTCCCATTTTTCATTAACATAGGTAAAGGACTTTTCCAGACAATTTAATTACTTTATGTGTTTCTAACCGGTCCATTCCTATAAGGACATCATCAGATACCAAGGGTGGAATGTTCAAGTTAAGAGTAGTACACATTCCATTCAGGTTTATTGTACAATTTTTGCTTATTTCAGTGATTTTTTTCTTGGCCCCTGTGACCAACTGCACTAACCAAGGTTTATATTGTTTTTATTTTTCCAGCTTATACTTTTCAACTACAGTGGGGGAAATGTAACTCAGTGTAGATCATGTATCTATAAGTACAGAGACTTCTTTGTCTATAATCTTACCTTGAACTTCCACCATAGTAGACTGATGGTCTGCCTCTCTGTCGTCCAATGCTAAACTAATTTTGTGTATGTTATAAGCAACATCATTTACAGTAGATGCTTCCTAGATATGATTCTATGTTGTCTTCTTATTTAATGGATTATGTGGACAAACTCTCCATGGGTGATTTTCATTTATACCCTAACATTTTATTGGTGGTTCCATTGATTCACTGAAAAATTTACTTCTTGTTCCTCATCCTCATTTCTTGCCCGGTTTATTTTGTTGATTAGCATTTTTGTTATAATTTTATGTGTGCATACTCCTAGATGGAATAGTTTTCTTCAACCCTTTTTGTTGAGAAATGAAACTAGTTTCGGTCTTCATAATTGTTGTACTCATTTCAATATGTATCCTATGTAACAAAAAAGAAAAAAAAATAAAATTATCATTATTAAAGCATGGGTTTCATGCTCATTATTGATGGTATTCTAGGTAAAAGCATGTTCTTCATGCTTTTAGGGTTTGTTAGGTCTTAGGATTTATTGTCTTGATTCAAAACAGTCAACATCATGTTTATACGAGCATTCCAGGAAATTTATAATTGTAAAAAGAATTATTTTTTAGTCTAGAAAGTCCTAGAATTTACAAGAGTACAAGTCAGCACTGGGATCATCAAGTTGGCCTAAAGGAGGGAATTTAACCCCTTGATAAGGCTATATAAAGGAGAAGTTCAACTTAATTTGGGACGCGCACACTCACAAGTTCGATCTACAAGAAAAAGTTTGATTTATAGCAAGGTAGTTGTAAAAAGGATATTGCAAGTCAAGGAAAAGGAAGAAGGACGAAATTTCTTGGTTTTGGGGGTCTCATTAGAGAAATTTTGAGGTTAAAAATGGGCCTCGAAACAAAAATATATAACCCAAATAAAATTTATAAGAACTAATAGGATTCAAGATGATGATACCAATCATGGGGGATGATTCACCATTTTTGGAGTAAAAAAGGTAAAAAGATAAAAAAAGATAAAATAAAAAACTACTTGTTCAACTTGTATTTTACACTTATCTCTGCAAAGTTTTACTCAAATTTCAAGTGGGTCCAATCGTTGAATGCGGAATTTAATTCATCATCCAAGGAGTACCCATGTTGCATACTTTTAATGAACCCTGCTACATGAAAAATGAGAAATACATGAAATAACATGATTGCAATCATGTTTTTCATGTATTTCTCATTTTTGGTGTAGCAGGGTCCATCGAAAGTATGAAACATAGGTTCTCCTTAGATGAGGAATTAAATTATGAATCCAATGAGTTCTCCCACCCAAAGTTTGAGTACAAATGTGGGAGACAAGTTGAAAGACTAATTTTTCTTTTTCCTTCCAAAATTAGATGAGGTAATCCAATCTTATTTTATTCTTTCCACTATTATTCTATAATGTTCCTTAGGAGGCCCATTTTATACCTCAAAATATCTCTAATTATCTTTCTCACATGTGTGAAATTCTAGGGTTTATGGGTTGCAGAAAGAGGTTGAAGTTACATGACCGAGTTGCAGTAGGACGAAGGGTAGCATCTTGGAGCTTGGAGGAAGGAAACCTTGTCTAGGGCTCGTTGGCCTTAAGAAGATTTGTCTTGCTCTTGGAAATTCCCAGAAGGAGGTTGATCTAGGGTTTCTTCAGAAGTTTCAAGGCCAAAATTACAAGATCGAAATTGAAGGTCGAGTAGCAGTGTTGTCAATGGCATGTCAAAGTTGTTGGTTGTAGCAATTTGGTGCAAATTCAAAGGACTTGAAGAAAGGGCAAATTGGTACTAAGAGAAGGACTTGGTCTATGGATTGGGTCTTTATATCTCATTTTAAGAAGATTCTAAGAAGAGAAGAGAAGAAATATATGTCCAAAGTGAAATGTTTTGGATGCAATGAATTTGGATACTTTAAGAGGGATTGTCCAAATAACCAAAACAATAAAAGCAAGGAGAGGAGTGAAGCTCTTGTAGCCGAAGTTGTGTGAGAAATTGAGAAGAAGGCGAAGAAGGAAGAAGTGAAGGATATTTACTATTAAAGAAGGTTCACTGACTGTCAGTTTCTCTAAGAATATTAATATTTATTTTAGGATAGAATGTTTTGCATAACATCATAGGGAGAAGCATATGATAGTAGCATGTATAGAATTTTGCATGATTAAATTTATTTATAGAGATAAATTGTCTAGATAGATGGATAGATAGACCATTTTTAATACTGATGATTCAAATATTTTCTAACATTATGTTAGAGGTTGTCATCCTACTTAGTTTAATATCATGATTCAGTAAATAACATTATTTTTGGAAGGTCTTTGGGAAAAGCATCATGATAAGGTTATTAGACATTCCATGTATTGTGGAATCAATATTGGTAAATGGGTGAAATAATGCAATGGGTAAGGATGCAGGCTCTTTGTGACATATATATAAATAGCTAGAGGATCAGATGAAAGCATAGGAATGCATGCTAGATATAAAACTTTGGATAAGATTCATATGTACAAGAATCTTATGGAAGAAAAGTTGGTCATAAAATATGTTGCTTGAAAATAATAGGATTTGACTTATTTTAAGATGAATAAAAGATTAGGACTTTCTTTAGAATATGTAAATAATGATTAACATCCAGTATAATCTCAGGAAGAAATTTTTTTGACTTGGTAATCAAGTTTGATCCTTGGACACTCTGATGCATGAAGGAAGTTTCAAGTGAAGATGGTTGATGAGGATGTTGATGGAGCAAGAAGGTCATCATGATGAGGTAAGTCTAATTTTCATTATTATTGGCTATATTATTAACATATCATTTGGCTACATTGAAGATGTTGCAGGAATATATAATATGGAAGTTGAGGAAAGTTCAATTGTATGGATGAAGGATATTGAGGGAAGCTCAATATCTGGTACCTGGAAACTGTCAATTCAAGATATGGACATCTTATATTAAAAGGTAACAGTGCGAGAGGATAACGTGAAGGTCAAAGGAAGTTCACTTTAAAGGAGAAGCTATAATCATCTTGTAGTTTGGGGCTCAATATAATGCCTTCGTATCAAAGAAGAAGTGATGAGAAAGAAGATTGGCTTAGAACCTGTCACAAGATTGAAAAGAGAAGTTGGCTCCATGATACCTTGTAATAAATAAAGCTTGATAATGCAAAAAAAAAGAGGGAGTCTGGAAAATATGAGGAACTGGTAGTTGATACTCTTATGAAGACAAGTTTTAAGTCTTGTGATGGTGATTTTCCAAATAGAAAGGAAGACTAGATCTCCCCTGATTTTGAGAGGGAAAAAAGGAGTTTCCTATATGAGCAATGTTATATTCTCAAGATTAAAGGAGAATAAGGATGTCCTCTCAATTTCAAAGGGAGTGATATTAGACATCATATGTGCATTCTCCTCTTTAGGTGATGAAGAGAGAATGATGTAGGATTGGATGAGAATATGTGGTTTCCTTGAGGATATAACATTCAAGAAAGGAAAGCTACAAACACTCTTTTAGGATAGGATAGGTATCCAAGAGAAGTGTGGTCATAGAGGACCGATATTCATTGAGGACTCGAGTATGGATATCCAATATAAGAATAGTCCTAAAAGGACATACCTTGTAGACATCTAGATGGGGTATGTATCTTGTATAGGTAGTGTAGTATCACATGTAAATCCTCCCAGAATAATGCTCCTGATTAAAGTAGAGCTTGTCCAATTAGGCCATAGGGACAGTGTTGGTCATGATGATGATGCTTAGAGTTTGGCTTATCAATCCAACTCTTCTTGAAAACTCTTCAGTTTAAGATATGATGTTGTACTCGTTGTATGAATATGAATACCTCCCTAGTTAAGACACAGTGTTGAGAATGTAAATAGTTTCGATCTTCATAATTGTTGTACTCATTTAAATATGTATCATATGTAACAAAAAATAAAAGAAGAAAGAAAATTATTATTATTAAATCATGGGTTTCATGCTCATTATTGATGATCTTCATATAAACACAAGTTCTTCATGCTTCTAGGGTTTGTTAGGTCTTGGAATTTATTGTCTTGAGTCAAAGGAGTCAATATCATGTTTATAAGACCATTCTGAGAAATTTTTAATTGTAAAAAGAATTATTTTTTAGTCTAGAAAATCTTGGAATCTCCAAGAGCACAATTCAGCCTTGGGATCATTAATTCAGCCTAAATGAGGGAATTAGACCCCTTGAGAAAGCTATATAAAGGAGCAGTTCGACTTCATTTGGGACACACACACTCACAAGTTCGATCTACAAGAAAGAGTTCGATCTATAGCTAGGTAGATGCAAGAAGGAGAGAAAAGGTCAAGGAAAAGGAAGAAGGACGAAATTTATTGGTTTTTGAGCTCTATCTCTCTTACACATGTAAAATTCTAGGATTTATGGGCTGCAAAATGAGGCTGAAGTTGCAAGATCGAGTTGTAGTAGGAAGAAGGGAAACATCTTGGAGCTTGGAAGAAGAAAAATTTCTCTAGGACTCTCTGACCTTAATAAGAGTTTTCTTGTTCTTGGAAGGTCCTAGGAGGAGGTTGATCTAGGGTCTCTTAAGAAGTTGCAAGGCTAAAATTGTAGGTCGAGTAGCAGTGTTGTAGCTAGCAGATCAAAGTTCCTAAGTGTAGCAGTTTGGTGCAGGTTCAAGGAAGGAATTGAAGAAGGGTCGGCTTGGTACTAGGAGAAGGACTTGGTTCAAGGATTGGGTCTTTGTATCTCATTTGAAGAAAATTCTAAGAAGAGAGTAGTTTATGGGTTTTCCCCTTGGAGGGATTTTACCCTAGATGAGAGCCTATATTTATATCCTCTTTTGTTACTGTTATTGTTCTTGATATTGTTTGATGAAAGGTATAACTAAAGAAGTTAAAGAATATTAATAAAGATTCACAAGAACTATCAAGGTTTAGGAAAATAAGATATAATAGTTGTCGCTTTACATTTTCAAACAATTTTTTTCTTAATATTGAACATGTCATGTTTCTTTGTTATCCAACCCTTATAGATTTTTCCTTTATATTTACTTTGATTAAAACAAATATTTTCCTTTCTAATGGTCTCATCCATAGTATTTGGGTTTTCGAATTCAGTTCTTTCATTGTAAGCAAATGGAAGACAATTGACAAATCTATGTGTTTTATCTTTCTCCTCCTTTAAATATGGGACATATCTCAGTAGACTCATAAGCTTATTTACAAATTCATCCATAGTTGACCAACCAAGTCTAAGTTCATGGAATTCTTAGGCTTTTTCACCAAAATACCTTTTTGTCAGGTACTTTCTTTTGAATTCCTTTTTAAATAACTTCCAAGTTAATTCTTTGCTTCTGATTTTCTTAACAGATTTATTTTCCTCCCACCATATATTTGCCTTCCCAGATAGATTATAAGCATCCAACCTATCCTTCAAATTACTAGGATATTATAGACTTTGAAATATTTGGACATGTTGGACACCTAATCCTCTAAAGGTTGGTGTGAAAGTTGAACAACCAAAAGGAGTCCAAGGGACCACTTGGAATATGAAACCAAGGATCACTCCTATGTATTATAAATATGTATCATTGTGAATAAGAAATACAATCTCATGTTTATCTTTCCTATTTTGTCTCTACCATGTGTGTGTTTAACATGGTATCAAAGCAGGCGTACTCCTACCCTACTTCAATTTGAACCACTAGTTTTGTGTCATTTCTCTGTGTGTCACTTCTGCCCTCTGCTCATCAGAATTGATACCATACCCTCTCTGCTACTCAGAATTGTTATCACCAACCATTTCTCTTTTAGATTCTACCCTGAAGAGTGATCTATCTGACTATTTGCATGTTGCCCTGACAAAAATGCCTTTATTGATTCTCTGAATGCTCAATGCTCATTGTGGTAGCTCTGCGCTCAAATAAGGCCTAGATCAACAGCATTAGAGGAATCACTTTCATCCTGGGAAATTTTCATGGTTGACCTGGTTGCTATTGCTCGAGATTGTTTGTTAAAGTGACCTCCACTAGAAAGATAAGATGTCACCATAGAAGCTTCATGTAATGTAGTTGGGAAAAGGCACTGCTAAAATTGGTACTGCCTCAGCCGAGGACCGCCTTATGGTATAAATTCTCCTCCATACTACTTCGATACAATGCTACGGTGGTATATAACCTTGTCTCCATGCTATGATGGTATATAACGTTGTCCAGTATGATGTGTGGCCTTCCACGAGTTTTATGGTCTAATCAAACTCAACATTTAGTTTTCTACATTTAGTTGTTCAATTCTGTGCATAATGGTGATTAGAGATTCCTTTAGCCATTCCATTTTTTTGAGCGCACTCTGCACATGTCAATGTTGTCAAATCTGCAACTAGTTCTGACCTTCCTCCTCTTCCTGTGTCGCTATTACTTGCTATTTTTGCCTTGGTTTTACCATTTCTTCACACATTTTAGTGTATTTGCTCCCCAGGAAACCGTTTCTTATTTTGTGGTGTTAGATGTGTTTCTTCTGAAATTCAAGGCCACTAAATTCTCCAATTCTCGACCTACCACTCTATGCAAAGAGTTAAAACATGTGTGGAGTGTGAGTTATATTGGTGTGTACGTTGATGTGTTGGCATTTTTTTCCTACATCCCTGCGTGTTGAAATAGTGATGGTCATGGTATGTTGCATTTTGTACATAAGGCTACGTAATGAACAACAGAACGCCCACAGAGAAGGGAATACAAAAAAAAAGGTTTGTGCTGATTTGGTGAATTCATATACATTGAGTTTTGTATGAAGTCTTGAAAGCAGTGAATGTCGAATGTCGAATGGAGTGTCAGTTAGTGAGTTAAGTATTGAATGTTAAATGCTACCTATGATGAAAGTCATTCCTAAGGATTATTCTCTGCAATAGTGAAGGTCTCCATTCAAGCTTATGCATGAAAAGTATTGAACACCGAATTTTCAAACCTTGACACAATTTTATATAACAGAGTTTTCAGTGTTTGCCGGCTGAGATTTAAGCTAGAAGTCTGTGGAGTTCTATGGAACAGCTGAATGCGAGATTCAGTGAAGTTTCTGAGGGGTTTACGAGATGTTTGAACTTCTATACTTCTGCCACAGTTCAGTGAAACAGGGCCTGAGAACCTAGGTGACAGCCAGCGCAAATTTTGGCTGTAGCAGCACATTTCGTAAGGCATTCTAGTAAGAAATTGAAGCACGAATTTAAAGGAGAATTTATATTGTAGTCTGGCACATAAATTGAGGCATTCTCAGAGGGATTGTGCACATAAAACAAGGCTGAGTGAGGGAACAATTTCTAGTTTAAACTCTGCTCTTCTGGCACAGAATTTATAGCACTATTGGGTGGTTTTCATACACAGAAAACAAGTCAATATCAGTCAGTGTATATGAGTGTGTGGAGGCTCAGAATTCAATGCATTTATCATTTTGAACTGTGAGGGCATCTCAATTACAAGCGCAGTGATCTATGTTATTTATTTGTCATGGATTAAGTTTCATGTATATAATCACTCACCTTCTAGCATATCATGTCGAGGATATCAAACTAAAATGCGATTCAGAGGGGAACCTGTGCAGGTGAGAAGCTAGTATATGTGGGAAAGCTCATTGGACCTTCTGCCGATCAAAAATTCACCAATTTGTATGTCAAGAATCTGGAAAATGATTGCATCTGTGAATCTGGAAAGAAAAGATGTTTTGCAAGTAGGCTCTACAACTCAAAAAAAAATCATTTGCAAAGAAAGTAGAAGATTGACTCTTCTTTTGCATAGTGTGGGTAGTTTGAGAAGTAAGTGCATTGAAGCAGCGAGTCATTTTCTGCATCTGCTACAGTGACTTGGTGATATTGGTATCCTACTACTCATCTAATAGTTGCAGCTATTTATCATTTTATAGGCCAATTTGTAGCTGAAGATAACATCACTTCTCTGATTATATTGGTTTGAAATGGATCGAATAGATGATGTATTGAAACTACTGAATAATTTAATACATTCCACTGTTGATGAGATGGTTAAGATCAACAAAACCTCTCTTTCCAATATTAAAATTTGTCTCCAAAATGCACATGAGAATATTGAGTTTTTGCAGCTTGAATCTCAACTACAGCAAGAAAAATTACAGCAGTGCAATCATCATTCTGAACCTATTTCTGTTCAGAATATTGAAACAAACTCCCATAAGCAGCAAGACAATAATGTTACAGTTGATTCAGATCCAGTGCCCAATAAAGCAGCAGAGTTACATGCAGATGCAAAAGTTCAGTTTGCACTTCCCAAGCCCATCATCAGACCTTGGGAAGAGCTTGTCCACAACAAGCACAGAACTAGTCTTGGATATGACAAGGACGTGTCCTTTCATATTCCAGATTACTCAAAGCCCATTCAATTTCAAAGTGCTAGATTTCTTCATGACAATTCACCTTCAGTTGTTCAGAATCTACTCTTCTTCCACAGCAACAACAATAGATTGTGAAATGCCAACACTGTGACTAAGTTGGCCATATGAAATAGCATTGTTTTGATCTTCATCCATGTAAGCACCGTTATAAAACCAGTCATTCTTCAAGCAGATGCTTCATAAACAAACCTCCTGCAAGAACAAAGATTCATCTTGGATGGATCGCTTCTTGGCAATGGGCATCAACAGCCAAGAAGATATTTCAGTCATATGTCTGAACTTGTTTTAGAGTATTGAACAGTCTTGCAGTTGATTTTTCTCCATCATCTCACCTTGTATCTGATAGGGGGGGAATGATGGTCATCTACAAGCTTCAAAGTCACATCAAGCGAGCTTGAGCCACAACCTGCCATACCATATTCAGAGTTGTAGCCAGAGACAAAGATGCCACTAAACATGCCTTCGGTTGGTGATACCTCTTCAAAAAATTGGGGACACTTACTCTAGCAGAAGACTTCAGCTTCTTGCCAGTTTCGGAATAGTTCCAGGAATTGCATTAAGCATTCCAGAGTTATTTGTCATCCTTAAACCATCACAGGTTGAGACCTCCCTTTTCAGATTGAGGTTCTCCCTTTTATGCGGGGTGAGACCTCCCTTTCATGGTTGAAGGTTTCCCTCTTTAAAACATCAGGAGCACTTCCTCTAACAGAAGACCTGAGCTTCATGCCAGACTTGGAAGAGTTCCAGGAACTGTACTAAGCGTTCTAGTGTTGGTGGTCATCCTTAAACCACCCCCCTTATACCAACATTTTAGAGAGCACATTCAACCTAGCACTGACATGCATGCTTTTGCAAGTTTTGTATTACAGCCCTCTTCTTGGACTCATACATAACCCTTCGGATTAAGGGGGGGAATGTTGGACACATAATCCTTTAAGGGTTGGTGTGAAAGCTAAACAGCCAAAAGGAGTCCAAGGGACCACTTGGAATATGAAACCAGGGGTCACTCCTATGTATTATAATATGTATCATTGTGAATAAGAAATACAATCTCATGTTTATCTTTCCTATTTTGTCTCTGCCATGTGTGTGTTTAACAGGACATATTCAAAATCCATGCTTCCGCCCCTTCTTCATATTCTTCATCAAAATTAGGGGATCTGATTTTATTAAATTCCCCTTGTAATTGTAGTTCATTTTTGTTTTCTTTTTTGGTGATTGAAATGCTAATATCAAAGTCTGATTTTTCTTCTTCAAATTTAGTTGTGTTAATTTCACTAGAAGTTCCATACTTTGTTTGATCAGATGACTCATTTTTACCCCTTTTTATTTTTCTTTATGTCCGTGTTTGTTTCCAATTTCTTAAGTATGTAATGATACACATTTTCCTACTCTTCTTTAGCTTAAGTCAAAATTTCTTGATTACCTTTGGTGTTATCTAAATTTGATTTCAGACTACGGACCATCTGTAAAATTTCTAGTTCAAGCTCATTCAATTATTATTTCAGTATTTTTCTCTTCATCGTCCTTTGATGATCTCATAGATGTCTTTTCCATTACCTTCCTCTGCCATATTATGGATATTTGACTAGTTTACTTCATTATATGAAACAAAATTTATTTGTTTAAGTTAGGACGCATAATGGCCCAATACAGTAAATTATCTGATACCATTTGTAACAACCCCAACCTAAACATTTTTTTAAATAGATTAACATGTAACTCATTATTTCATTAAATGCCTTCGAAATTAACTAATAAGACATCATTATTATTTATAGAACTATAACTATACCCATAGGTTATTCTTAGATGATATTTGGTGTGTTTTTTGAGAGATCGGTTGCGAAAGGAAAGATGGTTAGGGTATTGTGCTGCATATAGTCTTTGGTAAACGTCGTTGAAGGTCGTGAAGGCTACTACCATCCAAATCTGAGCATGCAGTGTCTACATGGGTGAATCGATCTAACTGACGAATTTCTTGAAGATTCCACTTGCCGACAAGGCGATTATAGGTGTAGCTGCAGAGCTCCAATGGATTAATGATGTTCACAGCGAACGTTGTTCGCATATTTCCTACAAAGTGGAGACTTGATTGACCTATGGCAAAAGAATATCTAAGTTGGAGGGCGTAAAGGGGCTCATCTGCATGCCATTTCCAGCTTGTTTTCTTTCAGATATGGAGGTGGATGGGTATAAATCACTATGGTGGTTGCTGAGGCCACTTCTGCTAGTCTACTAATTAAAAAAATTCCCGCTCTCTTAAGCATCAACTCATTTTTGGAGTGGAGCGCTCTAGCGTGGCATGTATTTCTTCTGGGCATAGATTTGGCCGAAGTTAGACTTATTAATCCCCCAACACTATGTAGATTTGACTCCGTTCTTTAGGGAACTAGAAGAAAACCTTGTCAATTTCAGTCAAGTATTTGTCTGTTCGTGGATTTATGAATTTTTCTTTATAGATTTGGGCAATGTGAGAGCTTGGATGTATGCAGATATTTGGAAGACTGCCTCTTCATTTGTCACAGTAATAGGTATGGATGGAGGTGTGAGGATTTTTCATGTTAGGACGCCATGGAATCTACAACGCGTTGTACATGCCAAGTTGGATCAACCAGATCTTTGGAAAAATCATGTCGAGAAGGATGTGATCTGCACAGCTGGGGACTTACCCACTTTAGATATGATCAATAATAAACCAGATCTGGAAGATTCTTTAAAGACAACTAAAGAATGATTTTCAAATTCTTATTAAGAACCCAATTGGGAAATATTTTATTTTTTGGATCCAGGAAAGGGATCTCATGGAAAATTTGAAGTACTCCATCCAAATGCATATGAGTATCCCAACAAATCTATAGATTCTGAATATGAAGGAAATTTGCTTCAAAATCAGTCCAAACTAGGATATTATGGAGTAGGAAAAGACTCCAGAATAATTTTGGGTACGATAATAAGGGGTGGATCAACCAATCAAAACACGCAAAAAACTAATGAATCTACATCTTTCAAAGATGCTCTAAAGGGGAAATTAGAGGTCTCAGTTAAAGATGATAAGATCCTTAATATCCTTAATGTTCCAAGCCTATGTATTGTGGAACAACTAAATGAAACACTGGCAAAGGATAGTAGATTTCGCTGAAGTAAATGATCCACATACAATTTTTCAGTCTCACGCTGTCATCTGCGGATTCAATGGATTTTAGTCAAAATCAACTGACCTTTTTCAGTGTATATTTTATATGTGGACAATCAATTGTGACATTCATTTATCTTCCAAGGGCTTCTTCAATGTAAAATTTGAACCACTGAAGGAAAGAGAATTTCCCTTAAGAAAGGGTCCATGGTTCTCGGGCAATGCAAGTCTTTTTGTCATCCCATGGTTCCTGCAATTTGATGCCAACTCAATGGTGGTTTCCAAAATGCCAATTTGATTATTCCCCTTCATTTATGGCATCAAAAATTACTATAAGGAATTGGAAATACACTGGGGATATTCATCAAGATGGATACGCAACGAACTGAAGAAGCAATCTACACTTTTTCTAGATTTTGTGTGGAAGTAGACCTTTGTAAAGGACTACCTAGTCGTATTCTTCTGATGAATAACAATCAGTGTTGGACCCAGTTTTTAGATTTTGAAAACCTAGCATTCAGATGCCACTTTTTTCTTCAAACTGGACATTTACAAAACTCATGTCTTATGGCCAAGAAAGATTCACGGAAGAAAAAGAAACCAGCTAAAAATCCTATAGGATGGCAATTTCCAGAGCAGCAACCCGACGAAGAAGAGGATGAAGAGGAAATGGGCAACCACATAATTGAGGAAAACTATAACCCACAAGATACGTCATCAAACAGTGGAGAAAATGATGAAAGAATCATGGTAACAAGCTTGCCAAATCAAAATGCATCGGGAATTCCAGTCCAAGAACTATAGAAGGAGAAGGAGACAGGAGGATCCAAATGCCCAAATTCATTTGAAATCTCAGACTTAGAAAAGGAAAATCCAGGGATGGAAACAGAAAACCAACTAGTCATTGTAACTGTCACACTTGATCAAGGAGGATGGCGAAAAGTGGAAAAGAAGAAAGGCAAAAAAGTGAATCTATGTATTTGCACTTAGATCCAAATTAATTTTTTGTCTTTTTGTCTTTCGTTTTTTATGGGACCCAGTTTTTACTGGTCTTACTGAAATCTCGGGAGCTTCTACAACATGTAATTTTATTTTTTTAAATAAAATTACGGTTTTTCCTTGGAAAAAAAAATTATTCCTAAATTCTTATAAATTTTAGATGATGAGTCTCGGAACAAATCTGCAATAACTTCATTTCTTGATGATTTATATCCATATGTTAATGGATATGTAAATGTGAGATCCTTTGATTAATCCTAGGTTCTTAAATTATATTTCGTTGACCCATAACTCCTTAGAATAACCTATGCTCTCATTCAAATACATTATTTGTAATTAGTGACAGCAATATCAAAGTTTTCACCTACACATATTTGTTTTACCAGCGTTGGTTAACTAGTTCTTCATATTTCCCTTCCTATTTCGTTTTGACCTTCATGTCAAGTCTATGGTTCTTTGAAGGGTTTACAGACTATCAAATTAATAATAATAAAATATTAAATACTCAACGACCCTTTGACCTAATACCTCGTAACTCGAGTTCTGAATTGTGGATATAGTAAGGAATTAAATTACCATACCATCGATGGTACCATTTCCAATTTGATTTATTAAATTTTGTACTGGAATTTGTATACATCGAATTGATTTTTGTATATCGATACCTTTCCAGAATAATATTTTGTCACACCTCGATGTGGATAGATTTTGTCCATGTGCAACACCAAGTGTTTCGTCTCCATATTGTTCACGTGAAGAACGGCTACCGTGACACATGACCATCTTGTAAGTTGGATACAAAGTTTTTTTTTTCTTTCTTCTTTTAAAAGGTATTCTTTCTCTCAAAGATTTGTTATTTATGCGTAAGGGTAAAGGATTGTTGTTGTCACATTAAATGTTTTATTTTTATAAGAATCTAAGATTAATGATTGACTAGCCAAATTTGCAAGATTTTTGGTCATGTAGACTTATTTAAGTATTACTCTTTTTATTTTCTCTTAAAGGAAAATAAAATGTTACTTTTTGTATTATAAGTTATTATTATTCTCAATTTTTACTAAACCTTGTACTCACTTATTTTCCTTCTTGTTAAGTACTCTTCCTACGCTCGTATTATGGAGAAATTTTGTTATCCCAACTTAACAAAATCTTTTTGTTTTGTTTCGATATTAACTACAGTCCTTTTACCTTTACAAGTCTAGTTTTCTTCCTTAACCTACTTCCCGACTACTAATGTTACATGGTTTTCATAAATAATTTTACCATGGCTATGATCAAGTCTCTTTCTAGATTTTTGCCATAACTATGAGTTCAAAGTTGTCCTCATGTGCTCGTGAAGGATTTCCTCACTTATGTTTATACAGGCCTATATCTTGTATTTTTGTCATTTATGCAGAGGATTAATCTCTCTAACAAATGTTACTTTAAAAAGTGGACTCTTGTACAGTAATATTGTAGCAATTCATTAATATTATAAATCTTCCATTTAGTTTATGTGAAACTATATTTTATCTTTCATATGGTTTTATTGCCATAAATTGGATTCTAAGTATAAATATGTATTTTGTTTGCGCTATTTACACCTATTTCTACTAGAAGCAAAAATGCTTGTGGTTACTTCGTTTGTTGAGGTGAATTCTTTCGAGATATTATTTATTGATAACCAAATAATCTCTATCCGAGTCATTAGCATTTCTTTTTATTGGCAAAAGTCATATGAATTTTTTTCATATCTATCTATCTATCTATCTATCTATATATATATATATATATATTCAACCACATTTTTTGCTTAAGAAATTACATATACAACAAATTATTAATACCAGATATTCTTTTGCTCTAACATTCTCATAATAACTTGTAAATTTTATTTGAATATATACACATACACCTATTTTTCACTATACTCCATATTTCATCAAAAAAAAAACTAAAAGAATATTATTTACCATATTTTTTAACAAAAGCAGATTTAACAATTGAACTGTTGTTCTATTCTACTCTAAACAAGGCATATAACAAATTGAATAAAAATTTATTACAGTCTTTTATTCTTTGCACATGTATATGATGAACATAGGAACAATGCAAAAAAATCAATCATGTGCGGACATTTCCTTCAACTTCCAAAATCCTAGTAAACAAAAAAAATCATATAATTTCTAATTTCTAGTATCATTTTCACACACAAAGTAAAGATTTTAAAACACCAACTTGTTCAATGCTTTTCTAGAAAATTTATTGTTGGAGTACTTGGCTCCTACTGATCATAATAATATTAGCAACTAGTATTCCCTTGAGCTCGTCAAGTTTGCAAAATGTTTGTTTTTGTTCCATGTACTTTTTCAACTATTTTCCTTCCTCCAAGCAAAAATCAAAAGCCACACATAGAAAAATCTTTATGCTCCTTTTTCTTCCCATATACCACTCTCCTTAGCCGTTAGCAACTGCCTCCACCTCTCCATAGGTGGAAAGTAGTTGTTAGCTCAATAATGAGCTTTTTACCTCCACTCCCTAAGAAAGTTCCTTGTCTTTTAGGAAGACATTAATTGGCCAATTCCATAACTCTTTAATAATCCAACCATCCCTGATTAGATGCCTAGGTCTTTGTGATGGGTAATCATAAAAATTTTGTAGTCTTGCTCATACAACCATTTGTACTCCAAAAATAAATTTTCCGGATTTATTTATTTATTTATAAACAACACACATACAAATTTATAATTTGGTTATTATCAGTAATAATTACTAATAATTCCCTGATGGGGGTGATGAACGTTGGCTCCAGATGGCAGCGTGGTGGCACACAGATCTCGATGGGCCTCCACGCACCCCACGTGATAATTTATGAAGCGCCACGGCACGTCGTACCCACCAACAAATCGGATCTTGGCACAATAGTTTATATGAAGGAAAGGAGACCCCGGAAGGTTATTCGACAGATTTGGGCGATGAGGAAGAAGTGTTTCACGCATAGTTTGTCTGGTCTTAATGTTGCCTGGCTAGAGTTTTGGCTAAGGGCAGACGGGCATGGTCTTTACATTTCTTATAGCGTGGAGGAGGGAGACCACCAGCAGTCGAAAAGGCTATGGGGTTTGGGGGCTCTCTCGGCCCCTCAGCAGCATAAAACTCCAAGGAATCAACCCTTTCTCTGGGTGAATTGGGATAGCTCATGGCACTTATGCTTTCTCTCGATTTGGTCATGGGGAAATCTTAGTGGGGGGACTCTGCTTGCCATCTCGCCTGTAGTGTCTTGTCATCCAGTGAGCTTTGTGCAAGACCGGCTCCAACGGACTCCTCTGCTCTCCTTGTTGCTTCATGTTCTTTTACCATTAATGTTTCCTTCACGAGAGGGTGGATAGCTTTCAGAACAAGGCCTTAGTCTCAAAATTGCAGGGTTGGTAAAGGTCTCGGTAATGCCTTTTGTTTACTCCTTATGCAAGTTCAATACAGTTTGTTTTGGTTCTTTTCTCTGGTTAGGTGGAACAACATCCTCTTAGGCGTGGCTAGTAGTTACGGCGGTGTTCTAATGCCCCTTCAATGGGGACATGCACGTCAAGGAGGGGTGGCTCCATTCATGGTAGGGCAACAGCAAGAAGAGGAGCCAAAATCTGCTACTGAAACTACTGGAACGATCATTCGAGAGAGGGTGCGGCTTTGTCACCAACCCACTCCCCGAGTCAGGTAGAGGCCCCTGCCTCCTTGGAGTCTATTGCTGCTCAATTGACCAACATTCAGCTCAATATTGATACTCTAAGGGAGCATAGGTATGAAGATAGAAATGAATTGGTAGCTTATATCAATGATCTTCAACACATGCAGAATGAGATCCTGGACTCGGTGGAAAGTCTACGTCGTCACCACAGGCGAACAAATGACCACCTCCACTCCCTGGAAGCGAGGGTGGCGCACATAGACTTCCACATGCATGAACGTGCTACTATCTTTGCTTCTCCTCCATCCTTTCCTCCAAATCCACCTCCATAACGTCGATTCCTATGATATGTATTTTTGCGTATTTTGTGCTTTGTAAGTATTGTTCTATAAGCCAGCTAACAATAACCAGTGACACTGGTTGTCATGGTCTTCCTCCAAACTACTTGTTCCTTAAAGCTAGGCTTAAACCAAATTCTAAGCATGTGGAGATGTATTTTGTATTTGTTGATTTTCTGATAATATAATGACTGGTTTTTGACCAACAAAAAAAAATTACTAATAATCAAATTCCATAAGTGTCTTTCTAGTTCAAATGTCAAAAGGAAAAATACACACCTATGTACAAGTAAATACATATGCCATCATGTCAGGGGATATCACAATCATCATCATATGTGCTTTTGAAATCCTCGCTCAGAGGAAACTCCTCATCATCATCTGTGATTTTGAAATCCTCGCTTAGAGGAAATTCATCATCATCATTTATGCTTTTGAAATCGTAGCTTGAAGGAAATTCATCATCCCCATGAGCGCCTTTGAAATCTTCACTTGGAGAAAATGCATTATCCTCGTCGCATATGCCTCTAAAATACTCGTTTGGAGGAAATTTATCATTCTCCCCTTCATCAATGGTGCTTTCATAATCCTTAGGATTAAGAATTTCTTGATTAATGTGCTCAATATCATTGCTTGTACTTTCATCAAACTCCTCACTAAGTGAAAAAATTGACTCTCTATTCATAGTGAAAGCATTCATGTTATATTCATCAATATGAATAGATTTTTTTCATGAACAAGATGTTGATGCTACATAAATAAAAATTTCACTATCAAATGAATCCATAACCTTTCACAAATTCTCTCTCCCAATGATAATTTATAACTCAGAGAATGAAATTTTCCCTCCAAAGTCCCCTACCCCACCCCCACCACCCCCCCCCCCGGTCCTCAAAATTTTGCCCGAAAAAATTCCCTCCAAAGTTTCCCCCAAAAATTTCGCCCAAAAAAATACCTCCAAAAATTTCGTCTGAAAAATTTCCCTCCAATATTTATTCCAAAACTTTCTACCAAAAAATCTTTTAAAATATTTCAAACCTACTTTCTATTCAAATTTTCACACAAATTTTCCTTTAATACTTTTTGTCAAAAACGAAATAAAAATTTCATTTTAATTATTTAACATTAACTAGGTAATTAAGTTAATTTTTATAATTTATATTTTATTTTTTATCTCACATTTAACAAAAGTTAATCTAAACCCATAATCTTAGCTATATATTAAATTTCCTTAATTTTGGTTTTAATCCTGCATTTAACAAAACTTAAAGTAATCCCACAATCTTTGTTATATATTAGCTTTTATTGTTTTTATTTCTCACATCACCTCAAATCTTGTGGAACATTTGTTAAAAAGCTTGGAGCAAAGAAGCTATACAGTGGTTGAGAAGACATTCAAAGGGAGACTTTCACATTTAAAAGGTTAGTTTTATTTCTATTTTTACCATTTAAAAAGGAATTTGGGTAAAATATGTTGTTTCATTGTATTTTTGTTGAAAAAAATAATTTTTTAACTCTTTTGAAAAAAAATATTAAAAATATCATATTTTAGAGGAAAAACACAAGAAAAAATCATATTTTTAAGATTTTTAGGGAAAAAAACACCAAGAAAAACCATATTTGAAGGATTTTGAGTTAAAAAAAAAAAAAAAAAAAAAGGTATTCTTAAGATTTTGAAATGTTAAAAAAATTCTTTAAATTTTTTGTTAGATTCATTTTTTTGTAATTTTTTCTTATACTTTTGACCAAAAAAACTTCAACTAATAATGAAAATTAAAAAATAAAATAAATAAATAATAAAATAGAAAAAGAAAAACAATAATTTGTTATGCTAAACTTATTCCTTTTTTATATTTTGTTGTACTTTGGGAAAAAAGACAAACTAAAAATTAAAATTAATAAAATTAAAATAATAATATAAAATTAAGCGGTGACAAGAGGGGGAGGGATTCTCTTAAATCCTAATGGAATACGTTAAGTAAAGTATGCATGGTGGCTTGGTAAAAAAATGAATAGTCTTGCAGAAATGTATGGGCTTCATCTAGGTCTACAATTGGCCAAAGATCGGGATATTTCTTCGATTGTAATTATGGAGGACTCCCTCATCACTATTCAACACCTTCAAATGGGTTCTCTTCCAAAGAATAACTGCATGTCCTTCTCCTTCATAAAATCAAAATCATCCTAGAATATTTCTCTCAAAAAGCTTATTTCCACATCTTGTGAAGCCAAAACAAAGAAGCAAACTCTCGGGCTAGCCAAGCTTATCGTCTAGAAGCAAGTAAATGTGAAGTCAATGGTTCGCTTGAATGGAAAGATATTCAAAGAATATCTCTAATATTGTTATATGATCCTCCCTCCTCGTCTAGATTGTTGGCATAAAGTGTTGTGATTACCATGCTAAGAAGAAGTGTAACCACCCTCCTTCAACTCCCTTGATTCCTCCCTCCTTCATAAGAAAAATAACGACATGGCGTAGGGATCTCATCACATGGTATGAGGTGGTGTCTTGTGGGGAGGAAGGCCATGTGTATATTTATTCAAGGCATGTGGCATCGAATGAATCTAGACTTCCCTGCATTACCTCCTTTCCCTTCATATTGATCCTAAGGAATAAGGAATGTGTAGAATTTATGAATCCCATGGCATATTTGCCTCCTGAAGTGTGGGAATTCATAGGACTTTGAAATGCATTCATGGCGTGGGGATTTATGTTAATGAAGCTAGTACTGGTTCAATAAGGTTCCAATGATCGTCGAGGTGGTATATATATTGGTTGGTGGTTTTATCTCTCCTATCTTTCCTTTGAGGCTTAGAGCTCTTTCATGCCAGGGGGCCTCCTACTCGGCGGTTGGAAGGTTTATTGGCTTGTCTTCGTTTAGACTCTCATCCATGGAATTCACTTGTGCTCTTCTATCTATGTTTCCTCTGTCAATTTTGTAAGTCGATGGAATAAATTCCCTTTGGGCGCACCAGAGACTACCCTCATTTCATTTGTTGTCCAATTGGAAACTCTTATTGTTGGTGTTGTTGTTTATACTTTCATATAGGGGGGCTCTCTACCACCTTGCACATTTAAAAAATACTTCCCTGTAGTCAAAGGTGGCCATATGTAGGGGAATTATTCGTCGGCTCTGTTCCTAGCTCCCTTGAATTTGCTAGCTCTTCCAAGGTATTTTTTCATTGGTTCCTTCATCTCTATTATGAATTTCCATCTAAGTCTCTTTGCCCCTTCTCTCTGTCCATGCAATTCTCTGATCTAGTGCCATGCTTTCCGACGACATCCAGTGTGGGGTTCCTCCCCTTCTCAATCCTCTCCCCCCCCTTCCTGGCATGTTTGGTTCTCTTTTGATGGCGCTTTGCAGAATAGGGCTATTTCTCCTTGTCGAGAGAAAATCCATTCCCTCCTCTTCCTTTGGCCATTAAAACAATTGTTACCTCTGCCCTCACCCTCTTTTGGCAGTCATAATGAGGTCAGTGAGCTTAGACATCAGGTTTTCCAGAAGTTTGCAAATAACATTGTTCGCAAAATACTATGTAGTTTAATGCTTGATTTCTCTTTCTTGATAATTAGTTGCGAACATTAAAAGTATTCTTACTTCTTTTATGTTCTCTTCATCAAGATATACAAATGTTCAAAATACAAAGATCACACAAAGATAAAGAACACCATAAATTAGGCTCCAAGCCAGGGAAAAACCCCACAAGGGGGACCCACAAATTATTCTCTTATAGAATAAGATCAAAACGAGATTTCCAAGACCAAGACTAAGACCAAAAACTGCCACAAATGTTATTTGCAATATTTGTGGCAGTTTTTGGTCTTAGTCTTGGTCTTGGAAATCTCGTTTTGATCTTATTCTGTAAGAGAAGAATTTGTGGGTTTCCCCCTTGTGGGGTTTTTCCCTAGCTTGGAGCCTAATTTCTAGTGTTCTTTATCTCTTTGTGATCTTTGTATTTTGAACATTTTTATAGCTTGATGAAGAGAACATAAAAGAAGTAAGAAGATTGCTAATGTTCACAAGTAATTATCAAGAAAGAGAAATCAAGCATTAAACCACATAGTCTTTTGTTTCTCGCCATGGTATCAGAGATAAGGTGAAGGAAGGAAGCTTGAAGATAAAAATGTCTTCGCACTCTTGATTGAAGACTTTTTGTAGAAACTCTCTCTCTCTCTGTCTTTCTCAATGGAAAAGTTCATAAAATATAGTCTTAAGGCTCTAAGGATTCTCATTGAATCCATCGAAGGATGCATCATCAAGTTTGTTTCCAAGCTATCTAGAGAAGTCAAGGATGGAAGTATTTATTTTTGCCTTACAGTTTCATTTGAAGATGACAATACTTGGGTAATCGATAGTGGAGCTTCAAGGCATATTACAGGTGAACGTGAACAACTCAATATCCTATCAAAAGGAAATTTTACTCACACAGTCGAGCTTGGACAAGAATAGCTACTCAGTCAAAGGAATTGGATCTACTTCTATCGAGCTAGAATCTGGTGGGAACATTCATTTCAACAACATCCTCTATGTTCCAGGTTTGAAAATGAATTTACTTTCTATTTCATGTTTAGAAGATAAAGGAGATAGAATATCATTTATTGATGGAAAAGTAGTTTTTTGGGCCAAGGTATCTAGTATAGAAAATACAAATACTATTGGGATTCGTGACGGGAGGTTGTATAAACCCCTAAATCTCCTCAATATTTAGTACATTTGGACATAAATTCATGTGAATTGTGGCATAGATTATATGGCCATATACATTACAAGATATTGCCATCCTTAAATCAAATGGTTATTGGCATACCTCAATTGAAGGAAGAACATGAAGGAATTTGTAAAGAGTGTGCCCTAGGTAAAAATGTGAAAAATCCTTTCCCTTGTAGTGACTCGAGATCCAAGGAAATCTTGGACCTAATACACTTTGTTGTTTGTGACCCTATATCAGGAAAAATCACTTGGTGGTCATCAATATTATGTAACTTGCATTGATGACTACTCTAGAAAGACTTGGATATATTTCCTAAATTCTAAAGATGAAATATTTGACAAATTCCAAGAGTTCAAAGCCAAAGTTGAAAAATTGACAAAAATGAAGATCAAAAATCCTAAAATTAGATGATGGAGGGGAATATGTATCTAAATAATTAGTGGCCCTTTGCAAGGAAGTTGGGATTAAGAGGGAGCTAATAGTTCCTTACAATCCTCAATAGAATGATGTAGCCAAAAGGAAGAATTGATCTATTGAATAATGTGTTAGAGCCATGCTACATGACCAAGACCTTCCCAAATTATAATGGGGAGAAGCCTATATGATAGCATTCTACATTCAAAATAAAATCCCTCACAGAATTCTTGGAAACATAACTCTGGAAGAATCATTTACTTGGAAGAATCCTAGTGTTCATCACCCCCAAATTTTTGGATGTCATATCTATGTTCATATTCCCAAGGATAAAAGAGAGAAGTTGGACCATATATGTATGAAACAAATATTTGTTGGCTATAGAACCTCATCCAAAGCATATAGAACCTACATCAATGAACAATGTTGTATTGAAGTAAGCAGAGATGTCACATTCAATGAAAGTGTTGCATACAAGAAGTCCAAAGACATCCCCATTGATTCCAATGAAGAAGATTGACTTACCTTTCCCAATAAAGAGAGTACAAGGCAATTAAATCCTCTAGAACATACAAGAGAACATCATGAAGAACCAGAATGATCGAGTGAAAATGTACAACATGTCATCATTCTAGAAACTCTTAAGAGGCATGCTTGACTTAAAGCCACACTAGAATAAGTTGAAGGTCATGCATCAGCAAAAGGAACTTTCAAAGAAAGAAAGAAGCCCAAGATATATTATGGTTATGCAGCATATATGACCAAGCTTATTGAAGCACAACCTACTGGTTATGAAAAGGCAGTTGAACATCAAGAATGGAAGAAGGAAATGATGGAAGAATACTAGTCAATAATGAAGAATAATGTTTGGGAAATTGTTCCAAGGTTAAAGGAAAAATCAATTGTAAGTTCCAAATGGGTGTACAAAATAAAGCATGTAGTTAATGGGAGTATTGACAAGTACAAGGAAATAATTGTGACTAGAGGATTTTCTCAGCAAGAAGGAATTGATTATGATGAAACAATTTCTCATACAACCAGCAACACAACTATTAGGTCTCTCATCTCTATTGCATCTACTATGGGATGGAATATACATCAAATGCACGTAAAGATAGCTTCTCTGAATGGCACAATTGATGAAGAAGTATACATTTTGAAACCTCAAGGATTTGAAGTCCATGGAAAGGAACCACATGTATGCAGGTTGAAGAAAGCTCCATATGGCTTAAAACAAGCCATTAGAGCATAGTATGCATGAATGGACGTTTATCTAACAAGACTTGGTTTCATTAAAATTTATGAAGATCCAAACCTCTACATCAAGGTAGTGAAGAATTAGCTCGTGATTATATTACTATATATGGATTAATTATTAATTATAGGTGAGGAGCATCTTATTTGTCAATGTAATAAGTAACTATCTGCATAATTTGACATGAAATAACTTGGACTAATGCACTATTATCAAGGACTCAAACTTTGGCAGAAGCCTGGCGAAATCTATCTTGGTCAAGGAAAATATGTGATCAAGATTCTACAAAATTTTGGGATGATAGATAGTAAACCCATGACAACACCTATGATCAATAATTTGAATGAGCTAATAAGTTCAGATTAAAGTTTTGTTGATCCACAATCTAACCAACAGCTGATTGGTTATCTGTTGTACCTCGTGAACACCTAACCAGATATATGTTTTGCATTAAATACTCAGCCAATTTCATATAGAGCCTAGAAATGACCATTGGATAACATAAAAACACACCTTGAGATACCTTTGTGGAATGGTGCATCATTTTTTGAAGTATGTTGCAAGTGTTTCAAGTATTGAGATACAATTGTTAGGATCCACCAATTTCGATTGAGAAGGAAGTGTTGAAGATGGGAAAGGTACTATTGGTGTTTCTTTTTGTTTGGGATTTGTTATGATTCCATGGATGAGCAGAAAACAAGACTCGGCTGTGTTAAGTATCATTGAAGTTGAATATATAGTAGCTAGTGAAGTTAGTCGTGAAGCAGTTTGGCTCTGTATATTATTTGTTGATTTGTTTGAAGGACCTTTAGATTCTAGCATCATATGTTGGTACAATCAAATATGAATAAAGTTAAAAGATAAATTGGTATTTCATGCAAGGTTGAAGCACATTAACATCAAGTATCACTACATTCGAAGCATAGGGCAAGATGGAGTTTTAAAGCTACAATACATCTCCATAGACAAACAACTAGTAGAAAATATTGACCAAGCCCTTTTAGAACAAGATGCATGAATACTTTCGAGACAAGCTTGGGCTTGTGGATATATCCTCTCAGATTGAGGGGGAGTGATGATGAACGCCTTATTCTCCATGTGTCATTTAGTATGGCTAGGACTAACAATCGTAAGCCTAGTAAAGAACACTAGTAGGGAAAATGGTGGATTGGACAAGCATCGAGAACATACATTCTTGAGTCATGTGACTAGGATTAACATCCTAAGTTGGATACATGAACTTGGTAAGAATAGCCTAGAGGATGATCTTTTCCTTGGAATAAGAAGGAAATGGTCCCATGATGACATACCTTGGGAACACCTGGGTGGGGCATGTGCCTGAGAGACCATGTTTCCATACCTCTCTGCATTATGTTATGATCTACTTAAGAGATAGAGTTTACTTGTCAAGGTCTTGGTATTTTGACAATGTTAGTTATGATGATTCAAATCATCATTGATGCTTATCAATCTGGATCCTTTCTTATATGAATATTTCAATTTGAGATTGTCCTATTGATTCATTATAAATACCGCCATAGTTAAGAGGGAGTGTTGAAAGTGTGACTAGTATCAGTCTTCATAATGTAATATAATTTTATCATTGATGTATTTTATCATAATCATTATTACTATTATTTCGGTCAAATCTTGTTCTTCATGCTCAAATATAGATGGAATACCAGAGACTTTCAAATTTTTCATTCAAAAAATTAAGTGGGAAAAGTAAAGAAAGCAATGTCTTCTTCTAATCTTGATCACTACATTTGGAATGGGCTCAACACTGTCTCGTATCAAATAATATTAGGTGATTGTGAAGGCATTACAAATATCATTCCAAAAAGGGAATATTCTCTAGTTATCACAGATATCCCTCATTGTTTCAATTTCCCAAACATTGGATATTATAGTGAGCTTTATAATTATCAAGCTTTCCCCCACAATGTCCTAGGCTGAGAGGAATCGACGAAGGTAACCATATACCAAGCTTGTAGTTCAGTAGCTAGACCTACCAAACTAGAGAGGGCTCTCTCTATGAGATCACAGCCAAATAATTGAATGGAATATAAAATGATTTTAGCTATATATTCTATGCTCAGATAGGTTTGAAAATTTAGGGTTTTGATGCTAAACTAGGGATAAAAACTAGGTAACTAGGTCAAAAGATCAAAGGGTAACAGCAACAAAAATATAAAGGAGAAAGGTAGCAGTAGTTTTGTGATGGTTTAGGGTTTGTCAATGTAGTATAGTGTTCAGAATAAATAAGAGGATTTAATGAGAATATATGTTATGAATTCATTAAGCAAGAAAGAAAATAACATATAGTGATAATTCCATCAAAACAGAGCTTTAAGGAAAGAATTATGCTTATAAACTTAGGAAAAAATCACTGAAGAAACTAATGAATAGAAAGAAGAGATGAATATCTATCATATGAAACTATAATAGAGAAGAAACAAGATCACAAACTCACTGCACATGAATTCCTAGATAATAGTTGCAACTGTTCTTTGATTTCCTGAAAATGTTGAAGCACAAGTTACAAGAGTTCTCTCCTCAAATGTCCAACCCTTCTCTCTGACTGAGAAAATGATACATATAGACTAAGATAAATAGTTTCCCCACCTTCAGGGGTCAAATCCATGAGTGGTGGAACAATTTCCAAGAATATCTCAACCAACAAGTGAGAGTGAGAAGGTTGAAAACAAACTCTTCTCTTAGACTTTGATTTGAGTTTCTCTTCATTAATGAGGCCTAATTTATCATAAAAACAACCTATTATGATAATTTATTCATGATTACATCATAAAAACATCGAACTAATGAAATTACATCATCAATTTGACCTTTACCCAAATTGAACTAGAAACTCTGAGAAATTACACAGTGAAATTTTTAATTAAAATCTCAGAAAATTGCAGAAGCGCAACGCCAAGTTTGAGGACATTTTTAGGTACCTTCCTAAAGTCAAAATTGAAATCTGTAAACTAGAATTTCCTGTATAATTTCCATAACATCTTGAATTTTTTAAAATTACCCATGGGAAGGCCTCCAAAAACTCATTCTCCCAAGGTGTCTCCAGAAGCGTAGTGCCTGTCAAAAAGAGTGGTGGAATTTTGATTTTTGACCCATTTTTCTCATTTTTCTCAAATTTTGAGCCCTATTTAAAAAATATGAGGAAATTTGTTTTGAGAGGAGGCCATCATCTTTCCAAAAATGCAAACCATTTTTCATTTAGATATCTGAGGAAAAAGCGCAGCGCTTCTGAAACTAATGCATTTTCCTGAATTTGCACCAAATTTCACCAAAAACCAAAAATGCTCAAAAGACTCCCAAAATTGGTCCATAAGTGCCAAATGAGGTGTACTATGCTATCATGGATGCCTCAGAAAGCATCTCCAAGTTTTCATTTTCATCTTTTCCTTTTAGGGTTTCCTTCAATTTGTTTTGAATTTGTTTGACCTTGAAGTTTGCAAATCTTGTTTCTGGTTTGGTAGTGGCGGGCCATGTGCCTCAACATTTGGTCATCCATGTTAGCCTTGTCAAGAAGCTCCTCTAGATGGCCATTGACTTTTCCTAGCCAATATTCCCTGTCTTAGTTTATTTCCATAGTAGTTTTGTCTTCAATACTCAAATCCTCATCTAGTAGGTTTTGGTCTCTTTCCTTCTGCGATGCTCTTTTGAGACCCATTGTCCTAGGCCTCTTCCTTCCAACCTTATTTTCTTGTTCATCATTCTCATCATGCTCTAGCACTTCTTTACCTTTGACCTCTTGCCTCATCATCTTGAATTGCTCTTTTTCCATCATTAGATGTTTGACCTTGAGTTGATTGTTTTCTTGCTCAACGAAAGAAATGATAAATTTGGCCCTTGCCATATTGTCATGGAGCTCCTTGATCTGGGAATCCTTCTCTTTGATAGCTTGTTTCAAGGTTGAATGCTCATCTGTTGCCTCCAAGTCAACTAGGTCAAAATCATGCTCAATTAGCTCCCCATCCTGCAAATGTGATCCTTGTTGTGTTGATGTAGAAAGCTTGGCCATTTCCTCAACTTGAGGAGAAAACACAAGTCTTTTTCCTCTTTGGTATGTTTTGGTCACCTCAAGTCTAAGTGTCTTGTGAACCTCCTCTGATTTTTTTGATAACCCTACCTCCATAGGTTGTGCTAATGTGTCTTGGTGATGGCTTGGTGAAGTAATCCCATGCCTCTGCGAGGCTGCTTTAATAAAGGTATCCCATGTTATGTTCTTTTCTGTCAACTGATGGAGGACTACAACCTTTATCAAATTGTGGTGGAAAAGGCTAGGGTAATGCTCTTTGTTTTTCATTTGCACCTTTCCAGACATTTTGATGATACTTCTACACAAGTAGTTATACAAGTTAAGAGGTTTCAATGTTGTGATGTGCATGAGCATCCTAATGTGATATTGATACAACCTAGAAAACCTCCCCTCACAAGTGAAAAACGTTATAACAACATTAATTAGTGGTGCATACTTTTCCAACAAGTATCTGAATGGAATGATGTGTGAATGAGCCTCATTGTAGGGTGATTTCAAGAAAGGTTTGTATCGCTCAAGGTCTAGGCTCATGCCTTTGAACCAATACTCCCCATGATTTGGTATCTTCGTGGCAAGGTAGATGGCATCAACTGAGAATGTGAAATCAATCTCTATAATGGTGGCCTTTTCTCCTTTTAGATTGATGGCAATCAAATCAGTGAATTTCTCACAAAAACTTGCTTCTCCCACTCCTTGACAAAATCCTAGGCAGTTGACATATTCAAAGCATTGTCTTATGAATGGTGAATAATTGATCTCATTGCAATTTGTGGGCTCACACCTCAGAATCTTCCCCCTTTTATGATGTTTTCTTTTCTCTGATGGTGAAGAGTATCCTTCCATTTTTTAAACCTTAGATGATAGGAAAAGAGAAAAAACAGTGAAAAGTGATTGAAGTGGTGAAATGAGGGAGTTAGAGAAGGGATATGGGAGTAGGGAAATTTTGGGAGATGGACAAGGGTTTTAGGAATCCTTAGGAAGTTAAATGAAGGGAAATGAATGAGGGAGATGAGCTAGGAAATTTAAACACAGTCCTAGCTAGGGAAACTACCCAATTTGATAGATTAGGGCTAGGGTTTGTAGGGAGGTGAAGTGGAATGAAGGGAAATGGTTTGTTGGTGAATGGGGATGATGAGTTGCATGCAAATAGAGGTATAGGGATAGTGATTTTAGGGTTTCAAAGCTCCAACTGATCATTTGCAAGCTCAAAACATGAAACTCATAGAAAACCCTAGAGGACTAAACTCACAATCATTTTGTTTGTTTTGCCAAAGGAAGAGAGGGAATGAAAATGAGTGTACTTACTTTTTATGAGGCTTAGAGGATGAAGAAACTGGAATGCAGGCTTGAAGTTTTGATTTGAGTGATTTTTTATGATTTTTGGGAGACTTTGTCCCGTGCGCAGCGCAGTTCATCGGTGCGCAGCGCCAAAACGCAGTGTAGTGCTTCTATGCCCAGCGCCTCCTCTAGAAACGAAGTGTAGTGTTTGTATGCTCAGCGCCAAGCAAATTTTGCCACATTAAGCTGAAAAAACCCATGTTTTCTCACCTAAGGAGGAATGAGCTCTATAACAATATGAGATAAGAATGCAAATGAAATGTGTATAAGTCTTTTTGGGCTTTTATAGACATAGCATGATTCTCCTTTAAGTGATAATGGGCCCTACATGTCTCTTTCAAACATGACTTTCATGACTTTCATTCTTTTTGAACTTGGAAACCTTGTACATTTGTAACCTCGACTTTTTGTATCTTCTTTGAACAGTGAACCCTCTTTTTTGGAACCTTGAAACTGCAACTATGAAGTACTTATTACATATAGAAACATGAAATTACATCTAAAATCAGAATTTATTGAAAAGACTTGCTTATCACAACTCATCCTATGTCAGATTTTATGCATGAAATAAAAGTGTCGGATACCTTGAAAGCCTAATGACCTAATGGAGACACTAGACTAAGTGAAATCATGATGGTGATGATTGACATGTGAAATTCTTGAGAGCGTGGAAATAACCCTAGACACATTAACCAGTGACCAAACTTTTATTTGAAGATTCACTGAAATGACAAAAATTTGACTTGACACGCTAACAACACCTTGTAAGAGAATATTTGATCACTGGTTACAGGCAGAACTGACTGACACTAACACAGATCATAAAGAAGAACAAGTCAAGGTGATCTAGCATTAAACTGATATAATATGGTTCAACAATTGTATAATTCAATTAAAGTTGACTAGTCGTCAATTATTATGGAAACTAAACTCAAAGTACTAGACACAAACCGAGAAAATGTCTATATGGCAAGTATGAATATTCTAGTAGGGAGATGGATAAAAGAATTAGATGAATTCCCCGAGTTTAGAGGCAATTTGAAAGTAATATTAGAGTTCAACCCCTCATTTGGGGAGGATACAAAGTCAACTAAATGTGGTAAAAATTGACTTGAGAGAAAGTCAACTTGAGTGGTGAAGGCTTGTTGGGCCCCTCATCTTGATCCTGATAGAGGATGCATTATGGTAAGAGGGAAGTATAAGGTGGCATGAACTCAATAGACAAAGAGAAGATAAAATTTATTGCATAGGGATTGAATATTGGTGGCAATAATAAAGAATTAGTGGACATAGAGGGAAACAAAAATAGTAGGCATGTTTCCAAGTGATAAAGGACCTAAGTGGAAAAAGGATGAAGGAACCTACCAAAGGCATAAGAAAATATCAACTAGTTGATAATTAAGGAAATAAAAATAGGTGAATATATCTATAGGTTTTGAGTGTACCTTCCTGCATTTGGGCATATCAATATAAATGTAAAGGCATTGGCCTATCAAAGGGTTGATTCCAAATTGGTCCTTTTTATCTTTTATGTATGTTGATCATTACTCTCTAAGTTGTGAATTATGATATCGTTGCAATATCATGGTTGAAAAACTATTATGTGATGATGTATTGGGTTATTTTGGAGATGGATGGTAGGAGACCCCATTTTAAAAATTTGTTGGGTTTGTAAGTTTTAAACCTTTATAGGGAACACATGCATAGGGAGAAAATTAACAAAGCAAGAAAATACATCATAAACAAATAAACACGATGTTTTATATTTGAAACCCTTGACCAATAAAACCAACAAAGTTTAGAGTCACACTTCTAACTCTCATAATTGTATTAACTTCACCATTTACAATATAATTTTATGGCATCCAAAATGTAATCCATTAGCCTCGACTATATTCATTAACCATAACTATATTACAATGGTTGAAAATCACAAAATACGAGCCAAAAAATTAATTTTTAGGGCTTCAGCCCCCCTTTAACAACCCCCGCCCCCTCAACATGTCTCAATGTGACATACAACATGTGGGGATAACCCTGCAAAGAACATAACACATTTTAAATAGTATTTACAATATATGGTGATGATGTATTTTGTTGTTATTCATTATTTGTAATGTTAGATAACAGTACTTTGATCACATATTTGTTGCATTCTCATGTTAGGATAATGCTCCTTGTTATGATAATTCTCAAATATAATTGGATAGAGAATGGTTGTGTTTCGATGGTTAAATGCAAGCATGACACTTAAAGGGGGAGTATGCATCTCAAAATTGATGTTGGTTGCTATAGAAATATTGTGTGAGCCCTATACATACATCAACTTTGGAATAGTGCTTCAAGTGAGACCTTCCTCTTCATGGGGATTAAAAATTCTAGTAGTTGGACTACAATGGACTACATTTGTTGGACATCAATGTGAAACCTAGTGTAAAATTGAGCAAATAGTATTCTTCTTTATAATGGGTGAAAATATTTCAACATAATCTATTTCTTTTTTAGCACACCCTTTTGCAATCAATCTTGATTTATATTTCTCATTTTTACCATCTAAATTATATTTGATTCTATACACACTTAATGCCAATAGATTTATTTTCTTTAATCAACTCAATGAGTTTCTCGTTAAATATATATATTCTTGCTCCATAATTTTTATCTATTCTTCCTCCTCTTCGACTTCTCCATAACTTGAGGATTCATGATTATTTTTAAACATACCATAATTGCAAAGTTTACCTTTTTGTCTCATTGCAAATCTATAATTGAGTTTTTACTTTTCTAATGTTTACGAAACATTCATTCTATATGCATATTTAAAATGATAAATCAATATAATATGTATTGTCTTTTTTCTAGTAAAAAAGGGTTTATATTGGGAGTCACTAGAGTGGACCCACTATAAACCCTTGCTAGCACCAATAGTGTACAAGCCAACATTAATTAGGTAAAATATGACTTAATAAGGATCAAGAGATTTGAAGGTACACTTGTAAGGGATGTCTACCATTATAGCCTCACAATAGACAAAATATCTTAAGCCAGATTTGAATATCGGTGGGAAGAGTGTAAACCCTGCCTCCCAACCATCTTAATTACTATGCCTCATCCTCCTACTCATATAAAACAAAATAGCCTTAAAGACCTTGCTAAGTATTATCATTTATATGAAAAAGAAATGGAATGCACATAAACCATGTGTTTTGTATGTTAAGACATAATAAATCACCTTTACAATATTTATAAGGAGATATAATAAATCAATTCTTGTGCTATTAGCATTAATCATGTTTAGCGGTACAGTGCTATAAGTGCCCATGCTTAGTTAGCTTGGATGCTCGACTTGAACACCTAGAAAGTCACCTCCAATATCAGCTTAAGCCCTCTGCTCGAGTTGGTATAAGCGCACAAGACACTACTCCAATAAATTTTCTGAATATTAATCTTAAGATATAATTCTTTGTAGTTTTTTTTATTATCTATATAGCTTGATTGAAATAAACTCTTGTAGTTTTCAAACCTGTTTTCAAACCTGGACTCTTATTTTTTATACACTTAACTTTAAATTACCAATCAACAGATCTAATTTTCTTTCTGGCAAATTAAAATTAATAATAATTTAAATATTGATAATGAAAAACATGCAATCTAATTTTTTCTCAAAACAAATTTAATTAAAATATATATATTACCATTATGAGTCAACAAGTGAATGGACTAGCACATTAAGTTCTCACACATCCACATGTAATTAAAATATATATCTTACCATTATGAGTCAACAAGTGAATGGACTAGCACAGTAAGTTCTCACACATCCACATGTGAACTAAGTGAGTCAAGTTCCCTCACGTACATTGTTTTCAATCCTTGGGAGGAAGAGAGTATAAACAAAATTTGGATATGCTACCTAAAGAAATGAATATCAACGTAAAGAGTTATGCTAGCTAAGATAGGTAGATATGGTATTTCATAAGAGCAAACAACATACATAAATAATAATAAAAATAGTTTTCAGTATCTCGTTTTTTTCCAGTTTATTGCGATTAATTGCGATTAATGAACTTAATTACCTTGATATTTGCCAAATATGTAAGTCATTTAGTTCGTTGAAAAATGTAAGTAATTTTTATCTATTGCAAAACAAATGAAATAAAAATTTATCATTTATAAAATATTTTATTTAATAAAAATATTTTTTCAATATTTTTTTTCAAAAATTTATAATTATAAGATAGTTTTTAAAATTAAATCAAACAATGAAATTATTTAAATCTTTAAAAAAAATTATCGTGCTTGCTTTATTTAGGGTAGAATAAATAAAAATATATTTATATTAATTGGCAAATTTATTGTTTTTTGGTGTGGTATTAAGTTACTTACATTAAAAAAAATCTCACCTTTTAAACCTTAAAGACATACTTGGAATGATTATCATGTAGTTTTGTTACTCTAAGAATTAAAATACCCTATTATAACAATGTACATGCATTTCCCAAGATTTGTTATAAATTAATGTATTGTTAAAAAATTTACCATTATAAATTTTGAAAGAAGGGATTACAATTATAATTCATCAAACTGTGAAATGTGGAAGATGAATTAGTAAGGCCAAAAGGTATCACAAAAAACTTGTAATATCCTTAGTGCATTTTAAAAGTTGTTATGGGAATATATTTGTCCATCATTCTAATTTGATGATATCCTAAACAAATATCTCATTTAGTAAAGAAAATTACTCCATGGAATTCATCTAACAATTCATCAATAAAAGCAATAGGAAACTTTTTTATAATGGTGACCTTGTTTACTTCATGATTATATACACACATACACCATGAAGATTCATTTTTGTGAGTCATCACCACAAGAGAGGAGAAATCACTTTGACTTTGTCTAATTATGCCAACCTATAACATGTATTACACCATGTGTTCAATCTCACTCTTTCAACATAGAGGTATCTATATGTTGGATGTTAGGAGGGAGACACCCGGGAGTTAGATGAATAGAATGATCATGCTCTCAGATAGGTGGAAGACCTTAGGAATCTCAACAACTACCTTGGATGATTGTCAATAACTCTTTGGAGATCAAAGGAAGAGATGCTTAGATGTTTGAAAAACTTGTGATAACGATTATGCAACTACTCCGAAGTGTCACTTTGATACAATCTTGTCATTTTGTTGGGTCTTGTCGCTTTATATGTTGTCTCCCTTGAATACCTCTTAGTTCAATTTCCTCGCCTTCTAAGAAAAATCTCATGAAAAAGCTCATAAATCCATAGCCACTATTTTAATGGTTTATTCATTGGACCCCTCTAACCACATCAACACCACCCATGAGGATTGCAATCATTGGTGTGTTAAAGATAATAGTAAGCTTAATACTATGGAAATTCCATACATAATTTAAGGTACCTACACCTATAATTTGTTGAGAATGCAACAAGATGATGGAGCTTAGTAGAAAGAAGTCGCCTTCACTAAGTGGGCCCGCATGCTATTTTTGGCGCAAAGTCTATTTTTAGACATATGGATCATGGTCTATGAGTTGCAGGATGCTATTTGTGGATGATTGGTCATGTTGGTAAAAATAGATGGACTTCTATTTTTAGACATATGGGCGGTTTCTATTTTTAGACTGCCAGGCTAAAAATAGAACAGTCGAATATTATTAGGTCATAATAATATTTGGACTATAAACATTATCTTATCCTCTTGGAGCACTTCAGTTTGAGCTATAGATGTGGCACATGCAGCTATCAGAAGGAAATACGCTTTTCTTGTGGGTCAGTTGAGCTATTGCATGGTGGACTTTAGTTAGAACTCAAGTGGTTGAGTTTTGGTGGAGTTGATTGTAGAGTTGATGGAGTTGTGTTCAGTTTTACTTGGTTAAACTAGTTGTATTTAGTCTAACTGCAGAATACACTAGTGATGAGTGATGTGAATTAATTGTTAATTAATTCACTAATTATTAACTCATAAAGCAACTAAAGAATACATCGGTTAACTCAGTGCATGGACAGTTCAGTGGAGACAGGTGTTAGAGGTTGAGATTGCTATCAGTTGTGACTATAGTTGTGCATGAGATCTTGCAAAATCAGTGGGATTCAGTAATGCCAATGAGGATTGCGCGGTTCAGCCAAGGAAATACGAGTTTGCTTCAGCCATTCATCATTCTTCTCTTGCAGGATTGCGCAGTAGAGGCAGGCAAAGCAGTGGAGGAGATTTGAACCTGTGATTGATTCAGATCTGAGCTAGTTTTGTGTGTAACAGGTGGAGATAGTACTGAGTACTTGTGGGGAGTATTGTACTATGTATTGTTACATGTTCTCAATCATTATAATATACAGATAGTGTGGGGTTTTCAACTGTATGCTTTCCCCGGGTTACATACTGTGTTAATGTGCGCATGCGATTGATGTTTCATTGTTTTTAATGCTGCTAAATTGATGATCAACGTAGAGGAGGTTATGTATTATGCATGTATTCCGCAATAGTGTATAATCGGGATAATCTCTGTGAATAAGTGTCATATTATTCAAAATTTCTACATAATTATTACTTGAAATTATGTCGTTATTCGGCATGTGACCTTCTTTTTTACATAGTGTGCACCACGTTGCCTCTCTTATGCCTTGTTTTCCCTTCATCAATTCTTGAATTTGCTCAAAAAAATGATAAATTGGTACTAGAACTGCATTAACCCTAGATCCAATCCCAAAATTGAATTTTCAACCAATCCACTTAGAATAAACTCTAGTTGCATAGAAAATCTCAAAGCTTTTCATTATGTCAACAAACATTGTTGTAGCAACAACATATGTAGGTGAGGTAACAGTGCCCAAAAATCCATTCCTTCCATTATACTTCTTGAATGGGATAGCTTAACCAGATTATCTATTCTCAGACCAATATTAATACTCCTATATAGTCTCCAACTTTTTGCTTAGTATCCTTTAATTTTGTAATTCTCTATTGTTTTGACATTAACTTTTGAATATCCTTAATGAATTCTACCCTCAACTGAACCAAAACCAAATGATGTGATCTAGTAGTGCTCTTCTTACACTTCAATATACTATTGTAGCACTCTTCCTCATAACCTCATTTATAATTCCACCAAGCATTTCAAATTCATGGTTCTCTACACATATTAGATGGTATCGCATAGGAACTGGTGTTTCCCTACCTCTTCATCACCTCTGTCATGAAACAAAGGAAATCATAGGGATGAATCATTTTAGTTGATTTGTCAGCATTATCATATGAATCTATACCAACATAAATATAAGGCTTGGGTCTTGGTTGTTATGCTACCAACATTTCTCCTATAGCACCACTCATAAAAATTGGATAACAATAAAGACAATTTTTACCTCTCTTTGGAGGTCAAACTTATATTGTTAAAAGTCATCGTAGAAGGAGCACTCAAACTACTAATTAGACACACAATTGTGCTATATGTAACAAGATTCATGCGATCTTAACAAAATAAAAATGTGTAGGGAGTAAGATGTATGAGGGACTTGCTTCACTACCTTTTCAGTGATCCTCCTCAAAATTTTGAATACCAAAATAATGCAAAATCAAAACCATATTCAAAATTATTCTTCTTTATTATACTCTTTTATGATTTTTACACTAATGCTTGATATGGAAAGCTTCTCCATTGCCTCTACACCTATAGTGTGACTATTTTCATCCCACATATCATCAAGCATTCTCCACCTCAACTCTTCAAAAGTTCTTTCCACATCTTTGAACTCCTAGCTTATTTTCAACACCACACTTTATTAATCTTTTCTCTTTAGCTTGACAAAAGATCCTTCTTGCAATTTTCTACTCTACATCATCCCACAATCTAGATGTAGTTAGGACCATATCTTCTTGTCAGTGACTTCTACCTTGTGTGGATCTTTCCTATTTTCCTTGTTGGCTATTATCCACTATCTACGTATTTATTGTTTCTTATTTCATTCTCTTTCAAAATTGGTTTCATTTACCGTCACTACTCCTTTAATACATTTATGACACTAACTTTGTCATTAGGTTTTCCTACATTCCATTCCCTAACTTACGCTTCCATCTTAGTAGGCCTTGGTAGCATATCTTGTTCCACCATGAACATTTTTATCCGTCTTGATATTTCTTCAGTTATTCTTCCATGTGGTCCCTTATTAAAGAACTCAGATTCCTATGGCAACCACTAATGATGTTTAAATACTACAAACTCCAAATCATATCCTTCCACCACATCATTGTACCATAAATCAACCATTTTAATCTACCTATGGTCAAACCATTACATCTTTTGCAAGTTATTTGTGGTCCACTCAACTCCTAGAAGTGGAAGCCAACATCATTACTTATTTGTGAGTCTTTCCAACCAATATTTTTGCAAATTTTATAGGAATCCCGCCTAGGAAAACTCATTTAGAAAATCAAGCAAGTAATCTTTAAATATTGAGACATTTAATGCTACATAGGCACTTTCTTGATAAGTGAACTCATGAATTCTTTCTTCTATCCAATCTTGAATTTCAGCTTTCGTTGACCTCCACTACATCTCTAGTACTTTGAATTGATTGATGTCCTAGTAATGAACCATATTTTGAGAACTATGACACGCCTAGAGTTCATATAAGGTGTCTAACATAATCCCAATGTACTTAATGTATCGACACATTCAACCTTCCAAAAGGTAGGAGGTCTCACCCAAGGTTCATATGATAGTTGTTATGTGAATAATCTGTAGAGTATTAAATATTTAGTGGGGATGTTTAATATATTACTTGTCCCCTCATCACATTCATTCAAGCGAAGAAAACTAACAAAAAGCACAATAAAGACAACAAAATACAAATCATCCAAGTATATCACAAACATATACATAGAAAAATCATTATTTGTTGTATTAACAATTTAAGAATTACATTACAAGCTTTGACCACCGTAGGCCTCTTGAATGCATCAGATGCAAAAGACAACGATGTGTATATTCCTCATATGAATATATGAAGTTTTTTTCTTTGAAAAAAAAAAAGAATTACATTACAACTCAGGTGAAAAACTCATAACATAGCATAACATGGTGGTGTTGTGTTAGATGTAATGTATAACCCACCTCACCCACCATCCAACCCCCACCCAAAATTGATAATGGGCATTCATTTATAATTGGCCTTCATTCATGCACCCCATAATACACCATACTTTTTCTCTTCAAATATTATCTTGTGTCAACTTCAAGATCATCTTTGGCAAAGCATTCAAATGATTTTGGAACTTGACAAAGACATGGGTGGCACAACATGACATACCTATTATCCTATAAAATTTATCTATAACATGAATAGAATCCATATGCATCACCTTATCTAATGCATTCATATGAGTATTCTATTTTTGCTTCATCGAGGGTATTCTAGTCTAAGGCATGAATCCTCCTATACACCACTCCTTATGTTGCACATATAGGATCTAAGAAGTCATCCTATTCATTATATTTTTGAACCTATGATCGTATTCCCAAGTAGTGTCTCCTACTCTCTACTTGATATATTTTAGTTTGATTACACTCAATTTTTCATTCCTAAAACACAAAAATAAAAATATTCTTCACCTCATCCAAATTTCTCACAACGCCTGGGGGGTATTATATGTGCACTTCATGTGTCATTGTAAGTCCTTTCCCCTCAATCTAATTTTAAATTTCATCAATTGGTTGGTTATAGTAGTGTCTTTTGTATTCTAAATTGCATCACAAAGGAACTAGTGATACTCAACACCTATGGCAACTCTTCATAAAAAATCAACCATGCACAACATAGAAACTCCTTACACATGAGACATGTTCCTCGCTAGACTTTGTATAAACACAAAAACCTTGTGATCTTGGACAAGACATTAGGTTTTCACATCCTACTTTTATGAATAAATTACCACCACCTCTTGAAGTATTCGCACTACTAGTTTTACAAATGTCCTCTTGCTACTAATGTATTCACATTATTCCATGGTTTTTTTTTACTACTTTATGTAAACTCACATAAAGACTATATAAAATAAATGGGGTTCATTAATTTTCATTCCTTAATCAATTTTAGAATACATAAAGGGTAACGTTAGATGAGATCTAAGGTCTCCCAACCCCACCATGTCAACTCCTACAACTTCCCCAAAAAGTGTGCATTAGAAAAACCTCAAATCATGTCTTAATGAAACATCCTCATATTATTTATTTCATAAGCGATAGCAACCCTTTCTATAAATAGCTATAAATAGCTAATTTCCGCTCTTGCGTGTGCTTACTAAACACTTTTAACTTTACTATTTGGTCAAATAGAGTCTCTCCATTATGCATTTCTCTCATTAGACTTCATCCTAGTGTGTAACCTCTCTTTTTTAACCATCGTGTAACCTCTTCTTCCTATTCATTCACTCCTCTAACTCCTTCAAAATACCTTCATCACATCCTTCAAACTAACATTTTCTAACTTTGTCAATCTACCTTCATCTCTTCCTTCAAACCAACCTCTCTTATCATAACTTGTTTGTTTTCTTTGGTCATTTACATCTAATCCAACTAGCATTGGTTAGTTACTGCAATTTTATTTCAATATTTTTCTTCTTTTTCTCAACCTTGTGCATCATACATGGTGTAATTTGTCCTTCAAACCACCACCTCTATTGTTTCCATCATAGTCCATCCCCCAATAGAATATTTGCACTACTACAACTAGTGGGTAAAAGGGAAACATCTCTTTCTCAACTAACAATATCTTTATCCAACTAAGAATTTCACACAACCCAATATTCTTCATGGTCCCTTCAAAAACAATGCTACAACCCATGAGTAAGATTGGTAATTTCGTACTACAAACTCCATAATGTATCTTTCCAAAGCACATTTAAACCATAAATGAATAGATCTAGCCAATGGATGATCACAACATTACATCTCTACAAGCACTGCATTTCCCTATGTGACCTTCTTTACCTTCCTCAATAGGACCATGGGGGCATCACCAAGCCTTCATAACCACTATTATAGGTTTATGGGGAACTTTTCCTAGAAAACCTCCTATTTTTCTTTGAAAAGTTGGTTTTGCTTTAACTATTATATCCTCCATCCAATCACATTGACTTATTTCTCAAATATAGCTCTACATAACCATCAACCCAACCTTGGATCCATTATCTTGATGGTCTATGCTTCATATCCATACCATCACACCTATCATGATGAGGTCCCAAAAATGGAACCATTTGTTGCCTCAATATTGGCACACTAGGGCCCATGGGGTTATCCAATTAATGTTGTATTCTAACAAATAAATATATCCCTTAAGCAAGGAAGGTGCATTTCCAAGACTTGTATCACATGAGGGAAGTGACAATAATGACTTAGAGATAATCACAAACCTTTACTACCACTAAAAATCATAATTTAATCCTTGTGACAAATAGCTTTACCATTTACTAGTATTTATATTCATCTATGGTAGTGTTGTAGTGCTTGAAAACAAAGACACATCAAAAACACCCATAATAGATCTCACAAAATTAGAAAAAATAGGGGGATATCTCTCCATTTCATTACTTATAAAGAGATACAACAGGAGAAATGCATGTAGAATTTTCCATGGTGAACGAAGCCAACCTTACTTCATAACAATCATCGATTCCACATGCATAAAACATCCAAGAAGCATGCAACAATTTGCAGGGCTCTAAACCATTGACTTATACAATTGTGCTCGAAGGCATGTGGTCTTATTGATTCCTAAGATAGATTAATTGTATTGAGTTTTCACTCCTTCATACTTATAGTCCTTATCATCCATCCATGTTTAATGCATGTAACTATCTATCTAGCTTTCTTGTGTCAAGAATTGAGACACATATTATGCAACAACTTCAACCCATTAATGTTATGAAAAGATGTAACCACTACTTGTTATCATGTCAAATCACTGAGTCCTTTCCTTTCTCCTATTTTTGAATTCATTAGTGATGGGAACAAGACAATTTCTAATTCTTTTCAATGTGACACCACCTCACCACAATAGAAAAAAATGGTACTAAGTTACTTTCTACATTATTTTTTAGATTTTATAATCTTGCTTATATTTGGATTAAAGTGGCTAATATGAATATATATTGAGAATTTTTAAAATGTCAAAACAAGACCTTAATAATTAATATCTTTTTAGTTATTTTGATCATATATATATAATTGTTATGCATATATTGAGGTATACATGATATTAATTACTATCATTTTAGTTCTTGTGCTCTTATATATATAATCGTTATGCATATATTGAGGTATACATAATATTCAATTTGCAACCCTTCCATGCACACCATGATATTCAATTTCATTGCAGTTTGAGTTAAATGTCTATGTTGCCTAAAATGAAGAATAATTCTAGAATGTGATGCACTCATGAATCTCCTATGACACACACATTAATAGAATTTATGGAATCAACACTGGGACATTTACAACTATAAATTACAAATGCAATTACATCAAGGAAACTTATTTGAAATTTATTATAGAAACAACTAGTTACTTGGATATTATGAGGCATTTTTTCTAACTCCGTCAACTTTACTTGAGAAGAATATAATATCAATAGTGAAACATATTTTATATACATATCAATTGGTCTCTATGAATAATAACTTTAGTGCAAAGGCGGTTTTGTTGGAGTTGGCCATGTCATTGTGTTATAAATCTCACATGATATTACTTATTAAATTTCCCTATAAATTCAAGTTTAGTATTAGTAAAAACATTGAAAATATATATTTTTGAAAATTTCAATCAAGCTTACTACTAATTTTATAGACACCCAAGATGATATTTCTCAAATAATATATGGGTGATCTAGGTTTAATAGTAACACTTCCATATGAGAGAATAAATATCTTTATAAGAGTTAGAAAACAATTACTCACAAATTCTCCCACATTTTTCTCAGAATTAACATATAGATGCTAAGATGTTGTAGATTTCTTAAACATATCATATTGGCAAAGTTGACATCACCCATAAAAATCATGTGATTCTCGATGTCTTGTGAAGTTCTATTGGGAAGGGTAGTGCATTGTACCCTAGAATTATATGATGTATGAAACAAATACAAACATCGAAATTATATAAAATGTAAATCATTAATGGTGGTGGAAATTGATAATATTAATGTTTTTGGTAAATGTTTCAATGAGCATACATCTAAAGAATGATAGTACAAGATTTCAACCAAAGTTGTATACAAATAATCATTGATTGTTAATCTAATATTAAACTAGGCATAGGCAACCTAGCCTCTAAAGTCTTCTAGCTTGATGAATTATTTTTCAAATGGAAATACAATAAGATGTTTAAATCAAGAATTATGGCTTTACAGTTTCCATTTTATACACATTTTCTTGTAAGTTTTGATGATATTTCTAATACATATTATTTTTCTCTAAGGAAAAAATTGTAACTTTGTATTCAAGAATATTGACTTACATTTTGAAGGTGTTGGGAGTACTAATATCAAATAAAAATGATAAACAATCTAGAAATTAAAATCCTTATGCATATTATATACCCTATTAATCCTCTATATAGCCGAGAATATACATAGATAGCACTATTCCTATAGCAAAAAGTAACATGTCCATAAATCATTACAAAAAACATATACTTCTTGTAAAAAAAAGATCAACTCATTACAGTCCTCAGTGTAGATAAATAATACATAAAAACAAATAAAAAGATTCATCTTCAATGCAACATGGGGACTATGTCCATAACCTATAATACGCACCTACCCACATTCATGACTCAATAAATTGTATCTAAATTATGAGTTTTATTCTTCAAAATGCCTATGAAACAATGCAAGAAGCAATTCATTGTAGTTTCAAAATATTGTTGAAGAAAACCTATCTTCTTTTCTCATCTTTAGTTAGCGGGGTCAACTTCATAGAGTGATGCAGAAAATAATGGATTCGTGTAATGCTACAGACATTCTATCCAAAGACATCCACCCAAGAAATGTAAATTTTAAAGAATTTCAATCCAACAAGAATTCAACATAACACTTCAACATTGTCTTATATTTATTATAAGTTAGATCTAGGTAATGTTCCTCTCAAATATATGACCAAAAGGTTTAGAGGGAAGAGATGCCTAAGTGGATATGAAACATAGTGGTGAAAATTAAATCAATGAATGTTGAACATTTTCCTTTGGGACAAACTTATAGGTGACTAGTCATAAAATGCAATATGTCAAGGAGAGATCAAAATGACAATAATAGTGGCATAATAATAGTGACTAATGTCCTTTAATAGTTGCCCAAGAGGAACATTCATCAAGTAAACAATCCCACAGGTCAAAATAGTGACCATGTTGTGGAAGGTAATGTCAAACCATTGAAACAATGTAATGCAACATGGAAAGTTCAATGCCAACAATGGTATGCCAACTTGAAATGCCAATTCCAAGTGTTGAATAGAAAATCAAAAGGGCATGTTACCCACAACACAAAGGAATCCACACCACTCTAGGTTGTAGGGTGCCTCCAAACATAATTAAACCATAGATTGAAAATTAACATATACCTTTTTTTCATTGTTTTCAAACTTATTTATTGCCAACTAAATGTGTTAATTAAACTTGATAATTTACCTATTAAATTGAATATAAACTAGGTATTTTCTTTTCTAATGACTTTAAATAATTTTCTGTTTACCTTTCTCAAAAACTAGGAAGGAGAATAATTTCCTAGTTTCATAAATCTATGAAGGAAGGTTAACCTCAAAAACTCAATCTCAGTTTGGATTGTAGGATGCAACTCACTTGCATGAAACCAGAATTGTTGCATCAAGAGGTGCTCTACAACCCAGTATATGAGGGAGATGTTGTCACATAACGTTGCGTTAAAAATTTAAAAATAAAAAATAATATTGAATATGTCAGCTCAATTAAACTTTTTAACTAAAAAACACCTATATATGATAATATTATTGATCACAAAAATATATTAAACATGGGGAAGATTCAAGAAAACAAAAAGGGAGGTTCATTTATCAAAGGAGTATAATTAAGGTATGTTTGTTCCTAAAAAATTATTAAACTATATAATGTGTAATGAAATAAGATTATTTATCTATAAATTCAATCTAGCTTCACATTAGGACAACAAACTCACTCTGCTATAAAACTTACCAACACCTCTTTCCTCATTTCACTTTGCTTTGATCTCATTAAGAATACACACAAAAGAAATAGATTAAGTTTTCCCTATAATGTAAAAATCATATAAGATTATTTTCCAAAATGTGGATTAAACAAAGACCAACTCTCATTACGTGTAAAATGTTGAATGAAATTAGAATACCTGCAAAAATTACATAAATTAATATTTTATTTAAAAGGTGTTTGTGTGAAGTAAATTTATCAAAGTAAAATATAATTAATATTTCATATATATAAATTAAGTCAATTGATATGATAGTTAAAAATGTTTTTGTGTGAATTAAATTTTCTTAGAGTAAAAAAAAAAAAATGTATTTCTAATATATAAATTACCTAAAATAATATCATGGTTAAAATGTTTTTTGTGTGAGGTAAAAATTATCCAATTAAAAATTAATAGTTATTTCATATATATAATTATTTTTATTGTTTTGAATCTCATAGTTTATATAATACTTCATAACACCACCATCACCAATGAAACTACCCCCATGGGCAAAGTATTTCAGATATATATAAATGACCTAAATTGATATCATAGTTAAAGTGCTTTTTGTGAGATAAATTTTATCCAAACAAAAATTAATACGTGTTTCAAATATTTAGAGGAAAAAGTAACAAGGATTAGGGACACACACACACATACAAACACATATATATTCAATACTTATTACTTTTTCCTTTTATATATTTGAAACATGTATTAATCTTGGATAAAATTTATCTCACACAAAACATTTTATGGTGGGCCTACAAATATCTAAAGGAAAAAGTAATACGTATTCAAGACACACAAACACATATATATTGATTACTTATTACTTTTTCCTTTTATATATTTGAAACATGTTTTGATCTTGGATAAAATTTATCTCACACAAAACATTTTATGGTGGGCCTAACACCAAGGGTGTCGAGGAGAATTGACCATGTGAACTCCCAATCGGCAAGGTACTTAGCAACGGGAACTTGACCAGTTGAGCTAACCCTTGAAGTTTATGAAGTATTATATATACACACACTTATTATTTTTATTTTTGTTAAAATTTTACCTCCCCAAGAAAAAGAAAAAAAACATGTAAACTATACATACATATATATATATATATATATATATATATATAACCTGAATACTTATTATTGTTTCCTTTTATATATTTGAAACACGTATTAATTTTTTCTTGGATAAAAATATTTCACACAAAAACATTTTAACTAGGTCATTTATATATCTGAAATACTTAGCCCATGGGGGTTAGTTCCCTTGGTGATGGTCATGTAATGAAGTATTATGTAAACTATGAGATTCAAAGTTCAAATCCCCTTGTTTGAGGTAAAAACCAGCGTAGATCCATCTTAATGTTGTATATACCAAGTGTTGAGAGGGATCAAATATCTTAGATGCAAAACTCTCTTTTGAGTGCAAAAGATTTGATCCCTCTCGGCACTTGGTAGATATGGATTTCATTAATATTTGGTGAATCATCTCTAAACTTATTTTATAGCGACAAATATAGTTCCACATATATTGTTAACAATCATTCACGTTATTATTTCATCATGACTAAGGGTATAGTATGTTCTTCATCCTTATGAAAATTACTTTAATCGTAAACAAATTAAAGTGTAAGTAACTATGTATTACAGTTTTCTTCTTATTAAAATAGGTCAAACTAGAGAACAAAATAGAGTTTGAAAGAAGGGTGTGTTAACTTAATTTTGATGGTGACATCTAGAGGTAATCCTAACTCGGTGGGATTTGGCGAGTATTTAAGGATTGTGGAGGGCATGTTTTGGTCATTATATTTCAATTCCATTTATGACCATCTTATGGAATGGAAAATTTCACTTACCAACTCTTTCTATAGTTGAGTGCATTTATGGCTAGATCACTTCATAAGGTGAGATGAATGTTGTCCTCTTGACCTTCATATCTCTATCCATTTCATTTCTCCTCAAAATGGTAGAATCTAATTGGAATTTCCATCTTTCAATTGGAGCATCTTCTTGGCAAGAAATAAGCAACAAGGTAATGCGTTCAACAATGAAGAATGATACAATAATTTCATGGCACAAATGGGACAAGAAGTCAATGCTTCAAACAAGGATTTGCAAACTTTTGACCAAAATGAAATAAAAAATGGAAATATTTACTATGTTTTTTGTGGATGAAAGGAGCAAATTAGGGATAAGGAGCAAAACCGAGGAAAAATTGAGGAAAAGACCATGCCTTTGTTAACCATGAGCAAGGTTTCTATAAGGAGAAACAAGAAGAATAAATATTTAAAAGAAACTTTAAAATTGTTTGGAGATTATAACAAATGTCATCATTATACACTAGGAATCAATTTATGTGGAGAAGAATTTACTGCAAATCAAGGAGAAACTTCTCCAAAACCTTGGACTCTTGCAACTTATTACCATTCACGTCAAAAAATTAAATATAAAATTTCTTGTCTTATGTTTATCATAATTTTTAGTATGTCTATTTGGACTCTTGCAACTAATTATCAGTCATGTCAACAAATTGAATATAACTTGATTGCTTTATGAATATCATAGTTTTTAGTATGTCTAGTTGGGAGTTTAAGTCAAAACATAGATTTTACTACAACAACTGAGGAGTAACTTCTCCAAACATGTGAACTCTCACAACTAATTATGAATCATGTCAAAAATTTGAATATGAACTTTCTTGTTATATGTTTATCATAATTTTTGGTATGTCTAGTTGAGAGTCTAAGTCAAATATGATTCTAGATTTTACGATCCATATTTTATGAAGGAACAAAATGAAATACCGATATAAACAGGAACACGGAGATATAGCAAAAACAAAACTTCAATTCATTAATAAAAAAGTTCTGAAAACTATTTACATGCAGAATGGAAATAAATTAGCTCAGGTGATGGTAGTTTATCTCTAAGAAGAGATGTGGCGGCTACATGCCTTTTGAACTATGTTATTGTTAAAAATAGCAACAAGAAATCCTAATTTAATTTTCCCTTGAATTAAATTAAGAATTAAATCAAAATTCTATTCTCATATCAACTTGTAATAGTTAACTAAGTTAGTTTGACTTAGTTGGCTCAGTAAATTCGAGTTGGAAGTATTTCTAGAGTCATGTAGAGTGATTCCTAAATTTTAGGGGTCCAAGTTGAGTTCTTTTGAGTTGGAATTAATTAACTCAGTTTAACTGAGTTATAGTCAGTTAAACTAGTTCAATCAGTTGGAGGAACTAGTAGGAGGTCTAGTAGGCGGGAGTAGCTTCAGTGTAGCTGCACTGCTCCACCAGTTAACTAAAGATTCACTCATAAATAACTCATGCATGTTAGTTCAGAGGAAGACCCAGTTGAGATTAGAGTTCAAGGACAGTGTACTATCAGTTGTATAATTTTTCGAGTTGTATAAATGGTGCATGCAATCAGTAGAAGGCCTATGATGGATTACGCAGTTGTGGTGAGGGAGTTTCCCAATTAAATATGGGTTAATTCTCTCAGGAACTACGCAGGTAAGTAAGGGCTTGGCAGGCAGCAAATTTGGCTAAGTATTGGCTTGAGCTGGTTTGTGAAGCAAAGAAATAGATTATACTCGGGTTGAACAAGCATTGTATTTTCTTCTCAGATCTTATGGTTAATGCAATATAGATAGTTAGGGTTTTGAGTAGTTGTTTTCCCTGGAAAATTATTGTGTTATGTGCAATTTAAATTCTTCTTTTTATGCTTAGTGTTTTCATCTATCAATTTTTATTTATGTTGATGAGTAGAGTAGATTCAAGTCTTTTGTTTTATCATAATACATAAGCAATTTAAATCTACAAGTAAAAATCTACATGGTATTGGAGTTGAAGACATTATAGAAGAGGAGAATATAGGTTTGTTGTGCACGTGAAATAAAATTTGCAGTTTCATACTTTAGAGACAGCAGGATATCATTCTACGGTTTGAGACTTGAGGATGCCCTGGAGGGCAGGTCAAATTACATAGCTTGGAAGGACAGGATGGAGGCAGTGTTGGAAGACAACGGGCTGAAGGAATTCATAGATCATGATATTCTAAAGCCTCCACCATCCGATGCTAAAGATCTAGCTAAATGGAGAAAGTGTGTGGCAAAGGAAAGAAGGATTATCCTAGAAGGAGTTTGATATTATATTATCTCAAATCTCCACGGAAAGGAAACTCCATTTGTAATGTGGAAGGCATTGACGAACCTGTTTAAAAATAGTAGTGACCACAGGAAGATGGCACTGAAGTACAAGCTCAGAAAGATCAAGATGGAGAAGGGAAACTCAATTCTGAAGTACTTGACCAAGTTAACCCAATGTCGGGATGAGCTTGGAAGTGTCAGGATTATTGTTGTCAAAGATGATCTGGCGAGTCTAGCACTTCTAGGACTTCCCAAGAGTTAGCATAGTTACCAGGACTCAGTTAATGGGAGGGAGAAGCTACCAAAGTGGGAGCGATTGTGGTCCGACTTGGTACAGGAAGAGATTCGGCGGAACAATAGAGACAGATCCTAATCAAAGCATGATGATGAGGAGAATTGTGTCTTATATAGGAAGGCAAAGAAAGGGAAGGGGAAGTCATCCCATTCCAATTTAGATTCTTGTCAAGGCGGCAAGAAGAAGGACATGTCGAAAATAAAGTGTTTTCACTGTAATGAGCTGGGACACTTTGCCATAAAGTGTCCACACAAGAAAGCCGGTAAGAAGCCCTCAGGAGGAGTGACAGGTGAAGCTCTTGCTTCACAGTTCGAACTGGATTTTACCCTCATCACTTGTATGGTGTCATCGATGATGGGTAGTGTGTGGTACCTGGACAGTGGAGCTTCATTCCATATGACTGGTAACAAAGAGCTCTTCAGTAACTTAGAGGAGAAGGATCTCCAAATGCATATCGAGATGCGTGATGATGGAAGGTATAACGCAACCAGCATTGGTACACTTACCTTTCAGAGGGAGTCTGGTTCTCCTCTCACTTTGCGAGATGTTATGTATGTTTCAAGTTTGAAGAAGAACTTGGTTTTTGTTGCCAAGTTGGAGGATAGAAGCTATGATGTGATATTTAGTAAGGGAAAGGTGTTTCTTTGTCACATAGCCACAAGACAGGTGAAGCGAAAAGGGGTTCGAGTGAAGAACCTCTACAAATTGGAGGTAGAAGATTGCACCACTTTTAGCACTAAGGTAGAGAAGGTGCAGACTCGAGACATCAGTGAGTTTTGGCACAGGAGGTTGGGTCACTTGCACCATGGCACTTTAAAGATATTGCAACAAATTTCTGCAGGTCTTCCCAAGGGTACACTAGAGCAGAGAGACACATGCAAAGGGTGTACATTGGGGAAGTACACCAAATCTTCCTTTCATGACAAAGATAGTCGATCACAGACAATCCTTGATCGAGTTCACTCAAATGTATGTGGATCGTTCTCGACAGCATCCACAACCAAGCACAGGTATTATGTAATATTTGTTGATGATTTTTCTCGTAAGTGTTGGATTTTCTTCATGCAGAAGAAAGATCAAACGTTCGCTAAGTTTTGTGAATTTAACGAACTTGTTGAGAAAGATACTAGCAAGAAAGTTAAAGCTCTTAGAAGCGATAATGGTGAAGAGTACGTGTCGAATGAGTTCAAAAACTTCTATGCATCAGAAGATATTCTACGGGATTTGATATCACCTCATAACCCACAGCAAAATGGGGTGGCTGAAAGGAAGAACATAAGTATTGTGGGAGTGGCACGGGAGATGTTGCGTGATCAGGGCCTACCATTACACTTGTGGGCTAAAGCATGCAACACAGTTGTTTATTTGCATAAATAAATCCCTCATCGAATTCTCGGGATCAGTAAGCCAGAAGAGGATTTTTCAAGGAAGAAACCATATGTGGCACACTTCAGGATCTTTGGTTCATCAATCTGTTACCATGTTACCAAATGTGCACGGAAAAAGCTAGAGCTAATAGCTGAGTTGGGCATATTTGTGGGGTACACTGATACACCTGACAACTATCAGGTGTACCTTCCAACCAATGGGATGACAGTGGTTTGCAGAGATGTGAAGTTTGATGAAGAGAAGGCCATGAAATGTTCCCTTGAGAGGGAGCTTCAACTACATGTGGCTAAGGATATTTTAGCTCCAAAGGAGGAACCTCATGATGATGTGGAGCAGCCACATGCAGAGGAGTAGGGAGTGGAAACACCCACTCATGCAGAGTCTTCCAGAGATGGGAGAAAGTGCACCAGAGAGGCTGACAGGTTATTGCATGATGCTAGAGAGAATTTGGGAGCACCCACATCGTAGTGTAGGAAGAGGAGGTCACTAGAGAGGTTCACTAGCTACATGGCTCTGATGAGCGGGAGAGTAGAGATTGATCCATCCTCTTTTGAGGAAGCATTGAAGCAACTAGTTTTGGTTGATTCCATGGTTGAAAAGTATGACTCCATTATCAGGAAGAGTGTTTGGGAAGTGGTCCCAAGACCAGCAAACAAGTCAGTGGTGAGTTCTAGATGGCTTTACAAGGTAAAGAAAGCAGCTAATGGTAGTGTGGAGAAACACACTGCTAGGTTTGTGGCCAGAGGGTTCTCTCAGGTGGAGGGGATTGATTATGATGAGAATTTTTCTCCTGTAGCAAGGTACTCATCAATCATATCCATTATAGCACTGTCAGTGCAGATGGGATGGAAGATACATCAAATGGATGTAAAGACAGCATTCCTCAATGGCATGATTGAGGAAGAGGTGTATATTGAGCAGCCTAAAGGATTTGAGACCTTCAATAGAGAGTTGCATGTGTGCAGACTCAAGCGAGTGTTGTATGGACTAAAACAAGCACCCTATGCTCGGTACACCAGGATCAATAACTATTTCACTGGGTTGGGTTTCACCAAAAGTGAAGCAGATGCGAACCCTTACCATATTTTAGTTGAAGGTAAATTGTTGATTGTTGTTTTATATGTCGAAAATTTGATTCTGACAGGTGCTGATAATTTGATCAAGTCTTGCAAAGAGGATCTTGAAAGAGAGTTCGAAATGAAGGACTTGGGGCTCGTGCACTAATTTCTAGGGATGGAAGTATGGCAAGGAGATGAGGAAATGTTTGTCTCTCAGGGCAAGTATGCCAACGAGATACTAAAGAAGTTCCACATGGAGGGCAGTAAACCCATGGAAACTCCTCTAGCTAGTAACTGGAGGAAGCAAGATGCTACTTCTAGTGAAGTAGTTGAGGCTACTATTTATAGATAGCTTATGGTTTCACTCATGTATTTGGTGAACACACGACCAGACATGTGTTATGTAGTTAACCAGCTTAGTCAAGCTATGGTTAAGCCAACCAAACTATATTGGAAGGCAGCCAAACATGTGTTGAGATACCTCTGAGGCACCACTCAATTTGGTCTTTAGTACAGATGGATAGAGGGAGTGAAGCTTCAAGAATTCAGCGATGCAGATTGGGTAGGGATTTCATCCGACAGGAAGAGCACATCAAGTGGGATCTTCAGTATTGGGCCAGCAATTGTTTCTTGGTACAACAGGAAATAGAGATCAATTGCACTCAGTTCAGCAAAAGCAGAGTACATGGTTGCTAGTCAAGCAGCTTGTGAGGCTATCTAGATGAGGAAGATTTTGGTTGGTTTATTTGGTCAGCAGATGGATCCAACAGTGACTTACTGTGACAATCAAAGTTGTATCAAACTCTCTGAGAATCTAGTTTTTCATGATCGGTCCAAGCATATTGATATCTTGTATCATCATCTTCGAGATTGTGCATAGAGGATAATCATGTTGCTCAGAGTACATTCCTACAAAGGAGAAGGATGCAGATATTTTGACAAAGGCACTGTCAAAATGCAAATTTGAGTTTCACAGAGGCAGGATCTGGGTAGCAGATAATCCCTTTCTTATTGAGAGGGAGTGTTAAAAATAGCAACAAGAAATCCTAATTTAATTCGTCCTTGAATTAAATTAGGAATTAAATTGAAATTCTATTCTCATAGCAACTTATAATAGTTAACTAAGTTAATTTGACTTAGTCATCTCAATAAATTCGAGTTGGAAGTCTTTCTAGATTCGTGTAGAGTGATTCCTAAATTTTAGGGGTCTAGGTTGAGTTCTTTTGAGTTGTCATTAATTAACTCAGTCTAACTGAGTTATAGTCAGTTAAACTAGTTCAATTAGTTGGAGGAACTAGTAGGAGGTCTAGTAGTGGGGAGCAGCTTCACTGCTCCACCAGTTAACTGAAAATTCACTCATAAATAACTCATGTATGTCAGTTCAGAGGAAGACCCATTTGAGATTAGAGTTCAAGGACAATGTACTATTAGTTGTATAATTTTCCAAGTTGTACAGATGGTGCATGCAATCAGTGGAAGGCCTATGATGGATCGCGCAGTTGTGGTGAGAGATTTTCCCAATTAAATATGGGCTAATTCTCTCAGGAATTGCTCAAGGAAATAGGGGCTTGGCAGGCAGCAGATTTGGCTAAGTGTTGGCTTGAGTTAGTTTGTGAAGCAGAGAGATAGATTGTACTTGTGCAGGAATTATTCGGGTTGAACAAGCATTTTATTTTCTTCTCAGATATTCTAGTTAATGCAATATAGATAGTCGGGGTTTTGAGCAGTTTCTTTCTCGAGATATTGTGTTATGTGCAATTGAAATTATTCATTTTCTGCGTAGTGTTGTCATTGATCATTTTTTGTTTTCGTTGATGAGTAGAGTAGATTCAAGTCTTTTGTTTTAGCATACTACCTAAGCAGTTTGAATCTATAAGTAAAGATATATAGTTACAATGAGGCTCAAAGGCCTATTTATTATTGATAAACAATGGAAAACCATAAACATCCAAAAATCTAACCCTAGGAGATCAAGTACTGGCAAAAGTTTGTAGGCCCCATTAGGGTAAATTGGTACATCAACTTCCCGAGGTCGTAACTTTGGCATACGATCTATGTTTAACACGTACAATACCTCGTTAGAAAAATTATCCGAGGACTACAACTTTCAACTGCAAAACCCTACAACAATCTTTTGGTTTTTCTATTTTCCAAAAAACACGTTGTTAAGGGCCTCAAAATGGATCTCGAAGTTTAGGACCCCAAAAAAAGGCCAAAAATAGTAAATTGTGCTACAATTATGGAAAATAAAAGAAACAATGGTGGGGGTCCAATTAGAATAGGCGAGTGGCCACCAATATCCACCTGGATCATTCCTCCCCCCTTAGGAAGCAATGGTCACCATTGCATTGAGTGCCTCTATGAGATGGGGAAACTTCTGCTAAACTTGGTCCCTAGTGAGCCACTTGCCTTGGTGCAGGGATTGGCCATCTTTGATAACCCGATACAGTTGGATCTTTTGTTGGCAAGTGTTCTTGATCTACATGTCCATGATCCGATAAATTATGGCTTGTTCCATGCAGTTTCGGTTTAGCTCTGTTGGTGTTAGTTGTTTTAGAATGTCTGATATGTCAAATAACAATGGAAAATATGGCCGAAGGCAATCCACATTGAACATTGGGTGCAGGCCCAGGAATGGGGGAACGTTGATATCAAAAGCATTATCTCCCACAGTCTTGGTGGTGGTGTAAGTACCATATCGGAGTGGTTTGAGCTTCTAATGGGCTCTGGTAAGGCGTAATCTATGCAAATGCAACCAAACTTTGTCACTCACCTAAAAATTGTGTGGCACCCAATGTTGATCATGTCGCTGCTTATACTTGGGATTGGACTTATCCAATATGTCATGCACTTACTGGTGGATGTGTTGGATGTGTTCAATAAACCAGGTTGTTTTATCAACCTCGGACCGTAGATGTGTGGATTATGTCTATGTAGTCGCATGAGGAATGGCAACATCAATCGGACACAATGGTTGAAAACCCAGGCCCACTTGAAAAGGATTGCGGCTAGTAGAGCTATAGAGAGATCTATTATAATTTTTTTGCACATAAGGAAGGCTCTCATCCCAAGTTTGTGGATGCTTGGAGTTGTACATGCGCAATATGTGTTCTATCATCTTATTGATAACCTTTGTATAGCCATCAGTCTGGGGATGGAATGCAGTCAACTTGGTGATCTTAGTGTCCAATAATGTCTAGAGGATTGACCAAAATGTGCTCAGGGACCTGCTATCCCAATCTGATATAATGGTCTGCGGGACTCCAAAATGTGCCTATACTTGTTCAAAGAATAGTTTGGCAATGTCCTCTACTGTGATACTCTTCTTGCAAGCTGCCAATATAACCATCTTAGAAAAAATATCCACGGCCACAAATACACAGTCATTAAAATGCTTGGTAGAAGGGAGACCCGATAGATAGTCCATGGAGATGAATTCCCAGCGTTGGTTGGGAGTAAGCAGAGGAGTGTAGAGGCCTTTCTTCTTAATGGTTGGTTTGGCGATGGCACAAGCAATGCAAGATATGATATATTTGTCAACATCTTGTCAGAGTCACGGAAAATAAAAATACTTTTATAGTACGGCCATGATTTTCTCCATACCAAAGTGTCCTGTGACCCGTCTTTAGTGTGTCTCCCATATCAGCTTAGCATGCTCGCTTGAAGGAACACAAAGGTGGCCTAAGTAGCATAATAATGCATCCTGGAGGTGGAAATATGGAACTTGCTTGCCATCCACTAGCATCTGGGTGTAGTGAACTCTGGATCATTTTTGTACAATTGTGGCCATCTAGAGGTCTTAAGGCCACGAGTTGATAACAATAGTCAATGTTGCAACTGGGGGCCTACTGAGACAATCTACAATATGATTGGTGTTTCCCTTCTTATATTTAATGTTCAAGTGGAATGGTTGCAGATATGTATACCACTTATGATGTCAATCGTTCTACAACTTCCCTTGTGTCTAGATAAACTGAAGAGGTCAGTGATTTGTGTGAATGACTATCTCCTTCCGTAGAATGTAATGTTTCCATTTTCATCACGTCTGCACGATGGAATACATCTTTTTATCATAAGTGGGCTATTTCTGAATTGTATCGGAAAGTGTCTCACTGTGACAGGGCACTAGATGCCCCTGTTGGGTGAGAACTGCACCAATAGCATAGTCAGAGGTGTATGTCTCAATTTCAAATGGTTGTTGTAGGTCTAGCAATGTGAGTACAGGTACAGAGCATAAGTGGTGTTTCAACTCAATGAATGCCTTATGTTGGGACTCTGACCATAAAAAAATCGTTTTCGCTCTGCCCTTCGTAACCTGACTCAAAGGCCAAGTGATATGAGAGAATCCCAACATGAACCTCCAATAAAAATTGGCAATGCCCAAAAAGTTGCAAAGCTCTATTAGAGTGGTCGGGGCTGGCCAATTCTGAATGACTTGGATATTAGCCAAATCCATATGCACACCTTTCTCATCAATCATGTAGCTTAGATATTGGACCTGGCCCATGCCAAATGTGCATTTCTCCAATTTGGCACATAGTTTGTGCCGCCACAAGGTTTGAAAGACCTGTCGAATGTGTTGTAGGTGCTCTTCCCAACTCTTGTTGAAGATGAGGATGTCGTCCAAATATACAACCATGAACGAGTTGGTGAAGAGTCACAAAATGCCATCCATGAGTGTCATAAAAGTTACAAGGGCATTAGTCAATCTGAAAGGCATGACCAACCACTCAAAAATGCCTCCCTTGGATCTGAAGGTGGTCTTCCATACATATGTGGGTTCTATTGGCACTTAGTGATACCCAGATTTCAAGTAAATCTTGTTGAAATATTTGGTCGCCTTAAGCTGGTTAAGAAGGTCATAAATCCATGGGATTAGATCCCTATTCCTGATAGTGATTTTTTTAGTACCCAATAATCAATGCAAAGTGTCCAGGTTCCATATTTCTTTTGTACAAGTACAATCGGGCTCCCACATGATGAGTAACTTGGTCAGATGTTCCCTTTTTGCAGTAACTCTTGGATTTTCTGCTTGATTTCTTCATTTTCCATAATGGAGCGGCGATATATCAGCCCATTGGGTAGAGGTGCTCAGGGAGTCAGATCCATCGAATGCTTGACCTGACAGTATAAAGGTACCCCTGTGGGTGAGGAGAATGTGTCCCTATATTCTTCCATGACCTTATCCACCTACTTTTGTTGTGTGGGGGAACCCTTCCTGGGGTCCATAGATGTGGCCACTATCTTCCCCTTGCTTTAAGAGTGAATCAGAAAGAGAACAAATTTCTTGGTCTAGGAGATGATCTTACTGCATTGCTTAGCAGAGATCAAAGAGATGGCGGTAAGCAGGGCTACCTCTAGTATCATGTATAACTTATTGTCCAAAGTAATAATAACAGTGCGAGGCATGGACTCATATACAACATGACGCTTCCACAAGTATGGTTGTCCTAATAACACATCACAAACTTCAAGAGGAGGAACATTGTATAGTATCTCATCCGTGAAGGGCTTGATGTTGTAAGGAAGGCGTAACTGTTCGCTGACACATAGATCTCGTCCTTAGTGAAGCCACCTGATGGTGTACAGTTGTGGGTGTGGTGTGGTCGGTAGGCCCAGTCACTTTAAAACCTCTGCTGAAATGAGGTTCTTTTGGATCTCGTTGTTGACAATGAACTACAATGGAGAACCCTTCACCCACATCTATGAGTGGAAAAGACGCTCCCCCTCCTATGAATCTTTGAGCTCAATTTTCTGGCCATTGGAGGTGGCAATAGTGGCACTAGGTTCTGTGTCAATAATCTACTTCCCCTTGTCGTTCCCCTTGATGGTTTCTGGCTCATAATCAAAACATGCATCAGAATTTGAAGCTTTTAGCACAACCACCAATCTCTGCTTGGCGCAATACTCATTTTTTTATGAGCGGGGATCTTCTGGAACTCACACCACTTTCCCATGTCCTTCTTCATCTTTGTGGTGTCTTTTTTGCTTGCGACTTAGATGCATTGTCCTGGATCGCTCCACCTTGGCTCTGTCCTTTGTTCTGGGATTTGGAGGTGGCTACAAACAGAGAGGGTTCCTAGGCGCTTTTCTCATAGTAAGTTTCCCACCAATCCTTGACATGGGGGCAGCCTTAAGCAGTGGAAAAGTAATCTTCTCCCTATCGAAGAAACTATGGACCAAAAAATAACCTTCCAATAGATTTAACCATTTATCTACAACATCTACATCTATTTTACGTTCGAATATAAGGATATCAAATCCCACTTGTACAGCACCTCCGAAGTGACTATTGGAATTATATGTGTCGTTAGTAGGCATCCATAAAAGGATCTAGGCAAAGTTGTCCATCATCTCATTCCTTTGTCGCTCAAGGGCTTCTTCAAGCAATAGCTTGATAAGATCTCCTACTCCCTCGTCTTTATTTTTTTCCACCATGGGAGGTCGTCGGTGTCGATGGGGACGGTCTTGCAAAGGTCAACCAATTCAAGTCCCAACTCCTTACACCCCGACCTTGTTGGGGACATGCACAGAAAAACAGAGAAAGAGCAAAGTGCTATGATACCACTGCTCTAAATTTTATGAAGGAACGAAATGAATACAGATATAAACAGGAACATGGAGATACAACGAAAACAAAATTTTAATTCATTAATAACAAAGTATTAAAAATTGTTTACATGCATAATGGAAATTGAATAGCTCAGGGGATGATAGTTTATCTCTAAGAAGAGATGTGGCGGCTACATGTCTTCTGAACTATGTTACAATGAGGCTCTAAGGCCTATTTATTATTGAGAAATAATGGAAACCCTAAACATCCAAAAACCTAACCCTAGGAGATGAGGCACCAAAAGTCTATGGGCCCATTGGGATAAATTGGTACATCAACTTCTTAGGGTCATAACTTTGGCATACGATCTATGCTTGATGCATATGATACCTCGTTAGAAAGATATATCCAAGGACTACAACTTTCAACTTCAAATAGCGACCATGGGCTATATATTTGTCCGTTTTCCAAAAGACCCACCATTTAGGGCCTCAAAACGGCTCCAGAAGTTCAAGACCTGAAAAAAGTGCCAAAAATAGTAAATTGTGCTACAATTAAGGAAACTGAAAGAAACAATGGTGGGGTCCAAGTGGAATAAGCGGGTGGCCATCAATATCCACCTGGATCATTTTAACAATTGGAAAGCTTGGAAAGTCAATGGTGGAAAGAGAAATTATATTTGTTATGCCTTATATTTTTGTAGTACCCACTCTATTAAAGGCATCTTTATTAAACCAAATAGAGCTAGAGATTAAATATTATAAGTTCCTAATTATAAAATAAAAATATCAATATTTAACCAAAAATCAAAAGAAACTTGTAAACTTACGTAAAATAGATTCTAAAAGGTTTTCCACTAATATCATCCATAAAAAAGCTAAATAATCAAGGATATTAACATAAATGGTTGGTACTCCTATTGTAACAAGTTTTATGTTTCACCTCAAATCTCCAAGGATATAAACTCTCACATCCAACACACTCACTCATGGTAAAGCTAAAGATATTCAAGGGTACCAAGCAAAGATCTTAAACTTTGGACTTTAATCCTAATGACTCGTGTTTTTAATAAATTTTTTAAGGCTTATGAAAAGATGCATTGAAAAATTACTTGTCCATATTTTCAAATCCATAAGCCAACATGACCCACCCAATTATCAAACTATCATAACCAGCCCCCTGTTAGCAAAATTATTTGACTTAATTATTGAAAGAAAAAGCAATGAATTGCTTGAGGGAAATATAATAAAAGGGTTAAAGGACAACCAAGGTTTAGGGATCAACATGATACAGTACATGAACTCAACCTCGTTTACATTTATCACTAAGGAATGTAGATACATAAAAGAAGAACTTTGTTTTGTTGACTTTAGAAAAATACTTTGGCATTGTTCCTAGTGCCAAGATTTGAAAAACACGGGAATATATTGGTTTCTCTCCTGAGCTCCCTAGTGTCGTGATTAGATATTATAAACATGTTTTGCTAAAATGCAATATAATATCAATATCATTAATTGTGAGATTGAGATCAAGCAAGGGTATCATCTTTCTCTCGTCCTTTTTGGCATCTATATCAATAAAATTGAACACAAAGAGAGATGTGTCATATTAACATGGTAGCACTAATTGTTGTCCTGTTTTTATAATGATATTATAGAATGAAATCACTTTCAAAGCCCTTTATAACAAATGGGGACAATATGTGGATTGAGACAAACCAAAAGAAATATATCTGTTTGTTTTAGAGTATGTCTAGAAGTGGATTTGCAAAAGAGTCTTCCAAGGGCATTGCAAAATTATATGGTCTAATTAAGTCACCTATAAGAAGTAGATTACGAGTATCATCCCTTCAAATGCAACTATTTTCATGTTCATGGGCATTGAGAAAACAATTTCCCAATTCAAGAAGATTAAACTCTTCATAAGCAATTGTCAAAACTCTCCAGTTAAATAAAGCAAAGCCCATTAGGTTAGACAATCATAGGCATAAAAATAACAATCCAAGGTGCCACAATGAAAAAAGATAATCCTAAAAGCATCATCCAAAGCAAACATCAACAACTTTGAGGTCCTTGAAAATTTTAAAAATTGGAACAAGAAAGTCAAAAGGTGGAAATACAGTGTTTTGAAGAAAAAAAAGTGAAAATGCATTGAATGGCAAAGGCCAAAACCAAACCCCCTATCAAGACTCGCGAGATCAAAAGGTTGTTCCAAGAGAAGCAAAGACACTACAAGCCTTGCTTCTGGGTGATGAAAAGAACAATCATCCAATTCCAAAGGAGCAAACATCCACAACTATGAGATCCTTCAGAATTTTAAAAATATGGAAACAAAAAGTGGGGAGGTGGAGATGCAATGAATTCCCAAAGCTGAAATTGAACCCCTATGAAGACTCAAGAAGATCAAAAGGTTTTTCTAAAAGAAGCAGAAACCATATAAATCCCACTTGTGGGTAACAAAATGAGTAATCATCCAATTCCATGTTCTTCAAACTGAGGAAAGGGGCACAAGCATTGCCAAGCAGCAGACTCTCAAATCAATGATTTTAACCCCTACTCTTGGCATCTCTTATGTCAATGTATTAATAAATAAGGCATCTCATAGTTCACCCCTCTTAGAAGAGGGAAAAAAACAAACTGATATCATAAAGAAATAGATGCAAAATAAAACAAAGCATGAGGCACTCAAAGCTTGCTTGTCACTTCTTATTCAGTCCACCTAATGTAAATTGCATCTGGGACCTTATTTTTTGTCAATCAGATTTAGTTATTTCAATATGTAAGTCAATACCCTATACAAGGCATATAGTGATAGGATCTAGATAATTAAGAATGGGGAATTTTTAGAAGCTATAGTATATGGTTATAATATCAAACTACAATGAATTCTTAAAAAAAAAAGTGCATTATGTTTGGTTCATTTGTAGATTTTTATTATACAAAATCCAACTGCTATCCAAAGAAAAAAATTAGGATATTAGATGTACCATATCTAAAATTTACAAATTCTTGAAATATGATATTTGGAAATATTAAAAAGATATATGTAGTAGGGGTGGCACATCACTGAGTATGCAGCTTTTGTTTCAAAGATATCACACAAAAAAAATTATGACCTAGTTTTTTTTTTGTAAGAGTAAAAAAATTTCTATTAATAGCAAAAAGGATTACGTTGAGTACATATAGTTAACAACAGACCAAAAGCACTGACCTGGAAGGCCATGCCTCCAACCAGGTATGATAGACTAAGCACCTTTTCTACCTGTAAACATATGTGAAAATATCCCTTCAGATTTCAAACACCAGATGTATTCAAGGGTTTTTCTTTTTTCCCCTTTCTCCTACAGATATCTACCCATCCTACATATTTATCAGTTACAACTGAGGATAATGTCATATCCTCATTTTTCAAAGAAAGCTCCATCACTACTACTTCCTCATACGGCGAGACGTCCCTATCACTATCTAAATGATCGGACTCGTGAGGTTGTTTTTGCCCACTAGTTGTAGCCACAGTTAATGTTGATGGACTTTCATTCTCCATAGCCGAAGGATTATTTTCCACTAAGGGCAAAGGAGTATCGACCATGGGCTGCATAGGATCTTGTAAGGCTGAGGAACCAGGAAATGTCTTCTCCTACTAAGGCTTGTCCTTCTTATTACTTGTCGTGTTCTTGACGTTTGACGTTGCCTTCTAATCACGCCATCCACAGTTGGGTTTTCGCCGCTGTGGGGATTTTGACACCCCTTTAGGGCATGCACATTGGACATGCATGAGCTATTGACGAGATCTACATCGGATGTGGTTTTGTAGTCTAGAGGCTGATGATGTTCCTTGCCATCCCATTTTAGGGTGATTTTATCTGAGAGACTTGCACTTACACCCAATTCAACACAGATGCGGACAAATGAGATGAACCCTTTAGCTAGTTTGTCACTGCCTATTTTGACAAAGCGTCCAATAGCATTTCCAATAGCTTCAAGGAAATCTAGTTGAACCCACTGGAGGGGTAAGTTTAGGAGTCTTACCCAACCTAGAGTGGCCCAAGTTTTCACGGCAAGCGGGTTGAATTCTAGAAACCATGGTTGGATTGAGAGTCTCGTGTGACCCCAAAATCAGGGATCCCATTCAAAAACCCTCTGTCGGTTTGCAAGATCCTTGAAGCTGACTATAAAATTTCCTTTCGAACAAAATAGTAGATCTAAGTTTTGCATTCAATTATGAAAAACTCAATCCGTAAGGGTTGAAGCTGAGGGCAAGAATCCATTAAAATGATAGATGACCGCATGTCGAAGATAAAAATGAATCTTTATTGTGGTGAAGAGAGGATTCATCAAGAGTGTTGGGGCTTCCAATGAATGTTCAACCACAAAGGTTTGGCAAGCAAGAGCCTCCGAGGGTGGGGAGCCAAGGCCTGAATTGAGAGATTGTTTAAATGAGAAGGGCTTTGAGGTAGAGGATGCCCCATTTCCTTTGTCACCTCCTCGCAGTTCAACAATGAGGGAGATAGAGGCATTCAGTTATGAAAAACTCAATCCTTAAGGGCTGAAGCCGAGGGCAAGAATCTATTAAAATGACAGATGACCACGTGTTGAAGATAAAAATGAATCTTTATCGTGGTGAAGAGCGGATTCATCAGGAATGTTGGGACTTCCAATGAATGTTCAACCACAAAGGTTTGGCTAGCAAGAGCCTCCGAGGGTGGGGAGCCAAGGCCTGAATTGAGAGAATGTTTAAATGAGAAGGGTTTTGAGGTAGAGGATGCCCCATTTCCTTTGGCACCTCCTCGCAGTTCAACAATGAGGGAGATAGAGGCATCCTTCTTGATAACATAATCCCTCGTAACATTTTCCAAATCTAATTGCCTCCCCTCATAGAGGATTCTTGAACTCCCCTCTGGAATACCTGACAACTTATAAATTTTGTCTACAAGTGAAGATACAACCTCCCATTCACAAACCCTGAGGCACAGAGATTTTCTCAATAGGGTTTTAACAAATTTTGGGAATTTGTGGACCCCAAAATCACCAGCACCATCGAACAGTTGAATGTCATGAGGATCTGGAACCAAAGGAACCCTTTTGGGCGCCAAGCCTGACAGCAAACTTTTCTCAAACAGTGCACCGGCAGGCTCGCACCAATAAAGAGGCGGCTCACTCTAAGCGTAAGGATGAATATCGTCGATTCTGGCGCCGCCTTGAGGAGCGGCAAGAGCTTTGGGGGCTTCCACAATGCCGACAACGACCTCTCTATCCATCTCTTCTTGGGCGTTGTCAATGAAGTTGGGATTGTGCTCATCTATCGCTGTTGGGAAATCATCCCCCTCCACTTCCTCCCCGCGGGGTCCCTCCCATGTGTACGTAACGTCGTGACCTGATACTCTGGGAAGCCCCTGGTAACCTAGGAGTTCATATCCTTTGTGAACCATCTTGAACCTCTACATTAGCCTTCTCTGCACCTCTTGCTCAGAAGCCGCAACTTCTCTGTGATAACCATCACTCTTATTCATGAGCAAACCCTTGACAAGGAAATATTTGACAGTTATGCCAACATCGTCTTTGGTTGCATTACTATCCGCAGCACTACCAGTGTTATTTTCAACAGGTGACGAACCCTTGATGGCAGAGGGCTCCTCTGAAATGGCAGGGGAGCGAAATAGCTAATTGGGAAATGTACAGTAGTGGCTCCTCTGAAATAGTGGCAAAGAGCGAAATAGCTAGGTGGGAAATGTATAGTAGGGTCTCACGCAGTAGCTCTCGCTCGATCTGCTAGGAGGGCTCTACTTGTGAGCCAAACAGGTGTCGTGCAGAGGAAGAAAGCAAGCAAACTTAGGCAAAAGTAGGAACGCGAACAATCCAGGTGTTTATCTAGGATCCTGGGTCGAGATTATGTCAAAATCTATTGTCCTTGCTCAGTTCTGAAATTGTTGATGGCGTAACCGGGTCACTCTCCAAATTTTGGTCTCGGCCCTCGAATGTGGCAGTCTGTATAGAGTTAGTTATACATGTTTTCTTAGGTTTTAGGTTTTGTTCAAAGTTAGTGTCTTTGTTTTTCTTGTAAGGTGGTGGGTTAGAACTATAAAGTCGTCCTCAAGGCCTGGGTGTGTGTATAAGACGATTGGGTATAGGTCTAGCCTTTTTGTTTAAGTGCATAGATTGGGTTGGGTGGTGAGGGTTACATTCCTCATCGTAACTTGTTGGTGCCTCTATGTTTTGCTTGGGTCATGCCCACCTGGTATTGCAGCGAGTACCTAGTTATCCGTGAGTTATGAGGTCCCTCAGTAATGAGGTAGTTTGGGCAAGGTACCCCTTCACTAGTGGTGAATCTTTTCATGGTGATTATTCATCCCAATTTGGTATGTTTCAGGTATGTTTCAGGTAGCAGGGGCTCACCAAACTCATTTCTTCAATCTTGGGTCAATGCTAAGCCTGGGGAATGGCAATTCCAATGGGTTAGCTCAAAGATTTTTCAGTGGAAGTGATCTTTGTGTATGGGTGTAGTCTTGGTGTTGTTTGTTTCATGAAAGGATGCTTCATGAACACAACAGACCTCGTAGAGGCGGTGGCCATAGGGGGCAGTAGGGAGCGTGAGCGGAAAGGGCAAGGGATCAAAGCAATGATGAGCATGGTGAGCGAAATTGCACAAGGTCTTACCCTCTCTCCAGGCCACGTCATTCAACCTCACTCCCTGGACATGATTGTTGATCAGTGGAGAGGAATCCAAACCAACCTAGATATCCTCCATGAGCACAGATATGAGGATCGAAATGAGTTAGTGGCATATATTAATGACATCCAATATAGCCAGATCGAGATACTGGAGCAGTTGTCCTCAATGTGCCGCAACCAGGACAAATGACCGACTTTAAGAGATTGGGGCGAGACTAGAGCACATAGACTTCTATGTCCATGAAGGCCACAACCCAATGGTTCCTTCGGTTGGTCAAGCTTTTCCTCCTCTGTGACATGAGATTTATAGGTTGCTTGTTGGTTTTGTATGATTTTTGCAATGTATGGCTTTTTTCCCTTGGGAAATAGGAAATGAATGGACACATCTTTTGCACCACTGTTCAACTCTCCTTTGCTAACAAATCCAGTTGGAGTGAAGCAAGGAGAGTCGTAGACCAAGGCCATGTAATCTACATCTTTATGATAATATAATGGAAGTTTGTTACAGAACCAAAAAAACAAATAGTAACCATTATTTGTTTTATATAAATTTGTAACCATTATTTGTTATATATATATATATATATATATATATCTTCTTAATAATAATAATAATAATAAGAATATAGCCCACGAGTCGTAGAACAAATGGCAGCAGGGTGTTTAGTTAAGGTACTTCGTGGTATAAAGGTCACTAGTTTGGAACTCCGTGGGATTGGTGTGGCCCAGGTCGAGTGCAATCACCGGGTGATTTTGACAACTTAGATGTCTCTGGGTTGCAGCTACTCAAGCCACAAGTTAAAATGTCGGTCATCTCAAGACTCACATAACCTAGCAAACAATATATATATATATATATATATAAAGTTAGCAAAGCTAGAAACTAAATTGGTGTATGAGACTATTGTTTGTGGGACAATAGACTTGTCTTTACCCAAAGATTTGATTGCTAAAGTCTATAAAAATGTGCATACAGTACCCCTTTAGATTTAAACCTATAACCTTTTCAAAAAAAACATATATTCTTAATCATTAAACTCACTCATATATACATATACATGTACACCAACCATCTTAATTTCAAATTTTATTTTAAAACAAACATCTTAAAATTATAAAACAAAACATATTTATGAAAAAACAATTCACAAAAATACTGTAATATTCTAAACTGTATTCAGACGGTGCTTGTAATTACAATCATATGTGAATTTTAATTATATTTACTTAACATATGATAATAAAAAAATCCCTTTAAAATATTCATAAATTCAAATCCAATGAAATCTTTATTAATTTTGAATAATATTGTATAAAAAATAAAATATAAATATCCCTTTAAAATATTCATAAATTCAAATCCAATGAAATCTTTATTAATTTTGAATAATATTGTATAAAAAATAAAATATAAATAGATTTCATTTTTTTTAATTAAATTGGTTTAGAGTCATTAAAAAAAATTAGATGCTCCTCACCCAGATTCGGGATTCGGTCTCTGTAACTAACATGAGGACTTCAAGTCACCCTTGTATTAAAAATAAATAATCCCGACAAGAAGTATATTTTTCATATAAAATATAAAAATATTTTGCATTTCAAAGAAAATTAAAAATATTAAAAATATGCCATCGAATTATGATATATATATACACGATTTTCACAAACACAATGTGAACATTACGTGTATATATTGCACATTTTCACAAACACGATGTGAACACCATATCTCATTCCTGGAAAATCCTTCCAACCATCTATGTAAATTAATGTGCTGAGACCGGCTCTTATACTAATGCCTGTGTTTAAGAGAGATCGATTTCTGTTCTTTTGAATTGTAGGACGACCGCTGGTTCAATTGGCACAACTCCAAGAAGCTAGGAACATCATTCCCCATCGATATACACCCACTGTAGACAGTAATTTATTGGCAGTGCAATAGCCATATTTTACTAACCAGAAATTGTTTGACCTGCATGTTATATTTCTTGCAATAAATATAGTCATTTTTCAACGGATGGTAAGATAAAGGAAGTACTGTTTGTGCATAATCCTACGCTTGTAGACTGCTGGTGGTTGTATGATTCAACTTTTTCTTGATTTTGTAAAACATCGTGGATGATTCAACTTTTTCTTGATTTTGTGAGACATCGTGGATGGTTCAACTTTTTCTTGATTTTGTAAAATATCGTGGATGGTTCAACTTTTTCTTGATTTTGTAAAATATCGTGGATTCGATTGACTGTGTTCACTGTTCTCAATTGAAACAGATTGAAATTGCTCACGATATACGACATGTGATCATATCATCAGCAACACTCCTACTCAACTGAAAATTTCCACAAAGATATAATTATAAAGGCCATATTGTATAACTATAGAATACAATAAACAGCTGTTTTTTGTTATAACCGACATTTTTTTTACCACAATGTTATATTTCTTGCAATAAATCTAGTCATTTTTCAACAGATGGTAAGATAAAATTAGTAGTGTGTGCTTATCCTACACCTGTAGACTACTGGTGATTGTATGATTCAACTTTTTCTTGATTTCATAATATATCGTGAATTCAATTGGTTGTGTTCACTATTCTCAATTGAAACTGCTTGAAATTGGTCATAGTATATGACATGCAATCTTATTCAACTGTAAATTTCCACAAAGTTTTAATTATAAAGGCTGTATTTTGTTGGGTCGTAATCAGTTCGTAATGTAACCTGCAACCAAACTACACAGCTCAAATCATGGCCTACTTCAATTTTCCATTTTGATATTCAGCATTGTCTATGGCAATTTTTGCAACAATACAAGAATTGTTCTCCAAAATATGTGATACAAGAAGCATCCTACCGTGCTGTCCTCCAGATGGAAGTTGGGCCTCTCACAAAACAAGTAAAACCAACATTCCCTCTGGTTAGAAAAGAATTTCGAGACAATCTTATACATTGATTATAGCTGAATCACAATTTTACAGCTCTTACTACATCTTTGTGCTTGCCTTAAGCATCCAATTCAACCCCTAGCATTGTTGTACCTTCATCATTATTCGTGTCATTAATGTCTTCATGGTCATCATCATCTTTATCTGACTCAGCTTCTGTCTGTGGGGCAATAAATTGCATTTTATAGTCAACTGCAAAATCATAATCATCGTTCCCAGCTTCATTTGAAACTTTCACAAGCATTTTCCCAGCTTTTTTCCTCCGTTTTTTCTCCGACTTGGCTGCATGTGGATTGAAGATACCTTCTGCATCATAAAGCTTATTATTTTGACTGTAAGCCTTTTGAGATTTAGTTGCCACAATTTCACCCATGTCCATTCCCGTTGCATCAGGGGCATCATCAGCTTCTTCCATAGCATCTTCATCAGACTGACAAAAACAAGACGTTAGTTCACACTACTTTCTGCCCATAAGGAGAGAGCACAATTAAAAATATAATGACTTCAACTTCCGAATGTATCGTGAAAAAAATTCTTTAGAAGGAAGGTGCATTTCTAACCTCTGCAAGTTGGGTATCCATATTAAGAGGACAATTAGCGGGCATTTCAAAGTGTGAAGTATCAATCATAGAATGTAAGTTGTCTATCATAACAGAATCCTCCCCATAAATCTCATTCACATCAAACTCTTTTCCCCATGCTGGCACAATAGCAGACTCCAGGTGTTCCCCCTCATTTCCTGCAGGTGGCAATGTATAATACGGTATCTTTCCTGAAAAACCACAAGTATATCCATAAACATAGTCAATATCCCAACGCAGAATTAATCACATGTTTATCCATAAAACATAATCAGTAACCTAACACAGAATTACCCACATACCTACCTATAGGAAAACGTAAAATGGAAAAAAAAATGCACGATAGGAACTAGGTTAATTTTTACACATATCTCAGCAATTAAATGAACTCAAATACCTTCATTCCAGTCATGTAGAACAATCCTGGCAGCTGATATGGTGTCTGCTACACCACCTTTCTTTAGCTTCCCACGAATTGATGCGATCTTTTGCAAGAAGTCATCGACTGAACTGAAGCTAGGCAGCTTGTATAAGCACATCAACTTGTCAGATGGACACAACTTCAAAATCTCCTTAACTGCAAATTTGTTCAAATGTCACATTTGATTAGAAAACAAACACATTGAATAGATTGTCCAGTTGCTGTGCCAGAAAAGATAAGACATCAACAGACGATAGCAAGGAAAAAGCAAAAAATCATATCAATAGAAGTAAATGACGTATGTGTCCTTAGATAATCAGTCCAAAGATCCGTGCAATCTCTACAATCTCTACGACACGACACAAACAACAAACTCACACATGTAATTAAGTGCTTTTTCCTTTCTGCATTAACCATTTAGTATGAGCCTTAGGTTTCCATTTTAATGTTCTAATGTGCCATTATTATCATATTATCATTAACGTTTGATATGTTCACTATTCAAGTTTGTAAACAACCTGCAACTTATTGTCACTTGCAGAAATATTCAAGAGAGAATGGATGTTAATGATATGGTCATATTTATAACTTGATATATTAAGACTTAAATATATATTTAAGTCTCACTGATAAAATGATGTACTAATGAGGAATTTAATATAGTAATTAATGTGGTCATTATTAGTTAGGTATTTGGGAGTTATGTAACAAGACATTGCATCATCTAAGAATATAAATGAATTCACTCTTTCTCATTTTAATATGTATTCCTGTCCACACTGTGTGTGTAAATCAGAATGGAATATCAGCATCTTTGTGCATTCATGCTTATCTTTTCCTTGTTGTGCCTTCTGTATTCCTTTGCAGTTCAATGTTAGACCTGCAATATTTTGGCAGTATTTACATTGGTGTGAATGGATCAGGACTCTTGAGAAATAAGGGAGAAAACTTTCTTATCCATGTGTGGGTAGCAATAGCATGTACATTTGTTTGTAAAATAAGAATGTACAGCAAATAAAGGTGTAACACACCAGACTAGTTCTTTAATCAGGGCTGCTTGCTCAGCATGTTCCGCATATAATATGGCTATCCGGTAGTTGAGGATATAGTTCACCTTGTTACTTCCGGCTTAAAGGAGGACCCCGGTTAGGTGTTAAGTTCTAGCTGTCTTCCTTCCGGATAGAGATTAGCCTAATCTACCAACAATGCTTCTATATCCGCTGGGTGGGACTCTTCATCTAGCTCCTCCCAGCCATCCTGCTGTATTTGTTTCCTGTCCTGAGGGAGAACAATCCAATGAAGAAGGATGGATAGTTGAGGGAGAGCTATAATTGAATTCCCCATCCTCGGCCTGATCAGATGTCTTTGAGGGCTATAACTCCCTTCCGAACAATCCAACAACTAGGGGTCTATCCTACTGGTTAACAACTATTCAACTCCTGGCCAATCCAACTGACAATGAAGGAGCGAGCAAACTAACTGATATCCGGCGCATAGTAGTTGATATTGCATTAGCGTCCAGCCAGCTAGATTAGAAATTAGTCCTATTTCGTTTGCCGGCCCTTGTTAATTCTCCTAACTCGTTAGGCTAGTTAGCTCCTCGTTAGGCTCCATTCTCCACCTCTGGTTAGGGTGCTCCTCATTTCGAAAGTAGGTGAAAGGGTTCATACTCCAAGTGGTTTGTTGGTCTCAACACTAAAGTGAAAAATGCTGGTGTTTGGTTGGACTAGGTAGTGTTCCTGCTCTGGGGTCTGTCCTCCAGTTTTGAGAGAGGATGGAATGTATTTGGTACAGGTTATGAAATGATTGCTCATGGTGGTTGTACAAGGTTGAAGTTGTGGACATCAGCCCCACACTTCATCAATTTCATCTCCACCGTCACTGTAAATTGCAACCACGACAGCTACTACAAGTTAAGGAAAAGCAAAATTATACTGCATTCTCCTGCTTAAATGGGTGCAATCCCTCGATAAGGTCAAATCAGTTTGCAACATGATTCTTTTGAATGTCATCTGATTGTGATAAAAGTTTGTAAGTTTGTACAAGCCCCCCTTCAATTGAGCATTTAGTTAATGTGAGCCACATAAGAAGACATTTGTTGTCCACTGTCAGCCATTCCAAGTTGATATTTGTTGGGTTTAATTGTTTGCACAGGGAAGCTTAGTTGCAGCAGCAGCATGGCATGCTATTAGGATCTTTGGAGAATCTGTAAAAAAATTAGCTGCTCAATGTTATGATCGTCAAGCTTTGCTTTTAGAAAGCATATTCCACTTAGTATGTCAACAACCACTTTCAGTTGAAGCAGACCAAGGGGCTGTAGTTGATGAGAACAACCACCTTTCTGAAGATGTAGCAAATTCTTGGTCAAATATTTTATACTCAAAGATCATGCAGCAAAACAATTCATTCAAATATGAAGTAAATGATTATGATCGGATTCCCCATTCAAATGTTGAATGACAAACTGATCCATTCAAGATCAAATGCCCAGCTGATAGTAAATGCTACCAAAAAGAACTTTGAAACCAAGTGGATGTCGAAGTTATTAAGTTCAAACAAAACACGCATGAAAACTGAAGACTCTCTCAGAGCTCTGCATTACCAAAGCGTTTTGCATGTTATTGTTGAATGTGAGACTATTTGTTTAATGTTGTTCAAGAATCAAATTCAATCAGTGTCCAAAAATGTTGCAACATAGGCATCTGTGATTTCACTATAATGAATTCAATGTTATCCTGTTTGTAAAAATCATATATTGAATTCAATGTTACTGTATTTGGGATTTCAATATATTGAATTCCATTTAAATGCATTCCATGATTAGAATTATTCGTGAGTTAAACTAATTCCAAGACTTGAAATTTTGAAAATAATCAAAAGCAGTTAATTGTCCAAGAGTTGAACTGATTTTAAATTTTATTGCACATGTTATGAATTATAAAAAAATTCATAAAAGGATCCAGGAGAAGCTTCACAAGTTGATCATCAATTGCCATTGGCCACTACTGTAAGGTCACACGTTTTGTCTTTAAATGACAATACAATCTAGGTAATACTGTAAAGATGCAGTGTGTAATAAAATAGGATAGCTTGTTCGTGATAAGAACAGGGATAACTCGTCATCTATAGGATATAGAAAGACATGGGGCTGCATAATTCATCAGGATGATATAAACTATAGGCACTAGCATAGAAGAATACAAGGCTTCTGAATTATATACCTGATACCGTAGCACTTCACATATTCTAGCTAACAGAATCTGCAATTAGCAAATACTGTTTCCACACAGTTGCATGCATGGATACTAGTAACTTGTACCAACTATGACAAGAAAATTCTTACTACAGTCAACAAAAAATCATGTATCTCAACAAAAACGTATGTGCCACAAGAGCCAAGCAGAGTCAATGAGGGTGGGCACTGTTACAGGCCCCACCTGGGTTTGGTTTCTCAAAAGAAAAGCAGATTTTGCCCTCCAAGCCAAAGCACTCCCACAAGGGGTGTGTTGTAAAGCAGTAGAGTCGTGGCCTTTAAGTGAGGACTGGCTTCACAACTTCCAGTGTCAGCAGTGTTCCACATCTTGATAGTGCATAAATGATAATTATAGGTAATTTGAATCATCCCTGCATAGATGTTACCAGTGAAGAAACACTGGAGAAGAAGTAGCATACCTATGAGCACACCAAATTCTGCAGTGTACTTTCTTTTTTGCCATCAGAACATCTGTTAAGAAAATATTATCAGGAACATACCTAATCAAGAACAGCAGTTCTGGAACAAAGAAATGCTAAGAATTATTGGCCACACCCTAGGTGAGTACATAGGATCCTCACCAATCACAACAAAAAGGAAGCTCACTAATTATGCAAGATTCTACAAAAATCTCGATTTAACCAGTGTACCTTCAGAGGGAATCAACACTTGACCTGGGACATTATAAAGAAGAACTACTAGATTAAGAGAATGTACCATTTTACTGCAGACTCTGTTCAGAAATCTATGGCAGCTAGATTAGGGTGATTTCTCTTTAATTTGATAGTTGTTTGTGATGTTCATTACTTCAATTTGATGTACTTGTAATTAGTTTCTTCTTCTCTTGATTATAATAATGTTCTTATCATCAAACAGCTACCAAACTATGAAGATAAATGAGACAAGAGGACACAAGACATAGGCTGCTAGCTAGGGCCAAAACGTCTCCCTTGAGAGGAAAACCCACAAGAATTCTTCTCTTCTTATAGAATCTTCAAATGACGAATTCTAAGACCTAAGACCCAAGACAAAGACCCCTCCAAGACCAAGTCAACCTCTTCTTTGATTAGCTTGTCCTTCAGAAAGTCAACCCAAGTCAAATTGCTTCAATACTTCAGATTTCGGCCTCACTTCAGAATTTCGGCTATTGCTTCAGGTCTGCACTTTTCGGCCTCTACTGCAGAAACCCTAACTCGCATGTGGAGGGAAAAGATGGTGAAATTGACCTTCTCTCCTTCGCTTGGATTGCTTCTTCCTCCTTAGAAGTTCGGCTTGTAAACTTGATCTCTTGTCATCAATCTTCGGCCTCTCAAAATGACTGCAATTTTCGGTCTTGTTGCAACAAAAGAGCCCTAATTTCCTTCGCATGTGTGACAAACAGAGATCCAAAAACAGTCTTCAAAATTCGGCTTCTCTTCCTTGACCTTTGCTTGCTCTTTTGACTTCTTTCCCCTTGAGATCGAGCTTCTTTTCTTACTTGATCAAATGCATTCGTTCTTTCTTCAAATGAGGTTGAGTGCCCTTTCAATATACTCTTTCGAACATCCCTAATGAGGCAGACTTGTCTTTTGTAGGCGACTTCTTCTTGTAGGCCAACTTGGTCTTGGAGGGAGACTTTTGACTCTTTTTGACTTCCAATAAATTCTTTGGCTTGATACAAAATGCCCAATAGGGTCTTTTACACATGACAATGACTCTAACTTCTTTGACTCTATGAAAAATCTTAGAAGCACACAATGGGTGCTTTGACCTATAAATAAATTGACATTGAGCATGAAACCCGTGCTAAAAATAATAATCATAATTTTCTTCTCTTCACATCAAATACATAAATCAAGATTACATAGAACATTATCAAGACCAAACCTAGTTACATATTTCAACACTCCCTCTTAACTAGAGAGGTATTCATAATACATACAAGGTACATGGACATTCTCATAATGAACAATTCTCATAAGAAGAGTCGGATTGGTAAGCCATCTCATAAGCTATCTTCTCATCTTATATCAATGGCAAGTGCATCTCATCATGTTAACCAACATTGACATAGCAAGGCCTTGACTAACAACTCTACCTCTCCACTAAATTAGAGCACAATGCTGGGGAGACAAATGATTTATAGACACCTTCATCATTGACTCTCAAGGCACATACCCCATCTGGATGTTCACAAGGTATGTCCTTTTAGGATCATGCCTATCTTGGATTTCCACATCCTCGAGGAATTCCTCTTCGACCACTCTTACCTATTGGATGCCCTGCCTCATCCTCAAAGAGTATCGGAATCAGTCTCAGATGCTTTACCCAATCCTCCATTCTTTCTTCATGACATGAAGACAAGAATGATGTGTCTATCTCTCCCTCTCAACTAGGGAGGATCTACTCATTCCTATAAAAGGAATATACCCAAGCTCCCTCTTAACTAGGGACTTGTCAACAGTAGCTATCTACTCTTCAGTGTAGATCATGGTACTATCAACTGCTTGTAGGGCTCCTCGTTTATGGATCAACATGTCATGGATGAACTTCAACTTCTTCATCATGGAGCCAACTTCTTCGTAACTTCTTCGTAGGGCTTCAACCATCTTCTACATAACTTCCCTTCAACGAAACAGTGTGCACTGTAGAACCAATAGTCATGTCATCCTTCTCTTCATCAGGAAGCAGCCTTCTCTGTCACCATCTAACTATCCTCCATATTGTTACCTCTTTCCAAGTCATGTTCCTTCCAGGGTTTTCCATTCAAGTCTATGTGTACTAGTTGTAGGTGAATTTCTACAACCCTCTTTTGGTAGCCCCGTTCCACCCCAACCAGATGCTTACTTTCAAAATCAAAAAGTGAACTTCAAAAATATAATTACCTTTTTCATGATGGCCTTTCGTCATAATATCAGCGTTTGCAACATCAACATCCTGCATACTATTCGAACCCATCTCCAAGACATTTACTATCAAGGTTCTCTTTCTTCCTTCATACTTATCAGGGTCTTCATACATTTTTCCATGGAGATGCCATAGCTAATCCTTGTTATCAGATGTTGATTACTCGTTTTATCTCAAGTGAATATAGGTACATCTTCACGAACTCTTCTTCCAGCTTCATCCTATACTATAGGAACAATGGTTGCCAACCACCTCATATTCTTCATGAGGTAGTGTCATGTTGATTCCATCATGTCATCATCTAAAAGAGTTCAAGGCACATTGTATTCATGCCCTCACGTTTCATTCACAAGGAAGAGTCCCTTCTTTAATCATGCTTATGAGATAGAGCATTTTATCTCAAGTGAATATAGGTACATCTTCAAGAACTCTTCTTCCAGCTTCATCCTATACTATAGGAACAATGGTTGCCAACCACCTCATATTCTTCATGAGGTCATGCACTATTGATTCCATCATGTCATCATATAAAAGAGTTCAAGACACATTGTATTCATGCCTTCACGTTTCATTCATAAGGAAGAGTCCCTTCTTCTTTAATCATGCTTATGAGATAGAGCATTCTATTTTATTTGCAATTAAGTGATGACATGACTTTATCTATAAAAGTTAACAAATATATGCATACCTCTTCCTTCATATGGTCACCTAGGCTTCCTTCAACAACTTCCTTTTCCTTGCTTGAAGATGAAAAATGATTTAACTAAGATGTCATGTTGCACTTCTCCGTCACCATACCTTCATCCTTCTAAATTGTGGATCCCACACAAGGTGGAATGTAGATTATCTATATGACACCTGCCTCTTTTCCTTTTTAACAAAGATTCCAATGGAGGATCTTGATGATCCTTTATTCTGCAAATGCTTCTTTCTATTGATGACGATGTATGATGATCTATCTTTCTATCTTGCTAGATGACTTGCTTTGACCATACAAACTGCTACATAGGTTATCCTTCTATGATTCTAATGATGATGTCATGAGCTACTTCCTTTCTATCGTGAAAGATGATTGCTTCAACCATATCCTTTTCATGCTTCTAGACTTGTGTCATCTCAATTCTGCTATAATGCATCTTATCATGAATGTAATGCTTCCTACCATGACCACTTTTATACTGAAAAAATAAACTAAATGTATGTGAGAGACCTTTTAATAGTAAAGTTCTTTCACTTCTTTCTTCTTTGACTTCTTCTCTTCTAGTTCTTTTACTTCTTCAGTCACATGGGCTTCACTTCTTTCTTTCCTTTTCTTGTTGTCCTTTGTGAGTTTGGAACAATTCCTTTTGTTGGAAAATCAGAAAGGCAGAAAGACTTTCTTTATGTTGATAATTACTTGTGATATTCTTACGTTATTATTAACTTTCTTGTGTTCTTCTTTTATCTTAGTTCATCAAGCAATTACCAAAATCATAACATGAAGATTAAAGGCACTAGATGTAGGCAGAGAACCACGACAAAACCCCTATCTAGGGGAAAAACCAATCAACAACTCTTCCTTCAATAGTTTCACAAGATAATCCAAGACTCCTTGACCTAGAGACAAACCTTCCAACAACAACTTTGACCTAGATGCAGCAACAGATCTTCGACCCAATAGCAGCAGCAGAAACTTCAACCCAATAGCAACTTCGACGCAATAGCAACTTCGACCCAGCAACACTTCGACCTAAAAGCAACAATAGAATTTTGACCTAGATGCAACAGTAGAAACTTGACCTTGATGCAGCACTTCGACCTTCCAGTAAATAACCCAGTAAATTCACACGTGTGAGAGAGAGGTAACCCAGAAACTTTGATTTTCTTCCCCAGCAAATCTCCTTCTGTTTCTTCTACAATTTCGTATTCTTTTGCCTCTTTCTCTTGAATATCGAACTTGTGTGATTGACACTCCAAATGAATCAAACTGCACTGTATATATAGCCTCTTCTAGAGTTCAAATTACCCTGATGTAGGCCGACTTGATCAGGTGAGGGCCGACTTGGTGTGGAGGTGACAAAAGATTTATTTGACTCAATAAAAATTCTTTTTACATGATTCAAAAGCCCAAGAAGGGTCTCATTAAATGGAAAATGACTCTAATGACTTAATATAGAACCTAGAAGTCCTCAATGGGGACTTTAACCTAAAACATGATGACCCAAGCATGAAACCCATGCTTTAATAAGTCATAATAATAATAATAATAATAAATTTCTTTTTCTTTCTTTTGATAAATACACTTCATTATGACTCAAATACAATTTATGAAGACCAAACCTAGTTATATTCTTCAACACCTTTTGAAGTTCCCATATTTATTACATTCATAGCACTGGATCTTAGACATGTCAATTTTCTTTTGAAATTTCTTTCGAGGATCAAACTTTCCAAGTTTCCCTTTCTTCCTTGTCATAGTTGCATATGCTTGTGTTTGTTCATTTGATCCAACACCATTCTTTGCCTTTAATATGGTTTCTTCGATCTTACATAATGACCACAAATCGTTGAATGGAGTGGCTCCCTTCTTTCCATAGATACTTGATACAAAGTTGCCCCATTCATCTAGTAATGCATTGAGTACAAGAGTGGCCATCTCTAGATCTGACATTGTTTCTCCTAGTTCTTGTAGTTGATCTCTTATTTGAGATACCTTAATGAGATATGAAGCTACCCCTTCTTCTTATTAGAAAACTAGAAAGGAAAAAAAAAATTATTATATTGATAATTACTTGTGATATTCTTGTAGTCTTATTAACTTTCTTTGTGTTCTTCTTTTATCTTCTTTTCAAGCAATCATCAAATCAAAAACATGAAGATCAACAACACCAAATATAGAACCACAACGAGGGCTAAAACCCCTCTATAGGGGAAATCCCAGTCAAACTCTTCCACTAGCAAATTCAAATTGAGATAGACCAAATGACCATCCTCCTCCACCAAGTTAGCCCTCAAGTTGTTCTTCCAAACTTCAAAGATCAATAACAACAACACTTCATCAATACCGCATCAAAGACGGAATTTCAAACCTAATGCTTCAGAATTTCAGCCCAGCTTCAAGTTTTTTAACTTCGACCTTCCTGCAGCGTCAACTCAACACGTGTGAGACAAACAGAGAAAAAAATCGACTTCTTTTTCTTGAAAAAGACTTCCTACTCCTTCGCTAGGTTTTCCTCCTTTCTTGAATTTTGCACCCTTTTACTACTTCCAACTACTGCAGATCAAACTTGTTGAATCTGCCTTCAAATGAGGTCGAGTTGATGCCTTTATATAGTGAATCTCTAAGGTTCAATTCCCTTGATCAGGCCGACTTGTCCAAGTTGAGGCCGACTTGGTGGAGGAAGCCTAAATGACTTATTTTTTACTAAAATAAATTTCTTTCTTCACTCAAGAAGCCCAAGAAGGGTCTATTTACATAATGACAAGGACAAGGACTCTTAACACAAACCCTAGAAGCCTGGAATGGAGGATTTGACCTATCAACCACAGACTGAAGCTTTAATAAGTCAATTTCTTTTACAATAAAATTTATTTGTCTTTCTTTTGACAAAAACATTACATCATGACTCAAATACAATTATGAAGACCGACACTAGTTACATTTTTCAACACTCCCTCTTAATTAGGGAGGTATTCATAATTACATATAGAGGTACATGGAAGATCTCAAAATGATATGCTCTATGAAGAGTCATAGCACACACAATGTTATAGATTAGATACCTGACCAAGGTACTCTAATCGGGTGGGACTAAGTTGTACTCAAGCTTTAGCCACTCTAGGTACCATCAGACTTTTAATCTCTAACACCAACCTAGGTATCTAGGTGTGCATCCAAGGCCGAAGCTCCAAGACCAACACCACCCTCCCTACTTCGAGATCTTGACATCAACACATAGGTCAGCCAGATGTCCTCCAAGTATCTTGTTGCTACAAGATGCTTCATCTCTCCTTATCAACTTAACTAGATACATATCCACCAATCCAAGCATGCTTCAAACGTTCAACCTTTTTTACGGAGAGATCCTACACAATCACAACCCCAATCAGTGATAAACCTTTATATATATATATATATATATACAAACAAGTTAACACAAACCTTCAAGGTCCTCAATCATTCTAATGTTGCATATACCATCATCAAGTTATCAAAACACAACTTGTTGGAAGCTTTCTTCTTTCATCAATAGCACCAAATACAGCTTCAGTACTTCTCAAGTCTTTTATTTGCAAATCCATTTGTAGTAATTTCATTCATTCTTCAGTTTCATTCTTTCTTCAAGGTATTCACTATGGCTATCATAATATGTCATCCCTCTTAACTGGGGAGATATACCTTTCTTCTATCCAAGCTCCCTCTCAACTCAATAGCTTTATTCTTTTATTGGAGAGACTTCAACCTTTCAAGGCTTCGTGGCATCAAGGTCATCTTAATCATCATCAATTTTATAGCTTCCTTCATCATGCTATCATTATTATCACCTTCAATTATGAACATCTTCAACATCTTGAAGTTATATACCTGCAAAACTTTAATAAAAAGTACAACCAAATACAAATATACAGAAGCATGAAGCCAACTATAGCAAAATCATGTCATTATAATGGAAGCATCAAAACATTCAAGCTTTAGACATCAAATACCTGAACCTAGTTAGGTTCATAATCAGCCAGGGTTACATTTTACATATTATACTTCAATATCTTGCCAGGGCTTTGTCATAAACCCTAGACTCCATCTTCGAGACATAAAGCCTTATATATCAGCGGCTCAATCAAAATACCAAACCAAGCATAGTACTATACATCTAAGGTTTCAACAATATGCTCTTAGAAATACATGTCAAATTCTACTAGGGTTTGTTGCAAACCCTAGAATTTATCATCAAAACTAAATCATATTAATGATCAAAAAACAATATACTTCTAGGGTTTCATTATCATGCCCTAGAATATCAGTCTCTACTAGGGTTTTGTTATATACCTAGATTTCATCAACAATCAAGATAACATACTTGCATATACATATCTAGGGTTTCATTATCATGCACTAGCATCTCATATCAATATCTACAAGGTAAACCCAAGATCAATACATCAAAACTAGATATACAACAAAGCAGGCTAGGGTTCCATTATATAACCTAGACATTAACAGCAAACCCTAAAGGACTAGGTTTTTTACTACGACATTACCAAAACCCTAAACTTTCAAAATAATAGGCTTTTACAGTGAACCTTAAAGGACTAGGTTTTTTACTACGACATTACCAAAACCCTAAACTTCAAAAGAATAAGGTTTTACAATGAACCCTAAAGGTTAGCGTTTCACAAGAATGATAAAATGACAAGAGACAATATAACGAGGGTAGATTCAATCTAATGATTAATTACCCTAACAAGAATCTTTATGATTCAAAACCTTAGACATAAAGATGTCAATAATATAAAGCAAATTTCAAAAGAGAATGATCATACATTTTCTATGAAGAGAACCTTGTAACAAAACTTGTAGTCTAAGACATATCTTGAGTTGCTCTTTAACAAACCATGTAGGACATCAATTCTTTAAGTCTTCCTTTGCAACAAAACTTCTTTCATGATTCAAATCTTTCCTTTGAAGTTTCCTCCATAACCTTCATGTATTCTGCAAGCTTTCCTACCAAGGAAAATATAAAGAAAAGCTTGTTAGTATATAATACAAACAAATCTTGATGTGAGGAGGAACCAAACATGAAAGATGAAACAAAGAACAATAGACTTATCTTTTGGAAAAATGGTGAAGGTTCCCTCTTAATCGAATCCTTTCTGAGGGATACCTACAACTTTATCAAACAATTCAAGAATTTCTAACAAGGCATATTATGAATTCTAAAAATCAAAACATAAAATATAACATTACAAAACACAAAATTGTAGACTTAAAAGGATATGTGAAAGAATACTTAATCATATAAGTCTTTGACTTCAGATTCTTCAGTCTTGTTCTTTTTAGGTGCAACTTCAATGACATATTTACATGTTCTCTTTCACTCTTCTTATTCCTTGGATTGTCATGACATTGACTTTTGTAGTGTCCCATATTATGGCAATTATAGCATTCAATCCTTGATAGATCAACCTTCTTCTTTGGTCCTTTGAACTTCTTGAGTGTTTCCTTCTTCTTGTGATGAGCAGAGTAGGCATTTGAAGTGTTGTTTTCTTCATCCTCCTTGTTACTTACTAATGAGATGCGAGCTTCTTCTTGATTGCATGCATTCCACATTTGTTCAAAGGTTGGTGTCTCTTTCCAACTGCTAATCCCTGATGCAAAAGAGCTACAAGATGTCGCTAGACCTAGTAGTACAGCAATCAAGAGTTCTTTCTATGGTACAACTTCATCAATAGCTTAGAGTTCATCATCTCTTATTCTAGAGATCCTTACAAAATACGATGACACAGTATCATATTTTGTCATATTTATTGTTCTTAGTTCATTCTTGAGACTAGCTATTTGACCAATATTCTTGATGGCAAACAACATGGAGAGGGCTTCATACGTTTTTTGTGCATAATCTATATTGGATATTTATGGGATAAGATTGTCCTTCACTCCATCTACTATTAGATTCACTCCTTACCTACATCATTTGTAGGTTTCTTAACTTTTCCTTAAGCAAAATCCAAAATTTTATGCTTTGCAAGAATAAGATCCATCCTCTTCTTCCATGCCCTGTAGTTGGAGGCTCCTTCTAGCTTATTTTTTGTCTTCATTGAAGTTTCCATAGACTTTATAATATCTCTTTCACTTGATATAGATGATTCTTTCCTTAATGAGCTTCTTTTGTTCCTTCCTTCTTAACCCTCCTTTCAACAGAAGTTCAAGTTGCCTTTTTTCTTTCCTCCTTCACCTTAGCTCTGAAACCATGTTAGAAAACCAGAAAGGCGGAAATATTTTCTTATATTGATAATTACTTGTGATATTCTTGTAGTCTTATTAACTTTCTTTATGTGATTCTTTTATCTTTTTTTCATCAAGCAATCATCAAATCAAAAACATGAAGATCAACAACACCAGATATGGGCACTCAGCCAGGGCTAAAGCCCCTCTATAGGGGAAAACCCAGTCAAACTCTTCCACTAGCAAATTAAAATTGAGATAGGCCAAAACCAAGAACTTAGACTAAACCAAATGACCTTCCTCCTCCACCAAGTCAACCCTCAAAATGTCCTTCCAAACTTCAAAGATCAATAGCAACAACACTGCATCAATACTACATCAAAAACGAAATTCCGGCCCTGTTGCTTCAGAGCCCAGCATCAAGTCTGCAACTTCGGCCCTCCTATAGCCTCAGCTCCTTTGCACGTGTGAGACAAAGAGAGAGAAAATTCAACTTATTTTTGCTTGATAAACACTTCCTTCTCCTTCGCTAGGTTTTCCTCCTCCTCTCTTGAATTTTGCACCCTTTCACTGCTTCCAACTACTGCAGATCAAACTTGTTGAATCTGTCTTCAAATGAGGTCGAGTTGTTGCCTTTATATAGTGACTATGTGAGGTTGAATTCCCTTGATCAGGTCGACTTTTATCCAGGTTGAGGCCGACTTGGTGGAGGAGGCCTAAATGACTTATTTTATACTAAAAAAAAACTTGACTCAAGAAGCCCAAGAAGGGTCTATTTACATAAAAACAAAGACAAGGACTCTTGACACAAACCCTAGAAGCTTGCAATGGAGACTTTGACCTATTAACCATTGACCCAGGAATGAAAACCACGCTTTAATAAGTCAATTTCTTTTACAATAAAATTCATTTTTCTTTCTTTTGATAAATACATTACATCATGACTCAAATACAATTATGAAGACCAACACTAGTTACAATTTTAAACACTTCTCTTGATACTTTCATCTTGTATAGTTCAATTCTTAAAGATATGATTTCCTCTGCAGTGCTTACAAAAAACAACTCCACCAACTTGTCATAGATCTCTTTTGATGTCTTCAACTTTGCTACATAGGGGATGAGAGAATCCTTGATTGATTCAATGAGGATCCTTTGAGCCCTTATTTCTCCTTTCATATACTTTGATAGTGCTTGAGATTGCTCTTGTGGAGGTTTGGTGATTGAGCCCTTGACATATTCAATAACTTCATTCTCCATGAGAATTAAATCTATTCTCTTCTTCCATGCAAGGTAGTTTGATGTCCCAACAAGTTTATTGTTCTCCTTGTAGAAAGAAGTCATTTGGTTTGTAGATTGAGACATAAAATATAAAGTACTTACTTGTCAAATGAAGATGCCTCCTTGATGGTGTCTTCCACTAAATACTTCTTTGATGATGATCTTCCTTGTTCAAGAATGACAGAGCTTCTTCTTCAAGATAAGAGGAGATGATCTTCTTCAAAGATGTTTGAGATGAGATCCTTTCTTCAATAAGAGGGAGATCTCTTTAATTTTTTTGGTGATGTTGAAGTACTCTTCCTGCTTCCTTTGGATGTAGAATGTGAGACTTCCCAAGATGCTTCAAGTGTGTAGTGTCCTTTCTTTGAATGGAGGTAGGGTCCTTGAGGTCTTCCTTCTTTCAAAAGTTCTTCCTTTCCGACGATAGAGTCTTTGTGATGCGTTGACTAGTACATCTTAGTGCTCTTATTCTTGTATTCAGCGCTTATGTATCCTTCTTCAATTGAATGATCTTCAAGCTACCTTTTCTTGTAACCTTAGCTCTAGTACCATGTTGAGAAATCTATGGCAGCTAGATTAGGGTGATTTCTCTTTACTTTGATAATTGCTTGTGATGTTCATTACTTCAATTTGATGTACTTGTAATTAGTTTCTTCTTCTCTTGATTATTATAATGTTCTTATCATCAAATAGCTACCAGATTATGAAGATCAATGAGACAAGATGACACAAGACATAGGTTGCTAGCCAGAGCCAAAACCTCTCCCTTGGGAGGAAAACACACAAGAATTCTTCTCTTCTTATAAAACCTTCAAATGATGAATTCCAAGACCTAAGACCCAAGACAAAGACCCCTCCAAGACCAAGTCAACCTCTTCTTTGATGAGCTTGTCCTTCACAAACTCAACCCAAGACAAACTGCTTCAATACTTCAGATTTCTGCCTCACTTCAAAATTTCAACTACTGCTTCAGGTCTGTACTTGTCGGCCTCTACTGCAAAAACCCTAACTCACATGTGTGTGGAAAACATGGTGAAATTGACCTTCTCTCTCCTTCTCTTGGATTACTTCTTCCTCCTTAGAAATTCAGCTTGCAAACTTGATCTCTTGTCATCATACTTCGGCCTCTCAATAAGACTACAATTTTCGGTCTTGCTGCAACAAAAGAACCCTAATTTCCTTTGCATGTGTGAGAGATAGAGATGCAAAAACAATCTTCAAAATTTGGCTTCTCTTCCTTAACCTTGGCTTGTTCTTTTGACTTCTTTCCCCTTGAGATCGAGCTTCTTTTCTTACTTGATCGAATGCATTGGATACTTCTTAAAATGAGGTCGAGTGCCATTTATATGTACTCTTTTGAACAACCCTAATGAGGTTGACTTGTCTTCTATAGGCCGACTTCTTCTTGTAGGTCGACTTGATCTTGGAGGAGACTTTTGACTCTGTTTTACTTGCAATAAATTCTTTGACTTGATACAAAATGCCCAATAGGGTCTTTTACATATGACAATGACTCTTTGAGTTCTTTAACTCTATGACAAATCCTAGAAGCACACAATAGGTGCTTTGACCTATAAATAAATTGACTTTGAACATGAAATCCATGCTAAAAATAATAATTATAATTTTCTTTTCTCTTTGCATCAAATACATAAATCAAGATTACTTAAGACATTATGAAGACCAAACCTAGTTACATAATTCAACAAACTTTGCATGAATATGTGCACCTTTTAAGGGACTACTTAGCATGGTTAAGCTTTGGTGAGCTTGAGCTAGAACATTACAAAGATGAACAAATAGATTAACATTTTACTACAGACACTGCCATGAATATGTGCACCTTTTAAAGGGTTGCTTGGCATGGTTAAGCTCTAAAATGATATAAGATAATTCTATTAATGTCCAACAAGGGACCACAAGAGTGGATCAATGGGACTAAAAAGATATGTCCAATGTGACTCCAATGTGGGAGTGCGAAAGTAAATACTATAAATACTAAAAGCAAAATTAACACATCATAAGTAATCACCTAGAAAAGCAAATCTCTAAATCTGGCCAAAGAAACCCAAAAGATCTCAGTGTTGAACAAAAGTGAGAGAGAGAGAGAGAGAGGATGCCAAGGCCTCGTGGTCCTAATGACAAAGGAGAAGGGAGTGATCAAGGTACTAGCTTGTTGTTGGAGTCCTCTTGTACCATCAAAGAATCTCACTAAACAATTGAGCGGTCGGGCTGCATAAAAGAAAGGAAGCCCTACTCTCCTACCACCCAACATCAAAGGAATGTAGCTCCATTCCAAACAAAATTTTGGCTACTTGGTTGAGTATGGGGTGCAGTGTGGCACGTGGCAAGCAATGTGCTCTATACTCCTATAGAGTTGGTCCATCTATCACACTGATGAAGAGTGGTTTGTGGCCTGATCTAGCAAACATCTCATCGCCTCGAAGATGTCAATAAACCACTTAAGGGGGAGGTCGAGATGGCAATCTCTCATTGCTCTAATCTGACAACGCAACATAATGTTGAAATATGTAACTAGGTTCAGTCTTCATAAATATAAAATGATTCTTGTATATTGTAGAATGAAAGAAAAATTATTATTGATTATTTTTTGTAGCATGGATTTCATGCTCAAGGTCATTTTTTTTAGAGGTCAAGCACCCATTGAGTCCTTCTAGGGCTTGTCCTAGTGTTAAGAAGTCAATAAAGTCACTGTCATATGAAGAAGACCTCATTGGGCACTTTGTAACATGTCAAAAGAATTATTTTTGTATTTAAAAGCGTCAAAACACCCTCCAAGACCAAGTCGGCCTAGCAACTAAGAAGTCGACCTCATTTGGGCATGTCACCCTCCTTGTAAACCTATATATAGGAGGGAACTCAACCTCCTATGGACACTCACTCACTTCTCATCATCCAAGCGAAAGAGAAGCAAAAGGACGAAGGATGAAGTTATCTCTCTCTCTCTCTCTCTCTCTCTCTCTCTCTCTCTCTCTCTCGTGCAAAAGGAAGGCTAGGGTTTTGCAGCTGCAAGATCGAAGTTGTGAACATTGCAAAAAGAAGGTCGAAGAAAGGACTCTAAGCTCACCTATAAGCCCTAGAAGGAGGAGCAACCCAAGCGAAGGTTAAAGGAAGCCTTGGAAGCCCTAAAATTGCTCACACATGTGGAAGCAGTAACTGTTGCAGGGACCAAAATTTTCAAACCTGCAATGGAGGCCAAAATTTTGTAGTTGGGGATCAAAGTTGTACAGCTGGAAGAGATTTGACTAGGTTTGACTTGGATAGAAGAAGTGCATCATCAAGAAGGTCTAGCTTGGCCTTGGAAGGGTATTGGCCTTGGTCTAGAGGTCTTGGAATTCGTCATTTGAAGAATCAATAAGAAGAGAAGAGATTTGTGGGTTTTCCTCTCAAGTTGAGAGGTTTTGGCCCTGGCTTGCAGCCTACATCCTGTGTTCTTGTGTACCACTGATATTCTTGTTTTGGTAGTTGTTTGATGATAAGAATAACAAATAATAAGAGAAGAAGCTAATAATCCAGGGACCGGAGGTATAAAGAATATTAAAAAAAAAAAGTAAAAATACATCACACGTAGTTATCAAGTTTAAGAGAAATCATCCTAATTGTAGCCCTTTACATTTCTCAACACATGAAAGTATGAGTTTATCCTCCTAGTAGTCAAAAGGTGAAGCAAGACCTAAAGGAACAAAGATATGTGGTTGAATATCTCTCTTATGAAGAGAGCTAGCAACCTCTAATCGTGATATTTGAAGAAAGTGCAAAGGGAGCTCCATGAGTCGCTATATAGGAAGTGATATTCTATGATCTTATAATCAAAGTGGCACTTGAAAATAAGATATATCTCTATCTCTATCTCTTGTAAGTGGCACATCTAGGAAAAAAAAAGTGTTCATGAGATATGGTGGTCAACCTCAATCTGAAGTTTGTGAGACCGTACCCAAAACGAACCCAAGGGGATTGTTACCCCCTTGACCCCCCAAGGGGAAACTGCTTAAAGAGGCACCCCCAAGAGTGTATGCTATTGAGCAGGCTAGATCTCCCTTACTCACACTTGGTCTTCACTCTGAGGCAACTCACTCGTGTTCTCTTCAAAATACTCATAATGCCTCAACCATGACGTACCACATTTCTTACCTCTCAGGTGGAAAAATGTGACTATTTGACGATGTACCAAGATTACATCGATGAAGTGGGTGGTGTTATGGCCATTTTATGAGTGGTGATAGTGGTCCTTATCGAAGTGGGACCTCAGGTTTTTAAGCTCATCAGAGTTTGTCATCTCCCATGGCCTAAATATGTGTTACTAGGTGACTTGTTGAGGTAGTGCTCCTTATCCCCTTCATACATAACATTCTCAATCTTACCCCTTCATACATAACACTCTCAATCTTACCCCTTCACGTCCATTATATTCATGAAAAAGGAGTTGTCCCCCTTTATGCTTCACTTCTCAAAGGGCATTATTAAAAGGTTTATGTTAGCATGAAAACATGAGCAAGCCTAAATGTGATAAAATCCCATCATTGTCTACAGAATATCTAAGGGGGATATGAGGTGAATAGTAAATATTAACTTAAATGAAGCTTGAGCTTGTGTCACCTCGTTATGAGGCTCCTCACTAGTCCCTGGCTTGTCTAAATAATATCTAAATGAAAAGGACATGTTCGATAAGTGAACAGTTGAATAAATAAAAAAGCGGGTGATTATATGACATTGAGGAATGACAACTCAATGCTCCAAGCAACCTCTTAAAAGGCTACTGAAAAGGAATTCCTAGCTCTAAAAGCTAATCATGTAAATATTAATGACCTATGCATCCATTGACCTTGAGGTCATGCCATGAAAGAACCCTTTTCATTTCCTATGCATGAGTATTTACAACATATCTTTGTCTATTCCCCCTAGAAAGCATATCTTGTCTTAAGAATTGATTATATGTGTAAGGGTTGATGATTCTCATCCAATAGTACACCTAAGAAAGTTAGTAAACCAACCTTCCATTATACACCTAAGCAAGTTAATAAACTAACCTTTGTTATGTTCTGCCAAGAAGGCCTATTAGCCTTTAGGTTTGCACCACCTAACAAACCACAAAGAGGTTCGTTAAATGCATATCTTGTCCTAACAATTGATTATATGTGTAAGGGTTAATGATTGTCATCCATAGTACACCTAAGCAAGTCAGTAAACTAACCTTTCATAGTACACCTAAGCAAGTTAATAAACTAACCTTCATTATGTTCTGCCAAGAAGGCGTATTAGCCTTTAGGTTTGCACCACCTAACAAATCACAAAGAGGTTCATACCACCATTCGAAATGAAGATACAATTGTTCCAATGCAAAGAGGAATGCTACATTATGTACCAAACTTGGACACCTCAGTTCAGTCCAACAAATATTGAAGGAGATTGTCAGAGATCAAGATTTTCTTCGTTTCTAGCTACAAGTATAGTTGTTGAATCCTTAATGTGATAAAAAAAATATAAGCCCATGATTTGTACTATAAACCCTTTTAAGGGATTTTTAATTTTTATATTGTAAAAATCCCCTCGTTGAGCATTATGAGGTGTTATTCTCATTATTATAATATTGCTCGTAGTTTGAGCAAGTGGTTTGAGCACTCATGTTTTTTAGCCCACTTTTTATAATTCATTATAAAAAAAATGAACTCCATTCTATATAAGGAGGGAGTCTTCATTTCAATGGGACGAAGAATAATGAAGAGCTCGTATGAGTTATTTTGAGCACAAATTTTGTTCCCTTTTCTTTATGGTTGCTAGTATTATTCAAGGGTTAGTATAGGTTTTCTGACAAGTTTGTTGAGGACAAAGTTACAACTAAGGCCGAAGAGGGGCATCTAGCTCCCACCAAAAGGACAATCTAAGTTGAGGTCTCCATCTAGTTCTCTTTTGACCATCACAAGCAATTGGCTTTGCATTGATGCCAAATGTCTCTCACTCTTCCCTCTTGCCATTCTTCTCCTTTGAGATCACATTATTGCACTTGGGTGTGATCCTAAACAAGTCCAACCCCAACTAAACCCTAACAAACCTTGATCACCCTGATTAGTGCTTAACATGATGTCCTCTGGGTGGCATCAATAATATCTCACCTTTAACCCCAGCAGTACTCAAGACTATCAATTATGACCCCATAACCCTTAAAATAGTGGTCTTTATTTATCTCCAACCATCTTAGAATCAAAAAAAAAAAAAAAAAAAGATTATTTTTTCAATCTTTCCCTTCTTCTCTTCTTGTTTCTATGTGATCAAGATATTTGAATCCCCTAATCTTTGATTATGATTACTACATAAAAGAATAAACCAAATCGAACAAAAAAAAAAAACTACTCTCTTCACTGATTATGTAGATTTTATCATTGTGTTACCTTTGATATCTAGCATATTTCACTTGAAGGTTAGTACATTAAGAATTGGTGCTTTCAGTTTGCTTTGAATACCTCTTATGGGGCAAGCTTAAACCCTATCCTAGCCTCACAGGTATCTCTTGTCCACTCTAGTTAAATTCTATCAAGATTATATCCTAGTCTGAGTTGTGCCTCTCTACAAAAGTAATATACTTCCCCTCGCGCTATGAATCGTCGACCCAAGAGTCTCAACTTATGACTATAGAGTTTGCCCTTCTTTGATCCACTATGCAAGCAATTGTGGGGTTCAATCTTGCTTGTCAATCGCCACCTTGACTTACAAGCATCATTGGCCTTACCAATCGACACAATGCTTAACTAGAAACCAAGAGAAACTCCCTTCTTGGATATCATGCAATCCCATTGTCACCACCAACCCAAGCTCGCAAGCTCCCCCTCTCTGACATAAAAGAGGCAGAGGTTTGAGAGGTCTTTGCAAAATTAAGGGTCAAAACCCTAATTCTCACGATTCAATGTATATCTTCTTGTTACGGTTTACCCCATCTTCATTCATATGCTTGTTGCACTACGTCAAAGCATCCCATGTTTACGTGAGCTAGATCATCAAGCCACTTGAATTTCTCACAGGTGATTATTGATCTCTCATGTCAACCTTCTCTTACATGTTGAAACTCTCACATTATGTCGACTTCTCAGTTGATGTGATTTCTCATGCTTAACTTTGACAAGTTTCCATACAGGAGCATTGTCGACACCTCAACCACCACAAGCCAACCCTATATTTCTCTATTGCTAGCCAACGATATACTATATCATTCCCTCATTAACCATTCAATGTAAAACCCGTGCAGCCTGATGTCACAAGGGGCATAGAACCATTTTCCATCATGAGGTGTTACTAATCTATGTGATCCCATTAAGCCTAATCCTAGTTTGAACACAACTCACAATATCATCATCAGTCATTACTCATTGGGCTCACCTTCCGCGAGTTATCTTTCATCGCTATTGTTGGCTAGGAATTTCTCACCTTCAATCATCTTCACCATTAGTTGTACACATTACAAGCCCAAAACACAAGTACACACACACACACGCATATGATGACCAAAAGTTTGTAATCGTGTATGGCTTATTTTCAATTTATGCAAATTCACGCACAACTCCACATTCACAACTAAGCAAATGGTTGCCTTGGTTATAGTGATCTTATTATCATTGATTATCATTGGTTTTAAATTTGAGCACAATATATTGTTTTTTTTAACTACATATGCAATTTTATTAATAACCATTACTTTCATTATAATATTTGAAATTGCATCAATAATGTATGTGGTAGTTCTATAACTTTTTATGGTGCAGGTTAAGACAAGCAACTTTGCATCAAGATTATCTCATTCACGTTCTCTCTCTTTGCCTTTGCCTTTGGGGTTTGGGTGAGCTACTTTGTTGTTAATTGAACCTCGTCTCAGTTTCCCTTCATCTCCAAAGCAACCCTGACCTAGTTTGGGTAATGGGGGATTCCCCCCCTTCTTCTTATTTAACTAAAAGTGAAACAAGGCCACCAAGGTGACACTAGGTGTCTTTCCTACTTTGCATTAGGATTATCTCATTCACGTTCTCTCTCTTTGCCTTTGCCTTTGCCTTTGGGGTTTGGGTGAGCTACTTTGTTGTTAATTGAACCTCGTCTCAATTTCCCTTCATCTCCAAAGCAACCCTGACCTAGTTTGGGTAATGGGGGATTCCCCCCTTTCTTCTTATTTAACTAAAAGTGAGAAACAAGGCCACCAAGGTGACACTAGGTGCCTTTCCTAGTAGTTGCTCCTTCGCTCTCACCCGTAAGGCTAACTTTCCCTTCGCCAAGAGTTTGAGCAACAACAAAGAATCATGAGTGAATGCATCCAATGTCTATACTTGTATGAGGGATAGACAATGAGGCCCTCTCTCAACTCCAGGAAGTCCTCTTGATAGAAAGTCATCTTCAAGAAAAGGTTCTCTAGGGTTGGCCAACCAAGTAACCTAGATGTATAATCCATAAATGTCTTCTTTGATGGCCCAATTCAATTCTTGTTTAGTCATCAAGAGGTGTGTCTTGGTGCACCAAAAGAATATCTAAAGGGGGCCATGCAATCTACAAAGATGGTCAACAACTCGAGAAATCAAGAAGTCTCTCAAGACCAAACCCATGTACAACCTATGGGCAGGTTAAGGTTGTTGCCTTCAAGGAGTTGAGTGCTAGTTAGGGGTATCTCACTCTCCTAAACACAGTGTCTCCAAATAGCCACATTCTATGTAGGAAAGAGACAAAACAAAAGATTGACCTCAACACGGAAAGGGTGGATGTTGATCTCTACCTAAATAATGGGCACACTTGCTTCAAATGATGCCCCCAGAAAGCACAGCTTGGACTCTTTCAAGCCATGCTCGATCCATCTATAGCAAGCCTAGCCCTCAAATATTTGAACCATATGGAATCGTAGGTTTGCTAAACATCTCTAAAAAATGAAGATTAGATGAGATGTCCTTAAACTAGTTTTATTAACATTGTCACTCCATTATTACAACATAATGGATGGTTTAGGGAATGAGATGTCCTGAAACTAGTTTTATTAACATTGTCGCTAAATGATTACAGCGTAAATAATGGGCTAGGGAACCATACACTTGCTTCAAATCATGTGCCTAGAAAGCAAAGCTTGGACTCTTTCAAGCCATGCTTGATCCATCTATAGTAGGTCTGCTATACATCTCTAAAAGATGAAGATTGGATGAGATGTCCTGAAACTAGTTCATTAACATTATCGCACCCTTTGTTGAGCTAGGGTTGGGAGGGCCTATTGCATAGTAAAACAAGGCCCCGCAAACTACACCCCCAAGTACAAATACAATGTCGTGATCTTGATCTCTTCCCCCTAGAACAATAAATGCTAGGTGGTAAGAAGGCTCTTCAATTCATTGAAGATCATTGCCTTGGACCTACCCAAACTAACTCTCAAAGGTCACAAAAACTAGATATCGTATCAATCTATCTCTGTAGGCCCTCAAGTATGGAGGCCAACAAGATCCAATCATCAACAATTGGAGTAAGGAAATCAACACCTAATGAAGAATTCAACCATCACCCACCTAAAAATTCTCCCTAAAAAATGACTAGCTCATCAATCTATATACCAAAGAGGGTCCTAGAGAGGGGTCACCCCTACTTGACCCCAATAGTACTATGAATGAATTCAAAGAGGCCATGTGATGTGTAAAGAAAACCAAGGGAAAACCCATATAGTCACATGATGGTGGCTAGAATGGTTTCTAAGATACTAATATTACAAAGCCTTTGAAATAAAGCCCCTCTCACTCTATCTCAAACACATTCTAAAAGTCCACAAAACAACATAAGACTTTCAAATAGCAACGGCAAGACTCATCGATAATGATTTTGAGTGTCATGATGTGATTGTCATTTGGTAGTCTAAGCAAACACTGACCTACACTCTCACCTTAAGGTGGCAACCCTTCAGCTCATCTGAAAGCCATTGATGTGAAACTATGGCATATAGCTTGGATGTGTCTCCAACCATGATAATATAATGATTGCTTGTGTTGAAACTAGTCCCTGATTTGAAGATTGAGTGAATGATGTGTTTGGTGCAAGAGTGGGGGAAATCAAAGCAAACCACATTGGTTGAAGAAGTCAACAATGTGCGAGTCAATAGAATAAAAAGCATGCTTGATAGCTACTTTGTTAGTGCTCATAGTCATCATTTCTTTTCTAATGCCTTTTTCAAAGAAGAGATGGGGTGAAGGATCGGGGTTGTGGATATGGGTGGGGGTTCTTTAGAGATATTGTAAAGGGAGTTTGTATGGGAGAAGATGCATTAATGGTTGAAATTTGGGGAGAGGGCATGATGTTTAGGGAAAAGAGTATACCAAAAGGTTTTTAGGGAGTAGCAAAGGGCCACACAAAGTGTGTCTCCTCAATGAGAGGAATGGCGAAAGAGGTGACACTAAGTTTTACTGAGACGGGGAAAAGATGGGGGGTCATGTGTGAAGGTGAAGCAGCAGTATCTATGGAGAGTTTTGCATTTATCATCAAATCAATGTTTCAAGGGGTAAAAGCCAGAGGTAGGAGTATGGGTGTGTTATCAAATGGAATGGGGATAGGCATCAAAAACCACCTCCCTTAAAACCCTATAAAGAGTTTCATACTTGGTTGTGGTTGTGCCAAGTGACGCGAAGTGGTTGATTGGGGATTGTAGTTCCCTAAGGCAAGTGATGAGAAGGATGGCAATTTAATTCCAAGGAATAGTAAAGCTTCAATATTTGAGATTGTTGGTGTCAAAATCTAGCTTCCCAACAACATTGGGAAAGTATTGGAGATTGTACCCATCCCCCTTCAATTTGCACACAATCTTTACATGGAAATTGAGGCCACAAGCAACCATATAGGCCATAAGGGCCATACACAACTAAGGAGGGTTAACTCTCACTTCATAATGATCGTACGATTGTTTACTAGGTGAATCCATGGTTGCCTTGGGTCATGTGCTAAGTCGGGAAGTCCAAGTGATAGAAATTGGTCGTAGCCACTACCTCCACGAACTTTTGGCTACTTTGGTCGAAGTGTTTTGGCATTTATTTAGTCATTACATTCAAGCAAAGTTTGTTTATCTCTTTCCCATGAATATATGAAGGCACCTCGCTCATAAATACATATCTTATGACTTATAAAAGCAATATGTATAAACACAATGCTTATGACATTCCATTCATCTGAAGAAGCCATTTTAGACGTAACCTAATTATTTGTTGCCTCATGCATGTTGAATTAATGATGTACAAGATGAATTGGAGTATCATTGTAAGCACAAAGAATGTTGAAGGATGGGTGTCCAATGAGACAACCAAAAGGTTGTGAATGATCCATGCCCAAGCAATAAAGAGATATCCATGTCCACACATTACACATGCAAGCAATTGGACTTGAATCCTTGAACAAAGTTCTTGTACAAATGGATTCAAAGGTTGTGCCATTCAATTGGTTCTTTAGAACAAAGCATTGTAAACACAAAAGATCTCAAGCCTTCAAGCAAAGAAGAACAACAAATCCTCGTGTGCCTACCTAATGATTAACAAATGAGGATCTTGAACTCAAAGGTTTTTATTATTGCATTGTCAGTGAGTTGCTTCTATGTAGGTTACACTCAAGAACAATACATTCTAAACAATGACTAGTATCTATGTCCAAGACTAGGATCGGAGAGCAAAAGTTAATACATATGACTCTCCATCTCTCAAGGAAAATTCTCCAGTCAAAAAAGAAGAAAGACTCTCAAGTCAAAATACCAACCAAGATGAAACCTAAAAACATCAAGCTAGGCCCAAGCAATGTAAACCAAGGAAAAAAGGCAATCAATAAACCACTTCCAATCCATTTCTTAGATAGGAGTGGTCAGCTAACAAATTTCCACAAATTGAGCAAATCTTGGTAATCTAAAGAGAAGGAATTTAGACAAGTGAAGACAACAACCAAAAGAAACAGAAGAAAATATAAATAAAAAAAAACACGATAGCAGAAGCAAAGTTAGACGCAAAATAGAAAATCTCGCAACCTAAACAAAAGACAACGCAGAAAAATATCTCTAAAGAAATGACACCAAGGAGAGTTAGCATATCAAAGTTAGAATAAAGCCATTATAAATAAAAAATCTAAATTTGATACACATATAGAGAACCAAAGAGGAACAAAATTAAAATTAAAATTTTAATAAAAGATGGAAAATATTTCGTAGACTTGGGGCATATACACCTTGCTAACACACAATCTCACACCCAAAAGTGAAAAGTCCTAAGTAGATGAAGACATGTGAAACTAAAAGGATGGCCATTGTCACCTCACCATCACTCCTCTGTGCTTTAGACAAAGTGTAGACCTAAGTCAGGGGGGCTATTGTTGCTAGGCTCGCTTTGTATGGTATAGAGTAGTAGTAAAGTGAACCTAATAACATGAACACATGTAAATAGAAGATTTTAAAAAGGATGGGCTTGGAGATGATGAATAAAAGCAAGGTTCTAATGGCTATTAGATTGGGCTATGGAGGTCAAGGACGTAATATCGAAGGGTTGTTCATTTAATGGTAAAGGGTTGATAAACAATGAGACAGTCTCTATAGCTTATAACTTGGCAGACAATAAATCAAAAACTAGATGTTATGAATCAAATGTTTAAAGCATCACAATAAACTAGAAGTACACACCATGTACACCCATGCACATGTGCAGTACAACTCCAAGATAGATAATAAAGATGGATTACACAATAACTGCTTAAAGAATAGGAGAAACTCCTTGAAGTACTCCAATACATTTGTACACCCAAAACACTTCCTCCATAATGACTACATTGTCTCTATATATATACATATTCACAAATTGCACATGTGGCCTCTTTATTATTAGGTTGGCCACTATTACATATGGATTTACCTATTACATGTTCATTTAAACCCATATGTATTCCCCCCCTTGGGGTCATACATATATGTTTAACCCATATGTGCCCTCCTCAGGATCATACAAATGGATGGGTAAGTACTCACAATAGGAGCTCCTCTTACCAAGTTGATTGAAAAAGGTGATTCAAGCTTCAATCAAAAGATGTTTAGGCTTCAAACTCCTCCCCTCCAAGGATAGGAGCAAGCTCTCCACTCACAAGGGAGATTTATAGCTTTAATTCCTCTCCTTAGAAAGGCATTTGTACAAATTGTCTTTGAAGAATCATCCTTGTAATCAAAAGCTACCAATTACATACTAAAATATGTACCACAATATAAGATTACATAAACATAACTTACAAGCTTAACACAAAGTTTTACCTTCATTCCACAAGCTTGGAGCTAGGCATGCTCGCAAGTTCTCTCATTGGTCATTCAATCCAATCCAAGAACATAATGGAGAGAGAAAATCCTTATTTAGATTTTGGATCTAACACCTCTTCCATTAAAATATTTTTCATCATGGACTTCTCCAAGAAAAATTACTAAAATATTTACTACTTAAGTGGGTGAACTAGGTCAATCCCATAAAAATGTGCTTGATTACAATGTTCTAGATGATTCTAAAGAAACATGCAACCGTCTTTAATATATTCATTCAAACACAAAATATAAACGCCATTGGTCCTTCTCATGTGCATGGCACTCTCCAAGAGATCACTAGCTCACTAAAATAATCTAATTACCAAGTCAAATCAGGTTGAGCACTTACCCAAATGTATGTGCACATGCCAACTCACCTCATGAGGGCAGTCTCTAACAAGTAACCACCTCCAAATAGTAATATTGCTTGGTCAAATGAGTAGGGTGAACTTCCAACTATATGAGTAATTTTCCAAGTGTATATGAAAGCGTTATTCTAGAAATGCATGCGATGGCCAAGCGTAAAGCTTGACTGCTTTCTCTAGGAGCCTTTTGACCAAAAACCAATAAAATATCTCTCTAGCAAGTGTGCTCTTGGTACTTGTGCCTTGTAGACCACTTTGACTGGAATAAAAAAAATACAATTATGTTTTGTATCCACATTTAAACCTTCAAAATGCATGAATTCGCCCTAGAAGAGAAAGAATAAGTGCACCCCTTGAAAAGTGCACAATGGGTCCATGTTACAAGTCATCACAAGTGTGCAATGGCATGAACCAACCTAGATCCATCTTAACTCTGGATCTACCAAGCGTCCAAAGGGATCAAATCTCTTTCCACTCTAAAAGAGGTTTGCATCTCAAGAGATTGTAGGAATTTACAGGGTACGTTCCTCAGACAGAACACCAAAGGACACCACTCACAAACAGATCACAGATCAATACAACAATATTCTTGACGTGGTTAAAACCCTCAAAGAGGGAAACAGTCCATGGCCTGAGCCAACGCGGCCACTTCAAGCAATTTATTAATAAAAGAATGAAAATTTACATAAGCTTCTCTTATGAACGGTTACCCTACAAATGACCCTCCATGCTCTTTAAATAGAGATCATGGACCAATCGGGTGTTAAGCCACGGATCAAGTTTCGGTAATATCGAGGAGAGAATGAACCGTCGAGTCACCACATATCGTGACCATCGGATTGTAAGTTACAAAAGTACATAGTAAAGAAACACACTTTACCTAACTCTACACTAGACCAAGTTATACTTAACTATTTCCTATGTGTTGGAATATCCTAACATCCCCCCTTAAGAACAACTTGGGATAGGATTAAAGGATGTACAAATATGACACAATAGGAGAAGGAAAGAGGCATTAGAGCCTATCCCCCTTAGTGACAACTTCTGAACTCCAACCATAAATCGAAGTTTAGTAAACTTCGCCTCTGTGAGAGCCTTTGTAAAGATGTCTACAACTTGATCATCTGTTGAACAATATTGCACTTCAAGAACATGGTCGTGAATGAGTTTTCTGATGAAGTGCATGTGCAGTTCAATGTGTTTGTTGCGCTGATGTTGGACTGGATCTATTCATAGTTGAATGTCACTTTGATTATCACACCAAAGTGTAGTCGTATGTTGCTGCTGAAAGCCAAACTGTAACAGGATCTGACGAAGCCACATGGCTTCCTTACTAGTTTCTACGGCACCACGATACTCTGCTTCTGCTAAAAAAAAGAGAAATGGCACTTTGTTTCTTGCAAACCCATGTAATAGGTCCTGAACCAATAGTGAACGCATAACCTGCAGTAGACTTCCAATCATCAAGGTCACCAGCCCAATCAGAATTAGTGAAACCAACCAATAGAGGAGATGATTTTGCATTGTAATGAATCCCAAACTAAACTGTACCTCGAACATAACGAAGTATTCTTTTAGCTGCTTTCCAATGACTTTCATGTGGGTTTTGCATAAACCGAGCAATAACGCCAACAACAAAGGAAAGGTCAGGACAAGTATGAGTCAGATACAAGAGTTTTCCTACAAGTTGACGGTATAAGGTAGCAACAACTTCAGGAGAAGAACAAGTGACTGAAAGTTTGGCTCCAGACTGAAAGGGAGAAGGGGCTAGCTTACAGTTTTCCATGTGAAAATGGCATAGAAGATCACATGCATACTTCCTCGGATTGCAAGACTTGAAGACCAAGAAAATAATGCAAGTGTCCTAAGTCTGTCATTTCAAACTTCTTTTTAAGGCTGGACTTCACATGGTTTATAAGGTTGGGATCACTACCAGTAACGATAAGATCATCAATATAAAGAACAACAATGATAAGAGACTTGCCCACTTTCTTGGTGTACACAGTATTGTCAGAATGACACCTAGAAAATCCAGTTTCTAAAAGAAAGCTATCCATTTTGGCATACCAGGCCCGAGGGACTTGCTTGAGACCATAAAGGGATTTCTTAAGTCGACATACAAAGCTGGAGTTTGTTTATATAAAGCTAGTAGGTTGTTCCATATAGATTTCTTCATGCAAGTCCCCATGCAAGAAGGCAGATTTAACATCCATCTGATGGACTTCCCATTTGAAAGAGGCAGCAAGGGAAAGAACAAGGCGGATAGAGTTCATTTTGGCAACAGGGGAGAAGGTTTCAATATAGTCAATGCCTTCAACTTGTGAAAAACCCTTAGCAACAAGACGAGCTTTATGTTTATCAACTTTTACATCTGGTCCATACATGGTTCTGTAAACCCATTTGCATCTAACAAGTTTTCGTCCCTTTAGAAGGGGAACAAGATCCCATGTATCATTTGCCAATAATGAACGATATTCTTCATTCATAGCTGCATCCCAATCTGGATGGCCTAAAGCTTCTACAAAGGTGTTAGGATCATAATTAGTTGAAGCTTGAGCCAGTAAAGAAGAGGCTCTATCGAACTGAGAATGCGTTTGTCGTTGATCTGTAGGATCACCGGCAAGAGCACCTGCTGCATCCCGAGTAGCACGAACCCATTTTGGAAGCTAAGGAGCTGAAGGACGATCCTGAGAAGGTGGGGGGGGATTGTCATCCTCGTTGTCATCATCTGAAGAATAAATATTTTCAGAAGTAGAAGGGATAGGGAGAGGTGGCACATCCGCCGAACTAGGCTCGTAGGCCGATATATTTTCAACAAACTTTACATCTCTTCTAATGATAACATTTTTGGACTTAAGTGACTTACATCTGGTTTAATTGAGCTCCATGCTTCTTCTGGAGCGATATTCTTTAAAACCTTAGTAGGAGTGTGATTTATTATGTAATTTGCACAGTTAATTGCTTCTGCCCAAAAATTAAGACTAAGTCCTTTAGATTGAAGCATACAATTAGCCATTTCCTTTAAGGTGCGATTCTTCCTTTCAGCTACACCATTTTGTTGTGGAGTATATGGAACAGTATGTTGCATTTGAATTCCATTCTCAGTGCGAAAGTTGATGAATTTGTTGTTAACATATTCTCCGCCATTATCAGATCTTAGCTTAAGAATTTGATGTCCAGAGTGTTTTTCAACAAAGGCCTTAAAGGCCAAGAACATGTTAAATACTTCACTCTTGAGTTTTAAGAAGTATACCCAAGTGCGTCTGGAGAAATCATCAATGAAAGTTAAGAAATACTTGTAGCCAGAGAATGAAACAACTAGAAGTGGACCACATAAATCACTATGCACAAGCTGTAAAGGGGCTGAGGCGTGCCAAGAGGCACGTTTTTCAAAATTGTCTCGATGATGTTTTCCGAGTACACATCCGGAACAAACACCATCTCTGCAAGATACCATTGGAAGACCTGTCACCATATTTTCTTTACATAGATTCTGAAGGGAGCGATAGTTTAAGTGACCAAATCACTCATGCCAAAGTTTGCTCACTTCATCATTATGAGCAACAAATACCGAGGGAAGATTTGATGACCCAAAGTTGTTAAACTTATACAACCTTGTAGAAGCATGAGCAATTCTAGTAGCTAAAATTTGTCTAGGATCTCTTAGGTCCTTAATTACAACATCGTGAGGTGAAAATTCAATGATTTTACCTTCACCTGAATGAGTTATCTAATATACCGATAGAGGGTTACAGGATAAGGTTGGAACACATAAAACATCATTAAATTGACCATTGTCTATATGAACAGTTCCAGTCCCTACAACACTAAGAGATCTATCATCACCAACATATATATTTTTGGTGTTACAGTCATTTAAAGAAGAAAACATGTCTTTGTTTTTGGCCATGTGATAAGAAGCTCCAGAATCAATGAGCCACTCATGAGAATTAGAAGAAGAAGATACATTTAGTGCATATCCAGACCGAGATGTTTGACAACCACATGCAGAAAGTGATATTCCTAAAGATGAAGTTGAAGTTGAAGAGTGCTCCAAATGGATGTTATGCTTCTTCATTGTTGCTTCCAAGGCTTCCATCTTCTTAGAGCATTTGGAAAATAAGTGGCCATCTCGATTACAAAAGTGGCAATGCCTATCGGTCTTCTTCCTTTTGTTTTTATTTGCCTTGTCATTTTGTTGAAATGATTTTTCATTTTGAGACTGAAATTGCTTAGGACCCTTGTTTGGTTTAGGACCATTCTTTTTAGGATACGACTTCTTAGGATTCTTTGAATTTGGTTGTTGTTGGGCTGCTAGGGCTTTCTTAAAAGAGTTTCCAAGATTAAGAAGACCAAGGTGTAAGAGTTTTTTTTGTTCTCTTATTAAAGAATCACAAAAGGCATCAAAGGAAGGGGACTTGTAGTCTTGTCCTTGAGAAATGAAGGCTTCTCTTGTAGAATGGAAGGTGGAACGAACACATAGTAGGCTGGTCCCAACTTAGTAAGAATGGAATAGATAAGGTTACCATCTTTCTTCTTAGCCTTAACACCTTCCAAGAGAAGTCTAAAGGTCTTGAACTTGGACAAAAAATCTTCAATGGAAGAAAAATTATTGGGATCCAATGTAAGCACCTCATTTTCGAGTTGATGGACTAGTGATCTGTTTCATTGCTTCATTAGGAGTATCAAGTTCTACGATATGGAATCTAAGGTCTGGAGAAATAAACATCCCTATCAACCCACGTGCTTGATCTTTGCCTATTTTCCCATTTGGCTGCCTTATCTTCATCTTTCAGTTTGGTTTCTTGGCCCAAGGCTATTCTGTAAAGACCTTTACTTCTAAGTAAATCCACAATGTAGGACCAACATTGGAAGTAGTTGGTGTTGTCAAGAATAACTTGGCATGGACTTTCCATTTTAACAAAAACTGAAGCTATAGATGCTGAAACTAAGTGCTCCAATAAAAAGATCTCGGAAAATTACGTTGATTCAAAAAAACGGCTCTGAAAACAGCTTCCGTATGAAGAAATTATGGCTTTCTGAAGAAAAGTTGTTGAAGATGCCGACAAAGTGCGGGAATGTGCGGAAATGAATGATAATGTTATATTTTTTAAAAAATCTGCCCCCTTTCCAAACTTAATCTAATTAGCTCAACAAAAAGAAAGACTTGAACTCAAGACCTCTATTCTCATAAAGTAACTTTGGACCAAGTGAGCTAGTTTAAAAAGTTAGTAATTTTTGGAAAAGAGGAAGGGGGGATTTTATTTTTTTTAGTCACTAAAGGTTTGGGGTGCGTGCTTCCTTGAGAAAGCTCTTTTTTGCCTACAAAAAAAAAAAACCACAAAACCCAAAACGAACACACAAAAAAACAAACCTTATGGTTTGAAGTTAGATTTACCCGGAAACTAACAGTTTTCCTCAATGTTTCTGATTTTCCGAGATCACACTAAGGCGCGACAGAAAAAAGCATACGCATGAGAAAAAAAACTTCCTTTTCTGTTTCTAATTTGCCCAAATTGCACAGAGTCACGGGGCAAAGAGCATACGCAGAAATGAAAGGTGTAGATCCGATAATAAAAAACAAAGAGATAAATAAGCCAAAATAAACAAAAAGAAAATAACTAGAAACTGCAAATAAGCATTGTATACCTCCAGATCTTAAAAATGGCGTAGCCAGGGCTACCAAAAACCTTTTCGCGTGAAACGAAAGGGGTTCCTCACTGGAACAGATGCTCCTAACACAAGAGAGCATTCCTCTCGGCCCGAAAGCAGTCAGAAACAGTAGATCTAGGAAACGGTAGTCGGATGCAGTTCTACCGACTTCATATTTCTATCACCAATGGATGTGGCCCTCAACTTGGCTCTGATACCATGTAGGAATTTACAGGGTACGTTCCTCAAACAGAACACCAAAGGACACCACTCACAAATAGATCACAGATCAATACACCAGTATTCTTGATGTGGTTAAAACCCTCAAAGAGGGAAACAGTCCACGGCCTGAGCCAACGCGGCCACTTCAAGAAATTTATTAATAAAAGAATAAAAAATTACATAAGCTTCTCTCATGAACGGTTACCGTACAAATGACCCTCCATGCTCTTTAAATAGAGATCATGGACCAATCAGGTGTTATGCCATAGATCAAGTGTCAGTAATACCGAAGAAAGAATGAACCGTCGAATCACTACATATCATGACCGTCGGATTGTAAGTTACAAAAGTACATAGTAAAGAAACACACTTTACCTAACTCTACACTAGACCAAGTTATACTTAACTATTTCCTGTGTGTCGGAATATCCTAACAAAGATTTGATCCCTCTCGGAGCTTGGTAGATCCAGAGTTAAAATGGATCTAGGCTGGCTTAATTTCCCCCTTTAAAAAGGTTGTATTCCACATGAATACCATGGGTTCTGATACCATGGGTAAATACCATGAAGTTATTTTTTTTTATTTTGACAAAGTAAAAATGTTTTCACATTATTAATTTTATTTTTATTTTATTTTTATTTTTATTTTTATGTAATTTGACCGAGTCAAAATGTTTACACGACATGACATTACAACATCTCTTCAATACTGGGCTGAAAGCGCCTCTCAGGGCAAAAAGGTCAAATAAGTCCACATAATGTGGCACACCATCTAATAGCCTAGAGATGCATTGATGAGATGGAAACAATGACATCGAAGTCTAAAACTCTGGGGCACATAGGTAAGAAGCTCCTAGTCAAACATGACGACCAAATCATTCCTCAAAATTTGGGCCAGAATGAAAAAGATGTGACAGAAAATGCTACCACATGTAAATAAGGATATTTTCAGGCTAAAGTGAATTGGATTTTTTATGTGTTGCCTCAGCATGTGTCCCAAATGGAAAAATATTAACTTAGGTTGTCTGCACCATGGACATTAATACATTTAGCTTATCTTCTAAACACATTGTACAAAATAAATAAAAAATTTCCATAGCTAACCATCAAAACCTGTCAATATTTTTCATTAATTCTGAATCTGAAAATCTGCTACAGGAAACAGTAAACTGCTGAACATAAAATTCTATGTCAGATCCCTATGCCCCCATTCAATTAAAGAGATGAAGAAGAGTAGGTACAGTAAATCTGACACATGTACAATAGTGCCTCAACTCGAGATGATCTGAGACATGCAAACATGCATCCTCCTAGAGATCTGTGACATTATCTGCATGCATGCACCTCTCTGAACTTGGACCTGAGAAGATACAATTAGAAAAATGCTAAATAAACTGAAAATAACACATGCAACTGCATGTGTCTTCTTTTACTTAATTTAGAAATGATATGCAATCTCCCAGAACTGGAATCTAAGAATAATCCTATCCTATCCCATCTATAGCTTGCACATCCATGCCACTTCCATGATAGCAACCTAAACATAGTGATGCACCCTCTAGCAGTCTCTAACATTGCATCCTCATCTACAAACAACCATACAGCATGAAAATCAACACTGTACTGATTTAATGTGTACGATGTTGTTGTCACATAAAAGCACCCAGATTAGCCACACATGTGCACAGTGCTGTAGAAGACTTTCCAAGATAAACTTTCTGATAGTAAGTTGGTAAGGATATTGCATTTCCAGCTTCAGATGAGCTGAATGGCTGTGATCTAAAGCTTTGCTTGGGATACACTAAAAGGATTTTGAATTACCAGCATTAGATAAGATGATTTGTTGTAATATAATTGTCTTTCATCATTCTTGTGAAATAGAAAGAGTTGTATCTCTGACTTTTGGATGAATTTGATGTTGATTTATGTCGCTTATTTAATAAGTATCCAGGCCGATGTTGAGTTGATTTGGCATGCTCAATTTGCATTTTCAGATCTGATTTGAGGATCAGATTTTGCCCTAAAATCTGTTGAAATTATAGAAGTCATGTTTTGCAGTATCTACACTCTGTATGCTGCCTGTGATGATATTTGGGTGCCGATTTGGATAATTTTGATAGGCTTTCCAGAGAAATCAGATTCAGTTCAAGGATGAAACATCTTTGGGTGTAGTTCTAAGGCAAATTTGTGAGGTTATGTTTCTCGTCAACACAAAATTTCAACATTTTTCATATCTTACAAGCTTTGATTATGTTTTCACTTTGCCACCTTCATTTTCTAAACAATAGGCATCCAAGTTTTACAGAACCAGAACTATATCTCAGTTCTGGCAGTGTTAACGAGAAGAGGATAATCGAAGTCCAACAAGTGACCACAAATAGGTCCATGAGACTGCAATGGTAGCTCATTACAGTTCTTTCATGATCTCATCCAAATTTTTATGACAAATTTATGTCCAGCAACCATTATAGAAATGCAGTGGTGGGGTTTTACCTAGGTGTACAAAATGTTTGACAATTGGCAGTGTTGCTTAAACAATTTCTACAGATGTCTGTTCACCCAGCATTTCTTTAAACTTGTGTTGCTGTAGCTATATTTTTCTTATGTATCTGTATTTCCCACAAAAAGATCTCAATGGTTGCTGTTAAACTTTCATATTTGCAATGTTTTACTTTTCTTAACCCACAAGCACTGTTCCTTTTATTTACCAGGCAACATTTAATTTTTCTTACAGACAGTCCAGTGAAACAGGAGTTGCCGATCACTCGCGATTCCAACTCGGATTGGCAGCCAAACGAGCAGATCTGAACCTCCGCAAGTCAAACTCGCGTTGACCGAGTTTGACTGATTTTCAACGCGAGTTTGACTCGCGACTCGGCAATTTGCAGACAACTCGACAATTTGCAGACATCTCGGCAATCCACACGGATTATTAGGTTAAAAGTCCGCAGGGTTTTATTTTGTGGTTTTGTGTTTTGCTTTCACTTCTTCTTGCCGCTGCCGCGCTTGGAGACTGGAGTTCATTTGTTCGCTTTCACTTCTCTTGCTGCCCGCCTATCCGGAGACATCGTGGATCAACGATGCCATTGTCACATTCATGCCGCACGGTTCTTCCCCCACTGCACACACTTCAGCTTCGGTAATTCCCTTTCTCTAATTCCTAGTAATTCATCAAGGTCGCTAACTTTAACTTCGTTGACTTAGTGGAGATCTAGATGACCTATTCTGGACATTGCCGAAATATTCTAGGTACTTGCTAGGGGCCCCAGAAAATTGTTTATTCAATGAAAATGAATAGAAATCATTGAATTAAACAATAGGGTGGAATTATTTACATTTAGCTCAACATTTTGTGTTTAATAAAAAAGTGGGGAATACTTTATGGTTTGGGAACTATTATTTTCCGTATTTACTTTGGTTGGTTCCGTTAGGACCAACAAAAGACGAAATGTGGGAACAGGTTACTTGACATGAAATCAATGGGAAACAGTTGAGAAACATTTCCTGGCCAATTCATGGGATGTTTTAGAAATAGAAATATTTCCAAACTTTCCCAGGCTTGGCTGTTTCTTGCAGCAGAGAATACATGAATGTCAATATCACTAGAGGCCATTTTCTCAACAATTTTGTATTTATTTATAATCGACTTAACATTGTTATAAATTTCATACTCGCTCCTATTTCTATTACAGATGTTATATGAAATAGGAGTGAAGACTTAACATTGTTATAGGATTGAAAACATTATTACCAGACTCGCCAAATGTTACATCGTTGATTGTAAATGTTATAAATTTGATTGAACGTGACAGCAATTTGAAAGTTTTTATTTCTAAAGTAAATTTTTTACACCGAGATTCCAAAGTTATAACAAAGAATAAAATATATATGTATCTTTCAACGTCTTCATTACGATTAAGAAGGTTTGCAGGTTTGCATTGATTTCATTTAATTTTTCCGATTTCTGGATCATTTTTAATTTTTAATTTCTTTTGTCTATTACAGCCTATAGGAGCCACAAATTAAACACAAGTCCAAAACAGCAATAATGCCAAGCGAGGACATTGCTTGGGTTTTGTTACCACTCAAACTAGAAGGGGTCCTAGGAGGGGATCCTATAGAGCAACAACTTGTTGATTTGGGGTAGCATCGGATGTGCTCTAACCACGAAATTTGGTGGAGAGGTTGGGGCACATGAGATCTCCAATACCCAGAAAGCGTTTGGGCAAGTTCTAAACAGATCAGGAGATATTAAAATAATTAATATTTTTAATGGAGTCCCTAAGTCTAAACTTAGGGAAAATAAAATATTAATGTGTATCAATATGAATCTGTGTTAGAATGGTCCAAAAGACATGGATCAAGCCAAATCTAATCTTAGCCATTGATTAGGGACTTAATCTCGGCCGTTGAGATGTCAACAGAAAAAGTATAAGAGGAGGCTTGAGGGGCACTTGGAGAACACATTGAGGGAGACCAATCAATTCAATTTCTGGAGCAAGGTTTGCTGAGAAATTGAACCAGTGGTCTAGAGAGCAATCAGGAGGCAGCAAGTACGGAACAGAGAGACGGCAGATCAGCACAGAAAAGGCAAATGCAGAGCCAAAGGAAGCCAGGCAGAGGCAGCAGAGACTATGCAGAGCCAGAAGGGCCTACGTCATCCACGCAGAGGTTGCAGGAGTGACGCAGAAGCCCATAGAGGCTGCACAGAGCCTCAGTAGGCTAACGCAGAGGCTTTCAGGTTGTAGCTGAGATCAGTAGGGCTTATGCTGGGTTTAGAAAAGTGTTGGAAGTTTGTCTATCTGTGGGTAAGCGAGTTTGGCACCTGTTGTACAAGAAAATCATTGAATATTAAAATCCCCCTTTGCTGCACCGATTTTCCCACATTGGGTTTTTCCGGAGACATTAGTCCAAAATAACTGTGTCAATGTGTGCATATGTTTGTTTCTGTATTACAGTGTGATATCTGCAGTAGTATTTATTTTAATGTTTGTTGAAGTAATTTCATGAATAACTTATAATGAAATAAGTAGGAAAAGTAAATCAGTTGTTGCAGTGAAAGAATTTTCACACTATTAGGTCGAGGGGCAACAATAGAGAGATAACCCACTGTCACCTCATCTAAGGCTCCTAGCTCTTTACGGACTTTCACTGATGGGAGGAGACCTTATGTAAGGGGAATTACTAGATGAATGAATCAATAAGAGGATAAGGGGTGATTCCAAGGGCCTATTCACCAGAGAGACAATTATATGGCTTTCTTGAATGAAAAGCAAGGTGATATGCTCTCCAGGAAGGGTTAAGAGGATTCTTGAGACTAGGGTTTGAGAATATATTTTGTCAAGAGGTTTCCTAGACCCGAAAATCCTTATGGAGAATTGGCCTTCATGTGATCTTTGTGAAATTAGAGTTTTAAAGTTGTGGGACCACAAAGGACCAACCCTGAATTAGGTCAAGGGTGTGGAGTTGATCAACCAAGGAGGGGCTTGACCCAATTATGGAAGAGAAGAGGATCAAAGGAAAAAATTTCTTTCGACAATTGAATACAATGATCCAAATGAGGACAATAGCAAAGGGAAACCTAGAGCAAGAAACGATCCTAGAGCTAGGGCTTGCTATATCTCGAGATCCCACCGCCGAAATCGCTTCAAATTTGAAGGGCCTCTAGAGGAAACCCTAGTGCAACTATGGACCAAAACTCGAGGTGTTTAGATGGTTACAATGAAACTTATGTGATGCCCTAGGTGACCTATTAAGGCTAGGCCTATAAAGAGAAAGGATGGATTAGTGGAGAAAGGATGGATTAGTGACTTGCCTTTGGGAGAGATGGAGTCAAGGTAAACTTGTGATTTGGAAAAACCCAAGGACTTTATACTTCAATGTGCAATGCTTGATGACTTATCAAGATGTATTCAACAAAATTCATCTCTAGGAACATTCACCCATTCATACATGACACGTGCAATGATGCAATGCTTCAAAAAGATTAAAATTTCCGCAATTTCACATAGAATAGCAGTGAATTTCAGACCTAGATAGCGAAAATCCCAACAACATTTAGGTGACAGTAAAAAACAAGAATAAACATGAAAAAGGTCACTTACATGTACAAATGAGTATATCCAACCATCAAAGTATGCCAATAATGAGGCTCCAAGACCAAGAAGATAGAATCCAAACATCAAAATTCATCCACAAAACCCGTCCTCCAAAAGAGAATGTGATTCTCCAAGAAGCTACTAAACCCAAATCCAAGTGATGATGAGAGAAATGAATCACCACTCATCTATTTATACCATCTCTAATGAGTTTGATTTTCCTAATTGACCAAATTAAGCCCCAGATAATAAAATAATGTGTAATAATAACATCCCTTAGAGATAAGCCCACCAACATAGCTCAATAACATAAAAATAAGCCTCTCAAGAGGGGAGAATGATCAATAAAATGAGTCATTGGGCCTTTGCGGAGGCCTAATGAAGTTCAAAGTGTGCCATGGTGAGAAAATGGACTCCAAACATAGTGGACAAGTGGTTGGCCCCTTGTTTTCCAAGCAAGTCACTATGGTGCGCCCAAGTGGGTGTGGAGGCACAAGGACATCCTCATGGGTATCCAAGTCGATCGAAAATGCATGTAAACCATCTATAAGGGCTAGGATGATGACATAGCCCTCCCTTTGTCTCCAACAGTGAGACACATCCTCATCTGGGCCCTGGAACATCCGCCAAGTGTATTGTGCAAGTGTGAAGCCGATTAGGCATGGTGAACCAGGTGCATCATCCTCATCCAAAAGGTGGAACACGAGCAATCAATGAGTGGTGTTGCGGATCCATGAAGTAATCTTTATTATGGTGGAGACCATGGGTCTCGACGCTCACCCTACAAGTGCCAATGTGGCCCTCTGGGGGCTAGGACCCCGTATACGGAGACCAAGCCCCAAATGGAAACCCACCTGTAATCCTACATAAGATCCAATGTGTCCCCTTGCCCTCCAATGCAACAAATCATTAGAATAATCAAGTAAATGAGCTTACAAGCCATGGAATCAATGGGGCACTTCATGGTGGCATGCCCTTCCATAGTGCACTTTAGCATGTACAAGTGTCTCCAAGCTCAATAAGGGGGGGGGGGGGTTCGGGTTAATCAAGGACCCTATTAGATGGTTTCAACCTTTAAAGGCGGTGATATGTCCATGGTACATCCATCAAGTGGCAAATGATATAGTGATGGAACGTAGTGGGAGTCAGGGGAATGTTCCAAGCCACATGCCATGGTACAAGTGTAGCTATAATAAGGGAAGCCCACACCTAGGTATATGAGTGGAGGAGGGAGCAAACTGTGGTTCATGAGTTATCTTGGCCTTTGTTTTTCCACACTTCTTCATATGCCTTTTGCCTTTGATTGATTTTTCTTCATAACCGGTCGAGGTTCCAAGGGATGAGAGCATGATGTGTAAGATGTAGTAGTAGGTACCCCTTTTTGAGGTGGAGCATTTCATTGCCCGCCAGGCGTTGGGACAATCATGGATTCCTTAATGATGGAGGGGGCTCATCTAAGACCCATAGGAACCAAGGTGATGGCCATGGATAAGGGGTGGAGCTCATGTTTGCCTTTTGCCCACGTGCTAAATTTGTATGTCCCAACCATCTTTTGCATTTTGTGGTACATTTCTTGTTGAAAGTGGCCAAATTGTGCTTTTTCTTTTATTTTTAGCTCCATCAACCTTTGGGGCATCGTTTTAAGCCCAACCGAAGATGTGGACAAAGGGAGGGGAAGGCTAACCTTATGTGGACCCAGTGGACCCCTGTGACACCAGATGGGAAAAATGATGAATGGGGTTAGAATGAGCAGAAGAGAGTGATGTATATTGTGTCAAGAAGCGGGACCATGCAACCAAAATCAAGATTTCCCATGTAGTATCAACACAAAAGCTAATGGTCAGTAAAGGAGATCCCACAGGAGTAGGATACAAGGGTAACCACCAAATTGAGTGGAGGAGACAAGAGTACAAACCTAGCCCACTCTTTCCGTCGAATCCCCCCACCAATCCATGCACAAAAGTGTCCATTAAAATCAGGGAAAATTACTCAACTATACCAATGAAAAGCCATACCTTCGAGGTCCGGAAGCCCACCTTCAAACATGCAATCATCGCATATGGGTGAGTGTTAGTTTTAGATAACAATGGTATGTTATATTCTTAAGGGCAATTTACTTCAATGTTTCTTATTAGCCCAATATCAATTTCCAGATTAGCAATCACATTAACCTGATAGTAAATGCAGATAGAGCATAAATAAAAATCAGAAGACAAGCCAAGACAAGAGGACACAATATTTGGCAGATGCTAGGGAAAAACCCCAATGTGGGAAACCCTTTGATCAACTCTTCGTATTATTCTTCAAAGGTTCAAAAGAGAGAGAGAGTACAATATACAAAATTCACTTGCCCAAACGCAGTCAAAATTGTCCAATAAAACTGCAGTCAACAAGATGCCCTAACCAGAAAGTCAAGGTTGGTCAAATCAGAAGATTACTCCTCCAAATCAGCTCGATCAAACCCAGTCAATTCGGCCTCCGACAACAGTCCAAATCAGCCCAAAACAATCCTAAAGAAATCAGTCAAACTTGGTCAACGCACAGTGAAACCTGCAGTCAAACTTGTTGCAATCAACGTTGGTCAAACAGCACAAAAAATCTCGATTTTTGTGCCCAAATATGTGGCCTGCACAAACAGAGATATTCCCACAAAAATTGCAGTCAAACAAGGTAAAACGTTGCTCGGTCAACATTGATCAAATTTGCTACAACTTGGTCAACGCTGGAACACAGAAATTGCAGTCAACACTTCACACGTGTGGAGGAGAAGAAGGTTGTCCTGAAATTTGTACGACCCAATCAGATGAGGAGAGAGATATATGTGTGAGATGAATGAATGTCCAAATGAGGTAGATGCTCCTTCTATTTATATGCAACATTGAGGGTGTAGAAACATGACTTTCGGGCTTCTAAGTCTGCATTAAATTATTGGCCAACCTTGACAATTTGTCCATAGAAGAAATAAATTCATAATTCCATTTATACTTCTCAAAATGAGATGATCTTTAGATCAATCCTACGCCTCTCGGAAAGAGGAATCCAACAAAAATATCATCTCCATCATACGAGTTGTCCAAAGTGGAGTTTGGCCCTAGTTGCCAAATTTAACACTCCCTCTCAACTAGGGAGAACTCCACCTGCCAAAACAATCTGTACCATCCTTATCACCCTTGCTCTGCTCTACTTTGCTTTGCTGAACTATGAAGAAATAATGAAGAAGAAATGATCAAGAGTGTATCAGACCACTCTCCACTGACCCGAAGTCAGTCTCCATTGATCTTTAGATCAATATCAAACATCCTAGCATAAGGAGTACGGTAGTACATGATGCGTCCATCGGTAGTATTATGGTCCCTATCCTCATTTCCCAACTCATTGGCCAGATGAGAGGTACTTCCCATGAGTCTCGAACTACATGGGTAGGATGTATCGGCAGGAGAAGGTGAACCACTCATCCTGCTCATATGCCATAGGAGAAGGTGAACCACTCATCCTATGCATATATCAACCATCATGCGGTATCACAGGGGAAGGTAAACCACTCACCCTATAAACAGTGCACCACTAGGGGAAGGTGAACCACTCACCCTATGGTCGCTCATCGCTCCAAGAAGTACCCCAAGCCACCCGGAGCTCCCAAAGCTCAATATCCAACTCAAACAAGACCCTCATAAGAGTGTCTCTCCACGACTCCAAGTTGTTCATGGAAGGTTAAAAATTAGACCTTCCCCAAAGGCTTCATAAGAATATTCACAACCTGTTCATGAGTCCCAATGTGACGGAGCCTTATTGCTCCCCGTTTACCATATCCCGCATAAAGTGGTACCTGATATCAATATGCTTGGAGTGGTCATGAAACATGGGATTTTCATAAATACAAATCCCATTTTGGTTGTCGCAAAAGATCACGGTGGTATCCAACACATGTCCAAACAACTCACTAAAGAGCTTCCTCAACCAAACAACTTCATAGGAGGCCATGCTAGCAACAATATATTAGGCCTCGGCGATGCTCAAAGCAATTGATTTCTGCTTCCTGCTCATCCAGGATATCGAAGCAGAACCTAGTGGGAAGCAACATCTCGATGTGCTCTTACAATCCACCACATTGCCAGCCCAGTCAGCATCCAAATTACCATGGAGCCTCACATTCCCGGCAGTGTGTCTCAGTCCATAGGTGATTATGCCTCAAAAATATCTCAGAAGATTCTTGGCAGTAATCCAGTGTATGTGATGAGGCTCAACCATAAATTGACTCAATGTATTCACTGCAAATCGTATGTCCGGACGGGAGTTCACCAAGAATATCAGGGCCCCCACGAGTTGACAATATTCAAAAGGATTTCCCAAATCGAGCCTAGCAGCACTTCCGCATAACTTCTTGAAGTTAAGTTCCATCGGAGTAGTCATAGACTTACAATCCACCATCCCAAATCTTTCAAGTAGTGTCACAATGTATTTTCCTTGAGAAAGGAAAATCTCACCTGGCTTTTGCCAGACCTCCAATCCTAGGAAATAATGCATCAGTCCTATGTCCTTCATCTCGAACTCAGAAGCCAACTCCCTCTTGCATTGATGAATGAAAGGGTTTGCACTTGTTAGAAAGAGATCATCCACATAAAGTACCAAGATGAGAAATCTATCATTCTCAACCTTAAAGTAAAGGTTCGGATCAACTTCACTTCTTGTAAATCCTAGCTTCATTAGATCGTTGTTGATCCTCTCATACCAAGCCTGGGGAGCTTGCTTCAACCCATAGAGGGCTTTCTTCAACCTGCATACATGTGTCTTACGATCTTGAACTTCGAACCCCTCAGGTTGTTCTACATAGACTTCCTCCTTAATTGAACCATGCAAGAAGGTGGTTTTGACATCCATTTGGTGTAGGTTCCATCCTTGCGAGGAAGCAAGGGCTATAATTGAACGGATGGTGGTATATCGAGCAACTGGTGCAAATATCTCATCATAGTCCACACCTTCCTTTTGAGAGGAGCCTCGAGCAACAAACCTGAGCTTGAACTTTTCAACACTTCCATCAGCTCCATGCTTGATCTTGTAGAGCCATTTTGAGGTGACAACAAATTTGTCCTTAGGTCTAGGGACCACATCCCAGACATCATTTTTCATAATTGACTCATACTCTTCGTTCATAACATCCTTCCAAACTTGGTGCTTCACAGCTTCTTCAAATGTGCAAGGCTCAATTTGAACAATGGTGATCATGGCAGTTAAGTACCCTTTGTACCTCTATTTGGCTTCTTACTTTCACGAAATGTTCCCCTTGATGCAAACTTGGTGCTTCACAGCTTCTTCAAATGTGCAAGGCTCAATTTGAACAATGGTGATCATGGCAGTTAAGTACCCTTTGTACCTCTATTTGGCTTCTTACTTTCACGAAATGTTCCCCTTGATGCAATATGTCTCTCGGCACCTTCGAGAGTTTCCCTAAGCCATGAGGGTCTCCTTTCTTAAGAGGGCTCATGAGGAGGTGGATCAATGGAATCCATTGGTCCTTCAACATTAGGCATCAGCTCATCTTGAGGTTCTCCCTGATTTCTTGTATCTGCTTCTTTGTCCTTCCTTGGAATAGGAAGGTTACCAATCTTCCCAAGGGAAGCATCTTCATCGAAGGTGACATCATGACTTATCTCCACTTCTCTTTGATCAAACACATAGATTCTATATGCCTTAGAAGTTTCGTTGTAGCCCACAAATGTTCCTTTCTTCCCAGATGCATCCAACTTGATTCTCTTTTCTTTGGGCACATGAAAATACATGGGGCTACCAAAAATTTTAGGAAACATCAAGTTTCTTACCAGTGAAAACTTCTTTTGGAGTTTTGGAGTTCAAAGTTTGAAGAGGGCATCTATTTTGAACATACACGACAGTGTTGGTAGCTTTGGCCCATAGGAACTTTGGAAGGCTTTGATCATGAAGCATGGCACAAGTGGCTTCTATAATAGAACGATTCTTCCTTTCAGCAACACCATTTTGCTCAGGAGTATAAGCAATGCTAGTCTCCCTCTTAATGCCAGCTTCTCTACAATAGTCATTGAACTCATTTGATTCATATTTGGTTCCATTATCGATCCTCAATATTTTGATCTTCTTCCCTGTTTGATTTTCGACCAAGGCTTTGAAAGAACGAAACCATGTGAACACTTCGTCCTTCTTCTTCAAGAAATAAATCCAAGTTTTGCGAGAGAAGTCATCCACAAATATAGCATAATATAAATATCCTCCCAAAGATGTCACGGGCAACATACCAAATAGATCAGAATGAACCAATTGCAAAATGTCGGTAATCTTGCTATCACTTGAGGGGAATGGTCCCCTTGTATGTTTTCCTTCGGCACATCCCTGACAAACACCTTCATGTTCTACTTTAAATTCGGGCATACTTGTCACCATCTTCCTTGCATCGGATAGAGCCTTATAATGTAAACGAGCAAACCTCTGGTGCCATAATTCGGATTGAAGAGATGTGCCACAAGACACAGCTCCCAATGGGCTTCCTCCAACTTGATATAGGCTATCAACCCTGAATCCAAGAGTAAATGTTTCTTTGAAATTTCTTTTCCAAACACGTACCTTTCCATCAATGCATGCCACCTTGAATCCTTTGTCCTCCATTGCCAAGATGGATATCGGATTCTTCTTTAGATCAGGTACATAGAGTACTTCTTGTAGATGAATGGTGCTACCTTGATTTAATTGAAGAGTAACATTTCCAACTCCTTTCACGGGATAGGTGGCATTTTCTCCAAGAATGATTTCCAAATTTGTATATTTTTCTATCGATTTGAAAGAGCTTCCTTATACCCAGTGAAGTGCCTTGAAGCACCACTATCGATCAACCAATTTCCCAAAGTATCTGGAGGAGAGACAATAGAGAGGGCAAATATAAGATAAAATTCTTTTCGCTTGTTATCTACAACATTAGATTCACCGTACCTAGAGTTTCTTGATCTTTTGGGAGGTCGACCATTTCCTTGTTAAGTAGCGGGAGCATTCCTTTTTCCTTTGTTGTTGAATCTGCCATTACTTTGAGTGTTGTTGCCCTTGTAATTGTTGTGGTTGTTGTTGTCATCATCCCGAGGTGTATTCCTTCTATTAGGACACTCCCTAGCATAGTGGCCAAACCTGTTAGAAATGAAGCATATTTCCTTCCTTCCATCTTTGAATCTCGGTCTTCCTTGACATCGGCTCTTTGAACCTACATTGTTCTTCTTTTTAGCACGAGCGGAGAATGCACTAAGATCATTCCTATTTGAAGGCATGTCTCTCTCCATCATCCTTGTCTCTTCTTGAGTACATCTAGTCAACAATTCATCAAAACATGGAATCTTGTCATTGTTGAGGATAGTAGTGTTGAACACATGCCATTCACGAGGGAGATCTCCAAGGGCAATGAGAGAGAGCTCCCTATCAGCAATAACTTCTCCAATTGAAAGAAGATCATTTTTTATCTTGGTAATCCTCATGAAGTAGGATTGGATATCTTCATCTCTTCTCTTCTTTATGTCCTTCAACTTGTTTTTGAGAAAGAGGACTTGGTTTGCATTGTTAACTTTGAACATGCCAACCAACTTGTCATACATCTCCTTAGATGTGTTCAAATCCAATATGTATGCAACCAAATGCTTGTTAATAGAATCATTGATGATCTTCTTAGCTTTGACTTCACATTTCTTATACTTTGTTTCAGCGACAGCCAGTGCATTTGAAGGAGGTTCCGAAATATTTCCCTGCACATAGTCCATAACGTATTGATCTTCCAAAGTCAAATCAAGAGACATCTTACATGCATGATATTCAAACTTATCATTGAGCTTGTCATCAGGTTTGAAGTAAGATGTGGAAGCCATTGAATCTTGTCCTTGTCCAACAAATCTCAGTGATTGCTCTTTTCACTCTTGCTTGGGCTTTGTCTTCACCTCAGCTCTGATACCATGTTAATTTTACATAACAATGGTATGTTCTATGCTTAAGAGCAATTTACTTCAATGTTTCTTATTAGCCCAATATCAATTTCCAGATTAGCAATTGTTGGCATTGTGACACAGATTTGGCGCTATGACACAGGTGTTGTCCTTGATGGCAACTCTCACAGATCACAGATCACAGCTCAAGCTCACAGAATGAAGAAAGAAAGGTATACGCAAGTTCCCATTGACCAAGCCGCGTGTACGTGCGGGTTCTCATACCAAAATGCACGTATGAGCGTACACATGCACTTTCACAAAAGGAAAGGCGCATACATGTTGGAAAACATGGTTTTGGTCCATGGTATTTGGACCATGGTATTACGATCCGTGGTATTGGTCCAAGGTATCTTGTCCGAAGTGTTGACCCCAGGTATTTGGTCCAAGGTATTGATTCTAAGTGGTTTTGGACCATGGTATTGAGCAAGGCCTAAGACTATAAAAGGAGGACAAAATCATTAGGCAAAGTGACTCATGAATTGAATATCTAATGAAAAGCAAGATCCAGTATACAGGTGATTGGGTTATGGTGCACAGTTGGATCTTAATCAAGGATGAACCTGAGCGCTTAATGAAGGATAAGTTCTATCGATGGGTCAAGATGTTAAGGCTTGAAGAGAAGTATCTTTGTGTGGTTTTGATCTTTTATCTGAATAATTGGCGCATGTCGTAATCTGTAAATATGATGATCTGGATATAACTGATGTCTGAATAATTGTAAAGGTTAAAATCATCATTTACAGATCTGTACGCAGGTTCATTATACCAAAGGTGCGTATAGACGTTGGTTTGGCATTTCAAAAGTGCGTATACGCAGGTTTGCCTTGATAAAAGTGCGTAGGCACGCAGGTTCGTCACATCGAAGTAGCGTACACTTCACAAAATATGCTTTAGCTACTTCTGATTGTTGTTGCAGTGTTCTGGGTTCTGGCTTGGGTTCTGGTTACTGTTACTGTATTCTGGTTACAGCATTCAGAGAAGTGATTGTTTGATTCAGTTTTGGTTGGTGCAAAAGAGATTGGCTAATGCAGATATATTTGACGTTTGATTAATGTTATTGATGGATCCAGTCTGAAAATTTATGAAACGTGGTCCCTGGAAGAAAAGAGAAGGTTGTAGCCTTCTGTAGGTCAGCACCCATGTACTAATACATCAGTTAGTACAAGGGATAGGGGGTTGTAGCTCCCTTCCAGGAGAAGCTGGAGAACGAGTGAAAGTTGTAGCCTTCTGTAGGTAGAAGCCTGTGTACTAGTACAAGACTGCACCAGTACAAAATATTGTAAAGAGAAGTTTCTTATTAAAAGAAAGATAGAGACGATTGCAGGAGGTGGTTTTCACCCACATTGGGTTTCCACCTTATATCGTGTTCATGTGTGTGACTGTCTGTTCTGTTTTCATTGCTCCTGGTTACTGTTCCGATGCACAGATTATAGATAAACTTATGAAGAATTAACTAAATTATAAGTTTACAGGATATACGCTAGTTGCCTTATATACAGTTGCATATACACGCAAGGTTCATTAACTAAAGTAGTGTATATGAATCAGAATATGTAAATGAAATATTATTGACTTGCTAATACTGATTCACCCACCCCCCTCTCAGTATTATTTCCAATAATTGATATCAGAGCAGCTCCTTCAGAAGAAGCTTGATCACTTGAAGGAAGATCTATCATCATGAGTACCTACGAAAGAGAGGGATCCATTAGACCACCAATCTTTGATGGGAGAAACTTCATCTATTGGAAGTTAAGAACCACAGCCTATCTTCAACCTCTTGGAACAAATGTTTGGGAAATCATGGAAGGAGGATACACATTTCCATCAGCAATTCCTATAGATACGGTAGGTAAAAAGCAGTATGAAACAAATGCCAAGGCCGTCAATACATTATTGGGGAGTCTATCACAATCAAAATTTGTCAAAGTTATGCAGCGCAAAACCACCAAAGAAATATGGGACAAGATCGCTCTAAGCTATGAAGGAGAGTCGAGACGATCAAGTAAAATGTGCAAAACTACAATCTCTCAAAATTCAATATGAAACTCTCAAAATGCACAATGATGAAAGTATAGCTAATTACTTCTTACGTATAGATGAGATTGTTAATCGCATGAAAAACTTGGGTGAAGAGATAAAAGAAGTTACTATAGTTGAAAAGGTTTTAAGATCCTTGTCTTCTAAGTTTGAATCAAAAGTTTCTGCCATAGAGGAAAAGCAGAATCTTCAGAGTATTACTATGACACAGCTGCACGGAATCCTAACTGCTTTCGAAATGAGAAAAGGGGGTCCATCAGATATGAGAGAAGCCACATTCAAAGCTTCAGGAAGAGAAGAACTCAATGAATCAGGACATATTTCAGAAGGAGAGGAAGAAGCAAACTTTGTCAAGAACCTTCAACGGGGTTCTAGAAGATTCAGAGGTAAGCTACCTTTCAAATGTTTTGCTTGTGGAAGAGTCGGTCATTATGCGGCCAAATATCCTCATAAAGATAAGCTTGATAAAGGTAAGGAATCAGCAAAATGGAATAGAAAATAGAATGTAAGTAAGAAGAGCTATTATACGCATGAAGATAGCGATGGTTTATCTAATAGTGATGAAGATGAACATGGTAATGACTATAGACTTCTGATGGCTTTTGAAGATGATGATTTCTTGGATGTTTTAGATGAAGATGGTCTTTATGAAGAAATTTCTAAACTTAAAATTTGTTTAGAAGAAAAGAATATGATTATATATACTCTGACATTCCAACTTGCTGAAAGAGAAAAACACAATGAAAAATTAGAATGTGAAATTGGGGGTCTAAGAAAAGATACTGAGAAAACAAAAGCTCTCAATCTCAGATTTGTTAAAGGATCAGAAACTTTAAATGAAATTATCAAAGTGCAGCGTTCTCCTCTGATAAAAACAGGTCTTGGATATACTGAAGAAGCATCTCAAGCACAGAAGCCATCAACCTCCAAAAGCTATCTTGATGCAGCAAGGAGAAGTGAATAGTTTGACAATCGTCAGCAAAGGCATAAAGCAGATCATTAGGTAAATCGGGCTCAATCTACTTCAAGGATGAACAGAAGCTACAACCAACCTCAGGTAAATCGTACTCAATTTGCTTCAAGAATGAATGTCAACGGAAACTACAATCACCAGGTCAGTAGGTTCAATAATCACAGGAATTTCTTTACTTGCCAATGTTTTTCATGTCATAACTTTGGACACAAAGCTGCTCAATGTGTTGCTTGCAAGACCATCATGACTAGAGAAGCACGAAATCAAAGGAATGTGACTGGGATCATAAAAAGGACCTCCAATAACTTTTCTGCCCTTGAAAATGAAATAGAATGCTCTATCTGTAACAACTTCGGTCATGAAGATTCTGAATGCAGAAGTAAATTTCGGCAAACATCTCAGAAGGAGCAAACTTCATTAGGTCGCAAAACATGGAGAAAGAAAGAACCACAAACAGAAAGATGTGGTATAGCCCTGTATGCAGAAGAACAAGAAAATCAGTGGTACATCGACAGTGGATGCTCAAAACACATGATAGGTGATAAAGAAAAACTTCAGTCATATAATGCCTTAGAAAAGGAAAAGAAGGTCTCATTTGGAAATGACACTCCTGCAGTCATAAAAGGTAAAGGCTCTGTTCTCTTAAAAGAAAAGGTTAAAGCTGGGAATGTTATGTATGTTGATGGTCTAAAGCATAATCTATTGAGTGTCAGTCAAATGTGTGATCAAGGAAATGAGGTAGTATTTCGATCAAATGGATGTGTTGTTCGTGAGCTTGATACAGGAGAAACAATGATCAAAGGTATAAGAACTCCAAATAACCTATACATACTCAAGGGAGGATAGCAACAGTGCTACCTAAGCAAAAATGATGAACACTGGCTATGGCACAGAAGATTGGGGCATCTAAGCTTCTCTCAAATAAGAAAAGCATGCAGATACAAGGTTGTTCGTGATCTTCCAAATATCAGCATTCCAGAAAATACAATATGCAAATCATGTCAATTTGATAAGCAAACTACAGCTCATTTCCCTGAGAAGGAAGGATCAGCTAGTAAGCCTCTTGAACTTGTTCATAATGATTTATGTGGTCCATCAAGGAAAAAGTCACCCCGTGGAGAAGAATATTTTATATTGTTCATTGACGACTTTTCCAGAATGTGTTGGATAGGACTTCTAAAGCATAAAGATGAAGCATTTGAAAAGTTCAAAGTCTTCAACGTGTTGGTTGAAAATGAATCAAATCGCAAAATCAAATGCCTCAAGTCTGATCGAGGAGGGGAATTTACCTCGAATGGATTCTTCGACTTTTGTGAAGAACATGGAATAAAAAGGAAATTCTCTACCGCAATGACTCCTCAGCAAAATGGAGTGGTAGAAAGAATGAGTCTGGAACTCCTGCAACCTTCTGGGGTGAAGTTGCATTTGCTACCGTCACTATTCTCAACAAAACAAACGTTCGAGTAAACAGCACTCAAACTCCACATGAACTTTGGTATGGTAAGACTCCTACTGTAAAATACTTCAAAGTTTTTGGAAGCAAATGTTACATCAACAGGACTGATGAAAACCTTGGCAAGTTTGAACCTAGAGCAGATAAACGCATTCTCCTTGGTTACTCTTCCCGAAGTAAAGGATATAAGTGTTATAATAAAAGACTTGGAAAAATTGTTAAAAGTATTGATGTTGTGGTTGATGAAGCAGGAAAAAATCCAAAGCAAGTAAAAACCGAAAATTATGAAGAAGATGAGGATTATCCTTCCACATCAAATCAAACTAATTCTAAAGAAGAAACCAATGAAGCACCAGAAGAACAGATAATGGTAGAAGAAAAGACTCTATCCAGGTATGTGCAGAAAAATCATCCAGAGACTCAAATTTTGGGACAGAAAGAGGCAGGTGTGCAGACAAGAAGAACTATTACAGAAGCTTCAAGCTATCTAGCATTGCTTTCCACCATCAAACCTCAAAATGTACATGAAGCATGCAAAGATGAATGTTGGGTCAAGGCCATGAATGAAGAGCTTGAGCAAATTGAAAAAAACAATACTTGGGAATTAGTTCCTACACCTCATGATAAGAATATCATGGGAACCAGATGGATATTCAAAAACAAGCTGAATGAAAATGGAGAAGTTATTAGAAACAAGGCTAGACTTGTTTGTAAAGGATATGCTCAACAAGAAGGTATAGATTTTGAAGAAACTTTTGCACCTGTTGCTAGACTTGAAGCCATAAGAATGTTCCTTGCTCTTTCTAGCTTTCAGAACTTCAAAGTATACCAAATGGATGTAAAATCTGCCTTTCTTAATGGAGACTTAGAAGAAGAAGTATATATTGAGCAACCAGGTGGATTCATCCTTGTAAATGATCCAAAACTTGTATGCAGACTCAGAAAGGCTCTCTACGGTCTAAAACAAGCTCCAAGGGCCTGGTATTACCGTCTTGACAAATACCTCCATCAACAAGGCTTTTCTAAAGGATCAGCTGATAGCAATCTATATACAAAGATTGACAATGATAAATTGCTAATACTTGTTGTGTATGTTGATGATATCATTTTTGGTAGCAATGAAGAAGCCATGAGTCAAAACTTTGCTTTGGTAATGCAGAAAGAATTTGAAATGTCCCTACTTGGTGAACTCACATATTTTCTTGGTTTACAAGTTCAACAAAATAAAGATGGTATTTTTCTATCACAAGCCAAGTATCTCAAGCAGATCTTGAAAAAATATGGCATGGAAGATTCTAAACCAGTATGTACACCTATGGTAACAGGATACAGTCTCAGTTCAAATGATGAATCAGCAACAGTACATCAACCAACCTACAGATCCATGATTAGCAGTCTGCTTTATCTAACAGGTACCCGACCAGACATCATGCATGCAGTGGAAATAGTTGAAAGATTCCACACAAATCCAAAGGAATCGCACCTTTAGGCAGTGGAAAGAATTTTCAAATATCTTCAAGGAACACAGAACTTTGGTTTATGGTATCCTAGGGATACAGATCTTACACTTCATGCATATACAGATGCAGATTGGGCAGGAAGCGTGGATGACAGAAAAAGCACTAGTGGTGGTGCATTTTATATAAGTTCTAGCTTAGTATCTTGGTTCAGCAAGAAACAAAGTTCAATTGCATTATCTACTGCTGAAGCAAAATATGTGGTTGTTGCATCTTGCTGCACACAACTCCTTTGGATAATGGAAACATTGCAAAACATTCACATCACATGTACTCCACCCATCTCCATTCTATGTGATAATACAAGTGCAATCAATATTTCAAATAATACAGGCATGCATTCCAAGACCAAGCACATACCTATCAAATATCATTTTCTCCGTGAACAAGTGCTTGAACAAAAAGTCAAATTGGAGTATGTTCCCTCCAAAGAACAGGTTGTTGATATATTCACCAAACCACTGCCCAGAGAGACATTTGAATATCTCAGACAGAAGCTGGGAGTAGTTGATGCATCATCTTGCTGTTGAAACTTATCTGTTTCAGAGAAAAGTGGTTGTACGCGAGTTTCATGAAGCATATCCGCGTACATACGCCGGTTGCTGTGGATACAATCGCGTATATGATGGTTTGAAGAAAAACAGTGGGCCAGTCTCAGGATGAAAAGGGTCTGATATGGGTCTGACAGTGATCATCTGGCACAGGTTCAGGGGAGCATATACTTATAATAATGCATTGTTGGCATTATCTTAGAAGATCTTGGTACAAATTCACAATTGTTTTGTTTCAAGTGGAACAGGTTCAGGGGGAGATCATGGTTGCTGGTCTGGATGGTGATTGACAGATGCTATTGATGATAGTTGCTGATGACTATCATGGTCTTGTTTTAGATATTTGGTCTCTATGTCTTGTATATATTTTATTATCAAGGTCATGTAACAACCTATTTTGTTTCCCCACTATGCATGGGATGGATGATGTAATGTTTTTATTCTGTCATGTATAAACATTTGGTATATCCCCACTTGGTTGACTGGATGAGTCAATCTTGGTATATTCCCACCTAGTTGGGTGATGGGTGTATGTATGAGTCTTTGGTGATAGGAAGGTCATTTATGATGTATAGAGTCATGTTCTTCTTGTAGAACATTTTTTTGCAGACCTTGCTTATAGTCAGGGGGAGCATGGACAACACATTTTAGCGTATCAGAGAATTCAGCATGTACTCAGGGGAGCATAACCCTTTGCCCTTGATGACAAAGGGGGAGAGTGACTTGGGGTTGCCATCAAGTCCAAAGGGGGAGATTGTTGGCATTGTGACACAGATTTGGCGCTATGACACAGGTGTTGTCATTAATAGCAACTCTCGCAGATGACAGATCACAGTTCAGGCTCACAAAATGAAGAAAGAAAAGTATACGCAAGTTCCCATTGACCAAGCTACGTGTACACGCAAGTTCTCAGACCAAAATGCACGTATGAACATACACACGCACTTTCACGAAAGGAAAGGCGCATACATGTTGGAAAACTTGGTTTTGGTCTGTGGTATTTGGACCATGGTATTATGATCCATGGTATTGGTCCAAGGTATCTTGTCCGAAGTGTTGACCCCAAGTATTTGGTCCAAGGTATTGATTTTAAGTGGTTTTGGACCATGGTATTAAGCAAGGCCTAAGACTATAAAAGGAGGAGAAGATCATTAGGCAAAGTCACTCATGAATTGAATATCTAATGAAGAGCAAGATCTAGTATACAAGTGATTGGGTTATGGTGCACAGCTAGATCTGAATCAAGGATGAACCTGAGCGCTTGATGAAGGATAAGTTCTATTGATGGGTCAAGATCTTAAGGCTTGAAGAGAAGTATCTTTGTGTGGTTTTGATCTTTTATCTGAATAATTGGCGCATGTCGTAATCTGTAAATATGATGATCTGGGTATAACTGATGTCTGAATAATTGTAAAGGTTAAAATCATCATTTACAGATCTGTACGCAGGTTCATTATAGCAAAGGCGCGTATACACGCTGGTTTGGCATTTCAAAAGTGCGTATACGCAGGTTTGCCTTGATAGAAGTGTGTAGGCACACAGATTCGTCACATTGAAGTAGCGTACACCTCATAAAATATGCTTTAGCTCCTTCTGATTGTTGTTGCAGTGTTCTGGGTTCTGGCTTGGGTTCTGGTTAACTTGAATCAGAATATGGAAATGAAATATTATTAACTTGTTAATATTGATTCACCCCCTCCTCTCAGTATTATTTCCAACAGCAATCACATTAACATGATAGTAAATGCAGAGAACATAAATAAAAAGCAGAAGACAAGCCAAGACAAGAGGACCCATTATTTGGCGAATGCCAGGGAAAAACCTTAATGTGCAGAAACCCATTGATCAAGTCTTCTTATTATTCTTCAAAAGTTCAACACAGAGAGAGTACAATATACAAAATTCACTTGCCCAAACACGGTCAAATTTGTCCAGTCAAACTGCAATCAATAGGATGCCCTAACCAAAAAGTCAATGATGGTCAAATCAGCAGATTACTCCTCCAAATCAGCTTGGTCAAACCCAGTCAATTCGGCCTCCAACAACAATCCAAATCAGCCCAAAACAGTGCTGAAGAAATCGGTCAAACTTGGTCAATGCACAGTCAAACCTGCAGTCAACATTGGTCAAACACATAAATCTCAGTTTCTGTGCCCAAATATGCGACCTGCCCAAACAAAGATATTCACACAAAAATCGCAATCAAACATTGCTCGGTCAACACTGGTCAAACTTTCTGCAACTTGGTCAATGATGAAAAACAAAAATTGCAGTCAACCCTTCGCACATGTGGAGGAGAAGAAGGTTGTCTTGAAATTCGAACAACCCAATCAGATGAGGAAAGAGAGATATGTGTGAGATGAATGAATGTCCAAATGAGGTAGATGCTTCTTCTATTTATATGCAACGTTGAGGGTGAAGAGACATGACATTTGGGCTTGTAAGCCTACATTAGATTGTTGGCCGATCTTGACAATTTGTCCATAGAAGAAATAAATTCATAATTCCATTTATACTTGTCGGAATGAGATGATCTTTAGATCAATCAGATCAATCCTACACCTCTCGGAAAGAGGAATCCAACAAAAATATCATCTCCATCATATGAGTTGTCCAAGGTGGAGTTTGGCCCTAATTGCCAAATTTAACAATGAGAGATCACATCGCTGGCTCAGGTGGCAAAGATAATGGCACATCGAGCTATCTAGTGGCTACAAGGGGTTGTTGGCTACTGGATAAGGACCATCTAGGAGAAAAAAAATTCCCATATGCATACTACCCACAAGTGGTTGGTAACAAGCTTATTGTGACAAGATTCTCGAAGACCCTAAGCTCCTCTGTAAATTTTGCAAAGTGAAATGTAGTGGAGGCATTTATAGATTCAAGTACCACCTTGCACAGATACCCAGCCATGATATAGGTCTCTACAACAAGGTTGACCAAGATGTCAAACACCAAGTAATCTTGGCCCTTGATATGTTGAGTCAACATAACACCAAAAAAGCAAAGCAAAATGTAGAAATACGAACTCTTGGAGCTGGCCATTCTTCTTCCAATACCCCCTTGCCATCTCCCTCTGTTGAATCCTCAATGTCGGGCCCATGTTTCCCACACATGCCTCAAAGTCCAAGTCAAACTCAAGGCCAAATGAATCCTCCTGCATTCAACACCAGAGGTGGAAACATAAACACTTTTTTCTCCCCGCACAAAACTCGTTTCCCAACCTACCTTGGATGCCACTGGTTGGAAAAAAAAATGTATATAGCCAAAAGAGGAAGGCCATTGCTAACTTTTGGTAATATTCTGACATACCTTTCCACTGTGCCAAAAGTCCTTATTGGCAAGTTATGATTGATGCAGTTACTCTTGCAAGTCCAAGGTTCAAAGCCCCTTCATCAGAGATCCTTGGGACAGATTTGTTGTTAGAGAGTGTTGAAGATGTCATGCTTGTGCTATCTGAGTTTTGTTCATCATGGGTAGAAACAGGGTGCACCATCAGGAGTGATGGTGATGGATGGATAGATTAGAGCAATAGAACTTCAATAAATTTCCTTGTATCTTGTCAACAGGCACAATGTTTCTCAAATCAGTGGATGCCTCAAACAAGGTTAAGACTGCCCAACTTATTTGTGAAATGATGGGGGAAGTCGTTCAAGAAGTGGGAGAAGAACATGTTGTACAAATTGTCACCGACAATGCAGCGAATTATATGGTTGTTGGTAGACTTTTTGAGATTAGGCACCCCACTATTGTTTGGTCCTCTTGTGCTACCCATTGCAAAGATTTAATGCTTGAGGACATTGGTAAACTTCCTTAGATACATGAGGTTGTGGGGAAGGCAAAATCCATAACCAAATACCTGTACAATCACACTATTGTCCTACACACCATGAGAAAATACATTGAAGATAAAGAAATTGTTCGACGTGCAGTGACCAGATTTGCAACAAATTTCATATCTTTGCAATCTATGGTTGAGCAAAAGATAAATCTGAAGAGGAAGTTCTTGGGATCTTAGTGGATGGCATCTAAACATTCCAAGGCCCATGAAGGCATTGAAATTGTTGCACTTGTGTTTAATGACGGTTTCTGGAAATATGTCGAAGAGATTATTGTTGTGATAGAGTCCCTTATCATAGTTCTCAAGTACTTCAAGTCTTTTAACTTTTTCATTTTTAAAATTTCATTTTAAGCTTCATTTCATTTTCAAAGTTTCATATTTCATTAAATTTGAAAGCTTGAACTTTCAGGATGGTTGATGGTGAAAAACCCACTATGGGTTACATTTATGAGGCGATGGATCTTGCAAAGGAGGCCATCAAAAGACGATATGGGGATGAGGAGGCCAAGTATATGCCTCTTTGGGACATTATTGATGCATGTTGGGGTAGGCAATTACATTCCCCCTTACATGTTGTTGGGTACTTCTTAAACCCACAATACTTTTATAATAAGAGCAAATTCAATGAGGATGGGGAGGTTGGCAGAAGACTTATGACATGCATTGAAAGTTGCTTCCTTGATCAAGAAGTTCAAAGTTGTATCCTTGCCCAACTATAGGATTATAGGGCGTTAGCAAAATTATTTATCTATACCAATGTTATGCAATAAAGGACTAAGATGTTGCTAGGTACCCCTTAAGGCTTGAAGGCTTCATCAATTCATTAAATTTGTTTAACCTTTATTTTGTATGTTAAATGTTTTATTAAATTTTGTTATCTTTTTAGTATTTACTATTTATCATCTTTGATTTGTACTTAGTACTTACTACTCACAAACCCTTGTCACTTGTTAGGCCTTTGGTGGCAAATCTTTGGTAGTGATATGCCATATTTGTGTTGAATTTCCACGATCTTGGGTCTAGGATAGAATCTTAGAATCTTTGATGCTACCAAACCAAGAATCTCAACAGAACTACTTTGCACAGTGGAACAATATAAAGCAGTAAATCACACATGCACAAGTATAGACAACTTTTTACAAAATATTGTACAAATATGTACAACAACCCAATCTTCGTTATATTAAACCAACTGAGTAATACAATAGTCTAGGGCTCCCATACAAGGGATACAAGATATAATGACAATCTCGCTGCAGTCTCTATGTCGTATCCCATCTTGTTGGTCCTTTGCTTCCGTTCTACTGTCTAGCTACCCCTTAGTCCATCAAAGGACAACACATAGAGTCTCCAGGAGGGCTACCACCTATCACTGCTGCAAATCGCTTCTGCTACAGTGAACACGAGCTGATCCAATCTACTCTTCTAGGCTAGCCAACACTTGAGTTCCAATCTTCCAATCTAGCAGTCACTTTCGTCCATCAAAGTGCTGCACATTAGTCTTCAACCTTCACCTAACCTTCAGTTGTCAATGTCACTTTATTACATCTTGTCAAGGTCTACTTTGGGTAGCCAACACACGGCCCTCCACCAGTCCAATGGCACCCAATACTCCACTGTGAAATCTGCTCCTAGTTGGAGTTTCTAACAACCCAAGTCAACTCCAACAAATGGCTCCCACGGGCTGCTTATGAAACTGATCCAAAACTAGTCAAAGCTTGACCCAACATAAGGCAAATCTAGCACCAAACAAATTCCAAGTTTGATGTACAATTGTTGTGTGACTATGTCTTGGTTAGGGAATCAATGTGGCCCACATCAGCCCTGTAACATACCTTCACATTCCCTTTATTAGTTGCGGCCTCCTTATGTTAGTCTCATCTACCTCCACGTTGATGATCTGGGCACTTATCAGCCCTCAAACAGCCCCACACATGCCCTGATTTGAGGTATTAAGGTCTGTTGCCTACCCAACCTTCCTCTTGTGCATACGGCCTGCATAAAACAGAGGTGAACACCCTTAATTCATGCCCCAAACAAACCTGTACTTACCTCTGCCTCCTTGGCCCTACTGTAGGATGAGATAGCCCTTCAAACAACCATGGAAATGCCACCAAACAACCTTTCTTTCCTCGTTGAAGATGTCTTTTTTCCTGCAGCCAAAACAGAGATATTCCTTCTCCTCAACGAGCTTCTTCTCTCCTTCTACGTTGCCCTTGTGTTGCACTTTTTGGATGTGCTAAAATGAAACACATTCACCTTCTATTTATACACTTTAGAAGGGCTACTCGAATTCACCAATGGACATGTCTTTTGGACTTAACCATTTCAAGCCTACATGACTTGACTATCCAAAAATCCATTATCAACTTCAAAAATTCAAAACTCACTAAGGACAACTCAGATTTGACGATTCTCGAAGCGTTGGATTCTCCTTGTTGTCCTCTATCATCTCCATCCATCACATGTCCAAAATGCTCCATGGTTTTGGCCCAAACATCGATGGGTGCAAAACCCCAACCTTGGGTTCCAAGCCCACAAATGACTTTTGTGGCTCTTCACCCTCCAAACCCTGAACCCTAGGGCTTGGAGCACTTCCCAAGCTACTCAAAAGTCAACACTCCCTCTTAGTGAGGGAGGTACGTCCAAGAATAGGAAGTAACTCATCATCATCATCACTACTCGCAACACTCACCCAACTCTTAGCGCTCACCACTGCAGCAATTCTTGTAGCATGAACTACGCCTCTCTTGGAAGTGTCTCTATCACTGGAAGCATCATGCTTCTTCTTCTTCTCGTGGAATGTATTCCACTCTCTCCATGATTCCTTCTTGGCAGTTGTAGGATCACCCTTGCTCCCCACTAACCACGTGCTCTTCTTGGGCTGCAAAGTCTCCCTCTGAATCTACAAGCTCCCGCTAGAACTCGACTCCCTCTGAGCCTCTGGAACCTAGACCTTCTTCTCTGGAACTTATACCTGCCCCTTTGAAGCCTGCACTTGCACCTGCTTCTCTAGAACCTGGACCTAGTCCTCCTGCTTCTTCTTCCCATGATCCATAGGCTTGCTCGTCAACCTGTATAGACCATGCTCTCTAACTCCAAGCACAATACCATCGGAGCCAGAGCCTCTAGGTCTGAGTCTTGCCTTCCCATCCTGGAATAAGACCTCAAACCCCTTCTTCTTGATCATCGAGACAGATATCACACTATATCTGAGTCTTGGTACAAATAGTACATCCTGGACCCGCATCACCCGTTACGTCTCCATCCTGAATGGCACAACTCCCGATCCTCGAATTTCCTTCTGACTCTTGTCGCCCAACACCATGTGCAACTTCGAGTCCCATTCAACTAGAGTCTCGAAAACCTTATGTGACCCTGTCATATGTTTCGACGCACCACTGTCCACGTACCATCCATCCTCATCAATAGCACCCTGCGAGAAATGAGAGATCATAGAAAAGTCCTCCTCCAATCTCATGGTGAGAGCATCTATCTCAGCAGAAGTAGAAACACCGGCGACCTGCATTCCTTTCTTCTTCTCGTCATCTCCCTTCTTATGTGCGGAAATGATTCCTTTCTTTTGCTTTCATGGATTTTTATTTTCATCGTAATATGGATAACCAATAAGCTAGCTGATAAGCTAGAAAATGTTGGCACTAAAGAGGGCACTAGCATTTTACTGAGAGGGTTGAACAATTGGGTTGCATGGTTGCCTCGAGACATGAAAGGTCTAATCAATTTAATCGGGATGATTATTTTGCTCTAAAACAAAGAAGATAATCCAATTGACATCATGACACAGTCACCTTGCCATCCACTGCCATCACGGATGACAAATTAATGGCAAATTCCCTGATAAATTCAGAGCTGAACACAGCTTTTCAAGACGGCTCATAGAATACTGGAATTGGTCAAAGATAAAGGACCAACAAGAATTAAGAACAAGAAGAGCAGGAAGATGGGAGGGCTGTGCATTACATCCTTCAAGATATCCTACATTTTCACCACTACCAGGTTGAATTTAATGCTTCTCTATCCACAGACAACAATTATCACAAAAGCCTTAATGTTATGAAACACATATTTGGAGAATTCAATCACCTCACTGGTCAAAACCATCAATGCGTTGTTCAATCTTCAGAGGGAAGGTGCAAGCCAACGAACTTAGCTAAGCACTACCAACCCATGGATATAACCAGTGAGACAATCTGGACTACTGGTGCCCTCTACATTCTTCTATGATATATCCTACATTTTCACCACTACCAGGTTGAATTTAATGCTGCTATATCCACAGACAACAATTATCACAAAAGCTTTAATGTTGTGAAACACATAATGACAAATTTGGAGAATTCAATCACCTCTCTGGTCAAAACCATCAATGCATTGGTCAATCTTCAGAGGGAAGGTGCAAGCCAACGAACTTAGCTAAGCACTGCCAACCCATGGATATAACCAGTGAGACAATCTGGACTACTGGTGCCATCTACACTCTTCTATGGTAGCACATTTTGGTTGTCACAGAAGACCGTCTTTTTTCAGTTTTTTAATGTCAGTACCTCATGGCTGGCATATTAATAGCAAATTCCTTGATGAATTCCGAGCTGAACACAGCTTTTCAAAACTTCCCAAAGAATACCAGAATTGGAGCAAAGATAGACTAAAAAAGGAGTTAAGAGCAACAAGAGTGGAAAAGATGGGAGGGATATGCATTTAATGCTCTATCCACATGGCACAGACAAGAATCATCACAAAAGCATTGAGATTGTGGGATTAGCAATGCCAAGCAGTCAACTCCTTGAAAACAATCTTTCAGGCTGACATGAACATGAAGCAATTGGGGCACATATTGACAAAATTAGAGAATCGCATCACCTCTTTTGTCAAAGATCTGTCGTGTCCAACCTTCAGAAGAAACCACGAGCATTGAGGATTTCAACCAAGCACTCCCAACCTATGCACAACCAATGAGACAACTTGGACCACTGGTATTCTCTATTTTCTTCTCTAGCAGCACATTTTGGTTGTCACAAAAGTCCTTTTTCAGTTTTATAATATCATTACTGCTACAAGGAATGGCAGCACTTCTCCCTCTTTATTGCAAGCTCACAGAAGCCTTTTTGTTTTATATTATAATAGTGTATCAACTATCTAGCAATTGACAGACAATCTCAGTTTCTCTATGTTAATGACCTTTGCAAGGTGCTACCACAAAAGTCAGAATTCACTCACTGGCACCCTGTCTTTCCAGCTTCTAAAAATATATTTTTTCATATTTTTGTTTTAAAGACCAAAAAAACGCATTACCATCATCCTTTTAGATGCAGGTCAACATTATTGCATATAGAAAACACAGTAGTAGAACTGAGACAAAACATTGAATAAATATATAAAGGAGCTTGAGAAGTAGAATGTTGTTTTCTCAAAAACCAAACTATGATGTTTATAGAAGTTGCCAATCAAGAAAGATAATGAACTTATTACCAGAAGATACAGGGTCCTCCAATTTTTCAATCCTTTTGCAGTTGCGAAGAGCAATTGTTGCATTACTGTCACTAGGTTTAGCCATCACAACTCCAGGACAGTCTAATAGTTTGACATGCTTGTCTAAATGAATTTCCTGCATCGCTCTTGTTAAGCCTGGGGTGGCTCCAACATTGACAACATGTGATCTTTTTATGCTATTTATAAGGCTGCTTTTACCAACATTAGGAAGCCCCACAACACCAACGGTAATGGATGTCTTCAGCTGTAAGACAAGCATGTCAAATATGAACAGCACAGTTGTTTTGCAGGTAAACGAACAAAAAAATATCACAAAACAAAAGCTTAAGCATATACTGAATCCAGAAACTTGCATCTTCTCCCATTGAAACACAAGAAGTTTTTGAATCAATATGCTTACACATCTGAAGCTCAGCCTAAAGGAAATGCAAGATCAAGAGTGAAATTGTACAAGACTATGAAATAGCGCTAACACATCTCAAAAGGGTATAAACAACATATGTTATGAACATACCTCATGACTTCTAGAATAATTTTTCAGCAACCTTATGAGTGTTTCAGCTCCAAGACAATCACTGGTCTGCAGTCTGGGAGTGTGCTTGGCAGTTTTTGAAGCTGATTTCCATCCTAAATTTGACCTCTGCTCCTGGGTGTTGCACTTAAAGGCTATAGTTGGCAGTTCTTCTCTAAGATATTTGAGCCATTTCTCTGCAATCTCCCTAGGAACAAGATCTGCAAACCATTTTTAAAAGCAAGATCAGGAATGCTGGAAGATTAGTGTCAATTATCATGTCTTTTTTGAGATAATTCGGGTTGTATGAGCTCAGTCACATCTTTGGTATAGAAAGAACAACCATTCGCATCATGTTCTTAAAATCATGTCCCAAGTATTTCCCATTATAAACTTGAATCAGTGGACCCAACTTCTTCGCACGGAGATAATATAAACAAATAAATTTGGAAATGAGTTTTAGTTAAAAAATGAAATGACAATGAACAACACAGAGTACATGAAAGAGAGACTCAAAATATGCTTTAGTCTTACAAAATGCCTTGGAGTCTGTAATTACTAGGGATATGTGTTGACTAATGATCCATGGGGAGTAACTTTTGGTGAACAGGATTATGAAATCTGACCTGCCTAATAATGAATCCCCTACCATCACAAATTTTCTAACATAAAAAGGCAGGTGATACCATATTTCTTTTGGTGTTGACAAGAGACATCAGATTTTCTTATTTTACCTTTGTTGTTTCGCCTCAATAGATTTCTTCCCGCAAAGATGTGCCATCAATTTTATCTTTTCAGCCAATGTCTTAGAGAGGACTGAATCATTATGTCTCTTTATTTGAAAAAGCCAAAAAACCTGTCTTCGCTCAAGAGCCACTACTTGTATTGCCTTAACAAATTGTCATGTAACACCCACAAAATCAGACTTAAAAAACCATTTTTTTAAACAGTTGTACTCTCTGCTTTACTGCCAAACAATTATTCTAGTGATTCCCAGACCTCTTTACCCTTCCTCAGGCCCCCCTCTCATACTTGGCAAACAGCTCCAGCTGCCCTTGTCAAAAAAAGGCCATGGTAAGCAGATTCTACACTCGGGAATTTAACCTAAATTCTAAATAGCTTAAAACTAAAAACACCAATTAAAAAACAGCTATATAGCCCATTGACCTACAAGCACATGCCACTAATAATATGAAACAGCAAACACACAGATCTGAACTCTCAAAACAACATTTGTATTCTATTAACTGTAAAAAATCAACTCAGAAAACAAAAGCTCAATTTTATCCCTCACTCAGTAATGCAGTGGTGCACCCTTCATCTATTTTATAGAAAAAGAGACGAGGGAAAATATAATGTATCTGGACTCTAGCATCAAGTGTAGCCCACTGACATAGTCAAACCCTAACACTAATCAAGACAGCCAGTGCAACCTCTTGCATGAATAAAAGTATCAGAGTTCTTGTGCCCCAACTAGAGGATGACTGTGGCATGCATACACACAAACTCCTTGGGATCTATCCCCTCACTCAACTCTTCATGCAAGCGCTCTAAGTACCGAGGGAACCATACCCTTTTCTAAGAATATATCATACGTGTGCTCTAAACTAAACTGAACTACAAGATGAACTTTAATAGAGACTGAACTAAACTGAAAGCTGAACTGAAATGAGACTGAACTGAACTTTCTAAATATGGAATAGTAATTAACTAAGATTGGCACATGCATGCCTTCAGCATATATGGGCCATGTAGTCTCCTACATAATCACACCTCCCTCAACATTTTTTGTGCGCAAAAACCCAGGAAAACTCTTTTACTAACTTGCTGTTGTGTATGCATTGCTTCCGTGGAGAAGACTAGCCAAGATAAACAGGTAAAAATCTAACACTCCTTAGCAAGGAAAGTGTTCTCCACAAATCCCAATCTCTCCTTGAACATCTCAAACTTCCCCTTTCCAAAGAACTTAGTCAAGGTATCTGCAACATATTCTCTGTCTTAAGTTTTAACACATTCAAGATCCACTTCTCCCTTCTGAGCTTAAAAGTGGCACCTACTTCCAATGTGCTTAGTGGCTAGCACAGTTATTAAAAACTAGATTCTCAGAAAGTTCAATATAACTTTGAATGTCATAGTAGATCACAATTAGCTCCAACATCTCTCCGATCAACTCTGCTATCAACTTGCAAAGCCAGGTAGCTTTACAACTAGGAGTGTTGGGTGTCATGTACTCCACCTTTGCCACTGGAGCCTACCTCCCACTAAACAAAAATATTGCTCCTAAATCCAAACTGAAAGAACAACCTGAAGTACTATTCCTGTCACCAGCATTCCCTGCCCAATTAGAATCAACAAATGCATGCAACATCAACTCATCATCTCCTACATACTGCATACCATAATTTACTATCCCCTTCAGTAACAAGGCACATGTTTTGCTGCTACCCAATGAATTTTCCTTGACTCAACCATATATAGCTCAAATTGTTCAAAGCAAAACATATATTGTGTCTGGTATTAACCATATACATCAAATATCCAATCAACTGCCAATACACCAAAGGATCTAACAAAGCTGAAACCGAATCAGCATGCAACTACAGAGTTGGTGCCATGAAATTACCGAAGGGCGTACAATCCATCATTTGAAATCTCTTTAAAATCTCAACTGCATACTTACCCTATCCAAGTAACACCTCAATTGGACTCTACCACACCTCTAGATCCAAGAAATAGTGCACTGGTCCAATGTCTGCTTCTTGGACTCCCATGGCAGCTTTGTCTTGCACCCTGCTATGAGCTTATCAAAACCCCCTATAAGTATCAAATTATATACATACAAGACCAAAACAAGCAAATCAAATCTATAAAATAAATAATAAAGATTGTGATCTACAGAAGTTTTGGTGAAGCCCAAATATAACAAGTACTCTTTGATCTTGGAGTACCAAACACGTAGACCCTGCTTCAGCATATAAAGGGCTTGCTTCAACTTGCACATGTGATATCTCACCCATGCACCACAAACCCTCTTAGTTGATTAATGTGTACTTCGTCAATCAAACTATTCAGGAATGTTGTGTTTACATCCATCTGATATAACTACCAACAAAAAGTTGATGCTAAGAACATGATAGTCTTGATGACAAAATATTCGACAACTAGAGCAAAGGTCTATCAACTCTCTCTCCCTGAGAGAATCCTCTACCTACAAATCAAACTTTGTAACTCTCTTAGATATCAGTAGCTACATGATTTACCTTGTACAACCACCTAAAATCAACAAATAATTTCCCTTGTGTTCTAGGCACAATACCCCACACATCATTCTTTCTACCATATCTACTCACCTACCACCTCCTCATAACTGGAAGTTTATACATCAATAATTGAAGACATCAATGCAACAGAATTGTGAAACTTCTCATGAGGATGACTTACACGAAAAGAAGTCTTTGGAGCACCAACTTGCTCCTCTACCTCACACAATGTCTATGTAAACCACTTCAACCTCTTCATTGTATTGGGTGATAATGCCGTCTTTGTACCTACACTAGAACCAGACTAATCCAACAATGGGTTACCTAGAATTTCTAGCTCATCTTTTGGGGCAACAAGCTTCTCAACCTCAAACTTTGTTGAACACTTCTGAGACATCGAGGACTCTACATCATCTTTGTCAAACTTGACATTTTGACATAAAATTATCTTTTGTTGACACAGAATGTCAACTTTGTAAACATTACAAGTCTTCTTGTATCCCATCAAATACCCTTCAAACTAGAGGTTTCCAACTAAAGTCCTTTTCCTTGGGAGTATGAATATATATAGGACATCTTAAAAAACAAAAATGTGATACATGTGGTTTCTTAGCATAAAACGCTTCTTCTGGTGATGTGTCCTTTAATATCCCATGAGGGCACCTATTCAAAATGTATACTATTGTGGAACATGCTTCTAGCCAAAGATATATGGAGAGATCCAGGTCATGGATCATTGCCTTGGCAGTCTCTATGATAGACATGTTCTTCCTTTCTCCAACCCATTCTGCAATGGGTTATAAGGCAATGTCAACACCCTCATGATCCAAGCTTCCTTGCAAGACATAACAAACTCCTTGGAGATATACTCTCCTCCATTATCTAATCTCAATGCTTTAATCTTCCTACCTATATTATTTTCTACAAGAGCTTTAAACTCTTGAACCTTACCAAAGACCTCATCCTTTGGTCATCATGAAACAAATCCAGAACATTCAAGAGGAATCGTCTATAAATGGAACATATTAAATGCTACTTGATAATGAAGTTTAAGTCATGGGTCCACATATGTTCGAATGTATTAGGTCAAGAATCTCACTTGACCTATGCTCACTGCTGGGAAAAGCAATCTTGGAATGCCTGGCAAGTGCACACCTTGTATCTTCTTGATATTAAAATCTGACAATCCATGCATTATGTCCTTTAGGCTTCACGATCAGCAACACTATGCAGTGCATGAGACCCAACCTCTTGTGCTACAGTTCCCCCACAAGTTGTCACTAGCATGCACTAAGGCTCTCACTTGATCTACCAACAATCTATACAGACAACCCTCTTATATACCTCTGGCCAAAACTCGACCAAGATTTAGGGATCTCCTATGGATGATGACTTTTTTATCATCAAGCGTAGCAATACATCCTACGCCTATCATCATTGAATCCAAAAGTAAACTCTTAGTCAAACTAGGTACACATAAAACACCCTTGAGATCAAGTTGAGGTGCATCCATCCTCTCACTATATACATGGCATCATCACCAAGCTCCACCTATATGCTCTCCTCCTCCTAAAATCTACTAAATAACTAGTTGAACGAAGGTCATACATCCAGATGCTCCATTATCCACATACCACCCAACACCTGACAAGATGTTAGATGGTACACATGACAACATGGAGAAGGTTGTCTCAAACTTGGAAAGCAAGCTCATCCACTTTAGTAGAGGCTTATACACTCCCTACAAATTGTTTATATCATTGTAGCATTCCCTTCCCCTTCTTCACAAGAAGCTGAGAAGCATAGTGGTCAAGCTTCTGACACATGAAACACTTTATGTGGCTCAATTCCTTTCCCTAATTTGAGGAACATGAACCCCCTTTCTTTCCTTTCTAATTCTTCTTGAGTCCTTTCCTACTACCCTTCTTCATCCTACTAATGAGAGGGATATATTACACTCTTCTTCCTCTATTCTTGCAGCAATCTCCAATATTATCTCCCCTGGATGAAATTGTCCCATAAGCTTCTCCATGGTAAAAGTTTATCTCAAATATACATTCCCCGAAGGCTATAGAAACTAGCACTTCACTCTTGACCTCTTCTCCAACTATTCAAGTTGATTGTGGAGTTTAAAAATCTTCATCAAGTGCCTAGCTATGGTATCTATTTTTCCCAGTTGTGTTGCTCTAAGCTTATTCCTCAAAAGCATCTTCTTATTGTTGTTTTCACATTGATATAGACTCTAGAGAGACTAAAGCATTGAACATCTCCTTACTCATGGTCTTCTCAATGATGTGAGGGATCAAATACTCCTTCACAGAGTCAAGGATGACTTACTTTGTCTTAGCCATCTTCTTTTCATATTCTGCCAAATGTGTGGGATCAATAGGCTCTAGAACTTTAGTCTCTACAAAATCCCGTAGAACATGCTCCTCCAACAACATTTATACCTATCACTTCCATGAAACAAAGTTGTGGAGTGCCCTTCCAATATGTCTTCATATCAACAGACTAAATGTAATCATACTGCTACTCTTGGAACACATTACAAGACAAACAAAGAAACCACCTAAAATAACATATCACAATGCCATAGTACTTTTCTCAAGCATGCCACCCCTTAAACCTTCCAACAACTCCCTATCCCAATCAAAAGCCCTACTATCCATATACATATTCTCAATGTTCCACCAAGGTTCCGGGACGAGGGGGCGAGGGAGCGAGGATACACAGGAGTGGCCTATGCAAAAGCTCCCAACCAATTTTTAGGAAACATGGGGGAACGTCAAGGTCTTAAAAACTTATAAATATAAAATATAATTTATAAACTGAGTCCACTATGACAACTGGGTTTGAATTGAAAAGCTGCAAAGCATGATCATTGATATGAATATCATTATCTAATATCATATAAATTTAAAATTCTAATTTATAATCATTCATCATACATTATGATTGAAGTTTAAACCATATTGATGTTCCACTTCCTACTATGAACATTGAATACTGAATAGTGAATATTGACATAAAATTATAAAAGTCAAGTCTAATACATCAAGAGTCAAAATTTTACAGAGTCGGAATAACATAAAAACACCAACATATCAAAAGATAAACGAGCATAATTTTGCTCAAGCCTCAAGGTAATGTCCCGCTAGTCTTTGTATCCAGCTGCTGCATGAATAAATCAGGATCAACCATATCACCATCTGTATCTGAATCACTAGCATTCTCAAACATGCTAAGTGGCACACCAACCAACCCCATCTGTCTCACATCAAGTCTCTCCTACATATCTCCCTGTGCATCATCCTCTAGATCAACATCCCATCATGTTGCTGGTCCCTTCAAATACTCAGGTGTCTTCCTATGCTCAAGACATAAGGCACTGTGCACAACAACTAACTTCTCCGCTCCTTTAGAGGTAAGCTTGTTCCTCTTGATAGAGTGGATGAAGCTAAATGTGGACCAATTCCTCTTTGTTGCAGAGGAACTAGGAATGTCTTGCGAATGGAGTGAGGGGCCAGGGCAAATAATGAATTAAATTTATAAAAAAACGAATTCAAACCCTAAAGTTTTAAAACTAATGTTAAATTTTAATTATAAACAAAAGTTTATTTTAAAAAATCGGGCCCCTTGACCCCCCACGTCCCCCCTCGACCCCCTTTTCGGAAACGACCCCTCAACACAAGGAAACGACCCCCTAGCACGTCCCCTTGCGTACCCTGTTTTTTGGGAGCATGGGGAAAGGACCCCTTCTCGTCTCCAAGTCCCCGGAGCGCGGGGGAGTTAGGAAACTAGACCCCGGGGGGGCCAGTCCCCGTGGAACACTGCATATTCTTAGAAGGTTTTCGCAAACACGCTCTAATACCATGTCACTGGTTAGAAATCAATGCATCATTACGTGGTAAGAGATTCTACACTCAAGAATTGTTGGAAATGTAACTAGGTTCAATCTTCATAATTGTCATTGTACTTGTATCAAAATGTATTTTGTAAAAGAAAAGAAGAAAAGATAATTTTTATTGTTATTATTCTAGTCAAAGCATGTTCTTCATGCTTCTAGGGTTTATTGAGTCAAAAAGAATTTATTCTTGAGTCAAAAGAATGTATTTGAGTCGAAGTCCCATTTGGACTATTTGTAAGAAAAGAATTATTTTTTTATTTTGAGTCAATTTTGGTCACCACAAGACCAAATCGACCCTCCAAGATGACAAGTCGGCTCACTCAAAGGATGTGTCTTTTAGCATATGAAAACAACTATATATTGGCATACATCCTCCATCAAAACAAAAGCAATTTCGGTGTTTTCCTGTGATGAGTTCTGAGGTGAAGATATGCAAGTTCAGAGGCTACATTCTAGTGAAAATTTGCGAGTTTTAGGCTGTATTTCGGAGAATGATGCGAATTTCCTGAGGTTGTATTTCTGAGATTGATTGCCAGCATATCTTTTGTGATTAATGCAAGTTTCTTGTGGTATTTCTTCAATGATTGATGGAAGTTTTCTAAGATATCTTTCCCATGATTAATGCGAGTTTCAGAGGTATATAGATGCAAGCTTCAGAGACGTTTTACCATGATGATGTAAGTTATACAGAGGTTGGAGGGTTGACTTCGGTCTTTGTGGCTGTCAAGGTCTTGGTTTTGGGTTTTGGATATCTTGCTTTGATCTAATTCTATATGAAAAGGATTTTTTTGGGTTTTCCCCCTTGTGAGGTTTTGGCCCTTGCTTGGAGAGCCTAATTTTTTGTGTTCTTTTGTTTCTTAGTGATCTTCATGTATATTTTGATAATTTCTTAATGAAGAACATAACATAATAATAAAAGGCCAACAAACTCTCACAAGTAATTATCATGAAAGAGAAATCAACCCTAATATGCCTACATCCAGGTTTCTCAACATGTTATCAGAGCTAACATGAAGGAAGGTCATTTTGAAGGTCACAAATTGTTGGCATTTAGCAGCAATTATCTCTCCATCAAAGAAAGAAAGGCTTGAAGTTCCTACATCGTTGAAGGCTCTTAAATTATAATATGATAGCTCCTGAAGGTCACTTCAACCATACTATATGTCTAAAATCTACTTCAGAAAGATCTACAGTCTGAAGCATCCGAGCTCAAGAAAAGGGTATGTTCATTTTTGTTGCAATGACATTCATTTACACAAGAGACTAAAGCTTATTGTTTATCTCTGTAGCATCCTAAAGCAAAGTATTATGAGAACTTTGAGATATGCATCTGAAATCTTGTGACATGCGAAGACACTGTGGTAACCCTAAATAAAGGACAATACACAAAGGTCAGTTGTATACTCCTTGTTCAAGCTCTATAAAACAATGGGAGGTATAAAATTGACATTCTTGCTATCCGAGATATAACTATAGGCCAAGATTTAGTGGTAGGACTATATGGACTCGCTCAAGCATGAAAGGAAGGCCAGAAAAATTATGTGAAGTTTCTATAGTTTTGGGACATGAAATTGTGGTAACCTAGGTTGCACGAAATGCCAAAACGTCTAGAGTTTTCGAAACGGGGACAGCGCAAAACGCGACCCCCAGAAAATGGAAGCGTGACTAAAACGTCATCATACAGCTTGAGTGGGCCTAATGGTTAAGAGCATGTGTTTCCTCCTAAGAGGTCTCAGAGGGGGTAGAGTATGTATGCCTTCGTAGACTTAGCAGTCAAATCGTTGCGCGAAGGTGGGTCCCTTGTCCCACAAACAAGGGTGTCTCATACACCAATTTGGTGTCTGGCTTGGCTGTGACCTTAAAAATAGATAAATAGACAGATATAGTCAAATATTAAATAACACATTATTTTCCAAGAAAATAAAGAATGAGACATATAAATGACATTTTAGAAGGAAATCCAAATTTATATTAACTCCAACAGATGATTACATGATGCAAATATCCAAAATTAGCCTTTATAGATGAGGCTTTACATCCAAGGCTCCAAAATCAACCTTTATATGTGAGGCTATATGTGCTAAAACTGAAATAAAACATGAGCTAAAGACAATTATGGCTACATTAACATATCATTACTAATAACCTCCTCATCCTCATCAGCAAAGATAGAACAAGATGCTTGTTCAATAGAAGAGGCAACTCTACTAGTACTTCTAGTTGCACTTGCACCACCACTGGCACAAATATCTAGATCAGAAAGAGAAGGCTCTAAGTCTGGACATCTGGGTGTTAAAAGGGGCCCACGCCCTTCTTCACCCCTTGAGTTGGCCGAAAAAAGTTAAAAAATTAATTAATTTCACCTTTCTGTTGCGCGAAACGCATCCTGTAGCAACTGAAATGTCGTTGCTCGTACCGTACGGCGTTTCGAAATAGCGAAATGTTGTACGATACAGCCAACAGCATTTCGGCCATGCTTCAAAGCCATTTCGACGTTTTGGGCCGTCCCTGGTACTGGTACGCCACCTTTTTACGCGTTTCCTTCAACATAGGTGGTAACCCTAGACAGAACAGTTACTACCTGTGGCAACACTTGTGAGTTATTTAAATTATGAGATAACAGTTGTAATCTGAATTAGTGAACAAAGGCCAACACTGTGTTAAACAAGAGGAATTTGAATTCTCTAGGAGATATGGACACCCAAGCCTTCTATGACAGTGACAACTTTTTTGATGCAAATTCAAGCTACAGGAACGAGCACTTGTGATTAACCCTAACATGACATCCGAAGCCTTCTACAATGTTCTTTGCGATTTACGGAGGAAGATGAAAGTATACTTAATGTAGTTTGAAAATTGAAGCCTCTTGGTCAAAGCATGTCTTAATAATTGAACGAAATGGATCAATATATCCTGAGCAAACAAAGAAGCAAATAACCTTATACCTGTGACATGTGACCTAAAGTGTCACAATTTACAAAAGATTGGGAAAACTATCTATAATAACATATACAAGAAGCATACATCTGAACCTGTGACTGCAATGGTGGCATTCGAATTTTGTGACATATTTCTCCCTTCATACAATTCTATGTGGCCTAATTCATTGTACTAAAATGAATGATGATGATGTGAATATTTGAGACACCCTATTTTTCAATAACCCGGAAGTAACCCTTCCTCAAGTAAAAGTCTACTATCTGAAAATACATGAAGAATGAAGTATCGTGTGAAGGACCGAAGTCCACTTACATTGCCATTCAAGACTGAGAAGATCATCTCTAAAGGAAACATTGAGAAGCAGACTTATCAATAGCAGTGCTATATTCTCGTAAAGAATAAATCTTGATATGAATTATCTCTAAAGTATAAATATGTGAAGCAGCTACAACAGAAGAACGAATGACACCATGAAGTTGACCTGCTTGAAAGGAAGCAAGACAAAGCAAGCAGCTCGACGAAATTTTTGTGGTTGAAAAAGTTGAGGCACACTTGTTGAAGAAAGTTGACTCTTGACAGTTGATGACAAGTCAAAGGATCGGATCCTTGCAAAAATAAAGGTTGGTGAACAGGTCCAAGATTAAGAGGAAGCTAATTCTTCTCAAAAGTTAAGTAATTTATATCTCCTTGTTTATTATCTTTGTGTCGTGTCCTTTTTGTTCCTTCATGGTCTTATAATAAAGGTTGCAGGTCAAGACAAGATTTATCTAAAACTTGACTAGCAGAAGGAAGAAGTAGAAGAACGTGGCAAAGCATGAAGATGTAGAAGAAGGGAGTCGTTTGAAGAGTTTTGATGTTGTTGTACCTGTAGTTGATTGGTTCGTTCCAGGAATACATTGATTGATGATTGGAAGTTGAAGAGCATGAAGCAGAACTCTATTGCAATATGAAGATAAACCATGCAAAAGAATGTTGACCTCAGAGGGAGCAAGCAACAAGAATTTGACATGAAGAATCCCACACCTTGACTAGAGGCTATTGTGATTTGGCAACTTTGATAATGATGGGATATGGTTTGGCTCCCTGAAAGGACATATTGCAAAAGTATGTGAAGAGGCTGGAAAGATAGCAGTTGAGATAACTTGTTTAATGATATTGCATCGGCAGTTGCTGGATTCGATTTGGTAGCACATGGATTGAGTGGACAACAATGATGATGGCTTGGAAGAGCATGAGGGCAAAAATTATGTTGTAAAAAGAAGAAGGTATGTGTTAACAGTTGTGAGGAATTTTGGCTCCTTGAAGATGATAGATGAACCATTTGTTGACAAAGTTGCAAGAAGATTACCAAGATCCAGAAAGGTCGAAGTTCGATATGATGCGATGTTGCTAGACGCTGAGAAGCCCTGCAAGCTACTACTAATATCTCCGCGAAAGAATAAGTAGCTGATGAATGAGACAGGTTGGAGCTTGTGGTTATGTCTCCATGGTTGAAAGGGAGTAAGGATCTCATCCCTGGTTGAGAGGGAGTGATGGTGGTCAATGTGTCATGCACTAGGCCAAAACTAACAGTCGTAAGTCTAGTGAAGGCACTGGTAGGGAGAACGAAGGATTGGATAAACATCTAGGATCGATACTCCTTGAGGAATCGAGAATCCAAGATAAGAGTAGTCCCGAGGACCAATACTCTTTGAGAATAGGACAGAGTATCCAAGATAAGAGCAGTCCTGAGGAGGATCGATATTCTTTGAGGATTGGGAATCCAAGATAAGAATAGTCTTGTAAGGACATACCTAGTGAACATCCGCTGGGGTATGTGCCTTGAGAGGCGGTGGTAGTGGTGTCCAAATGTATGCCTCCCAACATTGTGCTCTAATCTAGTGGAGAGATAGAGCTTGTCAGTCAAGGCCTTGCTATATTGTAATTGACGATGTTGGTTATGATGATGATGCTTGAAGATGCTTATCAATCTAAACTCTTCTTATGAAAGTATTTCAATTTGAGAGTATCCTAGTATCTTGTTATGTAATTATGAATACCTCCCTAGTTAAGAATGAGTGTTGGAAATGTAACTAGGTTCGGTCTTCATAATTGTCATTGTACTTGTATCAAAATGTATTTTGTAAAAGCAAAAGAAGAAAAAGAATTATTATTATTATTATTATTCTAGTCAAAGCATGTTCTTCATGCTTCTAGGGTTTATTGAGTCAAAGATAATTTATTCGAGTCAAAAGAATGTATTGGAGTCAAAGTCCCATTCAGACTATTTGTAAGAAAAATAAAAATTTTATTTTGAGTCAATTTTGGTTACCACAAGACCAAATCGGCCCTCCAAGATGACAAGTTGGCTTACTCAAAGGACGTGTCTTTTCGCATATGAAAACAACTATATATTGGCATACATCCTCCATCAAAACGAAAGCAATTTCAGTGCTTTTCAGTTACGAGTTCTGAGGTGAAGATATGCGAATTTCAAAGGCTACATTCTAGTGAAGATTTGTGAGTTTCCTGAGATTGTATTTCTGGGAATGATGTGAATTTCCAAAGGCTGTATTTTTTAGATTGATGCAAAATTCCTATGGCATATCTTATGTGATTAATGCAAGTTTCCTGTGATATTTCTTCAATGATTGATGGAAATTTTCTAAGATATCTTTCCTGTGGTTAATGCAAGTTTCAAAGGGATAGAGATGCCAGCTTCAGAGACACATTTTACCATTATGATGCAAGTTATACAAAGGTCGGTGCGCTGACCTGGGTCTTTGTGGCTGTCTTGGTCTTGATTTTGGATTTTGGATATCTCAATTTGATCTGATTCTATAAGAAGAGGAATTTTTTGGGTTTTCTCCCTTGTGGGATTTTGGCCCTGGCTTGGAGAGCCTAATTTATTATGTTCTTCTGTTTCTTTGTGATCTTCATGTACATTTTGATAATTTTTTGATGAAGAAGAACATAAAAGGCCAACAAACTCTCACAGGTAATTATCATGAAAGAGAAATCAACCCTAATATGCCTACATCCTGGTTTCTCAACAAGAATAACAATGCCAATGTTTCCGCGCCCTATCTCGAGGATCACTACATGTATCAATGCACGCTCCTTGGGACCTATGCCCTCACTCGGATCCTTTGTGATACAAATCAAGTCATCACTTCAGAAGTTTGTTTGTCTACATTGGGTTTTTGCTCTCACATGACATGCATCAAGCCTGTTTTCATGGAGTTCATTGAGTTTTTTTGCATTGGGTTCAAGTGTAGGTGACATCATCTCCGCATTGCGATGAATCATGTCAAGTTGTGCATCGACGAATTCATATCTCCCTCTCTTTTAACCTGTCTTTTCTCTTCCTTTCAATTTCCGATGTCTCCTCACTTAGGAACTTCGAATGAATTAAAAATTTAAAATATCCCACTCTTACAAAAAACACACACATATATATCAATTTGTCTTTCACTTTCTCTCTCTTCAAATTTTAAAACTTAGTCTAATCTCAAACAATTTCTCCTTAAATGCACTCAGGCAATTCTGTGCTTGATACCAGTGTCAAAAAAGCTTGAATGCTAAACACAAGAAATGTAGTGGAAATAATTTTATTACAACTGGAGTAATTTCATGCATCATGGGTACTTCTATTTATAAGTTCAGGTAATTTATCTACCAAACTTTTGTAATAACAAACATAGGTCTTAATGATTTCCATTACCAAATAACATGATGTAATTACATTAGCATTAAGACAAGAACACATAGTGACCCTTATTTCATTACAATAGCATTTACTTCATGTTATTATTCACACATCTTCAATAGCAGGATGGCACGAGCCATATACAATAGAAATTCCACCTATAATTAATGTGAAATGAGTCTGGTATTAAGAAAAAATCAACTATGGATCCCTTTACAATATAAACTTAAAAATAGAGATGAGGGTGTACTGTAGCAATGCATGTCCAGGAATCCTATAATATCATAATAGGTTACAAGAAAATTCACACCTGTCCCAAAGGCATGAAACAGAAAACTCGATAGATGTTCAGCCATAACTTCATCTAATTTTGTTATTTTTGTTATCCTGGATTTTGATCCTCCAGTTGGAACAGTTTTTAATTTCTGCTGATTTGCTAGTACTTTGTGGGTTCTGGTGGTTTACAGGTACTTTGTGGCTTCGACTTTACTGTCTTCTTTTTTGTAATATGCTTCTCACCATAATGTTTATCAGTTAATGTAAGAGAAAAGTGAGGCATGTTTCAAAACATACAGAATGTTCAGATGTGACTGAAACTGAATGTAAAGAATACTAAGTTGAGAAAACAAACCTATTTTATTAATTAGTAAAACAAGACGTTTTTCAGGACCAGCTTTCAACACCATTTGCTCCATGTCTATACATCGTGTTCCAAGAGGATCTCTGGCATCTAGCACCTCCAAAATAACATCTGATGCTTCTATAACTTTAACCAATTCTTTATAAAAAGCTCTCTCTGATCTGTCTGCACTCAATAAATAATGGATAAGAAAAAACCTCGAAAAATAACTCCACTCTTGAAAAGAAAGGAAAAAAAATAATTCAATTCTAAAAAGGGAATAACAAGCCACCATGAACTGTGCCATCTCTTGATGCATCTCTTGAACTCAAGTTTTTCTTTGCAAAATCATCTTGTCTGTTTGAAATGGAATTGGCAAGCTGCTTCAAATCTGCATCTTCTTCTGGTAAATCAAGTTTTCTCTTTTGAGCCTGTAGACAAAATTTAGAGTCTTAGGTAAATTACTTAAGATGATGGCATGCACATTTCTGTATACACAATTGGAGTATATGCAAACCGTGAGCTCATTCTATGCACAGCAACAACAAAATTATTACCCTTTGGTCAAAAACTTACAACAAATATTAAAAAATAAAAACATAAACAAATAAAATATTGCCAAAAAAACAAATAACAAGCTAATCATAGAGGTTCATGTAGAGCAGACAGAGGAAGCAGAGAATCATTCAGCAAAGGTTCCCCATGTGCTGATAATTGGGAAGGTGACTGAGAAAACAATCAGCAGCAGACAGGCCAGAGGTACAGATTACAGAGGGACTGAGGGTAAGCCCACCGCACCACCATGTGGGGGGGGGGGGTGTGGGGGGCAACTAAGAGATCAGCCAGGGTGGGGTCAAAATATGGCAGGATAAAAATACTAAATATACTGAAATTTGTCAAGATGAACTAAATTAGGTTTGAAAACTAGCAACATGTGGCATGGATAACAAATATAAAAGCCTTTACAGTTTGTCTTGCATTTAAAGTTTAAAAGAAAGCTTATAAGCTTATCCTAAACCCAGGCAGTCCTTGAAGTAAGGGCAATCATCTGATAAAACCAAAGTGGTTCGGGTTTGTACATGACAAGTGTAAATAAGCTTTTAACCGAAGATGTTTTTGGACCTTTAAAAATTTGTCAAATCCACCTTACGTAGAGGATTGTGGATGGTTATAGCAAGAAAAAGGATTTTGTTTTGGGCAACTATGTCACCAGTTAACTTTTGGAATAATGGAGATCATCTGGTAAAGCCAAAGTGGTTCAGAATTGCACATGACAACAGAGTAAATGAGGTCTAGCTGAAGATGTTTTGGAGTTTTAGAAATTTGACAAATCCTCTCTATGTAAGTTTAAAGGATTGTGGATTCTTAGAGTGAGAAAATAGATTTGATTTTCTGGTCAATTATTTTGATCATTCACTTTTGCTTCTAGAAAGTTAAGCTTCCAGGATGTTTTTCCACTACAATCATGTATGACTTTAACTAGTAAAAATGTTGGGTAGTTTTTTCATGGCAACATCTCCAAACAGGGAGTGACATTCGCTTTATCTGACCTAAACACCTGGAAACATCCTATTTGAACAAATGCCCAACCTTCTTCATTAAGGTTCACAGATTTCTAATTAATAGATGCAACATGTAAAATATTTGAAAATTTATCTTTATTTGTGTGATCATGTGATCAACATGCAAAACTCATATTAAGATCATAAAAGCCAAAGTTGACTTTGAGGAAGAAGAGAAATGCCAAGGAATACCTGCTAAGAAGGGATGTTGCAGAACTTCTCATGAACTTACAGGATCAGAATACTTTTTAATTGGAGTTAATACTTATGTATTGCAAGTTGTGCTCATCACAGATCCTTACCATAACTTCATGCTTTCAATGACAGAAGCAGCTTTAGGCTGACTGTATTCTTCATAATATTTAAAATCTTATCAACAAGAGAGAGAGATTGCAGAACTTAATGGTTGAGTTTTAACTATTTGACCACACTTTTGGGGACAAGTTGAAGTTCTGTAAGCATATTAGTGTTCAACTAGTTACACCAGTAATTGGGCATATCCCTGCAGTTGGTTATGATAACTAAATCTCAGCCATAATGAACTGAATACCTTCTATGGTGACTGCTGGTCAACGTATTCTTTTATGTCACCAAAACTGTAACAATCCACTGTCAACTCTTCATGCTTGAGTGTAACATTATGTTCAGGAATGAGGAATGAGCAGGAAAAGAATGGAAATGAAGTCTTAACAATGCCATGTGACACTCACTTCTACAAGTTTTTGATAAAATAACTGAGGCTCAAACCAATGAGATATAAGGTAAGACTACAGCTCCCAAATTTGAAGAATAGACTGTGTTCAGGTTCGAGTGATATAAATAAATACCATAAAGAAAGGAGCTGCATTTCTCAAGGTCAATTTTTCGGTTGACAAATTGGGTGTCTTATATGTGCATCTCTTCCATGGCTCCTACAGCCTGTCTTATCATCATCCTGCCTGACAGTCCTCCCTCACTACAAATTTCTTCCAAGAATAAGGTCAACCTCAGAAAAGATATTATAACTTAAATTGAAAGAGACCATTTTCAAAAATTCAATCCTACTGTGATAATAGGCCGCCGTACATTTGTCACTTGGGCTTAGCCCAGGCAGTTGGGAGGAATGATTGTTATTCTACCTACCCAGGTTCAATTATTGTAAGCGATATGGTGAGTTCTTACTGAATATGTTGTTGTAATGGCCTTGAGCCCCATGTTGACAAAGCTCAAGCATCTGTGGAATCCAGTTTACCCTATGTACCATTCATGGAATGAGAGGGAGTACCCAGTGGGTTTCCCGGGACATGTATTTCTTGGAAAGCAAAAAAACAAAAGGTCACACATTTTAAGAAACAGTGCTTTATTTCAACTTTCAGTGATGACACTAACTAGAAAAAATTTTCATCCAACTCCTTTTTTGAGCACATTTACTTACCTATTTTGACATCTTAGATGATATGATTGGTTCAACTTATACCAATAATGTCGAAATTCACTAAGAACGTAAAATTTGGGACAAGACAGAAAGGCATAAGATTAGACAATCTCAAGGGTTAGTATGCTTGTGCTTGATTTTATTTGCTGGGATTCAGCTATGCTTATATGCTGTTCCAAAATCCAATCAGAGTACCTGAAATTGATATGAAAAATTGCTTCATTTTTCAGGTTGCAAGTTTGAAGCTGATTTTTGGAGTGGGAAGACATACACCAAGTAGAAAATGGGGCATGTCATTTTGAAAGTGCACTCATAATAATGCATGTTATGTAAACAACTGCTAATCGTTGAACAGATCACATTAAGATGCTGTACATCAATTACCTAATAAGACCTTCCACATTTTGATGAAGCAATTAATTATTTCAAGCATGGCTCCCCAGAATGTTGAAGAGGAACGACCAGCATGAATTAGAATTCAACCATGATTAAGTAAAAACTGGAAATGAAGAGATGACAGCTAAATGAAGAATTTGGATGCTGGAATAAATGCATTGAGATGGTACAGACTCCAGAGTCAATGCCAGTATCAAGTCAACCCCAGACATGGATAGAGTTTGAGCATGATTGGTGGAATTTATAATAAATACGAAACTTATAAGCTCTCCAGTGCATGTCCCTCAGACACATTTGCATCATGGTTCCTTAACAGTTTGACTTTGCTGGATGCTGATATAGTATTCTAGACTCTTCATTATTTGTAGATTATGTCAATAGTTTGTGGTTAGAAGTGAAGACGGTAGCATGTCAAGCCATCCACCAAGTTCCAATTCCCCTAAGACAAGAATAAGTGGTTGAAGACACGTGCAAATCATTATTTGTAGATTATGTCAATGGTTTGTGGTTAGGAGTGAAGACGGTAGCATGTCAAGCCATCCACCAAGTTCTAATTCCCCTATAAGACAAGAATAAGTGGTTGAAGACAGGTGCAAATCTTAGTGACTTTGACAAAATAGTACCCCCCATCACAGCAGCTTGGTCGAACAAAAGTTCATGTGTTGATAATCCACTCCTCAAAGGCTGTCTCACCCAAACAAGCGGGCCAGTTGTGGTGCATGACCTCTTCGGGCCAGTTCCAATGTTTCTACTGATTTAAAAGGAAGCACTTACAAGAAAATATATTTAAAGATTATGTCATTTTTATAGAGAAAAGTGTCAAGGAGAACACACGAATATGCTTACATCAGATTTCATTCTGAAAGTCAATCTCATTAATGTTTCTGACTATTTTTTTCCCTACCGATAATATCTTAATTACAATTTTTGCATTTGTTGATGATAACAAGTTTCCAAATCTAAATCACCCAAATCAGTATAGATTGTTCATTGTGAAAGTGAATAATTCTTCCAATTTGTTAATTGCTCCAATTCAAGAGATCACAAGTGATGTTGAAGAATGTGACTAGGTTCGGTCTTCATAATTGTATTTGAGTCATAATGAAATATATTTATCAAAAGAAAGAAAAAGGAAATTTTTTTTTATTATTATGACTTATTAAAACATGGGTTTCATGCTTGGGTCATCATGTTTTAGGTCAAAGTCCTCATTGAGGACTTCTAGGTTTTGTCTTGAGTCATTAGAGTCATTGTCCATTTTATGAGACATTCTTGGGCTTGTGAATCATGTAAAAAAGATTATTATTGAGTAAAATAAGTCATTTGTCACTTCCACACCAAGTGGGCCCTTGTCTAATGAAGTCAGCCTACATTAGGGTAATTTGACCCACAGAAGAGGCTATATATAAAAGTGTAGTTCAATCCATTTGCTCACTCACTAAAGAAGTTCAATACACAAGAAGAGAAGCAGAAGAAGTGTGTGTGAAGTTCTTAGAGAAGAAAGAGAATTGCAAGAGAAGGGCAAGATCAAAGTTTTTGGGCTATCTTTCTCTCGTGTGAAGTTACTGGACTACTATTGGGGTCAAAGTTCTACTACTGGAGAAGTCGAAGTTTTGTTGGAGAGGTCGAAGTTATGATGCTGCTACCAAGTCGAAGTACTACTACTACTAGGTCGAAGTTCTGTTGTTGCTACTAGGTCGAAGTTCTAGGTTGAAGTTGTTGCTCGAAGGTTATCATCTAAAGAGGAAGGAAGGGTTGACTTGGCGATTGGGGGAAGTTTGTGTCTAGGTCAAAGAGTCTTGGATTATCTCGTCTTGTCTTGTGAAACTACTGAAGGAAGAGTTCTTCACCGGGTTTTCCCCTAGATAGGGCTTTTGCCCTAGCTGTCCGCCTACATCTAGTGTCCCTGATCTTCATGTTTTGTATTTGATAATTGCTTGATGAAACAAGGATAAAAGAAGAACATAAGAAAGTTAATAAGAACACAAGAATATCACAAGTAATTATGATCATAAGAAAATCTTTCTGATTTTCCAACATGGTATCAAAGCTAAGGTGAAGAAGAAGGAAAAAGGCAGCCTGAAGATCTATTGAAAGGAGAATAAGGAAATCTCAAGAAGTTGAATAAGGGTCATCAAAGGGGATCATATAAGGAGAGAAGCCTACTATCTTCAAGAACCATGTCTAACTCAATGAAGGGAGAAAACAAATTAGAAGGAGCATCCAATTACAGGGCATGGAAAAAGAGGATAGGTCTCATCCTCGAGAAGAATAAAGTCTTGGATCTAGTCAAAGGAAAAGTAAAGAAGCCTACAGATGAATCAAGTGAAGCAGTGAAAGCAAAGTTTAGAGAAACAGAGATATTGGCCATGAGCCTAATAGTGGATGGAATAAAGGATAACCTCATCCCATATATATCCAACATAGATTCCGCTCAAGAGATTTGGAAGGATACTCCTACATTCAAAAATGTGTGCAGTCAAGAAGAAGTCGGAATATCTTTAGTAAGCAACAAGGAGAGTGAAGAAGAGAAAATCTCAAATGCATATTCCGCTCATCACAAGAATAAAGGAACCTTCAAGAAGTCCAAAGGGCCAAGGAAGAAGATAGACCTATCCAAGAATGAATGCTACAATTGTCACAAGATGGGTCACTATAGAAGTAATTGTCTTGAGAATCCAAGAAGAGATAGAGATAAAGAAAACATTGCCAATGAAGGTTCACCAAAGAAGAAAAAGATGGAAGGATCTAAAGTCAAATACCTATTTTCTAGGGACTTTATCCCTTACATATCCTTCTACTCTAAGTTTTGAAGAGTTTTCCTTATGCTTTGATCAGGTATTTATAGGTTCAACATGCTTTGGAAAAACATTTTTGGATTGTTTTGAGAAAGTTATAGGTATCCCTCGAGATTGGAATAAAAGGGAGCCCTCACCATTTTTCCAAAGCTAAGTATCTTACTCCTTGTATTATTTTTTTATATTTGGTTTCCCTCTCTTATCTAGATGTGTTTGTATTAAATGTTAATAACATTTGTTTTATATTTTTCCTTGTTTAGGAAATCTTGTTGATCTGCTCAAGGGTTGTGGAGGAGACCTCACAAAGCAAAAGTCCTATTGCAAGAGAAGTTCTTCAAGAATTGATGTCCTACAAGGTTTGTCAAGAAAACAACTCAAAGGTATGTCTTAGACCATAAGCTTCATGATAAAGCTATATTCATTCCTTTTAATAATTTGTTCCACATTACTAACATTGTTATGTCTAGGACCTTTGAATCATAAAGATTCTTATTTAGGTGATTAATCATTAGATTGGATCTACACTCATTAAAATCATTCATCACTTTTGTGGAACCCTAAAAAGGTTCTTCGTAAAACCCTAACCTAAGGGTGTGTTGATATTGATTTTGAAATCCTAGTCTACTTAGGGTTATTGATGAAATCTAGAAAAGACTATTCTTTTGATGTTTAAGGTTTTGATACTATTATACAAACCCTAGTCATTTAGGGTTTGTTGTGTATTGAAATCCTAGATCTTTAGGGTTTTGGTAAATTAGGGTTTATGAGCAAAACCCTTATAATATCTAGAGTAAGCTCCTAGGAATGAAACACTACGTGTATGTTTGTCCGTTTGATCAAAACCCTAGCCTAATCAAGTTTGTTATATGTCTAATTTGTTGAAGAATATAGGGCTAATGTAGTTAATGAGATTCTTCTTACATAATAACTATTTGTTAGGCATTTTGTCTTTAGATTATTAGCACAATCTTTTGCTTATTATCATTAGTGTGTGTATTTCTTACTTCAACAGATAGCTATCAGAGCAAAGAGACAAGAGCACAAGATATGGCATTCTGTCAAGGCCAAATCCTCTCCCTCTTGGAGAGGAAAACCCGCATAAAATTCATCTTTGTAGAGATTCCTATTGACGAACACCAAGACCATGACCCTTGACTTTCTGAGCCACTCCAAGACCAAGACACCAATCCTCTTCACTGTTGTGATCATCATCATCACTTCTGTTATACTAGGGTCAATACTATTGTATCACTAAAGACATGATAGCAGCATCATCATCGAAACAATGACTGTACATTCACTGAGATCTGCTACACCCTTCACTAAGATCATAGTTGCATTCTTGAGATAATCTTTTGTCTTCACTGAAATCACCATCATACCAATGAGATCTATATGTACATAGATCCATGAGAGTTGCACCGATAACCTTTTCATGATCAAGACTTCATGACTATGTTAATATCAAGCTCGTGACAGAGATCAAGATCATGACAACTCATATCAAAACATGTCACTACAATGATATGCTGAGAGTGTAGCTTTTCCTTCACGAGTATGTGATTACATTCCTTTTTAGAACTGAGGTCATTATCATGAAATTGTCATCACTATAGTATTGCTTCAGAGTAAGGCGAGACCATAGACTATGTCACGTGATTCTTCTTCATCACATATATGTCAAGAGTAGTTACTTCGATTTGTATGATGAGAGCATCCATCGAGCACCAAGACAAAGCTTTCACCGAGCACCGAGACAAAGCTTTCATTGAGATCATATATCGATATTCTGTCATTGTTTCGTATCACCGAGCTCATGTATTGGGTATGTCTCTGTTTGTATCACCAATATACTATCCCTTCCTGCATCTTACGAAGTTTTAGAGTGATCCGAAGTGGTTGTCTATTCGTTGAATAAATAAATAAATAAATATATATATATATATATATACAATGTTCCACCAAGGTTCCGGGACGAGGGGGCGAGGGAGCGAGGGGGCGCGGGAGCGGCCTATGCAAAAGCTCCCTACCATTTTTTAGGAAACGTGGGGGAGCGTCAGGGTCTTAAAAATTTATAAATATAAAATATAATTTATTAATTGAGTCCACTATGACAATTTGGTTTGAATTGAAAAGCTGCAAAGCATGATCATTGATATGAATATCATTTGACATTATCCAAATTTATAATATCATATAAAATAATAAATTTAAAATTCTAATTCAGCTTGGTCAAATTCTAATTTAGATTTTGGTCAGACAGAGGGAGAGATTCAGCTTGATAAGGTAGCCACTGAATTCTGTGAAAAGGTAAATGAACAGATCAGGAACACTGCATTGGCAGTAGAAGGGGCAACTACAATGGGTTGTCCAGCTGTATTGGATCCAACAGCTAGAAAGTTTGTTATATTATATATAATATAGACAGTACACCATATACTGAAAGAAGAGTTTTAGTTCCAGGAGAGATGAGAAGATCACATGAAAGAGTTTCTGACAGTTTACTATCAAATGACATTGACTGCAGGATGACCATCTGCGAACCAACTTGGGTGACCAATGATGGCATGGATAATTTGTCTACCTTATTAGAGCAATGCCATGCAATTCAAACTTCAACCTAGCAGTGTATTTCAGGGGTGAAAATAATTTTCAGACGTGAGAATTCAAGCTGAGCAACTGTGCTCTATGTAAATTTTGTAACTGTATAAATTCATATATAACGACAGTTCCTAAGATTTCTTACTGCCCATACTATTTTGTCAAGCTTGCAGTAAACGCATGTTCGTCTATAGTCCACCCAATTATCTCCCACATGACATAGGTGTTGCTTCCATAGTTTGTATGTCAAATGTCATGCAAATTAAAAACACAAATTGAATGTCTCATATTCTTTGCTTGTCACTCCAGTTATCTCCCCGCTGTAATCGAGCCATCACTTGAGAAAAAAAGGAGAAGTTTTAAAAGGGAAATTTCATGTACGTGTTATATGATCCAGCAAATTTCCATGATACTGACCCTCTAAAATAACGCTTGTTGAAACCAAAAGACAGCACAAGACGTTATCCCCATACAGAACATGAGTAGCTTTGTACCACTTTAGGTCTATTAAATCATAAACTATAAGCAAGGCCATTTTTTTGGGAGCATGGGGAAACGTCCCCTCAGGGAAGGGAAACGTTTCCCTGGCACGTCCCCCTGAGTTTCCTCCATTTTGGGAGCGTGGGGAAACGTCCCCTACTCGTCCCCAAGTCCCCGGAGCGCGGGGGAGCGAGGAAACTAGACCCCTAGGGGGGCGCCGAGTCCCCGTGGAACACTGTATATATATATAGTTCCTTGACCATATATGCAAGTCGACATGAGCCAGTGAACCTTTTCGTCCTTTTGTTGAGACGACATGTCATCTTTATATACTTTGAAGCCAACTTGACAATATTTCTCATCATTTTTGCAGGCAAACTTCTTCTTTGGAGGATGGTGCTTGTCTTGGAGGGCTACTTGACACTAGGTTGACCCATGTACATTACATAAATGCTCAAGAAAATCTCTTTAACATGATTTTGACTCTTTGAATTTCATAGATCTATGGAATGAGCAAGAAACTCATTCACATAATTTACAAAAATAATATTTCTTTTTCTTGACAAGTACAAAGATCAAAATTACATTGACAAATACCGAACCTAGTTACACTTTTCTTCACCATAGCTTTTATTGATGTTTTATCTTGGATTTGCTTAATAAATGTTGTGATATGCTTGTGCATGAAATCCTAGATATGTAAATGTTGATGCTCATAGTAGGTAAATTATAGGGCTTGTAATTAAGCCCTAGTAGAAGTTTGATACTCTAGGTTACGGTGTTATTGTTTCAGATATGATGATAACGTCTAGAGCTTACAAAGAGTTGGTCATACTGCTGAAACCTTAGATTGTGCTATAATTGGTTTTGATTGTTGATATCTAAGGCTTAGTGTCTCAAAGACAAGATATAGGATTTGCATTAAATCATAGTAGAGGTCTAACATATGAATCCTAAAGTTGTTAGATGCTTTGTAGTATTGTACTTATTTGAATTGCTTCTAGGGTTTGCAATATATTATAAGAAGAGTCTGTCATATCTCTGAAAGAAATATTGAAACCCTAGATATAATACAATTGTTATCTTGATTGAGTTACTGATGCGATCTAGGGGTTATAACCTAACCTGAGTAAGTAGTTGAAGTTTAAAAGTATGTGTCTCTTGTCGATTATGAGCCTAAGTAAGTTTATGTATTTGATATGCTGCCATGATTCTGATATGGTTAAAATCATGCTTCTAGATATGTATTTGGTTGTACTTGTTGTCTAAGTTGTGTAGGTACATAATCTTCAAGATGTTGAAGATATTCGTAAGAAAAGTTGACTTGATTGGCAAGCATGATGAAGGAAGTTATATAAATGATGATGATCAAGATGACTCTGATAAGAAGGATGGAAGCCATGAAAGATTCTCCGATGTTATAGAAAGTAGTTGATCTCCCTAAGTTAAGAGGGAGCCTGGATAAAAGAAAGGGTATATCTCCCAAGTTGAGAGGGAGGGCATATTATAGTCATGATGGATACCTTGAAGAAGAAATTGGAGAATGTATATTGAGGTGTTGCTGAAAGAAGGAAAGCAGGATCCAGTTGTAGAATATGTTGTTGCATGTGAAGTAGGAAAGGAAGTTGTATGATTGAGGAAACTTCTGTCAAGATTTGTTTGGGAAGCCTCTAAGTCCTACTATGATAAATTGTGAAGCAGCATCAAGATGTTTGAAGACCCCGAAGGTTTGTGTTTACTTATGTATTTGAAAGTTTGTTACTGATTGGGGTTGTGATTGTTCAGGTAAATCTCTCGAAGTTTTGGAAGCATGCTTGATGTTACCGATCTGTTTGATCGGGAGATATTTGATGTGTTGAGGCATTGTGTGTAATACAAAATGCCTAGGAGGACATCTGGTCGACCTGTGTGTTGATGTCTAGTTCCCAAAGTAGAAAGGGTAGCATTGGTCATAGAGCTCTGACCTTGCATTACGCACCTAGTTCCCTGTGTTGATGGTTAGCAAGAAAGCCTGATGGTACCTAGAGAGGCTGGAATCTTTAGTCCATCTTAGTCCCACCCGGATAGATTGCCCTAGTCAGGAATCTAGTATGTGGCATCGACGATCGTGTGTGCCTAAACTATTCATGGTTCATGTGTTTTGAGATCTTCCTTGTACTTGTATATATATATATATATATATATATATATATATATATATATATATATATATATATATATATATATATTATGAATACCTCCCTAATTAAGAGGGAGTGTTGAAGAATGTAACTAGGTCCGGTCTTCATAATTGTATTTGAAACATAATGAAATGTATTTATCAAAAGAAAGAAAAAAGAATTTTTATTGTTATTATTATGACTTATTAAAGCATGGGTTTCATGCTTGGGTCATCATGTTTTAGGTCAAAGTCGTCATTGAGGACTTCTAGGTTTTGTCTTGAGTCATTAGAGTCATTGTCCATTTTATGAGACTCTTATTGGGCTTTTGAATCATGTAAAAAGGATTATTATTGAGTAAAATAATTCATTCGTCACTTCCACACCAAGTCAGCCTGCATTAGGGTAATTAGACCCACATAAGAGGCTATATATAGAAGTGCAGTTTGATCCATTTGCTCACTCACTAAAGAAGTTCGATACACAAGAAGGAGAAGGAGAAAAAGTGTGAAGTTCTTAGAGAAGAAGGAGAATTGTAGGAGAAGGACAAGATCGAAGTTTTTGGGCTATCTCTCTCTTGTGTGAAGTTACTGGGCTACTGTCGGGGTTGAAGTTCTGCTGCTAGAGAAGTCAAAGTTCTGTTGGAGAGGTCAAAGTTATGCTGCTACTACCAAGTCGAAGTACTGCTTCTACTAGGTCAAAGTTTTGCTACAAGGTCGAAGTTGTTGATAGAAGGTTATCATCTAAAGAGGAAGGCAGGGTTAACTTGGTGATTGGGGGAAGTCTGTGTCTAGGTCAAAGAGTCTTGGATTATCTCGTCTTGTCTTGTGAAACTACTGAAGGAAGAGTTCTTGAATGGGTTTCCCCCTAGATAGGGGTTTTGCCCTGGTTGTCAGCCTACATCTGGTGTCCCTGATCTTCATGTATTGTATTTGATAATTGCTTGATGAAAAAAAGATAAAAGAAGAACACAAGAAAGTTAATAAGAATACAAGAATATCACAAGTAATTATCATCATAAGAAAATATTTGTCTTTCTGATTTTCCAACAAATGATACCCTATAAGTAAATATCTAACATTCCAATCTTCCAAGGACAAAGATCATAAATAATATTAAATTTAATAAGTGTTTCTCTTCTTATCAAGTGAAGAGCTGCATTTTACCAAATTTTTGTAGCATTTGCATTTCATACAATGTTGTTGTGCCACCTACTTCTACATTGTGTCCAAACGTGATCCAACTAGTGATGACAACAATATTTATCTATCATCCTTTTGTGATAGACCTAGTGTTTGGAAAACTAACCAAATTGATTCAATGGCTCTAGATGCAAAACCTGCAATTGAACCAGACTTTGAACAAGGCCAATACATTGATTCAATCTCAATCCCACCGATAAAATATGAACCAATTGGTTTAACATGGAAACTATCAAACCAGTTTTTTGATCATTTAATTTCAACGAGGATTGGTTTGATAATTGACCATTATGATACATAGTTAAAGTTATTGGTTGTATCATATCCCATTATGTTTTTTGGACTCCAAAGGCCATCTAGATACAATGTTTATGTATTTTGTTTCAGTTATGTATTGCATTGGATGTCATTTTGTTATAATGATATGAACCCAAGGGGGGCATATATGGGGTTAAATGTCTGTGTCATTGGATAAATGTTTATGTAAAAGGAGTCAACCTAATAGAGAGCCCACGTGTAATGAGTCCCCTAATCATGAGTTATTAACTCATCTCTATTGTATATTTTGGAGTTGTACTCCATGTTTCCATCTTGTGTACATTGTGCATAGTCTAATTTAGTATGCGCTTTTAATAATTTGGTACATAACATTTGGTATTTACATGAACAAACTATGTATTTGATGTCTATTGCTTTGAATTTACATTGATGTACATGCTTATATATAATTTTATCATTTTTCATATATATTTGTGTGTGTGTTGAAAATTGGCATCTTAGGGATGAATTTCTAAAAATAAAAAGTCTCAAGTATGACTTTCTAAAAATAGTAAATCACCTTGCATCAATTGATAATCAAGTATTGTTGATGGAAAATCCCTTCTGATCATCAGTCAATCCTAATAGTTCAATTTCGACTTAATCATCAATTTTATCATTAACATTATTATTATTATTATTATTATTATTATTATTATTATTATTATGATACTATTATATTATTATTAAAAATCAATTCAAGTCACTCAATCACGGCTCTCAATAATGTTCTCTTACACTCTCATTATTGGCATGGCATATTCCTCTTACACTCTCTTATACTCATTCAAGCACGTCATAAAAAATTCTTACACTCTCTTATGCTCTCATTAAAGCATGTCATGAAAGATTCCTATTATGCACTCTTCATGCATATGCTACACTCTCATTTTTGGCATAAGTTACGAAGGCATGTGTATCTTCTTAATGGCATGAGCTACATTTCCTAATGGGCATGTGTTACTCTCCCTTTTGGCATGCGAGTTACTCCTCCTTTATGGCCTGGATTCGTTGCTCCTCCTATATATGTGTGCCTCATTCTTTCTCCCCTCACTACTTGTGCATTGTGAAAGAAGAATTCAAACTTGAGAGAGAGTTGGAGAGAGTTGAAAAAGATTGTGAGAGAGAGACTTGGAGAGTAAGAGCAGAACTTGTTGAGCCACAGTTGATTCAATACTTCAGTGTTTCAATGTTGATTCAGTTGAAGGGAAGGTTGATTCAGTGTGTGCATCTGTTGTTGCTACCAGTGATCTTCATGCTACAGCTTCGTTTAGATTTGAGTGAACTTACTCATTCTCTTGATCCCTCATTGTACTTTGTATCTCTACTGAACAATTGATTTCTAATAGAATAAAAATCTGGTTGGATTTCGCCCTGGTCATTGGACCTAAATTTTGTGTCTCATGTTGTTCTTGGGTGTCTTCTATTGTGCATTTGTTTAATGTTCTATCTACAATTGCTTATCTAATATTGCAGCATAAAGAAGTATTGTAATAAGTGATTGTTATAGCATAGAACATCAGAATTTCAGCATGGCATCAGAGTTTTGGTGAAGACTAACCCAAGAAGATAAGAGTTGTCACTCCTTCCTTCTTGTTGAAATTTTACTGTTGAAATTTACTGCTGAAATTTTACTACTGAAATTTATCGCTGAAATTTGTTGCTGAAATTTTATTGTTATTGTTCTTCCACGATTTCATGGAACCCAAGATATGATGGTAATTTTGCAGATAATAATTAAGGTGTCGCATGTGTTTAATAGTTGTGGTTTTGGTATTTGTTGATGCATGCAAAAATAAAGAGTTGTTTTACTTTTGTTTATGCATGTGTAAGAAAGTGTTGTCTTGAAAAGAAGTATAATGCATAGAAGGTTATGAAAGGATAACTAATAGAAATTGAATACTAAAGATAGGTGGATTTTGATTCTCTCACATTATATTTGATGAGAATTAGAAAGGTCATAGGTTTACTGACAATTGTGATTGCGGGAAGGAATCATGAACTTTGCAAAGGATGGAATAATAATTTTGTAAACTAACCTCTTTTGCAGCAACCAAAGATGAATTATATCATTGCAGGCAATGAAGTCAATATGTATAATTATTATTAATTGTCTTCACTCTGGGATCAAGATTTGAAGATCTTTATAAAATCAGTGGAAGACCTATCCATGCATTGATTCATGATAAGTAATCATCAATGTAAACAGTGGCACCAAAAGTTCACTCATCTTCATTATAAAGCATTACCTCATGTGAAAAATATGGTTGAGATTAGAGTGGATCATAATAGAGTTTTCCCAATCGTGCTCAAGATGATGCATTTCTTCTGTCAATGACATATGACTGATGGACAACGGTAACTTATAGAGGTCAGATCAAGAGGGAGCTAATAGCTTCCTTCAATCCCCATTAAAAAATAAGTCTTTTCAAATCTTATGTTATTTCTTTGTGTCACTGCCCCTGTTTAGATTTATCTTTATAGACCATTGATTATTCTTCCTGAATGAGTATTTGAATGATTCTTTCACTAACTTCTTGATGAGGATACAATCAAGAAAAGCAGATCTTGAAGATCATCAAGGTGCAGAATAGTGCAGGAAGAGTAAACTCCAAGAGGAAGTTGCTGCAAGGATAATGATGGAGCCACTCTCACAACTAGAAAAGAAAGAAAGCCCTGCCTCATCACCAAGTATGCTTTCATTATGTTTATTTACTTTTCTACTATTTCTCTTGTTCTGGGATCAACAGCTACATTTGATGAATGTGAGAATCAAGCCCTTTGTATCGAGATTGAGGAAGATGTCAAGCCATCCCATGACTTGAGTGGACATGAATTGTACAAGAGCTCAAGACTTCTGCAAGGAAGCTGGAATCAAGAAAGAGACCACCGTACCATATAACCCAAAACAAAATGGGCACTTAAGGATCTTTAACTGCCATGTCTACTTTCATGTGCCAAAAGGAAAAGAGTAGCAAGCTATAAGCTTCAGGTAAGAAAGGTATGATTGTTTGTTATTGTGAAAATTCTAAAACTTACAGAATATATGTGCTTGGTAAAAGAACTATAGAGTTTAGCAGAGATATAACATTTGATGAAGATGCAGCTCTTTGAAAAGCCATAGACACTCCTCCTCCTACTAATGTTGAAAGATAGGATGGTGCCTTGGATACACAAGATCCCGAGCCCGTGCCTGAGCCTGATCTTGCTGATAAGCCCATGGATTCCATGGACTCCTTGGATCCTTCTCCGTGTGCTAGAAAGAGATGATTATGGCTTTGTGACACTTTACAGGATGTTGATAGACATGTTGCTCCCTGAGGGACCTTCAGAAAAAGCAAGAAACCATGTCAGTTCCAGGGATATGTGGTAGCCATGAGCAACATTATTCAAGCTGAAACATGCACTTTTGAAGAAGTAGTGAAAGATCAAGTACGAAAAGATAAAATGGTCGAAGATCACGAGTCCATCATACATAATGATGTATGGGAAGTAGTTCCAATACCCAAAGACTGAAGAAAGCTCTCTATGGATTGAAGCAAGCCCCAAAGAGCTTGGTATGCTCGCATTGATAGCTTCTTGATGGACCCTGGTTTTGCCATATGCAATGTTGATCCAAAACTCTACTTCAAAATGGTCCAAGTTCTGCCTTTGATTTTGCTATCATATATTGAAGACATATTCTTGACAGGTCGAGAACCTCTTACCCTCCAGTGTAAGAGGGAGTTAGCTTTTGAGTTTGAAAGGAAAGATCTTCATTTGATGCACTACTTTTTGGGCCTAGATGTATGGCAAGAGACTTGGTAAGATTTTCCTTTCACACAGAAAATATGTTGTCAAGCTACAAGAAATATTTGGTATGACATAAAGCAAGTCCATGAATTCTCCAATGGAAATGAAATTCAAGAATTTATGTGGTGAAGCTACAGGCCCTGATTTGGCCAAATCCTTCTGAGTACCGACAACTGATTAGGGCTCTAATATTCTTAGTGAACACTAAACCGATCATATGTTTTGCAGTCAATACTCTAAGCCAATATACGATTAAGCCATCACATGCACATTGGAATGCTGCAAAATATGTGTTGAGAAGCCTGCATGGCATCATCAATCTTGGATTGAGATATACTATCGGAGATGTAAGACTACCTGTGTACTCTAATGCTAATTAGGTTGGTAGCTCTACTGACAGAAAAAGCACATCATGATGTTGCTTTAGCTTGGGATCTGCCATGATATCTTGGATGAGAAAAACACATAAGTCTGTAGCCCTTAGCACAGTTGAAGCCGAGTATATTGTTGCTAGCATGGCTAGCTGTGAGGCAATATAGTTGAGGAAGCTCTTTGGAGAGTTGTCTGAGCATGCGCTAGATACGATAGTAATATACTATGATAATAAGGGTGGGATTCGACTTGCAGAAAATCTCGTGTTCCATGACAAGTCCAAGCACATTGAGATCAAATATCACTATATCCAAGATATGGTACAAAGAGGAGCACTGAGGCTCCATCATATTGTCACTGATGATCAAATAGCTGACATACTTACCAAGCCTTTGTGGAGATAGAAGTTCTTGGTATTCAAAGAGCAACTTGGACTGATGGATGTGACCCAATATTCTCTCGATGTCATACACTATGGCCAGGACAAACAGTGGTAAGCCTAGTGAAGGCATTGATGAGAGGGGCGGTCAGAACTGATCGAGAACACTAAGTTATGCTCTTCCCCCTTGTTTGAGCTCCCAGGTTGGGAATGAAGCCAGGAGAGATCCTAGGTTTGAGGGAACTCTTGACTATAGGTTGTGTGCGATCCTTATCATGTGTTGACAAGTGGTAACCCCCCCTAGCATCTAGTCTGGGACTTGTCAGAGCATACCCCAATATGCATCCTAACCACAAGTTGGGCTTGTCAGGATTGCCATTCATCTGGCCAATGGATGAGGAGAGACGTGGGTGCGTGTGATCCTTACCTCTGTTAAGTTGGGTATGCCCCCAAGGTATGTGGATGCAGGTGTTCTACCACTTGACTCTTGAGGGTCAAGGTGGGAAGATCAACAGACAATAAGATAGAGTGTGATCCTTATCTCTCATGGTCAGTGGTATCCTGCCTATTGCTGATCGGACATATATTTAGGGTGGTAGATTAATCTCCCCTATTGTCCATTGATATAGGGTGGTATTCGAAGGTCCCCTATGATGATTCTTCTTCATTGGAGTGAGACATCATTGTTCTAGATGATACAAAGCAGAGATGAACAGAGATGAGCAGAGAAAGAAGAGATCTTTGTTGCAAAAAAATAAATTCCTCCCTAGCTGAGAGGGAATGTTGAAAATTAATTGGTAGCTCAGGGATGAATTTCTAAAAATAGAAAGTTTCAAGTATGAATTTCCAAAATAGTAAATCAACTTGCATCAATTGGTAATCAAGTGTTATTGATGGAAAATCCCTTTTGATCATCAATCAATCCTAATAGTTCAATTTTGACTTAATCATCAATATTATTATTATTATTCTTATGATACTATTATATTATTATTAAAAAGAAATTCAAGTCACTCAATCATGGCTCTCAATAACGTTCTCTCACTCTCATTATTGGCATGGCATATTCCTCTTACACTCTAATTAATGATCTTACACACTCTTACACTCATTAAAGCACATCATAAAAGATTCTCTTACACTTTCTTACGCTCTCATTAAAGCATGTCATGAAAGGTTCCTCGTATGCATTGTTTAATGCATATGTTACACTCTCCTTCCTAATGGCATAAGTTACAAAGGCATGTGTACCTTCTTAATGGCATGAGTTACATTTCCTAAATGAGCATATGTTACTCTCCCTCTTGGCATGTGAGTCACTCCTTTATGGCATGGATTCGTTGCTCCTCTTATATATATGTGTGTGCCTGATCATTTCTCCCCTCACTACTTGTGCATTGTGAAAAAAGAATTCAAACTTGAGAAAGAGTTGGAGAGAGTTGACGAAGATTATGAGAGAGAGACTTGAAGAGTAAGAGCAAACCTTGGTGAGCCAAGGTTGATTCAGTGCTTCAATGTTTCAGTGTTGATTCAGTTGAAGGAAAAGTTGATTCAGTGTGTGCATCTGTTGTTGCTACCAGTGATCTTCATGCTACAGCTTGTTCAGATTTGTGTGAACTTACTCATTCTCTTGATCTCTCATTGTACTTTGTATCTATGCTAAACAATTGATTTCTAATAGAAAAAGAATCTAGTTGGGTCTTCCCCTTATTCTTTGTGTCTCATTTTGTTCTTGGTTGTCTTCTATTATGCATTTGATTTATGTTCTATCTACAATTGCTTATCTAATATTGCAGCATAAAGAAGTTTTGTAATAAGTGATTGTTACAGCATTGAACATCAAAATTTCAACAATATATATAATCCAAAAGCAATGTGACCTTCAAACTAGTTTCGATCTCAAGTCCATTTTTGAAAACTTTGCAACCTAGACAACCTTACTTGGGTCCTCAAAAATAACAACCTTGCTCGTAATTCAATATCAACCAAACACCAAGGAACCTCTAATCCCCAAAGTTACCAACAACAGTTCCATTCCAAATCTCATACCAACAATCAGATGAGTTCATTCAAGCCTCAACTTCAGGTTGCCTCTTCTAAGTAGCTACACTCCATGTAGTCCAAACCTCCTTACAACACATCCATGGGCATTCTTTGCTTTCTATAATCTAGATCCATTTTTCTTCCATATCTACTTCCCACTTAAATTAATGTTTTATATTTTTCAACTTCCTTTATATAGAAGCTAATTTTGTGCTCGTGCTTTGTATCAACACTATTGTACTCAACAATGTCATTGACCTGCTGTTGTGGTCATTTGTTTAATAAAATTGCCTTATCTTTCGATCGTCCTTTAGTACCATTTATCTCATATGTTCGCCCTTAGTCACCAATATGTTCGCCCTTAGTCACCAATATGGTTCACTTTGACCCTTCAAAACGCTCATTTAAAGTATTTCCTTATGTATTTCCTTACTCTATGCATCTAGTTTGTGGTGCAAGCCCCTAATTGTGTCCCATGGTTACTTGGGATACTTCTTTACAAGTCCATGATAACCCAAATCTAATTGGATTTGCTATTTATGAGATCAAATTAGACAATTCTTCATTAACCTTTACCAATCTCCCAGCATTGAAAAAATCACAACTTTCCTAATTGTGCCAAAATTATTCTACAACCTATGTCACCCGGTTCAAATTCAAATTCGAGTTCAACAACTTTGAAGTTCGATAAAATTTTGACAAGGAAAAATTTTGTAATAAAATTAGGCATAAAATTTGATATACTAAAAAATTAAAAAACAATCAATGAAGATAAAAATGAAAATATATGTAACTAAACACATGTATACAAGGAACAAGCCATTTACCTCAACTGGAAGTTTTCGATGTGAACTAATGGTAGCCAAGATTGAGAATCATTTCCAAAATCATTACTCAGAATGTCATGAGAAACCCTTCATATATGGTTTTAAGTTTGATAGCAGTCAACTTCAAGACAACTTGAATGGAAGCGTGGACGCTGAAACCCTGGACAATGGAGCCAAGGGGGAAATTAAAATATACACTCTCCAACAGCATCCTCAAGTATAATGAACATTGAAAATCATGGGTGTCATCAAAACTAGGAAAATACCAAAATTCACTCAGCCTGCATTTCTAATTAATTGTATTGTTGTCGAATTTCAATGGCCAGTTTTCAAATTCAAATTGGCTAGAAAAATCGTGTAAGTTCGAGTTTAAAATTGAAATGGGGTTTGAATTTGACATTCGGCAAATCTATACTGAATTAATTCGTCTAGGCTTCAGATTCGACGAATTTCGAATTTCAACCCCGAAATTCGTCAAATGCGATGACACAGTCTACAACATGCAAAACAAAAAGCCTATATTTGGGGATAAAAAGACCAGCATGGTCTCTTACACTCATGTTATGAGACCAAATCACATAGTTTGACATGTTCATACAAGTTGTTCACTCTACCGAATAGTCTAACATTCACTTACACCTTGAGGACATTTCCTTGCCTATTTATACCAATCAATTACTCCTTGTAAAGTATCCTCAATTAAGCATCACCCTTTTGACTATATTGTCGGTACACACTTTGATTGATGTCAAATCTTGATCTAGTTCGTTGATCCATACTCCATACTCTCGCATTACTTGTACGTGTGTTCTTTGGCACCTCAACAAGATCTCTTCATGTTAGTTTGGCTCCAACCTTGCAAGCTTGTTGTTCCTTCCTAGGGCATCTTCAAAGGCTTGACCTTCTCTAATACATTGGACAATCCAACCCTAACACCTTAATGGAGGTCCAACACATTTAGGGCAAGGGAGACATCAAACCTTTATTACTAGATCCATGGGTTCAAGACACTTGATATTTAGTTCCACATTTCAGATCTAAATCCAGCGTGATCCGCGATGGAACCACCTAGTAAACAAATTTGAATTGAAGGAAAGAAAATCTATGTTAGAAACGAATCCTACATCTTAGAAACAAATCGCAGTAATGAGATCCCACCATGCACAAATCCAAAGGAAAATAAAAGTTTTTTAGTCTTATTTTTTTTTAAGTTTTTTTGCCACATGTAGAAACCCTAAGCCATAAGGATGTTGATCTCTATCAAAAGACCCTTAGATGAGATTTTTAAACCTAGTTTATTCTCCCATACATTCTTTGCTCATTTCCTCTGATGTTAGTCATTTACACAAAGGGCCTATCAAGGCATGCACATCAAATGTCTCTTTTCCATCATTCATCCAAATTCCTCATGTAAAGGTTGATGAGTAAGGGAAACATTATTCTTCCAAGCATCTCATAATTTTAATTCTTCCTTCTAGCTATTATATCTTCTAATATAAGTTGTTACAATTTGGATTTTTATAATCTACCTCAAGAAGTCTAGTTGATGATGTATTGTGAATAAGCCCCACCCCCCACCGAGGTAGCTCACTTGATACATGTTATGTAAAGTCATGTGAGTGATAATTGACCTAGGTTCAAATCCCCAAGATGAATTTGTGTTGTCTGTAAGGGCGGGGCGATCACACCTGGGGGGGTTATAATGGTCACAATCAAAATTGACCTTGTGTCATGCGAGCATGAGCCCGGCCCACTCGTCAATTCCTCTAGTAAGAGAGAGAGAGAGAGAAAGAGATAAGGTATTATGAATAGTATCACTAGAGTTATTCTTGTTTCACATGTTTATGTTGTGCTTGGAATAATGAATTACAATCTAAGGATCATCAACAAGATTGTTTCTTAAATCAAAATGCAAAATCTTTATTGTTCAAAAATTCAAAATGGCAAAGTCCATAACTACTTACAGAACTACCCAAGAATGCACTAAGCTAGAGTCTCATCACTCATTTCTCATAGATTCCACCTCCTTTGTTGGTAAACTATTGAGGTAGTAAGTCTATTTCATTTCCTCTCTTCAAACAAAAAAATAAATTAGTTACAAGTTATTTCTCGCATTTGAAGTATAATTTATTTAAGACGTTCCAAAACAATATGAAACAATGAAAAGAATCTCACTAAAGGTTACTAAGCTCTGCTTAGGATTTAGTATTGTTAACAATTAAGCTTGAGTAAATTCCTATAAATAAATAATAGACTCCACTTGCAAACAAGAACTAGGGAGATAGAGCCTAAAAGATAGGTCAAAATTTGCTTGTAAGGAAAATGGGTTAATCTAAGTACTATGAAATTTGTATTTGTGTGATCCACGCATAGTAAGTTGGTAAGTAATATTCCATGCCTTCCCTCTGATCATCATAAGGTAAGATATGATGAGATAAGATAATTATATTAATGTCCAAGATATGACCACAAAATTAGGTCAACGGGACTATTGAGCACAACGAGGTCAATACAAAGCAGGAGTACTAAAAGTCTCCTATATAAAGAACAAAAAGTAAAAAACGTGAAGTCTATACCAGTGTTGCACGAAGCGGGAGCGAAGCGGAAGCGCGAAGCGGAAGCACGAAGCGCGGAAGCGTCATTTTCCAAAAATCTAGGGAGCGAAGCGTCCGCGGAAGCGTCTGCTATATATATATATTTTTATATATTTTTTTGCATTTATACTCAAAACAAACATCCCAAATACCAAATTAATTGTAGAAGACATGAAAACATGCATATTTTTGCATAAATCAAGATAGATATGGCATCCATGATTCCATTGTAGTTACTAGTATGTACAACAATCATCTATATTCTAGCTATTACAAACATACATCAAATTTTTAAGCATATTATAAAACATAAAACATTTAAGCATATTATGATTTATCTAGCAAGTGAGCAACTGTCAACATTTGTCATGTCCAAAATTCAAATAATAATGTTTACAAAATATGTCACTTGGTCACCGCCAAGCCAAAAAGGTTCAAAATTCAAATTCACAAGTCTACAAGTCTAATGAGTAATCTATAGACTATGACAAAAAGAAGTAGATTGTGAATATATCTACTAATCTCTCCTCCTTCCACCACGAATAGAACGTGATGGCGTGCCTCCACGTGGTGGCAATGAAGAAGATGGTCCCTGTGTAAGTCGTGGCACTGGAACTGATGAAGAAGAACCCCCTGCTGTTGGTGTTGAACCATGGAACCTAGGACCAGATGGGGGTGGGGGTGGTGGCATATCAACACGGTCATCATCATCCTAGAATCGCTCAAAAAATTCATGCAAAAAAAAAAAACACTAGTTAACAAAAAAATTAAAAACATGAATTAGAGAAATGCTTTATAAGGGAAAATTGGAAAATTCATACGGTATACCATAATGGACATACCAGGAGAGCATCCTCTAATTGCTCTAGTTGCAACACTCCATCCTCCAAATTGGGCTCCTCTGGATGCTTGTCCCAAATCAACAAGTCTTTATTAGACTTTGCATCTTCACAGTAATGGGACAACAATCGCAAGTTGTAATGAACATAAACCAAGCTCTCTGCCCGGTCTAAACTCAACCTGTTCCTTTTAACACTGTGGATGAAAGAATAAGAGCTCCAACACCTCTCTGCAGAAGAAGTGTTTACCACCTGTGATAGCACCCGCAATGCCAAACTCTGTAGAACTGGAGTAGGCCCTCCATGCATGTTCCACCACTCAAGAGCAGAAAAATGCTCTCGATCTTCAATTGAATGCATGCTCCCAAATGGACCAGTGTTGAGCGTATAGTTGCTCAGCTGTCTCCGTACCAATGCAGCCTCCTCATTATCAGGGATTAATCTACTCAATGCAGCCATATATTTTTCGTGAACCTCTTTATCTTGGTGTGGTTTTTTCCTGCTTCCCCCCCCAGGTGCTGGTTTTGAAAGCCATGATGGATGATAGTACCTAGGTGTCAAAACATATGCTAATGCATGCAATGGAACATTTAGCATATCCCATCGCTTTTCCACCTCTTCACGAATATAATTGTACAAGGTGGTATCTCTAGGCTCAACAATGTCTTTAATCTGCCCCAACATGCTATCCATTTGCTCATACACCTCCCCAATTACTGGTCGATCTGAATCTGCAAACTTGATCATGTAATAAATTGGTTTGGTGAATTGCAAAACATATTTAACCTGTGACCAAAAGTAAGTGTCAAGAACAGTGTCCTTGACTACATCTGCAGTAGCACCATCTGTACACTGGTTAATTTCATCCCATGTTTCAGCACACACCAGATTAGTTAAAGCTTGTCTCACCCTCACTAGCCGCCTAAAGGTGAGGTAATAACTAGCAAATCTTGTCTTTGCAATTTTAAGCAATTGCAACTTGGAGTAAGTGCCATAGAAGTAGTTTACCCTTGTATGCCCTGTGATGAATTTAATGAGCTGCTTCCCTTTCCTGTAAACCTCAGCAATCCACCCACATTCTTTGTGTTTCACAATATCATGCATCAAAAGGTTCAATGTGTGAACCAGGCACCCAGACCAAAAGATGTGTGGATGAGTACGCTCAATAATTTTTCCTGCTGCCTTACAATTTGCTGCATTATCTGTGATCACTTGAACCACATTATTCGGACCAACATCTTTGATTGATTTCAATAGGAGATCTGCAATGTTTTGTGCAGTTGCACTGATGGAGGAGGAGTCATGACATGCAATAAATACTGCACCCTTAGAAGAAACACCAAGAACATTTATCAAATGTTGGTTTCTAATATTTGTCCACCCATCTGATACAATGGATACCCCATAATCCACCCACTCATGTGTAAAACGTGTCAAAGCTCTTTGAACCTTAGCTTTTTCTCTTTCTAATAACACTGTTCTAGCTTTCTCATAGTTGGGGGCCTTGTATCCTTTTGGGGCTTCATTGATGGCCTTTACCATGTCATGCCAATAGGGAGAGCGAAGCACATTGAATGGTACACCGCAAGCACAAAGAAAACGGACTACCTTTCCATCCACATCATCCCTCCCAGCAACATTAAGGAAATCCCCTATTGTTTTTCTACCTCCAGAGGTTGCAGAAGTACCATAAGGAGATGGGCAACTACCAAATTTAGAGGTTGCACTTGATTCTGAATGAGTTTTTTGTTTCTTGTTTTTTTGTTGTGCAGCCATCTCTATTTTGATGTATTTTTGTCTTTGTTCACTTGAAATTTTTGTGCAAATGGCTACCCCCACAGAACCCTTTTTTTCATCACTCTCTAGCACCCCACAAAGATGCCTCCTCAGACGGGTATATGAACCCGTATATGGTTTTCCTCCATGACAATCATGAGGGCACATCCATTTGTAAGATCCACCACCCTTTCCCCCTTCAAGTTTGGTCACAAAGGTCCACAAGGGATTTGATGTACCTTTCCCATCTTGTGCTTCAGTGTCCTCTTCAAGTTCATCCCCTTCCTCTTCAAACCCTTCCTCCTCATCATACATTGGGTCACTACTATTAGGAGTCCCAAGTTCATCCCCTTCCTCTTCCCCTCTATTCCTCACCCTTGCCATCATTAAAACCAAGAGTGGAATGATACATAGAAGCCAAAAGAACACCATCTTGGAATATGGATATAGGTGGTGGACAACCTGTAAATAAAGGAGCAAGTAGAAACAATGGGAAAGAGTAGGAGAGGGAGGAGAAAAATACAATTTTTTTTTCAAAAAAACAAGGGAGTTTGGGGTTTGAACTTACCTCTTTAGCTCTTGTAGATGAAGTCCTCCAAGCTCTTGCTCCAAGCTCCTCCTCCTTCTCCTAGCTCCTCCTTCTTCACTCCTCCAAGCTCTCCTCTCTTCTCCTCTCTTCTCCTCTCCTTTCCTCTCTTCTCTTCTCCTCTCCTCTCTTCTCTTCTCTTCTCCAACTCTCATAAACTCAAAGTGAGAAAATGAGAAGAGAATGGGGGCTTTATTCTTTTCTAAACTCACCCTAAAGTGACCCTAACCCACCCCTAACCCACCCCCTCATGCTTAGTTAAGTTAGATATTAAATGAAATTAAAAAAAAAATTTGAACTGCGCGGGTTGCGTTCGGGTTGCGCCCGGGTGGCGTGCGGGTGGCGTGCGCTTCCGGGCAGGTTGCGTGGCGCCACCCCATGCCCGAACCGCATGCCGAAGCGCGATTCCGGGGTGGCGCAACCTGTTTTGGCAGGAATCGTTAAAAAAAATCGGAACCGCGCAACCTTGAAAACGGAACCGCGATTCCTCTGTGGATTCCGGAACGCAACCGCTCGGGGCGCGGTTCCGGGTTTGGATCCTCCGGGGGGGGGGCGATTCCGGTAACATTGGTCTATACACAAAAAAATGGGAAAACCCTCACTCCAAGTATGGGCAACCCTAATGGGAGGCATATGCACAGAGGGAAAGGATCTAGTGACTAGATCATGGTTTGATAGATCTACCTCTCCTAACATCTAAGACCAAATGAAGAAAACTCCAGATAGAATGGTGTCTCAAGGAAGAGCTAGAAGAAGATGTAAACCCTCTATTGCATTGTTTCCTGGCAACTATAACTCGTTGTTGATGTCTAGATGATCGCATATGTTTGTTGGTAAGGGATCTGGTTTGGAGATGCCTCAAAGGTCTCTAAGGAAGGGGAATGGTCTGTCTGGTCTATATTGATCTAGAGTTAGAAGCAATGTTGTCATCATCATGTCTCTTAGTGCTCTTATCTGATGGGATCACTGTAAAGAAGTCCTAGGAGGAGGCTAAAGAATGCAAGCACGAAGTCTAAGGACCTCCTGCATGTAAAGAGCTAGACATTTATGGTCTAAGTACGGGTAGAAAATGGGAATGGTCTAGAAACCCTTGAACATGCAATGAAATCTTCAAGGAATCTCATAATAAATGGGGTAACAAAAGATGAAGTGCTTCTCCAACTCAATATCTCAAAGATGACATAAATGGAAGATCCTATCTAAATAGTCTAACTAGTGGTTCGTCTCAATCCACAGTCAACGATAGCCCACTTTGAACCGTCCTAAAGGAATCCAAGGGGCATGCATCCAATGGCGAAGCACGTAATGGGGGGATGCATTTGTTCTTTGTTCAAACACTCTTACTTTCTTACAAGGATATGACTAATTCTATAGGTTCAAGCATTCTTACTTTCATATAATATAAGTTTGAGGAATTACTCTAAAGATAAAATAAATATTTCGAGGATGTGACAAGTCAACACATTGAATACTAGCCATGACAACATACACTCTGAAACTAAACTATACTTTGCTTATAAATATGTTTATTTACAGCAATTTGAAATTCCATGTATACACAATGTTATACAAATGAAACCATCACAATTGAATGAGGTAGCAAGTATACCATATGAATCCACTTATAAATGGAACCATCATAGTTGAATGAGGCAACAAGCATACCACATTAATCCATTGTCAAGAAAGACTCGAGATCTCATATATAGTAGTATGTGGAAATCCTTGACAAAAAACCTAGGGATGATTCATCATCATCATAATAATAATAATAATTCAATTTTAAGGTCGCGGCCAAGCCAAACACCAAATTGGTGTATGTGACCCCCTTGTAAGGGACCTACCTTTGCATATCCATTGGACTGCTAAATTCTACAAAGGCATAGATACTCACCCCCCACTAGATTTGAACATGTGACATCTTAGGAGGAAACACATGCTCTTAATCATTAAGCCACTCAATGAAATGGTAATTCAATGAATGCTAGAAAATCCAAAAAGGCTCATACAACAAGGGGAAAGACCATCTCACCGTGTTGATTAATATAGGGGTGTTGGTATGCACTGGGCTAGATGACACAAATGGCAAACCTAGACCGAGTTTAAGTCTTTCAACACTTAAATTATGTGCAACTTTGCAAGATGATTATAGGAAACTTGATAAGGGAAAAAACCTATGCAAGGATTTGCTACTAAGCCTTCCTTGTTGTCTAGAACCACTTGTTGTGAGTAGTAAAAGGCTTACTCTAAGACCTCTTGAAGCATTTTTTTCATAACCATAGCAAAGAAACATCTAATGACTTGTTGGTGTGCTCCCCTTATTAGTAATTAACGCAATCAAAGAAGCGCCAAAAGGATACAAGAGCCCTGATTACAAAAATTCTACACCACATTGTTGACACTAGTAAGGCAAATCCATGGATAGACAACTACAATTTGGATCCTGGTAACTTAGCATCAAACCCTTCTAAAAGCACATTTATGTGGTAGATCTATTTCTTATATCACATCTTATTTGAAAATGATACAAGTTTTTTTTGCTGGGAGATTGAGCTGTATGTAGAGGTTTGTTTGGAAGGTGGAACACTCTCTTAGTGACCTATCACAACCCTCATCTTCAGTCCAAGAAACTCCAGCACCTACAGCAGCACTTGTCCAACTGAGTTCTTTCGATTTCTCCATTTCATTTTTCAGAACTTAGTTTAAGTAACTCACTAAAGGAGATTGGAATTTTAGCCTAATCTAGCTTGATTTCCTTTATTAATTTGTTGGTCATTAATAATCAGAAACCCTGGTTGATGTCCACTCGTAGACCAACAGCCCTGGATAATTAATTGAGACTAAAACCTTGATTAATTTAATGGCCTTCATGCCTTCTCTTGTCTTCCTCTTCTAATGGGTTCCTCAGTTTTGCCCTCAAACCGAGGGGACTCCGCTCTCTCCTCCCTCCTTGTGGTAGCATGAATTTATTCTCCCGTTACACTTCTCAACATTGGAAGGCTTTCAAAGACAAAGCACTTCAAACTAGAATGCTGACTTACCCTTCAAATTTGATCACTGTCTGTGGCAACTGTTGTCCTCAAGGGGCTTAATTTTGAATTATGCCTCTGGACTTGTGAATTTTTTATTTCAGTCCCAGTTTTGGTCATCTGGTGTTGTTATATAGCTTTTGATAGGGGCCGTTTTGTTCTGATATGTAGACCCTGCTACTGACTGTTGCCTTGGGGGTTTATACATTATGTTGTCCTAGGTATTTTTGCAGAGTTTGTAAGGCGAGGTGGAGTATTATATCTTTCTGAAATGTTAATATTTCAGATCAATCGAGGCGTTGTTTTCGATTAAAAGAAATAATATGTTTAAAAGAGCCAATGTTACTGAAATCTGGAGCATACCCGTTCTTTTCTGAGTTCCTTTTTTTTCTCCATCTCTTCGAGGGCTCGAGCTCGCCTGGCTTCAAGAGCCTGAAGCTCCTGTTCCTTGAAGGGCCAGTCATTGGGTATCCCAGGATCCTTCTCAACTTTGTGCTTCTTCAATTTGCCGAGTTTCTTAGCCTCCTTGGCCTTCTTCTTGTGATGCTCTTTCACTTTCTTCAATATTTTGTATTTTTTGCGCAGCGGCACACGCTTGCTCTTGCTCTCTGACCAACAACACAAACGCCAGAGAAAAATGAGAAGAAAATCTAATCTTAAAAAATTTAACATTAACCATGAAATTTGAAAGATGTAAATCAGGCGGCAGAACCCTTTAGGATTTATGAATGGAATTTTTTTACAAACTTTTGCTCCTCTTCACCATCTTTGCTCAAAGAGGTTCGATGTACAGAAGAACTTTTCCCCTGCCTCTTTCGTTTTGATGGCTTGAGTAAGCTGAGCTGAGCTTTAACGACGACTAAAACCCCTTACGGTTCGCGCTTCAAGGGTTTATGTGCTTGACAGTGTGTGTAGATTTAGGGTTTATGTGCTTACAAATGGCGTGTGCATTTAGGGTTCTCTCATAAAGTGTTTGAGGCAATTGCATTTCGTGTGGCAAACTGCGTACACATACATCCGCATGTTTCACGATTTTGCATTAAGAACCCCATCTACACCCACTAGTGGGAAATGATTATGAATAAATGATATTTTAATATTTATGAGATTAAAAATAGTTTATGGGATTATTAGTCTTTTTGTATTTTGCTTTTTGTAATTCAACAATTTTCTTACTCAAATTAATGATGAGCTCACCCAACCTCCTAACATTTCTCTCACTAAAAAGACAATGCCAAGGAATTTGATGTTAACATACTGCCATAAATAATTGTCCCTGAAGGTTGAAAGCGTCACATTCCAAAATGAAATGTTTTTCCAATTCCATTGTCCCAGAAGTGCAAAAAGTAGACACTCGTTCTTCCTAGGCTTCTTTAGGTCTCTTCCACCGTCCCATTTCACACCGAAGTTGACGTGAGTTAGTTCTTAATTGAGCAAAAAGAATATTTGCTCACCATGGAATGTTAGCTCCCATGTACTCTTTTTGTTGGAGATCACAAGTGGGGTTGAATTCTTGAACATAGTACTTGTTCTTTCTAGCCAACTATTTTCCCCATATGCACTTATAGAACTTCTCCATAACAAAATTATTTAACTCCTTGCTATTTGTGGGACATTCATAGAGGTAAATATTCCATTTTTGCATCCATTTGTTGTTTTGTCTCATCCGTGATTTCTTTCTTTCACTCATGCCTTCATTGAAGATAACTTTTGGCTATCTACCTACTCCCATTTGCTCAATTATTTTTAGATACCTTATAAGACGCACCATAGCAATTGCTTCGATGGGAGTTACTCCTGTTTCACTCAACATTATATCATAAGGAACCAAACTTTTTATTTTGAACTTGCTCATGATCAAGCATTTTTGGATTTTCTCAATTTGTTTCCATTTTGAAACAAGGATGTTGCTAGCCCACAGTTCACGCCCATATAATCACTAGACAAACTAGGAGTCCAAAAAGCACTTTAATCGTTTTCCAATCCCATAACTCTGCCTTTCTGCATTTGTTTTGAAGTGCATATAATGCTTTCCACCCTCCTGAAATTATCTTCTTCTTGCAATCCTCCTGATTGAGCTTGTTGTTGAAATCGATCATGAGGTACTTATATTCGTTTACTTCTTCAAAAATGTTGCCTTGAAAGAATAACGTATGTTGGCTTTGCTTCCTTTTATTAGAGAAAATCATTATTTTGGTCTTATTGGTATTGACTTGCATCCGCACTGCTTTAAAAATGCTCAAGAGCATATAGGTGCATTTGCAATCCATGGGCCAATTTAGCAATCAATACAAGAACATCAGCATATAAAAGAAGTTTTATCACAAACTCCCCCAACCGAACACCATCCCCACCTTGCATATTTAGCCACTCTTCCAATTTGTCAATATATAAACCAAAAAAGGTAGGGGATAAAGGGCAACCTTGCTTGACTTTGATGTCACTTCTAAAAATTTCTAAAATGTCGGTTGAAGTTCTAATTTTGACTTTCACCTCTTCATAAATCCTATGGCCAACAATTCTATATTGCAAAAGAATTTCAAGTTCTTCCATTCTACGCCGCAATTTATCTCTAGGGACTATGTCAAGTGCCTTTTTGAAGTAAACAAAGCAACAAAATACTTCTTCTTTGTCCCCCCAAACCTTTTCAATAATGTGTCTCAATGTGATACCATGATCTACTATAGAATGCTTCGGCCTAAAACCCGCTTGCCCCTTTGCCCTCTTTTCTTTTACTTACGTCCACTTACTGATTCTATTTTCTAACATGTCGTTGAAAAGCTTTGCAAACAAAGGATTGATCATAATGGTTTTATAGCTGGAAGGATTATTAATGTCTCCACTTTTAAAAAGGGGTATTGCTAGACTAATTGTCCAATCCCTTGGGAATCCTTGCCGAATGACATTGTTCAAATATTTCCATGATGTGCGGTGCCAGAATATTCATTCCCCACTTTAGATATTCTGCTTGAAGTTAAACCAAGTCCTTTGCCTTCTCTGTTTTCAACTTTTTAATTCCTGCCTCCACTTCCTATAATGTGAAAATCTTTGTAGTTGTATTGATCTTGGGAGTAGGCTCAACCTCTAATTCTTTTTCATATAGTTCTCTTGCATAATCAAACCATTGATTGGTTGTAATATTTTTTCAATTTGCTTCTTCCTTGGTTGAAGTTCCTGCCAAAAAAACATTGGGCTATTCTTGCCTAGATATATTAACTCTTCTCGCCTTGTTTGCATGAACTCGTCTTTTTTCCTTTTTAAAATCTGCTTATATAACTTTACACTCATCTTCTCCTCACCTGTCTTTTTCAAGGTTCTCCTTGCCATTTTGCATTCCTCATCGAACCAAGCATTTATAGGAAAACAAATTGATTCTGATTTCCTAGTTTTTGCTCTTTTGCAATTCTCAAATGCACCCTAAACCATATTTGTTAACTCGTGACTATTGAGGCTTTGGGGACCAATTTTCTCCTTCTGAATTGATTTCTCTAGCATTGTTTTGAAGATACAATTTCCTTGTGTTAGAAGAATTTTTCCCCTTGATGCCAATTGACGAGAACATTGGGTTTTCCTCCTATGTTGTCTTTCTTCTAACCAAGATAGCTTTATATAAATTGGGTTATGATCTGATTTTAAGTCCCAATTATGTGTGGAGAGAATAATGTTGATGTTGCCTTCTTTTTCAACACAATGAAGAATTATTAGCAAATCTACTTTTCTTTTGTTTCTTCTTTTATTTTTTCAAGTTAAGCTTTAGTCTTATGTTGAGGTTGAGTTGGATATAAGAAAGATTTCCCCACCTATGAGATGTTGTCATCAAGTTTGTGCAAGGCTTAATGGATACTCAATGGGACAATTTTAACCCCCGAAATAGCTCCCACCCTCAATGCCTCTCAGTGATATTTGAATTAGTGTCCTGATAGGGACTCAACCACAGACAAATCAACTTGTCTACACCTCATAGGTTATCAATAGTAATTCTATTTGAGTGACTAGATAAATAAAGGTTTTTTCAAAGAGATTTTGAAAAATTGTTTCAAAAATGTATCCTAAGGCAATGATAATATCACCATGGAAACCATGGTTGACATTTTTTCTTTAGGGTGTGGAGTTATTTATGATCGATATAAACAATGCATATTGTTACGGTATTTTTTTTATTGCATATTTTTGGAGGCTATGATTTGACCATGAACAAAGGAAGCATGGGAGATGCATGATTAGCATTGCTAAAGTATCATAAACTTTACAAAAGTCTTGTTTTTTCCATTCCTCAAAAATATACATGTGAATTGTTGCTTCCTACACCACTTGGGTCTACTAAAATACCCTTGTGTTTTCTCACTAGTTTGAGGATTTCTCATCTAAGAAGAGAGTGCAATCTATTGTCTTACATGGGCAAATGAAACAAGTGAGAGGAGATATTATTGTCAAATAAGTTATTCCAAGAGACAAAATATGGCATATCTAGTTGTTATTTCATGTGCACATGGTGATCTAAAGTGTGTTCGAATTAATCTCTCTTCCAAACTCTGTAAAAGATTTGAAGTCAACAATTAACTTAAGACTAGAGGCCAAAATCCAAAAGAAGATGAAATGGATCATCTTGATGGTTGGTATTCCAAGCTAGAATTATAATTAAAAAAATGTGTGTTTGATGCAATGGCAACCAAGATATATGGAAAGAAAATGAAGCTTGGGAGGAAGAATGAGCAATAGCAAACAATTGAATAACTTGGAGAGAAGAAATGTGTTGAAAGATTGAAGGAGAAGGAATGTTAAGCCTCTCCATGGTGAACAAAGACAATATTTGAGCGAAAACAATATGCAAAAATACTCCCATTGAGTGAGAATACATGAACATTTGTTGATGGTGTATGACTCTAGTGATATATTAGATTTGAGCCATGGTGGTTTGAGCTAAGGAAGTGGAACACTACTGAAATGTTAGTGAATGGATGGATGAGGGCATCCAATTAGCGAGATACTTGGATGATCCAATGAAGGGTATTGATGTTTTTTCAATGTTAAATATCAAGTTAGGTTGATGGGGACCTAGAGCAAGAGGCTTTGGGTGACAAGAAGAGGCTCAAACCTATGAATCGAGAGTTTATAATCTCAAAGGCACTTATAGATGGACGGGTTGCATTAAAGTTTATAACATATGCATTAGACTTTTCAATATAGCCATTACACAGGATGGGTAGTTAGGGGACATTTCATGGACAGAAATGAAGGCACATGGCTCCATGGTAATTGATTTGCAGTGGCTCATTCTTCTTGTCAATTTTGAGGTGTTTCATCTAGTTATATATGCGAAAGTATTCAATGTCAAAGAAGACGGGGAATTTGAACCCTTGTATAACAATAATGTCAAATGCTTATAATCATATGTGGTTTTATTAAAATTGACTTGGATTTTCAAAGTTCAAGTGGAAGAAAGAGAGACTATGTATAGGGTCTGGAAGTTACAAATGATAGGGGGTATGAAAATGTAAAGGACAACTATAAAAAGGAAGAGGTGAGGGTGAATATGGTTAAGGGGGGGAATTTATGTGTACATCGGGTGTTGAGTTTTGCAAAGAAGGTGCTCATAAGAAAATATGTTAGGAGGCAGATAGTTAAGGATACTCTGAACTCCTATATATAGAAGGTCTAAGAGCCCATAATCGGCTGTGATCTAGTGTTTTATATCATGTTGCATGGTTGGTTAGGATTTCTTTCCCATCGAAGACAAATGTTTCATTAATTATTGGTGGGAATTAGTTTTGAAAGACTTCATTTATGTGGTTGAAAATATGGCATGCGTGTTTTAATATAAGGTTAGAATTGGCCATCAAAATTCCCATATGGGTAAAGCTTTTGGGCTTGCCCTTGAAGCTCTCGTTGAAGAAATTTCTTAAGAAAATAGGGAATATGTTTGAAAAAAAGGTAAAGTTTGACACTTCATTCAAATCCAATGTCTTCCAGACAACCTAAAAAGTGAGGAAGTATTATTGGACAAGTGTGTGGATAATGGATGGAAGGAAACAACTACCTCAACCTCTAAAAGTGTATATGATGGGCCAATGTGAGCTTTGAAGTTGGGATTAGAGGATTAAAAGTGAGGGGATTCCAAGGTTTCAAGGGATGGGGATCGAAGTAATGTACAAATTTCATTTTATGAGGTTGCAAGGCCAAAGAATGATCACAAGAAACCAATAGAGATTGGAAACAATAAAATAATGAGCCTTGTAAAGAACATTCAAATTTAGTTATTAATAGTCATTGTTATAATAGTCTAGGTAACAAGGATTGGGTAACATTGTGGATTTGATTAAAAATCTAAATGTTACGAATTAGGTAAAAAAGGGATTAGAGGCCTAACTAGAGTTTGGGAACTACATGTTTCTTTTGGGGGAAGAAAATGTAGTCCATGCTTAGACTTAAGTTGTGATTTAATGAAAGTCCTTAGGTAAGGGATACAAAAAAAGGAGTGGGAGATTTTGAGAAGAGAAGTTATGTTGATATAACTTAAGTCCTAGAAAGGGAGAAAATTGTTTGAGGGTTATTAAAAATGGGGGTTTGGATAGTGACACTATCAAGGAAATTGTTCCTCTATTTATTGACAAGATGGCTTTTTTCAACTAGCACAGAAGAAGGCACTTAAAGAAATTCAACGGGATAAATATAGGCCAACTATTGGGGTTCTCAAAGTTGGACAACCACTAAAGAATAGTGATAAATGGTACCTCTATCTTCGAACATTAGAGGGGCTGGGCAATGTTGAGAAATCTAGGGGTAGCAAGTGTAGGTGATTTCTCTCATAATGATAACTTCTTGTGAATAATTTTTACTTTACTTAATTAACTTCTTATTTCATGTGTTTTTTTTTCTCCATCAAACATCTAGCAAACCATAAAGAAAAATAAGACAAATGGCACAAGATATAGGCGATCATCCTGGGCCGAAACCTCTCCAATATTTATAGGAAAACCCACAAGAATTATTCTTCTTATAGAATCATCAATTGACGAATTCCAAGACCTAGACCCTTGACAAAGAACCTCTATAAGACCAAGTCACAATACTTCCTTGAACAACTCTTCTTCCTCCCAAGTCAACACTGGTCAAACTAATTGTTACTTCATTGTTTTCAGCTTCTCTTCAATTTTGACCTCTTATTACAGGCCTGCAATTTTTGGCCTACCTGTAATTATAAAGATTTCACACATGTGAGCTGATGGGGTAGATTTGAGATGATTTTTTCCTTCGCTATACTTAGACACTTCTTCATGTAACTTCGGTTAGCAATAATACTCTTTTCTTGGATTTTATCTCCGCTTGTTTAGGGTCTACAAAACCTTAACTGCAGCCACATGTGTGAGAAGGAATGGCCCATAATTTGCCTCCAAAAACTTCGCTTTTCTCCTTGTTCTCTTCACTGCTCAAGAGGCTTCTTTTCTTCCTTTTTCACACTTCTATTTCCTTGACGAGGATGCTTGATGGATCATCTCTTGAGTGAGGTTGATTCCTCATATATATAGGCTCCTCTCCCATGCTATTAGGTCGACTTGTCATCATCATAGGCCGACATGTCATCTTTGTGTAGGTTGATTGCTTCTTTTGAAGGCCAACTTGCTAGTAGCACTTGGACAAGGTCTTGGAGGGTCTTTTGACTCTAACATTGACTTAAATAAATTTGTTTACAACATGTAACATGCCCAAAATGGGTCTTTAATACATGACAATGACTCATAAGCCCTAGAAGCTCTGAAGGGGAGCTTGACCTACAAAATAAATTTCCTTGAGTGTGAAACCCACGCCTCAAGGACAATAATAATAAATTTATTTTTCTCATTACATCACATACATAAAATCATGATTACATATGTCATTATGAAGACTGGACCTAGTTACATATTTCAACGCTCCCTCTTAACTATGGAGGTATTCATAATCTATACAAGGTACTTGGACATTCTCAATTTGAAGAGTTCTCATAAGAAAAGTCGGATTGGTAACCCATCTTTATATCATCATATCAACCAACATTGTTATGAGCCCTCTCACAAAAAGATAGGAAAGATAGATCAACGACTTCGAAATCAGCCTCTTCAAGGGGGCAACCTCCTTTACATTACACAAATGAAAAATTCTTGGATGATAAAAATGACTAAACCTCCTTTCTATATATACGAATCTAAGGGGTCACAATATAATCAAAGCTGAAAAAACAATAATAATATAAGGGCACAACAATAACAATAGTGGGCTTCTATGGGGCACACTAATAATAATATGGGTACAATAGGGGCACAATAATAACAGTAAGGGCTGCAATGACAATAGTAATGGGGGAATCACTAGTATTATAGGGACCTAATATGCCCCTCTCCTTCAAAAAAATGTTGTCCTCAATGCTTGAGTAGTTCTGGATGCTTCTGTATAAAATTCTTATCCTCCCATGTGGAATCTCCAGCAGGTAAGTTCTTCCACTTGATGAGATACTCCGAAATTGATCGATTTCGTAGTTGTCGAGTTCTTTTTTCTGTGACTGCTTCAGGTTCGAATATGATTTTTCTTTCTTGTCAAGTTTTGGCAATATTGTTTTAACTAGGAGCTTGTCATCTATAACCTTCTTTAAACATGAAACATGGAAAACTAGGTGCACTCAGAAGCTGCAGGAAGCTCCAAGTTGTATGTTGTAGGACTAATCTTTTGCAACACCTTGTATGGACCATAATACTTTGGTGATAATTTATTATCCTTCTTAGCTTGCTTGAGGGACATTTGTTTATATGGTTGTAGCTGTAGGAATACCCAGTCACCTACATCAAAACTTCTTTTGTTGCGATGTTGATTTGCTTGTTGTTTCATTCTATTTTGCGCCAAAGTGAGGTTATCCTTTAAGAGTTGGAGAACTTGTTGTTGATGCTCGATGTGATCTTCCATTGCTTGAACCTTAGAATTTTCTCTTAAATATGATGTGATGGATGGTGGATGATATCCATAAAGTGCCATAAATGGGGTCATTTTTGCTGTAGTATGGAAGGAAGTGTTAGACCACCATCCATCTAGAGGTAACCATTTGACCCATTGTGTTTGCTTATCAAAGACAAAGCAACGAAGATATCCTTCCAAACATTTGTTTACTATCTTAGTTTTCCCATCAGGTTGAGGATGATAAGATGTGCTATGAGCTAACTGAGTACAGAGACAAGAAATAATTTTGTCCAAACATTTCCAGTGAAAATGGGATCTTTGTCGCTTACAATAATCTTTGGGTTTCCATGTAGCTTTTGAATTGTTTCCATAAATGCAGTAGAAACTGTAGTAGCTTTAAATGGATGAGATAATGCACAAAAGTGTGCATACTTGGTAAGTCTATCAACTACCACCATGATGACACTCTTTCCTTTGGACTTGGGTAAACCTCTGATCAAATCCATTGAAACGTCCTCCCAACATTAGCTTGGAATGGATAAAGGTTGTAATAGACCTGGGGTCTCAATTGTTTCAACTTTATTTTGTTGGTAAACCAAACATTTTGCCACAAACTTTTGAACATCCGATTTAAGGCCATCCCAAAAAAATTCCTTCTTAACCATGTGGTAAGTTTTTAAAAATCTTGAGTGCCCTCCTAAGGGAGAAGTGTGCAATTTCATAAGTCTTTTGTTTGAGTTGGGAATTGTTACATAGATATAAGCAATCTTTGTACCATAACAAATCATTTTTCCTTGTAAATGTATCAGATGTACTGGGATCTTGTTGTAGCTTTTGAATGATTGCCCACACTTCTTCGTCCTTCTTCCATTCGTCCCTTGCTTTTTTTATCCAATCTGGTTGGATAATAGAAATGGCACAAAGAAATTCTTCCACATCCTCATCCTTTCTTGAGAGTGCATCTACCACAACATTTTGCTTCCCTTTTTTGTAGATGATTTCAAAATGACCCAACATCTTTGTGACCCACTTTTGTTGCTCTTCTGAAGATAATATTTGTTCTAAAAATTATTTAAGACTATCATCATCCGTTTTTACCTTGAAGTGTCTTCCCATTAGGTAGGGTCGCCATTTCTCAAGTGTATGTAGTATTGCCAACATTTCCTTCTCATAAATAGCTTTGTGTAAATACTTTCCTTTGATTGGATGACTTTCGAAAGCAATGGGTCTTTCTTCTTGCATTAAAACAACACCAATTCCATTTCCCGAGGCATCACATTCCACAATAAAGGTTTTTGTGAAGTCTGGCATAGCTAAGACCGGTGCTTGGCACATTGCCTCTTTAAGATGTTCAAAGGCCTTTGTTGCTTCTGGAGTCCATGAAAATGCATCTTTTTTCAATAATGTGGTTAGAGGTGTTGTTATTCTCCCATAATTCTTAACAAACTTGCGATAATTCCCTGTCAACCTGAGAAATCCTTGCATATGCTTTATGGATGTGGGAATTCTCCATTCCTTAATGGATTTAATTTTGCTAGGGTCTGCCTTAACACCTTCATGAGATATAATATGACCAAGATATTCCACCTCTTGTACTCCAAAGAAACATTTGGAGCTTTTTGCATATAATTGTTTCTCCTCCAGTAGTTTGAGCACCCTGTCAACATGTTGAACATGATCTTTCCAAGACTTGTTGTAGATTTGTATATCATCAAAAAATATTAACACAAATTTTCTAAGGAAGGGTTTGAAAATGGAATTCATCAAACCTTGAAATGTAGAAGGTGCATTAGTAAGGCCAAAAGGCATGACCAAAAAATCATAATGACCCTCATGATTTCTAAATGTTGTTTTCGAAATGCCTTCAGGCTTCATTTTGATTTGATGATATCCTGAACGAAGATCCAACTTGGTGAAGTAAATTGATCCATGCAATTCATCCAATAATTCATCAATGACAAGAATGGGAAATTTATCATTAATAGTCAGCTTTTTGAGATCACCTATAATCCGGACACATGCGACATGATCCATCCTTCTTGTGCACCAATACTACTAGAGTAGAGAAAGAACTTTGATTAGGTGGAATTATACCAACCTCTAGCATTTATTCAACCATACGTTCAATTTCACTCTTTAGGGCATGGGGATATCTGTAAGGCCTGATGTTTGGAGGAACACTTCCTGGAATCAAATGAATAGCATGATCATGATCACGAATAGGTGGGAGGCCTTTGGGAGTCTCAAATACCTTGGAATGATTGTCCAAGACTTTTTGGATATTTGGAGAAATAGATGATTTCGATGTGGGAACCTCTAGCAAACATAATTCTGCAATTACGCCTCGTTGTTCTTTCTTTAGAAGCTTTGTCATTTTGTTAGAGCTGATTATCTTTCCTGGTTTCCTTGCAATACCCATTAATTCAACTTCCTTTCCTTCCGAACAAAATTTCATGAAAGGTTCTTGAAAATTAAAAGTTATTGTACTCAAGGATTGTGGCCCTTGGACTCCTAGTACAACATCAACACCACCCATTAGAATGGAAAACATTGGGCTATTCAATACATATTCTCCCATGGATAACTTGATATTATGGCACTTTCAAGAGCAATTTATGGTTCCTCCACTTGCAACCATCACCTGACACTCTGGTGTTGGATATAGGAAGCAATTCAATTCCTTGGCTATCTTACAATGAATAAAATTATGGGTATTGCCCGAATCAATCAAAACTATTACCTTTTTCTTCTTGATATGTTCTTCTATCTTGATAGTTTGAGGAGTGGTAATTACAGCCAATGCATTACAAGATATGGTCGGATTCATTTCTTCTTTCTCTAGGGTTTGTTCCTGGTGTATATCCTCTTCTTTTGATGTTTCTTGTTTCTTTTCTTCCTCTTCTTCACAATCTATGTAAAATAATTTCTTCTCAGCACACTTATGACCTTTAGTGTATTTGCTATCACAACTATAACAAAGCCCTTTTGCTCTTTTTTCTTCCAATTGTTGTGGTGTCAACCTTGTAGGTGGTGGAAGGCTAGGTGCAACAACACTTCCATCGTTATAGTTTTGAGATGTAGGCTTCCTTGTTTCCATAATTTTGCTTTCCATTTTTCTTACCAACCTGAATGCCTTCTCCAATGAATCAGGTTCCTAAAGGCGAACCTCATGTTGGATGTTATCCTTTAAACTCCCTGTGAACACATCAATCCTATGCTCCTCTGGAATATATTTTATCCTTGTATTCAATTGGAATTCCTCGATTTGCTCCATCATTGAACCGTTTTGTTTGAGATTTATCAATTGGCTAAAAAAGTGTTGCTTTTTGTATCCTCATAATGTGCTATCATTTCTTCCGTAAAAATTGCCCAAGTAACAATTTGTTTACGAGAGCAAAGCCATCGATACCATACAAACTGATTTGGTTCCAAATATAAAATCGCAATGCGTACCTTTTGTGTGTTGTGCACATTATGGAGATCGAAATATTGCTCCATCCGTAGTATCCCTGTTATGGGATCCTTGCCATCAAACTTCCTCATATCGATCTTTGGCACATGGTGGGTCTTCAGTCCAACGTTAGAGTCTATGAAAGCATGATTAACATTTCTATTGTTCTCATCATGAGTTTCATTTACTACCCTTTCACCATTAGTAAACATTTCTTGTAGCAACTTTGTCAAATCTGTCTTCAAATCTTCCATTTTTCCTTCCATCTTAGTTCCACGTCATCCATCTTAGCTTCCACATCATTCATCTTAGCTTCCATGCCTTCCTTTAAACCATCCATCTTATCTTCCACGCCTTTCTTTAAACCATCCATCTTAGCTTCTGTTACTTTTTGTGAGAGTGAATTTTGTTGCACTTGGTCTCGTAATTTTGATATATCATGTTGCATTTCTTCCTCTTCTTCATGAGTCATGCTAGATATTTCAGGTTGCTTACTAGGTGTTTCCATTCTCTTTCTTCGAGGCATAAATTAATAATAATTTTGCTTCACTATGCCCTTTGAATTCCTTCAAACTATTTTTTCAAACCAAACTTATGGAAAATAAAAATAAATAAAAAACTACACACCTTTTTTCACTTTGTAGGACCTCGATATTGAATATGATGTATCTCTTAAATTTTGGATCTCCAAGGTCTGAATTTGCGAACTGCAGTAACCCTCTGAGTCCTCTATCCAACGCCACCAGTTTGATCGAAATTGGATTCTCCAAGAAAGAGTTATGCCCAATCTCCTAAGATGACCTGATTATACACTTTTTCAGTAGAGCAAACTTGTACGAGATGCCACGTGTCATTGTTTCAACCTTCGGAAATGAAAACAATGCACAGAAAACTACAGTACATCCTCTTTCTACAACTGCTTACGAAATTTCAATCTAATGCTCAGAGAGAAATTTATGACGATTTTCCCAAGGTCACTTGTTTGGGATGTAATTTGGGAGCCTACAAAAACCCTAAATTCCTTAGATCATATCTCCGAAAATATAGTGAGACAAGATCTAAAATTCGAACCCGAGGATCATCGAGATTTCTGCTCAAATGAATGTTTTTTTAGCTTCTGAAACGTCACAGAAAAAATGTTATAGCGAAAATTCCACAATGACTTGTTTGGAGCAGCGAAACCCTAGAATCCAAAGCTCCGATACCAAATGTTATGAACCAACTCACAAAAAGATAGAAATGATAGATCAACGACTTCAAAATCAACCTCTTAGAGGGGGAACCTCCTTTACATTACACAAATGAACAATTCTTGGATGTTACAAATGACTAAACCTCCTTTCTATATATAGGAGTCTAAGGGGTCACAATATAATCAAAGCCGACATAACAATAATAATATAAGGGCACAACAATAACAATAGTGGGCTTCTATGGGGCACACTAATAATAATATGGGGACAATAGGGGAAAAATAATAACAATAAGGGCTACAATGACAATAGTAATGGGGGAATCACTAGTATTATAGGGACCTAACAAACATTGTCACATAACAAGGCCTTGACTAACAACTCTATCTGTCCACAAGGTCAGATCACAGTGCTAGTGAGACCAATGATTTATAGACCCATCATCATTGTCTCTCAAGGTACATACCCCACCTAGGTGTTCATAGGGTATGTACTTCTGGGACTATTCTTATATTGGATTCCCAGTCCTCAAAGAATATTGGTCCTCTATGACTACTCTTATCTTGGATTCCCTACCACATCCTCAAAGAGTATCGAATGTTAAATGCTTACCCAATCCTCCATTATTTCTTCCCAGGTGAAGACAAGAATGATGTGCCTATCTCTCCCTCTCAAGTAGGGAGGATATACCCATTCCTATGAGTGAATGTACTCATTCCTACAAAAGGAATGTACCTAAGGTCCCTCTCAACTAGGGAATTGCTTTCCAAGTTTTTAACCAAAAAAATTGCTTCTAGGCTCACTCTTACCTAAGGACCTATTTTCAGCAGCAGATATCTCTTCTTTGGTGGATATCATGGGACCTTAAGCTGCTTGTAGGGCTCCTCCATTCAATGTCATGAATTTCATCTTCTTCGTCTTGCACAGAATCGACCATCTATCAATTTTCTTCATGAATCATGTTAGTCATGTCATCCTTCCCTTCATCGAAAAGTGATCTGCTAGTCCATATATGGTTTTCCTTCATACAACTACCTTTTCCACATCGTTTATCCTTGAGGTTATTCCATCCTTCCACATGAGCACTTAGTTGTAGATGACATCCACAACTCTCTTTTGGTAGCCTTGTATTTGGCCCATCTAGATATTGTTCAAAAATCAAAAGTGAACATTAAATAAGAATTACCTTTTGTGATGGCTCTTCATCATGACATCTGCTTGTAGCAACATTAACATATTGCATTCATATTGACACATCTCCAAGATATCTAATGTCAAGGGTCTTCTTTCTTTCTAGATTTTTCCAATGTCTTCGTATCTTTCCCATGGAGATATCATGGCCAATTCCTCTAATCATTGGATATTGATTGCCTTTTCTAGGTGGCTATAGTTGGATCTTTCACGATCTCTTCTTTTCTTTCTTCACATATTTCTTCCCAGGAACTTCTAGCTATAGTTCCTTCATCTTTATTAACCACCTCATATTCCGTATGAGGACATATTATGTTTATTTCATCTAATCAATATGTGAACCATGCCTTTATGCATTTCTATAATAGAACCCTTTTATTTGATCATACTCATGAGATAGAGTATCCATCCATGTCATCTAAAATTGTATGATGACATGACCTGATTTATTAAACATATGCATAAATACCTCTTTTCTTCTTTTTATCATATAAGCAAACTTCAACAACTTCTTTCTCTTAATCGAAAGTACTGCAATCATCTTGACATGTTGCCTTCCTTTGTCATCATATCATCATTCTTCCAAATAGTGAATCCCATCCAAGGTGGAATTCAGAGCAAGCCACTTGCTTCTTCCAAGAGATGAACCTTCTAATGAAGATTCTAGTGGAGGATCTTGATTATCTTCATCCTGCAAATGCTCCTTCCCAATGATGTATGATGAGTTTTATACTAGATGACTTTCTTCTATTCCTAGGTACCACTTATACTTCCAATGAGGTTACCAAGAGCTACTTTCTCCTATGATGACTACTTACAAGTATGTATACTTTTACTTCAGCTATCTTTCAAGATTCTTATATTGATGATATGATATCTTGGTTCAATCATATGCTTATTATGATGCCATCCTTAATATGATGCATCTAATCATACTTTACTAACTGTACTTCTTTTAACCATTTCAAATATCTTGCATATTCTACTTCTCCTTGCTATCCATAGTTCTATAACTACATCATGAATAATGTATGAGGATCTAAGGGTTCGTATGGTTCCCTCCTTCCATCATGCTTCTCAAAGGAAGAACCCATCCATCTTTACTTCTTGTATCTACATTATTAATTAACAAGTACCCCAAACAAAGAATATGATACAAAAACATGATGTCAAGTTATCTTTCTATGGTTTTTATGCAATCACCCTAGGGTTTTTTAAGTTAAAACCCTAGATTATATTACATCATACTGGGATTTATCTCGTGCTCTGGAATCCTAACAAACCCTAGAAGTCAAATCATAGGGAACAAGTACCTTAAGATTAAGGTTTCTAAATACTAGGGTTTCTTATGAGCCATCTATAGTTCAAAATACAAACCCTAGAGTCACAACTTCAACCCTACAACATTTTATGATAGACGCTTAACAATAATAAAAGGAATATTATACATACCTCATGGATACCTACCTGTGTTTCCATGGTTCCTTAAAAAATGTATCTTTGTTGTCCTTTTTTCACTATTTTTCACACTTTCTTTTATTGCTTTCTTGACGAGACGAGTTTCTTCAAGACATCGATTGATTTTAGCTCCTTTCTGCTACCTTGATGGCTACAGGTCTTCTGCGCAACTGAACTTCATATTAGAGATCCTTTTTGTTGCACTGATGTTTTATCTGTAGATCGACTGTTTTACTAAAAAATATATATAGATTATTATCAACCCTTTTGAATGATTGACCGTGTTACAAATATGAATGTATGATTGATGCCTAAACTTGTTAGTTCCACAAAGATTTATTTCTCCATGCAATTAGTGACAGGAATACGAATTTTAATGATCTCCTTGAGGAGTTCACTGATGCCCAGAAAATTGGTTCTGTGGTTGCTGCTTCATGAGGAGATATAAGCAGCCCTTTTCTTTAATGCCCAAAGATTCATTTTTCTTGCCAAAGGACTCATATTGCTTTTGAATATTTAAGTTGTGCCTTAGGCACTCTGAGACAAAATATAGTGTTCTTAAAAAAATATTCCTTTATGTGTATAGTTCAGAGGTCTACTCTCTTTATGAAGAGTTAATACTGTAGCCCAAAACTTTGCTTATCCTTGACGAGAGATCAATTGCTTTCAATACCTTCAGAAATATTCTTGGGACAGAGATATAGTTTACTGTAATTTCTTCATTATTTTGAGGTCATAACTTGAGAATTGAGAACTTGATCAAACCTTGAAACCTTGATGATGATGACAATGATTTTCTTCTTGCTTCTCTTGAACGAGTAGACTTCAAAATGCTTTGATTCACAGATCTCTTTTATTTTAGTAGGGATAGGGTCTTTTGAGGTTTCCTTAGTGGCTTCCTTCAAGATGATGATGTAATCCTTGATGGTCTTTTATTTCTTTTAAACTTTGAGTGTCCTTTCTTAGAGTTATCCTTCCTTGTGTTGTCACCTTAGATCTAATACCATGTTGAGAAATCTAGGGGCAACAAGTGTAGGTGATTTCTCTTATAATGATATCTGCTTGTGAAGAATTTCTAATTTACTTAATTAGCTTCTTCTTTCATGTGTTTCTTATTAGTGTTTTCTTCATCAAACAACTACCAAACCATAAAGAGAAATAAGACAAAGGACATAAGATATAGGCCATCAAGCAGGGCTAAAACCTCTCCAGTCTTAAGAGGAAAACCCACAAGAATTCTTCTTCTTATAGAATCTTTAATTAACAAATTCCAAGACCTAGACCCTTGACAAATAACCTCTCCAAGACCAAGTCACAATACTTCATTGAACAACTCTTCCTCCTCCCAAGTCAACGTTGGTCAAACTAATTGCTACTTCATTGTTTTTTACTTCTCTTCAATTTCAACCTCTTATTACAGGCCTACAACTTTTGGCCTACGTGTAACTACAAAGATTTCACACGTGTGAGTTGATGTGGCAGATTTGAGAAGCTTTTCTCCTTCACTATACTTGGACACTTCTTCTTGTAACTTCGACTAGCAATAATACTCTTTTCTTGGATTTCATCTCAGTTTGTTTAGGGTATGCAAAACCCTGCTGCAGAAACCCTACCTGCAGTCAAACGTGTGAGAGGAATGACCCTGAATTTGTCTCCAAAAACTTCACTTTTCTCCTTGTTCTCTTTGTTGCTCAAGAGGCTTATTTTCTTCCTTTTTCACACTTCTTTTTCCTTGACGAGGATGCTTGATGAATCATCTCTTGAGTGAGGTTGAGTCCTCTATATATAGGCTCCTCTCCCATGCTATTAGGCCAACTTGTCATCATCCTAGGCTGACATGTCATCTTTGTGTAGGCTAATTGCTTCTTTTGAAGGCTGACTTGCTAGTAGCACTTGGAAAAGGTCTTGGAGGGTCTTTTGACTCTAACATTGACTCAAATAATTTTCTTTACAATATGTAACATGCCCCAAATGGGTCTTTTATATATGACGGTTTCTCATAAGCCCTACAAGCTCTCAGTGGGAGCTTGACCTACAAAATAAATTTCCTTGAGCATGAAACCCATGCCTCAAGAACAATAATAATACATTTATTTTTCTCATTACATCAAATACATAAAATCATGACTACATATGTCATTATGAAGACCAAACCTAGTTACATATTTAAACAGGCAATGCCTCAAAAAAACTAAGCTTATTTGAATTAATAGAATTAAAGGAGTTAAATGTCATCTTTTTGAAGGAGACAATACCATGTGGGGATAAATTAGTTGGGATTCTGAAATATTGTTGAATAGGATGGGGTTTGTTCTTTTTAAATGATGTTAGGGATTAGGAGGAATTGTAGCTAATTGGAGGTGGAGTGTTTCTTTACTAAATTCCCTTTATGTTGTGATATGTAAGTTGTCGTGGATATTCCACTGAAACAATTTGTCACAACAAATATAATAAAACCATCTTAACTCTAGATCTACCAAGTTCCGAGAATGATCAAATATATTTTCACTATAAAAGAGATTTACATCTTAAGGGATTTGATCCCTATCAATGTTTGGTAGATCTGGGGTTATGTTGGATCTAGGTTGGTTTTATTCTTATTTTTATTTTTATGTAATTAGACCAAGTCAAAATGTTTACATAACATAACAGGACAAGACAACATCTCTTCCATACAGGGTATGAGAAAGTCTCTCAACGTAGATCCATCTTAAATCCAAATCTATGAAGCCCCAAGGGGTATCAATCTCTTGAGATGCAAACCTTTCATCGAGATTTGCACTCAAAAAAGATGTTTACACCATGAGAGATTAGATTCCTCTCGACACTTGATAAATCTGAAGTTAAGATGGATCTTTGTTGGTATAATAAAAATAGTGAAAGACAATATGAACATGCATTGACTTAAACAAACATTGAACTTTGTTTTTACCATAAAGTGATGCATAGAACATGTTATTTTTGTTTCAAGAAAAAACGTGAACTATCCCGCTTCCCTAAATTTCATAATAGCAATTTTTTTAGATTTCAAACATATAAAGCTAAAAAAAACAAAATGGGCTCTCAACCATTTTATCTTTTTCACTAGAATGGGATGATATATTATTATATCTCTTGAAAATTTGGGTCAAAATGCTTTGACTCTTAATTAATTTGCATTTTTTTAGAAACTATTTCCAAAGTTTATTAAAGTTTTGGTAAAATTAAATATTAACTTAAAAATTAAAAATTATTGTTTGAATTTTTATATTTGAATTTATAATTTTTTTTTTGTGGATGACTAGTTTTATGTGGTTTAAAATCAATTTTTGTAAATTAAAAATTGTTAAAAAAATAAAAAATAAAAAAACTTATAATTGCCAAGTGTCCTAATAAATTAATTATCCAAAAAAATCAAATATATGGGTTTTTCCATAATTATTATTATTTTCCAAAAAAATTAAATATATGGATTTTTTCATAATTAATATTTTATTTCCATTCATTATCATACTTATTTTTAACAATAAACATCTACTAACCTATAATCATTTTTCTATTAATTGTTGTATTCTTTCTAATAACAATACTTTTTTTTTCTTCTTCTAACAACAATGTTTTTTCCCCTTTTTGTCCATTAATATATTTTATTAATCATAATATATATATTTAATTATTTAATTGTTGCCAATCATTTTTTTCATAAAACTATGTTATCATGTACCAATAGATTATTAGCAATCTGCTTCCCCCTCCACCAAGGTTGTGGTGCTTAAATCGTGCACATATTATAAGTAAGCTATACGATCACATTCACCCTATAAGGGTTCTCTACTTTTTGCATAAGAGGCAGGTAATAAGTAGTGATGTTGCATATTACACTTGTTGTTTTCTCTTATTAAAATTTAGTAATGATTTCAAATTTTCGTTATTTAAAATGTGTTTATGGTTGCATTGATGGATTCAACGTCCTAATTTTTTCTGAAAGTATTTAGAATTTTACAACTCATGTAACTAAAACTTACTATTCCAAGATTTTTTTACATAATCTCTACCATTAATCTACACCCAAAATAATTTATCTAAACTCATATATTGTAAATGCTTATCTTGGACAGAGTAGATGACATTCAACAAAGTCTAATGAAGCCTATTTGATGTCACTTTGAAAAGCGAGGAGACCGAACCAAGATAGTTTATAGGTTAAACCACATTGTTTCATGGTAATGAATGTATTTTATGAAATAATAAAACATATTAGTTTTATTAATTCAAGTGGTTAACTATCATTGGGAATTAAAAATTATTATTTCAACTAATTATAAGATTAATCCTTATATTAATCTATGAGGGGAACACCTATTATCATAAATCTATTTTCATTAAAGTTAACTAAATTTATTTTAATAAATGTTGCCCCCTCGAAGAGGCTACATTTTAAGTCATTGATCTATCTCTTTCTTCTATTTTGTGACCCATTTTTGCTGCTCTTCTGAAGATAATCTTTGTTCTAAAAAGTATTTAAGACTAGCATGATCTGTTTTTACCTTGAAGTGTCTTCCAATTAAGTAAGGTCACCATTTTTTAAGTGCATGTAGTATTGCGAACATTTCCTTCTCATAAATAGCTTTGTGTAAATACTTTCCTTTGATTGGACGACTTTCGAAAGTAATGGGTCTTTCTTCTTACATTAAAGCAACACCAATTCCATTTCTTGGGGCATCACATTCCACAATAAAGGTTTTTGTGAAGTCTCGTGTAGACAAGACCGATGCTTGGCACATTGCCTCTTTAAGATGTTCAAAGGCCTTTGTTGCTTCTGGAGTCCAAGAAAATGCATCTTTCTTCAATAATGTTGCTATTCTCCCATAATTCTTAACAAACTTGTGATAATACTCTGTCAACCCAAGAAATCATCGCAGATGCTTTATGGATGTGAGGATTTTCCATTCCTTAATGGCTTTAATTTTGCTAGGGTCTACCTTAACACCTTCATGAGATACATTATGACCCAAATATTCCACCACTTGTACTCCAAAGAAACATTTGGAGGTTTTTGCATATAATTGTTTCTCCTCCAATTTTGAGCACTCTATCAACATGTTGAATGTAATCCTTCCAAGACTTCATGTGGATTAGTATACATAAAAAAATACTAACACAAATTTTCTAAGGAAGGGTTTGAAAATGGAATTCATCAAACCTTGAAATGTAGAAGGTGCATTGGTAAGGCCAAAAGGCATGACCAAAAATTCATAATGACCCTCATGAGTTCTAAATGTTGTTTTCAGAATGTCTTCAGTCTTCATTATGATTTGATGATATCCTGAACGAAGGTCCAACTTGGTGAAGTAAATTGCTCCATGCAATTCATCTAATAATTCATCAATGACAGTAATGGGAAATTTATCTTTAATAGTGAGCTTCTTGAGCTCCCTATAACCTAGACACATGCATCATGATCCATCCTTCTTGTGCACTAATACTACTGAAACAGAGAAATAACTTTGACTAGGTTGAATTATACCAGCCTCTGGCATTTCTGCCACCATAGGTTCAATTTCACTCTTTTAGGCATAGGGATATCTGTAAGGCTTGATGTTTGGAGGAACACTTTCCTGGAATCAAATGAATAGCATGGTCATGATCACGAATAGGTGGGAGGCCTTTCGGAGTCTCAAATACCTTGGAATGATTATCCAAGACTTTTTGGAGATCTGGAGAAATAGATGATTTCGATGTGGGAACCTCTAGCAAACATAATTGTGAAATTATGCCTCGTTGTTCTTTCTTTAGAAGTTTTGTCATGCCATTAGAGCTGATTATCTTTCTCAGTTTTCATGTGATACCCCTTAATTCATCTTCCTTTCCTTTCGAAAAAAATTTCAAGAAAAGTTCTTGAAAATTGAAAGTTATTGTACCCAAAGATTAAAGCCATTGGACTCCTAGTACAACATCAACACCACCCATTGGAATGGAAAGCATTGGACTATCCAACACATATTCTCCCATGGATAGCTTGATATTATGGCACTTTCGAGACCAATTTATGGTTCCCCCATTTGTAACCATCATTTGACACTCCGATGCTGGATATAGGAAGCAATTCAATTCCTTGGCTATCTTACAGTGAATAAAATTATGGGTACTACCCAAATCAATCAACACTATTACCTTTTTCTTCTTGATGTGTCCTTCTAGCTTAATAGTTTGAGGAGTGTTAATTCTAGCCAATGCATTACAAGATATGGTCGGATTCATTTCTTCTTTCTCTAAGGTTTGTTCCTTGTATGTATCCTCTTCTTTTGATGTTTCTTGTTCCTTTTCTTCCTCCTCTTCACAATCTATGTAAAATAATTTCTTCTCAACATACTTATGACCTTTAGTGTAAATTCTATCACAACTGTAACAAAGCCCTTTTGCTCTTTTTTCTTCCAATTATTGTGGTGTCAACCTTATAGGTTGTGGAAGGCTAGGGGCAACAACACTTCCATCTTTATAGTTGTGAGTGGTAGGCTTCCTTGTTGCCATAATTTTGCTTTCCATTTTTCTTTCCAACCTGAATGCCTTCTCTCATGAATCAGGTTCCCAAAGGCGAACCTCACGTTGGATGTTATCCTTTAAAGTCCCTATGAACACATCAATCCTATGCTCCTCTGGAATATCTTTTACCCTTATATTCAATTTTTGGAAGTCCTCAATGTGCTCCACCATTGAACCCTTTTGTTTGAGATTTATCAATTGGCTAAAAAAAGTGTTGCTTTTTGTATCCTCATAATGTGCTATCATTTCTTCCATAAAAATTGCCCAAGTGACAATTTGTTTACGAGAGCAAAGCCATCAATACCATACAAATTGATTGGGTTCCAAATATAAAGTTGCAATGTGTACCTTTTGTGTGTTTTGCACATTATGTAGATCAAAATATTACTCCATCTGTAGTATCCATGTTACAGGATCCTTGCCATCAAAATTCCTCATATCGATGTTTGGAACATGGTGAGTCGTCAATCCAACATTAGAGTCTATGAAATCATGACTAACATTTCTTTCGTTCTCATCATGAGTTTCCATTACTACTCTTTCGCCATTAATAAGCATTTATTGTAGTAACTTTGTCAAATCTATCTTCAAATCTTCCATGTTTCCTTTAAGTTTTGCTTCTATACCATTCATCTTAGCTTCCATGCCATTCTTTAAACCATCCATCTTGGCTTCCGTTACTTTTTGTGAGAGAGAAATTTGTTGTACTTGGTCTTGTAATTTTGATATATCATGTTGCATTTCTTCCTCTTCTTCATGTGTCATAATAGATATTTCAGGTTTCTTACTAGGTGTTTCCATTTCTTTCTTCGGGTCATCAATGAATGATAATTATGCTTCATAATGCCCTTTGAATCACTTCAAACTACTTTCTCAAACAAAACTTGTACACAGAGATCGATCTCGAAACACCTATAACTCTGTAATTTCAAATCTCCAAGTTCTGAAATTTATGCCTGTAATGGAGCATTGAGACCTCTTTCCAACCCCACAAGTCTAATCGGAATTGGATTCTCCAAGAAAGGGTTATGTCCAATCTCTTGTGATGACCTAATTATAGACTAGTTCAGTAGAGCTAACTTGTATGATGTGCCACGTGTGACTGTTTCGACCTTCGGCATTGAAACTGCTACCCAACAAACTATAGTCCTTCTTTTTTCTGTCACTTTTTATGAAATTTGAATCCAATTCTCAGAGAGAGAGAGTTATGATGATTTTCCCAAGGTGACCTGTTTGAGATCGAATTCGGGAGTCTGCAAAAACCCTAACTTCCTCGGTTCATAACTCTGAAAATATAGCAAGAAAAGATCTGAAATTCAGTCACAAGGTTCATCAGGATTTCAGCTCAAATGGGTTTCAATTTTAGCTTCTGAAACATCGTAGAAAAAAAAGGTATATCGAAAATTCCATGATGACCTATTTGAAGTAGTGAAACCCTAAAATCCAAAGCTCTGATACCAATTGTTATGCAACTAGCTCACAAAATAGAAGAAAGAGATAGATCAACAACTTAAAATGTAGCCTCTTCGACGGTGAAACCTCCTTTACATTACACAAATGAACAATTCTTCAAATGATACAAATGCCAAGACCTCCTTTCTATACATAGGAGTCTAAGGGGTCACAATATAATCAGAGCTGACATAACAATAATAATGTAAGGGCACAACAATAACAATAGTGAGCTTCTATGGGGCACAAAAATAACAATAGTGGTTACAACATGGGCACAAAAATAACAATAAGAGGCTACAATGACAATAATAATAAGGGAATACACTAGTATTATAGGGACATAACATGAAATTTATTATTCCAATAATTTTTTACATAATCTCTACCATTAAACTACACCCAAAATAACTAATCTAAACTCATAGATATTGTGAATACTTATTTTGGATAGAGCATATGGCATTCAATGAAGTCTAATAAAGCATGTTTGACATCACTTTGAAAAGGCAAGAGACCTAAACAAGATAGTTTATAAGTCAAACCACCCTGATTCATGGTAGTGAATGTATTTTATGAAATAATAAAATAGGTTAGTGTTATAAGTCACAAGTCAAGTGGTTGATTATCAATCTTGGGAATTAAGAATTATTATTTCAACTAATTATAAGATTAATCTATCAAGGAGAACACATGTTGTCATAATCTGTTGCCATCAATGTTAACTCAATTTGTTTTAGTAAATGTTTTTTGCAATACTCAATTCTTATCCCCACTATTATCTAAATAAACCACCAATCTACCCACACAAATTTACTAAAATACTATCGAAAAATATAGCTATCTTTTGGATCCATTAACAATAAAGTAACATTAACTTTGTTTAGCAACCATGGTTCGCTTTGAATTGAAACGAACATTCCCAAACCACTAATATTATAGACTACAAAGGTTGTTAACACGATTCATGTTGTACAACATTTTTTTTTCATAATTAATAACAAGGTATATTCTTACGAGAAGCGCCATATAGTTGAGAAATCTAGCTAAGCTATGAGTTATTAGACAATTAAGAGTTTCAACCATCACATTCCACCACGAAAGAAAAGAAAAACAATATTATATATACATACAACTGCAAAACTTTCTATCGCTTGAAGTGGAATCTAAAAAGTGAGGCTGACAATATAAGAATCCACCACTAAAAATTACAATATTAATTACAAATGATGACATTCATATGTATTCCATGGATGAAAATAACAAATCACGATTCCATCAAAGTCCGTTGCAACTAACTTAAAATTCACAATTTTGATTAATGAAATTGACCATGTAATGGTTCACATATGGACAACAGTAACATATAATACACAAAACAATCTACCATGAACATGAACGAAAGAAGATCCTAAGAGCTTTTGCAAACCATGGTTTCCTTGGGCATTTTCGCTAAGTTCACAAGGATTTCACCCACAACTTATAGTGTAGAAGTTTGATAGAAATTACATGAGGATTCAAACTAAAATTAGGAGACACAAATTCTACTCTACTAATCCACAGAATGAAAATCCCAATTTAGAACAACATGCATAGACATGCAACATGAAAAACCACAAGTACACAGTGATTTCTAAGGGAACCCAACCAGAAAAACCCCTCAAACCTCTTTGCATTAATCAGTTGAATAGAGAAACTATTACAATTGCTTGCTCCCGCTTTGAGCACAACCCGCAAAAGCAACATTGTAAACTTTGTTGAATGAGAGCCTCTAGCCAACACTTAGCCAATTTCTACCTCCTTCATCCTCCTATTTCCTTGCATAATCATGAGCAAATTTAAGCTCCTAAACAATAGGGAAGTCCCTATTTCCTTCCACAATTCCCAAGGAGTTAATCTCTTGATTATGTGTAACATGTATACACTCAACTAGTATACAACTCATGTTACACTAGCCTTGTCTCCTCCACTCCAGTTGAGAAATTCAAATTCCATGCATGCATGAACTACTTCTAGCTGATGAATTAGTTAACTGACATATCTCTGAGTTAGACTGTTGTCACATTGCTCAACTGACCTTCAATTGACTCTATTAATTGTTAGAGGTCAATTAACTGAGTACAACTGAAAATAACTGAACTACATTACCACAATTTAGTAATAAACACATGCATGGCTGAACTCTAAACCCACTAAATTGAATTTACTAAGTTAATTGAGTGACAAGATCCATGTCACACTAGTTAACTTCCTTCGAGTTGTCTTGTTGATGTCGTAATTTGATTTACTCAATTTGACTAAGGCTAAAGTCAAATTAAGCCTTTCTTGCTACATTTTCTAACACTCCCTCTTGGCAAGAAAGGGATTTTTCACTACCCCTATCCTGCACCCACAGAATTTGAATTTAACTCTTGACAATGACTTTGTCAAGATGTCAAAATCTTGCTCCTTAGTTGGAATGTACTATAGAAACATAATTCTACTTTGCACATGGTCCCGCAAATGATGATACCAGATATCAATTTTCTTGGACCTGTCATGAAATATCAAATTCGTAGAGAGCTTAATGCAACTTTGATTATCACAATATATCACTATCGAATTCATCTCCTGACGGAAAAGGACCATACGTATTTTACTCATCCATATGGCCTCACATGTTGCTTGACTTTCAACCATGTATTCAACCTTTGTTGAGCTAAGTGTCGGAGATCTCTGCTTCATGCTATACCAGGAAATAACTACAGATCCAACACTGAATATAGCACCTAAAGTACTTTTCCTATTTGATGGACTCCCTACCCAATCTACATCGGTAAAGCTCTGAAGCTTCACTCCCTCTATCCTCCTGTACCACAATCCATACTCGGTAGTGCCTCTGAGGTACCGCAACACATGCTTTTATGCCTTCCAATACATCTTGGCAGGCCTCATCGTAGCTTAACTAAGCTAGTTTACTGCATAGCATATGTTGGGTCTTGTGTTCACAAGATACATCAAAGACCCCACAAGCTGCATATAAATGGTAGCATCAACCTCTTCACCTAAAGTGACATTCTCCTCCCTCTAGTTTGTAGCTAGAGGTGTGTCCATAGGCTCACAATTCTCCATGTGAAGTATCTAAAGTATTTCAGAGGCATACTTCCCCTGAGACACAAACAATTCACCATCACCTTGCCATACTTCCAGCCCGAAGAAGTAATGCATTAAGCCCATGTCTTTCATCTCAAATTCCCTTGCAAGATCCTCTTTGCAAGAGCGGATCAACTGCTCATCACTTGTAAATACTAAATCATCAACATATAAAACAAGAATAAGCAACTTACCATCTACCACAGTGTGGTAGAGGTTCACATTTGCTTCACTTTTGGTGAATCCCAATCCACTAAGATAAATGTCGATCTGAGTGTATTGTTTGAGACCATACAATGCTCTCTTGAGTTTGCACACATGTGACTCTCGATTATATGTCTCAAATCCTCCTGGATTCTCTATGTAAATTTCCTCCTCAATAACACCATCGAGAAAGATGGTCTTCACATCCATCTGGTGGATCTTCCACCCCATCTGTGCAACTCATGCAAGAATTGATCTGATGGAGGAATACCTTGCCACAGGGGCAATTTTTTTCCTCATAGTCAACTCCCTCTACCTGAGAAAATCCTTTGGCCAAAAATCCAGCCTTGTACTTCTTGATGCCCCCATCAACTACATGCTTCACTTTGTATATCCATTTGGAACCAACCACTCATTTCCCTTTTGGTCTCGACACCACTTCCCATACACTGTTCTTCATGATGGATTCATGTTCTTCCACCATGGCATCAACCCAAATAGTTTGAGAAATTACTTCCTCAAATGAAGAAGGCTCTGACTCAATGAACTCTATAATGAGAGCCATGTAACCAGTGTACCTCTCAGGTGACCCCTGCTTCTTGCATTGTGATGTAGGAGCTCCCACATGCTCCTATGTATCCTGTATCAATCTATTTGCTTCTCTATTTCTCTTTCTCCCTTCTCTAGATGTTTCTAGTTGAGTGGGTGTCCCCACTCGATCTCCTCTCCACTCCTCCATTTGTGGTTGCTTCATAACCTCTTGAAGCTCATCCTGAGGCTCCTTCTCCAGTGGGATACTCAACTCTTGTTCCAGAGAGCATCTCATACCCTTCTCCTCATCAAACTTGACATCTCTCCTCACCATTGTCACCCTTAGTGAAGGTAAATACACCCGGTAATTGTGTGGAGTTTTAGTGTATTCTACAAAAACTCCCAACTTTGATGTAGGCTCAAGTTTCCTCCTCGCATCCTTGGAGACATGATAATAAATTAATGCTCCAAAAATCCTAAGATGAGACACATCAGGCTTTCTCCCAGAGAAAGCTTCTTCCTGTGTGATCATACCAAGTATTCTATGAGGAATCTGGTTCTGCAAGTAAACTGTTGTGTTACATGCTTCTGCCCATAAATGCAATAGCAGCCCTTGGTCATGTAGCATAACACTTGCAACTCCAACTATGCTCATGTTCTTCCTCTCAACTACCCCATTATGTTGTGGGTTATGGGGTGTTATCAGTTCTCTTCAAATACCTTCTTTGGCACAAAAATCCTTGAAGGCATTCAAAACAAATTCACCTCCATTGTCGCTCCAAAGAACCTTCTTCCCAGTATCCTTCTCAACTAATGCCTTAAATTCTACAAATTTGGAGAATACTTCATTCTTCTTCTTCATGAATTAAATCCAACAATTTTTTTTTTCTAAATAAGATTAATCTATTAACATAAAGGGAGTAAAATTACAACGTGACCGAAGTCAAAAACACTGCCTTGAAGAGAGGCAAGTTGTCAAGATAAGCATGGAATGAGACTGCCCCATTTCAGGGAGCTCAATCTTGAACCATTTACTGAGTTTACAAAAATTCAAAAAAGAAATGAGATTCCATATAACAGTCTGAACAAAAACTTGCCCAGTAGTATGGGCCGCATGGTGTACTATCATGTCAACAGAGAGCAAGCTAAACATCTAGAGGTTCTTCAACAATCCGGCACCAACCTGTATCAGGCATGTCCCCTTCAAGAGCTGCTGTAGAGTTGGAGGGACCAGGGTCAGTCGACGCCATTACCACATTCTGAGCGTTGCGGGCTTGAGCATCTGGAATCTGCAAAGACGCGCTGCCAATCCCCATCTGGACGTTCGAAGCCGGAAAAGAAACAGAGCCCAGGCCCTCCTGAAAAGAGCTAGAATCTCCCTCCTGGGCTTCCTCATGGAAAACCACCGAAATGTGAGCGGTGATCCTAGGGCGGTTCAAAGAGTTGCAGAAGGTGAAGAGCACAAAGCCATACGTGGGACACCCTCTCCCACTTCGAGTGCGCGGATAGTACCCAATGGAGAAATCGCTTGAAAGGGAGGGCGACTTGGAGGAAGGGCTGGAAGGCACCCGCCTAGGCTGACCTCGACGAGACCTCATTTTGTGGCGACGGCAAGGCATTGGGTAGACCGAAGCAACGGGAGGAGAGCGTGGCGGGGCAGCAGCAATAATCAGGCCAGAGGAAATCAGGAAAACAACAATGCGCAGGCCTGATGCCCAGGATAAGAAATAAAAGGAAGACAGAGGCAGCTCTATCGAAAGACTAGATCCAAGTTTCAGAGCAGCCTCCCCATTCAATCTACCAGAGACATCAGAGAGGATGAGACCCACATGATAAATACAGAGAACAGAGCTACGTCCAGACTCTGGATAATTCTGCATAAGAATCGACGGACTTTGCTCCCCCGCCAGCTCATAACTGAGCCTTAAAGCTTCAACCTCCTTCAGGCCTCGAGATACATCCGTCATAACTGCAGCAATGAATGGAGCCGAGGTCTGAGATGAGCCGGAGCGTGCGAGAGCATAGACCAGGGTGCCGGACAGGGTGGGGGATTCAGAGCCGCTTAACATCGAGCAAATGAACTCTGCACATTCCAAATTCCAAGAGCCTCCATTCATAAACCTTTTAATTATACTGTACTGGGTGGGTAGGTGTCGTCCCTCCTCGCGCCACCCCTGTCCCATCCTAATTAAAACTTGTTTAAGCACCCGCATCCGGGGTAAATTCAACACTTTTTAGAGAAACCATCAATAAAAAATACATAGTACATATGTTTTGTTGTGGAGGTTGTAGAGAAGGGTCAACAAACATCAGAGTGGACTCACTCCAAGATTTCATATGCTATACTATCTTGACCATGGAATGTGGATTTGACATATTTCCCAGTGTGCAACCTTTGCAGACATCCTATTTGTCAAGGGAGCCTTTAGGGAGACCATTGGTAATTTCCTACATGATTTTTAAGGCACCATGATGTGGATGACCCAAACTCTAGTGCCAGAGTTCTCCAACATCTCAACTCTACACTTTTTCTGCCTTGCTGCCCAATGTAGCGCAATCTCCCACCTCAAGTTTGTATAGGTTCTTCACTCGAACACTAATATTCTTCACTTTCCTAGAAGTTATGTGTCTCCTAAAGGCTTTCCCTTTACTGAAAATAACACCATAGGCTCTATCCTTTAATACTGCTACAAATACCAGGTTCTTCTTTAGCCCAGGTACAAACATAACATCTTCGAGGTGAAGAGGGGAGGATTTCTCCCTCTTAAAGGTGAAATTACCAATTCCTGTAGCATTGTACCACTCATCATCCCCTAATTTAATATGCATATGGAGATCCTTCTCCTCTAGGCTATATAAAATTTCCTTGCACCTTGTCATGTGGAACGAGGCACCGTAATCAAGGTACCACACACTCCACATAATAGTGTTGGCCATGCACGATATTAGGGTGAAGTCTAGAAGAGTGAAGCTAGTGCTTCACCTCCTACTCCTCTTGAAGGCTTCTTGTTAGACTTCTTGTGCGGACATTTTGTTGCAGATTGCTTGTATTCGTGGCAATGGAAACATTTTATCTTTCTCAAGTCTTTATTCTTGCCATTATTTTGGTTGGATTCAGGTTTTCTTTGGGTATTCTTTCATTTTCCCTTCTTCCCCTTCCCAACCAAGTAAAATTTCTCTTCATCCTCTGCTATGTATGATGTTCCATCTATGATATTCCTCTCGATCTCTTCTTGAACCAAATTGGACCACAACCTTTCCAAATTTGGTAATTTTTCCCTTCCATTCACAGACTCCTAGTAGTTGTGCTAGGATTTTGGAAGGGCTAGAAAAGATAGGTTCACTAGAACATCTTATGCAACATTCACCCCAACCCCTCCAAGCTCATCTCGAACTTGTGTGAATTTGGAGAGATATTATGGAATAATATCATTTTTCTGCATCCTAATGTTCGAAGTTTGTCTTTTAGGGCCAATTTTCTATGGTCACTGCTATTTTTCGAATAGCTTAGTCAGTGTCTTCTTCATAACATATGGTGTTTCTTTTCCATGGAGATTTGAGACCACATGGTCTCTCACACCTTCTAGAATAATTCTCCTAGCCTTTGCAACATCCTTCTTCCACTGGGCTAATGGTTGTGCATCAGACTGTTGGGGTTTCAAAATGTCAGTTTTAACATATTCTAACACACCATTATTACCAAGCACTACTTCCATTCAACCCTTCCAGGCTATGAAATTCGAGCTACCCTCCAGGGCATACTCCAATCTCAGTCTGTTGAAAGACATTCTCTTAAATCTGAAGAATAAACTGCTGCACTGAAGCTGCAAATTCGAAATTCTTGAGGGAAAAATTTGAAATGCTGGCTCTAATATGATTTAAGGCCTCTAATACCATGTAGAAGTTTGATATAAATTGCAACTGCTCAAGAATTTAAATTGAAATCAGGAGACACAAATTCTACTCTACTAATCTGCGGAAGAAAATCACAATTTAGAACAACATGCACACAACAAGTAAAACCACAAGTACACAATTATTTATAGGGGAACCCAACTAGAAAGAACCCCTAAAGCCTCTTTGAATTAATCAATTGAATAGAGAAACTATTACAATTGCTTGCTCGAGCTTTGAGCACAACCTGCAAAAGCAACATTGTTCTCTCTGCTAAATGAATGCCTCTAGCAAACACTTAGCCAGTTTATGCCTCCTCCAGCCTCCTATTTCTCCACGTAATCCTGAGCAAATTTGAGCTCCTAAACAATAGGGAAGTCCCTATTTTATTTTGCAATTCCCAAGGAATTGATCGCCTCACTGCATGCAATAACTGTACACTCAACTAGTATATAACTCAAGTTGAGAAATTTGAATTCCATGCATGCATGAGCTATTTTGGGTTGATTGATTAGTTAATTGACATATAATTGAGTTATACTGCTCTCCCATTGCTCAACTGATATTCAACGTACTCTATTAATTGTTAGAGGTAAGTTAACTTAGTACAACTGAAACTAATTGAACTAGATTGCTAAAATTTACCAATCACCACATGCATGACTAAACTCCAAGCCCACTAACTCGAATTTAATGAGCTAACTGAGTGACAAGAGCCATGTCACTAGTTAACTGCCTCCAAGTTGTCCTACTAATGTGAAAATTCGATTTATTCAATTTGAATAAGGCTAAAGTCAAATTGAACCTTTCTTGTCACATTTTCCAACATATAGAATGCCTTTATCACCTTCTTCAATGATCACAACAAAATCTTCTACATTCCCTTCCTCGGGGTCTTCCTCGACATATACAAACTTTGTTGTTTTCTCCTGATCCTCCTGCTAAGATTGCTTGCCTCATTCGGATCCTTCGACCATTTTCTGCTCAACGAACTTCTATATTCCCTTTCCCGACTCTTCCTTGGTATATACAGACTTCATTTTTTTTTTCTCCTGGTCCTCCTTCAAAGATTACTTGGCTCATTCAGTTGCTTCAACTATTTTCTGCCCAATGGACTCTTTTGTCCCACCTGCCGTTTCTGCAATTCACAGATTGTTTTTCCTTGCTCTAGGGCTTGTTTCAGGGTTTGATTCCCCTAAGCCTCTCAAGGCTCTTTGGCTGGGTAGGTTTCTTTAAAAAGATGGAAAATTAATTGATAATTTTTGTATTTAAAAAACTTACATTAAGGAAAAACACCATGGGAAAAACCATGGTTTTCAAAACTTGGAGTCCAAAAACCGCTGGTAATTTGACCAAGTCAAAATGTTTACATAACATAACATAACAATAACATGAATTGACATTACAACATCTTTTCCATACTGGGATAAAGGGCGCCTCTTAGCACAATAATTCGGTTCTAAAAACATTGTTAAATTCTCAAAGAAAGATAAAAAAAAATTATGATTGCTTCACTGAATCAAAGAGATACAAATTGTAATGGAATCAAGGAATGGATTGATGATGCAATCAAACTTTGTGACTCTATGTGGGATAAAGTTTTGGATTTAATAGATGAGTTTGATAAGCTTAGTTTAAAGACCCTTAGAGAAGCAATTCCATTAATGCTTAATCAGCAACCAATTGAAGAACAAAGAACAACAGATCAAGGTAAAATTAAAGAAAATGGTACTTGGGATGAGTAAAGTTTTCTGAATTTCTTGTAATTTCCTATTGAGCAAATGAAACTGATTTCTAATTTTTCAATGAGATATAACCAGAATAAAAGGTACATTGAAAATTTGTTGTCCACTTGTTGATTCAATATTGATCACTTTGTACCACTTCATCTTCAAGAGATTACAAAAAAATATTTGCTATGGGCTGCATATATCGAGAAGAATGCCCCGAAGAAGATGTTAGTTGAGTCAAATTTTTGTTTCTCAAATCCAACAGAAGATTGAAACTACCTACCTGATCCAAAGAATGAAGTTATTGGTTAGATAAGATTTTCATTTTAGGAATATATTTAGTTGAGAAAACCTCGGAAGATTTTATATCTTTAGTTAAGGACAAACCTTATCTTATGTTAGTTTTTCTTATTTATATGACCCATTACGTTGGTGTAAGGGTCGAAAAATTGTTCATACTCAATACTTGAATTTTATAATTAGATTTTGACTTTTAGCTTTTTGGAAGACCAAATTTCAAAATTGAATGTGTTTCTGAGTTATGTGTTTGATATCGTGCCATCATTTTAACTATTTGATTGATGTTTCTGGTACTCATTATCTAACTTATCTACATGTTTATTTCTAGTGAATATTAGAATATCCTGGTTAATATCTCTTATGATATGTTACAGTATATTTTTTGCTATCAAAATTATTCTATAACAGATTTATTATTTGTTCATGTTTTATGTTTGATCGTAAATACTGATATTCTAACAATAGTATTTTAGTTTGTTCTCGCTATCGAGATAGGCTTCTTTTCAGTTCATTTATTTTAGTACACTGCATGAAAATTAATATAAAAACCGAAAAATATAACTCAATTATTGCGAGGCTTATTTAGGCTTACATGATGTTTTCTTTTAGTATTATGTTTGAAGGAATTCCCCGTTCCCCCACCCTCATTGTTATTGGATCTTTCAAGCCAAAGCTCATTCACACATACAACAGTTTGTATATTTTTGTAATTATTTGAAAATATTGATTTATGTCATATATTTTCCACAATATAATTTAAGTTTAGCATTTGTGCGGTTTAGTTGTAAGTTAGAATAGGAAAGCAGGCCTTTGTTACAGAGAGTATACAACCACTTCAACGAAAATGCGTCTAATTGGGAGCATGATCAAGCCAATATTCAAATCATTGCAGCTCGGAACTTTTCCCCCTATCAACACATGCATATCATGTGTTCAATCCTCTTATGTGACTGGTGTATTATTTTGTGATCAAATGTTTTAAATAGTGTAAAATTTCAATATATTGATTTACCCCCTTCTGAGTATAATTGTTAATCCAAAAATTGGTAGGGTTCCTTTAGGAATAGTCTAACTATTGGAAGGAAGATCTTAAGGGAATCAATGGCCAATCAAGATGGATCCTTTTAAAATAGAGCTCCTATCTTTGATGGGACTAATTATACTTTTTGGAAGGTAAGATAAAATTATTATTTAATGTCTCTTGGTATTGATATTTGGATGTCTATTGAAGATGGATAGATAATTCCAGCAACTTCTTCAACAAATCTATATGAAAGAAACACTGCAGGGGCAAAGAATGCAATTCTATGTGGTCTTCTTGAATATGAATTTGTTAAGGTAATGTATTGTGAATTTTCCAAGAGATCTAGGATAAGCTCGAGAGAAACTACAAAGGAGATGTTAAGTTAAAGAAGCTAAACTTCAAACACGGATAATGAGGTTTGAAAGTCTCAAGATGAAGATAGAAATATTGAAGGATTCTTTCTTAGAGTTGATGAAGTTGTAAACACAATTAAAGGTCTTGATGAAAAGGTTGATGAAGTAGTTGTTGTTAAGAAAGTATCGAGATATCTTCCCATGAGATTCAATCCTAAGATTTCAGTGATTGAGGAGATGAATGACTTAGACACCTTAAAGATTGAAGAACTACACAAAATTGTCACCACATATGAAATGAGGATTGGAAATGAGAGGTCAGGACCAAAGGAGGTTGCTTTCAAAGTATCGAAGAAAGCAAAGGAACATCAAGATTGCTCCAACCATGAGTCAGATCTAGAGGTTTCTCAATTTGTGAGGAAGATGAAAAGGGGATCTACAAGTATAAAGCTAGTTACCTCTTGAATGTTTTCATTGTGGTATAATTGGTCATTTTTCTTCTCAATGTCCATATCCTAAACCAAAAGGTCATGAAAAGGAAAGAGTATAAGAATAGAAGTATTGGTGACAACCCTTTTAATTTTACCCCCAATCTTTTGTAAATATGAATGTGTAATTCTAGACTAGGAGCCATGGATAGGTAAGGCATAATGTATATGAAACACTTTGTTATAAAATTATATATTACAGAGCAATGGAACACATAAAAAATACTATAGAAATATATACACATAAAACACACAAAACAAGAGAGACACATAGATATGTGGTTCACCTAATTTGGGCTACGTCCACGGAGAAACAACCAATCCTTCCTTTTATATTATCCAACAAACTGAAGAGATACAACCTAGAGCAGATTCGCTGTAATACCCCCTTCGCTCTCACACAATCTCCTCACTCTTTCTCACTCAGAATACCGATCTACATATGCGCAATACAATTCCCTCATATATAGCGAAGGGTTACCTTCTAGGGCAAAAAACCCTAAATTAAACATAACTTATACCATCAGATCTCTGCCTAATGAACGACCCAGATTGACTATGAAATTACAACATTTTATAAGGTAATTTTACATCTATTTATAGCTTCGAGGGCGCTGCCCTCAATCCCCCTCCAAGGTGGGCTCCCAAAGATCACAACCCCCCGCCACCCACCTTGGACCCCCCTTGCAGCCCAAATATTATAGGCGGCTTTATTGCCACATTACGAACTAGGGTCCAATGCGGTGATACCTTTGAATAAAGAAGATAATCAGGCTCTACACCAACACACTTAAAATTAATTGATAAACCACCTGGACATTGGATTGTAGACCCTTATGGTTCTTGCTATAAAAAGATAGTTGATAATCCACTTAGAATTGGATTCAATCTCTTGGACTAAGCAATACCCCTTCTAGACCTTGGGTGAATCCTTGTGAATGAGCTCCAAGGAGTGAGTGGGTCACTGTGGTGCTTATTACCAGAGAGTAGTTGAAAAACCACTTGGACTGTGGAATCCATCTCTTGAGTGTTTATCAAGCCATTGGTGTGAATTTTACCTAAGGAAGCATCCCCTCAGACTTTGGATCGAGCTCGAGTGTGGTTAGCTGCAAGAGAGTTACAGTGTAGTTGGCCTATGGTTTTATTATGTATCCATATCAAAATAATGCGAAAAGGTAAGAAAAGATAGATAAACGACTTGATAATAAGCCACTTAGAGGGGGGATCCTCCTTTTACATCACATGAATGAACAATTCTTGGATGATTCAAATGACAAGACCTCCTTGGAATATATAGGATTCTAAAGTGTCAAAATATAATTAGGGACTACATAACAATAATAATGTAAGGGCACAACAATAACAATAATGGGCTTTAATGGGGCACAACAACAACAATATAGGGGCTACACTAGTATAATAGGGATCTAACATGCCCCTCTCCTTCAAAAAGGCGTTGTCCTTAATGCTTGAGTAGTTCCAGATGCTTCTATATAAAATACTCATCCTCCCATGTGGGACTTTTAGCAGGTAAGTTCTTTCACTTAATGAGATACTCTGAAATTGATCGATTCCATAGTTGTCGGATTTTTGTTTCCATGATTGCTTCAGGCTCCAATATTATTTTTCCTTCCTCGTTAAGTTCTGGAAATATAGTTTGAACTAGGAGCTTGTTATCTATAACCTTCTTTAAGGATGAAACATGGAAAATTGGGTGTACTCGTGAAGATGCATGTAGCTCTAATTTGTATTCCATAGTACCAATATTTTGCAACACCTTGTAAGGGCCACAATACTTGGGTGATAATTTATTATCCTTCTTATATTACTTGAGGGACATTCGTTTATATGGTTGTAGCTATAAAATACCCAATCACCCATGTCAAAACTTCTTTCGCTGCAATGTTGATCTGCATATTTTTTCATTCGATTTTGCACCAAAGTCGGGCTATCCTTTAAGAATTGGAGAACTTGTTGTTAATGTTCGACGTGACATCCCACTGCTTGAACCTTAGAATTGTCTCTTAAACACTATGTGGTGGACGATGGATGATATCAATAAAGGGCCATAAAGGGGATCATTTTTGTTGTGGTATGGGAGGAAGTGTTATACCACCATTCTGCCAGAGGTAACCACTTGACCCATTATGTTTGTTTATTAGATACAAAGCAACAAAAATATCCTTCCAGACATTTGTTCACAGTCTCAGTTTTCCCATCAGATTGAGGATGATAAGATGAGTTATGAGTTAATTGAGTACCAACAAAAGAGAATAATTTAGTCCAAAAATTTCCAGTCAAAATGGGATCTATGTCATCTTGAAACACGACCAAAAAGAAGACACGCGAGTTGCCGCGCTGCAACCCTAGCCGCGCCTTCTGAGCGACCCTGCAAGCGCTCTCCCTCATGGAGCCTGGAGGCAGCCCTGCGGCCCCTCCCCCCTTTCCTCCGGAGATCGAAGCCTTCAAGGCTCTTGTAACTGCAACAGGAAAACGTCAGGTCACAGGCCCGCAACAAAAATTCGTCAAAAAACTGGACAGTATACGCAACGTGGCCTTACCAGAGGAGGAAATCTGTAGATCTGCACTGAATCTTGCAGAAAAAGGTCTGATCGGCCAGTTCACCGGTTTGTGGCCATCCCCGAGAGCTGTCGAAGAATGGGTCAAAAGGAACTGGCTACCTTTGGTAAATGAAGGAATCAAGATCTATTTTGTAGGCAAAGGGTTCTTTGTTTTCTTGTTTGACAGTACAGAGGACAGAGGCCTGATTTTCATAAACGGGCCATACTTCATGGGGCCTCAAGGACTCTACTTGAACAAATGGTCTACAGATTTCGACCCAGTGCAAGACGTGCCCAAGGCGGTTCCTGTTTGGGTGCGCCTCCCGCATCTTCCCCTGCATTGCTGGAATCAAAGCTCACTTCAATCCATTGGAAACGCTCTTGGAAAATACATAGACCAAGCTCCAAGGAAGGACCAATACTCTTGTGCCCGGATCTGCGTGGAGGTCGATTTGGAAACAGGATTACCCGAAGCGATTCAGCTATCGGTGGCAAACTAGACACACATACAAGAGCTTGATTACGAACAGCTGCCTTTCAAGTGTCGTTTCTGTCATGAGTATGGGCATTTTGCAAGATACTGCAAAAAAAGAAGCGAGGAGACAACAGAGAAGGAAAAAGAAGAACAATGGAAACAGGCAAAGAAGACAACACTCAACAGACAGAGTAACAAAAACAAGGCTAAAGGGACAGAGAACAAAGTAGATAATGGAAGCACAAGTAACCAAAACGCCGGAAGCAGTGAAACAAAAGGCAATGAGGGGGATAAAAACCCCTTTGAAATCCTCACGCCTCCTTCAGATCCTCCGGAAGCAGGGGAAGAAGAACCACCACAGCAGGAGAATATTGAAACCCTAGAACCAGGTAATAACCCAATCTCCATCCCAAGCAATATTTCTTCTCCATCATACGCAGATATAATCAAAAAAAAGAAGAAAACAATAGAGAATATGGGATCATCAGATGATGAAACACTAGAAAGGTCAACAAAAAGGGCTGGACGAAGATCAAACAAGGAAACTAGAGAAGAGGAGTCAGAAAGACAAAAAACCCTCGGCAGTCAAGCTACCATCGAAATGACACTAGGGAGGAATATCAGGCCTAGGGCCTCCAAAGGAGGAGGGCCTACCCCTTCAAGTGGTAAATGATGCAGTTGATCTCTTGGAACTGTAGGGGTCTGGGTAATCCCAACAAGGCAGAGGCTATCAAAGACTTATTGAAGATGGAGACCGCGGACATCCTTATGCTCCAAGAGACCAAAGTAGAAGGGGAAACCCTTCTAAACACCAGCGCTATGAAATGGAAATTTGATTCAGGAAAGGTTGTTAGTGCAAGGGGCACGGCTGGAGGATTAGGTACTTTTTGGACAAAAGACTTCTCACTAGAACGATTCTTAGCGACCCAACATTGGATTTTCACAGAGCTGCGTCACACCGTAAGCAATCTTACCCTCGCTCTGTTTAACTTGTACGTCCCTGTTCATTATGAAGAAAAGAGAGAGTGTTGGAGGTCACTTTTGGATTATATAGCGCAAATCAGCCCCTCAAATTTAGTCATAGGTGGAGATCTGAATATAACTCTAGATCCCAAAGAAAAGAAAGGAGGGATCCAGTCTAGAGATCCTTTCATCAATACAGTGGGCAATTTGATTCTGCAGTGGGACTTGGTAGACTTCAAACCAGTGAAAGGCAAATACACCTGGACAAACAATAGAACCGGAGAAAATCATATCTCAGCCAGATTGGATAGGTTTCTTATCAGCAGCTCTTTAATGATGGACAACAGAATAGTTTTCACCAAGATTCTTCCAAAGCTCACATCGGATCATAAGCCTATCCTCTTATGCCTAAAAGAGGAAGAAGATTTAGGCCCCCTTCCATTTCGTTTCAACCCTCTTTGGGCAGGTAAAGAAGGGTTTTTAGAAACAGTTCAAGCAGCATGGAGGATAGATGTACTCGGTTCCCCAAGCTATGTGTGGGAACAAAAAATGAAAAATACAAAAAAAGCACTCAAAGATTGGATAAAGAAATCCATGCAATCTCCCAATAGGCAGAGGAAGGAGGCAGTTATTCAATTGGAAGGAATACAACTTGAAATGGAGGAGAAAGATCCCTCTTCCACAGATTTAGCCAATGAAAAATCTGCTCAAAGGAATGTATACTGTTCTTTTAGAAATGAAGAGGAATATTGGCGCTTAAAGTCTCGAAGTCTGTGGCTCAAATCTGGGGACAGAAATACCTCATACTTTCATAGACAGTGCAGGGCCCGTCTCTCGCGCAATCACATAACAGAAATTACCAGCACTAGTGGTCAGGTTTATAAAGGATTCTCTCAAATCCAAGAAGCAGCTGTAAATCATTTTCAGAACCTTCTTAGTGCAGAAAGAAATGGGAATGAGGAGGATGAAGCAGAGTTCCTCACAACCATCCCAAATCTAGTCAGTGAGGAAGATAATGATTCTCTGATGAGCCCAGTAACGGAAGAAGAGATAACTAATATTGTCTGGTCCATGGAACCAGATAAAGCCCCAGGTCCCGACGGTTTCACAGTACACTTTTACAGAATTTGTTGGGAGATTATCAAAATTGATCTCTTCAGAATGATAAGAGGAGTCTTGAGGAAGGCAAAAGTGGGTGGTGGAATAAAATCCACATTTCTCGCTTTAATCCCCAAGGAAACAAACCCAAGATCCTTTGACAGATACAGGCCGATCTCCCTTTGTAATTCATCATACAAGATCGTGGCCAAACTGCTAGCAAACAGAATTAAGCCACTTCTTCAAAAACTCATCTCTCCAGCCCAAGGAGGATTTGTGAAAGGCAGACAAATCTTAGGCAATGTCATTCAAATCCAAGAGGCTCTCCATTCCGGCCATACACGGAAAGAACAAGGTATGATTATCAAATTAGATATGAGTAATGCTTTTGATCGTGTTAACCGTTCTTTCCTGCTCAGGGTACTTGCAGCCTTTCGGTTCAGATAGGAATTCATAAACCTTATCAAAGCCTGCATCGAAAACATCTGGATCGCTCCAATGGTGAATGGGAGACCAACAGAGTTCTTTTCAGCCACCAGGGGACTGAGGCAAGGCTGCCCTCTGTCTCCCTTTCTCTATATTCTGATGGCGGATTCATTAAGCAGAAAGTTGACACAGGAGCAACAAAGTGGCACCATTCCTGGGATAAGAATCGTGCAAGGCGTAGCCCCAGTGAATCATGCGCTCTTTGCCGATGATTCACTCCTGCTCGGGGGCGCATCCATGAGAATCGCTAAATCCTTCAAGACAATTCTCCAAAAGTATTGCAGTGTTACTGGAGCACTAATCAGTGAGAGGAAAAGCGCAGTTTACGGATGGAATACCGATCAACAAACAATTGAAAGGATAGCCAGTGAACTGGGGTTCAAAGGCTATGCAGAGTGGGATAAAATAAAGTATCTTGGTCTTCCGTTGACGATGGGATCCAATCGTAATAATTTGTGGGAGGAGGTGATTTCCAAGTTCAATAAGAAGATAGCAGCGTGGGGCGGAGTCTGGCTTACCACAGGCGGCAAGCTCACTCTCATCCGTTCGGTGCTTTCAGCTCTGCCTACTTTCCAAGCCTCTTTGCTGATGGCTCCAAGGCAAATCGCAGATCAGATCTCTTGTTTAATGCGGAACTTTTTGTGGAATGGTGGGAAGGGGAACAGTAACCGTTTTCACTTAGTTAATTGGGAAATGGTGAAGCGTCCCATTGCTGAAGGAGGACTCCAAATTAGAGACCCCCAACAAGCAAATCTAGCCCTGGGTTGTAAACTCCTGTGGCAGCTAATATCTGAGCCCACGCATCCAATCAGCCAGCTCTTAAATCTCAAATATCTCAGAAATCGGTCGATCATCTCCTTCAACCCAGCGTCTTCTCCTAAAGGAACACAGGCTTGGAGGCTCTGTTGTAAAGGGATAGATTTCTTCAGAACACATTTGTATAAAATTCCAGGGAATGGCAAAAAAACATTGCTGTGGAGAGACCGAATCATGGGCCATCCTCCACTCTCAGACATAAATGAAATCGCAGATTTAAGAGTTTGGTTAAGATCAAAAGGAATCAGGAAAATCGAGGACATTGCAGAGTGGGATAACAAAGGCAATTGGCAGTGCTGGACTTTGCCCAACATACCAGCGCACTTAAAAAATCAGTTAAACTATTTCATAGATGAAATCACAGACTTTACTCCAGTGCATAAGGACGAGGAAGATTCATGGGGTTGGGGACAAACAGGGGTATACACAGCCAAACAAGGGTACTTACAGATGCAAAGCAAAAAGGACTCTTTGCACCCGGAAGCAGTGTGGAAGCAGATCTGGGAAAGCTTCAGCATTCCGAAGATCAATTTCTTCTTCTGGACTTTGTTTCACAACAAAATCCTAACTGGAGACAACCTATGTAGAAGGAACATAGCTGGTCCACATCGATGCGTGTTCTGTAAAAAAGCCTTGGAGACCTCAGTTCACATTTTTATTGAATGTGAGTATGCTCAGAAGGCCTGGACTAGCTTCTTGGCTGGACTGAATGTAAGACCCCCAGTGCATTGTTCGATAACAGACATGTTTTTGTCTTGGAAAGCTAGGTATCCCTACAGCATCGCAGACAAATCCCTTTGGTACAAGGTGTGGATAGCAGCTCCAAAATATGTGTGCTGGAAGTTGTGGCTCTCCCGGAACGAAATTGTCTTTAATCAAAAAGAAATGTCAGCAGGAAATGTCGCAGAAAAGGCCAAGAAACTTCTAATAGAAACTCTGAGACAATCCAATGTTAGAGATAACTCCCTAAGAGATGAAGAAAGAGCATGGTTGGGTGATTACACTCCTACAACGAGTCCTTCAACAATCACACGCCCAAATCACAAGGAAAACTGGCAGATTCGAGACAATTTGGAAAGCTTCCAGAAGTGGTGGAAATCTCAAGGAAAATGCACTATCTTCTTTGACGGAGCCTCGAAAGGCAATCCAGGCAGGTCAGGAGCCGGGGGGGTCATTTATCTCCCGAATGGAAGAAAAGAGGAATTCAGTTGGGGACTCGGAATTAAAACCAACAATCAGGCAGAAGTCCTTAGTCTTTTAAAAGCTGGCCAACTGGCCAGAAAAGGAAACCCAAGGGAAATCTTAGTGTTTGGAGACTCAGAATTGCTGATAAAAGCTCTATTAAAAAAGAAAGGGCTTAAGGATCCAGTTCTGAACAAACAGATATTAAGAGTGAATAGACTCTTGAAGGACTTCTCTTCAGTTCAAATCTTTCATATCCTCAGAGAATTAAACTCAGAAGCAGACAGTCTGGCAAATATTGGATGTAATCTAGAAAAGAACATGATCAGCATAAATGCAGGAGAACCGAATATGGCAGCCATTCCTTAAAAGGGCAAGCCGATCTTGTAAAAGCAGAAAATTGTTCTGTTAGAAACAAAAAAATGTAAAACTTGATATGGCTTTGGCCACCCATAAATAAAATACCCGTTTCGGTTAAAAAAAAAAAAAAATGGGATCTATGTCACTTACAATAATCTTTGGGTTTCCATGTAGCTTTCGAATTGTTTGCACAAATGTAGTAATGATTGTACTCACTTTGAAAGGATGAGATAGTGCACACAAGTGTGCATACTTGGTAAGTATATCAACTAGCACCATGACGACACTCTTTCCTTCAGACTTGGGTAGACCTGTGATAAAATCCATTGAAGCCTCCTCTCAACACTGATTCAAAATAGATAATAGTTGTAAAAGACCTATGGTCTTAATTGTCTCAACTTTACTTTTTTGGCAAACCAAACATTCTGCCAAAGACTTCTGAATATCATATTTAAGGCCATCCCCAAAAAAATCCTTCTTGACCCTGTGGTAAGTTTTTTAAAATTTTGAGTGCGCTCCTGTAAGAGAGGTGTGCAATTCTGAAAGAATTTGTTTGAATTGTGAGTTCTTATATAGATATAAGCAATCTTGGTACATTAATGAATCATTTTTATAGATAAATGTATCAGGTGCATTAGGATCTTACTGCAACTTTTGAATGTTCACACCTTTTCATCATTCTTCCATTCATCCCTTGCTTTAGTTATCCAATAAGGTTGGATAATAGAACTGGCACAAAACAATGTCTCCACATCCTCATCTCTTCTTTAGAGTGCATCTGCAATAACATTTTGCTTCCCTTTTTAATATATGATTTCAAAGTCATAACCCAATATCTTTGCGGCCCATTTTTGCTACTCTTCTGAAGATAATCTTTGTTCCAACAAGTATTTAAGACCATCATGATATGTTTTTACCTTGAAGTGTCTTCCCATTAGGTAAGGGAACCATTGCTTCAAGGCATGTAGTACTGCCACCATTTCCTTCTCCTAAATAGGTTTATGCAAATGGTCTCCCTTGATTGGACAACTTTCAAAAGCAATGGGTCTTCCTTATTGCATTAAAACAACACCAATGTAATTTCTTGAGGTAGCACATTCCACAATAAAGGTTTTTGTGAAGTTTGGTGTAGCTAAGACCGGAGCTCGACACATTGCCTCTTTAAGGTCTTCAAAGGTCCTAATTGCTATGGAGTCCAAGAAAATGCATCTTTCATTAGTAATGTTGTTAGAGGTGTTGCTATTTTCCCATAATTCTTAACAAACTTATGATAATACCCTGTCAACTCGAGAAATCCTCGAAGATACCTTAAGTTTGTGGTAATTTTCCATTCCTTGATGGCTTTAATTTTGTTAGGGTCTACCTTAACACCCTCATGAGATACAATATGACCCAAATATTTGACCTCTTGTACCCCAAAGAAACATTTGGGGGGTTTTGCATACAATTGTTTCTCCTCTAATAGTTGGAGCACCCTGTTAACATGTTGAACATGATCTTTCCAAGAGTTGTTGTAGATTAGTATATCATCAAAAAATATAAACTAAATTTTCCGAGGAATGGTTTGAAAGTGGAATTCAACAAACCTTGAAATGTGGAATGTGCATTAGTAAGGCAAAAATGCATGACCAAAAATTCACAATGACCTTCGTGAGTTCTCAATGTTGTTTTCGAAATGTCTTCTATATTCATTCTAATTTGATGATATCTTGACTGAAGGTCTAGCTTGGTGAACTAAATTTCTCCATGCAATTCATCCAACAATTCATCAATGACAATAATGAGAAATTTATCTTTAATAATGAGCTCTCTATAATACGTAAAAGACACCATGATCCATCCTTATTATGCACCAATACTACTGGAGAAGAGAGAACTCTGGCTAGGTTGAATTATACGTGCCTCTAGGATTTTTGCAACCATACGTTCAATTTCACTTTTTTGGGCATAAGGATATATGTAAGGTCTAATTTTTGGAGGAACACTTCCTGGAATCAAGTGAATAGCATGATCATGGTCCCGAATAGGTGGGATACCTTTGGGAATCTCAAATACCTTGGAATGATTGTTAAGGAATCTTTGGAGATCTGGAGAAATGGATGACTTAAATGTTTGAAAATTTGTGAGCATAATAGTGCAATTATGCCTCTTTGTTCCTTCTTCAAAACCTTTGTCATGCCATTGTAGTTGATTATCTTGCCAGGTTTCCCTGTGATACCCCTTAAACAATTTCCTTCCCTTCCTAGAAAAAATTCAAGAAGAGTTCTTGAAAATTCAAAGTTATTGTCCCCAAAGATTGTAACCATTGGACTCCTAATACGACATCAAGACTACCCATTGGAATTGAAAGCATTGGACTATTCAATACATACACCCCCATGGTTAGATTGATATTATGGCACTTCCTTGAGAAATTTATAGTTCCTCCATCTGCAATTATCACTTGACACTTTAGTGCTAGATACATAAAGCAATTAAAATCCTTGGTATCTTACAATGAATAAAATTATGGGTATTACCTGAATCAATCAACACTATTAAATTTTTCTTCTTGATATATCCTTCTATCTTGAGAGTTTTAGGAGTGGTAATTCCCTCGGGGTTGGTTCCTAGTGTATATCTTCTTATTTCTTGTACCTTTTCTTCTTCTTCACAATTTATCTAAAATAATTTATTCTCATCACACTTATGACGTTTAGTGTTTTTTCTATCACAAATGTAACAAAGCCCTTTTGCTCTTTTTCCTCCAATTGTTGTGGTGTCAACCTTGTAAGTTGTGGTAGGTTAGGAGTGAAAACACTTGCATATTTATGGTTATGAGTGGTATACCTCCTTGTTGCCATAAATTTTCTTTCACATTTTCTTGCCAGCTTGAATGCATTCTTCAATGACTTGGGTTCCCAAAGGAAAACCTAATGTTGGATGTAATGTCCTCAGCTACTTAAGAGAAATAAGATGGGTTCCGCTGGCCTAATAAGTTCCTGTAGGCTAAGGCGGGGAATTTTTTTAATAAGGGAACATGATTCACTTAGGGAAAAAATATTATTTCCTAAGGGATAAATGACATATCATAGGTTAATGAATAATAACTTTCATTTTATAAAGTGAAAGTCTCCTAAAGCGAATTAATAAAAATTAAAAGTGTAAAATGACAACAAAGATTGCTACTCAATTATAAAAAGAGAAAAGTGAGGAGTCTCTCCTAATTCTAACACTTGCATTTTGTGAAAAGGATCTATTGGAGATGTTTTGGAGATAGTCTTAGGGATTTGGAAAGCCTAGCCACCATTTCTAGCTTTGGTGTTGAAACTAGACACCCTAGTTGGTCTTGAGAGTGAAATCACTCAAATTTCACTATTGGGATTCAAAGAAAAAGATGATTTGCATAAGATATTGAGGTAAAGAGCTTTTATCATTTGGTTTTATCTTTTGATATTGTGATTTTTATATATCTTCTCACAGGTGGAGGTTCAAGGCAAAGTTGGGATCGATTTTTGCTAAGAGAGAGGGACCATACTCCATCACGAAATTAGTGGGTCAATTTTGTGGGTTTGAGGTCATTTTTCGAGGTAATTTTTCCTTTACCAAGGAGGCTGAGCATTTTGATGGCTTCACAGGTCAAAGTTTTCAGTTGAGGAAGGACAAGTTTCCTTCTACTTCATAGATCGAGTTCCTTTCATTTACATTGTTGGTTGAGGTCTTCATTTCTCAAGAAGAATAATAGTGACAAGGAAGGGGTCGAGTCTTCCTTTTAAGAGGGATGTGATGCTTCATTTTATGGGTTGAATATAAACTACAAATAGGGGATGCATATACATGTGCCAAGGCACTGATTTCTTTGTGGTTTATTAATTTGGTTGCTCCTCACTGTCATTTTTACCTTCATTTTGGGTCGATTTTTGGGCTATATCAGTTGAGGCTAGTCTTTGGAAAAGACATAGTAAGGAGGTTAAGCCATATGCTATTATGGGTCGTATTTACTTTAGCAAGGAGCATGAGTCACCCTCTCTACGTGGTGGCTTTTTGGCTAGAAAAAGAAGGACAAATCTCTCGTCATTACGGTGGTTGAACTTAATACTGTTTGTAAAGGCGTATTTTGTGCATATTGAACTCATTTGATCCTTGTACATGTGAAGGAGCCATCAAACTTTGTTGATATAAATTAGGTTCTTCTTATTCTATTGTTATCATTTTATATATACATGTGCCAAGTTCTAGATTAAATCTATGGTTGCGTAAGCGTTTATTATTTATGTTGTGACTTGTTAATTATTGAGTTTTAATAAAATAATATATGTTGGAGTGAATATATTTACATGAGAATTAATTGATGGGATATTCTCCAATCTAACAAAATTCAAGAAAAACACCTATAACCAGAAGTCTCCAAACTGTTTGACTAAACGTGTCACTGAAAACCCAGTTAAAATTCAGAGATATTAAAGGAAGAAATTGAGATATACTAGGAAGGTATCTCACATTGGTATCATAGCATGTTCTTTGACAACTTTGGAGTCTAAGGGCAAAATTATCAATGCTTCATGAGTTTAGAAGACAATCTTTTTAGTGGGGTAACTTATAGAAGAAGCCTTCATCAGAGAGCCCACTCCCATCTGGGAAGAAGAAGAGTCTCTAGAGAAGAGAGGAGAGGGAGAAGATACGGCTAGGAACGGGAAAGGAGTAAAAGAATCGCCAGTAAGAGAAGAGCCAGACATTGGGGATAAGGAGACCCAATAATTTAACAACTTACTCAATGCTCTGAGCGATTGGGATAAGGGCCAAAAGGAGACGGTAGAATTGATGAACAAGATAACAAACAAAGCGACGTCCACTAATAAGGAACCTATTGACGGAGAAGGGTATAATAATGTAGAGGGCATCCATATACATACTTCCATGCAAAACAATTCACACTCATATTTAAAAGCACCTATGCCTAACATGCCTCAGTTCATACATAAGACAACAAAGGACAAGATAGCGTAGACAAGTCAGGGGATTCCTTATGCATATTATTTGGAGTATAGAGCATTGGGACGTGAGTTCCAAGTCGTTATGATTTTCACCGACTTCTTCCACCTCTAGTAAAAAAGAAAACCTAAGACAGTTCAGAGGGCTATGAGGTAGGTCAAGAGCTGCAAAATACCTTGGGGAAGGTGACCATTCCTTGCTTTGATGAGTCATATAAATGCTCAACTTGGTCATGGGTACAGAAGCTCGACACATATTTTTAGTTACATCAGATGATGGAAGAGAAGGCCATTAAGCTAGCCACAATACACTTAGATGGGGAGCCCATGAGTGGTGGTACCATGGGTTAGTGACAATGGGTCACAACAACATCACCTCATATATTGAGTTCACTTAGAGGCTCTTGAGCAATTTGATAGGAAGGACTCAAAGCTTTGTTTCATGGAGTTGTCCTAGCTGAGACACATTGGTAGTTCGGAGGCCTACATTTCATAGTTTTAGAGACTAGCAGTTATAGGTATATCGGAGGCTAGGTTGGTGATGCTATTTGTGGAGGGGTTGTTTGAGCCTCTATGTGGTTGGGTCAAAGGAATTGAACCTGCCACTCTTCGTGTGATAATTAATAAGACCAAATACATGCAAGATGTCATTTCTAAGAGTAGATTCCCTCCTAAACCTTCCTTTCCCCATGAAGGTAAGGAAGTCAAACCTTTTAAAAGGGAGGGTACCAGGAAATCAAAGATGGATGAAGAAACATAGAAGGAGTTGAGAAAGAAGAAGTTTTGCTTTAGTTGTTAAGGGCCTTGGGCACCAGTGCAGAGATGCACATGAAAGGACAAGGTGGGGAAGGACCATTATATTAAGGTGTACTCTGAGAGTGTCAATGATGATGGAGATGAGGACACGGTGAAGGAACACGTATAGGGACAAATACATCAGACAATTGGAGGTTAGACTTCACATGCATAAGGAAAATGCCCTATTATTGCGTCCATGTCAGGATTATCCAGGTATCATACTATCATACTTTCAGATACAAAGGGGTTCTATGTAACCACCCCTCCCCCCCCACACATTTACCCAATTTCACCTGCTTTCCAAGGTAAACATGAGAGAAAGAGTCACTATGACATTACTTTACCTCCAACCTGCAGTTAAGGAAGCGGGGCCTACCAACTAACAACTCACAACATCCCTCAGGCCTATAGGACACTTAGGGGACAAAGGACCACCCAGGTGAGCAAACCCTGAGTTGGGGCTATTTTCACTGACCTAGACTCCAACACGCATGCATGACAAGGTCTAGGTGTGGTTATAGGCCTCCAAACACATGCACAACACTACCTCCATGCAGTTGTGACCCAACTTCCTCAGTTCCAAGGGTGTGGTCTCAAGATTTGAGCCACAATTCTAGGCCTGGCTCCAGACCATTGCACAAAACTTCCTGAGACTTTGCAAAATCATTATTGACATGAGAACAAAGCTATACATTCAAACTAAAATCAAGAACTTGACCTGGACAGACCAGAAAATACTAAGCATTTCCTCAAACACATGACAAACATGTAAGCTATAGGTCATGAATGCATATACAATCATAATAGTCTAAGATTCTCCAGAGAATCACCAAGAAGGTGGTTATTCCCTATCCATATAGCTGCAAAAACTTTGATTATTCCATACATTCATCAACCAATTGATAACTAAATAATTCATGACAAGAGACATAGATAATACACGTCATATAACTAACATATAACCAGAAAATAACCATCATAGAAACCGTGGCAACTCATCCATAATATCGCCAACATAATCACTACAAATGCTCGTAGATCATAATAAGAAAATACCTCATATTAACATATGAAAAATACCAACCAAGTTAGGGACTTCCACATACCACCTGACCATGGATTGGGGTTAACCAAATCTCCCTTTCAACCAATCACCCCCACACCATATTTAAAGCATGAGTGTGGTATCTCATGGAATAAACCAAAACAAAACCAAACAAAGGGATTTCAGAGGACAACGAACTCAACCCTCAACCAGTGATTCCACCTCTATGTTCAGACATCACTAACACCAACTAGATTGGTCTCTACCTAAGCTATCCAGGGTTCCAGAGCATTTGTCCAACCCAACTCCAGGGACTAGTAACTCAACCCACCAAGAGATCTAGAGTGTTTTTCCCAACTAATGCTCCAGGACATGTAACTCAACCCAAGTTGTTCCAGGGTTTCTAGAGCGTTTGTTCCAACCCATAACCATAAGGAATTATGAGCACCAATCATAAAAATAATAAGTGGAAAAACTCACAACACCATGGCTATCCAGGAAATGGAAAGGCAAGACTAAAAACACTCTCATTCTAGGAAAATCTCCATGCCAATGACAACACATAACCATAAAATCACATGCATGTACCATGCATCCACAAATAAACAAGGAAATCACACATGCAACCTGTTACCTGCAAACCAATCTAGCTGTAGCTACTGATCCAACTATTCCCTTGCGCTTTCCTTCTTTTCTTTACCTTCTTTGTCCAAATCCAATGTCTACCAAAGTGCTCCAAGAATACTCTAAGTGTGCAAGAGTGTGAGAGAATAAGAAAATAGAAAAGAGCTCCAAAGCTGAATTGACAAAACGTTGCGAACCGATCCTCATAAGCCTTTTTTATCATTGAGGCCTCTATTTTCTTCATTTTCGTTCAATTTCCCCCTCATGAAAATATGCGTCTCTTCACCTTCCTTTTCTCCTAATTTCCTTTGTTTCATGACAAACATAGGACTCTTTTGTTGCATTGTTATTGATAATGTTCTCTCTACGTAATTGATTATGATGATATTGGGTGAATGCAATGTGAAAATGTTTTAAAATGCAATTATTTACAACAAATACTTTTAGCCTTAATAAAATTAATATTGTTACTATTGTACTGGTTAATGGTTAATGGCTAATTATAGGTCACCTATGGATGTAATGAACTTATTTCCCCTGTTGAAAGTATGGTAAGTTTGTAAATTTAGTTTTTTGTTTCTATCTGGATTTTACAGTGATTGTTGAGTTGATTGGTCTTGTCAAATAATCAAAAAGGATTTTTCCCTCCAATCCTCTTGTTATTTTCTTTTTCTTGTGTGGTTGTAGTCTTAATTCTAGTAATACTTGGAGTCTTGGATTTTGGAAATTCTTGGATACAATTATGCCATGGCTAGCTATCTGATGAGCCCCAAAAATGGATAATTATTTGGGCTCATTCAACCTCCTAATTCGACTTAATCCACCATTCTCATTAGTTTATTGCATGTTTTTGATTATATTTATGCTAACAGAGTGAATTGGGTTGGTCATTATGCCAACAAGTCTAATGTGTGCTTTGTGTAGCCTTTTTGGTCAATTTGGAGACAAAATTGAAGGTTTTAATGAGCACTTGGCAGCCAAATTCGTGGGAGAACAAGGGAGAGGATTTGTAGGAAGGTGTCCCCTTCATTTATGGGCCCTTACCTCGAATTCTCCACCATCAGCTCGGAGTTCAAGGGCCACCAAATCAATTACCACAAGGGCAGCCAAGCAAGTCAAGTAGGATTGCTGTCAACTGCAAGTTTTGGGCAGCCGAGTCCCTAAAGTTTGGGAGGATTGTTGGGGTCCTCAATTTGTATAAATAAGAGGGCTTAGGGCCTCATTTCAGTTAGTCACTTTATAGTCATTTGTTAGCCAGTAGTTAGTCATTTTGTAGTTCGATTTTTAGGCAGTAGATTAGCTTTGCTTTCAGCACATTTTCAAGTTCTCCTTGTGGACAGATTTTGGAATGTAACATTTCTTTTGATCAATAAAGATGAATCCAGCTTTTCACCAGCTCTAAATCTCTCTTAGGAGGTTGTAGCTCTTGGGGTTGGGCCCATCTCAAGTGCCCAGTACCTCCTTTGTTTACTTTCATGTGTCTTTGCTGCATTCTTAGAATAAAATCTGTTATTTAGATTTAAACCTTGTTTTATTATTTAGGTTGTTTTTGATGAGTAAAATAGCTTTTCATGCTCAGATTTAGTTGATAGGTTGTTAACAGAAAAAGCTTCAAGAAAAGGGCCAACAAACATCTGTGGTTTCACCTCTCCCTCAGTGGGATCAAGAGCTGTGACTAGGATGACTTTGCTGCCCACAAAAACACTGATTTTGCTTTGCCATGCAATCACTAGTGTTTGATCTTCATGTGTAGAAGTTGGTTACAAGTTCAGACTTTCATTTGCTTAGTTGCATGAGTTAAAATACATGGTTTCATTGCAGGTCACACTTCTGTTCATTCTCTTTACTGACAGCTAGCAAATTAGGTCAACGTAACTAGGTCTTTGAATTTACAAGTCTTTGTTGGTTCAGATTGGAAAAACGACTTGCAGAGCATCTATACCACTCCTTCATTTGCTTATTCTCCATCAGCACCATCCACTCCACCCTCTACTTAGAATCCTTACCTCACGTTTGCCACATTTGCTCACATAACCCTAGTTTTTGTACATCATTGTTTCAGCCTTCTTTGAGCCAACTTAGCTATCTACACCTTCTCACCACTCAATCCACCAGTCCCTGGGCCACTTCAGACCCCTATGCTACCTCCATATCCATTCACGCATCTTCCCTCACTCACCCATCCTCCAAAATCCAATTTTTAAACATCCTGTAGAAATTTGTGAACATCCTGTAGAAATTCCTGAAACATCCTGTAGAACCCCTGCAGGCTTCCTGTAGAAGCTCACGAATGAGGTTTCTTGATAGCCAAACTCTGTGAAAATCTCTGGAAGGCTGTTAGGGACCCCTTAGGCCCTCTCTGAACCTTCCCGACCTCTTCCAAGCATTTCCTCTCGCCAATCCACCTCTGCACAGTAAAAAACAGTTAAATTGTATGCATGATAATTGTGACAACTTATTCAAAAATACAAAAAGATGTTTTCTTCAGATAGTGATAGCTTAGACACATGTATTTTACCTTCCTAGAAGTCAATGGCATCTCTTTCAGTAGCTTGCATCCTCTTTTTCGCATCAGTAGGGCTAGCTGGTAAAATTAGGGTTTGCATTTCCTTTCCGCTTTCCTGTTTCTTTCTGCAAGTAAATTAGCCCCTTTGAGTTAGCTTTCATTCATCAGTTAAAAAGCTTCTTCTAAGAGCTCATAGAAGTTGGCTTAAGCTCCTAGCGGACTTGTGCCAGCTGACCAAGTGACAGCTGCGGCAAGAGCTAGTACTTGTGTATACAACACCGTCGCTTCCAAGTTTGTTACGAACTACAGGGTTGATAAAATTAAAGAAGGGAGTTCCAGGAGTTGCAGCATTATTGCTGCAATACTGGGGCCCACCACTATCCTCCTCCTAGAGGGTGTTAATGTGACTAGATGCTTGAGGTAAGGAAGGAGATGAGACACCTAACCAGTAAATTGGAGGGCATGCATAAGGCCATGGTTTACATTATTACCCAAATGGAACACCAAATGAAGAAGAATGAAGAGTTGGAAGGGTAAAGAATTCAAGTACCCTAGTTATTTAATGCAAGGTGTTGTAGTTAAAGGTTACTTTTTATATATATATATATATATAAGACTTTGGATGTAGGGAGTAGGATTTTTTTTATATAACAATCCATTTTCAAAAGTTTTATTTATATATTATATAAAATCCTAACCTTTTAGCCTCAAAAGCGCAACCTTAAAATATATAAAAGTTCGTCCGAAACTTTTATAAATTGGAAATTAAATCGCGCAAGTTTGGGGTGAGATCCTCGCTCATTAATTAGACTAAGGAATCAAAGGTTTTTCGACAGGTTAAAGCAATCGAAAGTTATGGGGTGAGGATATGTCTAGCTAAACAACCCATCTCCAAATCAACAACCATGGTTCATTCCAACATGTCCTCCATGCTTTTGACAAATCACTATGGGGATCCCTTGTAAGTGGTTAATGGTTTTTATGAAAACCACACATTGGAGGCTGGTGAAAACTCATGTACATGTTAGGCTAACTAGGTAAGCGAGCATGACCTTACACGTCATCACGAATTTTCAAGAAAAGGTCGCCGCGCATGTTATTTTCTTTGTCCTCCAGTGGAAAAGTTACAATGAACAACATATAGAGTGTACATTGTCAATTCCTCATTAGCATTCGACTGTTCATTATCTCCGGTTACTGGGTAACTCATAATTCAAAATTTCTTCCTTTTCCTTTCTTTCAAATTGTAAACATGGAGAAAACCCCAAAATCAACTAAAAAACCTACAATCTCTATGACATCTATTCATACACCCCTTATGGACAGAGAAGCCGAAGTATACAATTCTCGTTGCTCCTTGGACCTTTTGGAGATTCGACAAGACATTCTTGACCATTCTAGTGACTATAATAATTTTTTTCGAGTCATCCAGTCCAACGTTTATCATGTAATTGTCCCACATACCTATAATTTTTGTGATTTTTTCAGTTGGTTAGTGTCTTCCTTTGTCTCACAGAGGAATTTTGTTATGTCTTATTTAAGGGAGAATGTTTTTGAGGCCACTTTAGAGCTAATACACGAAGATTTTAAGTTTCCTAAAGTCGAGAATCCCGTGAAATTTTCACATCAATCCTTACATGTCACTTATAAACTTCTTTCTAAAGAGAATAAGTAAGGTTTTTTAGAGTCATTTTGCCACCAAATTCTGAAATTCGACCGCGTGCAGTGAATTATCTAACAACATTATTTTCTGAAGCTGCACAACATGTCTCAGTTATAATTTTGTCTCTTCTGGGAGAAGATGAGACTAGGATAGTAAACGAACAATCCCTAGGGTTTTTGAGTTTAATGTTGCAACCATATATTGTTTTGGATATCCCTTCTTACGTAGCCAAGTATGTCTTTTTTAATTTGAGAACTATCATATTTTTGGTCTTTTTAGATATCCCTTTCTCTTGGTCTATATTTTCTTATATGTACATGCTGATAAGTTTGGTCATCTAGGTCTGAATATGTGGGATTCAAAGAATCAAATGAAACATGTGATTGAATGGACTAGTGTTGTTAGGAAGAAGGAAAACAATGAGGACTTTTCTTATGACTTATCATCATTCATGGCCACTGTATTTACTATTTTAAACAATTAACAACCTCCAAAGATTTTGTCTGAAGCAAAAAGGTTGTTGTAGCTCAGCAAGGACACCAGAGTGGGGGATTGGTATATTTTTGAAGATTACACTGAGATAAGACTATACGGGGTTGAAGTACCACCACACCATTTGCCAATATTTTTTTCCTATAAGGATATTTTTGTTGGAAATATGTTGTCATTGATGGCAAATGCAAAGGAAAAAGCATTGTAACTAGCAAAGGCAATGTAAAAGGTGGCACGGGCAAAACAAAGGCAAAGACATTGGCAAAGAGAGGCAACATGGAACCATAAAAGTGCAGAGACTTTGGATTCAATTCTGGAGAAACAGATCATCTTAGATGCAGATGGATTCCACCTAGATGGATAGAGCTCTGAAAGAGCTGTCCACTGGGATGTGAAAGTTTGAAAATGGCATCCTGGATTGAAAGTTAGAGCTAGTCAAAGTTGCTTAACTCCAAGTCAAAGTTAGCAGAGTTAGAGGTGGTTGGATGAGCTTTGGTGCATAACCAAAGTTGGCACACCCAACGGCGAGGTTGGAAGAGCCTCTATGTGAAGCTCTAGGTTGATTTGGAGAAATAGAAAAGTAGAGGGAGGCATTCTATTGGCCATAGGTAGAGCCCACCTGGGGGGCTTACCCCGGCGTAGTTACCCCAACGATATGATAATGGCACATAAAGTTAAGTGTTGGGAGTGCATGGAGTAGGATGACGCCATCCTAATAGTGATAGCCTGATGGGTTCACCCTGATGCATCCCTTTTGGTGCACAAAAGGAATAGACTAAGAGACTGGTTCTAGGACACAACATCATAACGTGGTCCAATGGGAGTTAACCAAAGGTCCCCACTCTGACAGCTTAGCGCAAAAAGGAATGCCCAAAATATTGTTTAGAGAGCATACGACTAAGCACCCGGCCATGTGGCGACATTCTGATAACACCTAAGACGAACCTTTAGACATGCTTGGTGGTTATGGGAGGTGGTTTCCCATACCATAAATCGCATAGATCAACGATAGAGAACCACCCCAGGATCACTCCTTCAAAAACCACAAACTACACAAGAGTGGTGTTAAGGGAAGAATTTCTTGAACTCGATGGTTTTTTCGTTAACAAATAAAATTTGAGCGAAACAAGGCCTTGGGGAACCTTTCTCTCACCTCTGATAAAACAAGTGGCAACATGCAATTGGTCTGGACGACGAAAGAGATGACGTTAATACCAACCAATCAGAGTAGGACACGTGGCATAAAATTTTGGCATTTTCGGGTACCCAAAGGACTCATTTTTGAGCGACACATGTCACCAATCACAAGCTGACAAGTAGGAGGTGATGTCAAAATGATGTAATCCCGCTGGATGGAGCCTGATGGTTTATTATGGTGCATGCAGTGAAAGCACCGAGTAGTGGGAGCGGGGACACGTTGACGTTGATAATGCACATGTAATAGCCAATTAAAAAGGTGTCAGGAGGACCCCCACCAAGACAACTCATCATGTAGGACTTACCCTAACGTGATTGTTAACAAATCTTAGTGGAAGTGTTGGGTAGTACTCAATAGGACATATAGGCACACAATAGAAACTAATCGGAGCACAGGCGGGTGGTCCCCACGGGACACGTCGACCTGACGACATGACCCCGTCAGGTTTATTATGGTGCACAAAACAAAAGTGTCGGGATGGAGAGAGTTACGTGCTAAGCTTTGACCCTTGGTCATTTTGTGTAGAAATTGACCAGGTGCACAGTAGAAAGGGAATACGTTGGGATTAGCGCCTGGGCACTGAACCTTGTTTTGTTTCACATAGAAATGAGTCAAATGGTGCAAAGCCATTAACATAGAAAATCAGCTCACGCAGGGCTTAAAAGGGATTAATGCCTAAGGCCTTGAGCCAGTGGTCGTGGAGACCAAGTCCCATCGCGGGAAAGCTGATAGGTGTCAAGTGAAAGGGTCTTAAGGCCAATTAGGCAGAATGTGGCAGTTTTTTGTTGAATAAAATGTAAAGGCCTATGGAGGTATTTTTTTGCGATGCTTGGAAGACTGATAGCAACATGGATGAGTCAACATATAGTTTTAGTGACAATAATGGCAGAACTATCTGTTTAATGGCAGTTTTTGTAGTTAAGCCAAAGATAGAGTCTGTTAACTTTAGCTAACCTCATCTAAACCTTGTAAAAGCTCCAGATTAACTGAAATAAGCAAGAAAACAACAGATTGACTTGGATAATAAGCCCAAAATTGCAGATCAAGATGGAACACAATCATAGGAATAAAATGAACAAGAGAAAGGCCAAAAAAATATGAATGCACACGAAAATACAAGAGAATAAAAGAAGGGAAAAATATCAATCCAAAATTCTATACAAGTAGGCTTAAGCAAGCAGGTTGCAGAGAGGAGTGTGTGGATGACGGTTGTTGGTGCAACATGATGCGTAATAGTTTGGGTATGCATCAAAGGTGAATCAGAGAGCAACCTTGGTGTCTAAAAGGTGTTTGAGAAGTAAATAATGGATTAGTGATTGATGATGCATGTATATATAGTTTGGTGTTTTTATCAGTAATTAGAGATTTCCGAAGGTGTTGGTGATTGAGGAATTTAATTATTATTGAAAAAAGAGAAGAAATTCATTGTTCTTAGTATGAAAATGGATAAAAGTTGAAACAATGAGTGTCAAGGAAGTTGTAGCTCGCAAAATCAGGGGTTACTGCTCCTTCCAGGGTGCTGGAAAATACTTGGGGATGTAGCTCCATTTAGTTGTAGCTGATAAATCAGGGAGTTGTAACTTCCTACTAGTTGTAGCCAGAAAATTGTAACAAGAAGTTGTAGCTTTCCCTTTGAATAAATCGAAGAAGCAATTTTGAAGAAGTTATTTGTTCTTTGTGTGTTCCATTGATTGTTTAATTTATTGCTTGTCATACTTATTTCTGAAAGTACTTCTTGATGTATTATTCTTCTTATACAAAGTGAAAATAAAGTGTTAAAATGGTAAAATTCCTACAATACTGATTCACCCCCCTCTCAGTATTGTCTTTGTTTCTAACAATTTGTATAAGAACCAAGTTACTTTAGATCAGTCTAACAGTTGGAAGAAATATCAAGGACCGTGGTGAATTAGGAAGGAGGATTTACCAATAGGGCACCTATTTTCAATGGAACAAACTATGCGCTCTGAAAAGGGAGGATGAAGACCTACATTTAGTCACTTGGAGCTAATGTGTGGGATGTTGTGGAAGAAGCATATCAAAGACCTCTAGCAGTGGTTACCAAAGATCAAAAGTTGGATTTTACATGCAATGCTAAGGCAATGAATTCCTTGCTTGCTAGTCTACATGAATCAAATCTAGTCAAGGTGATGGATTGCACATCTGCCAAAGCAATCTGGGACAAGATGAGCAACTACTATGAAGGAGACAACAAGGTAAAGAAATCTAAACTCCAAGGCTATAATATGAAATTGGAATAATTGAGCATGCGTGATGATGAAAATATTGCAAAGTATTTTTTGAGAGTTGATGAAGTTGTGAACACCATAAGAGGGCTTGATGAGGAGCTAAATGAACCTATAGTAGTTCAAAAAGTGTTGAGATGTCTTCCTGAGAGGTGTAATCCCAAGGTGTTGGCCATTGAAGAAATGACTAATTTGAGCACTCTCACTCTAAATCAACTACTTGGTATGCTCACTGCCTATGAGATGATAATTTTGAAAGGCAAGTCTACAACCAAAGAATCAACCTTCAAAGCAAAAAAGAAGTGCAAGGATGAGCATGATGACTCATGCTATGAATTAGATGAAGAAGAAGCCAACTTTGTGAGGAAGCTCAAGCAAGGATCATGCAAGTATAAAGGTAAGTTACCATTTAAATGTTTTAATTGTGGAAAAGTTGGTCATTATGCATCAAAGTATCCTGAAAAGAAGAAGAAATATTATGATCCTAAAGAAAAATTTAAGAAAGTTCAAAAGGACAGAAAGAAGGCTAAGAAGAGAGGTTTTTATGTTCAAGAAGAGAGCTCCTCAGAAAGTGAACCCAACCAATCCTCAGATGAGGACAGAGATGATGATAGCTCTAAAGAATTTATGCTTATGGCCATAGAAAATTTGCAAGTTGAGGCTATTAATTCTGATGATGAAGAAGGAGAAGTTGACTTTGAAGGAGAATTGGTAAGTGCTCTTAAAGAAATAGAAAGGACGAGGAAGGAAAATAAAGTCCTTAAGGAGTCTTTAACAAAAGAAAAGGTTGGGGTTGTTGAACCATTGCTCTTGTAAATAGAAGAATGTAAGAAGATACAAGATTCATTGAACCAAAAATTGAATGAAAACACTCAAACGTGTGAGAAGATGGAAGGATAAGTTGTATTGTTGAAAAAGGAATTGGAGAAGGCCAAAATGCAGGCAATTTTCAATCAGAAATTTGGAAAAGGGATTGAATATCTAAATGAGATATTGGAAGCACAACGAGGCTCCTCAAATTGAACTGGTCTAGGCTATGCAGCTGAGTCTAGTGCAGTAGCTGAATTAAAAGGAAAGAATAAAATCAACTTTGTTTCATCATCCAAATAAGGGCTTGGGCAACAACAAAAGGGAGACATGCAACCCACAAATAAGATCCATAAAAATAAGCAACAACAAAAGAAGAACGATGTCCAAGCAAATAAAACTGCCCAAAATTTAGTTCAGCGCAAAAGGTAGCCTTCCGAAAACAATGATATCTTCCCAGGGTACCATTTCACATGAAAAAATTATGGCCACAAAGAAACAAAATGCAGAGTTAATCTCTCTTATAGACAAATCAAATATAGCAGAAGAATTCAATAGAGAAAAAGAAAACCTAGGTATAACAACTCTTTTTCTCCTTTAAAATATCTGGAACAATGTTTTAAATGTCAAAATTTGGGGCATATACCAATCAATTGCAGGCTAAAGGAGAAGAAGACAAAGCCAGTATTGAGCAAATTGAGAAAAAAACTCAAGGTCTGGAAAGAAAAAGAAAAATTAGAGCAACGTGATATGGCGTTGTATGCTCAAAATGGTGGGAGTCATTGGTATGTGGATAGTAGTTGTTCCAAACACATGACAAGAGACATAAGCAAGTTTTTGACATGGAAACCTGTTGACAAAGGTGATATAACTTTTGGAAACAACGCTCTAGGCAAAATGACTGCAAAAGTAGTGGTTAATATATCAAATGGAAAAGATAAAGCTAAGAATGTTTTATATGTTGATGGAATGAAGCATAACCTGCTTAATGTATCTCAGATGTGTAATCAAGGCTATGATGTGATCTTTAAAGACATAAATTGTCAAATCAAGTCTACTGGCAAATGTGAGATAGTTGTGGAAGCTATGAGAACAAATAATAATGTCTATGTGCTCAAATAGAAGACATAAAAGGGCTTCTTAACAAAGATTGATGAGAGTTGGTTATGGCACAAAAGGCTTGGACATCTGAACTTTGACCAGATTGTCAAGATGAGCAAGGAAAACATTGTCAAGGATTTTTCTAGGCTTTCAAAACTAGAGAATAAAATTTGTAAATCTTGTGAACTGGGAAAGCAAGCTCGAGTTCCTTTCAATACAAAAGAGAACTCATCATCAAAACCATTGCAACTAGTACACATTGATTTGTGTGGATCATCCAGAATGTAGTCACCCACAAGTAAATTATATTTTATGCTAAATAACTTATGATTTCAGGGGGATGACGTGGGTTTCCTTCCTCGGAGAGAAATCTAAAGCTTTTTTTTTAGAAATCTAAAGAGTTCAAAGCCATGAATGAGAATGAAACTGATTGAAAAATCAATAGCATAAGGTATAACAATGAAGGTGAGTTTACTTTTGTTAGCACCTAAATTTGCCTTAGGCTGAAGGAAGGCAAAATTCAGGGTAACCACAAACCATGCTTAGTCTGGTAGCTAGCCCTACCAGAACAGGAGAGGGCTCTCTCCGGGTCACGCTCAGTGAAGAATAAGCAAATAGGGTCTGAGGATGACTTAGAATGGATACTGATTTTAGGCTAGGTAAATAAATATGAAAGAAATATTTTGATGAATGACTGAGTTTTCTGGGATGTATGGGACCAAGGAACAACATGAGCAAAGAATTTAACTTAAAGCCGCAGATTATTTCGTGAGGCAAGACAGGCCGAAAGTCTAGCAATTAAATTTGAAATAACATGAAATGGAGAGACTCTTTAAGAGGGTGAAAATGGCATAAATACATGAATCCTTTTCAACAGAAGAAAACATAGAACGTGAAAACTTTCCCAAGGTAGAGCAGTAAAACTGAATTCTACCTTTTCTCACTTAGAAGCTTTCACTGGAAATGAATATGAATGGACTATGAAACATAACGAAATACATATGAAACAAAAAGAAAATACATTTGCTAAACTCACGCCACAGGAATCTCATGAACCAGAGCTGTAATCTTTCATTAATTCTCTGTCAAAATGTACAGTGAGTGATTGGGTTTCTCTCCCACAGTTTCCCAGAAATTCCAACCAAAAAACAAAATGACTCTCAATACAATAAATAAGCTTTGCCATGAGAAAGTCGATCAACCCAGGAAATGAAGAGCCAACCATCAGCAGTTACATTTAATTTTCTGTGAGGACCAATTACAAAAAAGCAAACATGAGCGTAGATTTTTTGGGTGGCTGTTCGTCTTCATTTGGCCACTTGGATAGAAGCCAAAAATGTTTTTTAAAATTTGCCTTTGATGCCGGGAAAAATGTATTGTAAATGAGCGGGCTCACTTGGAGAAAATTGTGAATCGAAATTTCGTGGAGCGGAAGTGATTTTGGCCTTTGGGTCTCTGTGCGCCGCGCCAAAAACTGTATGCGTCGTGCCACTTTGGAGTTGGTTTTGAGGCACTTTTTGAAGTCCAAATTGAGCCCAAGTGTGCTTTTTGGAAAGCCCTGTCTGTCTACTTTCCAACCCAAGTAGAATTTCTGAATTTGGATGCCATTTGCCCCTCCAAAACTTCAATCTCGCAAGACTGCTTCATGTGTGTCAAAATAGGGGCAGAGAGGTCATTTTTTGGGTGTTTTTGACCTCCTGAGGACTCAAAATTGGCCCAAATTTCTTGGCCATGCACCAACAGTCATGATTTTCCATGGAAAATCCAAAAATGTAAACTTTTTGTCATTTGGAGCTCCCTAGCGAAAGCGCGTGCCAGGTGGCGCGGTGCACAGGGAAAAAAAACCTGTTTTTTGTACACAAAATTTCAAAATGCAAAAATGTGCTCCAAATTTCTTGAAATTTGGGTTGTACCTTCTCTATCACATGTCGTGCTAGACCAAAGAAGCCTCGGCCAAGATTCGGAGCCGATCTTGCTCTTTTTGTCACCTTCCTCAATTTCGCCTTTAGGCTCCTGATTCTCGCTTTGGAGCTCATGTTTCGGGCCATGTAATGGTGAGTCATGCACCTGAGCATTTCTTTTTCCCTCTTAGCCTTCTCCAACAACTTCTCCAAGTGAACGTTCACTTTCTATAAAACATACTCCCGGTCCTCATATCTTTGCTCCTATAGGTCTACCTCGTGCTGCCATGATGTGTTGCTGGTTTTCCTTGCTCAGTAGCAACTCTATCTCAGCTTGCTGCTCCTCAAGTTGTTTGTTCCTCTGCTCCAGGTATTTCATATTCCCTTTGGCTCTCCAAAATTAGGCATGCCGGTAGCTAATGAAATAGAGTCCGGTGTAAGTGTGAAAGTAACACTGGCCAAAGTAACTTGAGAACCATGCAAATGTAGAACAAATAGGCGAGCCAACTCATGGTGGAATTGAACATTTGCAACCTTTTCACAAAACTCATAGCATGACTGAAACTGAAAACAAGAGACGACAAAAGGGCAGGCCTGCAATTCTGTGAGCGTAGCCGGTTCTTCTCTAACATGTCTACCACTTTTTTGAGGCCTCCGGGGTGCACGTTCTTCTGTGGGTGGGTCACTATCAGTTTCCTCCTCATAATCGGATGAATGATAAGATGACATAATTGGTGCTATGAAAACTGCTTGGAGAAATGAACGCTGGTCGCAAGACTGTTTGGAATGCTGTTGTAATATGTTTGAAATTGCTGTGCTGTAATGCAATATAGTTGGATTTTTGGAAAATCCATGCAAGGAAAGAGAAAATTGGTGAAAATAGGGAGTCATTTTAATCATCATTATTGAACTGAAGCTGAAGAGCCAACTGTTTGCCAGCGTTGCATTTTCCACCTAAACGACCGATGGAGAGGTCTGGGGACTCAAAACTTGCCCAAATTCCTTTGCCATGCACCATCAGTTATGATTTTTTCATTCCAAATCCAAAAATATTTTTTTTTTCAATTTAGAGCTCCCTAGCATAAGCGCGCGCCACGTGCGCGGCGCATAGGGAAGTGGCGCGACGCACTGGGCTTGAGGCGCGGCGCATAGAGCCTGTGCGTAGTGCTTTTTGCAGGAGACTTTTGGAGGCCTTTCCGGTGTCCAAATTGGGCATAGGATAGCTCGTTGGAAATTTATTTGAGTCTACTTTCCAACCCAACCAGAATTTTTCAATTTTGAGTTCATTTTCCCTGTCAAAAATCAAATCTCCCAAGACTGGTCAAAATGTGCCAAATGAGGCTGCCTCAAGGCAGAGTGCTGTTGCAGTCAACTTTTGAAGGTGTTCCTCAACTCCAAATTGAGCTCATGATAGCTCATTGGAAATATATTTGTGTCTAGTTATCATTTTACTCATCAAGAAAGTCATTTGGCTAACCAAGCTAGGAGAAAAATTGATTTTCCCAAGGTCACTTCAGAGGTGCATCAATTCTCCCGAGGCAATTGTATTTTTGACATTTCTCTAAAACCATGACACCTGTGTAAAAAGTGAAGGAGGTTTTTCTTCCTTGGCTTATTTTGGACAAAAACCTCTCTCAGTTTTCCCAAATTCATATTTTATTGCTCAGAAACATCATTGGAGTAAAACCTATCCCGATGTGTGGAACAAGAGATTTGTCGAAATGAAGCGAAATGAAGCAAAATGAAGGGGATACGCGGCTTCTAAATTCTTGGGAAAATTCTTGGAAGTAGGGAGGGGTGTTAAGAAGCAGGGGAAAGTGGAATTTCAAATATTGAGTGAGGGGAAGGGGTCCAAAAAGGCAAAACACAGGTCGAACCTAGAAAATTGCCAGGTTGTAGCAAGAAACTAGGGTTTGTGAGAAAATGAGGAATTTGGGGGATCTCAGTGATGGGAAGTGTTTGATAAGGTACTTTAAGGATAGGGGAAGGTGTATGAACATCAGGATACAAGTTTTGCCGATGATTTGACCGTCCAAGAGAAATTGCCTTCAAAACCCTAGGAGAGGGAAATGAACTTACCTAGGCGCAACTGAAGCATGAACAAGGTGTAAAATGACCCAGTGGAACTTGAAATGATAATGAAAACCCTCTGAATGATGGTACACTCAGCTGAATGGTGACATGGACCGACATTTGGACAACTTTGACAGGAATAAAAGCAAACCCTAGATCTGATGCCTAGTGACCAAATTTTGCTTGAAGACTTACTGAAATGACAAAATTTGACCTTGACACTCTGAGACCACTTTGTAAGAGCATATTTGATCACTGGAGGAAGGCTGCAAAGACTGACACTAAAAAATTCAAAAGAATTTGATGAATTCTCTAAAAATAATGGCATGAAAAGGCAGTTTACGATAGCAATGACCCCTCAGCAAAATGTTGTAGCAAAGAGAGCAAACAGATTAGTACAACAGTTAGCCAGAGCGATGATGACCGAACAAAATATTCAACAGAGGTTATGGGAAGAAGTTATTCATACAACAATAGTTATCCTCAACAAAGCTCATTTTAGACCTAAAAGTAACAAAAATCCCTATGAGCTATGGCATGGTAGACTTGTAATAATAAAACACTTTATATTTTTTGGTAGAAGATGATACATCAAGAGAAATTTTGAGAAACTTGGGAAATTCGATGTAAGAGTAGATGAAGGCATTTTTCTAGGATACTCAAACAATATCAAAGGATACAAATGCTACAATAAAATCACCAAGAGAATCATTGACTGCATTGATGTAAAGATGGATGAATGCGTTGAGCAAGAAGAGAAATAACCAACAAAAACCGACGTTGAGGAACCAATGATTATTAGTGAGGAGCATGACGAGGAAGCTAAAGAACAGAGCGATGAATATTCCTCTAGTCCTCAAGCCAAAGGTACCCCAAGGTATGTACAAAAACAACACACAACTGATTAGATTGTTGGTGAATTAAATACTAGTGTGCATAGAAGAAGGAAGCTTCTCAATTCCCCTGCGCAAGCACATGTTGCCATGCTATCCATGTAAGGACCAAAATATGTTGTTGAAGCTAGTCAAGATCAACATTGGTTAAAGGAAATGAATGAAGAATTGGATCAAATAGAGAAAAATCAGACTTGGGAACTTGTTCCAAGGCCTGCTGACAAGAATGTCATTAGTACAAAGTGGGTTTTCAGGAATAAATTGAATGACCGTGGAGAAGTGGTAAGAAATAAGGATCAACTGGTATGCAAAGGATATGTTCAAATAGAAGGCTTGGATTTTGATGAAACCTTTGCTCATGTTGCGAGATTAGAAGCAACAAGAATGTTTTTGGAATTTTCTTGCTTCAAGAAATTCAAAATCTATCAAATGGATGTCAAATATTCTTTTCTCAATGGAAAGCTACAGGAGGAAGTTTACTTAAAGGAGCTAGAAGGTTTTCAGCTGACAGAGAAACCAGATTATGTTTTCAGACTTAAGAAGGCTTTGTCTGGTCTCAAGCAAGCCCCTAGAGCTTGGTATTCCAGGCTAGACAACTTCCTGGTATTCAAAAGAGGTGTAGTTCACCACAACTTATATGTCAAAGCAAAAGACAACAAACTCATTGTGGTGGTAGTATATGTTGATGATATCATCTTTTCTAGTGATTCATATTCAGTGCCCAACGACTTTGTAGCTGATATGAAGGCTGAGTTCGAGATGTCCATGCTTGGAGAGCTTTCCTTCTTGGATTGCAGACTGCGTAGATCCCCAAGTTCAATCAACATGTCAAAGAATCCAGTTTTTCACTCCAAAGCAAAGCATATTCCCATCAAGTGTCATTTCTTGAGAGAGAAAGTTGCATCTCAGATTTTGAAGCTAAAGTATGTTCCTAAAAAAGAACAAGTTGTTGATATCTTCACCAAACCACTTCCTAGAGAACACTTTGAGTATTTGAGTCAAAGATTGGGAGTTTTACCTCTTGCCTCCCTCCACTGGCTCATCCTTTAAGAGGAAGTAAGGCAAAGGTGAAGCTGCCAGGTCAACCGGATCAGCATGACAGAGAAATATTGTTGACAAATGGAGTATGGTGGTAGGGGGAGCATGATGGTGTCTTTTCCATTAATGTCAAAGGGTGAGAGATCCATAATTGATGAGACAAAAAGAAGGACCTAGGGTGTGTAGATGCTAATTAAAGATCAAGCACAATACCAACAACAATACCATAGTAGTAGAAACCATTAAGGACAAGAGAAGTGCATCTCGGGGGGAGCAACACTTAAATGATTTGTTTATATTCTACTAAGGATGTTTTGTTTGATTTTAGTGTTTCCATCAATGCCAAAGGGGTATTGCGATTTGAAAATGACGCATTAAGTTAAGCATCGAGACTGCATGGAGCAGGATGATGCCATCTCGATAATGATAGTCTGATGGGTTCACCCCAATGCAACCCTTTTGGCACACAAAAGGAATGGACCAGGATACTAGCACCGAGACATGACAACATAATATGGTCCAATTGGAGTTAAGTGGAGGTCCCCACTCCGACAGCTCATCTTGCTGAGGGCGAGCCCGAAAAGGAATGCCCAGAAGATTGTTTAGAGAGTACACGGCTAAGCGCAAAGAGGTAAGCGTCATGCCTCATGGAAACTTTCTGACAACACCTGAGATGACCCTTTACAGGCTTGGTGGTCACGAGATGAGGTTTCTCATACTCCCGATCGCATAGATCAATGACGGAGAACCACCCCAATATCACTCTTTTGAAAACCACAAACCACATAGGAGTGGTGTCGAGGGAAGAATTTATTAAATCCAGTGGTTTTTTCATTAACAAAGAAAATTTGAGCAAAGCAAGGCCTTGGGAACCCTTTCTCTCCCCTATGATAGGACATGTGGTAGCATGCAATTGGCCCAAATGACACAAGAGATGATGTTAGAACCAACTAATCAGATAAGGACACATGGTAGGAAGTTTTGGCATTTTCGAGTATCCAAAGGACCTAGTTTTGAGTGACATGTTTCACCAATCATAGGCTGACATGTAGCAGGTGATGTCATCCTACTGGATGGAGCCTGATGGTTTATTATGGTGCATGCAACGAAAGTGCCAGGCAATGAGAGCCAATACACATCAGCGTTGAAAATGCACATGTGATAGCCAATTGAAAAGGTGTCGAGAGGAATCCACCGAGACAACTCCTCTCGTAGGAGTTACCCCAATGGGTTTTTTAACAGATATTAGTGAAAGCGTTGGGCAATAGACACCGGGACATGGAGGTAAACAACGACAACCAATTGGAGCACAACCACATGGGACACGTCGACTCGATGACATGACCCCGATGGGTTTATTATGGTGCATAAAACAAAAGTGTCGAGATGGAGAGGGCTTCAGGCTAAGCTCTGACCCTTGGTCATTTCGCATAGAAATTGACCAGGGGTGCACCATAAAGGGAATGCATCGAGCTTAGCACCTGGGTGCTGACCCTTGGGTCGTTTCGCGTAGAAATGAGTCAAATGGTGTAGAGCCATTAAAAAATAAAATCAACCCACGCAAGGCCTAAAAGGGCTTAGTGCCCAAAGCCTCGAGCCATTGGTTGTGGAGACCTAGTCCCATGGTAGGAAAGATGACAAGTGCCAAGCGAAAGGATCTTAAGGCCAATTAGGTGGAGTTTGGCAGTTTTTGATTTAATAAAATGAAAAGGCTCGTGGAAGTATTTTTGGCCGTGCTTAGAGGCCCGATAAAAGCATGGATGAGTTGATTAGCTAGTTTTAGTGATAGTTATGGAAAAACTATTTGTTTAATGGCAGTTTTGGCAATTAAGCCAAAGATAGAGTCTTCTAACTTTAGCTAACGACATATAAACCTAGTAAAAGCTCTAAATTAACTAAAGTAAGCAGGAAAACAACAAATTGACTTGGAGATTAATCCCAAAACTGCAAATCATGATTGAACATAGTTAGAGGACTGAAATAAAGAGGACAAAGGCAAACAAAAATAAGAATGCATGCAACAATACAAGAGAAGAAAACAAGGCAAAAATATCAAGCCAAAATTCTATATAAGTAGGCTTGAGTAAGCAGGGTGGAGAGAGGAGTGTGTGGATGAGAGCTACCAGTGTAGCATGATGCATAATAGTCTGGGTATGCATCACTGTTTTTATCAGTAATCAAAGATTTCCGAAGGTGTTGGTGATTGAGGAAATTAATTGTTTTTGAAAGAAGAGAAGGCATTCGTTGTTCCTAGTATTAAAATGGATGAAAGATGAAATAATGAGTGTCCCAAGTGATTTAAATGACCCCTAAAAAAATCTTACAAAAGTTATGGCAAAACTCAAAATTTTAGAGGTTGAACTAAAGAAAATTCAGGACAACCTAACTTAGGTAAAGGAACAACTTGATATCAAGGAGAGGTAGCTAAATACAACAAAAGAAAACAATGATCAATTGACCACCAAGAACAAGGAAACAAGATGAGATCAAGGAGTTAAAAACCAAATTGAAGGGCAATATCTCTCTAATTGAAGCTAGACAAATTGTTTGGGATGATATGATTCAAGAGGTCCGTTCTAAATGGGAGTATGTTCATATAATTGCTCCACAAAAGATTATGATGAATGGGTGCCAATTAAGTATTAATGCATGCAATAAAATTGTATAGAAAGAAGCAGTGAAGGCTAAAAAGATGATCAAATATTTAAATGGGAAATCTTCAACTGAACTAAGGGAATTAGATATTAGAGACAAAGTTGGAGTAATTATGGAAATCAGTAAAATTAATGAGAAAAACATACTTTGCATACAGGATGAGAACAAATTAAAGGAGGTTCACAAGTCAGTATCTTTGTTTGATTCCAAATTTGACCAAAGGACTAGATATGGTCTACCTAGTTGTTGGGACCAACAAGGAAATATGATTTCTTGGGAACTATATGAAAAGGAACTAGTGGCTATTAAAAGCAGAGCAAATACAACACATGAAAAGAATGCAATTCTAAAGGGAAGTACTATAGTGAATTATTTGGAGAGGGACTTCCAATTTATTTGGCTGATGAAGACACTTTTTATTGCAAAACCTAATTATACAAAGCTTTCAAATTTGAAAGTTGCATTCTAGAAAATGATCCAGTGTAAGCTCCCAGATGAAGAACTTTGGAAGAAGTGTGAAAGGTTGATTACTCCTATTGAAGGAGAAGTTCAAATGGCGGAAGCAGACACCAATCCTCAAATTCAATGTTCCACTAGTCATCAAACTTCTCAAAAATGAGAAAATTTCATTTTGTAATGTTGTAAAAGACTTTTTAGTAATAGATAGTTAAGTAGTTATAGATGTTTTGACAGTTACCTTTGTAACTAATTTTGATGTAATATTTAAAAGACATGAGAACCATTAGAAAAAGGTTCAGAGTTTTGGCATTTTGAGTAATTGTGTAATCATTTTGGCTTCCTTGTGTTAGTTTTTATAACATCGGATGTGTTCTAGACACGAAATTTGGTGGATAGGTCAAAATGCATGATATCTCCATAAACCATAAATCGTTTCTGGAAATTCCACCTAGAGATGACTTATTTAGATTATTAACCCATTTTTTAATGTTTCCTAAGTCTAAACTTAGGAAAATTGGTTAATTAATCAGAATTAATTAAGTCAAGAAGAGAATAGTCTAGAAACTCATACAAATCAACTTCAAGATGATCCTATCTCTTGATTAAGTTTTAATCTTGGTCGTTGGTGCTCCAGTAGAGGATTATAAGAAGAAGTTGATGGGAACTTGGAGAATACACCAGAGACACTTGAGCAACAATTCCTTGTGAAGATCAAGCTAGCAGCAAGAGTTCGAGCCAGAGAGGGATGAAGTGTCAGTGAAGGGCAGGGACAGTGATACAGAGGAATATTTCCAGATCTGAAGATGCAACAACAAGAGGTCGAGTTATTCCCAGTGTAAGAAGAAGCCTGGGTATGGGTAGCAACACAAGTATAGGAAGAAGCACGAGTACGGGCATCCACACAAATACAGGCAGAAGCTTGAGTACGAGCAACAACATAAGTATGGGCAAAAGCGTGAGTATAGACAACCGTGCGATTTGCTGAGGATTCTTGGCGAGGAAGTGGAATTAACTTAGATAAGATTTTCTTGCTGTTGATTGCCAGTTTCAAGCATCTATATTGTACTCATAATTTCACTATTGCTCAATAATAAGAACCTTCAGTTGCTGCACCGATTTTCCCAAGTTTGGTTTTTCCAGGGACATTTGTCCAAAAATAATTGTGTAATATTTTATGTGTGTGTTATAGCATTTCTCAGTTTCCAATGCTATTTTTCTTTCATAGTTTTTATTTGTGAAAATCATAATGTAAATTATTTGGCAATTGTTGTAGCAAACTACAAATAAATTAAAAATTAGGAAAAGAATTTCCAGTTACTGTGATAGTTGAAATTTTAACATGGTATCAGAGTGTGAGTGATCAGTCGGGAAGCTTAAAAGCAGAGGAGAGAATTTCACTGTTTAGAGGGAGCAGTATCCTGAAATTCTCAGAGGCTGTGCACTACCTAGATTGGTAGTTCGAATTGTTGGGGAAAGAGTTTGATTTTCAATTACAGACTTACAGAAAATTCGAGTTGCCTAGAATAGTGATTCCAATAGTCATAGGGAGAAACAACAACTTAGACTTTCATTGAGCAGATTTCTAGTTGGACGTAGAGGGTTTTGCAATAGTTTTAGTTGTAGAATCAATGTTAGGTGGAAGAGAAAAGTACACACAATAGAGGGAAAATTTCTTTCAGGGAACTTTGAGTTTCAAAAGTTCGATTTTCCATCACAGATTGGCAGTTGCTGTTAGCATATTTTCTCACTCCATAAGGGAGTGCGAGCAGAAGATTCAGTACCGAGAAGAGGGAAAGAGGGACATATTCGAGGTTTATTTCTCTGATTTTGAGTTTACATATTTTACAGCTCTACAGGGATGGTCGTATGAGATTTCCAAAGGAGACCGTGCAGGTTATCCATAATGCAAATTTGGGCAACATATCGACTTGCAGTTGCCAGAGGAAGTAAGAGTTGTCTAGTGTGAGTTGCAAAGAAAGGAAGGGTCCCAACCATGAAATAGGATTGAAAGGAGATAGTGGGTCATCAGATCCAGGAGGAGGAGGATTATAAGACTCCAGTGTGTCATATTGGATACGGTACAATGCAGTTACAACAAGGAGATAAGTTATAGTTTGTTGTAGCGGGACCATTACCTTTGCTACAGGAGCCCACAATATCATAATAACAGGTTTAGTGTCAACAAACACAACTACTCATTCAAATGACAACTACATAGCTAGTTGCAGTAAGTACCCGAGAGATAGTTGTAGTGACATAGGCAATAAGAATTTCCCAGTTGTAGTATGAAGGTTCCATTCCAGCCAAAATATTTCCAGTGTAGAGCTACACAATCTAGTTTCCAATACAAGAGGACGATGCGAGTTGCTAGGAGGGAGCAGAAAGATTTCCCAAAGGGAGATCGAGACTCAGAGGGAGTTTAGATTTAAAGGAAGCAACCCTATGGAAGCTAGTGCTTCAGGATATGAGAGATTAGACTCATTATTTCCGTAGTTGCAGCAGTAGCGTGGAAGCATAAACAATATGAGTAAATCATATTTTTCCATGTTTGTAGATATACCTCTAGGAGTGAGGTTGGGTGATTTGGTGCTATAGCCTTATAGAGATACAAAGATTGGGTAGAGTACTTGAGGAGTCCACCTCATGGATCATTACCTGGCAACGGGGGCCATAACATTCAATAGCAGGATGGATCAGTGGAAGTTGATGCAGTCAATACTAGAGTGAGAGTTGTAGATAGATGTTGAGGAGCAAAGTGTAGTGTTGAAAACAGAGCAGGTGGCTCAATGCAGAGTTAACAACAACGCCGATTCGTAAATGATATTGCAAAGACTGGTAGAAATCAGGATTTGAGAGACAAATGCATCATACTAAACACAACTGATTAAGTATTTCAGATGCTTCTTAGTTACCGTTGGTATAGTTGTAGTAACAACAAATGAGAGGGGGTTGCAATGCATATGTGGTGTTGACAACAATATGGTAGTGTTAGTAGCAATACATATGCAACATTAGAGTTGCGTAGTGGTTGGTGGGCAACAATAGCCATACATCAACAGCATGACAAGAGATGACACAGAGACAGAGTATTGTGACAAGGTGTGCAACACTATAACACAGTCCTCGCTAAGAGGGAGTGTTAGTTTTTGTAACATCGGATGTGTTCTAGCCACAAAATTTGGTGGAGAGGTTAGAATGTATGAGATATCCATAACCCATAAATCATTTCTAGAAATTCCATCTAGAGATGACTTAATTAGATTGTTATCCTATTTTTTAATGTTTCCTAAGTCTAAATTTAGGAAAATTGGTTTCAGAATTAATCAATTCAAGATGGCAATAGTCTAGAAAATCACATGAATCAACTTCAATATGATCCTAGCCCTTGATTAAGTTTTAATCTTGGTCGTTGGTTCCCCAACAGAGGATTATAAGAAGAAGTCGATGGGAACTTGGACAATACACCAGAGACACTTGAGCAACAACTCCTTGTGAAGATCGAGCTAGCAGTAAGAGTTCGAGCCAGAGAGGGACAAAGTGTTAGTGAAGGGCAGGGACAATGATCCGAAGGAAGATTTCTAGATTCGGAGAGGCAACAACAAGAGGCTGAGTTATGCCCAGTGCAGGAAGAAGCCCGAGTATGGGAAACAACGTGAGTATAGGAAGAAGCTTGAGTATAGGTAGTCGCATGAGTATAGGCAAAAGCTCGAGTATGGGTAGCAGCGCGATTATGGGCATAAGCGTGAGTATCGACAACCGCGTGAGTTTCCAGGGTTTCTTGTGGAGGAAGGAAAATTCCCTTAAATAATTTCGGCTAGATTTCCTTGTTGTGGATTGTCAATTTTAGGCATCTAGATTGTACTCAGAATTTCACTGTTGCTTAGTAATAAAAACCCTTAGTTGTTGCACCAGTTTTCCCAAGTTGGGTTTTTTTGGGGACATTTCTCCAAAAATAACTGTGTCATATTTTATTTGTGTGTTTTAGCATTTATCAATTTTCAACGCTATTTTTATTTCGCAATATTTATTTGTGAAAATCACAGTGTGAATTATTTAGTAATTGCTGTAGCAAACTGCAAAAAAATTGTTAAATAAATTAACAATTGGGAAAATAATTTCCAGTTGCTGTGATAGTTGAAATTTTAACACCTTGGAGATAATAATAAAAGTCATGAGGTTGATTCTAGTATGTATTGGTACATTGTCATATGTGTTTTTTCTCTTATGTGTTTTCTATATTCATTTTCCTTCTTTGAAGCACGTGTCTGATCGTAGAAGATTTATTTGAGAAAGTTACAAATTTATTTTATGTATCTTTAATAGTTATAGTGAATACTTGTAAGTTCTATGCAGAGACATCTTAATAGGATCTCCACTACTTCCACACTTCCATTCTTATTCTAAATCATTCAAACTTTCATTTTAGAGTTTTAAATTTGGATTATATTAAAGGGCCCAAGTTATAAACCCTAGCCTCTTATCAGTTCTACTTTCCAGCAAAGAATTAAAGTCTTGCTAATATAAGGCCAATTGGGCATAAAGATTCATCTCCAAGATTAAGTTTTATTACACAAGGGAATATATTACATCTAGGCACATTTTAATATTTTTAACAATATTTTTAATTGTCTCTATGGTGACAACACAAGGCGTGGAGGGCAATGCTACCCACCATAAGTGGGTGACACCATTGGAGAATTTTTCTCCAATATTTGTCTTCAGCTGGCAGCCAACAACCCCTAGTAGCCACTAGTGTAGCCAATGTATTGTGCCATTTGATCTCTGCTCCCTGAGCTGGTCATATGTTCCCTCACCCATCTGACAAGATCATGTGCTTGAAGGTGGGCAATCCAATCCTAAAGGTATGTTTTTCATTGTGCAATTGGGTGCTTATGCTTGTTTCTCCTTGGGTGCTTTGGGTATGGATTTTTAGGTGACTTGGAAGAAAAAAGAGTTTTAACTGTAGTCATGTTCCCTCACCTTAAATGGGGAGTTAATCCTCAATCCTAGTCCCATGGGATCTCTCCTAAGAATGTATAGATTTCGGAAGGGCACTACTTGGAAAACCCGATTTTGGTAGCATGGTCCCTAGACTCCTACCATTGGTGAATGTCCATAAAGAGTAGGGGACCTTTACTAAAGTGACAGTGGGTCATTGTGCCATTGTTGTCACTTAGTCTAGTAGTTGTCCCTTGGTTTTTCCCTTCCTTAGGGCCCTACAAGATTGTGTACTAACAAGCAACATTCCATCGATATGGTGGCAACATTCCACCAATATATTACCCTAGGAGGATGCCCTTTATCCTATTATGTTCCAACCATCTTCCAACCAATTTTACAATTAGAATGTACAAGATTATTCGTTAGCTATATATGGAAAAAAAGGGTATGTTTCCTCTACTCTATCTTGTAAGAAATGCAAATTGACATATAAACGAAAAAATATCCAACTAACTTATTGAAAGTGAACTATTAATACCTCATTCACCATCCAGATAACAAAGTCTTTTCACATCTTCTTTTGTAACATGTCCTTTTCTAAGTTTGTTGGATGACGACCATATTTGTCCTCTTGTAAAAACATGGCACATGTGCTAGTTAAACTAATAAATATGTAATCATTTACTTTTTTTCTAGGAAATAAAAAAATATCATTTGACATATTAAATATACTTACAAAGGTACAAATCAAGGCCTATAGACATTTGTAGACATTGTGATGCGTGGCCCTTCATTTTGCAATCCTAACCTTGGAGGCCTTGTCTTGAAACATATATTGATTGAATTTAACTATGCACAGATAAAATATAAAATTTGTTTAAGAATTTTGATACAATATTATGAGAAAATTCAAATACCGGGATACTCTCCTCACCTGACTTCCTCCATTCATCCAACTTCTCATACATTTTTACAAGTTCTTTCCATAATTTTATACTTACATCAAGTGGCCTTCTTTTGAGCCTTTGCTTAGGTGGGAGTTTTTTTTATCTGATTTGTTTGATTGCACCTAAATCTCTTGTAGTTTTGAGACATTTGTAATTTAACCTTTTTTATGGACCAACCTACACCAAATTTAGCCTGCATGTTGTGAATCACTGCTTTTTGTAAGTGCAACGATATATTTGAGAATGGTAAATGGAGATGGTGTTTGAACCATTGAAGCATGGATCCTTCAACCTATTCACAAAAACTATTCCAACATCTCATCTACGAATTTCACCTGAAGCCACATCGTATTCTATCCTTGTATCATGGCTACCAATGCAATATTCATAATATGGTGTGGAAAAAGAGATTCGTGTCCCAGGAGTGGATTAGGCATTGGAAGTATTTGTTTCTTGTTCAAAATTATTGGTGGTTATGCTGATTGATTTCACCCTTGATCTTCTATTCGATCCAGAAGTGGTTGGGGAATCAATTGATTACCTTTGAGCTGGTGGATGCGCTTGCAATGTTTCTGTGGTTTTAATGATCTCTTTTCTATGTATCTAGCAAGTGTTTCCAAGTCCACACCATCAAGTTTGTTAACTACCTCTATCCCAAATATCAAATCCAAGGCCTCTTTCTCCTTGTTATTCTCATGTGCTTGGATATATAAAATAAAGTTTTATTTCTAAATTTTAGAATTAAAAAAAAAATTGATTTTTTTTTGAAAAATCAAAGAAAGAATTTAAACAATGACATCTCTATAAATTCACAATGACTTACCTTGTTTTGTCCACTGTCTGCTCCATTCCCTTTGCTCGACATTCTGAGGCTGGGCTAACAAATCTTGTCCGTGGAGGCGAGCTAAGGGAAATAACTTGCAAGGAAGGAGATCAAATACCCTGCAAGGAAGGGAAATAACATGCGTGAAGGGAAACGATTTGAGCTAAGGTAAGAAATTTGAACATCACATACACATAATCGATCTAAATTTTTAGCAAACCTTTATGATAATCAAATCATTCTGCATAAATAAATGAATAAATATTATGCAATTTAACCCTAAATCCATCCTCTGTTCATGGAATCGGCAATGCCTTATTATGCAACTCCAATTTTTGGACCAAAAAGGGAGAAAAATAAAAATCATGTGTAAGCTCTGACTAAATCCTTAAGTTTACTCTACAATTCCAATTTCTACAACAAAAGGGAGAAAAATAAAAATCCCATGTAAGCTCCATCTAAATCCTTAAGATCCTTTAAAATCCACTGAAGATCATCAAACTTCATCAATTTGTTTTATAATATTTGAACTGTTGCCACGAATCTAAGAAAAATAAGGCAATATTGAAATTGTCTATTTGCAACAAAATGGGTGGACTTCAAAGCTGCCGGATCAAGACCCAGGCGATGATAGAGTAGACTATTCGTTTCTTTCTCGATTCTACGCCTATCAACAATGAAAAAAATCCTCATAGGAGAAAGAAAGAGTTGAATTTTTTTTTTAGTTCAATAATTGGTGGGTAATTAATTTCGAAGTTTTGTCTCGTGGGAATTTTAAAATTTTGATTCACCTATCGTTGAATATTTTGATTTACCAATCGCTGAATTTAATGCCAAGTCATGTAAAATAGTGTGATCATGTTGGGGCATCAAAGTCAATGAAAATTAGTTATTATTTATTTTTTTTTTTCCATAAAAAAATAGACATAGAAATGTTACAATAATATAATAATATTCTCAAATAAAATCAAAGATTAATAGAATACATTCAGTAGAATAACCACAATTTCAATAATCTACTACGTTCACTATAGAGTAATTTAATTAACTATAAAATGATTGCATAAACTAAGTTATAAATGAGGAATGAAACAAAATTGATATACACACTAGTGGTAAAGTGTGTTACATGGGGAAAAAATGCTAATCTCAATTAATATTTATGTTGTAAGGACAAATTATACTCTATTCAAAATATAGTCTACTAATAATTCTGCCCCTACACTTATTGTTTTCATTGTTGATAATTGGATTTGATTGGTGTACTAAAAATTATTGTCATTGTTGTGTATTACAGGATCCAAAGGAGGCCATGGACATACGGCGTGGACAACACATAACTACTAAATAAAAGAGAGGAAAGTCGGTCAAAGAACATATAACAATGGAATCTATAGATAAAATACATGTAAGAAGACAAAAGCAACCTCAACCAAAGGAGGAAGGTATTTATGATTTCACAAATACTACAACATAGAGGAGAGAAGGTATTTATGATTTCACAAATACGTGGGACATCAAGTACTCAAATTTTCACTTAACTTTAGGAAAAAATGATATAATGACATTTTGTGACACGTCCATCATTTTTCATGACATTGTTAAAATTTATAGTGTATTATACAATCTTGAAATAAATATTGAGGCACACAAACTTTGCCTTTTACCCTCTTAAATCCATACAATTTGGAGTATTCATGAACAAAAGAAATATATGTGTGAAAAATTAAAAAATATTTAATTTTATTAATGTTACCTATGAGTAAAAAAATACTCTCAAAGTTGAATAATTCAATTTGGACTTGAAATGAATGTTGGGCGTGCATTTTTGTGAAGCAGGCCATAATTGCCTTACTTCACCAAAATGCATGCTGCGACTTCATTTCTTGGCCAATCTAATTGATTCAAATTGTAGATTGTTTATTTTATTATTTTAAACACTTTTACATTTTTATATCTTTATTGGCCAATAGAGTAGTAACATTATTAATTTTCTTAGGGCTAGAAGTATTTGCTGTAGATATTTGCATTTTAAACATTTTCAACATTTTCCACATTTTCACATTGCATTCACCCCATATCATCATAAGTAATTATGTATAGAGAACATTAGAAATAGCAATGCATCGAAACATTCATAGGTATGTCATGATATCTCTGTCATATGTTTTCCATGATATCTTTGTCATAGGGCTCAACATATCTCCTTCATATATCTGTCATAATCTTTTCTCATATCACAAATAAGAAGGCCCAAAGAGGTTGATGTCATACCCAAGAACTGAGGCCCATTAGGGCACTGTTGCAACATGAGTCTAAGGTCCATTAGGGCACTGTTACACCACAAGGCTAAGGTACAATTTCATAGACCCATGATGGAATAATCATTATATCACTACCAATTAATTACAGGTCTTGGTGTGTATTATTCGAGGCACACAAACCCTGCTTTTTACCCTATGAAATCCATGCCATTTGGAGTATTCTTGAACAACATAAATATATATGTGAAAAAATAAAAAATATTTAATTTTATTAATGTTACTTATGAGAAAAAAAATACTCTCAAAGTTGAATCATTTAATTTGGCCTTGAAATGAGGGTTGGGTGTGCATTTTTATGAAGCAGGTTGAAATTTCCTTGCTTCACTAAAATGCATGCCCAAGCTTAATTTCTTGGCCACTCTGATTGATTCAAACTGTAGATTTTTTAGTTTATTATTTTAAACACTTTTGCATTGTTATATCTTTACTAACAAGTAGAGTAGTAACAATTTTATTTTTCTCAGGGATAGAAGTCTATGTTGTAGATAATTACATTACAAAACATTTTCAACATTTTCACGTTGCATTCACCCCATATCATCATAAGAAATCATGTACAAAGAACATTAGAAATAATAATGGAACGAAACAGTCATAGGACTGTCATGATATCTCTATCATAGGGCTCAACATATCTCCTTCATATATATATCATAATCTTTTCTCATATCACAGATAAGAAGGCATAAAGATGTTGATGTCATACCTAAAAACTAAGGTCCATTAGGGCATTGTTACACCATGAGACTGAGGCCCATTATGATGTTGTTACACCACAATATTGAGACCCATTAGAGCGTTGTTAAACCACAAGACTGAGGCCCATTAGGGCATTGTTACACCATAAGAATGAAGCCCATTAGGGCGCCGTCACACCACAATACCGAGGTACTATTTCACAGACCCATAGGATGGAATATCCTTATATCATTGTGATCAAGTGCTCAAAAAATAGCTCAAAATTCAAAGTTGTCAGATTTGTGTGGAACCTGGATGAACGTGTAGTGCTCGTCATCTTGAATTTGGCACAACTTGTTTCGCGCGAAACAGACTCCGTATGACTCCATAAACGAGTTATGTTCACTTTCCCAAACATGTGAATTTACAATAAAAAGGAAAACCTAGTCAGTGGTCCGTACTACTGACATGGTGCTGACTGGGCAGGTTATGTGGTCATTGACTTGGTCAATGGGCTCCTTCGATGAATGGGGTGCTGACAAGTGGCTTCTTTTCATTGGTTGAATTTATGCGGTTTTAATTGGTTGGTGGGGTGGCCAGCCACGGGCTGGCACGTGGTCCAACTGAAGGCCACCACGTGGCAGTCCGGGAGGCCACCAAAAACTTTGTTATATTCCAAGCAGAGGCAGCGGGGGTCGAACCTGCGACTTCCCAACCATGTTCAAAATTCGTTACCATTGCACCATATACATTGTCGCTTAACCTTTATCATCACACAATATATTTAAAGTTGGTTGGCACAAAGTTCGGAGGAACGGGCCAGCCCGTGTGGGGTGAGCCCACGATTATATAACCACCCATGTGATCATCGTGGAGGAGGAGTGGGGGCTCAACCGACAGGGGCGAGCTGTTGGCCTTAGCCACAAGCACGTGCCCCCCCACTTAGCCATAGTTTTCAGAACTTAAGCGTCAGTGGACATTTTAGCTATCCAACAAGTTCACCCGGTTTTCAGCGAAATTGTCGCTCTTTTAGCACACTTTGCGGGCAAATTGTAGGATGATGCCGAATGTTAGGGAATTTGTGGTGTGATTAGCAAAATATTGGGAAATTCCATAAATTCTTCAAATTTTGACCAAATCAGGAGCAGAAAGAGGCTACACAAGTATTTTTGGGCATTCTGGAGCCATTGAAACAAGTTTCAGAGCATTCTGAGCATTGTAAATTGATGTATTCACACTTTTGAGCATAATAGAGAGGGCCAAGCCATTGAAAGCTGGATCAAGGAGACGTAGCCCAGGAGGTGTGAACTCTTTTATCATGTGTTGCTGTGATATTGTTTATGGTGATGTTTATGTCTATCATTTTCTGTTGTTTAGTAATTTGTTTATGTAAATTTGCACATAAAAATACTAAAAAATCTGTATTTTAACTTGCATCCAATCTCATGAATCCTCAAACATATTTAATATAATCTAAAAAGGAATTTTATCACAACAAAACTATTTTTCTTAACCAGATCAAGTTTGGTATCAGAGCAATTGGTTTTATTTGTGCAAGAAGGATTTATTTGTTGCAAGTTTGTGTCACAATTACAAGGTTAAAACTCAAAAGAGGAGAATGGAAACCGGTTGAAAGCCCTGAAGTTGGGTCAAGGGGAAGGAGGGCAAGGTTTCCAAAATCTCCACCACTAGTTCTTCCTCAAGTTGCAGTTGAGACTCCAGTGAGTATGTCTCATGAAGGAGAACCTACAAACATGATAGAGGATGAGAAGCATGGAAAATTTTAGGGGTGAAGTTTTGCCCTTGGGCGAAATTAAGGGGTTTTATATTTTTATTGGGCGAATATTTTGTATCACAGTACATTGTTACAAATCGCCTCAAATTTATTTTATAAAAAAATTAGGTATGGAGGTTAGCGCACCTTATTTTAAGGGAGAGAGTAAAAAAAGTAAATTTAGCCCTTGAAATTAGGAGTTACAACCTAAATAGGTATTATGATAGTTATTTCACCCTCCACATTCGTGTAAAAAAGGTTTTTTTCTTTCATTTTCCCGTATTTCATGGTATTGGGGTTAATTTCGAGAAAATGACCTTATTTTTTGGAACAAATGGTCACAAAAGAATAATTCACTTTATTTAAAAATTCAAGTATCTTATTTTCATGTTTATTTAAAGATTGAATACTGTTCTTGCCATATTCCAAGTTTGCATCTGTTTAGTCATAATCATATAAAGAATAATGGAAAACATATATATATATATATATATATATATATATATATATATATATATAATGGTTATGGATTTTATTTATATGCGAAAAGGAGAATGGGTCTTTGCCGTAGCGACCCCTATTACATGGCTGTTATCCTTCTTATGCTGCCTTTGATATATTACAATTTCACGGATTTTGGAAGGAACTTCCCCATTTACAATTAAAATCCTTTTCATGAGAGTGCAACCATTGTTCGCCATCCGATTTGCTTCACTGTTGGAGTTTCTGAGGATATGGTAGAACTTGCATGAGTCGAAGTCTAGTAAGACTCTCTTCAATCTGCCCATGATTTTGTTGAGACCGGCGTTGCTGAAGAGGTCCTCCTTGATTAATTTTTTGATTAAAATTTCTGAGTCTCTGAAGACTTGGAGATCTTTAGCACCTTTCTCTCTAGCAATAAGACAAGCTTTGAGCATCCCACGGATCTCAGCTTGATTGTTAGTTTTCAGCCCAAGGCCCCATGCGAAAGAATCTCTAGAAGACCCATCCGTGGAGTAGATGACCCCACTAGCACCTGCGGCTCCAGGGTTCCCTTTGGAAGCCCCATCAAAGAATATAGTAGTTAATTTTTGATCCCTCCACCAATTTTGGAAGATGTCGTCCGGCTCTCTTTTTCGCAAGTCCGGATTGGCTTTCTGGGGTGGAAGGAGGTACTTTCGGGGATGAGGCTCTAGGGCCAGCCACCTCTTTTCTTCAGGTGTGAGCAGAGGGTCCTCTATGAAATACTGCTGATGAGCCACTTCCAAGAGGAGGGACTTAGCTTTTATAGCAACTTGAGTTGGAGAATGCTGCATATCTTTGAAGATCTGCAGGTTATGTGCTAGCCAAAGCTGCCAACAAACAAATTTGGGAGCGCTGTCCAAACTTTGTGCCAGAAAGACTTGGGAGGGATATGTTGAGGGTAGCAAGTACTCCATGAAGCAAAGAGGTCCGGGACAGAGATATGTGAAGGGAAAGAGATATGAAAATCTTGAAGAATGAGACCCCACACCTCTTTGGCGAAGAGGCATTCCAAAAAAAGGTGTTGGGAAGTTTCTAGATTACATCTGCAAAGCACGCATCTATGAGGCCCTTCGATCTTCCTTTTTACAAGATTGTCTCCCGTTAAAAGTTTATTGTGAGCCAGAGTCCAGAAGAAAAAATTTACTTTTGGAAGAGCTAGCGGCTCCCAGACCTGTTCCCAAAAGGTAGGAGATTGATTGTTGTTCTTAGAGCCTTGTAGAGCTCTGTAACCCTTTGCTGGAGTATAAGCTCATGTCTGGCCCCATCCCCAACTGTCCTTCATGTATCTGTTGACTGGAGCGGCGTCTTCAAGAAGATCCTCGAGCAAGTTCTATTGATCGCTTAAATGCGCAGGGACTCCGTGTAGATCCCAGCTTGCCCAACCACCACGATTGTCCCAGATTGACAGTTCGTAAATGCTGTTTACTCCCGCTCTTTCTAGCCAGTTTCTGAGTTCTGCAATTTCTTCGTTTTCTGCCAGAGGGTCACACCCCATTATGCGATCTTTCCACAGGTGGGTGTGCTTACCGTTACCAAGGATTCTGTACATGAGATTTTTGAAAAATTTGCTACTTTTGCAGCAGAGCCTCCAAACCTGCGTGCAAGAAACTGAGCTGTCCAATTGCATTTTCCTAAGGGTGTCATTGTTTGCATATTTTGACCGTAAAATAACACTGACAGGATGAGAGGGATCGTGGATCATTTTCCACAGGAGCTTACCTCCCAGCGCTGTATTAACAAGGGAGGGATCACGTATTTGCAATCCGCCCTCAGCAATCGGCCTCTTAACCATGTCCCAGTTAACTAAATGCATTTTTTTGTCATTGCCTTTCCCTCCTTGCCATAAGAAATCCCTAAGGAGAGTAGAGATCTGTTCCATTACATTTTTGGGAGCCAAAAGAAAAGCTGCTTGATAAATAGGAAGGGCTGACAGCTGAGATTTGATTAGGATGGTTTTGCCGCCTTTTGTTAACCAGTGGCCTCCCCAAGCAGTGATTTTAGATTTGATTTTGCTGATGATGTCATTCCAGAGGGACCTCTTTTTCACAGTTGAGGATATAGGAAGACCAAGATACCTGAACCTGTCCCATTGAGCATGTCCTTTGAAACTGAGAATCTTTTAGATGTTAGTGATCTGTTGCTGATCAATATTCCAACTGAAGATTTCACTTTTACTCTCATTAATAAGCGCGCCAGACACCCTGCAATAACTTCTCAGAATAGAGTCGAAGGCTTTCGCAATTCTGGAGGAAGCACCTCCAAGGAGCAAGGAATCATCCGCAAAGAGAGTGTGATTCGGGGGGCTGATCCATTGGAAGGTTTGAGGCCCGGGAGGGAATCAACGATTCTTTCAGCTGATAGTTTTCTACTGAGGGAATCCACCATGAGGATGTACAGGAAGGGTGAGAGAGGGCATCCCTGTAGGATACCTCTCCTCGCTTGGAAGAAATCGGTTGGGCGACCATTGATAAGGGGAGCAATCCACGGGGAATCAATGCATGCTTTTATGAGCTGAACAAAATGCTGAGAGAAGCCAAAAGAGAGCAGGATTTTGCAAAGGAACAAGCTGTTAACTCTATCAAAAACGTTCGCCATATCAAGTTTAATCAACATACCTTTCTCCCCTCACTGTTTGCTTGAATGAATGGTCTCCTGAACTTGAATAACATTATCTATAACGTACTTGCCTTCCACAAATCCGCCTTGAGAACTGGAGATCAATCTTTTGAGCAGGGGCCTGATTCGATTTGCTAAGAGTTTGGCTATAATTTCGTAAGATGCATTACATAGCGAAATAGTCTTAAATCTTGCAAATGAGTCAGGGTTGGTTTCCTTGGGAATTAAAGCTAGATAGGTGGAGTTGGTTCCTCCTCCTATCTTAGCTTTTTTCATGAAGCCTCTTATCATTTTAAGGAGATCAGCTTTGATGATTTCCCAGTAGGATTTGTAAAAATGGATTGTAAATCCGTCAGGCCCAGGGACCTTGTCGGCTTCCATGGACCAGATTACATTGATAATTTCCTCCTCAGAAATGAGACTACAAAGAGCTGTATTTTCTTCGGGGTTAACAAGAAGAGGGATATTAGAGAGGAAGTCAACAACTTCCTCAACATTGCCTCGGGTGCCATCATTGTATAAATTCCTGAAATGAGTTTCAGTAGCGCCTTTAACCTGGTTGAAACCTTTGCAGACTTGGCCCTCCAAAGTTTTGATTTCAGCTATATGATTCCGGGACAGTCTAGCTCTGTATTGTCGGTGGAAAAAAGAGGTGTTCTGATCACCAGCCTTTAACCATAGACTTCTGGATTTTAGCCTCTAGTATCCTTCTTCAGCTCGGAAGGATTGATAAGTGGATCGTTGAGCTTTTACTTCCTTGTCTAGGAGCTCTCCTGTAATGTCTTTATTTTCCATTTCTGTTTGTAGGGAGTGCAACATCTGAATTGCCTCTTTTCTTTAATTGGTTGGAGTGGGATCTGGCTTTTTTATCCATTCCTTCAACGCATGTTTTGTGGCCTTCAACTTTTGTTCCCAAATATAGCTAGAGGAGCCTGAGAAGGATTTAGCCCAAGCAGCTTTCACAGTCTCCATGAAGCCCACTTTCTCGATCCAAAGAGGACTGAAACGAAAAGGAATGGGACCCAGATCTTCTTCATCTTCCAGTAGAAGCTGTATTGGCTTGTGATCTGAAGTCAATTTGGGCAGTATTTTTGTGATGATGATCTTTTTGTTCATAATAAGGGCGCTTTGAACCAGGAACCTGTCCAGGCGGGCAGAGATGTGATCCGGCCCAACACGATTATTTGACCATGTGAAAAGCCCGCGGACTGGAATGAAGTCTAAAAGGTCCCAACTCTGGGAGAGCTCCTCCACAGTGGCCAACATGGAGTCTCTGGTGCAGGAGCCTCCCCTCTTCTCTTTTGGTTTCAACACTATATTTAGGTCTCCCACTATGAAAATGTTACTTGGGGAGTGTTGTTCTAGAAAAAATGAAAGCGAGTTCCAACATTCTCTTTTTTCAGAATAATTACAGGAACATACAGATTGAAGAGGGAGATGGTCAACTTACTGGCTTTATGCATCAGTTCTGTGAAGATCCAGTGCTGAGATTCTTGAAAATTGTGGAGCGGGAAGGTGCAATCTGACCAAAGAGTAGCCAGTCCTCCGGAGGTGCCCCTGGCGCTGACTGCCTTGCCTGTATTTTTATTCAACTTTGACTTACTGATATCTAGGAGGGCTTGCCATTCAATCTTGGTCTCTTGGAGCATGAGAATGTCTGAGGGCTCTGTTTTAAGTAGATCCTTGACTGCTTCTAGTTTAGAGGGATTCCCCAGTCCTTTGCAGTTCCAAGAGACAAGATTCTTTACTTAAAGGGGGGTTGGGACCTCCCTTGGAAGGTCTCAGTCTGGTATTTCTTCCAATGGACATTTCTATTGTGGCCTGACTTCCTTGAGTTTTGAGTCTTTCGGCCTCTTCTTCTCTCATTTCTCTACGGGATTTCCTTCCAACTCTTTTAGAGGGGCGCTCATAGGTTTAATCCTCCGATGATCCTGAGCTTTCTATTGCTTTTTTCCTTGTGACTTCTGCATATGAGGGATTAGATGGACTGCCCTGGGTGACTTCGATCTGCATTGCTTTCTCTCCTTCTTTGCTTGGGGGGGTTCTTTCTGCCTACACCAGGTTTTCCTACTCTAAGGCTGCAGGGTTGATCTGAGTGCTTGCTGTCCCTTTTGCGTTTGCTTCGTCTTCCTGAATGGGCTTAGAACTGCTTGGGATCCCTGTCGTATTTCATTTGCCGACACCTTTTTTTGGGTGTGTTGTTTTCTGAACTAGAGTCCATTGATCCCCATTTTGTTTGTTTGGTTTCTCTTCAGCCTTTTTCTTGTAGTGCTCGGCGAAGTGTCCGTGCCCATGACAGTGTCTACATTTGAAAGGGAGCTATTCGTAGTCCAGTTCTTGAACATGCGTCCATCCAACGACAGTGAGCTTGATTGCTTCCGGTAACCCCTCCTCTAGGTCAGTATCAAAGCATATGCGAGCACATGAGTACTGGTCTTTTCTTGTAGCTTTGTCTATGTATTTACCCAGCGCATTTCTAATGTTCTCAAGGGATTTTTGGTTCCAGCAGTGGAGAGGCAGATGGGGGAGCCTCACCCAAACCGGAACAGCAGAAGGGACATCCTGGGAAGGGTCAAAGTCTGGGGACCAATTGTTTAGATACAATCCCTGCGGTCCCATGAAGTATGGGCCATTTCTAAAAATTAAGCTTCTCTCTTCCGAGCTTTCGAACACAAAGACAAAGAATCCTTTACCTACAAAGTAGCTTTTGACACCCTCTTTGATCAGAGGGTTCCAGTTTCTTTGTGTCTAGTCTTCTACTGATTTAGGAGAGGGCTAGAGGCCCGTGAACTGGCTAATGAGGCCTCTCTCTGCCAGATTCAAAGCTGCTTTGCACGTCTCTTCTTCAAGAAGGGCCACTGAGTGGATCGTTTCCATCTTCTTAATGAACTTCTGTTGAGCCGCTGATGGAGCTCGCTTCGAACCTGCATCGACCATTGCGCGGAACGCTAACACCTTAGGAGGTATATTGGAAGAGCCCCCACTGGTATCCATCGCAGAAGGGCGCCACAGGGCTGAGCGCAGGGGCGCAGCAGCCACAAGGGTGCACGAAGAGACACCTTGCAACCCGAAGACGATCAACGTTGCCCTCCGGAGCAGCTAGAGGGCCGAGACGGCCTGCGGCCTCAAGCGCAGGAGAACCAGAAGCAGTGCCGGCTAGGTCAAACCCTCGAAGCGCGTCTGAACATAGAAAGTTTAAGTATTTTAACATTCCTCAGAGATAACTGTTTCTCCCAGTGAATCTCCTTTTATATTTACTCCATAAGTCACCTTATATTTACGTGTAAATAAATAAAAATAAAATAACGTGGAGTATGGTAAATAAATAAAACCTCTTTTTATATTTAGTCCATAACCCTCTTTGTATTTAAGAAGGCTCAAAAAAGAGGTTTTATTTAAGTGAATCCTATGGGCCAAATACCATATTTATAAAAGAGGTATGGTAAATTAATAAAAATATAAATAAACGAGAGGTATGGTAAATAAATAAAACATTTTTTTATATTTACTCTAGAAGTCACATTATATTTAAGAACACTAAAAAAATGTTTTATATTTAGGTGAAGCCTATGGGCCAAATACCATGGGCCAAATTATTATTAATACCATGCAAAAAAACATTATTAACCCTAATATTAGTGTTAATAATACAAAAAGATGGCACATGGTATTGACCCATTGTATTCACGTGGAATGTAGGCTATTTAAAGGGGGGAATTAAACCAGCATAGATCCATCTTTACTCTGGATCTACTAAGCCTCGGGAGGGATCAAATATCGTGATATGCAAAATAGCATAGAGTGAAAAAATATTTGATCCTCGGGCTTGGTAGATCAAGGGTAAAAATGTGTCTTTTTATTTAATGTCACTTAAACATTTTAATTTGGTTAAAATAAAAAAAAATAAAAATAAAAATCAATTATTAATTTTATTAAGTTTTATAAATTACTAATAGTAGTTTTTAAGCTCCAGGTTTATGATAACCCATGGTAATATCATGGTATTCATGTGAGCATAGACTATTTAAAGGGGAAATTCTATCAGCTTAGATCCATCTTAATTCCAGGTCTACCAAGTGTTGAGAGGGATAAATAGATTTCATCCCTCCAAGAGGGGTAGAAGTGGAGTTAAGATGGATATAGGTTGGTTTTTATGATAATGAAGATATTAAATAGACTTAGGAAATTATATTATAAAAAACATCTTAAGGTGAATGGTTAAAGCTACATTTAGTCACTTCACAAAATTTAGTAAAAAATACCAATATCTCCATTAATATTGGTTTTTCTCATTTAACAACAAAAAAATTCAAAACAGTGAATTCTTGTCACTCTTTTCACATCACCCTCGCAGAAGAGAGATAGTCAGTGCCCAGAGTTCCCACCATTTTTCAAATGTTCTCAATATGATATCTTCATGAAAAAGTTAAGGTACTGATGTTGGATTAGTTGTTTGAAAAATATGCTGGTTTGTACAACCTTTCATCTTCTCTGTTATTCTTAATTTGTCGTAATGATTTGTACGGGTTGGGCCAGTGCTTGAAAAATATGTTGGTTTGTACAAACTTTCATCTTCTTTGTTTTTCTTAATTTGTCGTAATGATCTGTAGGGGTTGGGCCAGTGCACCATATTGTCCTAAAAGGCGGAGATTGAGCACCAAAAAGGAAATTAATCCACATGTTACAACATTGTTAAAAAATGCAAGACATATGAAGGTAGTTAATTATGCTAATAACCAATTTAGATTGGGAGAGACGCAATTAAATTTCATTATTCAATTGAAGATTTCCAATTAAAATAATAATAAATCTATATGTATATATTAATATATTGATTGGAAGGCTTCTGACAACGGTCACTTCTTTTCATTAGATCTGGGGCTTGCTACTTGTTGGCGTGTTGGGGTAAACAAAATGTGTGTTTTTTGTTTTTGTTTTTGTTTTTTTGTTTTGTTTTTTTTTTTGTTTTTGTTTTTGTTTTTTTTGTTTTGTTTTGTTTTGTTTTGTTTGTTTGTTTTGTTTTGTTTTTTGTTTTGTTTTGTTTTTGTTTTGTTTTTTGTTTTTTGTTTTGTTTTTTGTTTTTGTTTTGTTTTTTGTTTTGTTTTGTTTTTTTTTTTTTCGCAATTGGAGTCTATGGAATAGAAAGAAATTTGATAGCTTGAAAAAAGTGGTAGAGAAAAGATTAATCTCTTCTAAATATGTTTTTTTTGTTTTTGTTTTTGTTTTTTTAAATCTCGTAGTTGGACTCTATGGAATAAGAAAGAAATTTGATAGCTTAACAAAAGTGGTAGAGAAAAGATTAATCTCTTCTACCTTGACAGAACTGGTGGTCAAGATCAACACCTACAAGAACCTTGTTGTGGAATACTATCAATACTAATAGAAGGATATGAAATAGTGTACAGTGAGAACCTTGACAAACATGGCCATTGAAACCTGCAACATTGTTGTAGGAAGAGAAAATTATGTTTCTTTTTTCAAACATGTATGTTATTATATTACAATTTAATGAATATGTTTTCCTATTATCATACATGTCTTCATACTTTAACAAAGCATTCGCCAAGACTTCACTTTTTATTATTCAGTGAAAGATTTGCCAGGATCTTACAAGATTTTATAATTCAGTGATAGATTCGCCATGACTTTACAAGATAATATAATCCGGTGAGAGATTCGCCAAAAAAATTATATATACATATTATATTATTGATAAAATCGCCTCCCATTTTTCCTATGTATCATGGGGATTCGCTCATTTATTATACATATAAATTTAGGGTGGTTCTTAAAAGTTTCCCTGATAAGAAGGTCTCCAGGAAGGCTTTCTTTAATATGACAAAGATGGTGAAGGTCCTCTATGAAGAGAGGAATACCAAAGTGTAGGGTGAAAGCTCCAAACCTCCCAAAGGAGAAGGTTCTTCAGGAGGAGGAGGTAATGGAAATGTAGGTGAACCTCCACCCTCTCCACCATATTCTTCATTTTCTTCTTCACAGGCATCTTCACCCTCTTCCACTAACAGAACTCTTACTCATACTCATCAACATACCTCAAAAGGAACTGGTAAATCACCCTTATTAAAACTTGATGTTAAATTTGAACTACCCATGTATAATGGTGAAGTGAATGTAGAAAAGCTTGATAATTGGATTTGTCAGTTGAAGGTCTATTGCAGAATTCAAAACCTTCAAGAGGATGACATAAAGATTCAGTTAGCTTCCCTGATGATGGAGGGTGCAACACTAGTATGGTGGGAATCAAAGACACAAGAAGAGATAAAAGAAAACACAGTAATATGTCAATTTCTTGGTCTCATTTCATTGTTGCAATTAAAAGACAATTCTACCCTCTAGATTATATGCAAAAAGCCATCATGAATTGGCAGAACTTTAGACAACTTAAAGGTCAACATGTGCAAGATTACACCCATGAATTAAAAAAAGGTCTCTAATGTTAGGTGTAGACTCGCAATCACAAGACACATTACTGAAGTACATAGGGGGTTTACACAGTTATCTTAGGCATACTATCCTTATGTTTAATCCCAATAATATAGATGAGGTGTGTGTGTGCAAGCCACTCATCTTGAGGCAAGAGGCAAAAACTCTCCAAAAGAGGGTAGTAAAAAGCCATTTAAAGAAATTCAACAACAAGGGAAAACAAAAGACAACTGCTACCACTCAACAAGATTTGGGATCCGATTCGGGTGATGAAACTAAAATTACAACCATGGCTATGAATGGAAAAGAATCCATTGCTAGCACTAGTAATTCAAATTCACACAATGAAACTCCAAATGAAAACAAGAAGATAGAACTTTTTCACATAAGGGTGATCTCAAAACATAACAAAATTGATACACTTTTCGATAGTGGCTCTCAGGCCAATCTTATCTCTGAAAACATTGTCAAGAGTTTAAACTTGAAAACCATTCCACATCATACACCATATCTACTTGGATGGGTGTGTGATAATGCACAATTACAGGTATATGGAAAGTGTAAACTGAAATTCGCCATTATTGCAAATTTCACAGATGAAGTGGAGCTTGATGTTGTGCCATTAGACATATGTGGTATAGTTTTGGGTAGCCCGTATATCTATGATAGAAAATATATCTTCCATAGACATGAAAACAAATACCATTTGTTCAAAGATGAAGTAAAATATATTGTGAGAGCTCATAGCAAGAAACTAAATCTTTCAGTTGTTAATGTGGGGCAGATGAAAAGACTAGTGAATTCAAGCAAGAATTTTGTCCTTCTAATGATCAAACCCAAGAATGATGTTGATAATGAAGCTTTTAAAGGTTGTGATTCAAAATTGAAATCTAAATTGGTTGATGTAGTTAACCAATATGATGAGATGTTTCAGGAACCAAAAGGATTGCCTCCCAAGAGAGGAATCCAACATGAGATACAGTTGCAGCAAGATAGTCCTCTTCCTAACATTGGCATGTACAAGATGTCAGTGATGGAAAGTGCAGAAATTAAAAAACAAATTCAAGGGTTGTTGGATAAAGGGATCACTAGGCCATCTTTTTCGCAATGTGGTTCACCTATTGTTTTGGTGCCAGAGAAGGATGGAACATGGCGCATATGTGTGGACTTCCGTGCATTGAACAAGATTACGGTAAATAACCATTACCCACTACCTAGAATAGATGACTTACTTGATCAATTGAAAGATGCAAAGTATTTTACTAATTTGGACTTAAGGAGTGGCTACCATCAAATTAGAATAGATGAAGGAGACATTTGGAAGACAACATTCAAAACTAAACAAGGTTTGTTTGAATGGATAGTTATGCCTTTTGGTTTATGTAATGCTCCTCTACCTTCATGCGTGTGATGAATGATGTGTTGAGGCCATTTCTTGACAAGTTTGTCATAGTCTACTTAGATGACATCTTAATTTTCAGTAAATCTCATGATGAACATGTCATGCATGTGAGAAAAATACTTGATGTCTTAAAGAAAGAATAATTGTATCTAAAGATGTCAAAGTGTGAGTTTGGAAAAATTTCTTTAGTTTACTTGGGTCATATTGTTGGAGGATGTGAGTTGAAAATATACCCCTCCAAGGTTGATGTCATTTTGAATTGGCCAAGGCCCAAGACAGTTACCGAGGTAAGAATCTTTTTGAGAGTAGCCCAATATTGGAGGAAATTCATTGCTAACTTTTCTTCTATAGTAGCTCCTTTGCATGCAATTACAAGTGTGAAAAGGGTTTTTCAGTGGGGAGGCAAACAATAAAATGCCTTTGATGCATTGAAGGAAGAGATTGGTTCAACTCCAATACTTTCACTTCCAGACTTGAGACAGTCATTTGAGATTCAGACTGATGCTAGTGTCTACGCCATGGGTTCAGTCCTCATGCAACATGGTAAGCCTATCTGTTTTCATTCGGAAACTTTCAATGTTGAAGTGATTAATTATCCTAAATATGACAAGGAGTTGTATGCATTGGTGAAAAGTGTGAAAAAATGGAAACACTACTTGATGGGTAAGGAAACAATCATTCACACTGATCATCAACCATTGCAATACTTGGAATCTCAATCAAAGTTGCAGCAATCAAGGAATTTCCAATGGATGGGTTTTCTTCAACAATTCCACTTGGTAATAAGGTATAAGAAAGGTATCTACAATAAAGTTGCTGATATGATTTCTAGGCCTATTATTACTGCAACTACTTTACTCAAGCATAATTTTGTTTTGCATGAAAGATATATTGAGAAATATGCATTAGACAATGAATTTCAGGATGTTTATGCAAGCTTGAGTCAAGGTAACCAAGTAGAGGAATTGGATTATCATTTGCATGATAACTTGTTGTACCATCTTGGCAAGCTTTGTATTCCATAGAGTGAAAGAGTCAACATCATAAGAGAGGCACAAACGTCTCTTATTGTTGTTCATTACGGTGTAAGTAAGACCGTGGCACATCTACATAGATATTGTTACTGGCCTTGTATGCTTGAAAGTGTGTCACGTTTTATTAAAGGATGTTCATTATGTGTAGCCAGTAAGCCTAACAATAGGAAGTTAGGATTGTACACACCACTTCCAGATCCTTCACGACCATGGGAGAGTGTTTCTATGGATTTTGTAGGAGGTCTTCCATTGTCAAAAATAGGTCATGATTATTTGTATGTAGTTGTGGATAGGTTCAACAAAATGTGTATTTTGATGCGATGTAAAAAGCAAGTTACATCTGAACAAACTGCTCAGTTATTCTTTCAGAATGTATGGGTGCATTTTGTATTTCCCACGTCCATTGTTAGTGATTGAGATTCTCACTTTGCTGGGAATTTTTGCTCAGTTGTGGGGATTCATGGACAACAAATTGAAAGAGTACAACATTTCATCCACAAACAAATAGTCAAATAGAGGTGGTGAACAGGACAATGATACATCTTCTTCGTGGGTATTGCAACAATCATCCTAAGTTGTGGGATGAACATTTGCACTATATTCTACATGCTTACAATCGAGCCAAGCACTCTTCAACTCAAACATCGCCATTTGAGGCATCTTTGGGATATTTGCCTCAGTATCCTTTGGATTTCATTTTTGGAAAATATGTTGCTATTGATGGTCATAGTGACATAAACAAAGCAAGAAGGTTAATTGAACAAATTCAATTGGTACACCAAAGAGTTCAAGAAAAACTTGAAAAAATCCAAGGCAAGTACAAAGAAAGGCACGAAAAGCATCGTGTAGATCACAAGTTCCAATTCGGTGATAAAGTTTGGCTTCACATTAGCAAAGAGAGGTTCCAAGGAGAAGATAAAAAACTAAAACCAATTAGATATGGTCCATTCAGAATTTTGGAAAAGATTGGTAACAATGCCTTCAGGTTGGATTTGCCTTCATATATGCAAATTTATGTTGTTGTGAATGTTGAGAACTTAAGGTTGTATGAGCCTCCTTTGATAGAAGATCAAGGAGAAAATGTCCAAATTCTTTCCATTGAGGATTTTTCTCTTTAATACCTTGATGAACTACAACACACCACCATTCTTGATAGAAGAACAAGGTCTTCAAAATGAGGGAATGTGGATTATCTTCGAGTGGGGCTCAAGGGAACAAATCTTTCAAAGGCCAAATGGATCGAGATTAGAAAGGTGAGGGAACTGTACCCTCACCCGCTGGACAACTGAAAGTAATATTTTGGGGTCCAAAAGGCTTCTAGTGGGGAGGGATGATTAGGTGCTCAAAAAATAACTCAAAATTCAAAGTTGTTGGATTGGTGTGGAACCTGGATTACCGCGTAGTTCTCATCATCCTGAATCTAGTGCAACTTGTTTTGCGCGAAACAAACTCCGTATGACTCCATAAATGAGTTATGTTCACTTTCCCAAACATGCAAATTTAAAAAAAAGGACAACCTAGTCAGTAGTCTGTACTGCTGACGTGGTGCTGTCTAAAGAGGTTATGTGGTCATTGACTTGGTCAACGGGCTCCTTCGACGAATGTTGTGCTGACAAGTGGCTTCTTTTCATTGGTTGAATTTATACAATTTTAATTGGTTGTTGGGGTGGCCAATCACACGCTGGCACATGGCCTAGCCAGAGGCCGCCACATGGAAGCTCGGGAAGCCACCAAAAATTTTGTTATAGTCCAGGCGGAGGCAGCGGGGGTCGAATTTGCGACCTTCCAACCATATTCTGAAGGTGTTACCATTGCACCATATACGTTGTCGCTTAACCTTTATGATCACGCGATATATTTAAAGTTGGTTGGCATGAAGTTCGGAGGAACGGGCTAGCTCGCATGGGGTCAGCCCACGGTTATATAACCGCCCATTTGATAATTGCGGAGGAGGAGTGGGGGCCTGACCGATGGGGGAGGGCTGTTGGCCTTAGCCCCGGGCACGTGGCCCCCCGACACTGCCACAATTTTTGAAATTTAAGCGTTAGCAGACATTTTAACTGTCCGACAATTTCACTTGGTTTTCATCGAAATTGTCGCTTCGTTAGCATGCTTTGCAGGTGAAATTGTAGGATGATGCCGGATTTTGGGGAATTTGCGATGCGATTAGTAGAATATTGGGAAAGGCCATAACTTCTTCATTTTTTGACCAAATAAGGAGCAGAAAGAGGCTACACAGGCAAATTTGGGCATTCTGGAGCCATTGGAACATGTTTCAGAGCATTCTAAGCATTGTAAATTGATGCATTCACACTTTTGAGCATAATAGAGAGGGCCAAGCCATTGAAAGCTGGATCAAGGAGATGTAGCCAGGAGGTGTGAACTCCTTTATCATGTGATGTTGTTATACTGTTTATGGTGAAGAATATGTCTGTCATTTGTTGTTGTTTAGTCATTTGTTTATGTAAATTTGCACATAAAAATTACATAAAAACACTCAAAAACCCATATTTTAACTTGCAAACAATCTCATGAATCCTAAAGCATATTTAATATAATATGAAAAGGAATTTTAGCACAACAAAATTAATTTTCTTAATCAGATCACACTGCCATTGATTACAAGTTCTAGTATGCACTTATTTGAGGCACACAAGCCCTGCCTTTTACCCTTAGAAATCCATATCATTTGGAGTATTCTTGAACAATTGAAATATATATGTGAAAATTAAAAATATTAATTATATTAATGATACTTATGAGTAAAGAAATACTCTCCAAGTTGAATCATTCTATTTGAACTTGAAATGAGGGTTGGACGTGCATTTTTGTGAAGCAGGCCAAAATTGCCTTGCTTCACTAAAATGCACACCAAGGCTTCATTTATTCACCAATTTGTTTGATTGAAATTGTAGATTGTTTATTTAATATTTTTAAACACTTTTGCATTGTTAAAACATTCTAAGTTCTTCTTTGATTTGGCTTATGTGAAAGTCATGTATAAGTGGGAAACATAGTCATGTAGGGTATTTGTCAGACATGATGCAATGTTATATCTTAAGGTTAGGTATTGTCCAATAATGTACCATTTAAAATTTATTTTTTTTGCTAAAGTAAGAGCCGAACCTTCTATTTCATTAATTCAAAAGAAAAGTTACATAGTATACAGAAACCTATCAATTTGTACAAACTCAGGAGAACAGGTAATCCTGCCAAAGACTAAGCCCCTCTGCCTAACATCCGTAAACCCAAAACCCATGGGAAAAAAACCCCGAAGGGCTACCAGAACCCTAACCAAAAGGTCAGACCGGACAAAACACACCCCCGGAGTCGACCAATGACAATGATCACCCCCGACCACCCAAAGTACACAAAGGACGGAAAAGGACAAAACACGCCAACGGAAAACGGGGAAATGACCCGCCTGGCCCCACTAAACAGCGCGAACGATCCCAACCGTCCATCCAAGCTGCCGGATCCAATGGTCAGGAGCCATATCGCGCCGCCATACCCGACCGAACCATAACGAGCGATGAAGGGCAGTTTCCGAATCAACCACCTTGCCACGTGTTGTGATCCCTATGGGATCGCACCCGAAACTGCAAAACCACTTACCACTTTACAGACTTGCAATCGCTGGAAAACCGACTATGGCCAGGATCTCTAGCCCGAAAGTGGAAAGAGGGAGAAAGCCAACTGCTGTACACTGTTAACCGCCCATTCTGCCTATTCATACAGTGAAACCAGAACCCGTTCCAGAGTTTGTTTGGGAACTGATTCTGTAGAGTGCCAACCAGTAACCTGGGGATCCCGGTCGAATTGCTCTGGGGAAAAGTGAGACCAAAATTGACTATCCAACCTTCCCAGTTCATCCTGCTGGGCTGAGGGTGTACAAACCGACAACGTCAATTCGTGCCATTCAACCTAGCCCGAAATCGAAAAACTTCCCTGTCCTCAACAGCTTGATCCTCGCAGATAGCTTTAAGACGACTTTGAGGAATCTCTTGCCACTTTTTAGCCATCCCATAGTTTGCATTGCACACAACTTGATTGGCCAGTAAGTCCACAAGCTTATTGGCATTACAACGAACATGGTTGAAACTTACGGTTCGAAGACCCTGGAGATGAACTTGGATTATTTGATAAACCTAGATAAGTTTCCAGTGATTCGATACTCTCTCTGGCCGAGAACCACCACTGATTCTTTTCACGACGTTATTGGTTATCTTAGAGTCCGCTTCTACAATGACATTTGAGCGATGGTTCTGAATTAGAAACTCTAGACACCGGTCTAGAGCCATCACTTCCGCCATGTTATTGGTAGCTCTTCCTAAATGACAGTGGAAGAGAAAGATAATATTGCCCTCTTCATCCCTTAAAACTCCTCCATAACCAGCAGTTCCCAGATTGCCTTTTGAGGCACCATCAATGTTATATTTCAAAAAGCCTTTCGATGGAGGTTGCTAGAAGTCCTTCTCTGTAACCATAGTTGTAACCCTTCTGTTTATACCTTGAGGAATTATCCTTTGTAATCCCAGTTGCCTGAGAGTTCTCTGCTCATTATCGGAGGGTGGATTCTTGGGGATATTGCCAACAGTGGAGCTACCTATCTCTCTGAGCTGTTTCAAGATAAGATCAATTAGACTATGTGGTGAAGACTTTTCATTCTTAAAAATTCTTTTATTTCTTTCTTTCCAAACATTCCAGATAATGAAGTAAGGTGTGAAGGCCTAGGCCAAATTAAGGAATTCATTCTCCGTATAGTTTCTTCTCCATTGGTTTAGGGTATTTGTGATACTTCCTCTGTCCCTATCAGACTGGTGGAAAATTGAAGAGAACGAATCCCACAGCGAGGTGGTGTACGAGCAGCTGTTGAGAATATGTTCCATTGTCTCCTCCTGCTCTTCACAGAGCTGGCATCTGGAAGGCCCCATAACTCCTCTTCTCCTAATTTTGTCCCAAGTCAAGATTTTCTTATGATGAACCAACCACATAAAAAGCTTGATCTTCATCCAGCCTTGATGCCTCCAGAGATGTAGCCAGGTCTTGTCTGGAACACTGGAACCAAGCCCAAGGAGAAAACCTTTTGCTTCCTTAAGATTAAAGGTTCCTTTCTTGTTGTTACCCCATCTCAATTGATCCCACCCCTCTGTTACTAAGATCATTCTTTGCTTTAGCAAGTCCCCAAGAGCCTCTGCTTTGATTTTTAAGGGGCTATCCTCTCTGCAATCAATGTTTCTCTAGCTTCTCCACTTTCTGGAGATGTGAGTAAGATCCCAAAAATCCTTTACTTTGATTAACCCTTGGGCATCTGTTTCCTGCTTGAGGCTTAAAAAATTCTCTGTTAACAGCGTTGGTTCTTGTTGCCATTTGTCCTCCCAAAAGAGAGCAAGATCTCCTGCTCTAATTTCCCAGAAACTGTTCTTTTGAACTAGGCTTCTGTTTTCCCAGGCTCTATTCCATATGTAGGAGCCTTTTATAATTCCAGACATTCTTATGAGATCATTAGTGTGCCAAGAGCTGGCATATTTCTCTTTCCAGATCCTGGCCCACTGGGCTTTTGGCTCCTGAACCCATCTCCACCAAAGCTTGGCTCCTAGAACTTTACTAAGAATCTCTTGATCGTCCAAGCCTAGACCCCCATGACTTTTGGGTTTACATTTTTTTTCCCAGGAAACCAGGGCCCATTTCTTCCTTGTTTCCTCCTTGCCCCAAAGGAAATCTCTTTGTATATTATTGAATTGCTCTAAGACACCTTTGGGAGCTGGGAGAGCTGATAACATGAAAACCGAGATAGATTGCAGAACTGCCTTAGTCAGAACTAACTTACCTGCCAGGTTCAAAGCACGAAAGGTCCAATTTTTGACTTTGTCCTACAACTTATTAAGAACCGATTCCCATATGCTTTTGTGCATGGGTCTGGAAGTAAGGGGAACTCCTAAATATTTTGAGGGGAGGGAATCTCTTTGGAAACCAAGAATTCTTGAGATATTTCTCTTGATAGCAATGTTAGTATTTAAGAAGAAGATTTTTGATGTAGAGAGATTGAATTCCATACCTGTAGCCAAGGCAAAATCTTTAAGGATTTGCTTATAGGCCGAAGCCTCTTTGACTGTGGGGATTCCTTGCAGTAAGGTATCATCAACAAATTGTTGGTGAGTCGGAGCAGAACCATTCTCAGAAACTTGAAGACCCCTGATTTTGCCCATTGCCTTGGCTTGCTTAATGGATCGCCCAAGTCCTTCCATCATGAGAATGAAGAGAAGGGGAGAGAGTGGGTCTCCCTGCCTGAGGCCTCTAGAAGGATTGAAGATCTCTGAGGGAGAGTCATTAACTAGAATAGAAAAGCTGGAAGAAATAACCAGTGCTATGACCCATCTGACCTAGTTGTGGTCGAACCTAAAGGCAGAGAGAAACTTCTTGATGTAAATCCAATTCACCTTGTCATACGCTTTTGGCTATATCTAATTGCATGATCATCCCCGCTTGCCTTTTGCTGGTTAGCGTGTGAACCACCTCATGTGCTTGAATACCGTTGTTTAAAATTTGTCTTCCCTCCACATAACCTGATTGTTCCTCAGACACTAGCGAGGGAAGGAGAGATTTGAGTCTATTGGCCACTACTTTGGATATTATCTTGTAAACCACATTACATAAGGTAATAGGTCTGCACTTATCTGTAGTTTGAACTGTATCCTGTTTGGGAATCAGGGAGATGAATGAGGTGTTGAGAGATTTCAGGATAGTTTTGTTGCTTCTGGAATCCTCTACCACATTCAAAATGTCCTCTTTGACAATATGCCAACAAGCTTTAAAAAAATCCACATTGAAACCATCCGGGCCTGGTGCTTTGCCATTCTGCATATCTTTGAGAACCTCACTGACCTCCTCTTCAGTAACTGGTCTATTGAGGTTAAAATTGTCCTCTCTGGACACCAGCTTAGGGATATGCCTTGTGATTCCCCTGATGGACTGATCCCTGTCTGGAATGTTTTCCCGAGTGATGTTCCGGAAATGTTGAACAAGCACAGCTTCAATATCTTTATGAGTGTTCTGAATCTTCCCTTCATCATCCTTAATCGTTGAGATTATGTTGTGAGCTCTGTTAGCCATAGTGGATTTGTGGAAAAATCTTGTGTTCTGCTCTCCTTCCTTGAGCCATTGAACTCTGGATTTTTGTCTCCAAAATATTTCCTCTTGTCTGCATAACTTTTGCCAATCTGGATGGTATTTATCAGCCTGATCACTTTTGGCTTTGTCAAATCCATTTTTTATCAGAGCCTGGTTGAGTTCTAGAATCTTGATTTCCACTGATTTTTTTGCCTCAAAAATGTTACCGAAATCCTTTTGGTTCCATTCCTTAAGTCTGAACTTAATATGCTTTAGTCTTTTATGAAGGAGGTACATCTTAGATCCTTGGATTTGCAGGTCTTCAGACCACCATTTTTCAATGTTACTGATGAAATCCGGGTGGGAGAGCTAGATATTTTCGAATCTGAAGGGTCTATTCCTGGGAGAATCTATACCCTTGATTTCCAATTGAATCGGCCAGTGATCTGAACCTCCAAATGGAAGAACTCTAGTTGTTATTTCTTTATTTAGAAGCATCAACTCCTCTGATAACATAAACCTGTCTAACTTAGAAGCTACCAGTGCCTCACCTCCTTTTTTGCTGTTCCATGTAAAAAGACCATTGCCCCATTCTGAATCAACCAAATTCATATTATCTATAGATGATTGGAACTCTAAGGGTCTTTGTTAAGCGCTCTGGTACCTCCTCCTTTTTTTTTTCGAGAGGTTTGATCATGTTAAAATCCCCTCCCAAGATCCATGGAATTCCAGCCTGTCTGTACCTGAGGTCAATAAGGGCTTCTAACAATTTGAGTTTGTCCTCTGTTCTTTGAGGACCGTAAACATTTGTGACCAGGAATGTTTCCGAAACCCCTACTGGTTGAATGACCACTGATAGGTAATTTCTTGATGCCTCTGCATCCATTATGCTGACCCTTAGGGGATTCCAAAGAGTGAGAATATCCCCCGCTGTGTTCTCATCTTTAACCTCTAGAAACTCAAATTTATTGAGCCATTTGCTGTGTATAAGTCTTATTTTCTGAATAGAACATTTCATTTCTTGGATAAAGATCATATCCGACATATCTTGTTTCATTCTATAACTAAGCAATCTTTGTTTTCTTTTACTTCCTATACCTCTGATATTCCAAGATGTGAACTTCATATTTAAAGACTTGTAAAAGAGTAACTGGTTAGGTCTTTCATCTTACCTGAATCTATCATTAGCTTTCCACACTCCATCAAAAGCTCCTTCTACTTTTTCTGGCCTCTCTTCTTGCCTGCATTTCTAGTAGCTAGTCCTGGGGTTGGTTTCAATGTTTTCACTCCTTTGTTTTCCTACTTGTCAGTGGTTTTTCCTATTCCTAACTCACATTCCCGTGTCTTCCATAAAAGCAACTACTGTATTCTGTTGCAACCCTCTTGAGGTAATGAATCTATCCCTCTCGTGGTTCCCTGCATCAAGAACCCTTCCAGATCTAGGTGTCATGATCTGTTTCACTTTGGGTCATTTCCATATCCATTTCTAGTTCCGTCTCACTCATCATAGTCTCTTTCTTGTTACAAATCTCTTGTGTTGGGTTGTAGTTCTTTTCCTTCTCCTTTTCAATAGGGCCTTCCTCCATTGATTGATCTTCATTTGTCATTTCTTCATTTTCTTCCAATGCTTGAAACCTGTTCTGGTTGGTCTTTTTCCCCTCATTGCGCTGTTGCTTTGAACCATTTCTACCTCCTTTACCCTTACTTGCCACTTTTTGAATGTTTTTAGTATCCTTCACTGTATTAGGTTTTCCCTTGTTGTCTTCTTTACTATGAGGACAGTCTCTGATCAAGTGACCATGTTCATGGCATTTACGACATCTGAACGGGATATGCTCATAATCCACTGTTTGCACCCATTCCTCATCAAAACCTTCCAGGATAATTTCATCCGAAAGAGCACCCGATAGATCCATTTCTATGCAAATCCTAGCATAGGAAGTATATTTACTTCGTCTTGTGGCTTTTGAAGCCTTAACAAAATGACCTAGTTTATTGCCTATGGCAGCAAGCGATTCATTTTGCCAGTAATTGAGAGGTAGGGAATAGAGCCTTTCCCAAACAGGTATCGAGGTGAATGTCTCCCTCTTTGGAATGAAGTTCATCAACCACGGCCGCATATAGAGGCCCGCTGCTGCATAAAAGTAGGGTCCTCCTTTGAATATTCTATCTTTATGTTCAATGTTAGTGAATACCACGGTAAAAAAAACCCTTTGACCCAAGATGGAGATCAATACTACCTTTGGGTTTCCAGTGGTATTTGATCCATGTCTGTAATGCCTTTTCAGAGGGTCATATTCCCATGAATTTGCAGATTATGGAATAAGTCCCCATATGTTCCCTGTGCGCTTGCAGAGTAGGATCATTTAACACCACTCTAGGAGTAATCTTTGTTTTGGGTTTGCACGGTCCCTTTTGATTTTTGTCCCTTGTTCCCTGGCTTTTGTCTACTTCCTCCTTGTCCTTAGTGCCGCTATTTTCCTTGGACCTGGCCCCATCTGACTCCTTTTCATTATTTTTTTGCCCCTCTCCATCAGATCCTCTGACATTACCCAGTGGTGTCTTGCCTCTGCTGGCAACCGCTTCCTTGTAGGAGGGAGTGGAGCTCCCTCCTCTGCTGCGCTCCATAGGGAGCAAACTCAGAGCCCCGCTGTAACCCTAGCTGCGCGTCCCCAAGTCCGCTTCCCTTCAACTCTCCGTATCCGTCGGTGGGAGTCTTTTTTCAATAATCAAAGTGCTCATTTTCATGTACCATTTAAAATTTCATTACCAAGAGTGTAATTTGTTTGGCCCGGGAGTGCATATTTGTTCCGACTTGAACATTGGCAGATATGATAAAATGCTACATTGGAAAACTCAGATAGAGGCATTTACATGAGACCTTCTAGGTCAAACTTATTGATTGAAAATGCACAAGAATGGTGATTAACTGTGATTCCTTTATCAAGGGAAATTTTTGAAAATTAGGATGGCCATGTGGGATAGGGAGGTTGGATACCTTTCTTGTTGAAAATTTGGCTCGATGTATATGCCTAGGATCCTATTTTTTTTCAACTCCAAATTAACATGATATCAATATGTGAAATATATGAATAAAGTGAAGTTTTGTGTTGGATAACATATTCATTGAAATGATATAATTGGTGTACTAAACATTATTGACTATGTTGTGTATTACAAGAGCCAGATGAGGCCATGGCAGCAAATTGTGTCATATAAAATGAGGACACAATGGATCACGCGGGACATCAAGTACTCAAATTTTCACTTAACTTAGGAAAAATTAATATAATGGCATTTTGTGATATGTCCATTTTTTTGTTTGTTGATATTATTAAGGTTTATAGTGTATTATCCAATCTTGGCAGAAATTAATGCATGTTGTTGTTTATTTTAGATGAAGATTGAAGCAAATGCAGAGTCTGAGCCTTCAAATAGCAAAAGAAAAATATATGTATGTGGATGTGGACCTAAAATTGTTAAATCACATAGTAGATAATGGGTGGAAGAGGATATGACAATGGATCTTGAAGATATAACAAATGATTGCACTAAACAAGAGGTTGGTTAGGACTATAGTACATGGGATGAATACTTTGAGAAAATTGGTGTTTGTGGATGTTCTATATGTCGTGGAAAGAAACAATTCGAACAAGTGATTGTAAAAAGACATTACATATATGATCAACTTCCATGGGGTAGTATGCCTCCTACAATCGATTTGAATCCAATATGAATTGTGGTAAGGAATTTTCCATTTGATTTAAATGATAAGTATTATTATTTTAAACTTTGTTTTATATTATTTAATTTTTTTTTTTTCTTAATGATTACTTGCAGGATAAATTTCTTGGTTTAAACTTTTCTGGAGCACCGACTTCTAGCCTAGAGTCCGATGATCATTTATTTGATGATACATTTGACAAAAATATGTGCACATATACCAGCTTAGAAGACGAGGAATTGATGAAAAAAGTAACATAACAAGAACTAATTTAAAGATTCATAATTTTCTTAAAGACAAGGGGAAGGTGGACTGCATACCCTATGAGAATGAATGTGATGGAGATGGTTACTTTCCCTTGATATCAAGTTCAATTTACATAGTGACATTTGATCATCGACTATATTGCAACTGGCCCAATGATCAACAACTACCTAGAGTGTACGAGGTGTTTCAATTTTGGGGATACAAATACATGGTACAACCCTCCAATATTCCTTATTGTCCAAAATGTCCATGTGTGATCTAAACATACAAACAATTCACAAAAAACCACTAGGATATTAATGCCATATTATGGTTCGTCATATTACATTGTTGAATGGAGAAGGCTAGCATAATATAAGCCTAGTTTGTCAGCATATGGTCTAAATTCGAATATGTATACACATCGTCTCCAATTGGAAAGTGGAAAATAAATGAATAGAGGTCATCTTATGTATATAGATGGACGTGCATACACACACAAAAATATTGCATGATTTATAAATAGTAGTAAGGGAAGGGACCCTACTGTAAGAGAAAATTATCAATTTGTTGGGTTATAAATGTTAAAGATGGCAATACGGAAAGAGAGGTTGATAGATTGATATTGGTTGAGGCTATTATGGTCCTTAGCACTGGGGATGAGTTATTTATTAATTACCCTTTCTTAAAATGCACTCCCGTGCGAAAGAAAAGGGAAGAACAAGGTCTCCCTAAGGATGTTCTTAAGGGTAGAAAACCAAAGAACAATCAATGAGTGTGGACTGATGTTTTATAAACTATGTTGTCAAAATTGTGTTTTATTTTAAATTATTGTATAAAAAATGTTGTCTATAAAATGATGTTCCATTATTCAATTGATATATATATATATATATATATGTATATGTATATAGATATCATATATATCTATATATATATATATATATATATATATATATATATATATATATATATATATATATATATATATATATATATATATATATATATATATATATATATATATATATATATACATATATACATATACATATATATATATATATATATATATATATATATATATATATATATATATATATATGTATATGTACATGTACATGCACATGTACATACATGTACATGTACATGTACATGCACATGTACATGTACATGTACATGTACATGTACATGCACATGTACATGTACATGTACATGCACATGTACATCTATGCTCATACATTTTATATTTTTATTTGATAAGACATATTTCATTAAATTTATTTGAAATTGATACATTCATGATTTATCCAAATTTTGCCTAACATTAAATAATGTTTGTGTTTGTTGATAGCTAGAATATATTGATGATAGACCTACTAAAACCCAAGGCCAAACTAGGTTATTAATATTTGGACACGATGATCCAAACCATCCTTTAAACTATACCAGGGTGAGAAGAGTAAGATTGAAGAGAACACTACTAACTAAGGAATTTGAAGAGCTGATGATATTAGCATACATTGATGAAATGCCACCTAACCTTAATGATGGTGATGTTAGTGAAAATGTTATGCATGAAGATGGATTAAATGAAATGATTACAGGTTTATTTAGGGATGGAAACAATGATGATGATAATGATTATATGTTTGAAAGTAATGATGATAGCAGGGGAGATTACCACTAACATAATCTTGATGATAACAACCTAAAAGACTCCATCAAGCAAGCAACTAAGACACTCGTGTTCAGATTAGGTACAAGTAGAACCTCAAAACTTGAGTGCACATTAATATTATTAGAAATCAAATCACTATTTGGTTGGTCAGACAAAGGATTCACTACCCTACTAAAGTGAGTCGAAATCTATTTCTTACTTTGGACTGTCAATTGGTGTACATAATTCGTAAACATTCATCAAATTCATCTATATTTCTTTAAGGGGATTTTAAAACCATATATTGTATGTAAGCAATCCTAGTATTATCAAACATATTCATAATAAGTCAAACATTCAATTGATTTAATCTCAGGCAATCTTACAGGGCACTAAAAACTAAAATATTCCTTGAAGAGAATGTGTTGCCATCAACTTGCAAATAAGTGCATTAGTTGTTGGTTGAGTTGGGGATTGAATATAAGTAAATTAATTCATGCAAAAATGATTGCATTCTATACAAAAATGAATATCAAAACAAGGTAGAATGCCTTGTATACAAAGAGATGAGATATCATACATATGTACAAGGTCCTACAGTTCCAAAGAAGGTTTTACGTCACATGCCAATTATACCTAGACTTCAACGAATGTTTCATTGCAAGTCACTTTCACAATTTATGGAATGGCATGCAAAGAATACGAATAAAAATGGATTCATGCGAATTTCAACCTACTCCAAAGTAATGAAACACATAGAGGAAAAATGGCTAAGAAAATTAAAAGATGAATACTATAGTATTAGGTTTGGTCTTGCAATTGATGGAGTGTGCCCATTCTATTTCCTGAGCTCAAATTATAGCGTTTGGCTAGTCAGATTGATAATATAAAATATTTCCCCATGGATTAATGTTAGAAAGGAGCACCTTATGTTGACTCTCATCGTTCCAAGAAAACATCAAGTAAAATAATGGATGTTTATCTTACGCCTTTTATTGATGAGATGAAACTATTATGGAAATACATAATAATGTATGAAATATCACGCCCTCCATCAAATAGGTCCTCATATTGTATGGTGTGCTATGTTGGACTATTCATGATTTCCCATGACTTGGTGTTTCTTCCGGTAAGATAAAATGTTTACGTATTTACACTCATAATTTATTTTCATCTCAACTTTCATACTTAAGTTTATACTATTATTTTGATGTTATTAACATTACTTATTGAATTGTAGGGCTTCAAACAAAGGGGTTATTTTCATGTCCAAGATATGCAGAACAATTTCAATGGCGTTATTTTAATTATCTACATACATTTATTTATGAAAACAACAAGGTTTTTCTACCACTAGATCATAATTTTAGAAATCACCAAAAGAATCAATTTGATGGAAATTGAAAATTGAGGCCTTGATTATGGGTCCAGGTGATTGGGTTAAGAAGTATGACAATGCTAAAGCAAAAGCTTGGGAGGATTTTTTTGATATAGGTGATTCAGTTGAAGAACCAGAACAAGTTGTAGTTAATATGCCAAGAGTAGTGAAAAGGAAATCCATATTTTATGAGCTTTGTTACTGGAAGGATCTATTAATAGCTCACTTATTAGATCCTATTCACATCTTCAAAAATATCCCAGATTCTATATTTCGACATATATCAAGAAAAGAGAAGGACACCTTGTCTTCAAGGAGATATGTTTATATTTTGCGTACCGAATTTGATGGAAGACATTTGTGGCCAAACTTGGAAAATCAAACATATGCAGAAGCTCCATGGATTTTGAAAAAAAAATAGCTAGACCAACTAAAAAAGGTCATTCGCTCAATGAGGACACCTACTGGATACGAGTCATCATTGGAAAAAAACATTTATAGTTGATGGACACCCAACAGGATTTAAAACACATTATTTTCATAATTTCATGAAGGTATTATCATCATTTAACTTTTACTGGTAACATTGATTAATTACAAAATATATTTTTATATTCCGTTGTGTGAGAAAAAATACTAATGACCTTTGAGAAATTTGTTTGATAACATATCACGACATTGGAAATTAGGGGAGATTCATGTCTTACTATTGACTTAAGGAATGCCATAAGTCTATTGTCAACATTTTTAAGGTATGTGATATGAAATGTCTGTGTGTGAGAGACATTTGTCTCTATTGTCACTCCATGATTTTTTGATTTCTTGCAAAGGGTTCAAGTTTTCTTCTTAGTTTCAAACTGTCAAGTCACTTGCACTCACATGCATAGTCTTTAATGACATCATGAGAATTCTTCCTTTATGCAAGTTTGAACAAGGCATAGCACCATCCATCAAGATAGTTCATGTGCAATATTCAACTCATCAACACAATCAATTCACACTTTTATTGATAGTCCCCCTCACTTTTTTGTGTCTGTCCCTCTATTTTGGTGAGTTTTTCCAACTGTCGTCTTTTGCACATTTTCGCCTTCACAAGTGTCATTTTCATACTCACGGTTGTTTTTTTAACTTGCTTTTACTTTGATAAGTGACATTTTCATGTTATCTTCACTCTGGAATGTGTTTCTTCCAAGGTCATTCACATTTTACAAGTGTCGTCGTATGTTTTCCTGATGTCGCAAGTGTCACTTGTGCAATTTTCACTCCTACATGTGTCACACCTTTGCACATCAATGAAGTTGGATCTGGCACACTCTTCTGCATTAGATGTTCTTAAACATAATCAAAATATGTGCTAGACACATTCCTATATCTTAGCACGTTGTTGATCATGGTTGTCACAGTTTTCGTAACTTGTTTACTAAGTGTCGTAATATGTCACTTCAACTGTTGCACTTAAACATAAGTGTCGCTTTGTTATTGTTTCAAGGTGTGATTATCATTCATGAGTCCTGTATATTTATCCTAGATTGTGTTGATGGTATTATGTGTGTGATCCAAGTTTGAGTCATGTCCAGATGAATTTCCCTCTTTTATTCAGTTGATCCCACACTTATCCATTTCAGAGGCCTTCTTGGTCCTTTATCCCAGTGCAAGTTGTGAATCCTTTAGCCCTATTATACATTGTGGATATCAAACTATACATATGAATAAATTATGCAATACTACTCCCAAAGGTTGGTGCAATAACCCCTCTCAAGATTACCCCAAATATGTTGCACATTATGATCCTCCAAAGGGTAGTCACGTGACCCTTCTTGCTCATAGTGACTCACTTCACTGAGTTTTGGTCACCTCTATCTCACATGATACATAGAGCACTCCTAGATACTAGTATGGACCTCTTTCACCCTTATGAATAGGAAAATCATACAATGAAAAGATCCTGCTATCCCCCTAGTGCAATGAAAACCATTCTGAGCAAAGTGGTTGCATCCCTATGGCCTCCATCAATGGAAATCACACTCCAAAGGGTCAAGAACCCACTGATGGATCAAACTACGATAGCCTAGGATGAAAAGTGCACTAAAAAGTAACAATGGCCCTTTGTTGAAGAAATTTTTTTACCTCTCTCAAGCCTCCTCTTCCTTTGATCCCATAACGCACTCTCAAAGGTTGAAGCTTCACCCTTCCCCCTTCCCCAATGTGCTTTGCACCCAAGCTTGGCCTAATTCTTCCTCTAGAGCGCATGGTGCAATAAGGAAGGCTAAATGAAGTTTAAGAGTCATATGTGCAATATGAAAATCCACTTATTCATATATGGACAAAGATTGTATAGAAGTCCAAAAGTCATCTTGAAGTTCAAGAGTTGTTTAGAAGTCTAAAGGACACATTAGAAGTTCAAGAGTCATGGGAATATGAAAGGTCATTTCCCTTATTATAAAAGCAACCCCATAACTCAAGCACAGGGCTTTTGGAGGCTTAAGCTTTGGATAGATAGTCTTGGCTTCTCTACTTGGCACATGAGAGAAAAACTATTCTTTGGAGAAGCAAGGAGTGACTTAATGTTCCACTATTGGAACTAGTGTTGTCATTGTAATTGATGTACTTGGATATTTCACCTTATAATTGAAGCTCTATGAGCCAACACATTTTCATGCATGTATCAAAAATGTTTTAGGACTATTCTTGGGATGTTTACAGTATATGTTGTGTTCATATGTACTGGAGAAATTGAACTATTTCGGTGGCTTTGGTACTCATCTTGTTGAATGTGTGTTGTATTTGCTTTAATATCATTGTGTGAAATATTTTGCTAACGAATCTTCCCATGCTGTCGTGTGCATCTTCTAGGATAATACTATTACTTTCCTCTTAGAGACTCACTTCTTGTCTCCCCTAGTGAACATTTTTTTTACATCTTGCAATTTGAGCTTCAAAATGTCAACTTACTTGCTTATTCAAGGTTTACGTATATAATCTCTTTTGTTATCCATTGAAACCAAGACGAATCTTTGTGTTATGGTGCCCGAGTCTATACTCTGGATGGGGCTCCTACTCCAAATGGTGTGAGGTCTAATTGCGACTTAACATCGGGGAGACCCCCTGTATGTTGGTGATATCCAACACCGTCAACAGGTTTATACTAGCTTTCTATTATTATATTAGGTGGGTGACCTCTAAGGAGATCCACAAATGTGAATTGCCAAAATGGAAGAAGGAAATTGCATAACTTGTATGTGTATTTGAGAAGGATCTCCATACGAGTTTCATGGACATAGAAGTCCATTTACTTATACACCTAGTCGATGAAGTTGAATTGGCGGGTGTCATATCAACAAGGTGGATGTATTTCTTTGAGAGGTATATGAAAACTCTAAAAATATATGTTCGATAAAAGGCACATCCAGAGGGTTGCATGGTTGAAGGGTATGTATTGAATGAAGCATTTTTCTTCCTATGTTAATTCCCTGGTAAGGATTTTGAATAGGGCCATGCTTCTAGGAGGAAGAACGAGCATCATATATTATTGATGGAGAAAAACATAATATAATGGTGTTGAAGTATAAATTAGTAAGTAAATTCATGATCAATGTGGTTGTTTTTCTCGCAATCATTAATTTACTCTGTAATTTATTTTTGAAATATACAACATGACATTTGGAGTTTAAAATAAACATGTTGACATGTAATAGGTGCAAATGAAAGTGCTATATTCAACAAGTTCATTTTGTACCACATGGACTTTATGAAAAAATGGACTAATTTATATGGTAAAAATAGAGAAGAAGTGTTAGAAGCAAGGAGATGATTTAAGAGATCGAACCCAAGGAATACTCCACTTCCCACTGATCTGCTTGGGGAGTAAGGCAAATATTGCACACTATAATGGGTTACTAAACAAATTCAAAATCAAATAGAAGATGCAAGTATATATTCAAACATAAAAGAAGATGAAATCAACATGTGTAGAGGATGTGAAAGAAAGGTACAATTGGAATTTTACAAAATGTTCTTTATTTAAAATTTTGACACTATTAAATATTTTAATATTCATCATTATATTTGTTTTCACTGAAATAAATGGTCTTTCACAGGCGAGGAAATATCTTGCAATGTGGGCATATGGTCGACATTATCGTGTAGATGTAAAGAGATGATCCTTTGATTGTGTCATCATGGTTGATTTCAAGCAATCCAGTCGAGCAAGCTCAAAAGATAAGGATATTATTGAAGGGAATCTACAATATATTTGGAAAATCCAACAAATTATTGAGTTGGATTATTGATTTTTTAAATATTGTATTTTTAAGTGTAAATGGTCTGAAGCATTTGAGAGGACACAAAGACATTATACCTATCATGGATTGTTTTCTATATATTCCTCAAGGTTCCTACCAGAGGATAAGGAGCCTTATGTTCTACCAATTCATTGTGAGCAGGTATTTCTTTAACTCAAACAAGAAGCAATAGTGATCATTAATCTATTAATTCATAGTTTATTATGAATATATGTGTGTGTGTGTTTATTAAACAATAAAATTGTTATAACATAGGTTTAATATATGTATGTCGTTCATGTGTAGGTATTTTCTATGAAGATATTTTGGACCCGAAATGGATATTTGTCATACATTATGATCCAAGATTAAGGCATGTATTTAACGATGCATTAGTGGATACTGAGCAGAAAATGACCAACAAAATGAGAGAGAGGAATTAGAGAACATCGAATAAATTGACATCCATGATGATGTTGAAGATTTGAGGCACAATAAGACAATAATATAGAGTTAGATGATGTTATAGAAGACCACAATGTGGATGGTATAGAAAATGATGATCCAAATAGCTCTAGTAACAATATAGATGGTCTGCAGTCAAATTTCAATGATGATGAAGATGATGAAGGTCAAGATGAGGATGATCATAATATTAAACACTTGAAAGAACATATGAGCATTGACAATGATGCAATGGATGACATTATTGCAGATAATAATGCTAATGAGCATGACTTCTACATTTTCATAATTATTTGCAATCCATGTTTAAAAAATGATGATTTTTGTGGCTCAAACTTTAAAATGCTTCAATATTATTTGTGTCGATACAAAAATCCTTTTGCAATATCCTTAAACTGTTCAATTTTTGGAATGAATTGTTAGTATAAAAAATTAGGATTACTTGGATAAGAGTTAGAATGGTTAGTTGTCATTTATTGGTTGATAATGGTTTAGAGGTGTTGTCATCTTATTGGTTAGACTTAGATTGAACTAGGATGAAGAGCCTACTGAATAACAATACATTAAATATGCAATTGCTAAAAAATATAATTACATATATCATATATGTAAAATAATGTAAATCCAAACCATTAGGCTACATGTATGGAAAGTTTATTCGTTAATTTATATTATAAAACAAATTGAAATATTTCAATAAGCTTAAGAAAAATTAATTTCTAAAAAAAAAAATAGAAACATTTAATTGTATTAATGTTCTTTAAGATTAGAAAAATACTCTCCAAGTCGAATCATTCAATTTGGCCCTGTAAGGAAGGCTCGACATGCATTTATGTCAAGCAGGCCGAAATTTCCTTGCCTCACTAAAATGCACACCCAGGATTAATTTCTTGGCCAATATGGTTGATTCAGATTGTACACATTTTGTTTACTAAATAAGTAAATACATTATGTTTTTTGCTTAATACTTTGGAATGATGGAGCTGGAGTTGATAATTTGCTGAGACTTGAAGCCCTTATGTTTGTACTATTTTGTCAATCTTAGAAGGATATTTTGTCTGGTGAGATAAGGAGATGTGGATTATATTCCTGGTGATGTTGACATATACACTTTTATTATGCAACTATTTTGTCTTGATGTTGTTAAATTTGTATCTCATGTAAGCTTTATGCAATTTTCTTATTGATAAAAAAAACCATGCTAGAGAAGAATGGAGGGACCTTTCCAAGCAACCCACGTCTCTGCCCTATTAATTGAGGTAGTGCCAATCCCTTAGCCATAAGACAAGATTTTTTTACCATTTTGGTTAAAAATTACACCTCCAGCCCCAACAACCCCCAAATATCCTTTTGAGGCACCCTATGGTAAATTTTGCCTTATGATGCACTAAGCATATTGTAAATTTGTTCTACTATGGAAATAATGCATATTTTGTATTTCAAATAAAAATTTAGGACATTCCATAACACCGATTTCTCGGTTCATTAAGCTATCAATTTATAAAAGTCCATTACATTTTCCAAAAACAAAAGAGTAACTAGATCTCAGTGAGACCACAACCAGATAAAAACTCCATGAATGACACATAAAAGTAAGTCCTCAAAAAGACTAGTAATTTATTAAAAAATGCACGTTAATAGAAAATATAATAATATATAATGCACGTTAACAATAAATATAATGATATATATATATATATATATATATATATATATATATATATATATATATATATATATATATATATATATATATATATATATATATATATATATCTATATATATATATATATATATATATATATATATATATATATATATATATATATATATATCTATATATCTATATATATATATATATATATATATATATATATATATATATATATATATATATATATTACATGTTGAAATGTGTCTACATAGGTACAACATCTAAAAATTGCTATTATGAAACTTGAGGATGGTTGAGAGGATTCTGAAAACCATCCTCTTCATAAGAAGCGTGTCTCTTTCCTTCTATGGACAAATGTGATTGTTCGGGTGCTAAAACAAACACATCCTTTGATCCTTGCTGAAGCTGTCAGATTTTCCTTTCATAATATTCTCTCATATCAAATTTTTCTTGTCTTAGCCTGTTCAATAAATCCACATTCTTCTTATAGTTATGTTAGTTCTCAGTTACATTCCTTTTTAGATTTCCCTTTGTAGATTTCAATTGATATCTACTTTTGGCCAATTCAATAGTGAGATGTTGTACTTTATCCTGAAGCCCTCTTTCCCTCGATTGTTGCTGGTTGTTAATGCTATTTTTCCCTCTCTAATTGCAATTTTCCCCTCTGATTGTTGCTACAAATAAAAGACCTAGGATTTCAAATTTTTTTATCTCCATGTCACATCCAAAATGTTGTGCTTTTCAGTCACGCATGAGATCGTTGTGTAGCTCTATAATTCTTTTTTCTCTCTCAGTTAGTGTATGCTTCAATGATTGAACAACTAATGGTGAGACATACAGACCACCCACAAAAATTTAATGGCTGAGACAATGGTCTCTAAATCCTTCACTCATGCTTTTAGCTTAGATTTCTCCAAGTTCCTTGAAGGCATTTGTTTTACTCTTGTATCCTAACTTGTACCTTTACCCTTACCCTTACCTTTATTCCCACTCACAGTATCACCTTCTAAAACATGCCAATATTTTTCCATTTCAAGTTTTTTAATATCCTATTTTGCGTGGGAAATTTCAAGGTATCTCTCTTTACACTTATTAACTTGCCCATGATAAGTTTTCTCTAATTTATTCACTCTTGTATTCTTCAACTTGTGATTCAAGCTTCTATTGGTCCCGATCTTTATATTTGTTTGCAATTTCAGCCTGCAAATATTCAATAATTTTATCTTGTTTCATTCAATAACTTGACTAATTTAGCCTCATAAGTGTCAAAATTTGCTAATGGAGGTATATTAAGAACCTCTAGTCTTCTTCTCAACTCCTCTTCAAGTTCACTAATTTTTTCATAATATGTAGCCTGAACTTTTTTGAACTTTGCATTTAGTTCAACTATCTCCCTCATACCTTTGTCGCTGATACTAGTTACCTTATTACGTAATTCATCAATAATTTTATCCTTGGTGCTTAGGGATTTCACTGGTTTCTGTGTTTCTTGCACAATTGCTGATTCTAGCATTGCAATCTTCTTCATGCATTCAACAATATCCTTCTCCTTTAGTTCGTACTTTTCCTTCCAGTTGTATATAGGGGAAGAATCCTCTATTACAACTTGTTTGTAATGGATCATTCTATCATATACTTAGAAAAAAATATGTTATTGAAATTGTATGCTAGATTGTGCACATTTAAACTTGGAGATGTAGATGTTGAATCACCCATAAAAGGGAGATTATACTAAGGTGGAAACGATTTAGAAGGAATTTTGTCTGTTATAGAAAAACCATCATTACATGTTTCCTTATAATGGTCCATACCTTCCTACTCCTCATCTTCATCCACACACACATGTAAGTGTGCTAAAATATTAGTAGTTATATCTTCAACACGAAAAACTATATTAGTAAAATTTTCCACACCTTCAACATATGTTTGTTTAGGTTCTTCTTCAATGGTTTTCATTGTTTTGATTTCCTAATGTAACTTTTAAGAGGTCTTATTTTAACATCAAGTCAATACAATTCAATAATTTTATGCAGTGTTCCTGGGAAACTAAACTTAACCTTGTTAGTTTTACTTTCTTGCAGGGCATAATGTAATCTTTTAGCCAATAGATGATGGGCATCTATGGCTATGCCTTCAACCCAATGAATAACTAGCCTCATGCAGTCACCGAAAATATCAAACTTGTGATGATTCATAATTGTCTTAAGGACAAATTGAATCAAGGATTTGTATAGTCCTTGGGGAACATATTTCATTTTTAATCCATTCCTCAGAACATATACTTTTTTCACACACATTTTACTGGCCATTTCAATCTTTTCTGCCTTAGGGGTTTTCTTGGATTAAATATTGCTCCCCCTTTGCGTGGAATTTTTGTTGCTCTTGTAACTAGATCAGGGTCCATGCTAATCCTCTGCCCAAATATTTTGAATTCCATGTCTTTATTGTCATACTTTTCAATGGCCTCATCTATCTCATTATTTTGGAAATCGAACTATCCAAATATAAAATTATAAACCCGTGCTCTTCTAAGCATAACTAGCATACTTGGTGGACAATTATTTGTATCTCTCCATGTATTGACACACTCTTTGAATTTTTTGACTATGAACTACTCCTGGGAACCTCGTGTGTCAACTATTTGTTGGGAAAATGGCACCATTGTTTCAATTGAGGCCATCGTTGTCTGGGGTCAAGGCACACTAGCTGAATGCACACTACATAGACTGTGAGGAATGCATGTTGAATGCAAGAATGCACACTAAATAAACCTCGAAGAATGCACACTGAATGCAAAAATGCGTGCTAAATAAACCGTGAGGAATGTATAGGAGAATGGGTTTTTTTGTTTTTTAACTTATTGCTTTATTTTTCTATAAATCAATTTTATAAAGAAAATAATTTTTTATTAAGTGAATGCAATTGTTTTTAAAGTGATTTAGCTTTTCTCCTTTACTCCTATATTTTCTCATACACAAAATTAAAAATTAAAAATTAATATTTAGATATAAGGTACAATTTATTAAAAATAACACTTTTATAAATAAGGCTGTAAGATTTTGATGGCATGTAAGATGGCCATCGCTTCTTTCTCATGGGTAGAATTGATCAAATATCCATCATGCGACTGGTTATTCATAAATTATAGTAAATGTCCTTTTTTCATTAAAATGACACCTAAACCTTTTTATAGTAAATGTCCTAACTAGCTCACTTGACCTGATCTTAAACTTAAAACCCTAAAAAATATGTACAATATAGAAAAATCCTAAAATAGACCCTGCAAACCCTCGAAACTATCGATTTATCTATTCCCTGGAATCATTTAAAGCTAATTACTACTTAAATTATAAGGTCATCCAACCTCACTTACAGAGTTTTAACCAAGAAACTACAAGTTTAAACTATTAAAATTCATGTTTGATTTTTCTTTGTCCATCACCTTGTTCCCAACACATTCCTATTATGCATCTATTTGAGGCACAAAAACCCTTAATGAAAATGACTATGCTATGTTGCATAAAATGGTTTTATATTTAGGTTGGAATGATCATTATCACAGAATCAATTAAGTACAGGTCTTGGTGTGCATCTATTTGAGGCACATAAACCTTGAATTTAATCGTATGAAATCAATCCAATTTGGCATATTCTTGCACAAAAAAAATAATATGTGAAATTTTAATGTTAATATGAGTAAAAAAGTACTCTTAAAGTTGAATCATTCAATTTGGCCTTGAAATGAAAGTTGGGCATGCATTTTTTTGAAATAGGCAAAAATTGACTTGCTTCACTAAAATGCACGCCCAATATTCATTTTTTTGCTAATATGATTGATTCAAATTGTAGGCTGTTTATTTAATTATTTTACACACTTTTAAATTATTATATGTTTACTTCGTCCCTTAAATAATGTTGCTTTAGATTTCATAAAACATTCCAAGTTTCTCTTCAACTTGCATTATGTGAAAGTTGTGTATAGGTTTTTGTCGAACATGCTCTTGGGAAAAACAATTATCCTTTTAATTGAGAGCAATAGTTCCAACTCTTGACATTAATTATCAATCTAGATAGGTTTTGTTATTACAAGGCTATTATGCAAAATATATGCAAGGGAAAATGATGACTAGTGCTAATGAATCTCAAACTCAATCGTTGTAATCACACTCTCAACAACTCAACCCTCTAGTTGTTACACTCGCAAACCTTGTTCACACTATCAAGAAATAAACACACAATGTAGAATGAAATCATTGTGTCACACTCTCACTCTTATTCAAAAAAGAAGAGCACTCTTGGAAACCATTCTCTCGACAAATGTTAAAACACACATTCCAATGAAATGAAAACACCATCAAATTGTAATAGGAATTAAATAAATTTCACACTAACAAAGGGACTAGTCCAAGATCTATGTTGTTACACAATACAATGGTTGTAATTATGCAATCATTAAAGTGTGAACAAGACTAATAATAACAGTAACACTGCACAACACACAAGTTAGTCAACATAAAGGTATGGTGGCACCAGTGATTGAGATTCCATTAATGAAACATATATGATTACAATGTTGGTGCTCTCCCCTTCTATCACTATCTATTTGTTTCTATATGTCCATCTCACATGGGTAGAGAGTACACCTCTTTATAATATCAGATTGCAATGATAATATCATCATAATAGTCTCTCGATTCTCATGTCATCTAATTTGAGAATACACATTAACAATTTGATAACAATTTCCATGGTTAGGACAAAGTTGTAACAACTTTTCCAAATTACAATAATTGTCAATAGAAAATCCTAACTGTTTTAGTTGCGTTGTCCATAAGCTTCTCCTTTGACAGTCAAACTATATTATGATCAGATGATTTCCAACTTGATGTTCATAACTAATTGAAGGAGGTTAACTGTCCAAAATAGGTCTTCATGTGTAACAACAATGCTCAGTGAGTCCTTGTCCTATCCTTGGTGAGGAAAAAATGGAAAGTATAATCTTGAAACAACATCTTAATAGACCACAAACCCTGTAATGACCCAATTGTTAGTTATATTAGAAAAATAGCCTAAAACATTAATTCTCATGCCAAATTACAAGTATAATTGGATCATAATGATGACATATAAAAAGAGACATACCAAGTTTGATAATGGCTGTTACAGTGGCTCAATATGGTCTTGAGAATGAAAGAAGATAAAGAAAAGGTAAGAAAATGAGTGCAAAATGATGCTAAATGCACATCCAAATATCTTCACCCAACTTAAGTATCTGCATGTCCATATATGCATGATTTCACATCCTAACATCTCCATCTCGCTCTACTTCAACTATTGGTTCTTGTGTAACAACAACATCTTCAACAGGTTCTTATGGAACAATGGTTTGGAATTCTTCATCTTGCTCTCCAACTTGAATTCCAATCGAAATAGTGGTTGTTATTTCATAACATTCTTCCTCCAACACTTCCTTATATCCATCAAATAATCTAATTGACATTACTTTTGCCACTTTTGCTAGGGTTTCTAATCCATTTTATTTTCTAGACTGAAGCTTCCCTTCAACCATGGTAATTTGTTTCCTTAAATTCTCATTTTCCTCCTTCAATTTATTAATTTTCTGAATAAGGAGGTCAGTTTTAGACTTACCTAGTAAAGGGACATCTTATTATTACTTTTCGAGCTCCTCCTCTTTCTGTTTTTTCTCAAGTTCCTTTGATTCAGGTGGAACAACATGAACTTCAGGTGCCAGGGTATGTTATTTTACAAATTCTTCTACTTTATCTTTATTTTGATGTCCCTCAAACTCCTTTGGTTCTATTGTATTAGTACATTCCATAGATATTGGGGTAGTTGATGGTAACAATGACCTTAACTATCTTCTTGGGATTATTTCCACCTAGCCGCTTCTTCAATTTCCTCTTTTTTCACCATAGTTTGTACAAGAGTATATTTTTCAGATGCTCTCATAGATTCCCTAGGAATTTTTGTTTCAAGAACCCCTACTCTAGTTGACGTTGTTCTAGGTGCCCCTGTTTCAATAGTCTCTACCTCAAGCCCTTATTCCTCAATAGGGAATCCATGATAATTATCCTCAGATTGTCCACTGGATATATCCACATGTTCTTTAGTGCATGCTATTTTTCCTTCAACGAATGTACCAATAGACATTCTTATAGAACACCACCTCTTAGGGATTTTGTGAAGGGGTTTAGGAGGTGTAACTACTCTTCTTTGTCTAGGAAGTGTAGTTTCTCTACTTTGTCTGGGAGGTGTAACTGCTCTATCTTCTGGTGTTGTTTCAACACTTACCTCATGTTCTTCACTTTCTGGCTTCTTCAATTTCCTCTTTTTCACCACAGTTTGTACAAGAGTATATTTTTCAAATACTTCCTTAGATTCCCTGGGCATTTCTGTTTCAGAAACCCCTACTTTAGCTGACACTGTTCTAGATGCCCTTGTTTCAACATTGTCTGCCTTAGGCCCTTCTTCCTGAATAGGTCATCCATTATAACTATCCTTAGATTGTCCACTGCATATATTCTTTAGTGCATGCTATTTTTCCTTCAATAGATGTACACCCATACATTCTTATGGAACTCCATGTCTTAGGGTTTCTATAAAGGGATCTAGGAGGTGTAACCACTTTTCTTTCTCTAGAAAGTGTAGCTACTCTACTTTATCTGGGAGGTGTAACTGCTCTATCTTTTGGTAGTGTTTTAGCACTTACCTCATGTTCTTCACTTTCTGGCTTCTTCAATTTCCTTTTTTTCACCGTAGTTTGTACAAGAGTGGAATTTCATATACTTCCTTAGATTCCCTGGGCATTTGTGTTTTAGGAACCCCTGCTTCAACTCACACTGTTCTAAGTGCCCCTGTTTCAGTAGTCTCTTCCTTAGGCCCTTCTTCCTCAATAGGGCATACATGATAACTATCCTCAGATTATCCACTACATATATCCATAGGTTCTTTAGTGTATGCTCTTTTTCCTTCAGCGAATGTTCTAATGGAACTCCATCTTTCACTATTTATGCGATGGGGTCTAGGAGGTGTAACCACTCTTCTTTGTCTAGGAAGTGTAGTTGCTCTAATTTTTTGGAAGGTGTAAATTATTTATCTTTTGATGCTATTTCAAGACTTATCTCTTGTTCTTCAGTTTATAGTTTCTTCAATTTCCTCTTTTTCAGCTCAGTTTGCACAATAGTAGATTTTTCAGATACTTCCCTAGATTCTCAGGCATTTCTATTTTGGGAACCCCTGCTTCCACTGACACTGTTTCAGGTGCCCTTGTTTCAACAGTCTCTACCTCAGGCCCTTCTTCCTCAATAGGGAATCCATGATAAATATCCTTAGATTGTCCACTGCATATATCCATAGGTTCTTTAGTGCATGCCCTTTTACCTTTAGCGGATGTACCAACAAACATTCTTATGGAACTCTGTCTCTTACTATTTCTGCAACAGGGTCTACAAGGTGTAACCACTCTTCTTTTTATAGGAAGTGTAGATGCTCTAATTTGTCTGGGAGGTGTAATTTCTTTAGCTTTTGGTGTTGTTTCAACACTTACCTCCTGTTCTTCACTTTCACTTTCCTCTGTTTTAGTGGCTGGTGTATGTGACTTTGACAATAAACCAGTCCATGTGCATCCATGCTGTTGTAGTGAATGAATTATGATTAACTTGATGAACACATGGTTGATTAAGCAACTCTTTGGATGTTTTCCTATATGCATCACCTCTTCCATATGTTGTAAATATTTTAGCAAATAATAGGGATAATTTCTCAGCTGTTCATTATGAAGATGTGCCAATAACTGAAAAATGATAATTGAATATTATCACAAAACGTCCCTCACAAGTAATGAAATTCTGAATAAAGAAAGCCACATCATCCTAAGGGGTTGAAATGGATTTTCTATCAATACCTCTTCCCTTGATGCTTACTTTCTCTACTTGCTGTAAAAATGTTGCCCTCGCTGTTGGAACTGCTACTTTCCTACAAAACCAAAAATCCCATGTCTGAGGTAAACCTGTCACCCTGCAAATTATGTCCTATATAACAACAATTATGAATCATCTAACCTCTAAATCCTACTCCTACAAATCTTGTGTGAATTCCATAGAAATTTGTTCACTGAAACCCTGCATATTCTTAAAGTATACTAACCACCCTATATTCCTAAATATTTCTAGGGCTTATTGGTGGTGTAGAAACACATCAATGGAGTTTGGTTCATGACGAACTACTGCTCCACCCATGGTTGTTTCAGAGACTGTTACTACTCAGAGACTATTACAGTGCAACACTTGGTCAATACAAACACTTGGGTAGACAATTTCAGTCGAATGAAATTTAGCAATGGGTAGCGAATAATTAAGGTTACCCTTTTAATGAATTCAAGGTTCCAATGATAAATGACAACTATCAAGAGTGATTTCCAAGTAGTCAGATTGAATTTTCACAAATGATAATAGGAGTAAGGGCGATAATGGGTAATTACTAATTTAGGATCCATGTATTGTGCGTTCGCCAGATGGTAATTACCAAATTTGGCTTACCATACACTCCTCCCCCCTACTTAATTACAAAAGTTTTCCTTGACATATGTAATAGAAAAAGTCATATCCAATGCCATAACGAGGAGAAAAATACGATATTATAGAGGAAGCTAAAAAGGAAGCTACAAAGGAAACTAAAAATGAATCTAAAATGGACGCTAAAAATAATGCCATAACTAGGAGCAAAACATGACGTTACACAAGAAGATATACATGAAGCTACATCAGGGGCTAAAGGAGAGGCTAAATTGGGTGCTAAAGTTGGCACTAAATAGCGTCAACTATCTATGACCGACATTAAAAATGCCAAAATTAGCGTCATCCTGATAAATAACGCCAATTTTTTCAAAAATGTGGAGAAAAATACACTAAAACAGTCAGTGGAAGCAAAAATGGACCTAAAGAGGAAGCTAATCACAAGGATCTATTGTAGTGTGCAATGAATTCTTGAACTATGAAGCTCGCTTCCATACTTATGATTTGCAAGATATCTTGGATATCTATGAATTGAATTAAGGCCTAAATTGTGTTAATAAAAGTTATGTTTATGATAGATGTGATGAATAATGTGTTAATATAATGGTTTATGATAATTAGCTTAGCTTGCTTGAGAGGATTAGTGATTCTTGATAGATAAACGATGAATCTATTTGAGTAGTTATGCAAATCGGTGCATTTCATATTGATTTGATTGATAAAGCACATATTTTGAATATGTTTAACCAGTGTGCAACAAGCTCAAGGTAGGGACATATTGATTAGTGAATTTATCCTTGTGTAACAATGAAAAGTTTGCAAGTTTGGTGTTCGATCTTTGCCCCCTTCTTAGCTCAGAAACATGTAACTTAAGTGTTGTGGACACCCTTTATTTGTGCCATTTATTGTGAAAAATTGAGGTTTCATGAGCTCAGGCTCTTGTGCCATAAACACACACAGAGTTGGGGTTTGGGGCTACCGCCCCTTGTTCTGTAGAAGCATTGAGAATTGGAGCTCAGGGCATTTGCCCCTTTTTGTCTCATCTTGTAAAATACTACAATTTGGCATTTCTTTCGATCATTGGACCAATGGAGTGGAATGGTGCACTACATGCATTCAATATGGTGGATTTATACGCAACAAGGTCGATAATGGAACCTTCGGTTTGATAGATTGGTCATGTATATATCACACAGGTGGAATGGGGAGGCCAACCATTGGACCCTAGTCTATCTTTCTTGTGGTCCATCGGACCTTGGGGCTATGAAACTCAATACGTAGAGGAGTTAGCATGGGCCATTCCCCCTCTTTGTTTTGTGAACATGGTGTTGTGATCTATTGTTGAGACCGACAGGGTGATAGGAATCAATGCATAAGTGTATGGGGAAAATACCAACGCCAAGGGTTTGTTAGCGAAACCCTGTCCCAATGGAACCATGCCAAGTGGCCCCCATGATGCCCATAGACCATTATTCTATTGACCCTGGGTTGTAATTCAAATAAGGTGATTAAGGAGGGAAGTGATCAGTCTGATGGTGATCCAGGTGGCTCCAGGGACACACACAGGACAAAGAGGGCTTATGGAAGATCAAAAATCAAAGTGATCAGAATGCTTTCGAACTATGACCAGAGCGTAGATCTTATCGTCTTGATCGCAATGGTGTGAACGGTTCGTCAACCCGAGCTCATATGAGGGAGAACGAGCGAGTCAAAGTTGGGTTGTGGGCCAAGTTTAAGTGTCCTACAATTTGACCGACCTTGGGGCATGAAACCTAGCTCCTGAAAGCGGGCAAATTTGTTGAATTGTTAATTTGTCTAATATCCCCTATACTAGACAAATTCAAAAAAAGTGTTATTATTTAAAAAAATAATAAAAAAATATTATAAAATGGGTGGCGGGCCATGACCCCCGCCACCCCCACTGGAACCCAAAACAAATGTTATATTAAATTTGGGTCAACGGGCCATGACCCCCGCCGACCCTCCATCCAACCGCCTCCGTATATCATTCAAATGATTAAGTTTGGGCAATGGGCGGGGCACCTCCGGTGGACCCAGCCCACACCCCCACCCTATAAAATAATAAACGTGTCATATATTAATGGGTTGGTGGGATCGAACCCGCCTGGCCACGTGGCCAGCCCGCACCACGGGCGGCCCAACCAAAACTTTAATACATACAACCAACCACGCCATTTTAATATAATACATAAAACAATTATAACACCGTTATCGACGCCCGTTTTTAATGCAAAACAACACGCCCGTTTTGGTTATTAAAAATAGTTTGTTATGTTATATATGGTGCAGGCGGGATTTGATCCCCCGACCTGCCACCTTAATACCTCCGCACTTAACAAACATGCCAACGACCTTGTCCTTGTTGTATCTGTGCATCACATTATATTTAAACCCATCATTTTCTTAGTGCGCGGAGCATGGAGGAGCGTGCACATGGATCGAGATGTATTTTCTTTAATTAATTAATTTGCAGGCGGAACCATGACCCTGAAATAGAGCAGGTGGAACCATGATTGAGCCAAATGCTCAGGAGGGCAAAATTTTGCCAGTGTCCAAATTGGACAAAATTTATGTCGATCCTACACCTCTCATTGAAATGAACCTGATGGCGCAGTCAAAATTTTTATTTGAGCAGCAGAGCTTCAGATGAATCAGAGGAGGAATCTTTGAGGAATCTAAAAGATTCCTTAAGCCCCAGATTCTCACTTTGTCAGAATTCATAATTTTGACAGTCGATTTTACCTTATTCGACGCCACAAATCTGATGGTGCAATCAGATTTTCCATCTGATCATTTCATTTTCAGCCACTTTTCAAAGTGGAGTGCAGGTGTTAGTATTCCATGTGCGAGCAGTCCTTTCCATGAGGTTTGACACCGCGAGATTGATGGTATGACCAGCTTTAGCAGTTTGACATCCTTTTCTTCAGATGGCCCTAGGATGTGAGGTATCTACAGTGTGTTCATGTACTTCTTTTTTGCTATGAGATGCATTGTGCTGCATAGATCCCTGTTTGATGTTTGATGTAGGATCTTGTTTTCTTACTTGTTTCATGATTCTTGCTTGATGTGACACATAATCATTTGTGATATCTACTTCTCTTCATGTTGTTATTGAGATCCCTATGTCGTCATGTTGACAGGATACTCAATTTAGCCATGTATGTCTGAATTGAGATCCCTTTGATGCCATGTTGGCGGGATGCTCATTATTGTTAGATGTGAAATTATGTCATATTGATAGGAGTCCTTTTTGAATGAGAGTTCCTGCAACGGTACATCTCTTGGAGCCACTCCTGCATGAGGGAATATTCCTTCTATGATAGAGAAAACACACGCATGTACCTCATCACTCTTTCCAGCACTTAATGCGGCGACCTACACCATCTTGACACCGGGGCCCAGAGATGTAGTCCCTCCTGGACGAACTCCGTTATCAACGTCTTGTGTTTTATGTTGCTGATTCTTGTCATGTTCCTTTTATTTACGACATGCATTTATGTTCCTTTATGCCATTTTCGTTGCAATTCTAATCACATCACGAAAGCGAAATATCTTGGTTAAATCCGGGACTTGAGTCAACTCAGATCAGACGGTGAAACCCTAACGATCAGAACCCTACCATAGGTCCTTGGGCCCTCAGATGAGAAGAGATGAGACCTTAGGTCTTCCTGGATAAGACATAGGCCTTATGGACTCCACTTAGCCTTGGGCCTTTAGGCCATCAAATAGTGGAGGAGCCACTTGGGAGAGTTGCAATTGATATTCCTCAGTCTAACATGACATGGACTAGGGTGGGTCTTACCAAGCTCTCGAACTTGAGGACATTAGGTCATGGAGATTATGTATGGGTGAGTGCAAGTAATAGAACCCTACCTAATATGAATATGGCTAGGGTAGGTGCATGGGGCTTGCAGCCTTCAAGCCACCATATAAACAAGAGTTTTCAAGAGTAATGAGTGGAGCTATGAGAGCTCAATTTAGTATGATGTAGACTAGTGGGATCCATATCGAGCGATGGGTCTTTTCCATTATCTAGTTCTCCTGCTAGCATTTCAAAACTCAAACCAACCTAACCTATGATAGCGTGGGAGATTATGGACCCTAGAATGTTAGTGTGGTGGAGCCATGCAGACAAGGAAAAGGCTACACAACTGTAGAAATTCCTCACTGTAGATCACCTGATAATGTAATATACTAAAGCAAAATACTTGATCTACTTCTACAAACAAACTTGCAGAAGCTTAATCGATTTTGAGCAAGATCAATTAGAACACATATAACAGAGAATGAGAAATCAATCACACATGAACACAGAAGAATACCCTGGGGAAAGCCTCAGCTAAAAACCCCGCTATCTATATTATCATACAAGTCAAAATATCTCTGGATTACACAAAGCTTTAGCTCACAAGATATCTAGCTCTCAGTACAATCCCTCAATGCTGCTCATAAACAGTCAAAGGCTTCTCACAAACCTTCTCCTCTACCCTCCAAGCTTCCTATTTCCTTGCGCAGTTTCTCCTGGATCCTTTGGTTTCCACCTATGTGAATTCACCTCTCACACAACTCACCAAACTTAGAATAACTGCGCAATCCTGAAGGAGATAATTCCTTCTGCATGGATGAGTTTCCATTATAGGAAAATTCCTCTAACTGATAGTACACTGTCCCTTCCTCTGATCTTAACTGGGTCTCTGACTGAACTGACATGCATGAGTTGTTTATGAGAGAATATTCAGTTATCTGAAGTACACTAGTTACATGCATGCATGCATTAACTAACTGAACTCACAATCAGTTCCACAAATTGTTGGAACTAATCTAACTGGACTTAACTCAGTTAACTAAGCTAACTAATTACAACTCAAAGTACAACTCATCCTGATCACTCTAATTAAGGGATAACTTCCTCAATCAAAGGGAAAACTGTTGCATGTCTTCACATAGACTTCATGTTTGATTTTCTCCAACTAATTAACTCAAGATGAATTAATTAATTATTTTTCAAACAATTGCTAAGATCAAATTCGAATTTTAATTCTCAATTTTAGTTCAGGGACTAACTAGTTTTGGAATGTATCTCGAAATGCTATTTATAGCATTTGTATTTTATCATTCCTTGTTGGTATATCCAACATTGTTACCTGAAATGCTATTTATAACATTTCTATTTTTAGCATTTCTTGTTGCTATTTTCAACACTCCCTCTCAATAAGAAAGGCATTCAACTCAAACCCGATCCTGAACCTTTGGAATGTTTTGCATGCAACACTTGTCCCTAGTGTTGTTGCTCTAGTAGCTCTAGAGATAAAAAATATCCATCCTGAATCAAAATGATGCCTCTGTCATCAAAGTCTCTGACTGATATTGCCTCTGTCGACTGAAAACTCTACACCTCTATTGTCTTCAGTATCTAACTGCTCAAGCCTCTGCCATTTTGATCTTTGACTGCATCAATCACACTGATTCCTCTTGCTGCATCTGTGCTGCTACTAGTCCTATCTCCCAACATTGCATCCGCACTGCACCTCCTCTCATCATGTTGCATCGTGCTGCCCACTGCTGCACTGCAACTCAGTTACTGAGAAGTAAGTAACTGATCTCCCAACTGACCTCCCTGTTGGGCTAGAAACACCCTTTGATGCTGAAGCTTCCTCTACCGCTCCATCTGCATCTGTCTCTACCCACTTAGCCAGTCCTACTACTCCTCATCGGGGCTCTCGTAGCAAGATCTAATCAAAGAGGTGGGTACCTCAAGGATCCTGCCCCTATTTCAACCTTCTTGGGACTATCACTTCACATCGCCCCACCTCACAGCTGGAGGTATGCCTGCATGTGATCCCTCTGCCCACTTGGCTTGAAATTCCCCCCTACTGGAGGTCTCTGCATGAGTGGATGCCTCCACTCGGTCTCCTCTCGGCTTCTTCAATTGTGGCTGCTCCACAACCTCCTGAAGCTGCTTCACCAATTGTGGCTCCTCCACAATTGTCTGAGACTTCTTCTGGCATTGCATGTTGAGAGGTAATTTACTCTCCCTCTCAACCACCAAGTCTCTAACCTTTGCCTTGCTCCTCAAGGCTTTGCATGCATCTTGAACCTCAAGAGCATACAGGTTCTTGGCTAGCACACCAATCTATTTCATCTTTCCCGTCGTCACGAAATTTTCTGGAAAAAGAGCTGATTTTAAATCAACGATATCTCCCTCATCCGAACTCTGATTCAGCCGATTCTTTTTTTGAATTTGGGTTTTTTCCTCAAGGAATCTAGATCTGCGATTTGTTTCTGAAAATTTTGCAAATATTTTTATTTTTTTTATTTTTATTTTTATTTTTTATTTTTTATTTTATTTTATTTAATTAATTAATTAAATTTTAATTTTAATTTTATTATTATTATTATTATTTTTTATTTATTTATTTTATTTTATTTTATTTTTTTTATTTTTATTTTTACTTTTATTTTATTTATTTATTTAATTTTTTTTTTAAATTTATTTATTCTTATTTATTTATTTTTTAATTTTAATTTTTAATTTTTTTTTTTTTTTTAATTTTTTATTATTATTTATTATTTATTTTATTTATTTATTTATTTTTTCAGATCTGCTTTGAAAATTCGAGGCCCATTTTTTTTTTTTTAACTTCGAATTTTCCTCTTGGTATACTGTTCACTGCTTCGATCACCTTCACTCTTATACCATGTAGAAATTCCTCACTATATATCACCTGACAATGCAATATACTAAAGAAAAATACTTGATATACTTCTACAAACAAACTTGCGGAAGCTTAATCGATTTTGAGCAAGATCAATTAGAACACATATAACAGAGAATGAGAAATCAATCACACATGAACACAGAAGAATACTCTGGGGAAAGCCTCAGCTAAAAACCCCACTATTTGTATTATCATACAAGTCTATATCCAGATTACAGAAAGGTTTAGCACACAAGCTATCCAGCTCTCAGTACAATCCCTCAATGCTGCTCATAGACAGTCAAAGGCTTCTCACAAACCTTCTCCTCTGCCCTCCAAGCCTCCTATTTCCTTGCGCAGTTTCTCCTGGGTCTCCTGGTTGCCACCTGTGTGAAATCACCTCTCACACAAATCACCAAACTCAGAAATAACTGCACAATCCTGAAGGAGATAATTCCTTCTGCATGGATGAGTTTCCTTAATAGGAAAATTCCTCCAACTGATAGTACACTATCCCTTCCTCTGATCTCAACTAGGTCTCTGACTGAACTGACATGCATGAGTTATTTATGAGAGAATATTCAGTTATCTGAAGTACACTAGTTACATGCATGCATGCATTAACTAACTGAACTCACAATCAATTGCACAAACTGCTGGAACTAATCTAACTGGACTTAACTTAGTTAACTAAGCTAACTAATTACAACTCAAAGTACATCTCATCATGATCACTTTAATTAAGGGATAACTTCCTCAATCAAAGGGAAAACTATTACATGTCTTCACATAGACTTCATGTTTGATTTTCTCCAACTAATTAACTCAAGATGAGTTAATTAATTATTTTTCAAATAGCTGCTAAGATCAAATTCGAATTTTAATTCTCAATTTTAGTTCAGGGACTAACTAAAATTGGAATGTATCCCGAAATGCCATTTTTAACATTTCTATTTTAACATTCCTTGTTGCTATATCCAACACTGGTACCTGAAATGCTATTTATAGCATTTCTTGTTACTATTTTCAACAACAACACCCATGGGATGGCGTGGTCTCTTTTAATATGCCAAACTTTCGATGCAAGACTCAGATTGAGATAAAATTTACATCTCCAGAAATCTCTTGACAAGATGAATGCAATGGTGGTACCAATTTAAGGTTATGAATACTTTTAGAAATGAGGGGGTGTAACCATATCTTAATAACAGGCTTTGAATATCAGGTCAAATAGGTAACCCTACCAAAACTTGGTATGGACGAGGGGGTGGAAGGTGGTTACAAATTAGATCTCATAAATATAAGAGGGAAAGTCTCATAAGAAGAAAAGCTTCAATTCAAACGAAGAAAACTACTCATCAAAAGAGAGTAATGAACAAACATCTGAGGAATATCTAGATGAATTCCTGTTCATGGCCATAGAAATTGAGTATAACTACTAAGATAGTTCATATCCTGAGAAGAAGCTGAAGGTGAAGTTGATCTTGAAGGATAAATTATTAGTGCTCTGCATGAACTAAGGAAGGGTAGAAGAAATAATATATGGTTGAAGGAATAAATACTAAATGTAAGAAAAGAAAACCCTTGTTATGATGAAGAATTAATTAATCTTCAAAAGATTCAAGTAGAAGAAGTAAAAAGAACTAACAAAATCCTAATAGAGAAACTAAAGGACAAGCAAAAGTGTTGTGAAAGATTAGAAGAAGAGAAGGCATCTTTGAGAAAGGATCCATCTAAGAAACATGAAAAGGGATATACAAATACAAATGAGGAAGCAATCATCCTTATGAAGGACCAACTTGAAGAGGCAAAGATAAGAGAAGAAATCCTTTCAAATCCATTGATAGAATGGGAGAGAAATTATAAGACGATTGAAGCAGAGGTAGTTTCTCTACAAAATATCTAGAGAAATATAGAGCTTAAGTGGATTTGAACTTAAGAATTGTAAATGGCTTAGAAGCCCTTGATAATATCCTCAACAATCAGATATCACTAGCAATCAAGATAGGTCTAGGTTACAAAGAGAACCATGAGATCTCAAAAGGAGATTCAAGCGCCAAGTCCCTAGGAAAAGGAGAGCCTTTCAACTATGCAAACACACTCAAAGGAAGGTCTAACAAAGTAAACAAAGGCATTGACAAAAAGAAGAACCAACAAAGAAACGATCCCATTAGCTCCACAAATGATACTCAAGGTAAGTCAAAGAATCAACAAGAATGTTAGAAAGGGTTTAACAAAATCACTCCTCTACAAAGGCCATACACTTTCAAGTACCCAAATCTCTTTTATAGCTACTATTTCTCATGTCATAACTTTGGTCATAAGGACTGTGAATTGTATATCCCATAGATATATCAAAAATGAAATGTTAGATCTATTAAGTTCTTAATGCATAGATGTAGGAATTCCTATATTGGCATGAACAATGTATTTTCTTCTCACTTGGAAAAAATTGAATGTTATAATTGTAATAATTTTGAGCATAAGGCAAGTGAATGTAGAATCAAATTCATAAATCCCCCCCACGCAACAATTTCCCAAATAGTCTTAACAACAAGAAAACACTTAAAGGCGGAAAAAGAAGCCAAAAAAATTTGAAGAATGTGGATTTTCATTATATGTTCACAATCGAGAAGGTGAATGGTATATTGATAGTGTGTGCTCAAAGTATATGACAGGGGACAAAAATAAAATCTATTCCTTAAAAGAAGACAAAGGAGGAAGTGTCACTTTTGGCAATAGTGCACCAACTAAGATAAAACATAAAGGGATCATTAGACTTAATGGAAAAACTAGGGCTTAAAATGTTTTATATGTTGATTGTTTGAAGCACAATTTATTCATTGTAAGTCAAATGGGTGACCAAGAATATGATCTCACATTTCACTATAAGGGATGTGAAATAAGAAAAGAAGAATTTGGGAAAGTGATAGCCAAAGCAATTAAAACTCCTAGCAATGTATATGTTTTTTATGGAGCCAAAGAAAAATGTCTCATAAGCAAAGTGAATGAAAGCTAGTTATGGCATAGAAGAATGGGGCATATCTGTTTTAACATATGTTAAAAATGATCAATACAGAATCAATGAGGGGCATGCAAAAGATATCAAAGTCAAATGATTCCATATGCAATCCATGTCAGTTTGGGAAGCAAGCAAGGGTCAATTTCAAGAAAAAAGAATACTCATCATCTAGACCACTGGAGCTAGCTCATATAGATGTACATGGTCCTAAAAGATCCCAAACCTTAAGAGGCGAAAGACACTTCATATTCTTTATTGATGATTATACAAGGGAAACATAGATCATACTGCTTAAAGAAAAAATATAAACCCTTAGTAAGTTCAAGATATTCAAAGCTTAAGTTGAAAACGAAATGGATCTAAATATTAAGTTCTTGAGATCTGATAGAGGAGGAGAGATTACCTTGGATGAGTTTGATGAATTCTATGAAGAACATGAAATTAAACGACAATATTCAATAACCAAAACTCCTCAATAGAATGGAGTAGTTGAAAGAAAGAATAGATACGTACAAGATATGGAAATAGCTATGATGGATGAAGCAAAGATCCCAAATACCTTTTGGGGAGAAGTAGCTCAAACAAATGTTTACATATCAAATAATGTTCAACTCAAAGTAAACAGTGATAAATCCCCTTATGAGTTGTGGAGAGGTAGACCAACTTTAGTCAAGCATCTAAGAGTCTTTGGAAGCAGTTTCTATATCAAGAGGAATGCAAATAATTTAGGAAAGTTTGACTCTAGAGCTGATGAAGGAATCTTTCTTGGTCACTCATCTATAAAAAGGTTGCAAGTGGTACAATAAAACACTAAGGAATATAGTGGAATGTATTGATGTAAGGGTAGATGAAGCATTGATACAAACCACAAAGCCACGAAGCAATGAATAATAAGATGAGACAATAATTGTAGATTTAGAAAAGGAAGAACAAGAAGAGAAAGATGATGAAGAAGAAAAGTTGGCACCTAAGCAACTCAAAAATCCATCAATTTATGTGAAAATAGTTTAATCATGTAAATAAAATACTCGGTAACAGTGAATCAGGAGTTTAGTCAGGAAGAAAATTAATTAGATATGCAAATTTGACACTGTTATCCAAAATAGAACCCAAATGTTTTGACCAAGCTAGAGAAGATAAGCATTGGGTATGAATGAAGAATTAGATTAGATAGAGAAAAATGACACATGAGAACTTGTGCCTAGACCAAAAGGCAAAAATGTAATTGGCACCAAGTGGGTCTTTAAAAACAAGTTGAATGAAGATGGACAAGTAGTGAGGAATAAATCGAGATGATTCAGTAGAAGGTATGCACAGGTAGAAAGAATTGATTTTGAAGAATTTTTTTCTCCCGTAGATAGACTAGAAGCAACAATAATGTTCTTAGCATTTATATGTTTCATAAAATTCAAAGCATATCAAATGGATTTCAAATCAACATTCCTAAATGGTGATTTAGAAGAAGAGGTGTGCACTGAGAAGCTAGGGGGATTTCAATTGTCTAAAGATGCAAACAAGGAATGTAAACTAAAGAAAGCACTCTATGGATTAAATCAAGCTCCAAGAATGATCTGAAATCACTCGTGAATGATCTCAGTTAATTAATGAAGGTATTACAGACTCAAGTGCTGGGGTGTGCCTATGTTATCTTATGCAACGGATCGATAAGATTGTGAAATACACAGACACTGAAACAATAAGAGAACACAGTAAGCAAACACATAAACACAACAAATTTAATAAGTAGTTCACCCAATCCTCCCGGGTGACGTCTCCTAGTCCGGCCTTCAGTGGTGGCCTTTCTATTATGTCTTAAAAAGTAGAGTTTTACAACAGTGAGCTCAAATTGAGTCTCACTTAACAGAAAATGATCAGTGGGACTGTATTTGGACTCCCCAAGTCTCTAGAGTACATAGACTCCCCTTATTGAATCTCGACCTCAACTGGTCTCAATGGTATGAGTCCAATTTGGTACTCAATACCTGACAGGTATACACAGAGGAGTTGCTTGAACCTCTCAAGCCTTCTCTGGAGTTCACAGACTCTCGGACTCTCTCTGTCTCTATTTGTTCGATGCTGCCTTTGCTTTGCAGGTCAGCTCGGCTTCTCTGTTCTCTGCAATTTTTGCTTCTCTCTCTCTTTGCTCTCTTTTCCTGCTTCTCATTCTCCTCGTCTTTCTCTGTCTATTCGTGGCTTAAAGCCAATCTGCTCCTTCACTGTTTGTTTATGCTTCCCGGCTTTTTGGATCTCCTACCTCTGTTCACTGGAATTCCCCTGTTCTGCGTCATCATCACTGTAACACTTCACAGAGAGGTGGCCACTTGTTTCATCATGAATTGAGTGTCAGTTCTCTTAGAATGGTCGTTATTTATGTTGCTCCAAGATTGCCCACGAAACTGATTCCTTCGCCAACTCATTGATCATGCAGGATCTCAAATCTAAGCCGCCTCAACCTATTTCCCTGTCGAATTTGGTCACCCATCAGATTGCTTCTCCGCTGTTGATCTGGTGCCTCCAAATCCTACGGTCTTTGTCCATATTGCGCGGGTAAGTAGCATGACATTTACCCGCTCGATGAGAACATTTTTCTCTCTCATCCGCTGGACGCGTGTCACCCGTTGAATGGAATCGGGCGGGACTTGGTCAAACTCACTTACCGCTTGAGGGCCTTCCGATATCCTACTGACTTTAGCACGGGGCCCGCCTTCTAACGAAATCGGCGATTTCTGTATGGTTTTATGCTTTTCCCTGTGACCAAGCGCTCGGGGCTTTCCTTCATTGAGGGTGACACCCTGCTTAGTGCTAATCGCGTATTAGAAACTGCCTCTGTTTTTGGATCTGACTTCTCGTTTTGCCAATTTGCGCCAGCACGTGGTTACCATGGGCCAACGGTCTCCGCGCTTTGATCAAGGGTCCTCGTTGCTCCGTGCTGACCACAAATTGCCATTGTTCAAAGGTTATTTATGATAAGTTCGACATCTATAGCACTTTGAAACTTTGGTATGAGTTTTACAGAGTTCAGGAAACTTTTAACAGTGTTTGAGGATCCAATTCGGATCACGACCTTCCCACTGAAAAAGCTTTTGGACCACCAAAAGTTGCTTTTCAAGCATCAACTAAGTGAGGGTATAGCTGTCTCACTTGTCCAATATCTATCCATTTTGCACTGCTTGGATTTGAACCCTTGAGTCCAATCCTGAGGTACTCAACATCTCCACTACGCATCGTCCTCACCTTCTTGTCTAGAACTGTATCTTCCTGCAATTTATTGAGATATTCAGGTAACAGATCATTAATAGAAGGCAATTGACTCTGCTCTTTGGGATCTTCAATTAATGAAGGTTCAAATAGTCTCAAGCTGTCTGCATTAACGAATGAGTAGATGTGCATGTATGCTGGTAAATCAAGGCAAAAAACATTCTCACCAATTTTCTCAAGTATCTTGAAAGGTCCATACCTTATTGGCTTTAGCTTTTTACCTTCACCTTGCATTCTGTCTTTGCTGATACACAACCAGACTTGATCACCAACTTGGAAACTATGCTCCATCCGATGCTTGTCATGCCTTGCCTTGTATTTGGCTTGGCTCTTTTCCAGCTGTTCTTGTACTGCCTGGTGAATCTCTTGGATTTGTTTAATGAAATTGGTTGCCTTGTCCACATCACTGTGTCCATCAACTGCTATGTCTTTACCAAAGACAAAATCCAAGGGAGACCTTGGTGTGAAACCAAAGCAGGTCTCAAAAGGAGATCTCTGTGTAGAAGAATGTTTTGCTTGGTTGTAAGCATGCTGCACATAACACAAATGTTCATCCCAAAGTTTGGGATGCTTGCTGCAATAGCCTCTGAGCAACTAGATCACTGTCCTGTTGACTACTTCTGTCTGTGGATGAAAGGCTGTGCTTTTCTTCAGTTTGGTGTCCATTAGTTCCCACAGACTCGACCAAAACTTCCCAACAAATCGGGTGTCTCGATCAGATACAATGGAAGTGGGTAATCCAAAACGAACCCATACATGCTGAAAGAACAACTTTGGAGTTTGTTCAATTGTCTTCTGTTTATTACAAGGTATCAAGATACACATTTTGCTGAATCTATCCACAACAACATATAAATAGTCATGACCTTTCCTAGATTTAGGCAGTCCTCCAACAAAGTCCATGGAAACACTCTCCCAAGGATGAGAAGGAACTGGCAGTGGAGTGTACAAGCCTAGTTTTCTATTGATGGGCTTTCTTTTAGCACACATGGTACACCCTCTTACATATCTAGAAACTATCTCATTCATTTTTGGCCACTAACAAAATCTTTGCAGCTGTGCAACCGTTTTACTTACACCAAAGTGACTTGATATTAGAGAAGTGTGTGCTTCCCGAATTATCTTTACTCTTTCAATTTGTGGAATGCATAGCTTCCCACAATGATGCAAGAGTTGGTCCTTAATGTGATAATCCAATTCTTCTGCTCGTTTGCCTTGACTTAAAGTTGCATATACATCTCTAAAATCTATATCTTGAGCATATTGTTCAATGTAGCTCTCATGCAGTACTAAATTATGCTTAAGTATAGTGGATGTATTTATAATAGGTCTAGATAACATATCTGCAACTTTATTGTGTATGCCCTTTTTATATCTGATGACTAAATGAAACTGTTGTAGAAAACCCATCCATTTATAGTGTCTTGATTGCTGCAACTTAGTTTGGGAGTGTAGATATTGAAGTGGTTGATGATCAACATGTATAACTATCTCTTTGCCCATTAAGTAATGTTTCCACTTTTTCACACTCTGTACTAATGCATATAATTCTTTATAATATGTGGGATAGTTAACTACTGCAGAATTAAATGTCTCAAAATGATAACATATGGGTTTACCGTGCTGTATCAACACTGCTCCCATGGCATAGTCACTAGCATCCATTTGGATCTCAAATGGTCTTTGAAGATCAGGTAGTGCTAGTACTGGTGCTGTATTAATCTTTTCTTTCAAGGTGTCGAAAGCTTTTTGCTGTTTGCCTCCCCATTAAAACACCTTGTTCAATCCTGTTAAAGCATGTAAGGGAGTTGCAATTAAGGAAAAGTTAGAAATGAACTTTCTCCAATATTGTGCTGCTCTTAAGAAGCTTCTAACTTCTGTAGCAGATTTGGGTTTAGGCCAGTTTACAATGACTGCCACCTTAGAGGGATCTATCTTTAATTCACCACCCCCTACTATATGTCCTAAATAATTCAAAGATGTTTTTCCGAATTCACATTTTGAGAGTTTAACATAAAGTTTTTCTCTTTTCAAAACATCTAGTGTCTGCTTAACATGCTTTAAATGTTCTTCCCACGTTTTGCTAAATATAAGAATGTCATCTAGATATACAATAACAAAATAATCAAGAAAAGGTCTGAGTACATCATTCATTATTCTCATGAAAGTAGTAGGAGCATTAGTTAAGCCAAAAGGCATAACCAACCACTCATACAATCCATACTTTGTTTTGAAAGCAGTCTTCCATGCATCTTGTTTTGCAACTCTGACCTGATGATATCCACTATGCAAGTCTAACTTGGAAAAATAAATAGATCCATTTAACTGATCTAATAGATCATCTATGCGAGGAAGGGGATAACGATTTTTGATTGTTATCTTATTCAGTGCTCGGTAATCAATGCACATTCTCCACGAACCATCTTTCTTCTTCACCAAAATGATTGGAGACCCACATGGTGATGTGCTAGGTATGAAGAATCCCTTCTCGAGCAACTCCTGCACCTACTTTTTGATTTATTCATTCTCTAAAGCGGACAACCTATACATTCCGATGTTAGGCAATGGAGCATCTTGCTGCAAATTAATATCATGCACTATTTCCTTTTTGGGTGGTAGACCTTTAGGTTCTTGAAACAAGATATCATATTCTAAAACAACTTTTTCTAATTTAGCATCACAACCCTCAAATACATTGGTTTTATCAGGTTTCATTTCCTTTACAACCATTAGTAAAAATTGTTTGCATGAATTTACAATTCGTTTCATCTACCCTGAGTTTATGAGAGTGTAATTATTCTTGAGCTTATGAGCCCTTACAAAGTATTTGATTCCATCTTTAATGAGTAGATACTTGTTCTCAACTATATAGAAATAGCTTTTCTATCATACAAGTAAGGACTTCCTAAACAATTCCACATATATCCAAAGGAACTATATCTAACTCAACCTCATCTACAAATGTTGACCCAAAAGAAAACTTAAGTTTACATTGTCTAGTCACTTGTAGTTGTGCTTTATCACTTAACCAACCTAATGGGTATGGTTTCTTGTGAGGTGTAGTCAGTAATCCCAACTTCTTTACAATTGCTTCAGAAATTAAATTTACTTGTGAGCCACTATCAAACAAAGTATCAATATTTTGATGTTTGGAAATAACTCGAATATGGAAAAGCTCATGTCCTTTTCTCTCATTTTCTTCATCATTAATAGATTGTGTAGAATTACTAGTAGATGCTTTAGAATTTTTACCTTTTATACTTGTGGCTGCAATGGTTGTTTCATCTCCTGAGTCTGACCCCAAATCTTTCTGAATAGCTGCAACAATCTTCTTCTTCTTGCCCTCAAACTTCTCAGGTCTCAGCTCAGGATGCAGAATCAAACAGTGCTCATCATCATGCCCATCCTTCTTACAGTGAGTGCATGAAGACTTGCTTTTCTATGCAGTGTTGGCCTTCCTCTCTTTCCATTTTTGTTTTGTTTTCTCCTTATTCTTGCTTGCAATGGGCTTGGATGATCCTCCAACTTATGGGTTTCAATTCTTTCCTCTAGATTCTATATGTGTAGCTTGAACAGATACCTCATCTATACGAGTGGGATTAAACATGAGGCTAGTGTGCCTCATGTACTTGTGTAGACCACCTATGTACTTCAACAAAGTCTCAGGTGAGTCTAATGAAATTCCTAGATTCAAAGCTCTTTTCCTAAATTCTTGGGTGTAACCTTGTACACTTTTAACCATGTTTCTTCATGTCAGCTTGTGTCCTGCCTTCCCACCATACCAAGGTAGTGCCTCTAAGGTGTAGGCTAGCCAACTGAATCTTACTCTTGTCTGAGTCGATACTCTGCACTCTGCAATAAACATTAATTTGTTTGATCCAATTATCCAGCTTCTCTGCATTCAACTCTCCATCATATATTGGTCAATCAAATTTAACATCTAATTTAATCAAAGATGTCTTCTTTTTATGTTTAGTGCTATTAGGAGGTGTGAGAAAGTTTTCTTCTTTCCCTTTGCCTTTTTAGTGCTATTAGGAGGTGAGGGAGTTTTACCTTTCTTAAACTCCCTGTACATTTCCTTTACCATGGACCTCATGACCAGGAAACTATCTATGAATTGGGGGTCTGGTCCCAAGGGACTTTCTTCTGACATTTTCTTCTTAGGATAGACTCTTCCAATTTTCGGGTTAGTTTCGACCAACTCTCCTTCTCCTAATTTAAGCTTTGATCTAGTTAGCATTCAACAACAAAATCCAGCACAAGCTTGTCTAACCTTAACAACCTAGGAGCTCTGATACCACTTGATCTGAAATCACTCGTGAATGATCTCAGTTAATTAATGAAGGTATTATATACTCAAGTGCTGGGGTGTGCCTATGTTATCTTATGCAACGGATCGATAAGATTGTGAAATACACAGACACTGAAACAGTAAGAGAACACAGTAAGCAAACACATAAACACAACAAATTTAATAAGGAGTTCACCCAATCCTCCTGGGCCACGTCTCCTGGTCCAACCTTCAGTGGTGGCCTTTCTATTATGCCTTAAAAAGTAGAGTTTTATAACAATGAGCTCAAATTGAGTCTCACTTAACAGATAATGATCAGTAGGACTGTACTTGGACTCCCCAAGTCTCTAGAGTACATAGACTCCCCTTACTGAATCTCGACCTCAACTGGTCTCAGTGGTATGAGTCCAATTTGGTACTCAATACCTGACAGGTATACACAGAGGAGTTGCTTGAACCTCTCAAGCCTTCTCTGGAGTTCACAGAATCTCGGACTCTCTCTGTCTCTGTCTATTCAATGTTACCTTTGCTATGTAGGTTAGCTTGGCTTCTCTGTTCTCTATAATTTTTGTTTCTCTCTCTCTTTGCTCTCTTTTCCTGCTTCTCCTTCTCCTCCGCTTTCTCTGTCTGTTCATGGCTTAAAGCCAATGTGCTCCCTGACTGTTCATTTCTACTTCCTGGCTCTCTGGATCTCCTACCTCTATCTGCTAGAATTCCCTTGCTCTGCGTCATCATCACTGTAACGCTTCACAGAGAGGTGGCCACCTATTTCCTCACGAACTGAGTGTCAATTCTCTTTGAATGGTCGTTATTTTCGTTTCTCCCAGATTTCCTGCGAAACTGATTCCTCTGCCAACTCATCGGTCATGCTAGATCTCAAATCTTATCTGCCTCAGCCTATTTCCTTGTCGAATCTGGTCATCCATCGGATTGCTTCTCCGTCATTGATCTGGGGCCTCCAGATCCTACGGTCTCCGTCCATATCGCGCGGGTAAGTAGCATGACCTTTACCTGCGCGATGAGAGTGGTTTTCTCTCTCATCCGCTGGACGCGTGTCACCCGTTGAATGGAATCGGGCGGGACTCGGTCGAACTGGCTTATCGCTTGAGGGCTTTTCGATATCCTGCCGATTTTAGCGCGGGCCCACCCTCTGATGAAATCGACGATTTCTGTATGGTTTTATGCTTTTCCCTGTGACCAAGCGCTCGGGGCTTTCCTAAACTGAGGGGGACGCCTTTTTTTGGATCTGACTTCCCATTTTGCTAGTTTGTGCCAGCACGCAGTTACCATGGGCTAACAGTCTGCGCGCTTTGACCGAGGGTCCTCGTTGCTCGGTGCTGACCACAAATTGCCATTGTTCAGAGGTTATTTCTGATAAGCTCGACATCCATAGCACTTTGAATCTTTGGCATGAGTTTTACAACTTTCAGGAAACTTTTAAGAGTGTTTAAGGATCCAATTCGGATCAAAAAACTTGCTATTTTCAGGAATTGATACATATATACAACAACAAGGATTCAAAAGGGGCACAACCGACAATAATATTTATATCAAAAAATGATAATGAGAATTTATTGATCATTATTGTGTATGTAGATGATATCATATTAGGAAGTGAAGTGGACCAAATGGGTTAACAATTTGCAACATACATGCAAAAGGAGTTTGATATGTCCATGCTGGGACAATTGTCATTTTCCCTTGGATTGCAAGTTTCTCAATCAAACAAAGGTATTTTTATCTCTCAAACTAAGTACCTAAAGGAAACATTGAAGACATTTGGCATGGAATATTATGCACTTGTTTGCACACCTATGGTCACAGGGTGAAAGTTGAGTAAGAATGATAAATCCCTTGATGCAAACTAGACTATGTATAGGTCAATGATTGGAAGCCTCCTTTATTTAATAACCTCAAGATCTGATATAAAGAAAGATGTTGGATCCATTACTAGATTTCAGTCTACCCCTGAGGAGAGCCACGTGAATGTAGGGAAAATAATCTTCATATATTTGAAGGGGATTATTGATTATGGACTATGGTATTCAAGAAGAAAGGACGTCACTCTAACAATAAACATAGATGCAGATTGTGCAAGAAATGTTGTTGACAAGCAGAGCACAAGTGGTGCAACTTTCTTTTTGGGTAACTTCTTAGTGTTATGGTTGGGTAATAAGAATACCTATATCTCATTATTTATAGTTGAAGCCAAGTACACAATAACAACTGCATGTTGCACTCAAATGCTATGGATGAAAAAAACTCTGAAAGTTATCAAGGTAGAGTATGCTCACCTTATTCTAATAATGTGTGACATTACAAACGCCATTAACATTTCCAAGAATCTTGTAATGCATTCAAAGACAAAGCATATTCCTATTAAATATCTTTTCTTGAGAGACCATGTGGTTGATCAAATTGTTAGGCTTGAGTATATTGCTATTGAAGTTGCAAATATATCCTTCAAACCTCTTCCTAAAGAGCCATTTGAGTATCTAAGTTAGAGGTTGGGAGTAATATCTCTCATATCATTAGCCTTTAAAGTATGGGGTATGGAAAGTCTTCAACACATGTCAAGATTTTAGAGAGTGAGCTACAAGAGAAGAATGATGAAATATATTTTTTTAGAATTTCCATAATTGGTGTAATTTTAATTTGGTCCACTTGGCACACACATAATTGGTATTAAGGATTGAAAAAAATAATATTGGAACATTCATTAGTGTTAGCGAATCAAGCACAATTGTTTTTTTGTGCTCATGATCAAGAGGAGATTTGAAAGTATGGAGACCATTAGTTTAGGGGGAGTTCAGATGAACAACGATGCATGATCAATATGTATAATATATTCATAGCTAGTATTCTAAGATGTGAATTGTTGTCAAAGGGGGACAACTAACTTGCTTGGCCATTGGAGCTCCGAGCGAGGTACAGGGTGAGAAACTAACAATTGGAGCAGAGTTTGGACACTAATATGGATCAAAATTTGGTACAAAGCATTTGGTTCAGATATTGGAACCATTTGTGCGACATAGTTATGAATTTGGTGCAGAGTACTTAGTTCAAAACTTAGTAATTGGTTCAGAGTAGTGATGCAAAGTTTAGCCATAAATTTGGAGATTGGTTCATAGTAGAAGGAGAGATCGACCACTGGTGCAATATTCATCCATTGGTTCAGAAGCTTGGAAATTGGTTGGGAACAAATTTGTGTAAATCTTAAATTGATGCAAAGCCTAGAAATTGGATATGAAAGAAGTTTATGCAGAGCTTAACTCACTAGTATATTGGCAGACAACACTTAAAGTGCACATGGATGACAAGGGTTTCTGGTGCTCCAATGCTAGGGGTTTCCATAAATGAAAAATGGGGAGATCATTGACAATGTTGTCATTAATGTGAAGGTCAAAGGGCCGAGCTAGTTGAATCAGTTCAAGTAGGAGAAGGCAACAAGCAGATCAAGCCAATAAGGCTGAGGAAGATGAGGAGGCCGATATGGTTATCCCCTGGTCATCGCTCCTAGTCACATAGGGCCATCAAGATATATCCCAAGGGCTAAGAGCCTATTGGACTTTGGAAGTATTGGCATTGTTCAAAGGCACTAAGCTTAGCGAATATCCTGATACCATATATCCTGGTGTGACGTGGTAGTATGGGTGGCATGGATGACATGGATGTTGGAATTATGGCTAATGTATTGTCCTTGATGGAAACCTACTTGACATATAAGTCCTTGATATAAAATTGGTTATAATATGACTAATTCAAAAGACAAGAATTTTGGTGTAACATGTATTGCAGAAATGAGGAAGCGTGTTGGTAGCCTTGTTACGGGTTTCACTAGAGGGAAGATGAAAATGTGAAATTTGAGAAAGTATACGCAACCCCTATGAAGAATATTAGCGTACATATGCAGGTTATGTGAAAAAAAGTTGCTTACATAGTCCGCCATGGAAAACTAGATACTAGGGGCCATTACCATGGTAATTTCTCATAGTATTGTGCCGACAACGTTTATTTGATCCTGTCAAATGAATACCGACAACATTATTAAGGGATTTTCTTGTGGTATTGACAAAGGGAAAAGATATATAAGGACAATGAGATCAAGGAGGTATGTGTGCATTTGAAATGTTATTCATGTGTGATATAATCTAGAACATGTGTGCACCAAGGAGCAAGGAGAAGGCTCAGATTTGAAAGATTTGAAAGATCTGAAGATGTATTGAATATATGTTTGATTGATTTGCTTATTTAAGGGGATAAAAATGCAGGATCTATGATTATGGTGGAACTATGATTTAAATATATATTTGCTGAGATCTGTAACTTTTGACAATATGTGCACAAAAATCTGGGTTTGACATGTGTTGTGTTTGCAGTGAAGGTTTGATTTAGTGATTTAAGATATGTACGCATGTTTTCTTCTGGATAGTCACCTACATACGTGGATATGCTTCAATATTGTCGCATATAAATTCTGTGATAATATATTCTATATGTTGAAATCTATACATGGTTTTAATGCATGATAAGTGTGTATATAGCATGTCTACTTAATAATAGTCACGTATGTAATCTGAGTTGAATTTGATGAGGGTTTGAATTGATGCTTGATGTTGAAAATTGATGACCTTTGTTTTATTTGTTTTTCTCTGTCAATGATGTCATGATCAAGATGGTTTACATGTGACAATGTTATTAGGTATTGCATTGATTTGATCTGGTTGCAGTGGTTGAGATTCAACTCAGTGATTGGTTTGCTTCAGTATTCAGTGGCTTGATGTTTTAGTGATTCAGTTAGTTTATAGTACTTCAATGATTCAATTTTGTGATTCAGTATTCAATTTGGTATATTGGGATGGGCTTATTGTTGGTGTGGGTCCAGTGTAAAAATATGATGAAAGCTGGCATGCATGATTTGTGATGGTTGATTGACAGGTGGATCTAGTATGAAATATTATGAAACATGGTCCACATGGTGCTAAGGACTGTAGCCTTCAGTGAGGGCGTAGGAGATCCCTTTCGGTAGGACCCAAAAATTAAAGCAGGGGGTTGTAGCTCCCTTCCAGTGGGTGTTGGAAACAAGTATAGGTTGTAGCCTCCAGTAGGTCGGTGCTTGTGTGCCACTAAGAGTCTGTGCCAATACAAAATGTAACGAAGATTTATTTATATAATAAGAAAGAAGACAAAGATGACAACAATGGTGGTTTCTACCACATTGGGTTTCCACCTTAAAATCCTTGTGTCCTCATGGGTTGATATGTTTCTCATGTGTTATGGTTTATCTACATTTTGATGCTCATAGTTATAAATGGATAATGAAAAGATGATGTGATAATTAAAGTGAAACAACTGATGGATATTATGAAAAATTAGTAATCAGAATATATGCAGGTCTCATTAATTAAAAGCGCGTATACATGCGAGTTGTCTAAATAACAATAGCGTATTGAATTATGAATCTGAAGTTGCAAAAAAAGTGAAATAAAAATATTGATTCACCAACACCTCCCCCCCAAAAGCATTTTTCCTAACAATTGGAATCAGAGTAGGTCGCTCCAATAGAAGCTTAACTACTTGAGAGTGGATCAGGGACAATGGGAAAGAAGCAAAAGAAAAAAGCAGCTCGAAGGAAGAAGTCAGTTCAGGAAAACTATGGCAACGAAAGTGATATACTAGATGTAGTGGCAGTTTCAACAATTACAGATCAAGGACAATCCGTATCGATAGATGTCATCAAATATTCAGATTTAGAAGCACCCCGCTTTCTATTGATCAATAATGAAGAATGTAGTGACAGAGTTATAAGGTATTGGTTTTTGTTCTACTTGTGATCCATTTCCCTGTTCATGTAGTAATGATGATATTGAAGATGATAATGAATCAACTGAAATTGCTCTCATGGGTAAAAGTGAAAGTAATCGTTCTAGAGGAAACAAGCTAAAAAACAATGGCCCTAGAAGTAGAGATTAAAAGGCTCACAGATGAAAATAGAGATCAACAAAAGTTATTGCAATGATTTGATGTAAAGGAGTGTACCTACAAAGAAGATATTTTCACATTAAAAACCTAGTTGAAACAAGGAAAGAGAATTGAAGAAGGAATGAGAAAGAAATATAAGGAAAGGAAAGATTAGTGTCAAAGTTTGGAGGATGAAGTATATTCATTAAGAAATAAACCCAGAAATTTGCAGGAGGCAACAAGAAATGAAGAAGATGCAACAATCAAAGAGCTTAGAGAAAGAACCAATTATTGCGAAGGACTAGAAGCATAGATTATCTCTCTCAAATATGATCTTGAAAAATCAAACAAGCAATATGAGAAGATACTTCAATTATTTGAACAACATGAAAATGTGCTTAAGGGAGAGATCATCGAGTTGAGAAATCAACTAGAAAAGAAAAATGATAAAATGAGGTTGAGCTAAGTATTCTAGAAGGTAAGTTAGCAGAAAAGGATAAGCAATTGAGATTTCAAGATAGCTCAAATATATTGGATAACCTTCTTAACAATCAAAATTCTCCCTCTATTAAATCTGGACTTGGTTTTCATGAGACTGAAAAAGGAGAATCTAGTGTAAGAAATCATGAGGTTAACAAAGAAAACTCTAAAAATATTGGTAAAAGAAGTCAACCAAACCAACAACCAAAGAAAGAATATTTTCAAAGGAAATCATTTGCTCCCAATAATAAGAACAAACGATTCTTTCCTTTGAACAATGATGTTGAATGTTTTATCCATTATAACTTTGGACACATTGCAGCCAATTGCAGAAGCAGATTCACAGGAAGATCATTAACTCCCAGGTACTCAAGTTTCTTTAAGGGATATTGTTTTGCTTGCAACATGTTTGGTCACAAAGCTATTAACCGCAATAGGATGAATATGAAATATAAGTATTATGATTCTTTTTCTCCCTTCTCTTGTCATGTGAGATGTTATAGTTGTAACAAGTTTGGGTATGTAGCAAAATAATGTGGGAATAAATCAATGAATTCATTTATACAACAAAACCTGCAGAAAAACAAAAACATTATTGGATCCACCGACACTCCTCATACTAAGCAAAAATAAAAAGAATAAGTAAGGTGTAGCCTTACCCTATGCTTGTTTGAAGAAGTATATCAATGGTACATAGACAATGGATGCTCTCATCACATGTTTGGAAATAAGGATAAATTCATCTTTCTCAAAAACAAGAGGGGTAAGATTATTCTTGGAAATGGTACATCTGCAAAAGTACTAGGTAAGGGAAGCGCTGATTTTGATATTAAAAATACAAAAGCAACTAGTGTACTACTGATCGATGGGCTAAAAGATAAAATTCTAAGTGTAATCCAAGTAGCTAATAAAGGGCATGCAATTTTATTTACATCAACTGGATGCAAAATTTTAGAAGAAGACACTTGGAAAACTATACCAAAAGGATTCAAAAACTGAGAAAATTTATATGTGCTTAAGAAGAATCCGGGCAAAAGTAAGAGGTCTAGCTCCTATTCTTCAAATTAAAAGTAAAGGAAGATTGTCCCTACTACAATCTATTGTTCTTAAAAGCATAATTCTAACAAAACTACAAAAGTAAATGTGAGGCACATAGCCTCATGGAGAACAAATAATGGCTATTAGGTCTACATGATCAATGGTGTATGATCTCAAGGGGATCTATGCATGTGTATCTTGATGACGATTCCATATGTTCATTTGTTATTCTTTTGGTGATGTTTATATTACTTATGTTGCATCTGATCAAGAGAATATGAACATGAACAAACATGGCATGTTTAAGGGGAGTTGTGGCTACGAAAATCAACATTTTACATTATGTACACATTTATAATGAAGTAAATTCACGTGTATATGTGGTTTTTGGTCTAGGCAACCACATATGCTTCCCAGTGATGAAAAAGAAACATGGAAGGGTGATTTGGATTTTTTGACAAGTTAAATGAATGTTTGATAGATGACATGGAAAGACACATGGTAGTGACGTGGTAGAAATAAGTGATGACATGTGGTAGGGGGATTTGGCATTTTTAATTAGCCAAATGGACAATTGGTGAGTGACACATGGTAGGAACATGTTAGCACTTGGACAAATGGGAAGTCCTGATTGAATGTAGCAGATGATGTGGCAGGCATGGTGGTAGGTGATGTGGACACTATGGGTTCCATATCAGGCCACAAGATATTAGAACATTGTAGTGTTGAAATGGAGACAACAATAGATTGATCCGATAAACAAAATGACAGACCAAGTGGGTTCCATATTACGGCACCGGGTCATCAAAGCACTAATGTCAAAATGGATTGGGAATAGATTGATATGATGTGCGAAGTCGTAAAGTAATGGGAAATTAGCTATCAATTGGAGATGGATAAGATCATCGATAGTATAAGACCACAACTGTAGCTCTAGGTCACAACCCCTGATCATGAGGTTCTAAGCGATAGTGCCTAAGAGCTTCGAGTCTCGGGACTTTGGCCTTAGGATATAGGTTATCATGTTTGGGTAACAAGGAGTAGACCCAATCTATTAATGTTTGAGTGTTAAATCTGTTAGTTATAGTGTATGTCCATGGGAAGCATTGAGTCCAACCTTGAGAGCTATCAACTCATAAGTGTGTTTTTTTTTTTCTTGTTAAGACTAACCTACGCACCCACGGGGATTTGAACCGGTGACCTATCGCAAGGAGTGCCTTAACATCGCACCCATTCACCGTCAATCCAAAGCCCCGTGGGCTTCAACTCATAAGTGTGTTGGGAAAGAATCGAAGTGTAATTTCTCAATGTCCAAGGTGTGTGGGTAATGGTCATAGCCCCACAATCACGAGCAAGGGCACTAGTGAAAGATTAAAGCATAGACATAGGAAAAGCAATAAAAAAAGATCCAAATAAAGAATCAAGAGTGTATGCCAAAATATAAATAGAAATATGCAGTTAAAGGGCTGATTGGTAATCAAAGAATACTATAGAGCATACATGCCATCAAAAGGAATGAGTGAGGTGAGAACATGTGTAAAGAGAACATGAGTGTGTGGAGAGCACATGCATGAAGTGGATGTGTAAACTATGTGAGAGTGGAGGAGAATTGTAGATATCTAGTCCAATAAAGTAAAGTGAAGAACAAAGAGTTGTGTTGTGCGGTGTGATAGAAAATTTCTAATGAACTAGAAAGAGAAGCCCGTTGCAAAGAAATAAAATAAAGGAAATAGATCTAATTAAAGAAGTTTGAAGCATAAGAATTGAAGAAAGTGCTTTTGCATCCAGTCTGAAAATGTGATGAAACAAAAATCTAGGAGGTAAAAGAACTTGGATCAACAGATCCAAAGGGGATTGGTGTCTCCTGCAAGTTGGTGCTTGCAAATATGAGGGGATTGGTATCTTTTGTAGGTTTGTGCCTACAAAAATTGTAACAGGAGGTTGGCGCTTGAAAATATGAGGGGATTGGTGTCTTATGTAGGTTTGTGCCTACAAAAATTTTAACAGTAGGTTGGTGTTTGAAAATATGAGGGGATTGGTGTCTCATGTAGGTTGGTGCTTGCTTCAATCAAATAATTAAAGAAGTTTGGTGGTTTTCTCCTGGATGGGTTTCCACATATATCTTGTGTTCAATGCTCTTATGTGACTGGCGTATTATTTTGTGATTGAATGCCTTAAATAATATAACATTATTATATTAATTCACCCTCCCTCTTAGTATCATTGTTAATCCAACAAATATAATGTGTGGTCTTCCATGTATAGGTTTATGCATGGAGCCTTGCCACATGGTTTACAGGATTTGTCATCCCCAAAATTTAGATGTCAATACATAGATGACTTTAAAAAATTGCGATCCATCTAATAGGATTAAGTTCATAGACTTTGGACATGTATTTGAAATAAGTGAGCTTGATATTTGGAAAAACATGGAGAATGTGGTAGGGAAGCATAATGTTGTATCCATTAAGCTAAAGCAAACCTACATTGAGACTAATTACCTTTTTATTATGAACATGCCTAAGCACTTCTAAGTAAAATTAAAGGAGAGATTCAAATAAGTCATTTGGTAATGTAGCCTTTCAACTTTAACATCATCTTTTACTTATGATATATCTGTCTCTCCTATTTATATTGTTGGTCTTGATCAAATTTCTCATCTTTTAATCCTTATGATGAGACATAATTGCTAGCTCGAAATGTCGATTCTAAAAAATTTAGTGTGATGGATCTGAAAAAATTCAAACAAAATTTTCTTTTCTTTATTTTATTTTTATATAAGTTGACTAAGTCAAAATGTTTATAGGACAAGACATTACAACATCTCTTCTATATTGGGTTGGATAACGCCTCTTGACGTAATAAAAAAATAGGTTATAAACAAAAGAAAAAAAGCCACAACAAAGGAAAGGAATTTATGTGCAAGTCTATGAGTTGAAGGAAGGGCTTAAAAAAGAGCACATAAAAATTAATGAGGTAATGAATACAATTGGTTAATAATGCATGAATGATTGAAAAACCCTTACCATGTCACATCACTTATTGACTAGTTAGTCCAAGCTCTCAGGCCTTCATCCATTGGGTTATTTCCTTAATATTGATCATGGTCAATTTTGGCCATCAACATACCCCCTAAAAAAGTCATTGAAGGCCTAACACTGGTCCCATAAGGTTTTTGACCCCAATTCTCCAAACTCGGTCCCGCTGCTAAAATTTCTCTTGTAAGCTAGTTTCTATGATTTTTCCACCATGAAACCATAAAGATGGATGAAAAAAAATATAATGATCCAATTTAGATCAAAGAAGAAGGGATTGTGGGACAATATTATTGGGGGGAAGGGAAGAGGAAAAATGGATGATGTCTAGGAAGTATTCTCATAAGAAGGGGAGGAGAAGGGAAGCATGGGTGTTTAGAATATATAAACAATGATTATGAACGAGGATGTTACTTAGTTTTTTTCTAAGTCATCTAAATAAAATGTTTGAAACCAATTTTGAAGTTAGATGTCATGTAGATCCTTCTAAAACATTTTTTATACCTTGGAATTGGGTTTGGAAATCCTGACTTATTGAGGTGTTGTATTCTTTGCACAGTATCTCAATTGATTGGATTTTAGTTGGTTGATTGATTGGTGAGGTAAGATGATGAGGAATGAACCTAAACAAGTCTAGTGGAGGACAATTGAAAAGTAATAGCAAGTAAAAAAGATGATCGAAGTCAAGTTGATAAGAAAACAAGTCAAAGGTTGACTCAATAGGATGGTGATCAAGTCAAGAGTAGTCACCTTAATAAAAATTGGCGGTCAATCGAGCAACCAAAAAAGTTGATAATTTACTAAAGTAATTAAACATATCATAGTAGAGCATATGTGTATATTCATTTGAGATTGGTGGTAGTCAGTTAGAATTAGTCAAAAAATGGTTAGGAATCCTAAGATTCCCAGTATCTTGGCCACTTATCTTTAGCCACTTATCCAATTTGAGAAGTTTCAAATTGGTTTTTTCGTGTGTCTACAAATAGAGAATTATGTAAAGACGATGAGAGAATATGAGGGATGAATTATCAAGATCAATAGATATCATGTGATTTATGAGCACATTGATCTTAGGTGTGGACCAAGGTTAATATTCATTCTAATCTAGTTGTAATATTTGGTCGAAAATATAAGAGTGGTTAAGCTCAAAGGTTGGTTGGGGGTAAAATATCTATGTGTTGTGTGAATCTTTATGGGGTGTCATTTTTAATTTTCTATTCTTTAATTTTTCTCATGTGCATTTAAGGTTTATGCTAATTGAGATTCTATTATAGTTTATATGTATAATTGACTACTTATTTGGAATTTTAGTATTTGAAGTCTAAATAAAGTTCCGTAAGCCCAATATATAACATTAGAGCTCATTTTGGATGTAGAGGGATTCCTTTACCGTTAAAGGTTGAGGATCTTGAATTTGGATCTATTCAATAATTTCATTCTTGATTAAATCTGAGATAATCTTTTTCAAGTGGGAGTCTTAAAAAAATCTCCATTTAAAGAAGGATGGTTAGCAGTACAAAAATCGAGCTTCTAGTCTAGTTTATATGTCTAATCAACTCTGAATTTGGACTTTTAGTATTTGAAGCATAAATTAGGTGCATTAAACCCAACATATGAAGGTTTTGTAGTAAAGGAAAAGGAGAAGCTGGTTTACAAGCTAAAATGTATATCCAAGGATTAGGGATTGTAAGAAGCCGATCTTATCACTATGTATATCTCAAGTTGGGAGGCAAGTGTTTCATATATGTAGTGTTGTATATCAATGACAAGTCACTAATTGGAAACAACATGGGTGCAATCAAGGAGGTGAAGATACGTCTATCCTCTAAATTCAACATGAAATATCTCCGTGTTGCACATTTCATTCTTGGAATGGAAATCAGGAGATACTACATAGTTAGGAGACTTTGGATAAATAAGAGGAAGTATATTGAGACAATTCGTAAGCATTTCAACATGTAGGATTGTAAACTAGTGAAGGCACCATTGTCTATTGGGGCAAGACTAATTATTCATCAATGTCCAAAGACATAGGAAGAAAAAGAGGACATGTCCTATGTTCCATATGCAAGTGTTTTAGGTAGTCTGATGCATTAAATAATCTATATTTGATCAAGTATTGCATATGTAGTGGAGTATATAGTAAATACATGTTAACACCTGGTAAAGAGCACTGCTCTATTGTCAAAAGAGTATTAAGGTATTTTCATGGCATAAGTGATCATGTGATATGCTACAATGAAGAACTCAAGGATGATATTGGAGAAATGGTAAAAGGATTTGTTGATGTTGAATAGGTTGGTGATGTGGATAAAATAAGGTTGACTAGCGGATATATGTTCAAGTTATTTGGTGGACCTATTAGTTGGATGAGTATGTGGTAGTTGGTTGTGGAACTATTAATGACATAGACTAAATATAAGGTAGCCACTCATGTAAGCAATGAAGTAGTGTGGTTGTAGTAGCTATGTTCAAACATTGGGTTTTTGCAGTGTGCAATAAGGATATCTTGTCACAATTAGCATGCAATCTTCCTCGAAAATAACCCATATTAACATTTAACGATAAAACATATTGATGTATAGTACAATTTCAATAGAGACATGGTGAAAAGTAAGAAGGTGTTGCAAGTAAAAGTAGGCACAATGAAGAACGTTGCAAACTTTCTAACAAATTAGGTGAGTGCTAGTAAATTCTCTTGGTGTAGAGAGAAGTTGGGTTTTGGGGCCCTAGTTCACTAAAATAAAATAATTCATGAAAATAAAACAACAGGTGGGAGAATGTTGAGGTTTTGTACTCTTTGTAGGTAATATTAGTTGACTAAATTTTAGTTGGTCGATTGATAGGTTGGGTAAGATGACCAAGAATGAACCTCAACAAGTCTAATCGATGCAATCAACTAGGAATAGAAAGTTATTGAGATGATTGAATTCAAGTCAATGAGAAGACAAATTAATAGTCAAGTCGACTTGATGATAGTCAAGTTGAAAGTATTTTCCTAAGTTGAAGTTTACTGGAAGTCAAGCAACTGACAAAAGATGATAATCAAATGTAGCAGTTAAAGGGATCACAGTTGGGCATACATGGATAGTCAATTGAAATTAATGGTCGGGGGAAATCGAATATAGTTAGAACTAGTTAGAAAATGGTTGGGAATCACAATATTCATGGGATCCTGGTCAATGATCTTCAACCACTTGTATTGATTCAAAGAGTTTTGAATTAAGGTTTTTTGTGCCTATAAATAGAGCATGATGTAAGGCTAATGAGAGAAGACGAGAGATGGATTTTCTCGACTAATAGATATTGGGATGTATGAGTGCATATCGTAGGTGTTAACCAAGGTTGATCTTCATTGTAATCTGTCTGTAATATTTGGTTAATAATATAAGAGCAGCGAAGCTTAAAGGTTGGTTGGTTTTCCTAGTTAAGGGTTTCCAAGGTAAAATATTTATGTGTTGTGTGAGTATTTATGGTGTGTTATTGTTTATTTTTTGTTCTTTAAGTTCTCTCATGTGCATTTAAAGGTTTATGTTAATTAAGCTTCTAGTCTAGTTTATATTTCTTGTTGATTTTGTATTTGGAGTTATGGTATCTAAAGTGTAAATCAATTTCTTTAAGCCCAACATGCTTGGCTTGATTGATCTTATCTTTACATTTGGAGTGGAATTTTCTTTCAAAGTGTGCATCCTATCCTTATGGACCATGGTATACCCTACATTTTGAGGGAATGTTTTCATAAAACAAAACGTGCAGTTACATCTTTGCTCCAATCTTGATAGCTAATTTTTTAGGAATTAATTTACTCAAATGAAGGGTAGCACATATTAGAGCATACTGTGCCTTTTTTCTTAGTGGTTAACAAGAATGATTAAATGAATTCATCTAGATAATTCCAAACCAATCTTAAGCATATAGAACTTTAAAACTCATATAGTAGGAATGGGTGTCCCAACCCACAATGGAGTCTTTAAGTGAACATCCAAGCATGTTTCAAACTCTATCAAACAATATCACATGTAAAGGACGGGTGGATCCATGAACTAGGGATCACTCCAAAAATCTAATATTTATCTACAGTCAAGGCACATATCAAAATGTGCTTACCTAATAAGAGCCAGATTAAAGTTTCCCTTAAGGGAATAGTTTTTATAAATCCAATCATTAGTATCCCTCTTTGATGGCCTTATAACAATAAATTGATATATTAAAACACTAAATCAAGGTTTCGTTAGGTCATGGAAAACATGCACTAGGTAAATTTCTATAGGTGGCTTTATTTCACTTTTCTTTAAACAATTGTTCATGAATAAGATAAAAACCTTTTGCCTAGCTTTATTTACCAAAAAGGCCAAAAGTCCACCTAGAAATGGAAGAGCATTTGATCTAGTCAATGCTTCCCTAATCGATTTAGGGTTTTCTACCATTCTAACCCCTAATTATTTACCCTATTTTTCTCTACTTCACCATATTGTATTTCATTTCTTCCCATTGCACTCTACTTCACCATGTTGCACTTTGTTCTCCCTATTACTTTTTGTTATTGTGATATTATCTACTTAAGTTAACTTTTGTTTTGTTTTGTTTTATTTTCTCCTTGTCATAAAAAAATATTTGTTATAAGAGGAATCATAGTTATGTTTGGATCCCTAACCTCTATTAGTATCAAAGTGCACAAGGATACGATGACATTAGTTGCGCCATACTTTTTTCTATATTTCTTTCACATCTTAAATTGAAAAATATATGAACACATGCATTTGTACTTATAAATATCATGTGTGTGTATGCACACAACTAGACACAGACATGTTCCTAATATTTATATTGAATTTAATAGAAACACACAAATATATATCAAGAGCTAAACTTTAAAAGCTGTAAGTATTGTGTTAAATATTTCTTTTAAGTTTGTGCACACAAACATGTAAAAAATACCTCCCATTTAGTTATCATTATTCTATGTTGAATTGGTAAATTCATTTTTAATTTTGGAAAATAAAATTTTGCTACATCTTCCATGTTTTAGTGCATGAGGTTTTTTAAATTGATCTACGAGATAAACAACATAGAATATATGTAGGATTGTCATTAAAACCATCACATCTTTGTGTAGAAATTTTTTTTTAATATAATTTTAAGTTAAATATTTATAATCAAAATATTAAATATTTTTATATTTATATTATTTGTATTATTTGCACTTTAAATTTTGCTTTGGATAGATTTAAAATTAAATCTATGCCAATTTTTAATAATATTATTTAAATTTGTATATATTTAATATTCTTATTTTTAATTTTAAAATATGAGTTTCACTTTCTCTCTTAACACTTTCTATAATTTTTTAATATTATATATATATATATATAGAGCTTAGAAAAAGAGTTTATTATAAATATTAAGTTCTTATATGTTTATTAATGTTGTAGCTTATTGTTTTAGCTTTTGGAGGGTTTTTTTGAATATTTTCTAGCCTAATCGTGTAAGGATTTCTTGGAATCACAAGTTTTAGTTGTAAGCTCTCCACAATCAAGTGCCCTAGGGGTTTGGTATTGAATCTATATATATAGTGAAAAACCGATTTTAAACAACAAAAAATAAGGTTCGGACCAAAAAAAATTAGACCCAAAAACTCCAAAACTTGACATGTTTAGACAACAACGTTATTAATTATATGTTTTAAAATACCATGATTAGTAATAAGAACCAATATTATTTAAATTTATTTTAATGTGATATATATATTATGATTGTTTTAATTTTATTAATAAAAATAAAATTACAATACAACAAATTAAATTGAATTGCTTTATTTTTTTTGTTATTTTTTAATTAAATTGATATTATATATATATAAGAGGAGATTACAACATCTCATCTCTTAAAACATATTTAAACTAAATTTATTTAAATATATTTTTTTAATAAAAAAATTAAACACCTTAAAAAAAGTGTAATCTGAAGAGAGGTCCAAGCTAAATCGTACCCTACTTAAACAAGTCAAAAAAATTACATCTCTATATTATCTTATTTATATAACCAAACTTGGAGGTGCCACCGACTTGGGGGTGTGATAGGTGGTATCATAGCTAGTGCAATGGAATGCAACAGAGACCAAGTTTGTACACAGTCTGGGGTTCTTGTTGAAAAGAAGTGCTGGTTGCATAGTTTAGGGTTTGTAGACTTGGAGATTCATGGCAGAACCGTCCAAGCCTTAATGGACATAGGGGCCACACATAATTTTATGACGACATGGCTAGAGAAGGAAGTTAGGTTGCAACTTACCCCCAAGTAGGTGGAGGTCAAGGCAATGAACTCAATAGCTAAAGTGTTGCGATTGGCAAGTGATGTGCCAGTTCAAATTGCATATTAGTAGGGTTGTTTGGAATTCACAGTGATGGAGATGAATGACTTTGACATGATATTGGGGAAGGAATTTTTGAAGGGAAATAAAGTCATTGTTGTGCCATTTTGCGATGATATTATGCTAATTGGAGACACACAAACTTAGACTTTTCCTATTCACCAACAACAAAGTAAGGTGAAGGTGCAACATGTTTCTACGCTAAGTACGAGTAAGGCAATGCATAGTTCAGATGTGGAGACATATGCGACTGTCATTTGAGATATTGAGGATGATGATGGAGTGGGGTTGCCTATTCCAGCCAATATTTCTAATGTATTGGAAAAATACGAAGATATGATGCCTGATGAGTTGCTGAAAGTACTACCACCAAAACGTGCAGTGGACCATCACATTGATCTAGATATGGGGAAGCAACCACCAACAAAAGATCCTTATCATTTGTTAGGGCTAGAGTTAGAGGAATTGAAGTGACAGTTGAAAGAACTCATTAATGCATACTTCATACAACCTTCAAGGTCCCCATATGCTGCTTTAGTACTGTTCTAGAGGAAGAAAGACACAAGTGAATTGCGGATGTGCTGTGATTATCGTGCATTGAACAAGAAAATGATAAACAAAAAGTATCCCACTTGCAACAGATTGCTTCGATAATCTTGCGAAGGCTCGAGTGTTTTTGAATCTTGATTTGAGGCATGGGTATTATCAAGTGTAGATAACAGAGGGTGATGAGAAGAAAACAATGATAGTGACTAGGTATGGGAGTTTTGAGTTTTTTGTTATGCCATTTGAATTGTGCAATGCTCATGCCACATTTTTCAATTTGATAAACGCTGTCTTGCATCCATACTTGGATTCATTCATAGTGGTATACTTGGACAATATTATATTTTTCAATGACAACATGGAGGATCACAAAAAGCACTTGGCTTTGGTATTTGAGACACTAAGGCAGAACCAATTTTTCTTGAAGAAGTCAAAGTGTATGTTCGCTCAAACCGAGATTCAGCTCCTTGGTCACTTAGTGGGACAATGATACATACAAATGGAGCTACAAGGGTTCATGCGATAGAGGAATGGGTTGAACCGAGGAGTTTCCATGGTATGAGGGTATTCTTTGGGATGAAGAACTATCAACATAAGTTTGTAGAGGGTTATTCCAAGGTGACTACATTGCTGACATACTTGTTGAAGAAGGATAGGTGATGGAGTTGGACTGAGAGATGTCATGAGGCATTTGAAGATTTGAAGAAGAGGATGGTTAGAACACTGATACTGAAGCTACCTAAATTTGAGAGACCATTTAAGGTGCACACAGATGATTCTAATTTTGTGATTGGGGGAGTTCTCATGCAGGATCGACATCCGGTGGCATATGAGAGTTGGAAGTTACAAGATATAGAGCGATGGTATCTAGTCCATGAAAAGGAGATGACCACGATCATCCATTTTTTGCAGGTATGGCGACAATATTTGATTGGGAACCCATTTGTTTTCAAGACTGACAATGTTTCAACATGGGTACATTTGACAGATATAACAAAAAAAATGAAGAAATGGGCAGACAAGGATAGGAGGGATGCACACGTCGATGTTGGAGACATGGTTATTTTGAGGACCACTGGAGATCAGTTACAGCCACCTAAGGGGACTGCACAATCTTTGACGAGGAAGTATAAAGGGCCATTCCGGGTGAAGACGTGATTTTGTGAAGTAGCTTATAATTTGGAGCTACCAAACCACATACGTTCCAAACATCTTGTGTTCCATATTAGTCAGCTCAAGAGATGTAGGCTTGATGCGAATCATCCTGAGAGAGAAACACTACAAAGAGGAAAAGCTATAATTATGGACAGACCAAACTTAGTTTTGGATAAGATCTTGGATCTCAGAACTATAATGGTCGGGAGTGCCATGAGGAGGGAGTTCTTCGTTCAGTGGAAGGACGCATAGAGGAGAGTGGTTGGGACACAGAGGATTCACTGTGGAGATGGAAGAATGATATTTCACAGTTTGACGATGAGTTGGCATGATCGGTAGGATTGCCAAGGACGCCAATGACTCATGGTGGGGGAGGATGTCAGGACCCCAAGTCAGCATCATCGCCCTTGGGTGAGTCGGGAGCCCCACCGGGCACCCATGACACTTGAGTGTCCATGTTGTGCGATGCGACGGGCGTGTAGACGTAGTGGAGGGTGCTCGCTCGACTCATGATTGGTTAAAGGTGACTCAGTTAAAGGTGTTTGGTTAAAGGCAGCTCAGTAGAGAGGCATGTGACGATGGGTAGAGCGCTTGAATGCGGGTGCACACCCGGGCAAGGCACCCATACACTCGAGTGGGGCAAGGTCGGACCATGGGCAAGCATTGAGCGAGGAGATGTGACAACCAAAGGTCAACTCACATATATGCTAAATGAAGGGCACGTGAATGTGGGTGTGTAGATCAGCTGACAAGTCAGCCCACCCATCAAGCGATGCGACGGTTCACTAAATTGGAAGGAGGGAATGTGTATATATGAGCAATGTGAAACTCGCTCCAAAGACCATCCAACCACAAGACATGTATAACACAACCGCAGGCTGAGTTCGGGTAGTGAAGGAGGGACACGGGTGGGGTAAGGAAGGCACAAACAATTCGGGTAAATAGACTCGTGCAGAATGTTGGGTTGCAATGTGGCAGGAAATGCACCCACCCAGGTGAGCAGGCCAAGTTCACGTAGACTGTTATATTTCGTGCATACTATAGTAGATGTTAGGCAGAGTGCTATGCCTGTGCAGGGACAACCTATAACTTGTAAAATATTGTAAAAATATTTCAGACATAATGTAATTTTAATTGTTGAACTATTGTTGCACGATTGGTCTCTTGTTGATAAACTTGTACTTGTTAATGGTTATGAATTTATGCACATAACTAATAAAAATAAATAAGTATAATAGTGGTAAGGCGTAGTTTGAGAAAATAAAATAATAAGTATAATGACTCTTGTTGATGCCGCACGTTGCCCTTGGAGGTGAGACTGACCTGGGGGCATGACAAGTACCATGTCGTTGGTGTGAGGGAAACAAGAAGCCATTATCAATTCTGTTCAAGTCCAACTTTCTTACACATACAATTAATAATAGAAGCATCAGTAATCAGAACATACATTGTTTCAAGTGGGGGATCATCACTATGACTGGCTATGTTGCACTGACTATGGGTACGGGGGACAAGGTACGAGGGGACGAGTTTTTGGGATGACAAGAGCACACCACCAAATTTTCAAGGAACAATAGGTTGGGTATGAAAAGTGCGCCATCTAATTTTTATTATTAAAAAATAAAACTTAGTAATTCAACATAAACATGAATGATAAATTAAAATATACAAATTAGAACTATTACTAATTTTGAAACTCAAATTACAAAATAAAATACTAAAGTCTAACACTATCTAATCATCATTACACATAACAAAAACAAATCTTGTCATCATTTCCCATTGTCAAGAACTTAAGAAGTACTATTAGTCTGTTATAGTCTACAAGCTACTACTGTCTACATAATCATTCTATGATGCATGATGAATCATTTCAAAATTTAAATAACAACTAAACTTTAAAGACTAAAAGTAAAATTTAATAAAACTGTAAACATGAACAAGTCATTAAAATTTAATTATAAATCCCAAATTAAGAGTCTAGAAATTAAGAACCTTGCGGGACCTGTCATCAGTGTAATGTATATCATAATCATTCAGAATCACTATTATTTACAAAGCACAAAGAGTATTACCATCCCATCTATTTACCTTATAACATTAAGCGTTAAAGATGAGTTAGCCATTGTAATGTTTATTTAAGGAGTAACAAATGTTATGTACAAAAGTAACAATGTCAAAAAGTGAAATAAATTCTATATAATTAATGATATTTATGTTAATGTATTCAAGAAAATAGTCGATTGGTTCCTAAAATAAATAACGGAACTTGCTACGTATATAGACAGCACCACTAGTAATTTAGTAGCACATTGATATATCATCTTCTCTCTCATCTAGTCTCTCCTACTTGTCTCTTGCATACATTTAACATGGTATTAAAGTCATGGTGATTGTGTCACAGGGAAATTTCAAATATTTATGCCAAGAAAAGGTTTTTCATAGACATGGAGAAAGAGACATGTTCAAATTGAAGGCAACTTAATTCCTGGAGTATAGTGACTGTAATATGTAAACATGAATAAGACATTAAAATCTAATTATAGATCCCAAATTAAGAGTCTCAAACTTCGCCCTGTCGCTGGACTCTTACCTCACCTGTAACCTTTTCTCTAGTTCTCTCATCTTTGTTTACCTTTTCCGCTGTGAATGTAGTTCTTTGTTCAACCTTTACCTTCGCCTCCCGTCTCAGACTTCGTTGGACTCTTACGTGCAACCCTTGCAACCTTCGCTCGAACTCAGTGTTTACTTGCTACCTTCACAACTTGTGTTTACCTTTGTCGCTGTCGTGTAGTGTAGTGTGTAGTGTAGTGTTTAGTTTAGCGTATATGCGATAGGTTTAGTTTAGTCGACAGGTTTAGGTTGCGATAGGGTTTATGTTTCAAAATTTATTTTTTAATTTTTTGACTTTAAAGTTTAGAACTTAGGTTTTCAAATTTATTTTTTAATTTTAATTTTTTAAAGTTTAATGTGCATGATATTGAGGGACATCCTAAAGTCCTCGATTTCTTGAGGGATGGCTTGGAAGTCCCCAAGTCCCTGATGGAGTCCCTGACCAATTGGGGAACTTTCTGATGAGTTCCAAATTACTCGGATTTTTGGGACGAAGGAAACACCATGAAATTTCATGGGGACAATTCCATATGCGACATAGGTTACTGGTTAGCTTTAGATATGAGATAGTGGCTTTGAGCTAAAGCAAATTTGCATCTAACACCTATCTAGATAATAATTGAAAAATATTATTATGCAAATCCCTTATGAGGCCTTTCAAATGAGTCAAACAATGAAGTTCATTTCACCTCCATATGAGGTGGAGTTAGATATGTTAAAATTTGTTTTTAAAGAGAAATAAATGTGTAATGGAAGTATTCTTGCTTTACTTGCTTTATATTTTTTTATAACCATTAATATTAAAATATTTACATTTACATTTTTGAATTTGATAATTGTGATTTGTTGAAAAAATAAAATTTATCATTTATTTGAAAAAGTTATAAATTATCTTTTTCATATGTTTTTTTATTATTTTTATTCACAACATTTCTGAATTTGATGATTGTGATTTTTTGAAAAAATAAAATTTATTATTTATTTGAAAAAGTTATGAATTATATTTTTCACACGTTTATTTATTATTTTTATTTACAACATTCCAAAATTTTATAAAGAAAAATTCATATATAAAAGTGTCCTTTCTCAACTTTGTCGCATCTAGTGCAGCAATAAAATACTCCATTTATCTACTCTGAGAATGGATATCCTCTCCCTATTAGAGATAACTTTAATATTTAGAAACATAATAAATAGTATGACCAATAAACTTTGATTAGATATAAGAAAGTCTTTAGATAAGAGTATCTCTTGCTTCCACCATTAAAGAAGGGTGATAATATTAAAAAAGTCTTCATTCCTTTTTTTTGTTACCATGTAGGTATTGAGATGCTACATCATAATTTCAGCGTTTTGTAAACCATCATTTTCCATATTTCCCTCTCTATACACATGTTGGAAGAAAATTGTTCACACATATAATTTCTATATCATATAATTTTAAATATATAGTGTAAAACTTGGATTTTACTATAGATCTTAAAAAAAACAAAAATCATATTATCATGGAATCTAAAGGATTTACGTTACAAATGTATGGGTAGTGTCAAATACACCCTTAAGATATGATTAAAAAATGCTATTAAAATGGAAAATAAGGGATACTTATTTTTACAAAAGTGTATAAAACTATCTAGTAATGTTGCAAACTTGTCCATCAGGCATAGAACAATAGATGACATAGCATACTTTTAAGGCATTCCTTATGTGAAGGTTGTGGGTTTAAAACCTCATGGGTAAGGTTACAGGTTAAAGAACTCATGGGTTTAGCTGACCAAAAAATATGTTGGAAACTAAACAAATATTTAAAATTATCACTAAGTATTGGGGTCTCCCTCTACTTATGCCTATGTTATATGAAGTAAAAAAAGTGAGGAGAATGTATTTATGCTTAGTATGGTGCAGTATTGATGCTAATTTATTATTAAATTTGACTTGCACTGTGATTACACTCCAAAAGTTTTATTGTCCCTCTGTAAGTACTTCATTGAAAATTTGTCACCATTATCAATCAATTAACTTTGTGCAATGAGAAGCATCAATTTATTACAACCATGTGATGTTTATTTGAAGAATAATATAGGCATCTCCACTTGTATACATCGTCTATTGCATGCATTCACAATTGTCCAAGAAACAAGGCTCATCTTCATTGTGTTTTTTGAGATTGTTTTGTAATATTGGATTTCATACCACACTTGCACCATAGCCTTTATAGATGGAATCCAACTAGGATGATGATGAAGTGGCTTTGTGATGTGTGGAGACCTTTAGGGCTTCCCACTTATTTTTATTTACAAAAAAATTCTTGCTATATTATTGATAATAGAAAATCCTTTGCATAAATACGGTAAACCATTAGTCTCAATTACAGAGCTTGATGCCTTCAACTAAATCGAACCCATGATCTCTCCAAATTGAGAAAGAAAATCCACATATAAATCATGACCTCTTAAGCTAACTCTCAAAACTAGATCATTAATAATTATATTAAATATTTTAACAATTTGAAATTAAAATATAATTTCATATGAGAAAGCATTTATTTTTCATATGTGATTTTATTATTCCAATCAATCATGGAATTTTACCTCCCATAAATGTTAATAAAAAATTTCAAATTCAATAATCATAGGAATATGAAGAAAACATTTCAACTTGAATGGAACATCTCTAAACTATGGTTTTCAATTACAATGATTTATCCATGGACCATGAATTTCAAGTGGGAAATTAACTAACATCATACTACTAAGGAAATAAAGTTTATTATGGTTCCTTAATCATGAGAATGGTGATTAACTTGTTAATTTAGTGTATTAGTACATATTTTATAAATAATCAATTTCATTTGTTCCATAGTGGGTCATTCCCTGGTTAACTCATGGGTCATTTCCATAGTGGGATTATATTTCATCTACTTCTCTTGAAGTCTCCAATACCTCTCCCTCTTTATGCAGAAAAAAAAAGGTTTAATAGTCATCACTTTGTTGTAAATTTCTTGAGGGAATGTTGGAAAGGGAACAAGTTAACTAGTTATAATAGATTTTTTGCAGATGGTAGTGAAGATTACACCTTCATTGTAATGTCATGGACCACAACTATAGAAGGAATGTGCATTGCACCAACATTTTCTTTTGAATCGAAGTTGCATGGCATGAGGAAACATGTATGCGTTTCTGAAATGGAAACACATTGGAAACATGATATATATATATATATATATATATATAAACTTGGGAAAAAATCATTGTGAGTAAATGAACACAAACATTTAAATGAAATAAATGTTCCACATCACTTTTTTTTCCCAAGGAAAAAATCGTAATTTTCATTATAGTGGAAAATTACATGTTGTAGATGCCATTGGCATATGCAGAACGAGTGACCGAAGTCATCTATAAGCAAAAAAAGTCTATAATAGTTTGTACAATAAACCCAGAAGTGGGTGTACCATCATGTGTCTATATGCATATACATATATGTTACAAAATTGCAAAATTAGTCAAAATTCACCATCTGTGAGTCTCTGTTCAGTTGTCTCAAAATAAAACTATAATAAGTTAGGGCCTATCAACCCTCTACAAGTCTTGATCAATATAAGGCCTGTGGTAGAACTGGTAGGTCTGCTCCTGTCTTTCCTCACAGATCATCCATTCCCCTCTGGGATGGTGCATTGCCTCTTTAGAAAGCTTATTCGCAAGTTGGTTGTGCACCCTATACATATGAGAACATAAAATCTGATCAAATTGAGATTTTAACAACAATGCATCATCCAATATATTCCTGAGTGTGTGAATATGGCATGTAGTAATGAAATTGAACCAATTAATGATAATCTTAGAGTCCCCAAAGACTTATAATTGTCAACAATTTTTTTGTAGTGCAAAGTATAAAAGATGTCAAAGCGATAGGAGCTCAGCAAATTTTTTTGTGCCAGCACCCAAACCCATACTAATACAGAAAATATGTGTCTCAGATAAATGTAGTAAGATGCCCCCTCCACACCCCCAGTCTTGTGCAAAGCGTCAAAGTAGGCCCATGGGTGAGTTTGATTAATGACCTCCGGAGTGATAGTACGAATCGAGACAACTTGATCATCATCTGGAATTTCATTGTAACTGTTTCATATTTTGGGATAATGGGAGGCCATCAAATTTGTCTGTTGTGAAAAATTATTTTGTTTCTGCATATCCATATATTCTAGCACATGATTAAAGGGAGATTTCGGGCTTTCATGGTGGGTGCTTCGATCCACCACTTGTTCTAAGCATTTGGTATACTATCTCCTTCCCATCGCTGATTTATATTTAGCATAGGCAACACCTGTTCCCAGAGCTATTGCGTGATGGTGCAAGATAGGAACAGGTGGTTGTTCGATTCCTCCTCCCTGTGACATAGTACACACCAGGATGGACCCTGGAAGGAGCATTTTCTAAGATTTGTTCCTGATGGAGTCTTGTCCATGATTATGTTCCACATCAGGAGACGAGTGCGTGGCGGGCCTTTCAGCTTCCATAACCAACACCACCATCTTTCTAATGAGATGGGCTTATGGGCAGCATGTATGATAGGATAACCATCTTTTGGTGAATAAGTCCCCTTCATCGTAGGAGCCCATATCAGTTCATCCTCATCGTCCTTGAGCCTCACATGAGATTCCTTTAAGGCATCGATGAATTACCTCCACATCATGCTCCACTGTTCTAGTATGCTAAGATCTTCAGCAGAGAGCCAAGCTTGTTAAAAGATGAATGTATTCAAACGGTCCCCTATCTGTGCAGTGGAAACCACTCCTCTGTGGTTTAGGAATTCTATCAGATCCGATGGAAGGTTGTATAGGTTGTCACAACCAGTCCATGGGTCAGCCCCAATGCGGACAACCATACCATTGCCAATATGCCAAGTAAGACCGCTTCTTATAATGGGAAGGGTGTGTATGACAACTTTCCAGATCACTGATATTCCTTGCTTGTTCCAAGTAGGTAGCTGAATCCATTCCATAATAGTGCGAGGCCAGATATATTTGTAGGTAACCACCTCCGACCATAGGCTATTGTGTTTCAGGAGGAGCTAGCCTAATTTGGTCACAAGTGCTTGAGCAAATGCAAAGAGATTCTTGAGGCCCCAACCCCCCCATTTTTTGGGGATTGCAATTCTGCTCCATTTAACCCAAGCAAAGGGTTTCCCTTCCTTGTGCCCCCTCCATAAGAAATGGCAGCATAATCTTTGTATCCGGGATAAGATACCTTGAGGAATCCAGGCTAGTGACATCCAATAGATCGGGTGGCTTCAAGGACAGATTTTATGAGCACCAGACGACCTGCTCTAGATAGTAATCGATGGCTCCAATTGTTCAATCTTCTTTCCACCTTGGCGACTAACCAAGTCCAATCAACTATTTTGTATCCATGAGATTTAATCCTGAAGCCCAGGTATTTCAATCCATCCTCTAGATGTGTTCTCTGGAAGAGAAATTTAAGGTGTGCATGACAGGATTCCTGTAGGGTGCAAGCAGATAGGGTGATGGTGGATTTGGGCCCATTAATTTCCATCCCTGTCGTAAAGCAGAATAAATGTAGCACCTCAGAGAGAGTGTTATTGTCTTGTATGCCTCCATTGAGGAAAATCAAAATATCATCCACAAATAGCAAGTGCGAAAGAGTGCATTGATTCGTGATCTTGATTCCCTTAAACCTCCTAGATATTTTTTTTGATAAGATCAGCTTGCTTAAACCTTCCATAATAATTAGGAAGAGCAACAGGGATAGTGGGAAACCCTATCTGATACCCCGTTCTGCATGGAAAAAATTGGAGGCCGATCCATTGATTAGGGTACCAACAGAGACAATTGTAATGCATCACATAATCCATCTAATGAAAGGAATAGGGAAGCCCATATGAGTAAGAATCATCCTTATTAAAATCCAGTTGACTCAATCAAATGCCTTTGAGATATCTATTTTGAGGATGGAACCTTTTAGATTCTTCTGTTTGATGGAATGGAGGACCTCCTGGGCTGTGCCTATGGCCTCATGTATCTGACGATTATGGAGAAAGGAAAATTTTTCAGAGGATATATTGTCTGATAGGATCGACTTGATACAATTGGAAATAATCTTGGCAATAATCTTATAAAGGCAATTGCAGAGTGAGATGGGCCAAAAGTTGCTGAAAGATAGAAGAGAGTCCATCTTGGGGATCAATGCAATATAGGTGGAGTTTATGGCATCATACATTCTACCCGTATATCGACATTCCTCAATCACCTTGAGTAGGTCTGGGCCAATAATATCAAAAAAAGTTAGATAGAATTCCACGGACCATCCATCTAGCCCCGAACTTTTATCCTTCTTGAACCACTTCAGGGTACCCTCTATAGGTTTTAACCTCGTACAGTAATTACCTGCATACGAATTCTATAAACACATAAAACAAACAATGCGAGAGCATAACACATAAAACACATATACACAGAGATTTTCCTCTGGATCCCAAAACCGGGACTACCAGCTTGATTTTTCATTATGTTCCTTTCAATGTTACAATACATATTTATACATGCCGAAGCATCTAATGCCATGGACTGAAAACCATCACGTCCAATACCATGGACTGAAAACCATCGTGTCCAAAAAAAACATGTGTGAAAATCATGCACAAAACCATAAGTGGGTCCGCCCAACCTAACATAGGGTCCAAAACCAAAATTTTCCGGGGTGCTACCCCGGACCCCATAAAGTGGGGCTACAGGTGCCCTTCAAACCAACTGTTAACTGCGTGAAAAGAATATAACACAACCCAACATTCTCCCACTTGTTGTTTTCTTTCCACAGGGGGCCACAAGAGAGCTTAGTCATTTTTCCAGCCCTGAAATGCCCATTGTCTCTCTACACCAAGAGAACTTCTCAAAGCTCATAGATTTGGTCAATGCATCTGCAATATTCTTCAAAGTGTTCACCTCTACTAGCAACACCTTTTTGTCTTCTATGATATCCCTCACAAAGTGATATTGAACATCAATGTGCTTTGCCTTTGAATGATATGCGAGGTTCTTTGCCAAGAAAATTGCACTTTGGCTGTCACAGTCTATCCTTATAGCTCCCTGTACTAACCCCATACTTGAACACAATCTCTACAACCAAACTGCTTCCTTGCTTGCATGAGTGGCTGCCATGTATTCTGCCTCTATAGTGATAGTGCCACTACAGATTGTTTCTTACTCATCCAACTGACTGCACCTTCAAATAGGTTAAACACATACCCACTTGTAGATCTTATCTGATCCAGATCTCCAGCCCAGTCTGCATCAACAAAGCCACGAATATCCATCAATCTGTCCAATCCTGGTCTTCCTTGGTAGCACAAACCATAATCACTAGTGCCACGCAAATACCTGAAAACCCGCTTCAGTGCTGTCCAATGCTCCTTTCCTGGTTTTGACATAAACCTGCTCAATACTCCCACTGCATGTGCAATGTCTGGTCTAGTACAGACCATTGCATACATCAGGCTACCAACTGCACTTGCATATGGAACACAGGACATGTCCTATTCCTCTTCTTGTGTCTTGGGACACTGTTTAGCAGATAACCTCACACCTACAGGAATAGGAACCTTCACCGGTTTACTATCCTGCATATTAAACCTTTGTAGTATTGTCTCGACATACTTCCTCTGGTTTAACTAGAGCTTCCTCTTTGCCTGATCTCTTTTAATTTCCATGCCCAAAATATAGTTTGCAGCACCAAGATCTTTCATGTCGAATTTGGAGGAAAATTGGGTCTTCAAATCTTGGATAACTTCTTTGTCATTTCCAACCAACAACATATCATCCACATACAAGACCAGCTAAATAACACGGTCACCAGTTAATTTAAAATACACACAGTGATATACTTTGCTTCTGGTGAAGCCAAGTCCCCGTATAAATGTATCAATTTTTGATACCACATCCTTGGTGACTGTTTTAACCCATACAGAGACTTCTTTAACTTACATACCAGTTCTTTCTTACCCTTCACCGCAAAGCCTTCAGGTTGCTTCATGTAGATCTCCTCTTCCAGATCCTCGTGAAGAAATGTTGTCTTCACATCCATCTGTTCTACCTTAAAATCAAAAGCAGCAGCAACAGATAAAAGTAATCTAATAGAAGTTACCTTGGCAACAGGAGAAATAATATCACCAAAATCAATTCTCGGCACCTGGGAATAATCTTTTGCTACCAACCGAGCTTTGTATTTCTCCACTTTTCCTTCTACATTTGTCTTCTTTTTGAACACCCATTTGCTGCCAATGGGTTTCCTTCCAGCCGACAACTCCACAGATCCCAAGCCTCATTTTTGTGCAAAGATGCCATTTCATCAACCGTGGCCTCTTTCCAGAGTTTTCCATCCTTTGAATCCACTGCTTCCTTCACAGTTCTGGGATCATCATCAGTAACAGACAAAGCAAAATTTGAACAGAAAGCAGATGGACTATAGCTTTCTGGCTGCCTTCTTTCTCGAACTGATCTTATCACAACCAGAGTTTATGGCTCTTCCTCTTATGATTCCTCCTCTGCTATAGAGTCTGATTCTTCCTCCTTTAGCTCAAACTCTATCTTCTCATGTTCCTTTGGTTGGACTTCATGTTTAATAACATCTTTCACCTCTCTGAACACCACATCTCGGTTGTACACAACCTTCCTTGTTACTGGGTTCCAAAGCTTATAACCCTTTAAACCATCCTTATACCCAATAAAGATGCACTTTTCAGATTTACTATCCAACTTGGTTTGTTTCTCCTTTGGAAAAAGTACACATGCATCACATCCAAATACCCTTAGATGTGAAAGAGAGGGTTTCTTACCAGTCCATACCTCTTGTGGAGTCTTATCCTCCAACGCTGATGAAGGTGACCTGTTGACCAAGTAACATGCAGTATCCATCGCCTCTGTCCAGAATTCCTATCCTAACTCGACACCACTGAGCATGCTTCTTGCCCTTTCCATCAACGTCTTGTTCATTCTTTCTGTAACTCCATTTTGTTGAGGTGTATATGGAGTAGTATTCTACCGTGCTATACCACACTTCTTACAGAATTCTTCAAATTTCTTGCTGCAAAAGTCTCCACCATTATCTGTCCTCAACACCTTTATCTTCTTCTCTGTCTGGTTTTCCACTAGAGCCTTAAATTCTTTAAACCTATCAAAGACTTCAGATTTCTTCTTAAGGAAATATATCCATGTATTCCTTGAGAAGTCATCTATAAATGATACATAGTACACAGACTTATCCAGTGATGGAACCTTCACAGGTCCAAACACATCACTGTGCACAAGCTCTAATATATGTTTCACCCTCTTACCACTAGAGGGGAAACTCACCCGATTCTGCTTCCCGTATACACAATTTTCACAGAAATCAAAATCCAGAGAGCTATTACTCATACCTTCTACCATACCATTACCATGAAGTATTCGAAGGCCCTTCTCTCCAATATGTCCAAGCCTTTGATGCCACAACATGGTCTTTTCTCTAGAGACCACTATATTTTCTGTTCCACTTTCAGGAACCACAGAACTGTTGCACCCATCAACAATAGTGCTACCTTGCAGCTTGTACAGAGTTCCAAATCGAACTCCCCACATCAATACCAGTGCTCCTTGAACCATCTTGCAAGTATCCTTCTCGAACACTGTTTTTACACCTGCATCATCCATCTTTCTTACATAAATTAAATTTCTGGCTAATGCAGGAATATGTAGAACACCTGGAAGCGTTCTAACCCTTCCACCTTGCAACTTCAACTTTACTTTTCCGCGACCAATGATTCTAGCCTTCCGGTCATCCCCCAAGAAGACATCACCACCATCATATTTCTCATACTTGCAGAACCACTCTCTATGGGGAGTGAAGTGAAAGGATGCACCTGAGTCAATCGACCATGCCTCATGATCTACATGTGTACTTGAAGAAGCCAAGTACACTTCCCCACCTTCATCTGAGGTGGTTTTCACCTCTGCAGAAGGAGCCTCATCGAATCCCTTTCCTTTGTCAGGAGCTTTAGATTTACAGTCCCTTTTAAAGTGGTCTTCCTTTCCACATTTCCAGCACACCACCTTTACAGGTTTTCATGGAGATTTAGATCTCCCACTCAATGACTTATTTTTGTTTCTGTTCTGGGACCGTCCTCGTACAGACAAGGCTGAGACTATTTCATCAAACTGCAAGGCAGTTGCATTGCTGCCTATTGCAATAACCAGACTATCCCACGAATCTGGTAGAGAACACAACAAACTGATGCACTTATCTTCATCTAAAATTTTAATATCAACAGATACTAACTGACTTACCACAATATTAAATGCATTCAGATGCTCTGTCACCAAGTCTCCATCTTTCATCCTTAGGTTATACAGATTTTTCTGCAGGAACAGTTTATTCACCAGAGACTTAGATTGGTACAAAGTCCCTAACTTGTCCCACAAAGCCTTTGCTGTAGCTTCCCCTGATACATTTAGCAATACTAAATCTGAGACACACAATCGTATTGTGCTCTTTGCCTTCCGATCCAACTTCTTCCATTCTTCATCGGAAACTCCCGTTGGTTTAGTACCCGGATCTACCGCGATCCACTGATCTTTATCCACCAACAGATCCTCCATCTTGAGTTTCCAGAACTCAAAACTTTGACCATTAAATTTCTCGATCTCTATCTTTCCACTGCTCGCCATCTTCTTTCACCACCAGAATCGATCTTGTAGATCTCCCACTAAACAGGGTTTACCACAGGCCCGAGCGAAACCCCTCAGCAACAAAGGTGTCCCCTTGAAGCCAAATATTCTCTGATACCAGATGTAGGTTTTAACCCCGTACAATAATTACCTGCATACGAATTCTAAAAACACATAAAATAAACAATGCGAGAGCATAACACATAAAAGACATATACACAGAGATTTTCCCCTGGATCCCAAAACTGGGACTACCAGCTTGATTTTTCATTATGTTCCTTTCAATGTTACAATACATATTTATACATGCTGAAGCATCCAATACCATGGACTAAAAACCATCACGTCCAATACCTTGGACCGAAAACCATCGCGTCCAAAAAAAACATGTGTGAAAATCATGCACAAAACCATAAGTGGGTCCGCCCAACCTAACATAGGGTCCAAAAACAAAATTTTCTAGGGCGTTGCCCTGAACCCCATAAAGTGGGGTTACGGGTGCCCTTCAAACCCCCTGTTAACTACGTGGAAAGAATATAACACAACCCAACACCCTCCAGTTCCCCCATGGTAACTGGTTTGATAAGGTCCTCCTTAGTGTTTGGCTCCACAAATCTAGGCAAATGCCCTGCAATAGGAATAATGTCTGCAAGTGTTGCACCAGGTGGTGCTTTGAATAAGTGCTCAAGGTATGTGTTTCCCATCTGAGCCATCTGTCTTTCAATATCACTGAGGGTTTGCTCGTCCCTGGCCTTTTTCCCTTTTTCCCAGTCAATAGATAGTCTTTTAAGGTTTACCAGATTACAACAGGAGCCTTTGGCTATACCTTGATCAGTTGTTAGGGGATGATCGCTCCAATATTCTGATACTAACCTGAGATATTCAAGATCCTTTAACCAGGTTGAGTTAAACTTAAAGGGTGCCCTGGGTTTTTTTGAGGAACCAACCAATTCCAGATAGATAGGGGAATGGTCAGAAATCCCTCCCGATCCCACCCACTGTCTGTAATTTGTGAGGGTTGTTATCAGGTCTTCATGAATGAGAAACCGATCCAATCTCCTACCTAGTGCTGCATCTCCTGTCCTTCTGTTGTGCCAAGTAGGCATCTTTTTGTTCATGGGGATATCAATGAGGTGGTGCTACTCCAATAGAAATCCCAGCTGATTCGAGAGTGGATCCAACTGTGAATGATGGCCCCAGGATTCTTCATGACCAATGGTGAAATTTAGATCTCCACCCATTATAGTAGTGTGGTCAATCAGGGGGTTTCCGAGTATCTTATGCCAGAAGTCCAGTCTGTTATGATTAGGTGCATATATATTCATAATATGGAGATTCCTGCCCAGTTCAGCAGAAAAGATATCCATACCCAGGAACCCATGACCACCCCAAGCAGAGATAATCTTGATGGTTCAGGGATTTACCCCAAGAGCAATACCCCCCGATCGCCCAATGACATCCAATGCCTGAAAACTCCATCTAGGAAGTATGTTTTGTAGGGTCCTAACAATCTGCTCAACCATACCAAGGGTCTCCTAAAGAAAAATGATATCACAAGGCTCACAACCCATAAGCCTCTTAAGAGATAATTTTTTGGAAGGGCTAGCTAAACCCTGACAGTTAAAGGATACCCACTTCATGGGGGAACACGTCCAAGGGTGTCCTGTGCTCTAAGTTCCCTTTGGATAGTGTTCTGTCTGCCCTGGCCACATCAGCCCCAACAAGCTTGATGGCTTTGGATATCTTGGAGGGCCTCCCCCAAGAGGGTTTGGGGTTGAATTTAGAGGATGAGATTCCCAATCCCAACAATTCAGGAAGAGCCTGAAGGTAGGGGCGAAGATTGTATGAATGGGATCTAGAAGATAATGGGGATACAGATGGGGAAATAGGGGGGTCGCGAAACCCAGGAGTGTGTACAACCGATGGTGTAGTGGAGAAAATGGTTAGAGGGGGGTCAATTGCACAAGCGATGGGAGTGGTGACCATGTAAGGAGTAGATGCAGTAGATTCCAGAGAAAAAATAAAATTACTAATATTCAGAGCAGAGGAAAAAGGGGAAGAATCAGTACCCGAAGATGGAGTAGCGCCGCAACAGACTGAGATCTAGTCATGGGCGAGGAGATAGGCAGAACCTGGGCAGAGCATGATGGCCGAATAGTGTCCCCAACTGCATCCATTGGACTATCAGGACCTGAGGGTTGCTCATCCACGATTGGGTCTTTAGACTACATATGCTTCTTTCCCTTGGATGCAAGAGGAGAAGATGGCGAGATAAGCGAGCAATCTTTGTATAGATGCCCAACCTTGTGGCATCTTCTGCACCTGAAGGGAACGCCTTCATAATCCAGGTTTTTCCTACGCGAGTAGTGCCTCCAATGAAGGGTGATCTTCTCCTCCAGACCTTCCCGTGTATCCAAGTGAACTAGAATGTGAGCCATCGTCATATTGCCAGTTGATTCATAGGTCTGGTCATGCTCCAAATAGGTTCCTAGTGCATTATTGATGCGCTTGAAGACATCTGGAGACCAAAATTGCATAGGTAGCCCAGGTAGCGAACCCATATTGACCCAACACCAAACTATTCCCTTTCAGGGTCAAATAAGGTATCCCATCTTTTCAGTATGACCGATGCATATTCAATTTTCTAAAACCTTAAGAGAATCCAGTCCATGTACTCCTCCCTGTGGAACCTGAGAGTGAACCACCCCTGCATGAGGACTCGGATGGAGGGCAGTTCTTTGAGCAGTGACCCCCAAATCTCCATGGTCCAAAGACGTAGCTGCTCCGCCGAGTAATTCTGCCCTTGTACACAACCCACCAGGACTTTGTTGGCCGTGTCCACCACTTCGCCCATCATGAGGTCTTCCCCCAGAGAGAGGTTGATGTCCTTGTCAATAGCCTTCAAACACCGCCCTTTCTTGACCTTATCAAATCTATGAGTTGTTGGATAGTCATGGAATGGACCCCGGATGCCCTGGTTAACTGTCTGTAGAGTAGGGGAAGTAGATTTAGGGTTAGGTACAGGCGTGCTGAAACAACCTGAAGGGATGGGGGTACTGAGAGGGGGGTAGTTAGGGTTTGGTATGGAGCATCCGACCAGAGAGGAGAAAAGGGGGGTAGATGACCCGGGATGTGAGATGCCTGAGAAGATGGGGGTTCCGGATGGAGTAGTGGGGTGAGGAGGGTCAGGCAGCAACAAATCGAATGAGGGGGATGTGTGTAGGCATGTTTCGATGAGGTTTAGGGTTGCCAGAGAGAGCGGGGGGCTGTCCAGGCTGGATGTGGCATTGAGATCAACAGAGGGCAGCAAGTGGGGCACAAATGGCCCAAGACGGTGCAAAGCATGGTTCGGAGCAGATAGAGGGCAGAAATGCGATCCAAAAGAGCCGAAACCCGACGCAGCGCGAGGCCGAGTCCAAATCTCTTCGTAGGGATTTGGGTTCGTGGTGCAATTGACGACGTCTTCTTCCATGCCTGCCGTTTGGATGGAGGTCAGAGATGGTTATGGTCACGCACAAAAGATGGGTTGACCGCAAAATGGTAATGCCAAGATGCCGGCAAGTTGTAGACAGGCAAGGTTGAGGCAGGGCGCCTGTGAGTGTTAACCTAAACAGTGAGGAGAAACACTGCACAGTTGTAGGGCCTCCATTGACGAAATTTTGTTCCACCATCGCTTATATTGATATCCTCATCATTATTATCAGCCTTTGCCTATGCCTCAATCTTCTGGGCCATCAATGAACACTTCCAAATTTTGATGAAACTACTTAATCCTAGCTTTAAAATATGCTACAAAAATCCTGACATGCCTGATCAATGATTTTGGTTTGAGTGAAGTGTACATTTTTGTTAAGGCCATGATTAAGAGGAGTCCAACAAGAAATATCACCAACATTAATGTACATAAAGGGCTTGGTGCTCTTGATTAACTATCAATTCCATACTCTCATATATGATAGAATATACTAAAAATAATCTTGAAATTCTAAAAACCATTAAGTCTGCTAAATTTTGAATAGGATATGAAATTATACTTTCTCCATATGAAGTTTGTTGAGGTTGGAAACACTCTCAAACATCTTGAAACAATTAATGGTAATGATGAAAATTTAAGTATTTAACATTACCATTAATTAAAAACATTTTTGTGCAATCTGATAGTGAAACCCTTTTTAAAGAAAAAAATCCAATCTTAGAGTTTTTAGAAGTCTTATTAATTCATAACTAACCTCATATTAGGCATTAAATCCAAAAATGTAGATCCCAATGACTAAGTCAAGGAAAAATTAGACAAGTTTCATTTTGAAACACATTGTATAAACATTGAAATGTGTATCAATTGTATGAAACACATTTTTGACGTGAAATGAATTTGATATGAACTGAGACGTGTTTCATAGTTTTGATATGGAAACACGGCTAATACATATGGGGGACCAAGTTTCCTGCAACATAGCTATGGATGTATGCAAAATGAAAGATACTACACATGTCTCATCCAAAAAGGAAAAAATTTGCATATACATTTTTTATCACTTACATTGTTAAAATTTGCATCCTCAATCACTACTCTACCCATATGATTCTCTTATGCCATAGGGGAGTTCACAAAGTTGTAGCTTCTTTTATGTTTTGAACATAATTCTATACATGCAATATTATTTTTTGTAAGGTTAGGCAATCACTTTGTATTATTTTGCAGAAGAAAAGAAACATAATAGATTTCAAGAAGCTATTTGTTTGCCACATGGGAACCAAACCAATAGCAAAGTCTCAAAATTTTAACATTTTATATTTCCAATGCCATATGTCTATCATTTAAAGTAAAAGCATAACTAAGAAAAACATATTGCGAGATATTAATGGTTACAACTACACCATTACCACTATAAAAAACTCTAACATAATTGCAGGCTCACTTGCTCATGTTATCCAAAAAGAGAGTTCAAATTGATTGGTGGTTTTGAGCCCGCGTCTTCTTAGAATGGAGTGAAGGTGATTTCTACATATTCTTACCCAATAATGAAGCTGTGTTATCCAACTTCTCCAGTTTATCCAAAATCTGGAACATGTCTGACACTCAATCATCAACCATGGGGTTATATATGTAATACTTAATCAACTGATACAACTGCAAATATCACTAGTGTTTGTATCATATTCCCATACATTTATGCACTAATTTAGTGTTTGCTAATGTAATTAAAGGTAACACAAGGAATATCTAAGTATCTCTTATTTTAAGAAGAAATATATAATCTCTCTTATGAAAAATTAATATAAATTAATTATAACTAACATCAATAACATGATATGATTTTGTGTTTATTAATAATTAGTAATGATAAAAAAAATTCTATTATTTTATTTCATTTTCATAACCAATTATGATTAATACTAAAATAGAAAAGTTATAGAAATAACTTTTAACAAGGAGCCACTGCCGTGGCGGTAGTCCCTGCCGGGGTCTGGAGGGAACTTAGAGGAGGTGGCAACCTTGCAGAAACCATATTTAACTTTGCCTTTGGATGACCAAATGTGATTAATGAAGAGTTTGGTGGGTGCGGCAATCACATTCCATCCAACATAAAACTCAGTTTTGTGCTTTGTGATACGAATATTATATTTCTACTGTAATATAATTTACTGTCTAAATATTTGTTAAGAATAAAACTTCTAATTTAAAAACAAAAAATCGAACTTCCGTAAACTATTACATTAATTTATTAAGATATTTAAATTAAAACATTATTTTATATAATGAATATGCTTATAAAATGTTTAAATTAAAATTTAGCAAACTGTCTATCCAGAAGTTATGAAATTGACCAATTAATTGTTTCCCTAAAAAATAGGAGGTTGTATTTGGGAGTGGGAAACAAAATCTCATTAATGATCTAGCAACTACCTGCCACTTTTTGGTGAGGTGGAGGTAGTTACTAACCACAAAAGAGTGGTAGATTGGAAATTGATAAAAATCTTGTGTTTGATTTCTTTTGGCTCATTGTGAGAGAAAATGCTAAAGAGAAGCAATATCCTTGAGGGGATAATGGTTGGATGCAATATCAATGTTGAGAGGAGCCAAGTACTCAACTACTAGTTTTCCCAAACTACTGATTTTGAAGTCAGTGTCCTTACCTATTGTTCTTTTTTCTTTGGAAAAAGTAAATAATTATGTTTTTCATTAGAAAATTCTATGTAGAAGAAAGAAAATAATTTAGTTACATTTTACTTACTCATTTTCCATAGTAAAAGAAAAGGAAAAGAGTTAGTTATAATTTTATTAGAGAATTTTGAACTGTAAAGAGAAAAGGGCTAATTGTTTTGTTTTATTTTATAAGTTTTATATAGTAGAAAACTTATGGTTATATTTTTATTCATAAATATTGTGTGGAGGACTATTAAAGGAAGAAAACTAGAAATTATGTTAAAGAAAACAATCGCATACATAGTAGACATTTAATGTGTTAATTGAGAAATTAAACATGAAGGTATTTGTTGAAACTAGATAGGTATTGGTTATGTATACAAGTCTATCTATATGTGTTATTTCAACACACACCGCACCTAGTAATACAGGATTGGAAAACCTTGTTCGACTTTGAAGAGTAAATATGTATACAAAACAATAATAAAATATGTATATAATAAATTTTGATTAACGTAATAACTCTTAATCTTCACTTTGCGAATATAATAAACTAGCATAGATACACAATGATCGAAAATACAAAAGTATCAATATTTACCATTGTTTTCACAAGAAAACACAATGGTATTGTTTTCCAAAATTATACAAAGTTTCATTTATGATCTAAAAATATCATTACATGGAGACAAGATTTGGAAGAGCTCTAACCAACCTCAAGAAACATGTAATTAGAAAAATAATTAAATAACTTAAATGTTTTCTTCATAATCGAAAACAATACTCAATACATGAGAGGCTCATATCATTTTATAAATAATTATGTTTTAGAGGAACTACATGTCCCAAAAGACGTGAAAGAAAACAATTAACAAACATTTCGGAGGTTAAACAAGAGAAATCACACCCATGTAGAATGAGAAACCAAAATTTGGGTACCTTAGACGTGGCGGAAGAGTTGAATAAGTTGAAATCAAGCCATGCCAAATTTGGAAAAGTTAAAGGAAAACGCTATGTTCAAAAGAGAAATCAGTACCTGAAATAAGCATATACGAAATTAATAATTAGTAAACAAGAACTGGATAAATAACACAAAGAAAATTTAGCATTAAAGGAACAAATGTGAAGAGGGTTATAAAAATAACTTGAAAATAAGTTACAAAATTTTGATGGCTTCTTCCACCTATACAAGAGTAAAATTAACTTATTTACTATACAATTAACTTATTTACTATACATAGAAAAATGGTTGCTATCTAAAATAAAGACAACAATGTTATAGGTAAAAATAATTAAAGATGGAACTCAGAAATTATAAAGTGAATAACAATGTAAACCCGGTGATTACATTATTTTAACCTATGTAAAACAAATAATTGATTTTTGGATAAATACCAATCTAAACTCTGTACAATGTGGGAAGGAAATAATTGTTGAGTAATTAAGAACTTCAATTCATAATTATTTTTGGGTAAATTTACTGCAGGCATATGACTTTATCACGCTTCATGCAAATGACAAGATGAAAGAAATGAAGAACTTTAGCACATAATTTTTTTGGATTTATTTGATTTCGAATCATGGAAATGCCAAAAAAAAAAAAAAAAAAAGGAAAAGTGTGGCACATAAATTCATGACAGAAAAATGCTAAAAATTCAGACCAATAAAGAATAGAATGAAAATCTTAGGGCATCAACAAAAATGATACACACGCCAAAAATTACAATACACGCACCCAAAAAAATACGAACGGCCCTAACCAAAAAAATTAAAAATAGTTACCTGAGCAGTAGCATAGGGAAGAGCGGGAGACATCCCTGCTGCCTTTTCTCTATAGAAAACTGTCCTTTCCGCATCAACTATTGGTTGGACAAAGACGGCATTAGAGAAGCCTAGAAAGATAATAGCTGCGAAAATGGATCCCAAAGCATTGAATATATCTTGTTGCTTCTGCCTGCAAACAACATCCAACCACACATAAGAATTGGATCGTTTTGTCCACATCGAACAACACATTAGAATTGGAGAAAGTAATGTTTACATGTTCCGGTCAATTCTGCAAAAAATAGAGCCAAATATTAGGGCGCAGCAAAAGGTGAAAATGAGTGGAACGGTGTTGTACTGAGGATTTCACCAATACGACCAGTGCTGCTTCCAGAAACAAGCCATGGTTTGAACGGCAAAGGATTGACCAAATTTCCGTTCGAAACACAAATCCTTTGAGTCCGGGGCAGGTTGGCTGAGTCCCTGAATGAGAATTTTATTATGCCTATGCAAAAAATAACGTTTTCAGTCACATGAATAAACCCACATACATAAAACACAAAAATGCGGGCATTATTGCTAATGGATCTCTAAATTATAAGTCAAAAAATAATAAATTGGGATAAATAAATAAGAAAACTTCTTTTTTTTTTTTTCGGAAGAAAAAAAATAGAAATATGTTTTATTAGATCTTATATCTATGGCAGGCTTTGCCTTAGCTGGATTGTAAACTTCGTACATATAACCAAAAAAATTGATCACTGATATATCAACAGAATATTAAAAAAAAACAGTAACAGTAATCTTGTAGTCTAGGTCACAAACCTTACCATAACTTGCGCCCTTCCATAGCTAATTTCCCCCGGTGACTGAGATTACACGATAATCGACTGCCTGTTCTGGACGATAGAATCCAACCGCTGGTCGAAAGAAAGAATCAACCCAAGGTTGGGATGGATAATAAACTGGCTTGCTGACTTGTAGATAGCACTAGAGTTGCATGCATGCAGATAGACATGTGGCAGATACAAAACTTTGCCCCAACTGCACTTTGGATAAAATGAAGGCAAGTTTGTGTCAGTGAATTATATGTAGTTTGGATATAAAAATCTTTAGTGAATTATATTTAGTTTGGACTAGGAATTTACAAAATCCCCTTTAAGTAGGCATCAAAACATGAGAAATAATCAAATTGATAATCACATACTTATTAAGCTTTTTTATAGTATGAAAATAGGGAATATCTGAAAAATAAATAAAAATGGATAGTAAATGAAAGGGTAATAGGTTCCAATAAGTTTATAAAAATTTCAAAGTTAAATCTTGATAATTATAAATTAAAACATAGTTATTAAAAATAAAAGTAAATAAAGAAAAAGATTAAAAAGAAAAAAAGAGTAAAGTATAAATGGAAAAAACATAGAATGGAAAAACATATATTTTATATATTTTACAAAATATAAACAAGAGCGATATTTTTTTGAATATTTAAATGAAGGGATTATCATCGAAACTTTTGTTTACATATTAAAAAAGAAAAAATATTATTTTAAATTATGAATATGAATTCAAAAATAATATGTTTGTCAAGATGAATGAAAATGGATTATTTTTGGTTTAATGGTACAAAAAATCTATATTTTAGTTTTTGCATTATTTCATTATGTTACCAGAAAGGAAAATAAGAAAAATAATATTTCTTATCTACACAATTAACTTTGAATGTCAATCATATATATGTAAGTGTGATATATTCTAAATGGTTGTTAAAAAGATATTAGGAAAAATGAAAAAATATTTAGTTTTTGCATTATTTCATTATATTACCAGAAAGGAAAATAAGAAAAATAATATTTCTTATCTACAAAATTAACTTTGAATGCCTATCATTTATATGTATGTGTGATATATTCTAAATTGTGGGTAAAAAAGATATTAGGAAAAAGGAAAAAATATTAAATTTTCTATGGTTTATAACATTTCATATTTTTGATGTGGTTACTTCAAAGTTATGCCCAAAAAAACATAATACAAGAGATTACACAATGATGCTACCCTTTCAGGGCTCTAATCGAAATATGGAAAAATAGGAATATTTTGACTAAAGAAATTATTAGAGATAATTGTTAAAAACTTACTAACATATGACGTAAAAAAATGAAATATATCAATTCAAAGTAGCTGCTAGAAAATAAAACTTTTATTTATAATATAAAAATCTTTTGCACGAGAAAACCTTGGATAGCAGAAAAGTTGAATATCTTTTGCACCTGAAAACTTTGGATATCAGAAAAGTTTGCTGCAAGGACACGCACAAGAGGTACCAAAAACTTAGGATATCTTACTTTTACCCGTCTTGAAATCTGCGAAGCCCGCAATAAGACCCTCAACTTTGTTGGCCAATCAGCAATTACATAATAAATTTTATATTATTTTTTAATATGAAAACTTTGGTTAAAATTGTGATGTATAGCAATATTTTTTGGTCAAACAAGAGATTAATAGGCAGTCAACGCACGATCGATTGCTAAGAGTCCCAAGCAGGGACTAATAATATCTGGAATTAAAAAATAATACATATAACATCTTTTCTTTTATTTTTACTACATATTTAGAAAAAAATATTACACCATTGATTTCTGTATTTTATCTTGGTTTCATCTTATATTATCTAATTAATTAAATATGATGATCATAAAATATACATTACTTAGTTTTTTTTCCATATTCTTTTTCTTCGCTTCAAAAATATGTTAATATTTCAACATACTATTAAATTACAAAATTAACCACAACATAATCTGTAATATAAAAATAATAACATAATAAATCCACTTTTAAAATTAAAACTTATGATAAATCCACTTTTATATTATTAAATAAATAAATAAAAATTCATGTATTGCGACTTAAGCATTACATGCATGATGGTAAGTGATTAAAACACTGCCATATTCTATTATGATGTAAAACTTATGATAAATCCACTTTTATATTATTAAATAAATAAATAAAAATTCATGTATTGCGACTTAAGCATTACATGCATGATGGTAAGTGATTAAAACACTGCCATATTCTATTATGATGCATGATGATAAATGATTAAAACACCAACGTATTCAATTATGAAGCAATAAAGGCTATGGTATTGGAGGGAACTACTATCATGAAAATGCATAAGCACATGGTGGTGTACAACTGAGAAGAATAGTTTAATGAATTATTTGAATAGTATGTGTACAAAATATTCGCATTGTCCTTGCTTTTGGGGACTCTATATATCTTGTTTTTGACGTTGTAACAACAATATTTTAATTATTTGAATGAGGTCACTAAGGCTTCATGTCAATGATATGTGAAAGGTGGGGTAGATTTATGAAAGGTGGGGTAGATTTATGAGAACAAACCTACAAGAACTTTGGGGGCTAACTTGGAAAAAATGTCATATTATTCTATATTATTATTCCATAATAATATAAAAGTATATGCTCATATTATTCTAAAATTATATAAATCAACAAAAAAAAGTTACACAAATTTGATAACTTTATCACCAAAAAGCTTTTCTGGCTATGGTTTCCTATCCATTAATTCTTTTCTGGCTATGGTTTCCCATCTATTAATACTTCATAGGAAAGTATACAAGACACAAGTAAAAATTCTTTCACAATTTGAGTTCATCCCATTTATAAAATAATGAAGAAAGGGGAATCAATCATTTTAATGCATCTCAATGGCTATTCATTTCCCCCATTTGGTTCCTTCAATTAGTTATCACTCTCTCAAACTTAGGGAGTTGTTTCTCCTCAATTGTTCGAATCCTCTTCTTTGGAAGGTTTTCCTAGATGTCTCAAAAAGGCTTCACTCTTTTCTACCCGTAACTTCTTTATATGCACAATCTATGTCTAAAAAGTTTGATTTAGTGCATGTCCTTGAGGAAAATGATGCTATGTGAAGGGAGCTTCGTAGGAAGTTATGTTCTACCTCTTTCTTTGTTCAAAATTTTTCACCTTAGGTAGAAAAATTATAACCAATGTAATTTTATTCCTATTGGCATCTGCAAACTTTTGAATGGTTACTTCATTAAGTTTGGACATGAATTGGAATTCTTAGCTATTTGAATTTATGTTTTTTCTAATTCATTTGACATTTGCTCTTGAGGGAACAAATTATCCATTGGTCCAAACGATGGTAAGTGGTAAGTATTGGCTATATTCTTTATGACTTACTGTGATAGCATAACATCTATTACTTCATGGGTAACTCCCATGAGCATGTTATTGGTTGCATTTTTCTAGTGTTTTAATCCAGAGTCCATTTCTTCAAATGTTTCAAATGTGAAAGCATTAATTTCTATAAGGACTTCTCTTGAAGAGGTTTGCCAGTGTTTAACCTTGCCAAATTTAATTTGAGCTTGTTGATATGTAAGCTCCCAAGCCTAGACGCAAGTCTTGACACCAAAAATATCATGACTATAAATTTGCACACATTAGCCTTTCCCATAAAATTCTATTTGAACATTATTCAATTCATAATGAACTCTAAAAGCATAATAAAAAAATTTGCTAGTCGATACTTGCTAGATGTTGGCTTATTGGGGCCTGACCCAGGTTCAACAATGTTTAGCTAAACAGATCCCGACACTACCGGCCCTTTCGGCAACATTTCGCAGAGCGCGGACTGAAGTCTCACTCGAGGTAGTATGGGAGGGTGCTGGAACCAGGTTTCCACACCCTGGGGATGTCTTGATGTGGTCTGGGGGTGTGCGTATCGATCCTACGCATTGTGTTACTTCCGCACAACTGTCTTTTCAGAGTAACTACCTTAGACAAGCGCGAATGAAATTTACCCTTTTCTGTGCTTAGTATTATTATAGATCTTGTGTTAACTTACGAAGGCATAGTACTTTCAGTTACAAGTTAACATAAACAAACATGCACGTAATCATAAATCATGAACAGATGCATAAACAAGAATCTAGAACAGGTACACGATATTTCAAAACCAACTTATCTTTATTAATGCCTTTATCTGGTTACAATCCAGTTCCTGCCCTGCGCACACAGCTGCATGGTTCCGTGCACTTAGCTGCGGACTCTAACCAGACCTCCACACACTCAGCTGCGGAGCCTCTATCTCCTATTACAACCCAAACTTTGGACTTATAGACTCAGATCTAATATCACCTTCAGACACCCATATTACTTCTTACATTACAAAAAACTGCCTTTTTACACTTAGAGCCTTGCTCTTATTTATACATTCCCATGGTCCGCGGACCATGGGTAGGTCGACACATTCTAGATTACTTTACAATATTTTAGGACGGACTACCCTTAGACTTGACCCATTACAATTCGCGCTCTGCACTTTGTGGAGCTTTTACAATACCAGTACCAAAAAATGTGGGCTTTAAGCCCCAAAACCGTTACGTGGGGGATTCGCTGCCCAACAGGCCCCCAACACAATCATCGTGACTTGTCCCGAGTCACCTGGCTGGTGCAGTAATCTTTACGCGAAGTTCATCTAGTAATCTCTGCGCTTCGCTTACATCTGCCGCACATTCCTCCGCTGTTTGCTGTATCTTTTGTACGCATATCTCCGATGTTTTGTTAGCAGGTGCGAGTCCTTGCCTGAGTGCATATATAGCCTGCATGTATGCTAGCTTTCCCTCGATCTTGGTGTTGACCGTGAAAGCTTCCTTGAGCCAAGGCTGGATGTGTTCTTTAAGCACTGCTTCTTTCTGGTGCACGGCGTCCACCTGGGCTTTTAGATCATGGGCCTCCTTCATCTTAGCCAATTGCTGAGTAACGGTGACCGTTTGTGCTGTCCCCCTGATGTTGTCGTAAGCTTGCTGCAACTCCCGTGCTTCTGTCTCTATTCGTTGGAGTGTCGGGTCTTCCTGTAGTGAATTGAGTGACAAGTGTCTGGTCTAGCAAGCCAGTGAATTCTTGTATGGCACACTCTATTGTTTCCAACCCTGCTTGAATGGCCTTGTGCCGCTGCTTGCGACCTCCGGCGGTGTAGAGGGTTGTGCCTTCAACCTCAGTTCTGTGATCTGTAAGTAAAGGTCCAACTAGATCCTCGTGGCTTCCTCCTTTGCCTCACGGAATCCACTGGCCAATTTGTGGATCTGTATGCCTACTGGTAGGTCCGGTGCAATCTCGAGCTCAGTAGCGCGATGACATGCTTCCTTGACGGTTTATTCAATTGCTGAATTTGTGCTACCGCTTCATCACGATGGAGGCTTAGTTGCTTGATGTTGATTCGTTGTTCACTGAGCATATGCACTGCACATCCTTCCCTAGCGCGGAGCTCTGTCGTCGCTCCATCCTGTAACTGATATAGTATTTCTCGTGGGAGGGTAGCCAAGTTTAATCCAAGTCCCTTGAGCCGGCCTATTACGGCTCTGTCCTCTACATTGTTTGCCGTTAGTGCTCCTTCCGGTAGCCGACAGTGTTAGCCATTTTGGCCCGCAACAACTGCTCGGTTGCTGATGTACCTGTAGCCCCATAAGCGGCTACCCTTCCCTGTTGTGGAGGTCGTACCTGAAGTTCCTGCAGTTGCGTTCTGAGTGCCCCCAACATAGTCTGTTGCTCCGTCATTGCCTCCTGGAGCACCTCCCAGGTGACTTCGCGAAATGTATCACCAATGTCGCATAGATCACCCCCGGTCAATGTGATAGGCTCCCCATCCAACTTGGATATCTTGGTCTTCTTCCGAGGCCCTATTCGTTCTGTCACGCACGACTGTTTTAAGGGTGTATAGGTGGTGCTCGGGTCCGCGCCTTCTATTGTATTATCTGCCCTCTACCCTGCAGTTAAGTTCACGCCTCTTTCGTCCTGTGTCAAAGCGCCCCCTACTGCTGCTGTCTTTTCCACTACGGCCTTTGCTGCCTCCCGGGACGCTCGTACTTCTTCGACTAGCTGTTCATTCCACTTCTGTTGTGCTAGACTCTTGACAGCAACCTTCTGTCTTTGAATCTCCGTCTCATCGCGCGCCACCAAATCTAGTGCGTGCCATTTCGGTGGCCACGTATCAAGCACCGCAAACACAGTGTCATCTATTACGATGAAGGGGAGTGTGGTCCACTTTTGCTCTGGATCCTTCCATGCCCTGATATACAAATGGTGCATATCTGCTTTAAAGTTTGCAAAACTCTTCACACTGTCATAGACTGCAGCAGACAAGTGTGGCCGTTTAGTGATCCACAGTCGTATGCTTGCCTCCATTAGTACCCAGAAGATCTTGGTTTTGCGGATTCACGTGGCATCCTTCATCGCCCATAGCGATGCGTATTTTGCTGCCTTTGGCCAGTTCTGGTCAAGGGGAGGAAACTGACTATCCTCCGGCAATTCGCCTGTAACCAATAGGATGGATAAGAGAAACCATGCATAGTGGAAGGTCTTACCCTGTTCTTGGGCCTGCCTACAGTTTGTCAGGAACTCATTGTGAAGGAACTGCACCCAGTTGAATTGTACCCCGTCTGCACATTTCTCGGCTAGCGCAATGACCATTGCTGGTACCTCGTTGCCCCTGCATTTTCTCATCACCTTTCCTGCCAACAACTGGGTGGCGATGCAGACCCCTTTGTTCTGAATACTAGTAAGAACATACCCCCTCTGCTTTTTCTCCAACTTATATTTCTTTTTCATGGCCTTCGCAAGCGTGAAGTCTCCACTTGTGCGAGCTATTTCCACGGGGTCCTTTCCGGCATAGGGAAGCTAAGAAATCCTATGAATGAGCTCCGTTGTGATGGGAATGGGCTCTGACAGCCATAAGTACCCATCATGCACCAGTCAAAGCAGTTGCCTGATGAAAAATATGGTGATCGGTGCCCGATGAAAGTGTGGAATCGATAGGAGGTGGAGTAGCCTGGCCTCCTCCACCCCGCGCAGCCATGTTTGCGGCTGCAGTGTTGTAATAGCCCCTTCCGTACTTTGTTCCATTAGCTCGATAGTTTATAAATGGGGAAACTTATCACTGTTCACGAGGTCCCAGTCTTCAAATTTCATAGAGGGAATGCGACCCACAACCGTTCCTTCAAACAGAACCCCTTTGGGGAGGGATGGAGTGTTATATGTGTTGTTAACGTCGTCCAAATCTTTAGGTACCTTTACCCTTCCTTTCTAGGGAGGGACATACTTGGGCAGTTTTGCTGTGGCACGTACTAGCTGGATGTCTTCTTCCATCTCTTCTTCTGGTTCCATCTCTTCGACAAGGGTCGGACGATCCTCCTCCTCATCGTTGCTCTCAATATTAACTGTTTTGCCCTTTTCTTCCATTGACAATTTAGCGAATCGCGGGTTTCGCAGAGACATACGGACTGGTCCTGCTACCTACGGATCCTTCTTGGGCCTCAGTGTCCATGGTGATTTAGGGATTTCTGGTGCATCCCCTACCGATGGCGTAGAACTCTACGGGGATCCCTTAGTTGTTGACATGAGTTTGATCAGGGACTTCTATGTATCCTTCGACAAGGCTTCAAACCATGGACTCACTCTTACAACTTCCTCATTCATCACGTGCATGCCCGCTTGATAACGTAATAACTGTATGCCAAGGGTTTCTTGATAGGGGTCCATCCGTGATTTATAGGCCCGTTGTGATTCCAACTCAACCATTCCCCCATTTTATGGTTCATTAATGCTATACTGGGGGCAGATCATTTCGAATCGATTTCTGACTTCATGTCTTAAATGCCCACCACCCAGTTCTTTTTGTCTTAATTCGGACGTCTTGTCATGATCAGTGGCACCAACAGTCACTTCCTTGTTTATCCGCGTAGTAGCGTAGCCCATTCTGCGTGACTGCGATCATTGGGACATATTGACCCTGCGCGCACCCTCGTTGTCGCATAGCTTCTTAACAGATTGTTTTATAGTCCCACACTCTCTTTCAACTGTCTAGAGTGTTGAGACTGTCTCCTCTTTGGCTAGTCAGGTGGTTGCATCCTTTTGGTGCACTGTTAGTGCGTCTTGGCGGACATCCCTCGACACGGTTTCTGTCGTCACCGCTATGCGCGTTGTTGGATGCAGAGCGCTCTTTTGATTTCTCTTGAGAGCGAGGCGTGGCCTTAACCACAATATTCGACCAATTACCTGGCAATCACATTCCTTCAATCCATCCTTAGGTTTGCGCAAATCCAGCTGCAACTTTCCAGGTTTGTCGTTCAGAAAATCCTCCTTTAGTTCTTTTTCCAACTGTTTAATCTCTACGTCCAGCATCATATTCTGCCTTCTGAGTAGTACCCTATTTTTTTCCAATTTGCGAAGTTGTGCATTTCCTTGCCGAATGGCTTCATGAATCCCTTCATACTCTTCTCGTGGTTGTATGAGCCCTTCAGCCCAGACTTCACGTGCTTGTTCTTTTCTCTGATATTGCTACATCCACGGCCTTCTACGGAGGTGCTTCAGAGACCTCAGTTCTTGTACCATTCTGTAGCCTCGACTTCGCAGCCATGTTTTTGCAGAGAGCCGGACGTGCCCATCTGACCCGTGGGACATGCAGATCCCCCTTTTTATGTTATATCTGTTGACCCTTATTCGTGACTTCGCGTACCTTGGCGAACGCTCCCCCCTTCGCACTTGGTACTGCGATCTGCCGTTGCATCCTGTTAGATCCTGTGCTTGTAATACTGCCACGAGCTTGAATAGTCCGTTTTAGTAAGGTACTTTCAATTTTGTCTAAGGCTTCATCCAATTTTGTTACCCCCTCATCTGTTAGCATTTCCCTTGCTTCGGTCATCACGTGTCGTAGTGAGTGAATGCGATTCAGTTTGGTTACTTCATGCAACTAGTTCCGCCAGCGTTCTATTTCTTCATCAGAATCCAACGTACAGGAACTGTCACGTTCCCATGAGATTCTCACATCTTCAGTCGGGTTCACCTGATCCTGGTATTCTGCCGTTATCTAGTAAATGCAATCTAGCTCATAGTCATTGTCATTCTCACCCACAGGTTCCGTGTATCATGCTCCTTCGGCTGCATCCAGCGGAACTACTACGCGTAGGGACTTTTTCTCGAAAATCATTTTCCGCTTTTTCAGGTTGATGACTCCATTCATATCTGTGGCCCAGTCTATTCCTAGCAATGCGGGGTAAGGGTTACTATCATCTACAATCTCTATTACCTCGAAATCTGTCTGCGTGCTCGCACCTTCGATATCCACTATCACTCCTGTTAATCTTCCCATGGGAAATATCTTTTGTTGGTTCGCCATCCGTAATTGAATATGAGACCACAGTAATGTGGGCCTGCCCATGCGTTCCCAAGTCTTCTTTGGTAATACGTTCGCGTCTGAACCCAGGTCTAAGATTACCTGATCCATCTCATATTTGCCAATTTGCGCTATCAACGGCATTTCCCTTTCGGTGCACAAAGCATGCTTCCCCATTTTTTGAACTACGCGCGGTTACGCTGACCCTATGCACTTAGCGATCAACTCTTGTAGTCCTTTAACTACCTTATTGTCACGCAACAGTTTCATACATGTCTCTAAAAAGGTAGTTAGCATAGAAGGATCTAGGCCCATCTCTGGTTGATCCCTACTACCTGAAGTAGAGACCTTCGCGAAGCTCTTCTTAGCTTCCATAAACATTTCTTTTGCGCGGTCCAAGTCAAACTCAGGTTCCTTTATAGGAGCCTTATGTACCCAGGTATCCTCTTCAGGCTACTTCCCCTTATCTTCCCCCGTGGTCATGCCACTTCTGAGCATCATGTTTACATTGGGGTCCTCTTCGTGTGGTTCAGACCTCATCATTTGGATATTTTACGTTGGAGTGGGCTGTAGCACCCCTTTTTCGTGCATTTGTGTGATCAATGTCGGACAATCTATCATTTCATGATCAAACTATTCACAGTACTAGCAAGATAGTATCTTTGGGTTGGTACAATCATGAGCGTAGTGCCCGGGCCCTTCGTAATTGTAACAAATTAGCTATCCGCGACCCCTTCTGGGCCCCATTCCTCCTCGACCTTGCCCTTGGAAGCCACCCCTCTCTCTTGTTGCAGCTGGATCGAGGCCTCGCATTTCTATCTGCATTCGATAAGCTGGGGTCCTATCCATCATTAGTTCATAGCTCCGACATGTCCGCTCGTCGTGACCCACTGATATATAGAAATTACAGTACAGTTGCTGCGGAGTCTGGGTATAATTCTACAACAAGTGACAGTTGTCTGTCGTGTGCTTTCCTCCCACCTGACAAATCACACACCAGAGTGTAGGGGGCGCACTCGGCGCTGCTTGTGCCTCCAGTCTCAACGACATGGGTCCTCCTCCCGTCAAATAGTTCATGAATACAAGACAATGATCCTTATCGTGACCTTGGCCTTTACATTTTATACACCACACTGCTTCGCATGCCTCTGGCCGGGGCACCCTATCATGTTTCAAACTTTGCATCTCCAAGCATAGGTTTTGTAGTTGCGTGTGGATTTATTGGACTCCCAACACCGGGTCCTGTATCGGTGTTTCGTGCAACCTCATTGCCATTTCCAATGCCTCTGCCTGGGTTGAGAGCTTTTGTTGTGACAATGCCGTCCTTAGGTGTGGTGTCAAAGACGCCACAAACCACGTGTGGTGCTGCGCATCTGTCAGTGTTATATTAGCCTTGCGGATCGTACTTTTCAGCCTTTGATCTAGATCCCAGGGGGTTTCACTTGGAAGCATCACGATCTCCTTGAACTCGATGATCAACTGCATCTCCGATTTCGGTCGGCTAAATTCTCTGTTCAATGTAATCTAAATTTCTGCTATTCTGGCATTTGGGTGATCATTCGAGTGCTTGATATACCAAGTCAACGTGTGATCCTACATCACACTTACCAATGTGGCATTCTTAATGTTATCATCCGTAACCCCGTGCGCTTCCCACACTGCTCTTACTACGAACCAAAACTGATCTGGATCTTCGTTTCCTACTCCTCTGAATATAGGCAACTTGATCGGGCTTGACATGCTAAACTGTTGGTTTGGTTTGGTGGAGTGGGTGAAGTTGGAGGTGAAGGAGGTGATGGAAGTGGTGGCGTTAGCGGAGATGATAACTGCGAAATGCACTGCCCAATCAAACTGACCGCACTCCTCAGAGAAACCCAAGTGCGCTTTTCCTCACTTGCTCGCGACAGTGAAATTAAAGGATTGTTTCCTAACCCTTCGATCCCTTTGTAGGCCCTCCTGCTCCGTGTCGTTCTGCTCATTAATGTATGTGCATCACCCGTTTTTCACATAACAACATCTTAATCCAGGTATTCAAAGACTTGATGTACTTACCTCGCGGTCCTTTGAGAAAATGTCTTTCTGCTTCGCTGTAGCTGACAGTCGTGTCTATCGCAAATTCAGTGATAAACCCTCCTATTATCCAATCCAGCCAATGATCTATGGCCCGCGCGATCTTATCTTCAGATGCCTCTAGCCTGCGCACCAACTCCAGAGTCCACACTATTGGTTGATCAAGCTTGCACCTTCCTTGGCTATCTACTAGCCTCATGATCCAATCGTATAGCTCTGGAGAGAAAGTCGTGAAGAAGACCTCATGGATTTCTGTATATATGAAGCGAACCAACCACCTCTTCTCGGATATCTGTGGAGTTTTTTTTCCTGTATTATGAACTTGTGCAGCTTCTGATCCAACCAATCTTCAATTTATTTCTTCGTAGGGTTCCAGTGTTCCAACATTAGACATCCATTAGGTAGATCCCAGTCCCGACAACAGAACCATTTGTTGGCTTATTGGGGCTTGACCCAGGTTCAACAATTTTTAGCCAAACAAATCCTGACACTACCGGCCCTTTCAGCAATAGTCCACGGAGCACGGACTGAAGTCTCACCCGAGGTAGTATGGGAGGGTGCTGAAATTAGGTTTCCGTACCCTGGGGATGTCTTGATGTGGTCTGGGGGTGCGCGGATCGATCATGTTAGCGCTTGAAATTTCACCTCAGGCTGAGAAAGGTAAACCTCAAGGCAACATCAAACCATTTAGCCTCGTAGCTAGCCCTACGGGGCAGGAGAAGGCTCTCTCCGGTCTATCTCGATAAAATATTCAATAGATGAGATGACCAATAAGGTAACACTGATATTAGGCTAGTAAACTGATCAAAGAGTTTGATTTGGGGTTTTTTGGGTTTTTGGTGGCAAATTGAGGAATTGCAATTTTGGGTGCGGGGATTTGACACAGTTTCTGCAGGGGGTTCTTTGGGGCGAGGTAAGAGACCGTATTGATGCCTTTGATTGAAGTGAGTGGATGGAAAATACCGGTGAGGAGCTAAGGAGAGCAAATAATACTTTGAATTCTCCTTAAACAGTAGAAAACATATAAATTAAACAAATTTAAAAGCAGAGCATGGCAAGCATGAATTCTTACTTTAACACTTCATTTGTTTAATGTGCAGCAGTAAAGGAAAGGAAATGATTCACATAAACACACTTACAAGAACATTGAGAAACACACCATCAACACATGAGTCCACAAGAATCCCAAAGAGGACTGCAAAACCCTGGTCTTCCTTAGCCAAAAATTGCAGAGATACAGTGAATAATACAATGAAAGCTTATCCCTCAAGAGTCCAACCTTCCAACCCTTGAAAATGATTAAGAAAATACATAACATAGGCAAGCCAACCTCTTCCCTTGCCTCTAGGGGTCGAGCTCATCCTTCTAGGAGCTGTTTCAACTAATTCTAAACTGAGCACTAAAATCTAGACAGTCAAAACAACTTGCCTCTATAAGCTAGGAAACCAATTCATTCATTTAATTTTTTACCCTTTTCATAAATGAATCTTCTAGAAGTGTTAAACAAGAGTAAAAGTGTCTTAGAGTTACAAAAATTACATCAAAGATAATCATCTTCAACCCCAAAAAGTCAAACTGAGTCAAATCTGCGTTTTCTGGGCTGTACAGTGCAATCTGGCAAAAAACTGCCTGACAGGTCGCGCCCCCCTGCCTGACGGGTCGCGCCCCTTTGGAGCTCTGTTTGAGGCACTTGAAGGTGGCCAAATTTAGCAAAAGTGGGCTTGTTGGAAAGGTATGTGAGTCTACTTTCCAACCCAACTTGAATTTTTGAATTTGGATTTCATTTGCCCTGTCAAAAACCAATTCTCCCAAGACAGCTTTCTGCAGTTCAAAAAAGTGGCAGAAAGTCAAATTTTTCATGTATTTTGACCTTCTGGAGGCCCAAAACTCCATAAAAACTCAAGTCCATCCATGGGCATATGTAACTTTGCATAAAAAATCAGAAATGCTGAGTTTTTGTGAAAAGGAGTTGCCATGACAAAGGGTCTCACAGGGGGTGAGACCCGTTAAAGAGCCAAAACCTGTAAATTACCAAAAAATGCCAAAATTACCCAAAATTCTCAAAATTTTTTGGGATTTGAGCTGTGGCTAGGCTATTGAGTGCCATGATCTTTGAGTGAAGCCTTAGCCAAGATACGGAGTGGATTGGTCTTCTTCTTCCCTTTTAGGGCCTCGGACAACCGCCTTTGAAACATCTTCATTTTGGCCTTGCACACATGCATTCTTGCCCAGTAATGGTTTTTCATGTTCCTCAGCAACTTTTTATCTTGGTTGGCCTTAGCCAACAGCCTCTCCAAGTGTGCGTTCTCCTGGATGAGCATGGACTCTCGGTCAGCAGGCAATGGGTCACCGGGTCTTCTACGGTTTAAGGTTCGGTCACTACGAATCCTCCATAGCTCATCAAGTGCTTTCTCCTCCTCCAACTGTTTGTTGCGCTGCTCCAGGTAAGTGATGGTCCATTGTGCACCCTCTAGTCTCCTCTGTACCTCAACCTCTGACACTGATGCTTGGTCATCACTCTGCTCATATGTTTCGGTTTCTGCTTGTAAAAGTGCTGAACTCTATGCTGTTTCAAGGGGACAATGACATGAGGGAAATGTTAGGGGAGGGACCTCTTGCACAAGGAATTGGGAATATATGAATAACAGGGAATTTAGGGAATACATTGCAAACAAATATTTGCATATATACAGGCATACATGTACATAACAAGGATATAGGGAATCATTTACAAAATCACTGCATATAGGAATACATGTATAAACAGTGAACATAAGGGAATACATGTATGTAACAAGGGGACATTTGGAAACTTATTTACAAAACCTTTCACATATTCGCCAATAAATTTTTATGTTTATAGCATGCATATGGTGAAGCAAGAGTAGGGTTTGAGTTTTTGATGCTTTGGGAGGGGGAAAGGGTTTGCAATTATTTACAACATAGCATGGGGAAAATAGATATGAATGAAAATATGAGTGGAAAGGGGAAGGAGGGAAACAATTACAAAGGAAAAACACCTTGAAACAACATAAACCCTAGCACATTTTACCCATTAACATTGCAGTCATATAGTGTCTTTTCACTTGCATGATTTGAGGTTAAAACACAAGCATGAGGGCTTAAATTCATAACCAACCACCAAAATGATGTGTAGAGAGCCTACCTTGAACAAATTTAACAACTTGTGGTTCCTTGGCAGCTCACTGGCAAAGTTCTGTGGAGAAATCCCCAACGGGTCGCGCCAGTGTAATTTTTGCACTGGCAGAGGGTGCCTGACGGGTCGCGCACCTTTCAGGAGGCTTTTGGAGGCCTTCCCAGTGTCAGAATCAGGTTTAGGATAGCTCGTTGGAAAGGTCTTTGAGTCTACTTTCCAACGCAACTGGAATTTTTCAATTTGGAGTTGATTTGACCTATAAAATATCAAATCTCCTAAAACTGGTCAAAAAGTGCCAAATGAGGCTGCCTGAAGGAAGAGTGCTGTTGCAGTCAACTTTTGAATGCCTTCCTCAACCCCAAATTGAGCTCATGATAGCTCATTGGAAATCTCTTTGTGTCTAGTTATCATTTTACCCATCAAGAAAATAATTTGGCCAACCAAGCTAGGAGAAAACTTGATTTTCCTAAGGTCACTTCAGAGGTGTCTTTGATTCTCCTGAGGCAACGATATTCTTGACATTTCTCTCAAACCATGACACCTGTGTAAAAAGTGAAGGAGGTTTTTCTTCCTTGGCATTTTTTGAGAAAAAAAATCTCTTAGTTTTGCAAAATTCATCTCTGATTGCTTTGAAACATTGTTTGAGTGAAACTTATCCCGATGTGTGGAACAAGGAATTTTGTCGAAATGGAGCGAAATGAAGGGGATAGGGGGCTTCTAAATTCTTGGGGAAATTTTTGGGAGTAGGGAGGGATGTTAGGAAGCAGGGGAAAGTGGAATCTCAAAGATTGAGTGAGGGGAAGGGGTCCAAAAGGGCAAAACACAGGCCCAACCTGGAAAATTGCCAGGTTGTAGCTAGAAACTAGGGTTTGTGCAAAAATGAGGAATTTAGCGGATCTAAGGGATGGGAAGTGTTTTATAAGGTACTTTAAGGATAGGGGAAGGTGTATGAACATCAGGAAACAAGTTTTGTTGATGATTTGACTGTCCAAGAGAAATTGGCTTCAAAACCCTAGGAGAGGGAAATGACATTGCCTAGGTACAACTGAAGCATGAACAAGATGTAAAATGACTCATTAGACACTGACATGATAATGAAAACCCTATGAATGATGATAGACTCAGTTGAATGATGACATGGACCGCTATTTGGACAACTTTAGAAGGAGTAAAAGCAAACCCTAGACCTAATGCCTAGTGACCAAATTTTGCTTGAAGACTCACTGAATGACAAAATTTGACCTTGACACTTCAAAATCACTTTGTAAGAGCACATTTGATCACTGGAGGAAGGCTGGAAAGTCTAACACTAACAGATCCTACGTGCTGCGTTACTTCCGCGCAGCTGTCTTTTCAGAGTAACTACGTTAGACAAGCGCAAATGCAATTTACCCTTTTCTGTGCTTAATATTATTATAGATCTTGTGTTAACTTACGAAGGCATTGTACTTCCAGTTACCAGCTAACATAAACAAACATGCGCGTAATCATAAATCATGAACAAATGCATAAACAAGAATCTAGAATAGGTACACGATATTTCAAAACCAACTTATCTTTATTAATGCCTTTATCTGGTTACAATCCACTTCCTGCCCTGCGCACACAACTGCAGGGGTCCACGCACTCAGCTGCAGACTCTAACCAGGCCTCCGCGCACTTAGCTGCGGAGCCTCTATCTCTTATTACAACCCAAACTTTGGACTTACAAACTCAGATCTAATATCACCTTCAGACACCCATATTACTTCTTACATTACAAAAAACTGCCTTTTTACACTTAGAGCCTCGCTCTTATTTATACATTCCCATGGTCCGTGGACCATGGGTAGGTCGACACATTCTAGATTACTTTACAATATTTTAGGGTGGACTACCCTTAGACTTGACCCATTACAATTCACGCTCTGCGCACTTCGTGGAGCTTTTACAATACCAGTACCCAAAAATGTGGGCTTTAAGCCCCAAAATCATTACACGGGGATCCGCTGCCCAACACTAGACTTATAATAATTGAATTGGTTTTCCAACATGGTGATTTTTCTTTCATATTCTATTTTATTTTCTATATCAAAGGCTTTATTTACATTGGTTTGAGCGATAGCCAATCCAACAAAAATAAAGGAACCAAACCCAAGTTTATTACATCCATCACCATAGTGCCGATGGTAAGTATCACTTCATTGTTGATTTTACTTATTTTATGTTTATGTCCTATTGCACAACACCATTTCTCAATTTATTTTAGTGGGGCTATGATCATCAATTTATAACACCCTTTATTTCTTTGAGCTCCAAAAGATCCATCTCTCATGGTGAAATGTGGGTTGGAAATAATATTTAAGTGGGATATATCATGGTTGTTCATGTGTTGTAGATATTTAAATTCCTCAATGAAATAGTATCCCTTAATAAATTTATGTGGGGTAGAACATGGTCATTCACATCATATTTCATTTTTCACGCCCCCGATCAACCCCTCCCCACTATGTCATTTTGGGGATTTCTTTGATCTTGGATGAGCCAATATTAACTACTTGTGGCAATGAACGTTTGTTTTTGTTTTTTTGTTTTTCCCAATGGATCTCTTCCCCTATGATATAATGTATACCTTTTGATCTATTTTGGCAGAGTTAATATGGACCATTTGTGGTAGTTGGAAACTTTTCACTTTCAAGATGCCTCATCCTTGCAATGAAACCTGTGCCTCTAATTTGTTTGGTTAGAGTGAGTCTGTAACAACCCAATTACTTAACCTCATGTGTGTAATGTAAATACTTATATGAAAGAAATATGGGCCGAGTCATGGGACACATATTCCAAAGGTTGAGGAGAGTAATTTCTTGGTATGCTCATGTTTACTTGTTGCAGGAAAATCTGAACTATGTGACAACCATTGAAGGCTAGTTGTTGTGCTTTAATGTCCTCGTGTTGCTCTAATTTATGGGACTGAATCAGAAGTTCTAGAACCATACTTGCCATGGGAGATTGGGCAAGAAAACAAGACGAGCATTTATTGAGTATGGGCTGTATAGGAAGTTGGGGGGGGGGGGGGGGGAATGGGGGAGTCAACCATTGCGCTGAAGAAAAACATGACCAGGGAAAGGAAGAAGGGGGCATGATTCGAACAAGAGAAAAAAGAATAAGAAGCAACACAAAAGTTGTAGACATTTCTTGTAGATTCAATCTGCTAATTATAATTTACTAAAACAATAGACTTAAATATACTCTACTCATCAATGGAAACAATTAAATGATAGCGAAATCATGAAGCATACAAGAGAAAGAATTCAATCAACACATTACACAATTATTTCTTGGGGAAAACCATAGCTAAAAAACGTTGCCATCTGCATATTGTATTAGTCAGAAAATATGAGAAGATTACAATGCTTTGCTCAAGCCTGAGCAACCTTTATACTATCTCTATATGTCCCACAACTTCCTAGACATTCCCAGGTCAATACTGTTACAATAGACAAATCCCTCTAGCGGATAAGAGCGATCTCCTTAGATCCTTGACGGAAACTAGAAACAAGCAGACAATTAAACTAATTCTCTAGACCGTGACATAGAAAAATGAAGACTATGGAATATCCGAGCTCGCAATCCCAAAAATTACACCATAGGAATCTCCAAATTAAACTAACTCTTTCCCTAAGTTGGAATTGTTTGAATTATAAGTATTAAAGCCAATGGATGAGCCTCTCACCTATTTCATGAAATGCTCGATGAGGATCCCTTGTTGTGACTTGATGCAGTTCCTCAATGCTTGATCATATCTGCAATCAGAAACAAGAAAAGGATAAAAAATATATGCGATATAATAACCTACACAAACTTAACCTAATGATCAAGGAGATTAGGAATTGAATTTTCCTTAATAAACACTTTAAACAATTATAAACCATTCATCATTCCAATAAGGAAATTCAATGGGAAAAAATGTTCATTTGTATTAATTAAAGATAAAGAAGAACCTTACAATATTCAACTTGATGCCATGAGGTTCCTCCCAAATGCCTTCAATCTCCTCTTTAAATGATAAGCTTTCCAATCTCAAACTAACAACATAAGTTTATCTTCATTCAGTTCTGGCCTCCTCAATCCCTCTACCATCTAGTCATTTTATAGGCCAAGAGGAAGAAGTTTCAGATCCAAAAGAGGAGGGTGAGATCCCCTAATTGAGGGATTAGGTTTCCTTGAGGAAAGGGATTAAGATGCGTCAACTGATGGTTATAGATCAAATAGTCATCACCTGGAAGCTTTCAGTTGGGAAATATTCAACCAAGTATGTTTCTAGAATGTAATTTTTTATTTTTACTTTCCTTGATTCACCTGTGCGGTCTATAGTTTCAGATAGAGTGCAGTTTTGCATCGTTCTCAGAGTTAATTCCAGCGAATGCGCGGGAATATCTAGGAAAATCAGCGCAGGTGATACTTGACAAGGTGTGACAACTAATTTTCCGAAATTTCCCATATTCTTCAAGATATTTTTCGTTGTTTGACTTCTAAGGGAATTCAATCAAACATGTTCACGGATGGTAAACAAACCGATAAACGGATCAAATGTCATGGTGAAAAATTGATGTGTAACAAATACTTAACCAATTTTCTGCTTTCCTATGTCCCTATTTCCTTGTGTTGTTTCCTTTGGAATTATCCCCCTATTAATTAGGGAAATTCCTCAATTGGAATTGCGTAATCCTCATAGACTGCATGCACCACTTGTACAATTCAGATGATTATACAACTAATAGTACACTATCCCTGAACTCCAATCTCAATTGGTTAACTCTTATATCTAACATGCATGAGTTATTTATGAGTGAATCATAATTTTACTGGTTGATCACTGCAGGCAACACCACACTACACTGCAGATAGCACCACACTACTAGACCTCCCACTAGTTCCTCCAACAGTTGGAACTAGTTTAACTGACTTTAACTTAGTTAAAATGAATTAATTAATTACAACTCAAAATAAACTCAACCAGGGCTCTTATAAAGTAGGAGACACTTTAGATGACTCAAGTTAGAGCCTCAACTCAAATTAACTAAGCTAGCTAAGTCAAAGTAACTTAGTTAACTAATACAAGTTGTCATGAGATGTGGAATTACAATTTTATTCCCAACTTAATTCAAGGACATCATTAAATTAGGATTTTCTTATTGCATTTTCAATACCCCCTCTCAATAAGAAAAGGATTATCTACTACCCCGATCTTGCCTTTATGAAACTTGAATTGGCATCTTGACAATGCCTATGTAAAAGTATCTTCATCATGTTCTTCTGTAGGAATGTACTCCAGCAACATGGTTCTCCTCTGCACATAATCTCGTAGATGGTGATACCAGATGTCGTTAGGCTTGGATCGATCATGAAAAATTGGATTCTTAGAGAGTTTGATATAACTCTATTTGTCACAATAATATTATGTAGGATACATCTGTTGACCAAATAACCCAACAAGGATCTTCCTCATCTAGATAGCCTCACAAGCTACTTGACTAGCAGCCATGTACTTTGCTTCTACCGAATTGAGTGCAACTGATCTCTGCTTCTTGCTGTACTAAGAAACTGATGCTGACCCAATAATGAAGATTCCCCCTGATGTTCTCTTCCTATCGAATGGACTCCCTACCTAATCTACATTTGTGAAGCCTTGAAGCTTCACTCCCTCTATCTGTTTGTACCAAAGACCTATTTGAGTGGTGCCCTTGAGGTATCTCAACACATGTTTAGCTGCCTTCCAATAGAGTTTGGTTGGCTTAAACATTGCTTGACTAAGTTGGTTAATTGCAAAACATATGTCTGGTCGCGTGTTCACCAAATACATAAGTGAATCCACAGGCTAGCTGTAAATAGTATCCTCTAATACTTCACCTGAAGTAGCATCTTCCTTCCTCCAATTCCATACTAGAGGAGTCTCCATGGGTTTGCTACTCTCCATGTGGAACTTCTTCTGTATATCATTGGAATACTTTCCTTGAGAGACAAATAGTTCCTCATCTCCTTGCCATACTTCCATACCAAGGAAATAATGCATGAGCCCCAGGTCCTTCATCTCGAATTCTCTTGCAAGATATTCTTTTCAAGGTTTTACCAGCTTGCCATCACCTGTTAGAATTAAATCATTGACATATAACTACTATAATCAATAATTTACCTTCAACCATAATATGGTAAAGGTTCACATCTGCTTCACTTTTGGTGAAATAAATGTCAATCCTGGTGTACCAAGCACAGGGTGCTTATTTCAATCCATACATCACTCGCTCGAGTCCGCACATATGTGACTCTCTATTGAAGGTCTCAAATCCTTATGACTGCTCAATGTACACCTCTTCCTCAATCATACCATTGAGGAATGTTGTCTTCACATCCATATGATTTATCTTCCATCCCATCTGTGATGAAAGTGATAAAATAGATTTGATTGAAGAGTACCTTGCTACTAGAGCAAAGATCTCCTCACAGTCAATTCTCTCCACCTGAGAGAACCCTCTGGCCACAAATATGGCCTTGTGTTTCTCCACACACCCATTTGTTGCTTGCTTTACCTTGTAAAGCCATCTGGAACTCACCACTGACTTGTCTATTGGTCTTGGGACCACTTCCCAGACACTGTTTCTAATAATGGAGTCATACTCCTTAACCATGGCATCAACCCGTACTGATTTTTGCACCGCTTCCTTCAATGAGGATGAATGAATCTTTACACTCTTTCTCATAAGAGCCAAGTAGACGGTGTACTGATTTGTTGACCTCCTCTGCCCGCGATGTGATGTGGGTGCTACCACATTATCTCTAGCATTATGCATCAATATGTCAACCTCTTTGGTGCACTTCTTTCCATCTTTGGAAGTCTCTGCATGAGTGAGTGCTTCCACTCTATGCTCCTATGCATGTGTCTGCTCCACATCATCATGAGGTTCTTCCTTTGGAGCTACAATCTCCTCATTTCCATGCAACTGAAGCTCCCTCTCAAGGGAGCATCTCATGGGCTTCGCTTAATCTAACTTTGCATATCTACAAACCACTATCATCCTGTGAGATGGCAGGTACACCCGATAGTTGTGAGGTGTATCAGTGTACCCCAAAAATATGCCCAACTGAGCTATTGGTTCTATATTTTTCCTTACATCCTTGGTAGCATGACAATAAAATGATGAACCAAAGATCCTGAAGTGTGCCACATCTCGCTTCTTACTTGAAAAAGCTTCTTATAGTGTACTCATCCCAAGAATTCGATGAGGACTCCTGTTCTGCACATATACGATTGTGTTGCATGTTTCATCCCACAAGTGCAACGTTAGGCCCTGATCATATAACATTGCCTATGAATTTCCCACAATATTTATGCCCTTCCTTTCAACCACCCCATTCTATTGTGCATTATGGGGTGCTATTAACTCCCGTCGAATGACTTCTAATGCACAAAATTTCTTGACATCATTCGACACATATTCTCCACCGTTATCGCTCCTAAGAGATTTAACTTTCCTACCAGTGTCTTTCTCAATAAGTGATTTAAATTCACAAAATTTAGCGAATGTATGATCTTTCTTCTATATGAAGAAAATCTAGCACCTACAAGAAAAATCATCTACAAATATTACGTAATACCTGTGCTTGGCTGTGGAGGCTGTCGAGAATGATCGACACACATCTGAGTGAAATCTTTCAAGGATCTCTTACACTCAACTACCCTTATCATGAAAGGTATATTTGGTATACTTCCGCAATGCACACCCTTTGAATATGTCTCTCTGGTTTAGTGTACCCTTGGGAATTCCTGTAGAAATTTGATGCATGATCTTCAAAGCTCTGTGGTGCAAGTGACCCAATATTCTATGCCACAAATCACCGATATCTTGACTCCGCACCTTCTCTTCTTTTGTGCTCAAAGAATCACAATCTTCTACATCCAATTTGTAGAGGTTATTCACCTGAACCGCGATCCGCTTCACTTGTCCAGAGGCTTGTGACGAAGGAAAGCCTTTCCTTTGCTAAATATCACATCGTAGCCATGGTCCTCCAACATGGAAAATGAAACCAAATTCTTCTTCAAACCCATAACATACATGGCATATTTTAATGTGAGAGGAGAACTAGAATCCCTATAAAATGTAACAGTACCGATGCCGGTCGTGATATACCTCCCATCATCTCCCATTTCAATGTGCATATGGAGTTCCTTCTCCTCCAAGTCACTGAAGAATTCTTTGTTTCTGGTCATATAAAATGAGGCTCCACTATCCAGATACCACACACTACCCATCACTGATGTCACCATGCAAGCGATGAGGGTGAAATCTAGCTTGAATTGTGAAGAAAGAGCTTCACCTACCATTCCTCCTAAGAGTTTCTTGCTGACCTTCTTATGTAGACACTTCGTGGTATAGTGTCCCAGCTCATGACAATGAAAATATTTAATCTTAAACATGTCCTTCTTCTTTCCACCCTGACTGGAATCTGATTTGGAATGGGATGACTTCCCTTTCCATTTCTTCACCTTTCTAGCTAAGGTACAATTATCCTCATCATCATGCTTGGATGAGGATCCAGCTCTGGTGTTCAGCCGAATCTCTTCTTTCACCAAGTCGGACTACAAACGCTCTCACTCTCATAACTTCTCCCTCCCATTTATAGAGTCCTGGTAGCTGTTCCAGTTCTTGGGAAGGCCTAGAAGTGTTAGGCTGACCAGATCATCTTCAATAACTATAACAATGACACTTCCAAGCTCATCCCGACATAGGGTGAACTTGGTCAAGTACTTTGGTATTGTGTCGCCCTTCTCCATCTTGATTTTCTCGAGCTTGTACTTCAGTGCCAGCTTCCTGTGGTCACTGCTGTTTTGAAATAGGTCTGTCAAGGCCTTCCACATTGCATATGGAGTCTCCTTACCATGGAGGTTTAAGACAATAACATCTCAAACTTTTTCAAGGATAATCCTTCTTGCCTTTGAAACACATTTTCTCCACTCTGCCAGATATTGAGCATCAGCTGCTGGAGGCTTAGGAATACCTTTGTCTATGAATTCCTTAATCTTGTTGTCTTCCAACATCGCCTCCATCCTGTCATTCCAAGAAATATATTTAGAACTACCTTCAAGCGCATATTCAAGTATCAATCTGTAGAACGAAATCCTGCTAGCTCTGAAGTATGATACTGCAAATTCAATTTCACCTCCAAAATACAAACTCATATTCTCCTCTTCTAGAGTGATTTCTTCTATGATACCATGTAGAAATTTATTGTAGATTCAAATTGCTAATTGTAATTTACTAAAACAATAGACTTGAATCTACTCTACTCATCAGCGGAAAGAATTAAACGATTGCGAAATAAAAAAAACATACAAGGGAAGGGATTCAATCATCACATTACACAATGATTTCCTGGGGAAATCCATAACTAAAAACCCTTGCTATCCATATATTGCATTAGTCAGAAAATATGAGAAGCTTACAATGCTTTTCTCAAGCCCGGGCAACCTTTGCACTATCTCTATCTGTCTCATAACTTCCTAGACAATTCCAGGCCAATACTTAACCAAGTTTCTTCTTGCCCAAGTCCCTATTTCCTTGGGAATTAACCCCCCTATTAATTAGGTAAGTTCCTTAATTAGAATTGTGCAATCCTCATAGGCCTTCCTCTGATTGCATGCACCACCTGTACAATTCAGATGATTATACAACTGATAGTACAGTGTATCTGAACTCCAATCTCAACTAACTAACTCTCAGATATGACATGCATAAATTATTATTGAGTGAATCATCAATTTACTGGTTGATGACTGCAAGCATGACCACACTACACTGCAGGAAACACCACACTACTAGACCTCTCACTAGTTCCTCCAACAGTTTGAACTAGTTTAACTAACTTTAACTCAATTAAACTAAATTAATTAATTACAAGTCAAAATAAACTCAACCAGGGCTCCTATAAACTAGGAGACCCTCTACATGACTCAAATTATACCCTCAACTCGAATTAACAGAGCTAACTAAGTCAAATTAACTTAGTTAACTAATACAAGTTGTCATGAGATGTGGAATTACAATTTCATTCCTGATTTAATTCAAGGACAAAATTAAATTATGATTTTCTTGTTGAATTTTCAACAGAAGCAAGGATCACAGAGTCCAACACCATAGTGAGCAGAGAAAGAGTGCAACAACAACAAGGGGGAGATAGAAATTTTAGTTGGAAATGAGTCAGGGAGGAAATCACTTCTAGGTGGGGAAGAATTTTCCTCTTGAGTTTCCAGTAGCCAAAGGGTGGAGGTGGTGATTCTAGGAAAATACTGAAAGGTTGGGGTGGAAGAATTATTACTGGAAAAATTCTTGGAGGATTTTTGGATGGCTTCCTTGCTGTAGGTTTGATTTTTTGTGGTTTTGGAGTCACCAAGCTGGGTGGAACCAAGGTGTTGGGTTTAGAAGGGTGGAGACAGTGAGTCTCTCGATTCCTTGTGCATTGTTGCTTGCAACTCAGTTAGAGGGTCGAGGTGGAGAGGCCTCTAGAGTTCCTAAATCCGTTGAATATTTTATTCCAATCCCTCAATAAAAAGATCCCTTAATCTCTGGAATCTGACTCGGGGGTGATAGTTGCAAGTTAGAACTTGCTGTAGTTATCTATGGTTGGGTGGAGAGTCATAGACATAGATAGTTGCCCCAAAAAAAAATCATAAGATAAGTGTTTCTCATGTATTGTACATGTTAATGAATGAGCATTGTATTTTTGGTTTGGAATGATTTCAGTAATACATGAGACATGACTGTGTGATTCATATTAAAAGAATTGACTGGTATGCGGTCTTATTATTTTAAGGGTGCTGGTGTATTGTGTAAGAACACTGGTTATGTGACAACACTATTAGCATGATCATTCTTCTTCTTTATTGCAATATGCTGATTATGTTGATTTCAAACTTGTGTTTCCTTGTTGTGTGGTAAGGTGATAGTATGGAGGATTTCCTCTTTCATACTCATTGACCTATTGTTTATATAAGAGCCTTCTTCAAGCCTTCAATGATGCATACCCCGGGGTTGGTTCTATACATCCATTTTATTAAGGGCCCAATTTAATAAATTTACATCCTGTGTTGTGTGAGGCACGACCTTAGAGCTTGAATAGATTGACTTTAAAATTCTGTACTCCATACAAATATGCATCCTTTCTATGAACTTGTTAAGGTTGAAGTCTCAAGGCTGAGTGTGTTGTCTCTGTGTGGAGATGGAATGGGAAAATCCGTGCTTAAATGAATGGTTTTAGCCATGGTGATCAATTCGATTGATACTCCATAGTGGGTATTCATATATTGGGCAGTTTTTTGGTCAAGTTTCCTGGATTTCCTGTTCAACCGAATGAGATGATTGCATGCTTGTGTTATCTTTGGTTAAGTGACAATGCTTATGGTCCAAGCTTGTAATTGAACTAAATGGGTTAATTCCTTTTTTCTTTGTGTATTGTTGATTCCTTTGCAGCCTTTTGGGCATCATATGATTTTCAATTGTCGCAGTATTTTTGTCGTACTGGTTGGTCCTTTAAGAGGGGCCTGGGGATAACTGGACTGGCATTGACACATTCCCATAAGCTATTAAGAAATCAAGGAGAATGTATGTCTTGAAGGACTAAATGGGAAAGTCCCTGTTTTATGTTCTGTTTTTTGCCATTAAAAATATTCAAGGATGATTTGATCATAAGCTTAAAAGGGATAACACGCATGTGTGATTTACGTAGCCTTAATAAGAAATATTTGAGTTCTCATGTGGGTATAAGCATTTGCAGAACCATTGTGGTTGATCCACGGTCGAACTCCTTCACAAATGACCTAGGCAGAAAAATCCTTATCGTTAGTCCTTTAACCTTATCTATGGCTGCGACAAAATTTACGAAGACGAGTAAGGGTTGGCTCCAAGGCCAGATCAATAGCCATAAGAACACAACATAACTCAATGCAAGGCCAACATGATGAACGTCCAAGATTAAGCGGTGGAGGTGATCAACAAATGGGCAATGGTCGGGGATGATGTAAGCCTGAAGGGGTCGCATCCCAGAATCCCATAGAAAGTTTCTCAAAGGGAATATTCAGGACAACAATTATCGGGTTGAGTTGGCAAGGCCATTATCTTGATGCCAATGAGGACCTATCAAAAGCATTGATAGTATCGGGGGGATGGCCTACGAAGGCACATAAGCTCAAAGGCTATTCCCAAGAAGTATAAAGAGGAGTGCACACTTAAATAATAGGGGTGACGTGAGCCCAGGATGCGGCGGTATACACGTGTGCCTGGAAACTAATTATTGGTGTAGATGCGCAAACCCACAGATAGGTCAACTTGGAGGGTCAATCCTGGAGCAAAACATTAAGCACACAATTGTAATGGCCAAGTAACAGAGCCTAGGAGATGAGAAGTTTGGTGGAAAATAATAGCCGTCAAGGGGTTGGTAACATATATGTATATGTATGTATGTGCATATAGGTAAAGGTTGTATTTTAATGTAGAGCACAGGGTCATGCAACCCAAACCCATGAATGGGTTGACAACCGTTAACCACTTGCCATGTGGCGCTGGGGGGCTAGCCTGGGGGTATAACCATGTGGATGAGGCGATATCTAATTCACTAGAATTGCAATGGTCATAACTCTTTACCTAAAGGTCTTCTTGAGGTAAATATTTATATCACTATAATTTTCTTAAAGAGACAGACACAATGGTGATGTCAAAATCAGACTTTAAGTAAACTGAAGAGATCAATTTTTTTAGACCCCACTTCCATAATGACACCCTGGATGTTGGGTTAATAGAGTTGATGAGCCCCAAATTTGGTAACATTTTGGGCTCATTTGGCCTAATTATCCTTTTTCAATCCTTCATTTTTCATAACTTATGCATTATTTTTTAGTATGTTTATGTCATTTGTACGAATAACGGTAGTCACTCTTCCTAGGTGGCTAACACGTGCTCATTTCAAGTTTTTTGACATATGTTGGAGCAAAACCGAGCAGTCATGGGCTAGGAGATAGCCAAGCTTGGGTTGAAGATTCGTAGGGGGGTTGTCTATGGCATTAAATATCCTCCCTTGGGATCTTCACCCCAAACTCTGAGCTCCAAAGGCCACCAAAACTGGATCTAGAAGGCAGCGAAACAGATTTTTGAAGGAGCTGTTCACTCACAGTTTGGGAAGCCAAGTCCCATAAGTTTAGGAGGCCAGCTAGGGCCTCGTGGTGTATAAATGTTAAGGCCTCAGCCTTCGTAAGGGACTTTTGGAAACTCTTGCATACTTTTCACTACAGTGCTGCTAGCTTCATTTTGTTCTCTTGTAGCCATTCTTGGCATAACTCTTGACTTATGATTATTTTTTGATAATGAGAAGCAGTCCTATTTGATATCAGCTCTGAGTTTTCTATAAGAGCCATAGCTCTCGGGGTTGGGCCACACCTGAGAGCCTAGGGCCTCCTTCTTTGTATTGTTATCTTTTCTTTATGCATCGTGATTTTCCTTTTATGCATTTGAAATGTGTTTCTGTTGAGCAAGATTTAGTTGTGTTGGTTAAATAGGTCACTGTTGATAAATATAATTGCTTCAGATGTGTAGAATAGATTGGTAGGACAATAACATATAAAGCTCCAAGAAAAAGGGTTGACAACACTCTCAGTTTCACCTCTCCCTTATTGGATCAGGGGCTGGAATTGCAGAAACAGTGTTGCCCAACAAAAACACTAGTTTTCTTGACCATGCAATCTTTGGTGTAATGTTTTCATTTGTAGAAGTTAGTCATGCATTCATACCTTTGAAATGTTTCTTTGCTTAAGTGCTGTACATAGTTCTCTTTATAAATAAAGCTGCTGTTCATTTGTTTCATTGACAGTTAGAATAGATTAGCTAAGATTTCGATTGTGAGAGATTTTTCAGCGAAAATCACATGGAGTATCATTTGTCGACGCGTTTCGAACCAACTAGTGTGGTTCATCGTCAGGACAAGTTGGTTCGAAACGCGTCGACAAATGATACTCCATGTGATTTTCGCTGAAAAATCTCTCACAATCTTGATATGGATCACAGAAGCCTGAACTCTATAAGATTTCGATTGTGTGCAGGACTTGGTTGATTCGGTTAAGTGTACACCGTGCAGGGCATCTCCACCACTCTCTCATCCACCCAAGCTTCGTCCAGGCTAGCTGCTCCATCTCCTAGTTAGGTTCCTCGTCTCACAACCGTTCTTCTGCCCACGTAACCCTACCTTCTTTCTCCTCCATTATCTTAGCCTTCTTTAAGCCAAGTCAGCTTTCCACACCCTCTCATCACTCCATCCATCAGTCCCTGGGTCATTTTAGGTCCCTACCCTACCTCCCTATCCATTCATGCATCTTCTCTCACTCACCCATCCTCCAAAATCCAATTTAAAACATCCTGTAGAAATTTCTGAACATCCTGTAGAAATCCCTGAAACATCCTGTAGAACCCCTGCAGACTTCCTGTAGAAGCTCACAAATGAGGTTGCTGGATAGCCAAACTTTGTGAAACTCTCTAGAAGAGTGTTAGGGACTCCTTAGACCCTCTCTAAACATTTCCAACCTTTTCCAAGCATTTCTCTTCCTTGATCCACCCCTGCACAGTAAAAAGCCAGTTAAAAAACACATGCATGATAATTCTGATAACTTATTCAAAAATACAAAAAGATGTTTTCTTCAGATAGAGGTAGCCTAGGCACATGCATTTTACCTTCATAGAAGTAATGGCATCTCTTTTAATAGTTTGCATTCTCTCCTTTGCATCAGTAGGACTAGCTGGTAGAATTAGGGTTTGCTAGGGTTTGTGTTACTTTTTGGCTTTCAGTTTCTTTATGCAAGTAGATCAGCTTCCTTTGAGTTAGCTTTCATTCATCAGTTAAAAAAATTCTTCTAAGAGCTTATAGAAGTTGGCTTAAGCTCCTAGCGGACTTGTGCCAGCTGACCAAGTGACAGCTGCGGCAAGAGCTAGTACTTGTGCATACAACACCGTCGCTTCCAAGTTTGTTACGAACTACCGGGTTGATAAAAGTAAAAAAGGGAGTCCCAGGAGTTGCAACATTATTGATGCAATACTGGGACCCACCATCTTTTTGGCGCCGTTGCTGGGGAAGCGTCAGATTATTGGTGATTGTTGCTTTTCTTCTATTTTCCTACACTCGCCTTCTGCTAAATAGTTTATTTCATTTCCATTCTGCAATTTCATTTCCGCAAAAGTAAAGTAGATATTTCTTGCTTTCATAGATTAGCATTTCAATTCTGCAAGCGTAGATTCGCATTTCAATTCCAAAATTTCAATTCTGCAAGCGTAGATTAGCATTTCAATTTCGCAATTCCAATTCTGCAAGCATAGATTAACATTTCAATTCTGCATGCGTAGACTAGCATTTCATTCCTACAATTTCATTTGAGCAACATAGATTAGTCCTTTCTTGCTTTCATTTCAATTCCGCATTCTCATTTCAGCAAGATAGTTAGTTGCAGTTCAATCTATTTTAGTTTTTGCAGGTGCAAGCAAAGAAAAAAGCAAAAGTCAATCAAAAGTTTTTCCATTTCATGCCTCGTAGGAACAGAGATAAAACCGGCAAATTCTTACCCAACACCCCCACCACTTCACTGAGTCACCCTTCTCTCTTCTTTGGTGACAGTGATCCAGAAGAACCTATAGGTGAGCCTCCTGAGATATACGAAGATCCTATAACAGAAGAAGAGTTAGAAAACACTCCATCTGAAGCCATGGCTGAAAACCGAAATGGTAGAAGAGAAGATGAAAGAATAGAAGGTGCCTTTCCCATCCAAGAGACCAATGGAGACATGAAAATTAAAAACATAAGCCCCTCCGCTTTACCTCACTTCCATGGATTGACTAATGAAGACCCTGATACCTTCCTGTTTGAGTTTGTTGTCCTTTGTCGAACCTATGACTATATAGAAGATGAGCAAAAATTGAAACTCTTTCCCTCTACCCTCAAGCATGTAGCATTACGCAGGTTCATGGGCTTACCTGGAAACAGTATCGCCACTTGGGCTCAGATGCAACAAGATTTCAATACCAAATATTGGGACTACTGTAGGTGCAAGGAAGCCAAGGGAGAAATCTTTCGGATGACCATGGGAAATGATGAGTCTTTAGAAGATTATGAGGAAAGGTTCCAACTTAGCTATAAACGGGCCAGGTGCACACTTGACCCTGAATCTCTCAAGTTGGTCCTACTCTGAGGAGTCCCTGAAGACCTTCTAGATACCCTTCACATGCTAGCTGGAGGAGATATTTACCAACTACCTTATGAGGATATAAAGACTGTGTTTAGAGACCACTCTAGGGCAGCCCGGAAAAGAGGCAGGGGAAACCCACTTTCAGCTAGTACTACTTTCTCCAAGCATGAGTTTGTTAATCAGCGAGAGGACCTCAAAAGTGAGGTGAGACAGACCATTGCCATGCAACTTGATACATTCTGAATCTAGCAAAAGAAAGAGGAAGCTGAGAGGGCTTTGGCCATCTTCTATCCTAGGTGTACAAGGAAGCACCCTAAGAACGAGTGTCCATTACACTCGGTAGAGGTATGTTTCGTTTGTGAGGAGGACCACCCCACAAACCAATGCCCAACCTTACCTGGATTTAAGGCCATATACCAAGGAACTGAGGCACCCACTGAACCTCTCTACTTCCTCAACCAAAGGAGGCCGCATGGACCTAGACCTTACCAGCAGGGGATGAAAGGGACATCCCAAGCTTATTATAGCTCCAACCAATCCACTCCTTTGCCTTCTTGGGGTCCCCCTGTTCATCCTTCCTGGTCTGCACCTCCTCCATGGTCTTACCTACCTCAATACCATACTCAACCCACTACTCATTCGTTTCACTCACATGTCCAGCCACAGCCTTAGTGGACTGCACCTCAACCGCGGTGGAGGCCCCAGTACAACACTCCTCCCGCCATTTTTCCTCCACCACCATATCAACCACAACCATTACCTCCTGCTCCTCCCAGACAACCCCAAATACCTGCTCAACCGAACCCGAACCCCAACAACCGACAGGCCTAGCAGGTATATATTGGGGAGACAACATGCCCTACCTATGCTGTGGAAATCCAGGAGATCAACCTGCGATCCGGGAAGAATCTTCCGGATCGCCAACCTCCTCCCCCAGAGGACGAGGAAGATAAACAGGAAAGTGAACCCAAGGCCATTCCACCCTTTCCTGAGAGACTAACAATAACCACACAACCCGACCCAGAAGAGAATGAGCTTCTGGGAGAACTCAAACAGTTGTGTGTGAAAATACCACTTCTCCAAGCCATCAAAGATGTACTGATATACAACAAATTGGTTAAGGAAAAGTGTTTCAGGCACCCAGGCAGGCGAAAAAGAGATGCCTCAACTATCAATGTCATAGGACAACTGTCTAATCTTATGTTGGGGCAAGTAATCTGTCCAAAGTATTTGGATCCTGGGAGTCCTGTAGTTGATGTCCACATCAATGGCACCATCATACCCCACACCTTGATTGATTTAGGGGCTGCCATTAATGTGATGACCAAGGATACCATGCTCAAACTCAACCTTCAGGGTTCCTTAAGGAAGACCTCGACGGTCTTACAGTTGGCAGATCGCTCCACCGTGACCCCCGAAGGGATTGTGGAGGATGTCTTGGTCTCTGTTGACTCTTGGGAGTATCCTGAGGACTTCTTAGTTCTTCAACCAAAGGCAAAGCTTACTGGATACCCCCTTATTTTGGGAAGACCTTGGTTAGCCACTGCGGATGCTTACATAAGCTGCCGAGTAGGAAACATGACCATCAAAAATGGTCCGATGTCCAAGCAGCTACTCCTATACCCTCCTGCCCAACCTCTATTAGAGCATGACTTACCACTTTGGTTGGAAGAAGGAGAAGAGGATGAGGTATACTCTGCACCCTTGTGCACCTTAGAAACCACCAGGGGAGGTCCTCAAATCGAGGATGATTTGATTGAGACCTTGATTCAGAATCCGCCTCCTAGTGCATTGTCCTTAGAGAAATTGGTGGAGGATACTCAAGCCAGCACCTTAGTGGACCTTTGTGTGACTGATCCAACCTCTCCCAGAGTTAAAAATGTGGAGTTTGGCCCCGAGAGAACGTTAAATATCAGCTCCTCCCTATCTCCTTCCCAGGAAAAGGAGCTATATAGTCTGCTGGCCAGTCATCTAGATGCTTTTGCTTGGAGCTATAAGGAGATGAAGGGAGTCCATCCTTCGGTCTGTACCCATCACATCTACATTAAAGAAGATTGTAAACCGGTCAGGAAACCTCAGAGGAGAATGAATCCAAGCCTTAAGGACATTGTCAAAGAAGAATTGCAAAAATTGTTGGATGCAGGATTCATCTACCCCATCTCGGATAGCGAGTGGGTGTCCCCTCTGGTGTTGGTACCTAAGAAAAATGGAAAGTGGAGAATCTGTGTGGACTACCGAGAACTGAACAAAGCCACCAAGAAAGACCACTTCCCTCTGCCTTTCATAGATCAAGTGTTGGATGGACAGGCGGGAAAGAAGTTTTTCTCTTTCCCAGATGGGTTTAGTGGGTATAACCAGATCCAAATCAGCCCGGAGGACCAAGATAAGACCACCTTCACTTGTCCTTGGGGTACCTTTGCTTACCGAGTCCTTCCCTTTGGGCTATGCAACGCTCCTGCCACTTTCCAAAGAGCAGTATTGAGCATCTTTTCTGAGCTGGTCCATGATTCGGTGGAAATCTATATGGATGACTTCACTCCTTATGGGTCCAACTTCCAGGAAGCATTGTCCAATCTAGGAAAAGTTCTAACCAAGTGCATTGAGATGAACCTGTCCCTTAGTCCTGAAAAATGTGAATTCCTGATGACTGAAGGGACCGTGCTAGGACATACCATTTCTCGCCAAGGATTGCAGGTGGATCCTAATAAAATTGCCCTCATCAAAAAGGTTCCACCTCCTCAGAAGGTAAGAGATGTTCGGAGTTTCTTAGGCTTAGCAGGATATTATAGAAGATTCATTAAAGACTTCAGTAAGCTAGCCTCGCCACTGTTTGGCCTCTTAGCAAAAGATGTTGAGCTCAAATGGACGGACGACTGTCAAAGGGCTCACAATGAATTAAAGGATAAGTTGGTGTCCACCCCGATCTTGAGAGGTCCAAACTGGGCCCTACCTTTCCACATCCACATTGATGCCTCGAACAAAGCCATAGGGGCAGCCTTAGGACAGGTTGAAAAAAAACTCCCATATGCCATATACTTTGTCAGCAAAAATTTATCCAAGGCAGAAATGAATTATACTATAACTGAGAAAGAGGTCTTGGCCGCGGTCCATGCCCTGAACAAGTTCCGACACTACATCACTGGCTATCAAACATTTGTACATACTGATCATGCTGCAATTAGATATTTAATGAATAAACCGGATGTGAATGCTCGTATTATTAGATGGTTACTTTTGTTGCAGCAGTTTGATTTGACTATCGTTGACAAACCAGGTAAAGAAAATGTTGTTGCTGACTTCTTGTCTAGATTGGATTTACCTGCAGGTGAAGATGGAACAGTGGATGACCAGATGCCAGATGAACATTTGTTTTCTATCTCAGTACTCTCTCCATGGTTTGCAGATATAGCAAACTACCTAGTCTCAGCACAGTTCCCTCCGCATCTATCCTCAAAATAGAAGAGTAGAATTGTGAGGAAAAGTGCCTCATTCACTTGGATCGGGGGAAAACTGTTCAAACTTGGCCTCGATCAGATCTTAAGGCGTTGTGTAAGGGAGGAGGAAGTCTTTGACATCCTCCTAACCTGTCATGATGGGCCTTGTGGAGGACATTTTGCAGCCAAGAGGACTGCCTTCAAAATTCTACAGGCAGGCTACTATTGGCCCACGCTTCATCAAGATGTCAAAAGATATATCAACCAATGTGACCGATGCCAAAGGATGGGGAAGCTGACTCCAAGGGACGAAATGCCTCTCCAACCTCAAGTGACTCTTGAACCATTTGAGAAGTGGGGTATGGATTTTGTGGGTCCTATCAATCCTCCTTCAAGGCAAAGGTCTTACATCATTGTGTGCATAGACTATCTGACAAAGTGGGTGGAAACCAAGGCAATCAAAGCAGCGACATAAGAAAAGGTGGCTGAGTTTTTAAGAGAAAACATCTTCTACAAATTTGGCTACCCAAGAGAGCTAGTCACCGATCAAGGAAGCCAGTTCACCTCCAACTTAATTGAAGACTTGCTCGCTCATCACAAGATCAAGCATAGGACTTCCACCCCCTATCATCCTCAAGCAAATGGGCAGGTGGAAGTCACCAATAGAGCATTAGAAGGGATTTTGACTAAGGTGGTGAGCAGCAGCAGAAAGGATTGGGCAGATCGCCTGGTTGAGGCCACTTGGGCTTACAACACCACTTGGAAGACCACAACCGGCTTCACACCTTATGAGCTGGTCTATGGGAAGAGAGCTTTGCTGTCAATTGAGTTTGAGTACAACACATTGAGGATGGCAGCTCAGCTGGACCTAGATCTCAGCCATGCCCAACAAGAAAGGTTATTGCAGCTGAATGGGCTAGATGAACACCGAATGCAGGCCATTCTCCACTTAGAAGTGGTTCAACTTCAGAGGAAGAAATGGCATGACCGGCACCTCAATGACAAACAATTCCAGCCAGGAGATTGGGCGCTGCTGTACGATTCCAGACATAAGGATTTGAAGGGGAGGATGAGGACAAGATGGCTAGGACCATATGCAGTGGAGAAGTGTAATGACAATGGTACTGTCCTTATTCGGACCATTGATGAGGAAGCCATCCCCATGCTCGTCAATGGGCATCGACTAAAGATCTACAGGAAACCTCTTTCGAGGCAAGGGTTCATCAAAACTGTGGAAAAATCAGTGCTGGTCATAGAGAAGGGTTCTGCCTCTGTTTTGGGCATACCCTGAGCATCATAAAAAAAAAAGGAAAAAAAAAAAGAAAAAAAAAAGATACTTGGGTGAAAACCTTTCTGAGGCACCCAAGGCAGATGGTAGGGGTGAAAACCTCATTGAGCCGCCCTTGTTGTCTCTCTAAAAAAGAATTGGAATAAAAAGACCCTTGGGTGAAAACCTCCCTGAGGCGCCCAAGGTAGATAGTAGGGGTGAAAACCTCATTGAGGCGCCCCTGCTGTCTCTTAAAAAAAAAAAAGAGAAAAAGAAGAAGAAAAAAAAAGGAAAAGAAAAAAAGAGGAGGCAGAAACAGAAAAACAGGCTTAATCTTTGGAAATTGATGCAGGTTGCAGGTATTCCATGCAAAAAGGAGGCCTCTCAACTCAAGGACAAGGGTCCCTACCATGCTACCAGGTGACCTCACAAGCACTCCCTCCATAAACACTCATCTCTTCCAAGGTTTGGGCGCAATCTGGTCATAGTTTAGCCTTCTATAGGAAGCTCTGTATTTCTACAGGAAACATCCTGTAGAGCCTTTGGACGGGCCAGGACCGACTATGAAGAAGAATTTGAAGCTCGAAGTCTGATGAGGAGGCATGCAACCACTTTTTTTCTCCATCCTCCACTTCTGTCGCCTCCTTTCACCACCATTGCTGCCATATGATCGACATACCTGCACAGTCATACCAGAACGTTGGTTTCTCAGAAAAAATATTTTTAAGTGGGAAATAAAGCATGTAGAGGCTCAACGCTTTACCTGTCAAGGAAATCTAAGGACCCTGCACCTGTGAACGTGACTCAATTATTTCGGCATGCACCCCAGGAGGAGAAACGACTACAGGAATCCTGTAGCAGTTGATCCGGCTAGAGCACATATCATGGAGGCACTCGTAGCTCATGAAGCCGGCGCATGCAACATTCATAGCCAGCAAACCGGTCTCGTAACCAGCAACAGTCAATGAAGAGGAGCTCCCGTGCCTGTGCACGAAGCAACAACAAGCGGATCCATCATCCCTTGTCCTGAAGCCTGAGAAAAATCACGTCCGCAGCCGCACAGGTAAGTGCCTCACCCTCTTTCGTCAAATTACATAAGCTATACTCTAAAATGTGCGTAACTATGGAAATGAACGGATTGAACAAGTCGAGTAGCCATTCAACTGGCCACCACAACCAGTTCGACGGCCTCGCCGGATCCGAAAGGCTTTGGTTATGTCAAAAAGACAGGAAATGGACACATGGGAAGCGTCCAGTCGGAGAGAAGCGGCGATCTAACAGGAATGGCGACGGTAGATACATAGGGAAGGATTCAGCGGTCAGGAATACATGCAGTGGAATGATAGCGGTGACGTCGGCCAACGGGCTGATGGGGATAGCTCACCCCCGCGCCACGAATTCCGCAGCAATTCAAATCAGTCGGCTGAATCACTTATGGCGCACTGCAGTCATTTATTCACAACCGTTTTGCAGCCGAGTATGCATCCTAAATTCTCTGAAGGCTGTTAACCCGAGTTCTCGGCCTGTTCCAACGTCCTGTTGCTGCACAGAAGGTCCAGAACCACTGAAGCGTTCCCCAGAATCCGTGCACGACTCCTACAGGAAGCTGCGCTACAGGAAGCCCAACATTACAAAGGAATTTGGACTGTTCACGTCGAAGGTGGCAATTCTAGAATAAGGTAAGCCTGAACATAGTTCTCCCATGCAATTGATTCAAAAGGTGGTGAAGTCGATGTGTTGAAGGGGTAGGAAACCGTGAATTAAAGTCTGTTCATGAATTTACAAGCCGTTTTCTTATCGCTGCATGAGAATTGTCGTCGTAGTATGTATGCGGGATTTTCTCTGGGGTTTGATTTATAATTGAGCCACTGTCAAGGCTCACTCGTAGAAAGTTGTGAATTTTATAAAACTGTGTGCATAACAGAGACATAGCTCTGCGCTCTATCTAAGAAAATCCCGAAGATCCACTTCTGTATACGAGCAGGCAAGCTCAGGAAAACAAAGAAAGTTTTTACCATGCCGGGAGGGTTCATTAGAAAAGAGCCTACAAACTCAAAGAAGTTACGGGAAACCCCTGAGGTGGTGGACTTGTTTTCCCATGCACAATGGATGTCATTCTGTGACAAGCTTCAAGGTCACGATGACGAGGTTGCAGAAGAATTCCTACGGTCCTTGAAGCCAAAGTCAAAGACATTGGCCATTGTCAACTTCAGAGGATTGACCCTCAGACTCACCCCACAGTTCATTAGCAGAGTAACTGATCTACCGATGGGGGTACCCTGGGATAAGGAGGAGAGAAAACTGGGTCAGAAAGCTAAGAAGGAGTTCTTCTTGCCAGAGGAACAATTCTCAGAGGACAAGAATGGAGTTCAAAGAACCAGCCTACAGCTGTTCTGGAGTGAGGTCATCCTCCAGATTATGAAGTATATTACGTGTGAAGGGCAATTTAGCATCGTGTATGGCAATCATTTCCGGTTGCTCACAGAACTCAGGCACCAAATGGCCCTACCCTCAGAGCAAAAGTTGAGCATTCCTTACTTCCTCCTGCAATCCATGACTGAGTGTGCCACCAAACTGAGAGAGGGAACGCCAGACCAGATAGCCCATCATGGGTTCATCAAGCTCCTTGTGGAAGATGCACTCCACACGTACACCGTCCCTCTCTCCTGGGAAACTTTTCGAATATGACTAAGGATGATGACATCTGAATTTTGGCCGAGGAGCTCACCTCCTCCAGCAGCGAGGAGAAGGGACACACTCAAGCAGAGAAGAAAGGTAAAGGCCAAGAAACCCCGGGCAAAACACCAAAGAAAGAACAGAAGGGAAATTAAGAGAAAAACCAAGCTACCAAAACAGGGGGTGACAAAACCACACCAACACCCAGGGAGAAAAGACTACAGAGCAGGGTGGAAAGGACTGAAAAATTCCACGTCAGTGAGGGCACCTCTACAGCAGCCTCAGCGAAGTTAAAAGAAAAAGCACCCTCATCCAAGTAGGCTAAAACAATGCCGTCTGTTTCTACAAGAAGGTTAAAAATGGCTTCTAAAGGAAGCCAAAAATCAGCCACTACAGGGCTTTCTACAGGAAGTCCTGAAAAAGGAAAACAAAAGGAGAAAACGGCCGAAATTCTTGCTAGGGAGGCAGCAGCTGTGCTGGCCACCCTAAGTACCTCTCCCAAGCCAAAGGAAAAACGAAAGAGGGAGACTCCTCTGTATTTCAAAGCAAGAAGAAGTGTAAGGATTAAAACTGGCAGGCCCCAACCTCCATCCAAAGACCCAATTACCATTGAAGACACCCCTACCTCGCCAAAGGAGAAGTCCCCCTCCAAAGTGTCAGTAACTTATGAGCGGGGGAGCCCGAAGACATCTACCTGGAAGGAGAGAATGGAAAGGTTAGCTTCGAAAATCCCTCTACAGGATGCTGAAGCCGTTTTACAGGAAACATTGGCCAGGCTTAAGGAGACCGAAAGAATGGAGGGGGAGGCAGCCAAATCACCAGAAAAGGAAGAAGAGGTAGAGCACATTATGGAACCTAGCCCCCAGCCCAGCTTGGGCTCTTATTATAACTTTTTGGAGGCCGGGAAAATCATTCCACAGAAATTCACAGTGCCGCTTTTCCTTGCACTAGAGGAAGAAAGAGTGAGGACCCACACATGGATGAGAATAGCCAAGTCTAAAGGAGTAGCAGATATAGGCCCTTTGGAGGAACAACTCAAGGAGGCAAGAAGAGAATTGGCTATGGAAAAACATGTGGGAAACTGCCAGCGAGTATTTCTACAGGAAGAGAATGAGAAGCTCAAACTACAGCTACAAGGACAGAGGAAAGAAAGGGGCACAACATCAGAGGACACCACAACAGAACCTCAAGGAAAAGAAGGAATGCAAGCTGATCTTGAGGAACTAAACCAGCAACTACAGGAAAGAGAATTGCAGGCAAACATAGAGATACAAGCTCTAAAACAACAGGTGCAAGAAAAGGAGGCACAACTGGCCTGCATGGCCAGTTGGGCTATGGACGCTCTGCAATGTAGGCAGCCGGCCAAATCTTATGGCCTATACCTACGGGACCAGTGGCTGCAATTCCAAATTAATGCATTGGCACAGAGGGGTATCTCCCAAATCCAAAACCCCCAGCAGTTCACAGATTTATGTAACAGCAGCTCAACAGAGGACAAGGCCAAGCTATCAGAGTTCTACCTCCATAATTTGGCCCTTCCAAATGTAACTTCATGGGACCCCAACACAGTCATGGGAGATATGCAGCTGATGGCACTAACCTCATGGTTAAACCACGAAGAAAAGAGAGCGGTAGAGGTCAAAGATGTTATGAACCGAGAGTTACATGAACCACTGCTGATTAGAGCAGAGCCAGGGGACCCCACCGCATTGATATCAGCTCACTAGCACCTAGCAACCAACTCTCAGGTTTTATTAAAATACATGGATAAGCAGGCTTAGGCTATAGCACACTTCGAGGATATGGAGCGATTATTAGGGCACAATTGTGTTCATGCCTGTGCCCGTAGGTGGAACACATTGTCCCACAGCCTCAAAATCAGGGAATATCACACTCCAACTAGAATGAGAGAGGCCCTGGCACGGGTGCCTTTCTACAAGAAGTCCATGCAGAACCTCCAGGCCAGCTGGATCGGCCTCAAGCTGAGCCCACCTTTGCTTTTGGGATTGGTAGAAGGAAGCACAGAAAAAGAAGAGCATAAGCAGTGGGAAGAGGTGGAAAGGAAGGCCGGGTTCCATGACAGTGAGGAGGATACTACTTCAGAAGCTTGGGATGTGAGAGTGGCGATTAAAGCAATGAAAGACGAGGAGCTGGACTAGTTTCTCAGGGATGAGCAATCATTTTAGCAGGGGGGTGATGATGAGCCCCAAATTTGGTAACATTTTGGGCTCATTTGGCCTAATTATCCTTGTTCAATCCTTCATTTTTCATAACTTATGCATTATTTTTTAGTATGTTTATGTCATTTGTACGAATAAGGATAGTCACTCTTCCTAGGTGGCTAACACATGCTCATTTCAGGTTTTTTGACATATGTTGGAGCAAAACCGAGTAGTCATGGGCTAGGAGACAGCCAAGCTTGGGTTGACGATTCGTAGGGGGGTTGTCTATGGCATTAAATAGCCTCCCTCGGGATCTTCACCCCCAACTCCGAGCTCCAAAGGCCACCAAAACCGGATCTAGAAGGCAGCCAAACAGATTTTTGAAGGAGCTGTTCACTCACAGTTTGGGCAGCCAAGTCCCATAGATTTAGGAGGCCAGCTAGGGCCTCGTGGTGTATAAATGTTAAGGCCTCAACCTTCGTAAGGGACTTTTGGAAACTCTTGCATACTTTGCACTACAGTGCTGCTAGCTTCATTTTGTTCTCTTGTAGCCATTCTTGGCATAACTCTTGACTTATGATTTTTTTTGATAATGAGAACCAGTCCGATTTGATATCAGCTCTGAGTTTTCTATAGGAGCCATAGCTCTCGGGGTTGGGCCCAACCTGAGAGCCTAGGGCCTCCTTCTTTGTATTGTTATCTTTTCTTTATGCATCGTGATTTTCCTTTTATGCATTTGAAATGTGTTTCTGTTGAGCAAGATTTAGTTGTGTTGGTTAAATAGGTCACTGTTGATAAATATAATTGCTTCAGATGTGTAGAATAGATTGGTAGGACAATAACAGATAAAGCTCCAAGAAAAAGGGTTGACAACACTCTCAATTTCACCTCTCCCTTATTGGATCAGGGGCTGGAATTGCAGAAACAGTGTTGCCCAACAAAAACACTAGTTTGCTTGACCATGCAATCTTTGGTGTAATGTTTTCATTTGTAGAAGTTAGTCATGCGTTCAGACCTTTGAAATGTTTCTTTGCTTAAGTGATATACATGGTTCTCTTTATAAATATAGCTGTTGTTCATTTGTTTCATTGACAGTTAGAATAGATTAGCTAAGATTTCGATTGTGTGCAGGACTTGGTTGATTCGGTTAAGTGTACACCGTGTAGGGCATCTCCACCACTCTCTCATCCAACCAAGCTTCGTCCAGGCCAGCTGATCCATCTCCTAGTTAGGTTCCTCATCTCACAACCGTTCTTCTGCCCACGTAACCCTACCTTCTTTCTCCTCCATTGTCTTAGCCTTCTTTAAGCCAAGTCAGCTTTCCACACCCTCTCATCACTCCATCCATCAGTCCCTGGGTCATTTTAGGCCCCTACCCTACCTCCCTATCCATTCATGCATCTTCTCTCACTCACCCATCCTCCAAAACCCAATTTTAAAACATCCTGTAGAAATTTCTGAACGTCCTGTAGAAACCCCTGAAACATCCTGTAGAACTCCTGCAGACTTCCTGTAGAAGCTCACAAATGAGGTTGCTGGGTAGCCAAACTTTCTGAAACTCTCCGAAAGAGTGTTAGGGACTCCTTAGACCCTCTCTGAACATTTTCAACCTTTTCCAAGCATTTCTCTTCCTTGATCCACCCCTGCACAGTTAAAAGCCAGTTAAAAAACACATGCATGATAATTCTGATAACTTATTCAAAAATACCAAAAGATGTTTTCTTTAGATAGAGGTAACCTAGGCACATGCATTTTACCTTCATAGAAGTAATGGCATCTCTTTTAATAGTTTGCATTCTCTCCTTTGCATCAGTAGGACTAGCTGGTAGAATTAGGGTTTGCTAGGGTTTGTGTTACTTTTTGGCTTTCAGTTTCTTTCTGCAAGTAGATCAACTTCCTTTGAGTTAGCTTTCATTCATCAGTTAAAAAGCTTCTTCTAAGAGCTCATAGAAGTTGGCTTAAGCTCCTAGCGGACTTGTGCCAGCTGACCAAGTGACAGCTGCGGCAAGAGCTAGTACTTGTGCATACAGCACCGTCGCTTCCAAGTTTGTTACGAATTACCGGGTTGATAAAAGTAAAGAAGGGAGTCCCAGGAGTTGCAGCATTATTGCTGCAATACCGGGGCCCACCAATAGTAACCAACCCCTCTTTATCGATATTATGTTGATGATTAGGGGGGCTGCTATAGAGTGGCATTAGAGCATCCAGTTTCAACACTTGGACTGGATGGGCTCTATCACGTGCAGGTAACAACAAAATTCCTGCAAGAAGGCCTTATAATGATTTTTAGAAATTAACTAAACAAATGTTTAGGTGTTAAAAGCCGGTCTATGACTATTTTACTGACATAGTTACTCTGTGATCTGCCTATGTAGCATGGACTAACATTTGACCCATTTCATTGTGATTGATGAGCTAATGGTTATGTGGACAAATGTATATTTTATGGACTATCCAAGCCCGTGTATCAATAATTTTTTGATTGATTTACATAGGTATACTAATATGGATTGTTTGTTTCAACTAAGTTTTCCATAATAGTTCTGCAAAAGCAAGATCATGTACATGATTTCTTGTTGTTTACTTACATTGTTATGTGTCTAACAATTATGTGTGGACGACAAAAAATAAGGCAAGATAACATTAGATGAGGATAACCTTGAATAGCAGAGGGTGTTACAACATAAATCATGATGACAAAGAGATGATAAAAAAGATGGTAGAATACAGTTCTCACCGCACATCTCATAGGAATGAAGAAGTAAGGACAAAGGAAGAAGAAATATCAGTTGGACATGGGGGGGGGGACAAACTCTCCTGATTGGATGGATACCTAGAGGAGCCTAAGGGCTGAGTTTAGAAGTTTTAAGGAAGTGTTGATGGTGCTAGATACAACCAACATATGGGGGGTATCCCTGATGTGAAGTCCTCATTAGACCTCACACCATTTGGAGTAGGATCCCCATCTAGAGTATTAGCCCAGACACCATAAATGTAAGGTTCGTGGATAACATAAGATATTATATACATAAAACTTGAATAAGCAAGTAAGTTGACATTGTGAAACATAGATTACAATGTGTAAAAGGAGACCTTCACGAGCGAGAGACAAAAGTGAGTCTCTATAAGGAAGTAATAGTACTAGCCTAAGAGAGACACACGAGAGCATAAAAATATTCGTTAGCGAAATAGTTCACATAATGATTGTAAAGTGAATACAACACACATTCAACAAGGTAAGTATCAAATCCATCGAAATAGTTCAATTTTTTCATTATATATGAACACAACATATACCGTAAACATCCCAAGAATAGTCCTAAAACATTTGTGATACATGCATGAAAATGTGTTGGCTCATTGAATTTCAATTAGGTGAAAGATCCAAGTACATAATTACAATGATGAGGCACTAGTTCCAATAGTGGAACATTAAGTCACTTCCTGATTCTCCAAACAATAGTTATTCTCGACTATGCCATGTAGAGAAGCCAAGACTAGCTCTCTAAAGCTTTAAGCCTCCAAAATCCCTTTCCTTGAGTTATGAGGTTCCTTTTATAACAAGGGGGATGACCTTTCATATCCCCATGACTCTTGATTTACCCTCATGAATCTTGGACTTCTATGACCTTTGGAATTCTATGCAACTCTTGAACTTTCAAATTACTTTTGGACTTCACTTGAAGACATTTTGTCCATATATGACTAAGTGACTCTTCATGTTCCACATATGACTCTTGGAATTCCACACATTACATTTTGTCCTTTTCTTGAGAATACATCATTACACTCCACATGATGCCGTGGAACAACACATGGACGCACATTGACCACTATGATGATAATTGCACAAATTACAACTTGACAATAATGACGTGAGCTTCATGATGAGGTGGAAATGCCAAGATGTCTTCCTTGTTGCTTCATCTTGAATTCTTGATAAAAGATCTGATCTATGCTTCGTGTTCATGAAGGATATTCTTTGTTCTTCATTTTCACCCTCTAAAAGGTCTTTGATCAATATCAGAATCTCCTGAGTCATCATGCAATGTCTTCTTTTTATCTCAGTCCACGATCTTCTTCACATCTCCATGATAACTTCCTTTTGTTCTTCTTCTTCGTAGGTGTTTCTTTATGCTTTGTCCTTGCTACCTTCTCTTGAGCATCACCTTTTCATGCTAGGGAGGTACTCCTGCCAATGAAAATAATTCATGATGAGGAAAAATCCGTCTAAAAACATCTATTCTATCATTGCTTAGCTCATGAAATGATCTACTCATGATAGGCCTATGAGAGGGTTAAAAGAAGAAGGATTGATTAGGATGGTGTAGTCAAACTCATCAAGGATCATAAGAGGCATTTAAGGTGCGCTTGTGTGCTTAAGGAGGAGAGAGAGAACTCAAGGGCATAGGATGCAGGTTCGAGGCATGATGGAGAATCATTCGTTGGTTTAAGATGCGCTCATGTGCTCAAGGAAGCTAAGGAGGGCGCAAGGGCGCATACCAAAAGGATGAAGGGGTCAGGCTTCAAGCCTTCCAAGTTTTCTCATGTGATTAAGAGGAATAAGGAGGGAACAAGGGTGCACACTGAAGGGATGAAGGGGTTAGGCTTCGAGTTTTCACAGTGTGCTTATGCGCTCAAGAGGAACTAGGAGGGCACAATTCTTCGAGCCGAAGGATTGCACTCAAATGAAGGCTTCATGATTCATGATTGCACCATGCACTCTTTAAGAGAAGAATGAAATTTTTATGCTTCAAGAGTGTGCCTTGCACTCAAAGGCTTTAGGCTTCAAGAGTGCGGCATGTGCTCAAAGGGAAGGATGAAGGTTTCGTACTTCAAGAATGTGCCATGCGCCTTAAGGCTTCGTGCTTCGTGAGTGCACCATGCACTCTAAGGGAAGGCTTTGTGCTTAGTGAGTGTGCCATGCACTCTAAGGATTCATGATTTTTGAGTGCACCATTTAATTTTTAAGAGACAAAGGATCCTTCATTATTTCAAAGTGCGCTTCGTTGTTTTGGAGTGTGCTTAATGGGTAATTGTTGTTCTGAAGTGCACTTTTCACTAAGCGTTTGAAGTGTGCTTCGTTGTTTTGACGTACAGTTCATTGTTTTGAAGTGCACTTCATTGTTTTGAAGTTCTATTTGTTGTTTTCAAGTGTGCTTCATTGCTTTGAAGTGCACTCAGGCTTGGGAGGGTGCAATTCTCTCCAACAATGGCTACTTTTTCATCTGGAATGTGATTTTCACTGAGGAAGGAAACATAAGGCTAGTTGACTTATTCTTAGGAAGTACTAATGTGCTGTGAGAGGGAGGATACCTTAGAAAATACTTATTGCAAAAGTATGGGAGGAAAGATACATCAATGAGGCCCATGAATATGTTGCGCTCGTCACCTAGTAAGAGGATTAATGCCTTTAGAACTTGCATTGGGATGAAGGATGAAGAAGAGCTCTCAAAATGGTTAAGTTTGGGATCGACAAATAAAGAAATGCATCCTAACATGACTTAAACATGGACCACACACATAAATTATGTCAATAAAAGCTAATGAAATCCACAAGGCTCATGAACAACATTCACACCTTAAAACAACAACAAATCAACACCTATTTCTAAGTGCAACAATTGAAACGAGACATTGCAACACTTAGAACACAACTTTTGGAAAACATATTGAATGAGACCAAAAGGTGTGCTAAGCTATAGGAATGTGTCTAACACATTCTTATGATATATAGGAATGTGTAATGTAGAAGGGTGCACTAAAACTAACTTTTGTGATGTGCATAGGTGTGACACACGCAGGAGTGAAAGTCATAAGAGCAACACCTAATACATGAGAAAACATAAGACGACACTTGCAGAATGTGGACGACCTTGAAAGTGACGCATGCCAAAGTGAAGATAACATGAAAATGACACTTATTAAAGTGAAAACAAGAAAATGTGATAGCCATAAATTTGAAAGTGACAAAAGTGACAGTTAAGAAAACTCTTCGTAATAAAAGTACAAACACAACAAAGGTGAGGGAGACTTCCGATGAAAGTGTGCACTGACTATTTTCACGAGTTGAACATCGTAGAGACACTGTCTTGATGGGTGGTGTTATGCCTATTCAAGCTTGCATAAAGGAAGTTGTTCTCATGAACTCATCAAAGACTATTCATGTGAGTGCAAGTGACTTGAAAATTTAAAACTAGGAAGAAAAATTAAACACTTTCCAAAACATCAAATGACCATGGAATAACCATAGAGCTATAGATCGTAAGATCCTTAGTAGGATCCAAAATTAAGTGTGAGAAAAATTTTGGAGGGTGTTGATCGTAGAGACATCACTTGGCGACACACTGGTAGAACTTTAACTTCTTTGTTTAGGTTTAATTCTCTAAGTGCAAGGTCTCAGTATTTCAGGAAGTATTGATTCTTCTTGAAAATTACCTTGGCTTCCCTACTTAAAATTGTTAGAGATATAGTCTTGTCTATTCCATTATTTGGTTAAACACATATCAAGGGTTGTCAAATCACAATTGTTTCGATGTAGGAAAGGGTAATATGCACAACGAGTTTAAGATATTCAGAGTATGAGTTTCACTACAAGAGAATAAGCGTTGCTTTGTTTCCAACAAGCCTGGATAGTACCACAACGAAGTCACCTGCTTCACCTCCCTGCACAAGATGCATTTATCTTCTTTCACCCTTTATTTATTTATTAAATAGGATTGTACTTTGACACTTATTATTTTCATTGGGTGGAAGAGGGATCCCGACTTATTAAGAGTAGAGAAGGTTGTCCCTTCAGAGAAGTAATTATTTAACATCTGATATTGGTTCACTTACTTTAGATTTTCTCTTATCCTTTCTCTACTTGACTGGATCAGTAAGAAAAACACTATTTACTTAAAATACCGAGTTGAGGAATGAGGATCCTAGAATAGATACGGGATTTATAGTTCGATCAAAGGCTTTTTGTTCGAGTGGATCATATTTTCCATTCAAACATCATTGAATTTAAATATATGTAAACCCAAGATAGAGAAGAGGTAACATATTAACCAAGCATTGTTCATCATCACAATTTCCCTTTTCAAGTTTTTCCACATTGTGTTTTGAGCCAAAAAGGAGCATATTTCATGCAAAGTCTTATTAAGAAAAACAAAAAAATAAAATTAACGACAAAACAATGAAACAAAACCAAAAGAACTAAGAAAATGGAGGTGGGACATATAAAAAACATGCAAAATATAGAATAAGAAAACAAACAAATGTAGAGACTCGATGGAGAGTAGGATAGAGGGTGGATGCAATGCAAGGGAAACTAAATGCAACTAAGCCTACTCCTAACCTAATCAGCTAGAAGGTCAGGGCTAAGTGTAATGATATTTCCAATGTAACCATTGTCATTCCCGACCTACAACCACAAAGATACGAGCAACTAAAATTAATATAAAAACATGTGCAATAGAAAAGAAAAGAACTTTGAAAACTTGCACAATTGACCGAAGGTCTTGTTTATTGACAAAAGAATTTTCCATACCGACTAGTTTTAAGTAGTTTTGAGATTTACCTTGTTTCTTGAAATGTTGATCATACAAACCTTATAAATTGCTTACGAAAACACATTCACATGATTTTTTAGTTCTTGAAAATATTAGAAAAGATAAAACTTGTTATTTGCAACAGAGCTTTCCAGGCAAGATTGCTCTAACCATTCAAAAATTGGATCATGATATTCAAAACAACCAATTTGAAGATCCAGGGACTTATGGGAAAATTAATTTTGAATTAATGCATATGAATCACAATGGGAGTCTTTGGTACCATGATCATATTGGTCGATAACATACAAGGTTATCGATTCTCTATTAGTTCCCTTTATATCCAATTACACACGAGACCATCACTATGAAAGCTTAGGGTAATAACAATTGCTGACATAATAGAACTAGGAAACCAATTACGATATTGAGTTGAAAAAAGTTTAGAAACATATGTCAAATCAAACCCAGTATTAACACAAGGGGTTTAGTCGGAAAAATGATTGAAGCAATTGCAATTACTCCAGAAAAGGAAATGTGCCATGGAGATGATTATCTTCATGATATGCACAAAAGAGATACTAAGATGATCAAATTCAGAGGAGTTTAATAGAGAAAAACCCTTCAACCCAAAATGACCTTTATCTTGATAATAAAAATGACAGGCTTTGAAACCGAAAGGATCCATGAAAGATGTGCTCCCTAACCCTCGATCTAGCTCAAGGGGTTGACATTAAAAGGAACTAACAAAACAAGAATATTTCATCTAATTAGAAATTATATATTGAAGATTAGCTTGAAAATAACTTGAGTACTTTAAGAATGAACTCACCTTTAGTGGATGAATTCCAAAGAAAGAATTATGCATGAAATTTTGGATTCAATTTAGTTAAAATATCTCAACAGGATTGTAAGAACCTGACATAACCATCAATAGGAGCTGAAGTGCCTCGTCTTCTTGATAGGTCTCATAATTTTCTGATGGTGGATCATCAAATTTCGGTGGCTTAGAAAAATCAACAGGTAAACATGCACTACTATTATCTGACGTATCAATGAAAACACTGTGAATGTCACTGCTTTGATAAGATTTAGGACTAAACATATCAAATTATTAATGGATAGAAATTTGAAATACATCAATCCCTTGATCATTCTAGTTTGGGACATCTTCCTCCTGACTTATGAAATATTTACATTTGAATAAAGCATGAATAATAGACTCAAAATTTTCATCCTCTGATGGTAGTATCACACCATCCTATACCTGATTGCAACCATAGTCAAGTGGATAAATATCGAAAGGATTTAAGGGGGCTGATACTATGACAAAATTATCAAACATATCTAGGTACAATGAAGAGTGTGCTAGAGGTTAAGAAGGATTGAAAGACTCGGGAGGAGGAGCAACAGTTGTACTTAAATCAGATTGAACTTGAAAGAATAATGAATCAACATCAATGTCATCAGTATAATGGTCAAAGATAGGCATACCAATATGACATTTAGATTGGCCAAGATATTTCAAAGATTCAAGAACCTGGCAACTTACCTTTTCAAAATTGGCACCTAAAGATGTATGAATTAGAGGGGATTCAGGATCATTCTAGATAAAAAGAGCATCCCAATTCACAAATGGAGATTGTAAATGATGAGAAACATATTCTTAATCAATACCTTGCAAATCTAATCCCTGAGAAGAAGAGAATATATCATCCGATATGCTTTAATGTTCACCACCATATGTGTTGATGGAAATAAGTATGTCATGGTGATGGTTATCCAAAGTCTCAACTCAGATGCGAGGTTCAGAGTCATTTGATAAGTTATCAAGGTTAGAAGATCGAAGATAAAATGGAAGGGAAACATTATCAACTTGAAAGAGGGAGGAAATATAAGATACACCTTCAAAAATTTTCTCCTCTGCATGTGAAATACTACCACCTCGTTCTTGATTACTGCTTGAAACAACAGGTTCAACATCATTGAAAGTTGAAGTAGGGTGATCAAGCAGATTATGAAACAATGAATCATAAAACATAGGTGGTATAGGTTTTAGAGTATCCTCAGAGACAATCAAGTTTTCAGTTGGATCAAATTCAAGATTGGACTTATGTGCATTAATATGATCTTGAAAAATCGAGGGATCAACTTTCACTTTGAGCTCCATGCAATTACTTAACCATTCCATGTTATCCCCCATAGGACTTGAAGCATAAGAATTGGATGGAGGTTGAATGGACAAATCAATAGTTTGATTTTGATATTTCCCAAGTTTACCATCATCACCAGGGGGCACCCAACTTGGTGCTGGAAAAGGACGAGGACAAGTGACAACATGAATAATAGGTTCCTCCTTAGAAGATTGACATATCCCATTGTTTGCAAAAGTTAGGGAGAGAGAATTATCCGGGGGTTCAGATTCAAAAGATATCAAAGAGAGTAGAATCAAATTCTGAATTTTTTCCAGAATGAAATCTAAATCAATAACTCCCCCGGGAAACTCACAACAAAGTTGAAGAAACTGATTAAGAAATTCCTCTGCAGATTCACTAGATTCCATTCTAAGAAAATCAATTCTATCACATACATCTTGACAATCATACCTATCAAAGGATTCATACATCTCCTTAACAAGTTTTTTGAGTGAATGGATAAAAGAAATGGGTAAAGTATGAAACTAATTCTTAACTCGACCTTCAAATGTGAGGGTGAGAAATATTCTCATGACATCTTTACAATGAATTCCATTAGAGAGACAAAAATGCATAAATTGAAAGAAGTGTTTGAGGACAATTATTTCACTCTCATCATCAAACTTAAATTGAGAGAAGCCATGAATAATTTTTGTAGGGATGGTAAGATCAATCTCTTTATAAAAACATCCTAGGATTATGATCTAGGTAAGATCCATTGAAGATAAGAGGTTCAAATAAACTCAATGGGAGCAACTTATTATATGGACCTCCTTATAGTGCCATAATGTTGACGGTGTTGGATACCGCCAACATATAGGGGGTCTCCCCTATGTGAAGTCCCAATTATACCTCACACCATTTGGAGTAGGAGCCCCATCTAGAGTATCAGCCTGACCACGATAACTGTAAGGTTCATTTTGGTTTCAACGGATAACATAAGAGATTATATACATAAACCTTGAAGAAGCAAGTAAGTTGACATTGTGAAACATTGATTGTAATGTGTAAAAGGATACCTTCACGAGCGAGAGACAAAAGTGAGTCTCTGTAAGGAATTAGTAGTTTTAACCTAAGAGAGACACACGAGAGCATAAAAATATTCTTTTTCAAAATAGTTCACATAATTATTGTAAATATAATACAACACACATTCAACAAGGTAATTACCAAAGCCACCGAAATAGTTCAATTTCTTTAGTACATATGAACAAAACATATACTGTAAACATCCCAAGAATAGTACTAAAAAATTTGCTATACATGCATGAAAATATGTTGGCTCATTGAATTTCAATTAGGTGAAAGATCCAGGTACACAGTTACAATGACGAGGCACTAGTTCGATTAGTGCAACATTAAGTCACTTCTTGCTTCTCCAAAGAATAGTTATTCACCCCTATGCCAAGTAGAGAAGCCAATACTAGCTCTCCAAATATTTAAGCCTCCCAAATCCCTTTCCTTGAGTTATGAGGTTCCTTTTATAACAAGGGGGATGACCTTCATATCCCCGTGACTCTTGAGTTACCCTCATGAATCTTGGAATTTGACGACCTTTGGAATTCTATGCAACTCTTGAACTTCCAAATGACTTTTGGACTTATCCTAAAGACATTTTGTCCATAATGACTAAGTGACTCTTCACGTTCCGCATATAACTCTTTGACTTCCACACATTACATTTTGTCCTTTTCTTTAGAATACATCATTACACTCCACATGATGATGTGGCATGACAAATGGACACACATTGACCACTATGATGACACTTGTACAAATTACAACCTGACAATGATGACATGGACTTCATGATGAGGTGGTAATGCCAAGTTGTCTTCCTTGATGCTTTGTCTTGAATTGTTAATAATAGATATGATATATGCTTCATCACCATGAAGGACATGCTTTATTCTTCATTTTCACCCTCCAAAATGCTTTTGGTCAATATCGAAATCTCGTGAGTCATCATGAAATGTCTTCTTTTCTTCTCGGTCCATGGTTTGCTTCATGTCTCCATGATAACTTCCTTTTGTTCTTCTTCTTCGCAGATGTTACTTTATGATTTCTCCTTGCTATAATCTCTTTAGAATCACCTTTTTATGATAGGGAGGTACTCTTTCCAATGAAAATAATTCATGACAAGGAAAAATCAGTCTAAAAACATCTATTCTATCACTACCTAGCTCATGGAATGATCTGTTCATGATAGACCTATGAGAGGTGTAAAAGAAGAAGGCTTGATTAGGAGGGCATAGTCAAACTCATTAAGGCTCACAAGAGGCCTTCAAAGTGAACTTGTGCACTCAAGGAGTAGAGAGAAAACTCAAGGGCACAAGGCACAAGTTTGAAGCATGAAGGAGAATCATTCATTGGTTCAAGATGCCCTCATGCACACAAGGAGGCTAACGAGGGCGCACAGGCACACACCAAAGGGATGAAGGGATTCATGCTTCAAGCCTTAAAAGTGTGTTCATGCACTCAAGATGAACAAGGAAGGCACAAGGGTGCACACTGAAGGGACAAAGGGGTTAGGCTTCACGTGTTCGTAGTGTGCTTGTGCGCTCAAGAGGAACTAGGAGGGAACACTTCTTTGAGTCAAAGGAGAGCACCCAAATGAAGGTTTTAGGCTTTGTGATTGCACCATGCACTATTTAAGAGAAGGATGAATGATTTGTGCTTCAAGATTGCACCTTGTGCTCAAAGGATTCAGGCTTCAAGAGTGCACCATGTGCTAAAAGGGAAGGATGAAGGGTTCATGCTTCAAGAATTCGCCATGCGCCTTAAGGCTTCGTGCGTCATGAGTTCTCCATGCACTCTAATGGAAGGATTTGTGCTTTGTGGGTGTGTCATGTGATTGAAGGCTTCATTTTTTGTGAGTGTCCCATGCAATTTTTAAGAGACAAAGGATCCTTCATTGTTTTAAAGTGAACTTCATTGTTTCGAAGTGCACTTCGTCGTTCTGAAGTATGCTCAAAGGGTCCTTGTTGTTATGAAGTGTAATTTTTCAATTAGCATTTGAAGTGAGCTTCATTTTTTTGAAGTGATATTCATTGTTTTGAAGTGTGCTCAGGCTTGGGAGGGCAAAATTGTCTCCAACAACAACTACTTGTTCATATGGAATGCACTTTTCAATTAGGGAGGCAACATAAGACTAGGTGAATTATTCTTAGGAAGTAATAATGGATTGTGAGAGGGAGGAGACCTTAGAAAAGACTTAGTGCACAAGTATAGGAGGAAATATACGTCAATGAGGCTCATGAATAAGTTGAGATCATCACTTAGTAAGAGGATTAATGCCTTTAGAACTTGCACGGGGATGAAGGACGAAGAGGAACTCTCTAAATGACTAAGTGTGGGATCGCCAGATAAAGAAATGCATCCTAACATGACTCAAACATGGAACACACACATAAATTTAATCAATATAAGCCAATGAAATGCACATGACTCATGAACAACAGTCACACCTTAAAACAACAACAAAGCAACACCTATTTCTAAGTGCAACAGTTGAAACAACACATTACAACACTTAGAACACAAGTTATGACAACAGTATTGGCTGAGGCAAAAAGGTGCATTAAGCTTTAGGAATATGTTTGGAGCATATTCTTATGATATATAAGACTGTGTAATTTAGAAGTTTCACCAGAACTAACCTAGGTGATGTGCATAGGTGTGACACATGCAGGAGTGAAAATCACAAGAGCGACATCTGTGACATGAGGAAACATAAGACAACAAATGCAGAATGCGAATGACCTTGAAAGTGACACATGAAAGAGTGAATATAACACGAAAATGACACTTATTAAAGTGGAAAAAAGAAAAAGAGATAACCACAAATGCGAAAGCGACACTTGTGAAAGCAAAAGTGCTCAAAATCGACAATTGAGAAAACTCTCCGTAACAAAAGTACAAACACAACCAAGGTGAGGGAGACTGCCGATGAAAGTTTGCACTGACTGTTGTCATGACTTGAACATCACACAAGAACTGTCTTGATGGGTGGTGCTATTCCCATTCAAGCGTTCATAAAGGAAGTTTTCTCATGAACTCATTGAAGACTGTGCATGTGAGTGCAAGTGACTTGACAATTTAAAACTAGGAAGAAGACTTAAACACTTTTCAAGACATTAAATGACCATGGAGTAACCATAGATCAACATATCATAACATCCTCAGTAGGCTCCAAAATTCAAGTGTGAGAAAATTTTTGGAGGGTGTTGATTGTAGTGACAATAGGAAGACAATGAAATATTGATAAGAGGTTAGGAGAAGAAAGATGAAATAAATGAAGTTGTCTTGCAAATCCTCTCAGACTTACAAATATAGAAGCAACATGGGCTGGGTACTACTCATAGAGGCAAGAGAAACCTTTGGAAATCATAAGAGAAAACAAATGGAGTATATGGTAGTAGGTCCAAGAAGAGGCATAGGGGGGAAAGTGAAGACACAATGAAGGTAAGTGTTCCACTTAGTACCCCAAGAGGAATTACTAGCACTTATGTGCACCACTCTTGTAGATATTCTAGCTCTACTACTTGGAGGCATCATCATAATCATCATCATCATCATCATCATTATCAAATAAGGAGAGAAAAGGATTAAATGCCTGAAGAATTTAAGAAATTCAATCTGCCCACATTTGATGGAGATATGAGTAATGTTGAAGATCAGGAAGCTTGTCTATTGAGTATGAAGATTTTTTTTAGAATCCATGATTATTATGAAAATATGAAAGCCAAGATTTTCACCTACAACTTGAAAGGAAAAGCAGACATATGGTGGGAAGATCTAAATAATGTCAGAGGTATCGCTGAAGAGAAGCTGACCTGGTGTGAGTTTGAAAATCTCTTCAAAAATTAGTATTTATTAGAGCGATACTATGAAAACAAAGAAAAAGAATTCTATGAGCTCAAGACAGAACAAATGATGGATGGTGAGTATGCCACCAGTTTTCTGGAATTGTTAAGATATGTTCCATATCTTATATATGAGAAGGCCAAGATTCAAAGGTTTATAAGTGTGTTTCTTATGATATTTAGAGACCAAATTGAATTACTGGAACCTTAGACCTTGAATGATTCCATTAAGAAATTTAAACATTGCTACGAGTAGGAAAATCATAGGCCGAAGAGAAAAAGTGACTGAAGAGCAAATAGTAACACTGGAAATATAAAGAAATGACCAAATAAAACTATGGAGCGAAAGGAAGGCATACTCCTAGTCAAAGCAAATCTATCTTAGCTGAAAATCGGTCCGGTTTCCAAAGGTAGTGTGCACTAGCTGGAAAAAGAGCAGTGCACAACTAAGATAAAAGAACAATTGAAATGTTGGACATGTGGTGAAAACCAACGTAAAAGAGATTTCCCACATAAAAGGAACGCAAGGCCTAAAATTTATAGTGCCCAGGAAGCTCATACAGTGGGGGATGTAGCTCAGGGCTTGCCCAAAATCTATGTCACTGTGGACAATCACAAGGCAAATGACAAATAATCCATCATTGAGATGGAAGGTAAGTTGTGTAATCAATTTATTTCCATGTTAATTTACCTCAGTTCTAATTACAACTATGTCAACCTAGAGCTTGTGGAAAGATGAATATTGACTAAGGAATTGCACACGAAACCATGGCCAGTTCAATTGACAATGAGAACAAAGAGGAAAATTAGTCATTGGGTGAAATCACTTTCATTTGAAATCAATGGCATGCTCATAACAATACATTTAAATTTTCTGCCATTGGGCAATTATAGCATATTATTGGGCATGGAATAGCTATACATGCACATGAACAAAGTGGATTGTATTGAAAAAGCAATCAAATTCTTGGCTGATGCTGGGAAAAGGAAATTATTAAACTACAAGTGAAAACTAATTTAAGTTAGACTAATCACAACAATGCAGGCTAAATTCAGTTTCCAGAAGGGATGTATTTTATTTGTTGTGTAAATATCCAACGATAAGGAAGCTAGTGAAATCACTGGGCAAGAAATCAAAATACTGAAAAAATATTCAGTGTTGCAACAATATGAAGATGTCTTCCCTGCAGACATACCTAGGTCACCTCCTCACAGGGAAGTCAATTTTTCGATTGAACTGGTGCCTGGAGCACTACCAACGTCCAAAGCACTATATTGGATGAGTACGATGGAGTTAGTTGAGTTAAAATTGTAGCTAAAAGAGATGATTGATAAAGTTTACATACGACCAAGTGTGTCACTGTGGGGAGATCCAGTGTTACTTGTGAAGAAGGATGGGTTGCTCCAAATTTGTATTGATTACAAGCAATTAAATAAAGTAACAATTAAGAAATGGTATCCATTGCCACATATTGATGATTTATTCGATCAACTGAGAGGAGAAAAAATCTTCTCCAAGATTGATTGGAGGTATGGATATCATTAAGTGCATAACAAATAAGAAGATATTGATAAAACTACTTTCCAGATAAGATACATGCACTATGAGTTTGTAGTGGTAATATTTGGGATTACTAATGCCCTTTCCACTTTCATGTGCCTAATGAATAGCATGTTGCATCCTTATTTGGACAAAATTTTCATTGTTTTTGTTGATGACATATTAATGTATTCAAGAACTAAAAAAGAGCATGAAAATCACTTAGATGTAGAATTACAATCGCCAGGAGAACACAAGATTTATGCAGAGCTTAGAAAATGTGAATTCTTCCAATCACATATACATTACTTGGGTAACATCGTCTCCAAGGAGGGGATATTAGTGGATCCAGAAAATATCAAGGCCATCATGGAGTGGCCAACATCGAAGAATGTGAATGAGGTCTGATCATTCATGGGATTGGAAGGCTACTATAGGAGGTTCATTAGGAATTTCTCCAAGATAGGCCACCCCATTACATCCTTGCAAAGGAAAGGAAGGAAGTTTGAGTGGAAAACCTAATATGCAACAAGCTTTGAGTTGTTCAAGTAGTTGCTCATTAATGCACCTGTGTTGAGGATTGTAGATTCGGGTAAGTATTTTGTGGTATACACATACCCTTGCAAGGAAGGAATTAGTGGAGTCTTGATGCGGGAAGGTCAAGTGGTTTTCTATGAGTCATGGAATGAAAATTAAGTGAGCATGAGGTAAATTATGTGACTCATGATCTAGAGATAGTTTCCATTATTCATGCATTGAAGATGTGGAGGCATTATCTCATTGGTAGAAGATTCACACTCATGACAAATCATGGTGGACTCAAATATTTATTTGATCAACCTAAGTTGAATGCAAGACAAGCTAGGTGGTTGGCTACACTTAGCAAGTTTGACTTTGAAATCAGGTATATCAAAGGCAAGGAAAACAAGGTTGTTGATGCACTCAGTAGAAGGATTCAATTGAATCACCTGGAAACTATAAGCTCTTATGAAGTGGACCTGGTGGAAAGGGACAAGAATGTAGGATAACATGATGAAAAATATCAACAAGTGAAGGGAAAGTTGCAGAAAGAAGGTGAGGATGAGGAATATAATCTCACAAGTGATGACCTAGTTAGATTCAAGAGCAGAATCTACGTACCAAATAATGATGATTTAAAGAGCTTATAATGAGAGAGTTTCATGAGAAACCATATTCTGACCATTCGGGATATCAAAAGACTCTCTCGGCCACCATAAAGATTTATTATTGGCCTAGTTTGAAGAGGGAAGTGGCTGATTTTGTTGCTAAATGGATAGAATTCCAACAAGTGAAAGATGAATGCAAATAACCAACAAGTTTATTAGAAACCATTCCTATTCCATAATGGAACTGGGATGTAATATCTATAGATTTCATCACAGGATTATCGAGAACCCCCAGGAAGCATGACACCATTATGGTGGTGATTGACTAGTTAAGTAAGGTTACTCATTTTGTGGTAGTAAAATCCACCAAATCAACAAATGAGGTAGCTTAGATTTTCATAAATGAAATTGTGAGGCTGCATGGTATTCCTTAGAAGATTATCTCAGATAGAGATGCCAAGTTCTCTTCAAATTTTTGGAAGGATTTATTTGCATGTTTGGGGACTGAATTGGTATTCAATATAGATTATCGTCCACAAACAGATGGAAAAATAGAGATGACAAATAGAATCCTTGAGGACATGTTGAGGATGGATGTGATGCACCGGCCTAAGAAGTTGGAACAATATCTTCCTCTTTTAGATTTTGCATACAACAATTGGCACAAAGAATCTATAAAATGAGCCCATTTGAGGCACTTTATGGAATGAGTTACAATACTCCTATCATCTAGAATGATCCAGTGAATAGGGTCCTTATTGGGCCTGATATGACGAAAGAGATAGAGCAACAAATGCAGATTAGAAGAAAAAATTTGAAGGTGGCACAAAATAGGCATGAAAGATATGCAGATCAACATAGGGTACAAAAATATTTCCACATTGGGGAACATGTCTATATATGAATTAAACCCAAGAAAAGTTCCTTAAATATTGGATCATGTGCCAAGCTAGCACCTTAGTTTTGTGGAACATTTGACATCCTTGAAAGGATTGAACAGGTGGCCTATAGGTTGGCCTTACCTCCATCAGTAAAATTACATCTTGGATTCCATGTTGCTTTGCTTGAAATATATGTAAAATATTCTAATCATGTGATCAATTGGTCTATGCTACAGGTGGAACCAAAGAGAGAGTTTCAGCAAGATCCCCTATAAACCCTAGATCGGAGGAGCATCATGTTATAAAATCAAGCCATATAGCAATTCAAAGTGCAATGGAGGCGCTTTGGGCCTGTTGACGGTGTTGAATCCCACCAACATATATTTGGTCTGCCCGATGTGAAGTCCCAATTAAACCTCACATTGTTTGGAGTAGGAGCCCCATCCGAAGTATCAACCCGACCACCATAATACAAAGGTTCATCTTGGGTTTCAATGGATAACATAAGAGATTATACACGTAACCTTCAAACAAGCAAGTAAGCTGACATTATGAAACACCAATTGCAATGTGTAAAAGGATACCTTAATGAGAGGGGAGACAAGAGTGAGTCACTCGAAGGAAGTAATTGTGCTAACTTAAGAGAGACACATGAGAGCAAGAAAATATTTGTTAGTAATCTATAAAAATAGTTCACATAGACACAATGATTAGTAAAACCATAACAACACACATTCAATAAGATGAGCACCAAAGCCAATTAAATAGTTCAATTTCTTCAGTACATAATAACACCAACATATACCACAAAAATCCAAAGAATTGTCTTAAAACCTTCACAATATAAGCAGGAAAGTGTGTTGGCTCAATGAGCTTCAATATTACGTGAAATATCCAAGTACATAGTTACAATGGTGAGGCACTATTTCCATTAGTGGAACATTAAGTCACTTCTTGCTTCTATAAAGAATAGTTTTCTCTCCTATGCCAAGTTAGAGAAGCCAAAGATAGCTCTCTAAAGCCTAGGACTCCAAAACCCTTTTGTTTGAGTTATGAGGATGCTTTTATAACAAGAGGAATGACCTTTCATATCCCCACGACTCTTGAGTTACCCTCATGACTCTTGGACTTCTAAGTGACTTTTGGACTTCCAAACAACTCTTGTTCTTCTTTATGTGACTTTTCATATTCCACATATGACTCTTAGACTTCCACACATTACATTTTGTCCTTTTCCTTGAGAATACATCATTACATTCACATGATTATGTGGAAAGACATATGAAGACATATGAGATAGTGTTTATGTGAAATATCCAAGTACACAGTTACAATGGTGAGGCACTATTTCCATTAGTGGAACATTAAGTCACTTCTTGCTTCTATAAAGAATAGTTTTCTCTCCTATGCCAAGTTAGAGAAGCCAAAGATAGCTCTCTAAAGCCTAGGACTCCAAAAGCCTTTTGTTTGAGTTATAAGGATGCTTTTATAACAAGAGGAATGACCTTTCATATCCCCACGACTCTTGAGTTACCCTCATGACTCTTGGACTTCTAAGTGACTTTTGGACTTCCAAACAACTCTTGTTCTTCTCTATGTGACTTTTCATATTCCACATATGACTCTTAGACTTCCACACATTACATTTTGTCCTTTTCCTTGAGAATACATCATTACATTCACATGATTATGTGGAAAGACACATGAAGACATATGAGATAGTGTTGACACTTGTACAAGTCAAAACTTGACAATGATGACATGGACTTCATGATGAGGTGGAAATGACAAGCTGTTCTCCTTGCTACTCTGTCTTCAATATTCATGAGAGATATGGTCTATACTCCACCTTCATGAAAGATCCACTTTTTTTCTTATCCTCACCCTCTAAAGGGTCTTTAATCAATATTGGAATCTTTTGAGTCATCATGAACTGTTTCCATTCTGTCTTGGTCTAGGATCTGCTTCATGTCTTTGTGATGGTTCTTTTTTGTGCTTCTTGTCAACAAGTGTTTGTGTCTTCTCTTCATTATCTTCCCTGAGAATCAACTTCTCATGCTAAGAAAAAACTCCTGCCAATGAAGATAATTCATGGAAAGGTAAAATTGGTCTTGAACTCATATATTCTATCTCTACCTATCTCATGGAATGAATTGCTTATGATAGGCCCGCGAAAGGATTGAAAGGAGAAGGCTTCAGAAGGAAAGTGCAATTTAACTCAACAATGGCCTAGTAAGGGACCACTATTCATTTTTACTATGCTATGTGCTGTAAAGAGGGGATATCCATGGTCCATCATAATGGGGAAACACAAGGAACAAGGTGGTGATCTTATTGGTTGAGATTGCACCATGCGTCAAGAAGGAGAGAGAGGAGGAGTATGTTAGCGTAGTTTTACTTGAAAAGGAATGGAAGGAGGCCTCCTTGAGCCTTGTTACTACACGATGCACTAAGATAGAGAAGTTTGAGCAAGGGTTCATTGTAGATGGAAATAACAAGAAACAAGGATGAAGGCTTGATGCTTGTGACTACACTATGCGTTGGAAGGAAGAGGAGGCCTTAAGGAGAGCATAGTTTTTATCAACAAGGGATCACTGTCTACTAATTCTATGCCATGCTTTGAGGGAGGCTTGAAAATACAAGGCTTGAGCACATAGAGAGACATCAATGATGAATGGAAGTAAGAATAAGCCTTGTTACTATGCCATACGCTTGGAGGAACAATAGGTTTGAAGGGCAACATAATTTTTCTCAACAAGGGATGATTGTTCATCTGGAATGTGCTTTGCCTCTTATGCTAGTGAAATTTGGCCCACTAGTGGTTGCTTGTTCATTTGGAATGTGCTTTTCACTAAGCGAGGCAGCATAAGGCTAGGTCACTTAGCCTATGAGGTGTTTCACTGCATTATAGTGGGAGGAGGGCCTCTGCCTTGTGAAAATTAATTTTACAAGGGTATGGAAGAAGTAATTGCCATTAGTTATAAGTAATTCATGCACCATGCAAGGAAAAGGTGATAACAAATTAGTGTATTGAGCCTTTGCAAGCAACAAGGATTAGGTGACCATGCTTGGGAGACTCTCAGTGTGCAATCATTGGAGATAGCTTTGAGAGGTACTTAGTGCACAAGTATTGGTGGGAAAATTTGAATCAATGAGGCTCATGAATGGGATACTCTCATCACTTGATAATAGGGCTAATTCCTTTTCAACTTTCACTGGGCAGGAGAACCATGAAGAGCTCCAAAATGGCTAAGTCTAGGACCAATAAAGTAAGAGAGGGAAATGCATCCGAACATGAATTAAACATGGATCACACACATGAATGCCATCAATACAAGACAAGAGGATACATAGGAACCATGAAAAATAATCACACCTTGAAATGGACATGAAAGCAACACTTGTGAAAGCGAAAGTGCACCAAAAGCTATAGTTGAGAAATCTGACCTGAATAGAAGTACGAATGTGACCAAAGTGAGGGAAAATTCCAATGAAAGTATGCAATGGCTGCCAACATGGGTTGAAAATTGCATCGACATTATCTCAATGGATTGTACTATGCTTGTTAAAGATTACATAAAAGAAGCACATTTATAGAGTCAACAAGGATTGAGCATGTGTGAGCAAGTGACTTTGACCGTTCGAATCCAAGAAGAAGACTTAAAAAATTAGCACAACATCAATTGGAAATGAAGTGATCATAGATGAAAGATTGTTAGATCCTTAGTAGGCTCCAAAATTAAAGTGTAGACAAAATTATGGAGGGTGTTGATTGCAGTGTCAATAGGGCCTGAGGAAGTCACTTGGGAAATGGCTGATTCAATGAGGGCAACATAACCTTTTTCTTATTGGTTAAAGAAAATTTATATACATAATTGTAAATACTATATAGAGATTTGTATATAAAGCTCCATAAATAGTATGAATTTGTTTCAAGAATGTCTTTTTTATTGCATATGGACATAGAACAATGAGGACAGTGTTCCCTGAAGGGGGAGGGGTTTGTAACAACCCAATTTCTTAACCTCATCTATGCAATGTAAATACTTGTATAAAAGAAATATGGGCTAAGTTTCTTAACCTCATCTGTGCAATGTAAATACTTGTATAAAAGAAATATGGGCTAAGTTATGGGACATAGATTCCAGAGGCTGAGGAGGGTAATTTCTTGGGATGCTCAGGTTTACTTCCTACAGGAAAATATGAATTATGTGACAACCATTGAAGGTTGGTTGTTGCACTTTAATGACCTAGTGTTCCTCTAATTTATGGGAATAAATTAGAAGTATGAAAACCATATTTTCCTTGGGAGATTGGGCAAGAAATCAGGATGAGCATTTATTGAGTATGGGTTGCAAAGGAAGTGGAGGGAGAGGAATGAGGAAATCAGCCACTATGCTGAGGAAAAACATGAAAAAGGAAAGGAACAATGGTGGATGCTTCAAATGAGAGAAAAAAGAAGAGTAGGTGGCATAGAAGCAAGGATCACAGAGTTCAACACCATCGTGAGCAGAGAAATAGCGCAACAATAGCAGGGAGGGGGGGGACAACTTTCAAGATGACAAGGAGTCAGGGAGGAAACCACTTCCAGGTGGGGAATAAATTTCCTCTCGAGTCCCTAGTATCCATAAGGTGGAGATGTTTATTCTCGACAAATACTGAAGGGTTAGGGCGGATGAATTTTTCCTAGAAAAATTTCTGGAGGATTTCTAGATGGCTTCCTTGTTGTAGGTGTGATTTTCTGTGGTTCTAGAGTCCCCAAGAAGGGTGGAACCGAGGTGTTGGTTTTAGAAGGGTGGAGACAATGAGTCTCACAAATCCATGTGCATTGTTTCTTGCAACCTAGTTGGGGGGTGGAGGTGGAGAGGCCTATGGAGTTCCTGAAGCCACTGAGGATTGTATTTAAATCCCTTAAGTAAAAGACTCCTCAGTATTTGGATTTTGGATCGTGTGATAGCTGCAATTGAGAATTCACTCCAGTCATCTATGGTTGGGTGGAGAGTCATACTCCCAAAATCAGTTTCCCAAAAACAAATTCATAAGATAAGTGTTTCTTATGTATTATCCTACGTTAATGAATGAGCCTTGTATTTCTAGTTTGGAATGATTTCAATAATACATGAGATGTTTGTAATAGCCTTGGTTAAAAATCCATGTAAAATTATATAAGACCACGATCATGGGACATGTATTCCAAGATGAATGGTGGGAAAAACATCCTAGTGGGTGTTCATTCAACTTATTATGGCTAAGGGAAATTTTCAAAGGCAATGGAAAAGGATTTGGACAGGCATGAGGCATTTATTGGCATTTATTTATGAAAATAATGGAAATTAGGAGAAAAGGGAGGTGAAAGATCATAGGTTGCATGTGAGGAGGAAAATGAAGGAAAATAATGGAAAATGAAGAAAATAGAGGCCTCATTAATAAAAAAGGCTTATGAGGATCAATGGGTAAGCTTGGTCAGTTCAATTTTGGAGCTCTCTCATTATTCTCTCTCTCTTACTCTTTGACACTTAGAGTTTTCTTGGAGCACTCTTGGAGGATATGGCATACTTGGAGTTTTGGAGAAGGAAGGAAAAGGAAGAGCGGAAAGCGAAAGAAGACATCAGGATCAATAACTACAACGATTTTTCTTGCAGGTACCGAGTTACATGTATGTTTTCCTCACTATTTTTGGCATGCATGGAACATGCATGTGGTTTCTTGGTCATGATATGTCATTGGCATGGAGGATTTCCTGGACTAACAATGTATTTTCCTAACCTTTCCATTTCTTGGATAACCATGGTGTTGTGAGTTCATTTATTTGTTTTTGTGGTTGGTTCTCATGTTTCCTTTAGCTTGGGTTGAGTTACTAGTTCCTGGAAGCCTTGGTTAGACAAACGCTTTGGAAGCCCTGTAACAACTTGGGTTGAGTTACTAGTCCTGGAAGCCTTGGTTGGAAAAATGCTCTCGAAGCCCTTGGTGGGTTGAGTTACTAGTCCTGGAAGCCTTGGTTGGGCAAACAACCTGGAAGCCTGGATAAGCTATGGGTTGATTTACTAGTCCTGGAAGGATTGGTTGGGACAAACGCTCTGGAGCCCTAGCAAGCTTTGGTAGAGATCAACTTGATGATGGTTTTGTGATGTCTGACCTTGAGGTGGAATCACTGTTTGATGGGTTGAGGTGGTTTTCCTTTGGAAGCCAAAGATGGTTTTGGATTGATGTGTTTTATTCATGCTTGGAATATGGCACGATGATGATTGGTTGAAGAAATATTTGGTTCAACCATGTCTATGGTTGGGTGGTATGTGGAAGTCCTCAACCTGGTCGGTTTTGCCTATGTCTAATAAAAGCTAAGTTCTCTTTCTTTTGTAATTATTTATATGTGGATTTAATGGCTGTTATCTCACTATTATTTTCATGGTTTTATGTTGGTTATAAGAATGGTTAATTGACTAGTTCATGTCATGGTTATTTCATGTATTTACTTGTAATTGTTAAAATGATGGATGCAAGACCTAATTGATGTCATAACAGTTCAAGGGAGAAGGTGGTGATCCTTCTTGTCATGTCTCATAAGAGTTTTCAGTCATTCATGCTTTGTCTTGTATCCTAGACCTATAGATTGCATTGATGCCAAGTGTTTGACAAAATTTCAGTCCCGGTTGGGGATGGTCAGGCCTAGTCCTAGAGTTAGTTTTTTGTTTATTAGTCTTCTCATCACGTTTTTAATGGATTATGGAAGTTACAACAAGTTCTAGTCAGTGGTTGGAATTCTGGGCTTGAAAAGTGCCTTAAATCCTGTGGACTCTGGTACAGGTCTGCTGGAAATAATCCTTAGACATAGACATGTAGGCTTGTGGGAGCATCGAGAGCTCTTTGGACGCTAGCATGCCCATAGCATGGGTGCGTGCAGAGGTTTAATAACTTAAAAACTCAGTGGGACCCAGGGGCATGATACCAAATTGGTTGGGATGGATCCTAGGAGTGTTGTTGCTAATGTGGAAGGTATGTTTGACGTGTTTCTGTTGATTCCACTTCCTTAAGGTCACCTAGGAGCTTGAATCATATCATAGTAGCCTCTCATCACATGTTTACCTCGATTGGACGGATACTTGTGTAGATGTGGGAGGAAGGTGTTACAAAGTGGTATTAGAGCATGGTTCACCCCTCAGACTGGATGGGTGGTGTGTTGGTCATGCATTCATGTCAGTTGAATATGAGTTCGTTACGCCTGTAGTCCATGTGCTTGTTGCATTTTCATGTTGTTGATCATGGTTGTAGTGATGCCGCCATGTGAAGATTGATGGTGTTGTTGTGGGATGTGTCATCATGAGTGTATGGTTGCATATGCATTTGTTATGCATTTCAGTGTATATATGTTGTTATGCATGCATTTTCATGGTGAAGGTTGTTGTACATAAAGTCATTGCACGAAATTAGGTCATCATGATTCTATTGGTATGTTATGATGCTAATGTGTTGAATGCGGTAAATTAGGAGATGTAGATCATCAAAGTGAAGTTGCAACAATGGACCTCGAGGCAAGAGCATGTCGTCATACAAGTTGTATGTTGGGCATGCAGATATGTAGGTTAAGGGTTGTTATATGCATTATAGTTATGTGTATGCCTTTGATTCTATTGTTGTCATGGTTACATGCATGGTAGATGCTAGTTAAGTGTGGTCATATGCACATGCATTAGATAGTCATGTAGGATAGTAAATTGTTGTTATATGCATTGTTGTTGATGAGTATGTTATAGGTTAACTTGTTGTTGTTATATGCTAGTAACTTGATGATTATGGTTATTACATTAAGATTTTGATGTTATATGTATCATACTAATTTGGATTAGTCTATGCAAATGGTTAAGGTTATGACATTCAGGTATGAGTTAATATGTTGTGATATTATGTCATACTAATCTAGATCGATTGTACATATGTGTTGGTTATGCATGAATGACAAATATTTATGAGCTTATGATATGAACATGTTACTTACTTACTTACTGTTATGGATATCATGATCTTATTTGTGTTTGAGATGATGTGTTGTGAAGTTATACTGTGCTAACCAGATTGAGTGTGAAGACAAGATAGCCTCCCATGAGATACATTAAGATGATTGTACTAACACATATGTGTTGAGACAATTGATGTTTACTTGAGTGTAGTAGGTGACAATTGCAGTATTATGTCTAAAGACTATGAGTTGACTATGGATTATGACATGATTGTTAGTCTAGGTAAAGATTAATTTCAAATTGATAGATATGATTGTATTGATATTTGGAACATGTGTAAATATTTGTAGGAAACATGCTTGGTGTTAGCGTGAAAAGGCAAAAATTGATGTGTTTATATAACTAATAGTTGGGTGATGTGATAGTACATAGTAAGCCTCGATTGCAACATGGTAAAAAGGTAAAAGAAAGGAATTGGGCAAGAATTCCTTTGGCTATGTTTGAAAACCCTAATTCCAAATGAATGAGTGCTTTGCATATTGAAAGTCTTCTTAACCTTGATTTTGTATGAAATCATGTTGGTATGTGCTATATTCATGGACATGTATTTGAAAGGTATAATAGCTGGTGTCTAGTTATAGCTATATTTGTCAATAGAATTGGAGTCCCTTGAGAGATGGCGTGGATGTGTCCAGTTATGAGGCAATGTGTTTGGCGCAACAAGGTAAGACAATTGGTATGTTGTTATGTTTAATTATGCACTAAACATTATGTGTTTATGGAAGTGTGATGTAGGGGATAGCATGGGAAGAGAGGTTTCCATGAAATTTTGAAAAAGGCTCAGGTGGAGATTTCCTTTGGAAGCATTAGGAACCATGGGGATCGAGTCATGGTGTATGTTGAGAGTCTTGTGATCTCAATTCTTTGTGATTTGTTTGCGCTCGATTTACGATTTTTCATATGTCTGGTGCAAGGCCTTGCCACTTTGTTGTGGTGTCGTGTTGTTATTGGTTTTCATGGTCTTCTTCTTATTTGTCTCTTGTGCTTTCCTTTTATGTTTTGATTCTTGGGAATTAGCTGGGAAAGAGGAAAGTTAGTGGAGCTTGGGGGGATCTGAATGAAATCCAGCAAGAAATGTAAGACTTAGATGAAGTCGGTGCATGTATAAAGGTAGTTGAAGGCAAGAGTATGACAAACAATTGGATTGGTTGGGTCCATTGGTGTAAATGGACGATGGTAGGACTGTCATGAGAAAGGTAATCAAGAAAGGTAAGGTGAATGGGTTTGAGGCATCATATTCCTTGGTTATGTTGGGAACTATTTTTCTCGATGTTGCGCATATGTTGCACACATAAAGGGAGTTCCCTTAACCTTGACCTTATGATATCTAGTAATTATTTTATGATCATGATTATGCTAATGTATATATATGTATACATGTATGTATGTATGTATGTAATCTCTGATAGAGTCACCATGGATCATGATTGTTTTATGGTAATGTTTATATGTACATATGTATGTCATTGGCTGACTAGATCATTATTGTTTTATGTTGATGTTTATATGTATATATGTGTATGTATGCACATTGTGTCGAACAGGATCATGATTGTTTATGCTAATGTTTTTATATATGCATGTATATATGTGTCTATGTCATTGTCTGACAGGGTTGTCAAGTATAATTCTTGTGGAGGAATGATTGCTTATGCAGGAAAATGGCATGACAAGGTTCCTGCCCTTATGGGGAATCAACTAGGGAGAGTAGTCATGAAAAATATACGAGGTCAATATCATGTGGATATGAATAGATATTGTATGCTTGTATTATGCCTATGTTTATGTTATGATAAGTAACTCTGAGGGATACATCAGTTGAATGAAAACAGTGAGATCTAAGGCATGCTAGGATAAACATGGATGGTGGAAGAGACATTAGAAGGAATGTTGCTTGGCAGAGATAATGTGGTTTTGGATATGTGGTACTACTGTTATGCGTATGTTGTATATGTCATACATGTTGCATTTGTGATGTTGTGCACATGCGATGTTGTGTATATATAATGCCTGTACATGTTGTTTATGTAATGTTATGTACATGGTGGTACAAATATTGTTGTGTGAATATTGCATATGCAGTGCTGGGTATAGATGGTGCTATGTACATGTTGGATATGCGGTGTGGTGTACATTTTGTACTGAGTGCATGATGTATATGTAGTTTTGTGTGCATATGGTGTTGTGCACATGTTGTATATGCAAACCTATGTACAGATGATGATATGTACATGTTGGATATGAAATGATATGTACATGTGGTGTTGCGTGCATGTTGTACATGTCGTGCTATGTACATGTGGTGTTGCATGCATGTTGTACATGTCAAACTATGTATATATGGTGTTGTGCACATTATTGTACAAGTGGTGCTATGTGCATGTGGTGTTGTGTACATGTTGTACAAGTGGCGTTGCGTGCATGTGGTGTTGTGTACATGTCGTGCATGTGGTGCTATGTACATGTGGTGTCGTGTACATGTCGTGCAGGTGGTACTGTGTACATGTGGTATTGTGTACACATTGTACAGGTGGTGCAGTGTACATGTGGCATTGTGTACACATTGTGCAAGTGGTGTTGTGTACATGTGAGGTTGTGCACACGTCGTGCAGGTGGTGTTTTGTACAAGTGGTACTGTGTAGATGTTGTACATATGGTACTAGTGTGCAAGTGGTATTGTGTGTATGTCATAAATGCTATGTTGCGGGCATGTGGTACTATGTATGTGCAGTGTGCAGTCGTGGTATCATGACATGTGTATTTGTTGTGTTGTACTCTATGTACGTATATGTATTGTGTTGTGGTGTACACCGGGTGTAGGTGTATGTATGTATTTTGTTGTGTCATACACTGGGTGTAGGTGTATGTATGTATTGTGTTGTGTCATTCAATGGGTGTAGGTGTATGTATGTTTTGTATTGAACAATGGTTGTAGGTGTATGAGTTGTATGTCAGGTGTAGGTGCATGTATTGCATAGTATTGTATTCCATGTGTGGTTGTATGCATGTGGTGCACACTATGTGTAAGTGCACATGGTTGAGGAGAAGGCCTTGGGTGTTTGTCGGGCGTGGCAACCGATCCGGTGTGTGTACAGAAAGAACAAAGGCAAAAGTAAGGATTGATTAAAGGATAAGTATCAATATTTTATTCTATTTTATTATGCATGTGATTTATGATTCTAATTTATGATGGTTATATGTGATCTATGATTCTGATTTAGGATGATTGCATGCGATTCATGGTTTTGATTTACGATGGTTGTTCTTTGAGCTAACCAGATGTGATATGTTTATAAATGATGATTTGATTTAACTATTAGTTTGACTTGTTGTGATAGGAAGCGAACATAATTGCAAGTGTACATCATTAACGGGCCACCGATGAGGTATGATTTGAAGTTATTTCAATTTATTTTGAATATAATGGAAATTATGTGCTTGGTACAGGAAAGCATGAAATGCCCGGTTGGGTGGTTGAAATCGACTGCAAGAATTAGTAGCAACAACAAAAGAAATTATAACCTACAATAGTATGTTGTTAAATCATTCAGGAGCAGGGCCATTGTGGGACATTGGTACCCAATAATGTCCATTAATTACCATGAGCATGCTATGACTGGTATGATGATTTTGAGGTAGGGATATGCCTTGGTTTTTGTATCTTCTGATGCGAGGAAGCATTTCCAAGGGATGGAATGCCCGGGATGGGTAAGCTAGCAGAACATGGAAGGTGTGTGATTGCACGAAAGGGGGTGACCGGATTACCCAAGGGACTGTGCAGCAGAGAAGGGAAGGTGGGGGATATAGTTGTTTTTGTCATTAGCATTTCCATATGGAATCAAATGCACATTGGGAGTGTGCCCTGAAACAATGAGCTTGTAACTATTCGCTGAGAGGACAAGTGGCACAAGATTATAGCATTGTACATGGGATGTAGATTTGACCTTGCAGTGGATTCTGGACTTCCAAGGAAGGAGGTGAATCTTCGTATTACTTTGAGGGTGTAGGTGTGAGCTTCTGGATTCCCTTGTTGTAGATGCAAACATCATATCCTTTTATTTGTTGGATGAGTAAATGTGTAAATATGTATATGTGTGTATTATTGTAAATATTGTATCAAGCCGTATTTATAAAGCTCCATAGACAATATGATTATTTGCTGGGTGAAGCAAAGGTGTATGTGTGTATATGCGGTTATTATTGTAAATACCGTAATGAGTTGTGTTATAAATCTCCAGTAAACGATATGTTTATCATGTTTTAGCAGATGGTCCTTGTAAATACTGCAACAAGCTATGTTATAAAGTTCCATGGGAAGTACGTTTTGTTTTCAGCGGTCTTGCTGGTTATAGGCATCATTGAACACCGAGGACAGTGTTCCCCAAGGGGGAGGGTTCTGTAACAAACCTGGTTAAAAATACATGTAAAAATATATAAGACCATGGTCACAGGACGCGTATTCCAAGCTGAAAGGTGGGAAAGACATCCTAGTGGGTGTTCATTCAGTTTATTATGGCTAAAGGAAATCGGAAAAGGAAATCACAAAGGATTTGGAAAGGCATGAGTCATTTATTGGCATTTATTTATGAAAATAATGGAAATTAGGAGAAAAAGGGATGTGAAAGATCATTGTTGGGTCTCCCTTTTAATACTTATAATGCCCTAATTGACCTATATTTTTGACCTATTTTGCCTTGAATCTATCTAATATTCACTTATTTTCTTCAAGTATATGCCCTTTTAGCCTTATGATGTCTATATGAGGTAATCTATATTTCAAAACGCAAATTCTATGTTTTATTGTAGTAAAAATAACATTATTTGATCTTTTACTCTCTAATTTCTCTGATTGGTTCACATAGATCTTTGGATTTCCACTCCTATTCATCCAGTACACATTCAACATTTTGGCGCTCAGGCAGTTCAACGATCCGGTACTTATGTTATTATTTGTCCAGCCTCTTCAAAAATTTGGCACTCGGGTCTTTGTCAAACACCTGTGCATCCATTTGGTACTCGACCAATAGCCATGTTCTCTGCAACTGCATGCACCCATCTGACACTTGACCAGTGGCCCGAGCTCTTGGCTATTGCGCTCATCATATTGTTCTATTTTGGCACCAACCATTCCACTCTTCGATTCTGGTACCAACTATTCCTATGTTCAATTCTGGTACCAACTATTCCTTTGTTCTATTTCGGTACCCATATTCTAATGTTCGATTCCGGTACCCATATTCTTCTATTCTGTTTTGGTACCAACATTCTACTATCTGATTTTGATACCAGAATTCATCTCCAAACTTAGTACTTCAACAAACAGTCTATGATGGAACCAAGAAAGTTGTTGAAGACATCTCTCTTAGTCAGTCGAGATTCTCTTCCTCCTCATGCACTTTGTGTCATGAGGATGAAGTTACAAATGTAAATTTAGTTTAACTATACAAATTTGATGATTGTCTCCTATAAATTTGATTATAATGACCATCTTCTTTATAAAAGAAAGGTTTGTCAAATGATTAAGTTAATCTTTTAATATCTTAGTCTTTTAATCTTTTAGTCTTCAGAGAGAGATTAGGTTGGAGACTCAAAGAGTTAGAAACAGAGCACTAGCACTCTGAGATTTGTAATGCTGATGAACTCTTAAGTTGTAATCCTTATTTTGATTAATAATATGAGAAACAATTGTTCAGATCAGTGCATTAACTCACTTCTTATCTCTGTAATTTTTCAAGCTTACCTTGGTAGCTTGACAAGGGCCCACCGAAGCCATCAAGGCAAGTTTTCCTTTTTTTTTTTTTTAAATTAAAAATAGTTTAGTGTTTCCAGTTTTGATCTTTGAGTGATAATTTCTTAGTTTAAATTGTATTTGAGTTACAGATTTAATGATTGATTACTTTAAGCACAGGAAGGATAATACTTGAGATCTCACCATTCACCTACATGCGGCAATAGTGAAGACTCTTATAAGATATTTCCTGTATTGGTTTTGATTGCCTTGTTTAATAATTGAATGCATTCAATTGATTTGGTTTAGATTAATAGTTGCAGGAAATGTAGTTAAGTCCATCTTGTTATTTCATGAGCCTATAAATGGAGGAACTCGTTACTTGATTTAAAATATTCAGTTTATAGTGTTTGAGCATTGTGTGGCTTTTCATTAATTGTGTGATGAAATAAATTAAAGTTTGTAGAATGAAGTGCTAATTTGAAGTACTCACTATCTAGACTATACGCGGCAGACAACAAAACTTATCTATTGTCGACACATATAGTGCATCTAGTCTACTGATTACAATTCCTTGGTCGATAATTAAGTAATGAGGAAAACACTTATACCTATATATGTACACTCATATAATTGCCCCAACATTTTTGGTGTATTTTCTAGGGAGCTGTAAACGATGATAGATTTGTTTGATGGATTGTGAGTAGTATTGAGGATGACGTAAGGGCAGAGAAAAGACGGTAAGACGAGAGGTAAGAACGTGCACATCCAATTTGGTGGGGTTGCTCCAAAGTTAAGCTATCCTCTCTTTTGGTAAGTAGTTAAAGTTTGATGATTTTGATTTTATGAAGAGAATTAGAGATAGGAATGGTAGATTTATTTAATCTAAAACCGCATAAAATATATACGGTCCTAAAATTATAACCTAGAGTAATTCTGCTAATCATTATGCAAGGAAAAAATTAAAGGAGGAAAGTCTGGTGATAGTAGTAGAGGAGACATCAACAAAAATCAGGACAGTGGTAGAGAAAGTTCAAAATGTAGTGGGGACAGTACCTTAGAACATTGCAGATAATCCAATGACTGAACCATCATATTCTGCAATTGAGACATCTCCAACTGCCACAAATCATAAAGTGTGGGAAGGAACAATGGAAGGAGAATGAGGAAGAGTCGACAACCCAGAAAACAATGAACCAGAAACATTCATACTTCCAATCCTTGACATTACTAGGAATGTCAATATGAAGAACATTCCCTTGTCATCATTACCTCATTTCAATGGTATGACATCCGAAGATCTTGATTCATTTTTATTTGAATTTGATATATTGTGTACAAGTTATAATTATACAGATAATGCCAAAAAACTGAAACTTTTCCCAGCCACCTTAAAAAACTCTGCATTAATATGGTTCATGAGTCTAGGGGAGCATACTATTACATATTGGGATGATATGAAATCATCCTTTCTGCAAAAATACCAAGACTAATGTAGACCTAGGGATGCTTGGAATGGCATCTTTAGAATGCAACAAGCTAAAGATGAAAGCCTAGAAGACTATTTAGAAAGGTTCCTTTACAACTACCAAAAATCCAAACAAGTTGCTCTTGACCTAGTCACAGTTAAGACCATTTTTCTAAAAGGAGTACAGGATGACTGCATAAAAGTATTTAACCTTATGATTTTTGGTGATTTTTATCAAACATCATTTGCTGAGATTGCTAAATATTGTAAAAATTACTCCCACAGTTAAGCCAAAGCTGGAAAAATTCCTAGAGAACTTACAAGTAGAGCTGTCAAACCAACCACAAGTGGGGTAACTAGAACATAATTGGGGAATCTGTTGGAAAATTTTAAAACTGATATCCTTAGTACCATTAGTAGCCATTTAGATACCCTCAATAGCAAAAGGAAGCAAGAATAGGAAAACGCTTCTTTAGCTATATTTTTTCCTCGTTGTAGGAAGAAACATCCTGAAAAGGAATGTCCCCTTAATACCCTAGAGGTTTGTAGAATTTTCACAGATAAGCACTCAACCGAAGAATGTCCTTTCGTTACCAGGATTACAAGATATATACAAAGGGGGGATAGAACCACAAGATTCATCTTATCCCTCTAGGAGACCATGTGTAACTTCTACTGGTACATGGATACCAAAACGATATATGTTGTTGATCTTACTAAATTATAGTTGTCAAAGTAAAGTTTAAGACAGTTAAATGATTTTAATTCTGATAGAAAATAAGATATTATAAATCTGTTTTATTTATACATGTCAATATGATCAATGCAATAGAAATCAGGGAATAATTACATTTTAAATGAAAGTCAAACGACATGCATAGAATATGGAAAAATATGTTATACTGAAGTGACATATGTGAATAATACATGAATTATTTTCAATATGCTGATGCACATTTCATGAATGCATGGATAAGTGTATGATTGCAGATAATAAACAGTTACTCAGATGACCACGTGATGGCAGAACCTCAGAACAATTAAAGCTCAAAGTGATTCTATGATAGGGTATTAGCCTTAATTCTACTGGGAGGGGTGGAGGCTTTGCCCACCATTTATCCTCCGAACCTTGGAGTCATGGGAGGACTGTGCGAATCACGCTCCCCTAGACGTACGATGATGACTGCCGGATGCCTATTGGGAATCAGGTCGGTATAACCGACGCTGTCACCTTAGAGTTTATGAATGGTTAGGTCAGTAAAACTGACGCCATGGCATACTCCAGTAGAGGACTGATAGGATGGGAGTGGAAGAGATTAAGAAGGATAGGATGATTTTAGAATAGCTTGGGAACCTGGATAGGGCAAGGCATGACCATTAAAATCATAAACCTAAAACTCTAATTTTATAGTCTCTTTATATTAAAATAAAAATTTTAAAACCTAAGAAGGGTGTACTAATTACTATCATATGTAATCAGATAAGATAAAAACTCTAACTTCGGGACGAAGTTTTCTGAAGGGGGAGTGTATGTAACGACCCATCTATAAATACAAAGAACGCAAGCATAATAGCAGGCATACATACATGCATATGATAGATACATATGCATGTGTCGCGTACAACGCACTAGTATTTTATACTAAATTGATTATAAGTGCTAAAAACCATGACACTTCTTGGAATAGAAGTTCTACTCATTCACCAATATTGCGTAATGTATGGTTAGATCTTAAAAGAGGACTATATATATATATATATATATATATATATATATTATATGCTCCAGATTATTAATAATATTATATTAATAAATTAATTAAATAAATATTAAATATTAATATAAATAATCAATTTAAAAGGGGATCCAAGTATAAAGTTTATAACGGTTATATTAAAACAAATATATATATATATATATATATATATATATATATATATATATATATGTGTGTGTGTGATATGTTTTAAATGTTCTAAAGTTATAATGATACGTTATATAGTTATAATGATACGTGATAATGTTATAATGACACATGTATAATGTTTAAACGTTATAATATCTTAATGATACATGTATACACCATGTAATGGTCATATTAAAAAGAATAATTAATACATACCTTATGGTTTAAAACATTAAGGCGTATTCATTCACGACTGGAAAGAAGACCAGGAAGGGATGTGTAAGCACAGGCATGTACTATGCAGGGTGAGTGGTGGCTGCAGATGGAAAGGTGGCCACCGCCAAGCCAGAGCATAAAAACCATGGGACATGGAATTTGGAAGGGGGCAAAAACAAGCAGGAAGAATTCGGAAGGGAAGGGAATCAACCATTGGAAGAGCTTGAGAGTTCTGAGGTACTGGGCATGGGGGAACAATCAGCTTTTGTTAAGAAGCTTACTGGATTGAGTAGCCAGGATCTACTAAGTCTGGCTGGGTGGATTTGGTCTCTCGGTAACTGTAGCAACGTAGCTGGAGGCATCTTCAACTGCAGGAGTATAGGTAGGTACCTCAACAGTCTCGTTGATTGATTTGTCAGGTTTCTGTTGAAAATGTTACAGGTTCATGCTTTAAATCCCTTACTATTTTCTGTACATCTGTTCACGACTCTTACACCATGGATGCAAAAAAACCCCTCCATGTCCCAATATCCTTACATGCAGTTCACTTAACAACAATGAGCCCCTCAGATGCCTTATTCTTAATGGGGACCCAAATCATTACAAGGAAATTCTTAGCAACAAGGTTGGAGGGGAACTATATATGGACACATACCTCCACAACCTTACCAAGCACCCTCTTATCCAAACTACACAAAATATCCTTCAAATATTTCTCAGTTATTGCTAGGGTTTAATCCACCCCTCTTACCTTCGTTCCAACAACAACAACAACAACTTCCCATGAATCCAAATTCACAGTAGCCTGCTCTTCCCATGAATCCACTTCCTCAACAATAGTTGCCTATGAACCCAAACCCATAACAACTTGCTCTGCCCATGAATCTGAGTCAACAACAAGTACCACCAAATCCAAATCCTCGACCTACTCAATTTCCTGCACAGCCTATTCCAAACCCTAATAATAAACCGACTCAACCTGTGCAGAATGTGAAGCTGCAGACCTTTCCTACTTATACCATCACTTCAGTTCCAATCAATGAGATTCAGTTAAGATCCGGGAGAATATTAAACAAAACAGGACCTGCAATCATTATTCAAGAAGAAGAGCCAACAAATTCACCTCTTGAAAATGAAGAGGAAGATTTTTCTCCTGGCAAGGAGGAAAACCCTCTTGAAGTAGTAATCAATTCTACTACACAACATGAACCATCTCAAGAAATTACTCAACCACCTTACCCATAAAAGTTTCTTGTAAAAAATCCCGAGGTCCCACCAGAATATGACTTAGGGGCCGAACTATGAAATTTCTGTGTGAGGATACCCTTGTTGCAAGCCATCAAAGATATTCCCATTTATGCCAATATTGTAAGGAACCTTTGCATTAAAAATCAAGGAAGAAAGAGGAAGGATTCCCCTGTTATCAAGCTAGTTGGCCAATTATCGGAAACCATGTTAGGGATGCCTTCTAAATACACTGATCCAGTGGCCATACAGATCAATTGTAACTCTTTACCAAACACCCTTGTTGATATATGTGCAACAATAAATGTCATGACTATGGTTACTATGAAAAATTTTCAACTAGAAGGCTTAAGGCCCACTCAAACTTTAGTGTAATTAACATACAAATCTATTCTTAAACGTACAAGAAGCTTGGACGACATAACAATTGTACTAGCTTCCTGGGAATATCTTGTAGATTTCTTTGTGATCCATCCAAAATCCTCCAAACTTGAACATCCAGTAGTACTGGGTCGACCTTGGATCGTTGCTGCTGATGCCTTAATTGGATGTAGGTATGGAGAGATGACAATTTCTAATGGGTGTCAAAGTCAAAAGATTGTTTTATTTCCTCCTACCCAACCTGCTACAGAAGTTCCTCTGTGGTTAGAAATCCCATATGGAGAGGAGGAATGTGCTCAACCATTGTTAACAATTGAACAATCTAAAGGTCTTCAAGAATAGACCGAAGATCAAGTTTTGAACTTGTTCTTAGCCACAATGATATGTATTGATTTCCCAAAATCCTTCGAAGAATATGAACATATTTTTAGTTTTGAATTTCAGGAATCATGTCATCCTTTTACCTCTACATTGTTTGCAACAACAACAAAAAATGAAAGAAAGGAGTCATCTGTCCATGATGTTGAAATTTATCCTGGGAAGTCTGTATACATTAATTCTGGTCTAGGGTTAGAACAACAAGAACAACTGATCCAAATGATTAGGAGGCAATGTGGTTCTTTTGCATGGGACTACTCTGACATGAAAGGAGTTCACCCAGATACCTACATGCACCATATCTATACAAACAATGAAGTTAGACCAGTAAGGCAACCTAAAAGGAGAATGAACCCAACCCTAAAAGATATAGTAAAAGAAGAGCTTCAAAAAATCTTAAATGCTAACTTCATTTACCCTATTTTTGATAGCAAGTGGGTGTCACCACTAGTCATTGTACCTAAGAAAAATGATAAATGGAGGATTTTGTGGATTTTAGGGAATAAAATAAGGTCGACTTTAGAGAATATTTCCCATTACCTTTCATTGAATAGGTATTGGATACCTTGACTGGGAAGAAATATTTTTCCTTCCTGGATGGATTTAGTGGCTATAACCAAATCCAAATTGCACCTGAAGACCAAGAAAAGACCACCTTTACTTGTCCATGGGGTACTTATGCCTATAGGGTTCTTCCTTTCGGGTTATGTAATTCCCTTGCCACCTTTCAAAGGGTTGTCCTTGCTATTTTCTCAGATCTAACCCAAGACTATGTCGAAGTCTATATGGATGACTTCACAGTATATGGGAAAGATTTTCAACAAGATTTAGACAACTTGGAGAAAGTTTTAATCAGATGTCAAGAGACTAACCTTTCCCTTAGCAATGAAAAATCTAGAATGATGCTTACTGAGGGTATTGTGCTAGGTCATCATATTTTTGAAACTGGGATAAGAGTGGATCCTGCTAAAATTGAAATAATTGTTCAAATCAAAACTCTTAGCTCTCAAAGAGAAGTTAGAAGCTTTCTAGGGCATGCCAGATACTATAGAATATTTATTCAAAATTTTACCACAATAGCTGCTCCTATGTTTAAAATTCTAACTAAATATGTGGATTTTCAGTGGAATTCTCAGTGTCAAATTTCCTTTGAAACTCTTGTTAGTGTCAGTCTTTACAGCCTTCCTCCAGTGATCAAACATGCTCTTACAAAGTGATTTTAATGTGTCAAGGTCAAATTTTGTCATTTCAGTGAGTCTTCAAGCAAAATTTGGTCACTAGGCATTGGGTCTAGGGTTTGATTTTACCATTGTCAAAGTTGTCCAAATGTCGGTCCATGTCATAGTTCAGCTGAGTGTACCATCATTCAGAGAGTTGTCATTATCATGTCAAGTCCCACTGGGTCATTTTACACCTTGTTCATGCTTTAGTTGCGCCTAGGTAAGGTCATTTCCCTCTCCTAGGGTTTCGAAGGCAATTTCTCTTGGATAGCTAAATCATCGGCAAAACTTATATCTGGATGTTCATACACCTTCCCCTATCCTTAAATTACCTTATCAAACACTTCCCATCACTGAGATCCCCCAAAGTCCTCATTTTCGCACAAACCCTAGTTTCTTGCTACAACCTAACAATTTTCTAGGTTGGACCCGTGTTTTGCCTTTTTGGACCCCTTCCCCTCACTCAATTTTAGATATTCCACTTTCCCCTACTTCCTAACATCCCTCCCTACTTCCCAAAATTTCCTGAAGAATTTAGAAGCTCCCTATCCCCTTCATTTCGCTTCATTTCGACAAATTCCTTGTTCCACACATTGGGGTAGGTTTCACTCAAATGATGTTTCTGAGCAATAAAAGATGAATTTATAAAAAATGAGAGAGGTTTTTGTCCAAAACAGGCCTAGGAAGAAAAAACCTCCTTCACTTTTTACACAGGTGTCATGGTTTTAGAGAAATGTCAAAAATACAATTGCCTTAGGAGAATTGATGCACCTATGAAGTGACCTTGGGAAAATCAAGTTTTCTCCTAGCTAAGTTGGCCAAATGACTTTCTTGATGAGTCAAATGATAACTAGACAGAAGGATATTTCCAATGAGCTATCATGAGCTCAATTTGGAGTTGAGGAAGGCATTCAAATGTTGACTGTAACAGCACTCTGCCTTGAGGCAGCCTCATTGGGCACATTTTGACCAGTCTTGGGAGATTTGATTTTTGACACGGCAAATGAACTCCACATTGAAAATTTCCGGTTGGGTTGGAAAGTAGACTCAAATACCTTTCCAACGAGCTATCATGTGCCCAATTTGGACACTGGGAAGGCCTCCAAAAGTCACCTGGAAAAGAGCGCGATGCACAGAGGGAGCGCGGCGCACTGGGAGAGATTTTCCAGTGTAAAATTTACACTGGCGCGACGCACACAGAGAGCGCGGCGCACAGTGAAAAAGGGGCCTGAAATGGTACCAAATGGCCTCAAATTTCTTTTTAAGCCCATCAAATTGCAAGGTAGGCTCCATAAACTCACTTGTGCATCAAATTTGATAGAGATATGATGGTTTATTGCCTGTGATTGAATGCAAAAAGCTTCATAAAGCAAACACAAGAAGACATCAAAGAAAGACTGTTCTGCTAGGGTTTTTGCTATAGTGTTGTTGCTGCCAAGTTTATTCTTCCTACCCTACCCCTTCTTCTTATTCCCCTATGCCATTGTCCCCATAGTCATTACCCTAACATTACCAAGATCATACTCCCTTTCCCCTCCTCCTATTGCTCAACAAACACAAACCCTACCTTACAAACCCTAAAAACCTACCTTGCTAAAAACCCAAACCCTACCCTATCAAAATACCAAAAAAACCCTTGTATATCCCTAAACAAAATTCTCCTATAAACCCCTATTCCCATTATATTATCCCCATCCTAATGCTCCCTATTAAATTGTCCCCTTGGTGGCAGATTGTCAAAGCAACTTCTAGCTTCATTTAAATCAAAGGGCAGCCCAAATTCAACTTTTAAAACAACAGTCATGGCATCCGAGGTTTCATCAGAATATGAGGAGGAGACCCACAGTGACACAACTTCAGGAGAATAGGCCCATAGGAGAAATCAATGAAAATAGGGAGTTTTGGCTTGACAAAGTAAATTTCCATTTAAACAATCTTCTTAAGAAGGCCAAAAGAGATAACAAATTTCAAAGACGCATGGCTACTCATTGCTACACAACGAATCAGGTCTCCAGAGTCAAAATCAAGCAGTTGAAGAAAATACTCCATGAAACCATAATCAGGAAAAAAGAGAAGGTTAAATTGGATTTGCTTGCCGATGCTCCCCTCGGAGCAATACAGGACAAGGACAAGAAACCTATGCATGATGAGGGGCCATCAGGTGAACAGGAGGCCGATTTCATCCTCATTCAGGATGATGATGTAGATGTGGAGAGAGCCAAATGGATCATCAAGTATTTAGAGCAGAGAAACAAGCAGCTTGAGGACTAGCATGAGATCATGGAGCTGCAAAACATCCGTGAAGACCAGCAGGCTGCCCAAAGAAGCCTAAATGAGAAGACACCTATTCAGCAGGAGATAGAGGCTGATTGAGAGATTTGGCTCGAGAGGATCCACATCCACTTAGAGAAGCTGTCGACGAAAGCACACAAGGATAGGGACATGCTCAGGAACATGAAAAACCACTATTGGGCACGGAACAAGGTTTGCAAGGCACGAATAAGGAATTTGAAGGCAAACCTAAGGAAGGCATCAAAAAGGGAAAAACGGGCAAAGGAGCAAGATAGACTTAGAATCTTGGCTTAGGCTTCCTTGGCTCAGCATGGCACCCCATAAGGAACCTCTAGCCCAAATTTCAGCAAATTTGGGGAAGTTTTGGTCAAATTTTGATTTTTTGGACAAAAAACAGGAAATTTCTCCCTGTGCGCCGCGCCACTGGCGCGACGCTAAAATTCTAGGGCTCCAATGGAGAAACCACTTGCATATTTGGATTTAGCATCAAAAATTACGACTACTGGTGTCCGGGCAAGAAATTTTGACAAGATCCGGGTCTCCTAAAGGTCAAAAAACACCCAAAAATGGCCTCTCTGCCACTTTTTGGACACACAGAAAGCAGTCTTGGGAGAATGAAGTTTTGGAGGGAAAATGAGCTTAAAATTCAGAAATTCTAGTTGGGTTGGAAAGTAGACAGGACAGGCTTTCCAACAAGCCCACTTAGGAACATTTTGGACACCTGAAAGTGCCCCAAAACAGGCTCCAAATTGGCGCGACGCTTAGGGAATTTGGCGCGGCGCACAGGGGAAAAAACGGCCAAATTGCTCCTGTTTCGCGAAATTTCGGGTCGCAACTTCTCCAAGTGGGCCTGGTCATCTACACTTCAGTTTTTTGGCACCAAAGGTGGCATTTAAAGAGTTTTCTCTCTAGATGGGCATCTATCCAAGTGGCAAAAGAATGTAAAGGGTCACCACAGCCAAATGTCATGCTTGAGAGCGCTGCACTTGTAGCTGATGGTTGGCTCTCCATCTCCTTTTCGAAATGATTTGAGTAACTTCCCAACCCCTGGGCGTTCCATCTCTTCTCCACAAATTCTATATATTGTATGCAAGTTATTTGCAAAGGGTTGGCTGGCTTGTAACTTCTGAGAGATTGTGGGAAAGAAACTCTGTTTCTGCACTGTGTATTTTTGACAGAGAGTTAATGAAAGGCAGCGGCTCTGTTTCATGAGATTCTTGTGGTTGTGAGTGTAGCAAATGTGTTCTTATGTTCCATATGTATCTTGTTATGTTTCATAATTCATTTCATGTTTCATTTCAGTGAAATTTTCTAAGTGAGATTAGGTATAATTCAATTATATTGCTTTTCCTGTGGGAAAATTTCATGTGCAGTGTTATTCTTCTGTTGAAAAGGATTCATGTGACTATGCCCTTTTCACTATCTTCGGCGATCTTTCCATTTGCGTCACCTTAAGTTAAAATTACTGTGCTTCTCACCTACCTTGCCTCACGGAATAATCTGTGCCTTCATTCTCAATTCTCTGTTCCTTGCTAAGCGCCAGTCCCATATACATCTCAGAAGTTCAGCCACTTTGAAAATCTTTTCCAAGATCCTTTTTCACTTACTAGCCTAAGGTAAATATCGCAATGTAAGTCATCTCAGACCATTTTTCCTATCTATTCCCTGAGCGTGACTTGGAGAGAGCCCTCTCCTGCTCTGGTAGGGCTAGCTACCAGACTGAGCGTGGTTTGTGGTTACCCTAATTTTTGCCTTCTTCAGCCTAAGGCAGATTTAGATGCTAACATAGTGGCGACCATACTGAGGATGAAATGGTTTACTCGTAGATTGTTTTGCCCCAGTACATATCTCAAGTTCAGAGCTGATTGTTGATGGTGAACAACGATCAGACATAAGAAGGCTACTGAAATCATTCACCTGGCGACTCCATTCACTGAAGAATCCATGCAATCAATCCTTTATGGTGACTACACTACAGAGGGATCAGTAGCTTTGAGATTTCTTAAGATGGATCGGATTGCAAGAAGATACGCTCCCATGAGCCGAGATCACATCCCAGGTTTTCCAAATAAAATTCCCAAGGTAGATTGGTCAAAGAATATGCATGTGTTCAGAAATGTGGAAGGTAATGACGCTGCTCTTCATCCGGTGAAATTTCACATTCACATGCATAAATTAAAGATCGATTTTCCTGAAGACTGTTTGATGAAAATGTTTATGGCTACTCTGGAAGACGAAGCCTGATCTTGGTATGAAAGTTTGCCACCTGCTTCCATTTATTTTTCTAAAGGATTTTCATTCAATATTCTTTGAGAAGTATAAAGAATCTTATCCATCATTAAATCTAGTTCATGACTGTTGCAAACATGCTTCTACTTTTATTGAAAGCCTTGAAAAATATTATGAAGATGATAATTTCATGGATGATGAGATCATGGAAGCCCTGTATGAAAATCCCTTTCAGCAGCGTAAAGACGATCATGAAAATTTGCAGCATGATCAAGATTGTAGTACAGTGGAAGATGAAAGAATTCTGCATCTTGACAGTCAACATGAATTATATGAAATAGATCAGCAGGTTGAAGAGTTCCATATGGCTGAAGTTGATGAAAGAAAAAGTGTCAGTTCAGATCTGTCAATAGAAGTAGATGGCATGCAAGTAAGTTCAGTTCTAATTTTAGAATGTGATAATGTCAGGACAACTATTTTAGTTCCAGATTCAGACTGTGATGACCAAGAATGCCTAGTACGGAATCCTATGAAAGAGAACTCTGCTGCTGAAATCATCTGGGATGAAGAAGACAAAGTTTTGGATCCAAATGTTCTCAGTTCATTAGAATACAACCTTCATGAGGAGGTAATCCAGTCAGTGTATGAAAAACAAGATCAGACCTTCATTCAATACATTCACACCACAGAAGATCAAAACATTCAGGATTTCCATTCAGATTCCTCTTCATATGTATCATGTGTTGAAATGTTTTTCCAAGAAGATATTTGCTCATCTACCTGTTCAGAGTTTTTTGAAGCCCAGGAAGATAGTTTTACTGAAGCACATGATGAAGGAAGATCACAATTTGAAGCAAAGGACACCTTGTTGCTTCAGCAGGAAGAAAATCTTCATGTTCTTCAGGATCCAATGGCAGATTTACTATAGTCAGCCGTGAAGGTGATTATTGCAGTATTCGGTGATGAAGGAGATCAGGGTCAATTAGTTTTTTGGATGCCCAGTTACAAGTATCTATTGTTGACTAGAAGATCTGATCAGGAGAATCAATCAAGGAGGCATCTACTTGATTGGTTACATTGGAAGACACATTACACATGATTGTACATATTGCATTAGTACGTAGGTGGCTATCATCTTGATTTGAAACCCTCGAATCTTGATGGACTGCTGCCATTGAACAAGCTTTGTAAATACTTGTTTTAGTTAAGTCAGTCATGAGTCATTTCCTTTTGCATAGAGTCAAGTTTTTCAGTCATTTCAGTTCACATTGAGTCAGTTTGAGTCAAGTTTCAGTCAATAAATTGAGTCATGTTGGTTTGTCGGAATAATGGACTCCATAGCCCAATGGACGAAGGCACTGTCTGCTCACCCAAAGATCTGCAGTTCTTGGCACCTCCAAGGAGCTGCCATCCCTATTGGAGCCAATGTTAGTGTCAGTCTTTACAGCCTTCCTCCAGTGATCAAACATGCTCTTACAAAGTGATTTTAATGTGTCAAGGTCAAATTTTGTCATTTCAGTGAGTCTTCAAGCAAAATTTGGTCACTAGGCATTGGGTCTAGGGTTTGATTTTACCCTTGTAAAAGTTGTCCAAATGTCGGTCCATGTCACAGTTTAGCTGAGTGTACCATCATTCAGAGAGTTTTCATTATCATGTCAAGTCCCACTGGGTCATTTTACACCTTGTTCATGCTTTAGTTGCGCCTAGGTAAGGTCGTTTCCCTCTCCTAGGGTTTTGAAGGCAATTTCTCTTGGACAGCCAAATCACCGTCAAAACTTGTATCCGGATGTTCATACACCTTCCCCTATCCTTAAAGTACCTTATCAAACACTTCCCATCACTGAGATCCCCCAAATTCCTCATTTTCGCACAAACCCTAGTTTCTTGCTACAACCTGGCAATTTTCTAGGTTGGACATGTGTTTTGCCTTTTTGGACCCCTTCCCCTCACTCAATTTCAGATATTCCACTTTCCCCTACTTCCTAACATCCCTCCCTACTTCCCAAAATTTCCTGAAGAATTTAGAAGCTCCCTATCCCCTTCATTTCGCTTCATTTCAACAAATCCCTTGTTCCACACATCGGGGTAGGTTTCACTCAAATGATGTTTCTGAGAAATAAAAGATGCATTTATGAAAACTGAGAGAGGTTTTTGTCCAAAACGGGCCAAGGAAGAAAAACCTCCTTCACTTTTTACACAAGTGTCATGGTTTTAGAGAAATGTCAAAAATACAATTGCCTTAGGAGAATTGATGCACCTCTGAAGTGACCTTGGGAAAATCAAGTTTTCTCCTAGCTAAGTTGGCCAAATGACTTTCTTGATGAGTCAAATGATAACTAGACACAAATATATTTCCAATGAGCTATCATGAGCTCAATTTTGAGTTGAGGAAGGCATTCAAAAGTTGACTGTAACAGCACTCTGCCTTGAGGCAGCCTCATTGGGCACATTTTGACCAGTCTTGGGCGATTTGATTTTTGACAGGGAAAATGAACTCCAAATTGAAAATTTCTGGTTGGGTTGGAAATTAGACTCAAAGATCTTTCCAACAAGCTATATTTTTCCCAATTTGGACACCAGGAAGGCCTCCAAAAGTCACCTAGAAAAGAGCGCGACGCACAGAGGGAGTGCGGCGCACAGGGAGAGGTTTTCCAGTGTAAAATCTACACTGGCGCGACGCACACAGAGAGCGCGGAGCACAGGGAAAAAGGGGCCTGAAATGGTGCCAAATGGCCTCAAATTTCTTGTGAAGCCCATCAAATTGCAAGGTAGGCTCCATAAACTCACTTGTGCATCAAATTTGATAGAGATATGATGGTTTATTGCCTGTGATTGAATGCAAAAAGTTTCATAAAGCAAACACAAGAAGACATCAAAGAAAGACTGTTCTGCTAGGGTTTTTGCTATAGTGTTGTTGCTGCCAAGGTTATTCTTCCTACCCTACCCCTGCTCCTTATTACCCTATGCCATTGTCCCCATAATCATTACCCTAACATTACCAAGATCATACTCCGTTTCCCCTCCTCCTATTGCTCAACAAACACAAACCCTACCTTACAAACCCTAAAACCTTACCTTGCTAAAAACCCAAACCCTACCCTATAAAAATACCCAAAAAACCCCTGTATATCCCTAAACAAAATTCTCCTATAAACCCCTATTCCCATTATATTATCCCCATCCTAATTCTCCCTATTAAATTGTCCCCTTGGTGGCAGATTGTCAAAGCAACTTCTAGCTTCATTTAAATCAAAGGGCAACCCAAATTCAACTTTTAAAACAATAGTTATGGAATCCGAGGTTTCATTAGAATATGAGGAGGAGACCCACAATGACACAGCTTCAGGAGAATAGGCCCACAAGAGAAATCAATGAAAATAGGGAGTTTTGTCTTGACAAAGTAAATTTCCATTTAAACAATCTTCTTAAGAAGGCCAAAAGAGATAACAAATTTCAAAGACACATGGCTACTCATTGCTACACAAGGAATCAGGTCTCCAAAGTCAAAATCAAGTAGTTGAAGAAAATACTCCATGAAACCCTAATCAGGAAAAAAGAGAAGGTTAATTTGGATTTGCTTTCTGATGCTCCCCTCAAAGCAATACAAGACAAGGACAAGAAACCTATGCATGATGAGGGGCCATCAGGTGAACAGGAGGCCGATTTCATCCTCATTCAGGATGATGATGAAGATGTGGAGAGAGCCAAATGGATCATCAAGTATTTAGAGCAGAGAAACAAGAAGCCTGAGGACTAGCATGAGATCATGGAGCTGCAAAACATCCGTGAAGACCAGCAGGTTGCCCAAAGAAGCCTAAATGAGAAGACACCTGTTCAGCAGGAGATAGAGGCTGATTGAGAGATTTGGCTCGAGAGGATCCACATCCACTTAGAGAAGCTGTCGACGAAAGCACACAAGGATAGGGACATGCTCAGGAACATGAAAAACCACTATTGGGCACGGAACAAGGTTTGCAAGGCATGAATAAGGAGTTTGAAGGCAAACCTAAGGAAGGCATCAAAAAGGGAAAAACGGGTAAAGGAGCAAGATAGACTTAGAATCTTGGCTGAGGCTTCCTTGGTTCAGCATGGCACCCCATAAGGAACCTCTAGCCCAAATTTCAGCAAATTTGGGGAAGTTTTGGTCAAATTTTGATTTTTTGGACAAAAAATAGGGAATTTCTCCTTGTGCGCCGCGCCACTGGCATGCCGCTAAAATTATAGGGCTCCATTATAGAAACCGCTTGCATATTTGGATTCAGCATCAAAAATTACGACTACTGGTGTCCGGGCAAGAAATTTTGACAAGATCTAGGTCTCCTAAAGGTCAAAAAACACCCAAAAATGGCCTCTCTGCCACTTTTTGGACACATAGAAAGCAGTCTTGGGAGAATGAAGTTTTGGAGGGGAAAATGAGCTTCAAATTCAGAAATTCTAGTTGGGTTGGAAAGTAGACAGGACAGGCTTTCCAACAAGCCCACTTGGGCACATTTTATACACCTGAAAGTGCCACAAAACAGGCTCCAAAGTGGCGCGATGCACAGGAAATTTGGCGCGGCGCACAGTGGAAAAAACGGCCAAATTGCTCCCGTTTCGCGAAATTTCGGGTCGCGACTTCTCCAAGTGGGCTTGGTCATCTACACTTCGTTTTTTTGGCACAAAAGGCGGCATTTAAAGAGTTTTATCTCTAGATGGGCATCTATCCAAGTGGCAAAAGAATGCAAAGTGTCACCACAGCCAAATGTCATGCTTGAGAGCGCTGCACCTGTAGCTGATGGTTAGCTATCCATCTCCTTTTCGAAATTATTTGAGTAACTTCCCAACCCCTGGGTGTTCCATCTCTTCTCCACACATTCTATATATTGTATGCAAGTTATTTGCAAAGGGTTGGCTGGCTTGTAACTTCTGAGAGACTGTGGGAAAGAAACTCTGTTTCTGCACTGTGTATTTTTGACAGAGAGTTAATGAAAGGCAGCGGCTCTATTTCATGAGATTCTTGTGGTTGTGAGTGTAGAAAATGTGTTCTTATGTTCCATATGTATCTTGTTATGTTTCATAATTCATTTCATGTTTCATTTCAGTGAAATTTTCTAAGTGAGATTAGGTATATATTGCTTTGCCTGTGGGAAAATTTCATGTGCAGTGTTATTCTTCTGTTGAAAAGGATTCATGCGACCATGCCCTTTTCACTATCTTCGGCAATCTTTCCATTCCGTGTCACCTTAAGTTAAAATTGTTGTGCTTCCCGCATACCTTGCCTCACGGAATAATCTGTGCCTTCATTCTCAATTATTTGTTCCTTGCTAAGCGCCAGTCCCATATACATCTCAGAAGTTCAGTCACTTCGAAAATCTTTTCCAAGATCCTTTCACTTACTAGCCTAAGGTAAATATCGCATTGTAAGTCATCTCAGACCATTTTTCCTATCTATTCCCTGAGCGTGACTTGGAGAGAGCCCTCTCCTGCTCTGGTAGGGCTAGCTACCAGACTGAGCGTGGTTTGTGGTTACCCTAATTTTTGCCTTCTTCAGCCTAATGCAGATTTAGGTGCTAACAACTCTTAAACAAAAACTATCAACTGCTCTAGTTCTAAGAGGACCAAATTGGAGCCTCCCTTTTCACATTTGTACGGATGCCTCAAACAAAAATTTTGGGATTGTTTTGGGCCAAAGGGAAAATCAAACCCTCTACGCCATTTACTTTGTCAGCAAAAATCTCTCCCCCACCAAACTTAACTATACAGTCGCAGAAAATGAATTCTTATCAGTAGTTCATGCCATCAACAAGTTTAGACATTATATAACTAGGTATGAAGTGTTTGTACACACAAATAATTAAACTATTAGGTTTTTAATGAATAAAACAATCACTAATGCCCGAGTTACTAGACGGTTGCTACTACTGCAGGAATTTAATATTACTATTGTTGATAGGCCAGGAAGAGATAATCTTGTTGTTGATTTCTTGTCTAGACTTGTTCATATAGGTGATAGTGCACCAATTGCTTATTATTTTCCCGATGAAAATTTATTTGCTATTTCCACTTATACTCCTTGGTATGCAGATGTAGCCAACTACCTGGTTACAGGAAAACTGCCACATAATTTGTCCTCAAGAGAAAGACAAAGAATCATTCAACTCAACACTAATTATATGTGGCATGATGATTTTTTGTACCGTACTAGACTAGACCTTGTAATTAGAATATCTTTACGAGAGGATGAAATGGAGGAGCCATGTGGTGGAAATTTTGTCAACAAAAGGACCGAATACAAAGTGTTACAGTCTGGATATTATTAGCCCACTATTTTTAAACATGCAAAGAAGTATGTGGCTAGCTGTGACGATTATCAAAGGATGGGAAAAACAACCCCAACAAATGAAATGCCTCTTCAAGCACAGGTAGTTATTGAACCCTTTAACAATTGGGCATTAGATTTTGTTGGTCCAATTTCTCCTACGTCTGAAAAGAAAAATTATATTTTGGTATGTATGGATTATGTAACAAAGTGGGTAGAAGCTGTTGAGTAAATTAATTGCTTAATAAAAAAAACAACTAATAACCTGAACATTAATTATCAACCCAAGGAACGCCTTTTTATTTCAAGGCAATCAACAAAATATATGCAAGAAACTACCAATAGCTAACACTGGTTCTACATGATTGTGTTCTAAACTACCAAGCTCATTCAACAAGAAATAAAATGTAAGACTTGAATAACGATACTAATTTAAAAAACATAAAGTAAATGAAAGGAAAAGAATGATTCTAATCACACAACTTGAATCAATACTAAATTAATCTAAACCTTGCTGAATTTGAACTTTAACCTATTGCACCCAACAAAATTCAAATGCTAATCTAGAGCAATAATTAAATGAAATCTAGAAATTACAGGAAACAACAAATCTGGAAAATGCAATAGTTAACAAATTAGTTAAAAAAAAAGGAAATTTACTTTAAGGAATAGAAATTGAAACTCAAATAAATAAGCACACAACTAAACTACTTTAGATGTTCAAGGCAACACCTCGTCCAAGGTAGTGGGCCCAACTACCCAAGAGTCAATTCTGCCTTGAAAAATAATTCAAATCAGATTACAAGTAGACAATTGTGAAATTCCACTGATAGCTCCTTTCATTAAAAATTACAAATATATATAATACAACTCTGATCTCTGCCAGCCCCAAGACTTAGCTCAATTGGTCAAATCAAGTGCCTCGCCAATGGGAGGTCACAGGGTCGAATCCCGAAAGCTCTTGGGGTTAGGTCAGTAAATAGGCCGAGGGGTGTTGATGCCCTTCGGGTGGCATCCACTCAGTGTTTAAAACCCTGGACGTAGCGGCTACCCACTGACCCGGGTTTCCGTGAACCAGTAAGTGAAAAAAAAAAAACTCTGATCTCTGCCTCTAATTCAATAATTGTCCCTCCTCTCCTCTTTGATCTTTGTTTTCATTTAAATACACAAAGAGTAAAGGGAAGTTACAACTACATTGATTACGTAATGATTTCCATTACAATTGTAGATTGTCCACAACAAATTGATCTGTAAGATCAAATTTGAAATATCTATCCATCATGATTCAACTGGACCAAGTTGAATATGGTATTACGATTGGGAGAGTTTGGAAAATGACCACAACAACAAATCTGAGAAGATCACCTTCAAAGAACCTTGCGTTTCTCTCAATCTAGACCAAATTTTGGAAAAATGCTCATTGGAAAACTAATTTGGTCCATTCTGCACAAAATCTGTGTCTCGGATTTTTCAAGAATCATCTTCATTTGCCAAAAACGTCCAACGCAAAACTATCGCGTTTTATCCCAACGAATTTTTGAGTTGGAATATTTGACTATATGCCGAAGATCAAATTTGCAATCTGGAAGAGACCTTGGAGGCTAAAATCATGAGTGATGTTATAACAAATTCATTAATAAACCATCATTGGAAAAATCATGCATAATAATAATCAATTTATTAAACATAAAGGAGAACAAGTATTACTTATCGACAACAGCATAAGTAATTATGAAAAGGAATTATATGATAAATTATGATAAATAATGTGATAAAAGAATGGTAGGAATGGATGGAATATATGTTAAGAAATGGTAATAATGATGACAATATAGTGGTCCAATATCTCCCCCAAACTGACATGTTGCATGTCCTCATGCAACCCAATGCCTCTCTATTAACCAAGTTGTAATACAATAACCAAGACACTCATCCCAACTCAGGATGTTGATGGAACAAAATGTTTCTTCCCCAAAGATTTCTTTAAAACAATAGTTATTCAATTCTAGCATTGTTGGTGGAGTTGTAACAATTTGCACATTAATTTTCAATAATATATATATGAAGTTGCAGCGAAATATGATACAAGTAACAATGAACTTCATTAACCGTTTTCTCAAAAACTACAAACTAGGTCTCGCTGAAATTTTGCAATAAGATTTCTACTATATTAATGTTTCTTCAACCCAAAAATCAGAGCTATCTAATGCATGGATTTGCTACAATTATTATTGAAATCTCAGCTTGGTGTAAAACAACATGTCCTAAGTGAGGTTTTGAGAATGAATAAGGATATCGATGGATGATAAAGAGTATTGATGACATGGTAATGAGAAATACACTCCCCCAAATTGAAAGCTTTCGTGTATTTTTAAAAAAAATGGGAAGTGGTGAAGAAGTGGAACTAATGATTTGAAACTATGAGTAAATAATGCTTGGTGGGTTTTCATGACATTCTCCTAAACTTTTAATAAATAAAAAACTTATGCTATTTTACCTCAAGTTTTACCTCCATTAAAGCGTGGAATGACATGGATGGACTGATATTTGTTGAAGATGATGTAGGTTGAGCTGATGCTGAAAATGGTACATAAGGTGGAAACCATGCAAGCTGAAAGAAGGTAATCACAAAGTGTAGCTATGTTTCCTTCCCCAAACTGATTAGTTTCCCTGTCATCAAGGTTTCTATAACACATATCATGAGTAGCCTCAATCAATAATTCCACCTCAATTACCTCATTATCTATAAAAGTGACATAAAGGGAATATAAAAGAGGGTAAAAATGATGAGAACAAATATGCGTTCCCTATACCCATCAACTTTGGTTTCTATGGACACAAAATGGTGATAATTAGTTATCTCAGTCTTTGCCTCTCAAGATCTTACCAATTACTTCGCGTTCACAATTAGAATTAGGCCTCTTTATTATACCCCAAAATAAGAGTAGTTTTGTCAAGATAGGAATGAATGATGACTAATTGGGCAAAGGAACTATCTTTAGTTAAAAATATGAAACATGTTTATTAAATGTCAAATACAAAATATCCTAAAGTTTCATCCCTGACGTGTAAAGTGAATATATAGAACTCATTAATAGATATAAACCATAACCATCATCATCTAAGAACTGATTAGATATTACCCCATGAACCATGAGTTCTAGCAAACCTTATATATGCAATAGTAGGCTTTATCGACAATTAGCTTTGAGAAAACAATGTAACCAAGTATATCATAATATTGAATTAACTTCTATACCATAGACATGGCCACTGCTACCAACAAGCGTCTATAGCCTCGATAGGGATGCCTTTTTAACCCATTGAGATGCCAGTGTCCCATCTATTAGAAATAGATACATAGTTACAAGAGCATTTCAATTTACTTAGTTATCTATTGAAGATCACTGTTCTGGCTTGGTAACCAGTTAATAACAATTCCATTCACGGGAGCTAACAAAAGTGAACAAGTTAGCTCATGATGAGACCTCTTGTCCTTCAGTTTTACAACTGAAGGCCATTACCCTGGCTTGGTGACCAGTAGTGGTAATGTCACTTTATTAGGACCTATGATCATGGTAGGTCAACTTGTGATGAGACCTCCTATCCTTCAATTGACTATTTTTGTTTAAAATTCAACTATGGTTATTTTTAATCAACAAAAGATTACTTAATAGATGGGGTGGCAAGTCAGCTCCTTAAGAGCTAGAGATGACATAAAAAGTTTTGTAGTAACTATTTTCAACTTGGTTAGTCTTGCTTCTCAAAAAATAATAACCTTAAAATGACTGTTGATAAATATATTTTGCTTTGTTAAGATTGGGGTTGAGGAATAGTTTGTTAGATAGTGACGAAAATATTTAAGTACAATTTTGTGGTAATCATCATAAATTTTACAAGATCAGGGACTTGACAAATTAAGAAAGTTGAAAATTGACATGGTGAAATCATATTTGCATAATTATTCCTTAAAAATAATATTATGTTTATAGATTAACAAATATAAATTGATTACCGAATCATTATGTCAAAGAGGACCTAGAACATTAAAAGTATTTTCCATTCACCAAGTGTTGAATCAAAAGAGTGAAAATGGGTAACTGTGACTTAGGTAACAACAACTGTAATAGAGGGAACAATCACTGCGACCTAGGAAACAATAGTTGTAACTAAGGGAACAACAACCGCGACCAAGGGAACAATAACTGCGACTAAGGGAACAACAATTGTGACTAAGGGAACAACAACCGCAACCAAGGGAACAACAACTATGACTAAGGGAACAATAACCACGACCAATGGAACAACGACTGTGACTAAGGGAACATCAACCACGACCAAGGGAACAACAACTGTGACTAAGGTAACAACAACTGTGACTAAGGGAACAACTGTGACTAAGGGAACAACAACCGTGACCAAGGAAACGACAGTTATGGCTAAGCTAGCAACAACTATGATTCAAGATTTATTTATCCAACAATACTATTGTTGCATGTTACAACCTCGAAACTACCCATACCATTTTAAGCTTGTGGACATGAAATATCAAGAATGCCTGTGGCAATCCCTCCTAAAAACTATCTCAATGGTAGATCCTAGCAAGGTGATATGGAAAAGGATTAGTCATCCAACAATCATAGTCACTTTACAAAATAATGAGGAATTAAGAGTAAATCATTCCTAACAAGACTTACCATAATAATGTTTAATATTAGATATGAGGCAACCATATACTTGATAACACTGAGGAACAAATGGATAGATTTGGAGCAACAACATGAAACTTCAGAACTTTCTTCTTTTATTTTGGTGAAGGAACAAAAGTCGTGACTTTGAAGTAAACAACACCTGAAACATAAAATAATACAAGAAATCAAAAAAGAAAAAAACACTTTATTGAAAATAAATAAATAAATAAATAACTTAAGTTACAACAAGTGTGATTTCGGGTCCATTAATGTTGTTTCCTAAGGGAACATCAATTTGTTTCTAGGAACAACAATCTGTCAATGGTGAATGAACGAAAACAAAATATCTTTTGGAAAAATGCTTTGGTGGCAATGACTTGGGTATTCAAATTGAAATCAATTCTTCATTTCTCCTGTTATGAATTTTTCTAGTAACGAAAAAGTCTTCATGTTGTTTTTTTCTTCTTGTTGGCAGACATTAGCGAGAAATTTGTAGCAAGATCTTATAAGACATTTCAGATCATGACACCTAAAAAAATACTCAACATCATATGATATTAAATTTATTAACATATGCTTGGACGAAATGCCCTTATTTCATTAACATTGTATTCAAGAATCACTTTTTCATAAATGGACCTTCTTTATTCTCCCTAGACCTGCAAAAAACGAGCATCTACTTGTAATAAAACATAAAATCATGGAAGAAGAGAGGTGCATGGGCTCTCTTAATCCAAGGAATATGCACAAAAATAACTATGAAAAAAATAACAAGTAGTTACTCTATCAAACAAATCCAAGGAAAAAATAACAAAGTAAAATTAATTTATTACCTACGGGAGAGCGGTAGCCAACCATACTAACCAGTAGTGTTTTAATCATAACTTATTTGTTTTTAGTCTAATTTGAGTGATTCCAAAGCCAAATGAAAGTGAATTAATAGGGATATCTCCAAAAGAAATAGGTTTTAAAAATTCCATGAGATGATGTGTAAAATTTACTTAGAACAACCTGCATAACATAGTCATTTTCGATTTCCCAGCTTAGACCAATAGTTGATATTTTAAGAAAAACTTTTTCATTTGATGATGGATTGAACTAATTCAAATTGGAGATTAAATCATTTTCATATATATATCTCCAATATAAACATGTTTTGAATGAAATAATAATTGATAAGTAAGAAAGATAAGTTACCCATGTGGTGTTTCTTTCGACATAGAGGGAAAAACACTTCTTCAAAATTTTATTGTTTTTTCTTAACCTGAAAAACATCCAATTGTGAATTTAGAGAGCTAATAAAATCAATTTTAAAATGTTCAAATAAATCACTGATTTAAACTTTTATATCCCTTGTTCTTGTAGAATATTTGGAAAGGAAAGAAGAAAGTTCTCTAGAATTCTTACCAGCCTTGGAGATTCCTCTTGAATACCTTATGCATAAATCACAAAAATCATCATATGATAGTTGAAAAACATCACCTTTTCCCAACAGATTTAAGAGTCCTAAAAATTCATCTTTGATTCCTTTAAGAAGGAGTGTTTTCAAGATCTATTTTTACAAATGCTTATGCTTTGATTTTTGAAGGTTATATTGCAATTGCTCCACATAGTCCTCCAAGCTTTCATCGTCCCCTTGTGTCATTCTTAAAATATATTCATTGGCCTTGCAGTAGTCTTGGTACTTCTTCAAGAATATATTCTTCATGTCCTTCCATGTTTGGATGAAGTTCCCACCAAGACTCATAAACCATCGAAGAGATGCTCCTTTTAGAGTAAGATGAAACACTTTCAACCTTTGATCATTTCTACAATAATCATATCCTCTACAAAGTATTTCAAACTCAAATAAGATTGTATCTAGATCTTCATTTACCAAACCATGAAAATTTGGTAGAGTAAATGGGGGAATGATGTACATTTGTGTCACTCCTCCTAGATCTCTGATAGGGAATTCAAAAGTAGCATTGTGTGCCATTTCTTACCAAAATAGAAGTTGTTCCTCATGTGTTTCTCCAAGGCTCCTCCTTCCAATTTTACTGCTAATTGGTTAGTGAAATGGGCAGTGCTCACATCACCACTTGATTTAAATGATAATATTTCTTCAAATTTCTACCTCTAAGATTCCTACTTTTATCCATGCATGCTATATGACATAAAATTTCCTACAAAGGGTAGACCTCACTACAAGTTCGCTAGGGTGTGTGCGTAGGTTCTTACCTTCTATCTTTAATATCCAACCCGCTTGGAGTCAAGAATGCATCTACAACTAGATATTAGTGTGGTAGTACTATTTGACTGCCTCCTCGACAACGATGCCAAAATGTTGAGTAAATTAATTGCTTAATAAAAAAACAATTAATAACCTGAACATTAATTATCAACCCAAGGAGCATCTTTTTATTTCAAGGCAATCAAAAAAATATATGCAAGAAATAAAACGTAAGACTTGAATAAAAATACTAATTTAAAAAGAAAAAAGCAAATGTGAGGAAAATAATTAATTTAATCACACAACTTGAATCAATACTAAATTAATCCAAACCTTTCTGAATTGGAAATTTAACCTATTGCACCCAACAAAATTCAAATGCTAATCTAGAGCAACAAATTAAATGAAATCTAGAAATTACAGGAAACAACAAATCTAGAAAATGCAACAACCAACAAATTACTTAAAAAAAGGAAATTTACTTTAAGGAATAGAAATAGAAATTGAAATAAGCAAGCACACAACTAAACTATTTTAGATGTTCAAGGCAACACCTCACCCAAGGTAGTGGGCCCAACTGCCCAATAGTCAGTTCTGCCTTGAAAAATAATTCAAATCAGATTACAAGTAGATACTTATGAAATTCCACTGATAGCTCCTTTCATTAAAAATTACAAATAGATAGAATACAACTCTGAGCTCTGCTTCTAATTCAATAATTGTCCCTCCTCCCCTCTTTGATCTTTGTTTTCATTTAAATACACAAAGGGTAAAGGGAATTTACAACTATATTGATTACATAATGATTTCCATTACAATCGTAGATGGTCCACAACAAATTGATCAACAAGATCAAATATGAAATATCTCTCCATCATGATTCAACTGGAACAATTCAAATTTGGTATTGCAATTGGGAGAATTTGGAAAACGACCACAACAACAAATCTGAGAAAATGACCTTCAAAGAACCTTGCGTTTCTCTGAATCCAGACGAAATTTTGGAAAATTAATTTGGTCCGTTCTGCACAAAATCTGTGTCTCGTATTTTCAAGATTCATATTTGCCAAAAAAGTTTGACACAAAAATGCCACGTTTCATCCCAGTGAATTTATGAGTTGGAATATTCGACTATGTGCTGAAGATCAAATTTGCAATTTGGAAGAGATATTGGAGGTTAAAATTATGAGTGATGTTATAAAAAATTCATTAATAAACAATCATTGGAAAAATCATGCATAATAATCATCAATTTATTAAAAATAAAGGAGAACAAGTATTAATTATCCACAAGAGCATAAGTAATTATGAAATGGAATTATATGATAAAGTATGATAAATAAAGTGATAAAAGAATGGTAGGAATGGATGAAATATATGTTAAGAAATGGTAATAATGATGACAATATAGTGGCCCAACAGAAGTGAAATCATTGTACTCTACTAATGAGCAATCAATTATTGATTTCTTATTTGAGGAAATATTAACTCGATTTGGTGTACCAAGAGAAATAGTAAATGATCAAGGCACCCAATTTACCTCTAAATTGGTTAAAACCATTACTAAGCGATACCAAATCAGTCATTGGAAATCCACCCCTTATCATTCACAGGAAAATGGGCAGGTGGAATCCACTAATACATTTATTGAAGCCATTCTCACCAAGACAATACAACTACATCACAAAGACTGGGCCGATAGGTTACTTAAAGCTTTGTGGGCCTATAGGACAACCTGGAGGAACACAATGGGACACTCGCCTTATGAGTTGGTTTATGGAAAATAGGTACTCCTTCCTATAGAGTTCCAGATTAAAACCTTCAAAACAACCATGCAACTAGGAATGGATCTGGGTGAGGCACAAAAACAAAGATTGATGGAGTTGAATGCATTAGATGAAATCAGACAAGATGCACTTCAAAGAACAATGCTTGTCCAAGATCAGAGAACCAAATGGCATGAAAAGTTCCTTAAAAATAAACTTTTTCAACCTGGCAACTGGGCTTTGTTATACGACAGCAGGTTTAAAAACTTCAAGGGGAAGCTATCAACTAGATGGCTTAGACCTTATGAGATAGAGATAGTATACAACAATGCCTCAGTTAATATCAAGACTATTGATGGAGAGTAGACCTATTTTTTCATCAATGGACATGGATTGAAATTTTATCATAAGCCACTATCAAAAGAGGATTTTTCCAATCATGTTCTTCATAATTATGAAATACAATTGGTCAGAAAGAGGAACTCTCCTCTTGCTGATCCATCTTTGTAAGTTTTGCTACATAATTAATTTAATTTTGTACATATATGTATATAGATGTGCTAATGTATATGATTATTTTTGTGTTACTAACAAAAAAAAAAGTTGAATGTGTTCTCATGTAGATAAGCAATAAGGAGAACATCTTCTAGGTGTAGGTTTATTCCTTTATCCAGGTCTAGTAGATTATCTTTGGAAAATGGGGCTTATGGAGTTTTCTTTAAGTTTTCCAGAGTCCTAAAAATTGAAAACATCGACGAGCATGAACTAGCCCGGGCTCGAGAAAAATCCATGGGAGAGTGAATGGAGTTTTCTTTAAATTTTTCAAATTCCTTAAAATTGAAAATACCAGTGAGCATTAACTGATCTAGGCTCGAGAAAAATCGATAGAAAAATAGTAGTTAGGTGATTTTCCAATAAAATGGAAATGGAAACAGGAAACAAAGGTTATGTTGATCCTAAGAAGAGGAAGATATCCAAATAAAAAGTTCCTTTTGATTACAGAACCTTGGAACCTGATCAATGACTTCTTTTGCTTCAGTTTCCACCACTTCCAATGCAATTTTTGAATTCCCGCACCAGTGTGTATTGTTCATTTTATCGTTTGTTCTAATAAATGAATTAATATACAAAATCATCAATTATCATTATCTACTCTAGCTGGACCTCCAAAATATGTTAAATTTCAAGAAGAAGTCTGCAAAATCTCAATTTGGAGATTTTACTAAGACATTTGTGTTCATCCGGTACTGAAGAAGACATCTGTACTCATCTGGTACTGAAGAAGACATTTGTGTTGATCCGGCACTGAAGAAGCTCTCTGTGTTCGTTCGGTATTGAAGAAGTTCTCTACGTTCATCTGGCACTGAAGGAAATGTTTTAAGTGTAATATGGAAATGGAGGTATGAGATCAATATTTTTACTTTTTTTTCTATTAAGGATTCATATTAATTGTGCGATGATATATGATTATACTCATTTTTATTTCCTTTACTTGCTAGCCCTATCCTAATCCTAAACCACTTACCTTTGTTACAAAGGAAAATTATTTTGTGTGAATGAGTGGGATGGCTATGGGTATGATTAACAGAATACTGATCCTAATCTAAGAAAGTATACTATATGATTATCTCTTATTCCACCTCCATGGGTCATTTAGGTAATTATGATCCCACTATTTGATAGCCGTAAATATGAATGATGGCAATAAGGTCTAATGGAACTCTGATATGAACCGTGCCATACCTCTGTACCCGACCACATCCTATGTATCATGTCTAACACTCATTCCTGTAAATACGATGTCAGACATGGGAATAGTTTCTGAACGAGCTCCGCGTACAACACATCATTGTCATAAACACCACTCACTTACCAATTATGCATATATTGTAGCCGTTATCATTTCCCCTTTGAATTATAAATGCCCCTCTGGATGGCTTTGCCATCCAGATGAGAATTATTTCCTTTCTTTCTTTGCCTTCAGTACTGTGTGACCACTTCCGGTACCCTTGTATCCCGATTTTCAGAACTGTGTGTCAACCGTTTTCGGTAATGTTTATGTCAATTACGTCCAGTACTCTGTAAAACTACTTCTGGTACCATATGTTAAGAATTTTCGGCACTTGTTCACCATTTCATGTACCAAACCCCCCTCAATTTCAAGACTCATTTTCACAACTAGCATGGGGGTGGATAGGCATGAACCTAAATTTTGGTTTTACAGAGAGACCAAGGAGTATCAATCATGTAGGGAGAAGTTCAAGCGGGCCGGGTGGACTTCATTCCTTAGAAAATTTAAAGGGTATCATGAAGGTACCTCTCTCGCTTTCAGTCAGAATTTTGATGGTGAGAACGTTCAATTTGGAGGACTATAATTTAAAGTTACAAAGGCCACCTTAGCAAAGGCCATGGGTTTACCAACCACAGGAGAAAAGTATTTTAAAGGTGCAACCATCAACAAGGAGCTTTGTTGCATATTCTTCACTCAAAAACACCAGAACCCAGACTGGACTAAAGGCATTCTGAGAAGTTGGGTTAAAGAAGAGTATGGATTAATGCCCAATGGTATGCAAAGTTTTGTGACTTGTGAGGGAAGGTATGATGTTACCTTCCTTTATCATTTGAGAATTTTGTTGCATTTCAAGGCAGGTCCTGAAATGAATTTTCCATACTTTTTATGGGTGAGCCTAAATATGATGGAAAGAGGAATTAAGTCATCCTCTAAAAATGTTCAAACCAATATCTACCACCATGGGTTAATCAAACTGTTATTTTTCCATGAAACTAAGAAGCAAGGCAGTATCTAGAAGAAATTTCTAGCACAACACTTTGCTCAAGCAGAAGGTTCCCAACACATGGAGGAAATCCTACCAGAAGAGAGCACTAAGGACCTTGACAACAAACAAGAAAGTAGTAAGAAATATCAAAAGAAATCAAAGTCCAAGGAGGCTATTGATAGCCCTACTCCATCGAGGTTTGTCAACAATTTAGATAAGCGTGAATTCGAAGGAAAGAAATAATCTCCTACATCAACAATAAAGTATTCAAAGAGTAAGAGGCCTCCTATCGATTCGCCCACTCCAAGTAAAATTTCGACCAGTGAGAAGAAGAAGAAAAAGTCATCTAGCCATGATAAAGAAGAATTCACAGGTACCACTTCGTAGGTAGCTGTCGAATTACCCTAAGAAGAAACTCCTGCACCAAGTGCTACAAAATAAAAGAAGCCTAAAATTGCTGAAGGCAGTGACAAGGCTCAAATTTATGAAAAGAAGAAGATACATGTACAGGAAAAGGAAGCCACAGGGACCCTGACATCGACAAAGGAAAGAAGAGAAGGTTATTTGAGGATAGTGAACCATCATCACCCTTGCGCTGAACCACTATAAGTATGGAAAAAGTGGTAATAACTACTCCCACTCCTCGTATTCCAAAACATTTGATTGATATCTTTTCCTCTTCTAAAGGAGAACATGTACAGGAGGAGACACTCAATGAAACAGAAGATCTTGTCACAAAAAATTTGCAATAATTGAGGAGAGAATTAGAAGCTAAGAGGATATTGGCCAAACAGAAAACACCTAAACCTAATATTTCTTTAGCTAGGCAATAGAGGATGGCCAAGATTGAAAAACTTCAAAAGAAAAACGAGAAATTAAAGGCATAAGTGAAAGAATACATGATGCTAGATGAATATCTTGTGAAGGAAAACAAGAAGCTTAAGAAGAATATCCAAAAGCTACAAGAGGAGTGTGACTAGGCCTCCACTAAGTTGAATAAGGTTCTTCGTCTTGTGAATTTTACTAGGGTCATTAGGAGGGAACTCAAGGAAGAGGCCTCAGGTGTGAAGGTCTTGAAGCCAAGTAACTGATACCCAGGCAAGGAAGGCTTCATTTTTGGAAATTTTGAAGATTGATTCAATCCTTTTTGCATGAGGGCATGCAACAACTTGAGCATGGGGGAATGTTGGGTCTCCCTTTTGATACTTATAATGCCCTAATTGACCTCTATTTTTGACCTATTTTGCCTCGAATCTATCTACTATTCACCTATTTTCTTCAAGTATATGCCCTTTTAGCCTTCTGATGTCTATATGAGGTAATCTATATTTCAAAACACAATTTCTATGTTTTCTTGTAGTAAAAATAACATTATTTGATCTTTTACTCTCTAATTTCTCTAATTGGTTCACATAGATCTTTGGATTTCCACTCCTATTCATCTAGTACTTGTTCAAGATTCTGGCACTCAGGCAGTTCAACGATTTGGTACCTATGTTCTTATTTGTCTAGCCTCTTTAGCAATCTGGCACTTGGGTCTTTGTTAAACACCTGTGCACCCATCCAATACTCGACTAATAGACGTGTTCTCAGTGACCGCGCGCACCACTTGAGTGCACCCATCCGAAACTTGACTAGTGGCCCGAGCTCTTGGCTATTGCACTCATTATATGGTTCTATTCCAGCACTAGACATTCCATTTTTTGATTCCGGTACCATATGTTCCTCTATTCAATTCTGGTGCCAATGTTCCTTTGTTCTATTTCTATAACCATATTCTACTATTTGATTCTGGTACCTGTATTCTGCTGTTCTGTTCTGGTACCAACGATCTACTATCTGATTCTAATACCAAACTTAGCACTTCAACACAAAATCTATCATGGAACCAAGAAAGTTTTTGAATACATATCCCTTACTTAGTCAATCGAGATTCACTTCCTCCTCATGCACTTCGTGTCATGAGGACGAAGTTACAAATGTAAATTCAGTTTAACTATACAGATTTGATGATTATCTCATGTAACTTTGATTGTAATGACCCTCTTCTTTATAAAAGAAAAGTCTGTTGAATGATTAAGTTAATCTTTTAATCTCTTAGTCTTTTAATCTTTTAGTCTTCAGAGAGAGATTAGGTTGGAGAATCAAAAAGTTAGAAACATAGCACTAGCACTCTGAGATTTGTAATGCTGATGAACTGTTAAGTTGTAATCCTTCTTTTTGATTAATAATATGAGGAATAGTTGTTAAGATCAGTGCGTTAACTTACTTCTTAGCTTTGTAAATTTTCAAGCTTACCTTGGTAGCTCGACAAGGGCCCACCGAAGCCATCAAGGCAAGGTTTTTTATATTTAAAATTATCAAATAGTTTGGTGTATCTAGTTTTGCTTTACGAGTGATAATTTCTTAGTTTAAATTGTATTTGAGTTACATATTTAATTATTGATTGTTTGAAGCATAGGAAGGATAAGACTTGAGATCTCACCATTCACCTACATGTGCCAATAGTGAAGACTCTTATCAAATACTTCCTGTACTAGTTTTGATTTCCTTGTTTAATAATTGAATTGATTTGGTTAAGATTAATAATTGCAGGAAACATAGTTAAGGCCATCTTGTTATTTCATGAGCCTATAAATGGAGGAACTTGTTACCTGATTTAAAATATCCAGTTTACAATGTTTGAGTGTTGTGTGACTTTTCATTAATTGAGTGATGAAATGAATTAAATTTTGTAGAATGAAGTGTTAATTTGAAGTACTCACTATTTGGACTATATGAAATAGACAATGAAAATTATCTATTGTCGGCACATATAGGGAATCAACTCTACTGATTACAATTCCCTCGTCGATAATTAAGTATTGAGGCAAACACTTTATATATATATATATATACCCCTTGGAAAAATTGTAATTTTCATTAAGAAAGGAAAATTACATGTTGTAGATGCTATGAGCATATGCATGATTTAGTAGGATGTGTGCCTGTCAAAAATTAAAAACAAAATATGTTCTCCACGCAGGGAGAAAGTCCTTGAAAAAGTGTTGATTAATAAACTTCAAAATTTTGTTACTCTGCACAGAGAGTATCCCTGTAAACATGTACGGTTTATTTATAAGCAAAATAAATATAAACAAAAATAACAGGTCGCATATCAAATGATATCAGGCCCCTATTGGCCTGTGTTGCATGGTCCATGTATGGGTGGTGGTAGTACTGGTAGTGTTCTCCTTCTCACTACTCCTGAATCATCCAGAGGTTGCATGACCTGATCGCTGCCTCCTTGGAAAGTTTGTCAACGAGTGTGTTCCGTTCCCTGTAGATATGGTGACATGCAAAATTGTCAAAAACTGTAATGTATCTATGCACCTCATCCAATATGTGTTGCAATGTGTAAGCATGACATGTTGAAGATTTGTTAATCCAATTGCAAATAATTTTCGAGTCACCAAAAACTTGAAGATTTTGATAGTTTTTTTCAATTGCAAATTGAATGAGATTTTTTGCTGTGATGAGCTCTGCATAGTTGTTAGTGCCATCTCCAAGTCCCATTTGAATATGGTAGTAGTGGGAATTTGTTAAGTATAGAGTTGCCCCTCCACCACATCCTATCTCTTGTGCCGATCCGTTAAAATATGCCCAAGGTTGTGTGTGATCAATGGACTCAAGGGTGATATTTCTGGGAGGAGAGTTAGCATCATCCTCGGGTATAGCACTGTAGTCGACAAGGATTATGGCTATGATGGTTGGCCAATGGGGGACTGAGTCCTGGAAGATGGTACGGTTCTTGGCTATCCAAATTTCCCAGATAATGAGGAGGGGGAGGTTCCTAGCTTTCGGTGTAGGTGCAGATGTCCACCAGTTTGCCCATACCTCCTTTGTGGTCTATCCCCTCCCAATGGGGGTTGAGGGTATGTGGGAGAGAGTGGATTTTCAAAGATCGATAGTGATGGGGCATGAGAGAAATAGGTGATCCAAGGTTTTAGTGTTGTCCTTACATAGGCAGCACCAATAGGGTCCATTATGCCCCCTTTTGTTCAGGTTGTCTCCCATTGGTACCTTATTCTTCAGTATGGACCACATGAGTAATATTGTTCGAGGGGGTGTTTTGAGCTTTCACATTCCTTTCCACCATATATCTATGTGGTGTGGCTTGTGTCTATTGGCAAGATGTAGATACCCATCTTTTGGAGAGTACCGTCCCTTTTTTGCGATGGCCCATGTAATCTCATCCTCCCCTTCCCTTATACGAATGTGAGACTCAGTGAAGGCTATTGTGTATGTGCTCCAAGATTGGTGCCAATGAAGAGGTAGGTGTAGACTATGGGCAGACTTCCATGCTTGGTGTAGGAAGGTTGATCTCTCCTGGTCCGCAATATGACTTAAGTGTGTGATACCTTTCTCATTGAGATTCTAGAGTAAGTCTTCAGGTAGTAGGTGTGCATTCCCACACCCTATCCAAGGGTTAAGGCCTATGCGAACAGATGTCCCATCAAATATTCTCCACGTAAGGCCGTCTCGTATAAGTGACAATGAATTCAGAACCGCTTTCCATATGTTTGAGACCCCAGATTTGTTCTAGCTTGTTTGTCTCAGCTAGTCCATCAACCTTAATGGCTCGATATACTTAGCAGATGCAATTTTGGTCCAGAGGCTATTAGTGGTGATTAATTTCCACCCTAGCTTGGCTGCAAGTGTGGAGGAGAAATCTTCCAATTTATTTATACCCCAACCACCCCATTTCTTAGGGATAGACAAAAGATCCCATTTTGCCCATGCAAAAATCCTCCCTTTTTTTTTCCTTTCCACAGGAATCTGCAACAAAGGTTTTGTATTCTGTTGAGGAAGCCCCTTCGAATCCATGCGAGAGACATCAAGTAAACAGGGGTGGCCTCCAGAACTGCTTTGATGAGCACTAATCTTCCGACTCTAGAAAGATGCTTATGATATCATATATTAAGTCGTCTTTCGAGCTTAGAAATCAACCATATCCAGTCCACTATTTTATATCCGAGTGGTTTCAGTCTGTATCCCAGGTGCTAGAGGCCTTCATCTAGTTGCAACATGGTGAATGGGAATATTTGTAATGTAAACTGTATCTCATGAGGTGAACATTCCGAAACTGTAATGGTGGATTTTGAGTTATTTATGATCATGCCCGTAGCGGTTTTGAATAGATTGATGGTGTGCTGGATGGTGGTTAGATCTCCTATCCCCCCACTAAGAAACATTAACACATCATCCACAAAAAGGAGGTGTTTTATCGTGCATCTGTCCGATATCCTGATTCCCGAGAGCCTGCCTCTTTGGTGCATGTCCTTGATCAGTCTGCTAAGCCCTTCCATGACTAGGAGGAAAAGTAGGGGAGATAATGGGAATCCTTGTCCGAGTCCTCTCTCGGAGCCAAAGAAGGGAGATGCAACCCCATTTATTAGGACATTAAAGGATATATTAGTAATGCAGCACATGTTCCATTTAGTAACTCCCACAGAAAATCCCAAATGAGTAAGGAGCATTCTGATGTATAGCCAGCTTACTCGGTCGAAAGATTTTGATAAATTAGCCTTGAGGATCATGCCTTTGATCTTCTTCGTCTGTATGGAGTGCAAAACTTCCTGGGCCATTCCTATGGCCTCATGAATTTGATGATCCTATAGGAAGGAAAATTGTTCTGAAGATATGTGGGTGGAAAGAATGGGGTGGAGGTAGTTTGCAATGATTTTGGATATGATTTTGTATATGCAATTACACAGGGAGATGGGCCGAAAACCATTGAAAGATGACAGATTGTCTGATTTGGGGATGAGGGCGATGAAGGTGGAGTTGATGGCCCCATTCATTCGTCTAGTCGTCCTACATTCCTCGATAACCTTGAGTAAATCTTGCCATAGTATATCGAAAAAGGCTAGATAGAACTCTACCGACCAACCATCTGGACCAGGGCTCTTATCTTTATTAAACCATTTCAGGGTGGCCTCTAGCTCCCCCAGTGTGACTTCTCTGTATAGGTCCATAAAATCCTCTTGTTTGATAAACCGAGGGAAAAGCTATGCTACTCTAATGACCTATGCTAGGGTGGCATTGGGGGGGCCTGGTAGACCTGTTTGAAATGTGAGGTAGCTAGGGAGGCCAGGTGAGGGAAGGTGTCCACCTCAACTCCTTGCTCATTTGTCAGTTTCCATATAGTGTTAATAACTTTTCTTCCATTAGCAAATTTATGGAAAAATTTGGAGTTATCATCTCCTTCCTTCAGCCATATAGGTTTGCTCTGCAATCTCTAATTTTCCTCCCTTTCCTTAAGAATGTTTCCTCATTTGGATGTTAAATCTGTGAGCTTATCCCTGAGTTCATTTGAAGGGAAGGTATCCCCGCTATTTTCCTCCAAATTGGCAATCTCTAATTCAATATTATTTAATAGGTGCTCTTCTACACACCTCTTATTATGTGCCCATATCTTAGATAGCTTCTTCAATTCCTTCATGTTGGCAATGAACCCTTCCATTATGTTCCCTTTGACCGCAGATGGGTGGGCCTTCCAAAATTCTGTGACGAGGCGTATATAGGAATTATCATTCAACCATGTAGAATTGAATTTGAAAGGTGCTTGTGGCTCGCTTACATCGCCTCAGATGTTAAGGTAAATTGGCAGATGGTCTGATAGCCCACCCGATCCAACCCACTGGTGATAAGTGAAACCCTGCTCCAGGAATCGTTCCTTGATGAGGAAACGATCAAGTCTCCGGGCAAGGCTTTCCTCCCCGCTTCTTCTATTTCTCTAGGTCGAAACAAGTTTTGCAGATGGGATATCAATGAGATTGTGTGACTCTAGGAGATGCTCAAAGAAGACTGCTAAGGGGTTAGCTTGTGCATGGTGCCCCCAAGACTCCGAGAAGCATAGTGAGAAATTTAGGTGTCCTCCTAGAATGATGTTATCAGGTTGTAAAATGTTGGCTGACAAAAGCTGCTCCCAGAAATTCTGCTGATTGTGACAGGGCCCATATATATTCAACATTCTGATCTCTGATCCCAGTTCAGCAGAGTATATATCCGCCCTAATGAAACCGGTGCCCCCCCAAGTGCCCTTTAGGTTAATTAAGCGAGAGTTGTAACCTATAGCGATGTCCCCAGAGTGGCCATTTATATCGGTAGCTTGGAAATTCCATCCTAGGAGCATGGATTCCATTAGAGGGGAAATGGTATCAACAATACCTAGAGTTTCTTGTAGGAAGACCAGATCTATCGGCTCCTTTTAGAGAAGCCTCCGCAGTGCTAGTTTTTTCTCGGGACTAGCAATCCTTCTACAGTTGAAGGAGAGTACCTTCATGGGGGAGATGGCTCCAGGGGGCTCTATGCTCTAAGGAGCCTATCGAGAGTAAGCTATTTGCCTGTGGCCACCTCCATTTCTACCTTCTGTTTAGCTTTTGACAGGGAGGAAGGTCTGCCTTGAGGGAGCTTCGGAGTGGTGGAGGGAGGGACAAGTCCAATGCTAATAGCATATGGAATCAATGACAGAGAATGTGATCGGAGGTGGTATCGGTGAGGGGTGGGATCAGATCCAGGGTTCAAATCCCCTGGCATCTCCATAGAGGTGGTAGGGGGAGTATAGGATGTAACAGGTACATGAGAATTGAGGGGGAAAACAGGGTGACTTAGGCTGGGATGTGGCTTATCCAGGACCTGTCGAGCTCCCTTAGAATTATCCTTATGAGCAGATGTACAATTAATAGATGCAGAGCAAGGGTTAGGATTAGACATACCTGAAGATAACGTGACTCTAGCGACCACCTTAGACCTAGTCATCGGAGGTGAAGGTGGCCGAAGAGGTGCTTTCCCGCACTTCTTCGAAGATGTCGAGGCCAACCTGGATCCATCTGCATCAATATCGATTTGTTTTGCCTCATCTGAGTGATCCGCCTGTGGCTTATCTCCCCTAGAAGGAGAGGACTTACCTTTGTTGCCCACCTTTAATTTTGTGAGAAGAGGGAAATCCTTGTAGAGGTGTCCCACCCTGTGGTAGTGTCTGCATCTAGTATCTAGGTACGATTATAGTTCCTCCATCATAGAGTGACTTTTTCCTACAGCCCTCCTCTGATGTCCAGGTGAACCAATATCCACGCATAGTCCATAACCCCAGTAGAGAGATAGGATCTATCATAGTCTAGATATGTACCCAGAGAATTCTCAATTCTCCTAAAGATGTCTTCGGTCCAGAAATGGAGTGGCAGTCCAGGGAGGCGAAGCTAAATTGGCCCTGCCCCAAGTTGTTCTCTATCCGGGTCAAAAAGCGGACTCCATCTCCTTAACATAACTGGGGCCTATTATATGTGCCAGAAATAAGATAAAACCCAATTGGTGTGTTCTTCTCATGCAAATCGTAGAGCTAACTAGCCCTGAACAAAAGTCTGAACAAAAGGCAGATCAGCCAGGTGATGGCCCCATATTTCCGCAACCCATTGCTTAAGTCTTCCCACAGTGTAGTTCCTTCCCTTGACTCTTCCTACCAGGACTGTTGCCGCCATATCCATGGTATCTTGCCACTGGAAATATTCTTCCTAATCAATAAATACTTCTTGTGCCCTAGCTTTGACACACCTTTGCTTCTTCCCAAGACTTGGCTCTATGTCCTCAACACATTCTGGGGTTTATTCAAGGTTAGGGTTAGGGTTTGGGGATGACAGATCTAGACTAGTAGGGAATGTGTTTGGGAGGGGAGGGACATTTGAGTAGCAGCCAGAGGGGTGTGCAAGCTCCAAGGGCAAGGAAGAGGGAGAAAGATAGGGTAGAGCCCCTCCGTGCAAAGACTGGGATGGGAAATGAGAGGCTGTAGAGGGTTGGAGGGAGGATATGCGGATGACCCTGCTGCCTGTTCTGGGCCAGAGAACCTAGAAGTGAAACGATGGGGATTGGCGTTAAGGGGGGAATGGCTGAGGCCGGCGAGGAGAGAGGTACTTCCGGGAGGTCGATGGCTGCACTGGTCTCTCCTGTGAGTGGTGGAAGCGGAGCAATAACCTCGGTGAGTTCTCTGCTGAACTAGAAGTAAACCTTGGTGATGGAATGCTTGCCAAAAAATGATATGCCTTTGAGGGGGTCCTCAGAGTAGTAAATAAGGTCGGTCTCCATTGATGCCCTAGGGGTTATGCCCACTGCCACCATTTTCCGAAGTAATCGACATAGGCGGGGACCATAAAATATAGCACAAAACCATAAGGCGATAGGGTTCAGTGACCGTTGTGGGAGTTAAGATGGGTTCGTGATGGAATGGAGATTGCTAAAAGGCTTGTGGTCAAGGAGCTGCAGGGAAATGGGCCTGGTCACTGCATGCTGGTACCAGATGTACCACATAGGGCTTACCCTATGTTAGGGTGCAGTCACCTGAGGAAGTCCATTGTACTAAGGAAGCTTTCCACACACACACACACACACACACACACACACACACACATATATAATTGCCCAAATAGTGATAGGTTTCATGTGAGGAGGAAAATGAAAATAAATAATGGAAAATGAAAAAAATAGAGGCCTCATTAATAAAAATGCTTCTGAGGATCAGTGGTTAAGCTTGGTCAGTTCAGTTTTGGAGCTCTCTCAATATTCTCTCTCTCTCTCACTCTTGGACACTTGGAGTTTTCTTGGAGCACTCTTGGAGGGTGTGGCGTACTTGGAGTTTTGGAGCAAGAAGGAAAAGGAAGAGCAAGAAAGCACAAGAAGACATCAATATCAACAACTACAACGAGTTTTGCTTGTAGGTACCGAGTTGCATGTATGCTTTCCTCACTAGTTTTGGCATGCATGACACATGTATGTGGTTTCTTGGTCATGATCTATCACTGAAATGGAGGATACTTGGATTGAAAGTGGATTATCCTAGCCTTGCCATTTCTTGGATAGCCATGCTGTTGTGGGTTCAATTCTTTATTTTTCTGGTTGGTTCTCATGTTTCCTTTAGCTTGGGTTGAGTTACTAGTTCCTGGAAGCCTTGTTTGGACAAATGCTCTGGAAGCGTTGTAACAACTTCGGTTGAGTTACTAGTCCTGGAAGCCTTGTAACAGCTTGGGTTGAGTTACTAGCCCTGGAAGCCTTGGTTGGAAAAACACTCTAGAAGACCTTGGTGGGTTGAATTACTAGTCATGAAAGCCCTGGTTGGAAAAATGCTCTAGAAGCCTAGATAAGCTATGGGTTGAGTTACTAGTCCTGGAAGCCTTGGTTGGAACAAATGCTTTGGAGCTCTGGATGGTTTTGTGATGTCTAACCATGAGGTGGAATCACTGTTTGATGGGTTGAGGTGGTTGGCCTCTGGAAGCCCTAGATGGTTTTGGATTGATGTGTTTTATGAGATCCTACATTCATGCTTGGAATATGGCATGGGGGTGATTGGATGAAGAAAGATTTGGTTCAGCCATCTACGGTTGTGTGGTATGTTGAAGTCCTGAAACTAGTCAATTTTTCCTATGTCTAATAAAGCTAATTTCTCTTGCTCTTGTACTTATTTGTATGTGGATTTAATGGATTTTATCTCACTGTTATTTTCATGGTTTTATGCTGGTTATAAGCATGGTTAATTGACTGGTTCATGTCATGGTTATTTCATGTATTTACTTGTAATTGATAAAATGATGGATACAAGACCTAATTGATGTCCTAATAGCTCAAGGGAGAAGGTGGTGATCTTTATTGTCATGTCTCATAAGAGTTTTCAATCATTCATGCTTTGTCTTGTATCCTAGACCTGTAGATTGCATTGATGCTAAGTGTTTGATAGAATTCCTATCCCAGTTGAGGATGGTCAAGACTATAACTAGAGTTAGTTTTTGGTTTATTAGTATTGTCATCATGTGTTTAATGGATTCCAAAAGTTACAAAAATTTCTAGGCAGTGGCCGAAATTATGGGCTTGAAAAGTGCCTTAAATCCCGCGGACTCTGGCACAGGTATTCTGGAAATAGTCCCTGGACATAGGCATGTAGGCTTGTGGGAGTGTCCAGAGCTCTCTAGATGCTAGCATGCCCATAGCATGGGAGCGTCTAGAGGTTTAATAACTTAAAAAATCAGTGGGACCCAGGGGCATGATACTTGAGTGGTTGGGATGGCTCCTGGGAGTGTTGTTGCTGATGTGGAAGGTATGTTTGATGTGTTTCCATTGATTCCACTTCCTTAAGGTCACCTAGGAGGTTGACTCATAACATGTAGCTTCTCGTCACATGTTTACCCTGGTTGGGTGGTTACTTGGGTACATGTGGGAGGAGGGTGTTACAATGTTGAAAAATGAAACAAGAAAGTCTTAATTTGATTTTTTCTTGGTCAAATTGAGAAAATTCGAATTTCCACATCAATAAACAACTTGGATGCAGTTAACTTGTGTGACATGGCTCTTTTCACTTAGTTATCTCAGTAAATTTGAGTTAGAGAAGTTGGAGTTTAGTTAAGCATGTGTGATTGCTAATTTGTAGCAATCAAGGTCAATTATTTCAAGTTGTTTTTAGTTAAACTAGTTCCAACTATTGGAGGAACTAGTGGATTGTCATTTGTGCAGTGGGACTTCAGTCTAACTCAGTGATCATCCAGTTAACTGATCATTCAACCAAAAATAGCTAGTGCATGTAGAGAATCTGAGTTCCCCAGCCGTGGTGGAGATTCCAAGGTAGTGTAACATCATATGTAGACTAGCATTGAGTGTACAAGTATTGCATGTAGTCAGATGATCAATCTTGGGAATTGTGCAAGCATTTTGGAGGAAATTCGTAAATAATACGGGCCTAATTTCCTCATGAATTGCAAAAGGAAATAGGGGCTCAAGTAGAGGCAAAAATTGACTAAATATGGGTCAGAGCTTCTCAGTGAGCAGAGAGATAGGTTATTCACTTGCATGTTGAGCTCAGATTGAGCTAGCAATTGTAATACATCTATATTCATTAGATTAAAGGAAGCAGGAAAAGGGGTTTTTAGAAGATTGCTTTCCCCTAGAAAAATACTGTGTTCATGTGTGTTATTTATCATTTCATGTTTGTGATTAATGTTTTAAATTGTGAATTGAATTTCATAGAGTAGTAAAGTAGGATTGCAGCTTGTGATTTCGACTAAAATTTCATGAGAAGTTACAATTCTACACCATAATTTCTACATGGTATCAGAGTGAGGTTCACATTAGAATAAGAATTTCGAAGTTGTTTCTCAGGAGGATCTAATTTGCGGTTCAGTGTAGCAGGATCTCCTCAGAATTGGAAAGATTACCTTAAATAGGCTGAGACTAGAGTATGCCTTGGAAGGAAACTTGAATTTCATTGCATGGAAGGATCACATAGAGGCAGTGTTCGATGACAATGGATTGTTAGAATATGTCAAGATAGATATTACAAAACCGCAATCATCTAATGCACAAAACCCAACCCAATGGAAGAAAGATGTAGCCAAGACGAAGAAAATAATAATGGAGGGAGTATGAGACCACATTGTCTCAAATATCAATGGGAAAGAAACTCCTTTCGTAATGTGGAAAACAATAACAAAATTGTTCGAGAATAACAGCGACCATATAAAACTGGTTCTTAAGGATAAACTTCGAAATATCAAGATGCAAAAGAATGACAATACCCGACAGTATCTGAGCATATTTACACAAGTTTGTGATGAAATTGGTGGGGTTGGTGTTAATGTTGTATAATATGACTTGGTAACCCTATCTCTTCTAGGCCTTCCCAAAGATAGAATAGCTACTAATACTTGGTGAATAGGAGGGAGAAATTACCAAATTGGGAACGCTTATGGTCTGATTTGGTACAAGAATAGATAAGCCAAAATATGAGAGATGGGACATCATCCAAGGGTGAGGATGAAGAAAAAACTGCATTGGTTGGAAAGGGAAAGAAGGGAAAATGGAAGAAATATCAAACCAAATTAGAATTCGGCCAAGAGGGAAAGAAGAAAGATTTTTCCAAAATTAAATGCTTCAATTGTCATGAATTTGGGCATTATTCCACGAAGTGTCTAGACAAAAATTTGAGGAAGAAGACCTCACAAGGAGCAGCAGGTGAAGCTTTGGCTTCACAGTTCGATCTTGACTTCATCCTTATCGCATGCATGACCAACACAATGATGGGGAGCGTCTGGTACTTGGACTTAGGTGCATCGTTTCACATGACAGGATGTAGAGTTTTTCAGTGACCTAGAGGAGAAATATCTTCAGATGCACATCAAGCTAGGGGACGGTGGAAGGTAAAATGCGACAAATATTGGTATAGTCACCTTTTAGAGGGAGTCCGGATCCCCTCTCAGACTCAAGGATGTCATGTTTGTTCCAGGCCTAAAGAAAAATATAATCTTTGTTTTAGTTTTAGAAGACTATGGTTATGATGTGATCTTTAACAAAGGGAAAGCGGTCCTGAGACACATAGCCACGAGATAGGTGAAGTAGATCAGTGTTCATGTGAAGAACCTGTATAAACTAGATGTGGAAGATTGTGCTGCATTAAGAGTAAGGTAGAGAAAGTGCAGAGCTGTGATGTTGGTGAACTTTGGCACAAAAGACTTGGCCATTTGCATCATGGAGCCTTGAATATTATGCATCAAATAACCACTCGCCTCCCTAAAGGAACACTTGAGTAGCAGGATGTATGCAAAATCCACATTCCATGACCAATACAACAAAGCACATGCAATCTTGGAAAGGATTCACTCTGATGTCTGTGGACCTATCTTGAAATCCTCCACTTCCAAATAAAAATATTTTGTCATTTTTATTGATGACTTCTCAAGGAAGTGCTAGATCTTCTTCATGCGGAATAAAGATGAGACATTCTCCAAGTTTGTAGAATTCAATACAATAGTTGATAAGGAAACTAACAAGAAGGTGAAGTCTCTCAGGAGCGATAATGGAGGTGAGTATGTTTCGAATGAATGCAATTTTTTTTGCGCAAAAGAAGGCATTCAAAGAGAGCTGACAGCACCCCACAACCCATACCCGAATGGGGTAGCTGAGAGGAAGATCCAGAGCATTGTGGGAGCAACGAGAGCTATGTTACATGAGTAAGTACTACCTCTTCATTTGTGGGTTGAGGCATGCAACACAACAATATATTTTCAGAACCAGAGTCCTCATCAGATTCTTGGTATGATTACACTAGAGGAGTCCTTCTCAGGGAGAAAAATGGATGTGTCGCACTTCAGGAATTTTGAAGGCTTTGTTTACTGACATGTCTCCAAAGAATCAAGGAAGAAGTTTGAATCAACAATAGAGTTGGGGGTATTTGTGGGTTACACAGAAACTCCTCACAACTACTGTGTGTACTTGCTTCCATCAGAATGACAATTGTGTGAAGGGATGTAAATTTTGATGAAGAGAAAGTGATGTGGTGCTCTCTTGAGAGGGAGCTTCAGATCCCACCAGAAGAGGAGATTTTAGCTCCAAAGGAGGAACCTCAGGAAGTTTTGGAGTAGCCACAAATTGAAGAGAAAAGAGTGGAGACACCCACTCAAGCAAAACCATCTAGAGAAGGCAGGAAAATATCTAAGGAACCTGATAGACTTGTGCAGGATGCGAGGGAGAATGTAGGATATCCTTGAAATTTGCGCAGGCAAAGGAGGTTACCTGAGAGATACACTAGCTACATGGCTCTAATGAATGAGATTCTAGAGACTAAGCCATCCTCTTTCGAGGAAGAAATTGAGAAAATTGTATGGGTTGATGCAATGGAGGAGGAATACAAATCCATTATAAAAAAAAGTGTTTGGGAAGTGGCCCCAACACCAACAAATAAATAAATTGTGGGTTCAAGATGGATCTTCAAGGTAAATCATGCAACAGACAAAAGCATAGAGAAGTATAAGGCCAAATTTGTCGGCAAAGGATTCTCGTAAGTTGAGGGAATTGAATATGAGGAGACCTTTTCTCCTATAGCAAGGTATTCATCCATTAGAGAAATTCTTGCTTTGGCTGCATAAATGGGGTGGAAGCTCCACCAAATGAATGTAAAAATAAAATTTCTCAATGGGGTTATTGAGGAGGAGGTGTACATCGAGTAACTAGAAGGCTTTGAGACATTTGATTGAGAGTCTCATGAGTGAAAAATAAAGTGAGAATTGTACGATCTCAAACAAGCACCGCGTGCTTGGTACACCAGGATCGACAACTATCTCACTAGTTTGGGCTCCCAAAAGTGAAACATATGCAAACCTCTATCACATCTTGGTAGAAGGTAAATTTATTACTATTGTATTATATGTTGATAATTTAATTTTAACTGGTGATGAGCAACTAGTCATATCTTGAAAGGATGACCTTGCAAGAGAATTTGAAATGAAGGACATCGGTCTCATGCACTATTTCCTTAGGTTGGAAGCATGTCAAGGTGATGGGGAACTATTTGTGTCTCAAGGCAAGTTTGCAAACAAGATACTACAAATATTACACACAGAGAGTTGTAAACCCATGGGTACACCTCTAACGACCAACTAGAGGAAGGAGGATGCATAGAGGATGCCACTTTAGGTGAAGAAGTGGATTCTACCATTTATCAACAATTAGTGGGTTCACTGATGTATATTGTGAACACACGACCATATATGTGATATGCAGTCAACCAAATGAGCTAGCTATGGTTAGTCCAACCAAATTATTTTTGAAGGCAACGAAGCATGTTTTATGGTACCTCAGAGGCACTACCAAGTTTGGAATATGGTACAGACAAACATAGGGAGTGAAGTTGTGTGTCTTCACATATGTAGATTGGGCAAGGAGTCCATCCGACCGAAAGAGTACATTAGGTGGAATTTTTAGTGTTGGGTCCATAACTATTTCTTGGTATAGTGTAGGTTTTAACTCCATACATAAATTACCTACATACGAATTGTAAAAACCAAAAATAAAAAATGGTGAGAGCATAAAATATAAAATAGATATACACGAATATTTCCCCTAGATCCAAAAACTGGGACTACCAGATTGATTTTTTATTATTTTTCTTTCAATGTTACAATACATATATATATATATATATATATATACATATCGAAGCATCCATAAAACCCAATCCATTAACCCTGGATTACAATGTAACCAAAGTTCCCTTGACCGTATCTACAAAATACCATGGATAGAAAACCATCATGCTCAAAACGATGTGTGAAATCCATGCACAAAACCATAGGTAGGTCTGCCCACCTAATATAGGGTCCATTTTTTTTTTCCTGTGGTGCTGTCTCAAACCTTGTGTAGGGGGGCTACCACCCCCTGACATACCCCCCAACAGGGGGGGGCAGCCGCCCCCCTTGTGAACTCTCCTTGCTACGCCCAACGTAATGTACAGTGTTTCTCCATCGTTATCTGTCCTCAACACCTTTATCTTCTTCTATGTCTGGTTTTCCATCAGAGCCTTAAATTCTTTAAAGCTGTCAAAGACTTTAGATTTCTTCCTGAGGAAATATATCCATGTATTCCTTGAGAAGTCATCTATAAATGATACATAATACACAGACTTACCCAGTGATGGAAAGGACACAGGTCTAAACACATCATTGTGCACACTCTCTAATATCCATTTCACCCCCTTAGCACTAGAGGTGAAACTCACCTGATTTTGCTTCCCATATACACAATTTTCACAGAAAACAAAATCCAGAGATAAATTAGACATACCTTCTACCATTCCATTACCATGAAGTATTCGAAGGCCCTTCTCCCTAATATGTCCAAGCCTTTGATGCCATATCATGATCTTTTCTCCAGAGACCACTAGATTTTCTGCTCCACTTTCAAGAACCACAAAACTGTTGCACCCATTAATAATAATGCTACCCTGAAGCTCATACAAAGTCCAATCTGAACTCCCTATATCAATACCAGTTCTACCTGAACCATGTTACATGTATCTTTCTCGAACACTATTTTCACACCTACATCATCCAACCTGCTTACATAAATCATATTTCTGGCCATTGTAGGAATATGCAGAACACCTGGAAGTGTTCTAATCCTTCCACCTTGCAAATTCAACTTGACTTTTTTGCAACCAACAATTATAGACTTCCTGTCATCCCCTAAGAAGACATCATCACCATCATATTTCTCATACTCACAGAACCACTCTCTATGGGGAGTGAAGTGAAAGGATGCACCTGAGTTAATAAACCATGCCTCATGAAGAAGAATCCAAGTACACATCCCCACCTTCATCTGAGGTGGTTTTTGCCTCTACAGAAGGAGCATCATTAGATCCCTTTCCTTTCTTAGGAGATTTAGATTTATATTCCCTTTTGAAGTGCCCTTCCTTTCCGCATTTACAACACACATTTATAGGTTTTCCTAGAGATTAAGATCTCCCACTTGAGGACTTATTTTTGTTTCTGTTCTGGGACCGTCCTCGTACAGACAAGGCATCAATATTCTGGCCCTCCATATTTTTATGTCTCATCTTCTCCAATAGAAAGGATGAGAATATTTCATCAAACTGCAAGGCAGTTACATTGCTGCCTATTGCAACAACTAGATTATCCCATGAATATGGTAGAGAACACAACAAACTGATGCACTTATCTTCATATGAAATTTTAATATCAACAAATAATAACTGGCTTACCACATTATTAAAGGTGTTCAGATTCTCTGTCATCGAGTCTCCATCTTTCATCCTTAGGTTATACAGATTTTTCCATAGGAACAATTTATTCACCAGAGACTTAGATTGGTACAAGGCCCCTAACTTGTCCCACAAAACCTTCGTCTAATATTCCCCTGATACATTCAATAATACTGAATCTCAGACACACAATTGTATTGTGCTCTTTTCCTTCTGATCCAACTTCTCCCAATCCTCATCTAACATTGTTGTTGGTTTAGTACCCAGAGCTACCACAATCCGCTGATCTTTATCCACTAGTAGATCCCCCATCTTGAGTTTCCACAACTCAAAACTTTGACCATTAAATTTCTTGATCTCTATGTTTCCACTGATCACCATCTTCTTTCAACACAAGAATCGATCCCACAGATCTCCCAATGAATAGGGTCTAGCACAGGTCCGAGCAAAACCCCTCAACAATAAAGGCGTCCCCTTGAAGCCGAAAAAACTCTGATACCAAATCTAGGTTTTAACCCCGTATATAAATTACTTGCATACGAATTATAAAGATAGAAAATAAGCAATGGCGAGAGAATAAAACATAAAATAGATATACACAAAGATTTTCCCTTGGATCCCAAAACTGAGACTACCAGATTGATTTTTTATTATTTTCCTTTCAATGTTACATATATATATATATATATATATATATATATATATATATATATATATATATATACATGCCGAAGCATCCATAAACCCCAATCCATTAGCCATGGATTAGAACATAACCATAGTTCCCTTGATCGGATCTACAAAATAACATGGATAGAAAACCATCATGCCCAAAACCATGTGCGAAATCCATGCACAAAACCATAGGTAGGTCCGCCCACCTAATATAGGGTAGTCGTGGAAAGAATATAACACACACCCAACATATAGCAGGAAGCAAAGATCTGTGGTGCTCAACTTGGTAGAAGCATAATACATGGCTGCAAGTCAAGTAGTATGTGAGGCGATCTGGATGAGAAAGATACTTGTGGGACTATTTGGTTAGATGATGGATCCAACTGTGATCTATTGTGATAATTAGAGTTGCATCAAGCTCTCTAAGAATCATATATTTCATGATTGATCCAAGCATATAGATATCTAGTATCACCATTTACGGGACTGTGTGCAGAGGCAAATAATGTTGCTACAATACATTCCGACAGAGGAACAAGATGTTGACATTTTGAAAAAGGCTTTGTCAAGAGGGAAGTTTGAGTTCCACAGGTGCAGGATAGGGGTGGTTGATAATCCCTTTCTTGCTGAGAGGGAGTGTTGAAAAATGCAACAAGAAAGTCTCAATTTGATTTTGCCTTGGTCAAATTGAGAAAATTTGAATTTCTACATCAGTAGACAACTTGGATGTAGTTAACTTATGTGACATGGCTCTTGTTAGTCAGTTAACTTAGTAAATTCTAGTTAGAGGAGCTGGAGTTCAGTTAAGCATGTGTGATTGCTAATTTGTAGCAATCAAGGTCACTCATTTTAAGTTGTTTTTAGTTAAACTAGTTCCAAACATTGGAGGAACTAGTGGAAGGTCAGTTATGTAGTGGGACTTCAGTCTAACTTAGTGATAATCTAGTTAACTGATCAATCAACCAAAAATATCTAGTGCATGTAGCGAATTCGAGTTCCCCAGCTATGGTGGAGATTCCTAGGAAGTGTAACATTAGTTGTAGACTAGTATGGAGTGTACAGGTGTTGATTACAGTCAGATGGTCAACCTTGGGAATTGTGCAAGAATTTTGGAGGAAATTCCTAAATAATAGGGGCCCATTTTCCTCAGGAATTTCACAAGGACATATGGGCTCAAGCAGAGGTAGAAATTGACTAAGTCTAGGTCAGATCTTCTTAGTGAGCAGAGAGATAGGTTATTCATTTGCATGTTGAGCTCAGATTGAGCTAGCAATTGTAATACATCTCTATTCATCAAATTAATGCAAGCAGACAAAGGGGTTTTTAGTAGATTCCTTTCCCCTGGAAAAATATTGCGTACATGTGTGTTATTTCTCATTGCATGTTTATGATTGATGTTTAGAATTGTGAATTGAATTCCACAGAGTAGTAGAGTAGGATTGTGTCTTGTGATTTTGATTAAAATTTCATGAGAAGTTACAATTCTACACTATAATTTCTACATGAGATACCACTGTGTGATTCATATTTATGGAATGGACTGGTAAGCGGTGTTATTTTTTTAAGTGCGCTGGTATAGTGTGTAAGAATACTGGTTATGTCACAACATTATTGACATGAACATTCTTATTCTTTATTACAATATGCTAATTATTTTTATTTCAATCTTGTGTTGCCTTGTTATGTTGCAAGGTGGTAGTATGGAGTATTTACTCTTTTATCCTCATTGGCTTATTGTTTATATAAGAGCCTTATTCAAGCCTTCAATGATGCATACCCTAGCGTTGGCTCTGGACATCCATTTTATTAAGGGATATGTCTAATAAATTTACATCCGGTGTTGTGTGAGGCACAAACTTATGAGTTTGACGGATTGGATTTAAATTTATGTACTCCATAAAAATATGCATCCTTGCTATGCACTTGTTAAGGTTGAAGTCTCAAGTCTGAGTGTGTTGTCTGTGTGTGGAGATGGCATGGGAAAATCCCTGCTTAAATGACTAGTTTTAGCCATGGTGGTTAATTTGATTAGTACTCTATAGTGCGTATTCATATATTGGGAAATTTTGTGGTCAAGTTTCCTGGAATTCTTGTTCGACTAAAAGAGATGATTGCATGCTTGTGTTAGTACCAATTAAGTGACAATGCCTATGGTCCAAGCGTGTAGTTGAACTAAACAAGAGAATTCCTTGTTTCTTTGAGTATTATTGATTCCTTTGCATCTTTTTGGGAATAATATACTTTTCAGTCATCCAGTAAGATTTTCGTGTTGGTTGGAGATTCAAGAGGGGCCTTGGGATCTTTGGAGTGAGATTGACTCGGTCCCATAAGCTATTAAGGAATCAAGGAGATCACATGTCTTGAAGGGATGAATGGGCAAGTCCCTGTTTCACGTTTTGTGTTTTTTCTTTTAAAAACCTTCAAGGATGATCTGATCGTATGCTTAGAAGGGATAACACTAGTGTGTGCTTTACGTAGCATTAATACGTGATGTTTGAGTTATGGTGTGGTTATACACATTTGCAGAACCACCTTGGCTGAGCCATGGTCGAATCCCTTCGCAAATGACCTAAGAGGAAAGGCCTTATCCTTAGCCCTTTAACCTTATCTGTGGTCACGAAGGAATTTACCAAGCTAAGTAAGAGCTGACTCCAAGGCTAGATTGATAGCCATACGACCAAAACATAACTCAATGCAAGGGCAGTGTGATGAGAGACCAAGATTAAGTGGTGGAGGCTGTTAACGACTGGGAAAGGGTTGGGAATGATGTAAGCCCGAAGGGGTCACATCCTAGAATCTCGCAGAAAGTTGCTCAAACGGAAGAGTTGGGTTGACAAGGATCGAGATGAGTTGGAAAGGCCATCAACTTGACACTGGTGAGGACTAATCAGAAGCATTGATAGTACTGGGGGGAGGGTTTTCCAGGGTATGTAAGCTCGAAGGCTATTCCCTAGAATTATAGTGAGAATCACATGCTTAAATGAGTGGGGTGACGTGAGCCAAGTTGCAGCGACATGCACACTCAACATCTTAATCATTGGTGTATATGCACAAACCCACATATGGGTCAACCTAGAGGTTCAACCTGAGAGCAAAGTATCAAGCGCACAATTGCAATGATCAGGTAATAGAGCTTGAGAGATGAGAAGTTTGGTGGAAAATAATGGCCATTGAGGGGTCAATAATGTATATGTATGTATTGTGCATATAAGTAAAGGTTGCATTTTAATCCAAAGCATGGGGTCGTGGAACTCAAACCCATGAATAGGTCAACAACCATTTACCACTTGCCATGTGGCACTGAGGGACTATCTAGGGGGTATAGCCATGTGGCTGAGGCGATGATGTGGAACTATCTAATTTGCTGGAATTCCAATGGTCATACCTATTGATCCGAAGGTCTAATTAAGGTAAAATTTTACATCACCATAATCATCTTATGAGAGAGATGGAAAGGTGATGTCAAAATCAAGCTTTAATTGAGTTGAAGAGATCAAAATGTTTAGACTCCATTTCCATAGTGACGCCTTGGATCTTAGGTTAGTATAGTAACAACCCATCTTAATCGATGATATGTTGATAATTGGGGGGGGGTGCCATAGAGTCATAACCGTTCATGACATATAAGACCCTCTTTCGTTCCCGATAGGATTACCCAAAAGACACCATATTGAAAATTTATTTGATTTCAATAAGGAAAACCTTGATCATATATGTTACTTAGGAATTTAAATGGCGTTATATATAGGATATCCAAGTTTATGTAGAGAGGAACCACAAGGAGGGTAAGAATTCCTTTATGGGCCTACCTTGGGTGACTTAGAGGGGAAGCTAGGACATCTTGAGGAAGTTTAAAAACAAAGGATTTTCTTATAGATGTTGAACTTCATTGATTCTAAGTTTTTTAAAGGTAACTAAACAAAATTTTGGATATGGGTCTTTGAGGGAGATAATAATGTCAATTTGAGAACATAAGGGTGGAGAATGTGGTGTTTCCACCTTTGCTAAGAGACCTTTAATGACTCTCAATTCCATAGTGTTGATTCAATAATATAAGCATAAAGGGTGTAATGCTTCTAAATTCTTTAAGGAAACTTTTATGGCCCTCAATTACATGGCATTAATTCATTAATGCATGAATAGAGAGTGTGATCCTTCCACCTTTACTAAGTTAATTTTAACCACTCTCAATTATATGGTGTCAATTCATGAATGTAGGGATGAAGGGTGGCACTATCACCTTCTCCAAAAGACCTTGAATGGCTCTAAAATCTGTGACATCAATTTAGGAATGTAGGAGTGGAAAGTATGGTGCTTCCAAATTCACTAAAAATCCTTTAATGGATCTCAATTCCATGGTGTTGAGTGAGTAATTCAAGGGTGAAGAGTGTGGTGCCGTAATATTTGGTAAGAGGGATTTAATGAATATCAATTCCATGGTGTTAATTTGTGAATGTTGTGGTGGAGAGCGTGGTGCTTCCACCTTCACTAAGGGAACTTTAAAACGTCTCAATTATACAATGTTACTTTGGGGACATAAAGGTGGAGAGTATATTGCTTTCACCTCACCATAAGACACTCAATAATTCTCGATTCCATGGTGTTAATTCAAGAATGTAGGGGTCGAGAGTGTGATTTTTACACCTCACTGAAATACCTTTCATGGGTATTGATTGCATTGTGTTAAGTTGTAAATGTAAGGTTGGACAATGTAGTACTTCCACTTTATAGATAAGAAATATTTAAGAGCTTTCCATTCCATGCCATTAATTATGGAAGGAACGCAACTATGGAGAGTATGGTACTTCCACCTCTCTAATAAACCTTTGACAACTCTCAAGTCTCTAATGTTTATTTGGGAACTACATAGGGTCGAGTGTGATGCTTCCACCTTGATAAGATATAGTTGATACTCTAAATTCAAACCTTTCGTTTTTCTTTAAATTTAGGAATGCATGGGGTAGAGTGTGATGCTTCCACCTTGATAAGAGATATTTGATATTCTAAATTCAATTGTATTAGTTCAAAGCCACAAGGGTTGAGAGTCTGGTGCTTCCCCCTCACTAAGAGGCCTTTGATGACTATTAAATCCTTGATGTAATTTGAGACCATGGGAGTTTAGATGTGGTGATTCTACTTCACTAAGAGACCTTTGACAACCCTTGATTCCATGGTGTTAATTTGGGAACATAGGGGTGGAGAGTGTGGTGTTTCCACCTCATAAACAATACCTTTCATCATTTTCAATGCCATGATGTTCAAGGTGGAATGTATGGGAGAAGAGTGTGGTGCTTCAAACTTCTCCAAGAGGTCTTTCACGACTCTAAATTCCATGGTGTCATTTGGAAATGCAAGAGTGATGAGTGTGGTACTTCCACCTTCACTAGAGACCTTTAATGGCTCTCAATTCCATGGCATTAATTTGGGAATGAGGTTGTGGAGAGGGTAGTGATTCCATGTTTGATTAAAGATATTTAATTTCCTTTGATTCCATGGTGTTAAGTTAGGAATGTAGTAGTGGAAAGTGGTGCTTCTTAGTTCTTAACATAGTTACCAATCAAACAAGAAAATTACCGCTTACCCATTTTTTAAGGTAGCAAAAAAATCACCCGATTTTGAAAAGTGGTTATTCAGAATACACCTTTTTTTTGGAGCATATTTTTAGCACTTTAAATTTTCGTATATATTAAGTATGAACTTTTTTTTTAAAAATATTAGTGATTTTCATGCTGATTTTGAAAAGTGTTGATGCAACATCAACCGCTTTTTGCTGCATGACTTATTTTTGACACTTTACATTTTCTAATGAATTAAGTGTGATTTTTTTTAAAATGTGGATTATTTTACCATTTTTCAAGTTGTCTTATTCATCTTCTTTTTTTTTGTCCTAAGATGTTTATTTTTCAAGGGTTTTCCAAACATGTGTTTTTTGTTTTTCTTTGCAATGTTTTTTATAAATAAAATTTTAATATGTTTTGCAAAGTTAAAAAAATAATAACATTAATATTTTGATGTTAGGATTTTTTTTAATATATTTACATATCGTTAATTAATAGTTCAATACACATAAAATAATTGTCACTAAAAAATAACAAATTTAAACACTTAACAAAAAACACATATTTTGCATATACATATAATAAAAAAATATGTATTTCAGAGCCTTTTCGCTAAAAACAACATTTTAAATATAATATTTTTATGAAAAAATTGAATAAAAAATATAAAAAATAACAAATTTTATGAATTTTATATTCAAAGGTGATGATATTTTAAATATTTTTTCAAAAAAAAAATTTAAATAAGATTTAAAGTGAAAAAAAAAATGTTAACAAAAATACAACATACAATTTAAAAAAACCAATAATAAAACTAAAAGGAAAAAAATGAACTTAAAAAAACATTAAAAATAAATAAATTGAAAAAAAAAATTAAAAACTATTAAAAAACATTAAAAATTATAAATAATTATTAAAAAACATAAAAAATTAAAGGAATAAAAAACATAAAAAAAACAAAATTTAAAAATAATAATTAAAAATAAAATAAAATTTAAAGAAATTAAAAACATATTAAAGAATAATAAAAAAACTATTAAAAAATAAAAATAAAAATAATAATTAAAAAATAAAAAAAAACAAAATAATAAAAAAAACATTTTAAAAAATAAAAGATTAAAACATTAAAAGAAAACATTTAAAAAATTAAGTTAAAAAAAAAATTGAAACTGGAGTTGGCCTTGGCCTGTGAGCTAGTGGCCTCCTGGGCGGCAAGTTAATTATTAGAATTGAATTACTGCCCATGGGGCTGCGGGGCTGGGACCTGGGTAGGTGGGTGAGTAGTGTGTCCTGGGGCTTAGGTGGGCAGGTGAGTTGGATGCAGCTCCTCCGACCTCCCAAGCCCCAGATCTCATGGTGCCCTGGGCGACAAGTCGATTCATGGGCCTGGGGCCTTGGTAGGTGGGGAGCTGCCCGCATCTCCCTAGTCGCCCAGGCCCAAGGACGCCCTGATTTCGATTTATTTATTTTTAATTTTTTTAAATGTTTATTTTTAATTTCTATTTTTTAATTATTATTTTAATCTCTGTATTCAAGCTTCTGTGATCCATAATGAATTAAACAAAGTTTTTCAACAGAAATCACATGAGAGCTTTAAGAGTTTCTGATGAGAACCATCTCAAGGAAGAGAAAGCATATCTCCTAAGTGTTTTCTTTAATACTGGGTATAATAGACACCAATGTACTAAGGCTTTCCTCAGAGCTGAAAAAGGTCCTAGTGCTAAAAAAGATACCAAGGATTGATTTTCTGGTGTTCATCTTCCTTTTATCCAAGGGACCACTGACAAGATTGCAAGATCCCAAGGAAGCATAAGGTGGCTTCAACCTTTTGGCCTTTAAATACCATCCGGAGCTCCCTTAGATCTGTAAAAGACCCAGTGGACCCCAAGAATATGAAGGGTGTTTACGTTATCCCATGCTCTTGTGGGACTCCCTACATTGGTGAGACTAGTCGCTCGATTAATCAAAGGATTCGTGAGCATGCTGCTGACATCAAGCATGGCAGGACCCGCTCCTCTGCTTTGGCAGAGCATGTAGATAAATCTAAGCATCACATCTGCATTGAGGAGGCCCAAGTCGTTGCTAAGGTTAGTCATTTCCATCATCGTAAATTGAGGGAGGCCCTAGAAATTGAAAAAAGACCCAATAATTTGAATAGAGATGATGGTTGAAATATTAGTAGAAGTTGGGTCCCTGTCTTGTCCTCCTATTTTTTTTGTTTTTTTGTTTTTGTATCTATGTAGGTATTGGCATCATTTTTATAGTATTTGTTGTTGATTTATTCTTCATTAAAGTTTGTTTTCTTGATCCTTCGTGTTTTTATGTATTTTATCATCCAATTCATTCTTAACTCCTTTTAGTATTTTTGTTGTTCATTTAATGGGCCTGAGCCCCATATTTTATTGTTGACCCCGTTTTATTTATTGATTATTTTTTCTTTGGATATATATATATATGTGTGTGTGTGTGTGTGTGTGTGTGTGTGTGTGTTTCTATTTTTATTTATTTATTTATATATATATTTATTTTGACTTGTCTATATTTTTGTTTTGTTTTATTTATTTTTCCATTAATTATTTTTATTTTATTTCCATTAGTTATTTTATTTTATGATCTTGTCTTGATTAGGTCCTTCACTCGTTTTTATAATTTTTGACCCCCCTCCTTTAAAGTTTGACTTTGATTATTTATCTATTTATTTTAAAAACTAGCTGTTTAATATAGCGGTTACTTATTCATATTTGTTTTTAATAAAATTAATAAACTAATATCACAGTTTAAATATTATTTTTCCAAAACTAGTAATATTTGGTTTTAATAAATTAATTTAAATATTATTTTTCAAAAACTAGCCGTTTAATATAGCCGTTACATATTAATATTTTAATAAATTAATAAACTAATATCATTATTTAAATATTAATTTTCAAGAACTAGTAATATTTGGTTTTAATAAATTAATTTAAATATTATTTTTCAAAAACTAGCCGTTTAATATAGCCGTTACCTATTAATATTTTTAATAAATTAATGAAATAATATCATTATTTATAAAGAAATTAGTCGTTTACCCGGATGCGGGTGCCTTAATGAGCAGTTAATGCTCAAGCATATAGCGCCGACACCTGGAAAGTCCGCAGGGTCGAAGGGTGATTGTGGAAAGATATTTACTGCCTTCAAAGCGGGTAAGTAAGGCGGTTCGTAGCAGAACATCACCTCGCATTTATGAGGCATCCGGTCCAAGACAAGCAGGGAAGGAATTATAGGATGGTGAGATTTATTTGCAGCTCATATGCTTTGGCCATTTCAGACATTTGCAGTTCAGCTTGGGGATTTTTTGGCAGGGACATTCTCTGCTGTTCATGTATGCAGGATTTAGGAGTAGGGCAACGCAATTGGAAGCCTCCATGGTTTCACAACTGCGTGCTCCCAGCCAGCTTCAGGTATTTAGCTCTGCGTTCTTCAGCGAATATTTGGTATAGTCAATTGATTTTCCTCTGGTTCATCGTTGTAAGTGGTCTCATTTCGGTCTCTGTCGAGGGAGTCTGGGAAGGGTGTTCGAGTCAGTCTTTCAAGGCGGGGCTTTATCTCGTGGTTTGTCACATTCTCTGTGTTGGGTTTTCCATTGGGGTCTCCATTTCTGGCGTCTGTTTAATCAAGTCTCCGTCCGATAGCAGAGGGTCATCTCGTTTTCTCCCTCATTCCCTCAGCACCTTTATTTGGTCTTTTGTCTCCGCTATGGTTCGACCTCGTGGCATTTCACGCCGGGGCAGTCTTTCAGCAGCCCGTGGATGCTCTCGTGGACGTGGTGGCTCTGGTCCACGGCGTATCTCTCCATTAAATACGGTCCCGCCAGCCTCTCCGCCTTCAGATCAATATGGTCCGTCCCTTAATAGCTCCCTTCACTATGCCCGCTTCAAATTTAAAAGCAGGCTCAATAGGCCAACTATCTCTGCTCTCATTACTGTCATCTTCTCAGAGGAAGAAGATGAGCTCTCAGATTCTGTTGAAACTTCTAAGGAAAGGTCTCTCTCCACAAACTCCAGTGACTCTCAAGGCAGCAAAGAAGGGGTTGTCCTCAACAATCCCTCAGTGGTACAGGAAGAAGTGCAGCAAGAAGATTCCCGCCATCAGCAAGCATCCTCCAACGAAGAAATCATTGCCTGTGCGCCGGCGCAATTCTCTGGCAGTGTTCTCCACCTTGTGACTCCTCCTGGGTGCAACACGTTGGAAGCAAAAGAAAATGTGATGGTTCATTGGGTCAGTTCTCCCGGCAAGGGAAACGAAGAAGATACAGACTTGCCGTCTCAGGATTAATACACCTCAACAAGTCTTCTCAGGATGTTAGTTTTTTGGTTGTTCCTCTCAGCTGGGTCTGCTTATAATATCATCTGTAAGGTCTTTTATCATCTTCTAAGTCACGATTTTGGCTTTCTAGTTTTTTGTATTAGCCACAGAGTACTGCATTTTGTTATAGAGCGGCTCACAACAAAGAATCGATGCTTATCTGTAACTAGTAGGTCAGGTGTTAGCTGCAACAATCTTTTTGAAAGAGGGCTGGCTATGACCCCCTCAGAGGCTAAAACCTCTTTGTAAATATTTTTCCTTTTATTATTAATAGATTAGTCTTTACTTACAAAAAAAAAAGAAACTAGTTGTTTAATATAGTCGTTACATATTAATATTTTAATAAATTAATAAACTAATATCACTATTTAAATATTATTTTTCAAGAACTAGTAATATTTGATTTTAATAAATTAATTTAAATATTATTTTTCAGAAAGTAGTCGTTTAATATTGCCGTTACCTATTAATATTTTTAATAAATTAATTAAATAATATCAATTTTTTTTTGCAAAAACTAGTCATTTAATATAGCCATTACTTAATAATATTTGTTTTTAATATATTAATAAATTAATATTATAATTTAAACATTATTGTTCAAATATAGTTGTTACTTGAAATTATGTCTCTACATTACTCTCTATTTAAGCCTTTGCCATGGTCTGCCTCTTAATCTGGTCTTGGTGATGAACCACACTTGTTGGTTCGAAACGCGTCGGCAAAAAATTCTCTCATGTGATTTCTACCGAAAGACTTTGTTTAATTTATTATTTTAATGTTTTCTTTTACTTATTATTTTTAATAGTTTTTAATTTGTTTTGTTTTGTTTTTTTGGTTAATTTAGGAAAATAATGTTTTAATGTTTTTTTTTTAGATTTTGTTATTTTTATTTTCAACATATATATATTTTAATTTAATTGTATTTTATTTTTATTTTTTATTATTGTAGAGCTGAGGCTTCTGTGATCCATAACAAGTTTGCGTGAGATTTTTCGGCGAAAATCACATGAGAAACCATTTGTCGACGCGTTTCGAACCAACCAGTTTGGTTCATCGTTAGCAAGTTAAATAGACAGAGCAGAGCCTCCAACGGCTAAAAAGACCAACAGCTACTTTTGACTAGGTACCGGGAACAAAACCCTTTTTAATAATTTAAGGGAAAAAGTTACCCTAGGGGGACCAATCCCTTAAAATAAAATAATTTCATGATAATAGTTAGTTAAAAATATTAATAAATAATTAAAATATTATGTAAAAATTAATTCATGATAATAGTTAATTAAAAATTATATTTACGGGAAAAAATTACCCTAGGGGGACCAATCCCTTAAAATAAATTAAATAAAAATAATTTTATGATAATAGTTAGTAAAAAATTATTAATAAATATTTTTATGATAATAGTTAGTTAAAAATACTAATAAATAATTGAAATGTTATGTTAAATTAGTAATTAAAATAATTCATGATAATAGTTAGTTAAAAATAAATAATTAAAAATTATATTTAAGGGAAAAAAAAAATTACCCTAGGGGACCAATCCCTTAAAATAAAATAAAATAAATAAAAATAATTTAAAAAATTATTAATAAATAATTAAATTTTTAATTAAAATAAATAATTAAAAATAGTAAGTTAAATTAGATTAGAGGAATTAAAAACAGGACTATTTTTATATAAATGAATATAAAAGAAAGAGAAGGTATGAATGAAAAATTAATATAAGTCAACTTAAAAAAAATAAAAAAAAATATATAAAAAATTAAATATAAAAATAATAATAATAATAAAAAAAATAAAAATAAATAAATAAATAAAAATCAAAATAAAAAATAAAATAAAAAATAAAATAATAAATAAATAAATCAAAATCAAAATCAAAATCAAATAAACTAAACTAAAATAATAATAATAATAATAATAATAAAAGACGACTAGGACGAGAGTGCTGAGACCCAACACCGACTGATTTTCCAGCGATCATCTCTATTGAGATTACTCGACCTCTTTTCAATCTCAAGCGCCTCCCTAAATTTCCGATGATGGAAGTGCGAAACCTTAGCAATAACACTAGCTTCCTCAATACAAACATGATGATTGGTTTTCTCAGCATGCTCAGCTAAAGCGGAAGACTTAGTTCGCCTATGCTTAAGGTCTGTTGCATGCTCACTAATCCTCTGATTAATGGAGCGACCAGTTTCCCCAATGTAGGGGGTCCCACAGGAACAGGGGATCAAGTACACACCTTTCATATCTTTAGGGTCGATAGGATCCTTCGCTGATCGGAGGGACATGCGAATGGTGTTCAGGGGCCTAAAGGTCACAGGGACACTATGCGTCCTGAGAATCCTACCAATCTTATCAGTAGTCCCCTGAACATACGGAAGATGGACACCTGGAACTCGCTCCTTTGGTTCTCGTTGAGACAACGAATTCTTGGAAGCTTTAAGGAAAGCCCTCTAACCCATGAACCATCACTATTGTTATTTCTAAGAATAGTGATGGTTCCCTCGGCCACCAAGTTTTTCGGAAGAAAACGCATACTGAGCAGTATCTTCATGCCAGTTCCCATCATTTCCCGGCTCAAAAGATGGGTGTTCTCAATACCCTTGCTACTCGGGCTCTAAGGATCTCGAATAAGAAGAGTTTTGAGAAAGAAAAATCCCATCTCCTTGATGTCTTCGTTGAGAATGGTTATAGTAGATTCATGGGTCAGAGGGCTTTCCTTAAAGCTTCCAAGAATTCGCTGTCTCAACGAGAACCAAAGGAGCGAGTTCCAGGTGTCCATCTTCCGTATGTTCAGGGGACTACTTATAAGATTGGTAGGATTCTCAGGACGCATAGTGTCCCTGTGACCTTTAGGCCCCTGAACACCATTCGCATGTCCCTCTGATCAGCGAAGGATCCTATCGACCCTAAAGATATGAAAGGTGTGTACTTGATCCCCTGTTCCTGTGGGACCCCCTACATTGGGGAAACTGGTCGCTCCATTAATCAGAGGATTAGTGAGCATGCAGTAGACCTTAAGCATAGGCGAACTAAGTCTTCTGCTTTAGCTGAGCATACTGAGAAAACCAATCATCATGTTTATATTGAGGAAGCTAGTGTTATTGCTAAGGTTTCGCACTTCCATCATCAGAAATTTAGGGAGGCGCTTGAGATTGAAAAAAGGCCGAGTAATCTCAATAGAGATGATGGCTAGAAAATCAGTCGGTGTTGGGTCCCAACACTCTCGTCGTAGTCGTCTTTTATTATTATTATTATTTTAGTTTAGTTTATTTGATTTTATTTTTATTTTTATTTTAATTAATTAATTACTTTATTATTATTATTTTTTTTAGTTTATTTATTTTGATTTATTTATTTATTTTATTTAATTTTATTTATATATATATATATATATATATATATATATATATATATATATTTTAAGTTGACTTATATTAATTTTTCATTCATACCTTCTCTTTCTTTTATATTCATTTATATAAAAATAGTCCTGTTTTTAATTCCTCTAGTCTAATTTAACTTACTATTTTTAATTATTTATTTTAATTAAAAATTTAATTATTTATTAATAATTTTTAAAATTATTTTTATTTATTTTATTTTATTTTAAGGGATTGGTCCCCTAGGGTAATTTTTTTTTTTTTTTTTTTGTCCCTTAAATATAATTTTTAATTATTTATTTTTAACTAACTATTATCATGAATTATTTTAATTATTAATTTAACATAACATTTCAATTATTTATTAATATTTTTAACTAACTATTATCATAAAATTATTTATTAATAATTTTTTACTAACTATTATCATAAAATTATTTTTATTTAATTTATTTTAAGGGATTGGTCCCCCTAGGGTAATTTTTTCCCTTAAATATAATTTTTAATTATTTATTTTTAACTAACTATTATCATGAATTAATTTTTACATAATATTTTAATTATTTATTAATATTTTTAACTAACTATTATCATAAAATTATTTTATTTTAAGGGATTGGTCCCCCTAGGGTAACTTTTTCCCTTAAATTATTAAAATGGGTTTTGTTCCCGGTACCTAGTCAAAAGTAGCTGTTGGTCTTTTTAGCTGTTGGAGGCTCTGCTCTGTCTATTTAACTTGCTAAGCTGGATCTGTTTCTTCAACTTGTCCTGACGATGAACCACACTGGTTGGTTCGAAACGCGTCGACAAATGGTTTCTCATGTGATTTTCGCCGAAAAATCTCTCGCAAATTTATTATTATTATTATTTTTTAATGTTTTTCATTTTTATTTTTATGAATTTTTTATTTTATTTTATTTTATTTTTAATTTATTCGTTTTTAAAATTGTATGTTCTATTTTTTTTTGTTATTTTTATTTTAAATCTTCCTCATTTTTTTTGGAAAAAAAACTTAAAATGTCATCATCTTTGAATATAAAATTCATCAAAATTTCATAAAATTTGTTATTTTTCCAACTTTTTAGTTCATTTTTTCATAAAAATCTTTTTATTTAAGATGTCGCTTTTAGCTCTGGCTTGCCCTAGGGTTTTGATTTTTTTTCTTAATTTTCTTTAAAATGTTTTTTTTGTTTCTTTATTTTTATTTATTTTTTTTTTGAAATTTTTTTTTTTATAAGTTTAATTTTTTTAAATATTTCTTTTAATTTTTTTTATTGTGTTTTATTTTATTTAAAAGGTTTTTTTGTTTGTTTTTTATTTTTATTAATTTATCTTATCAATATTATTTATTTATTTTTTATATTTCTTTTTTTGTCAAAATATTAAATTATTTTCATAGATTATATTTTTTTTGAAATATTTTGTTCTTTCTCTTTCATATATATATATATATTCCTCTTGGAAAAATCATAATTTTGATTATTTAAGGAAAATTACATGTTGTAGATGCTGTTTGCATATGCAGTATATGAGGCTATGTGCCTGTCAAGTAGAGGAATACAAAAAATAAGCTCAACCCAGGGAGGCTTTGCCTTTAGTAGTGTTCATATAAGGTTATCAAAAAAATACTCTACTCAGAGAGTATGTATGTCTGTAAATACAACTGGTAATATATAAACATGAAAATATTAACATATAGCAAAAATGAACAGGCTCTTGCTGAGCCTATACTGTATGGTCCATGAAAGGGCGATGGTAATATTGGTAGTGTGCTCCATTCCTCTGCTCTTGTATCAACCATGTGTCACGTGGCCTGACCGCTGCCTCCTTGGATAGCATATTGGCAAGTGAGTTGCGTTCCTTATATATATGATGAAAAGCAAAGTTGTCAAATAAAGAGATGAGTCTATGGGCCTCATCCAGGATAGGCCCTAGAGTGTAAGCGTAACAATTTGATGTTTTATTAATCCAATTGTATACAATTTTTGAGTCCCCAAAAAGTTGTAGATTCCTACAATGCTTTTCTAAAGCAAACTGAATGAGTTGTTTGGCAGCGATGAGCTCTGCAAAATTGTTTGTGCCCCCTCCAAGCCCCATTTAGATTTGGAAGTGATGGGAATCTGAAAGATATATATATATATATATATATATATATATATATATATATATATATATATATTATTTTTATATTTTATATATTATTATTTTTTATTTTTATTTTTATTTTTATTTTTATTTTTTTCTTTCAGATTTTTTTTTTAATATATATTTTTGTTCATTTGTGATTACTTTTTAAATTTATTTGTATGTTTTGTTTTCATTTTTGGTTTTGTGTTTTCTTATGTTTTCATATTCTCAATATATTTGATTGGGTATATATGTCAAAATAAAAAGTATGTAGAAGTAATATGTCTAGGAGAACAATTTGTTGTTGATGGTGTACTTCCCTTGCAGTCGATAGGATTATGGAAACGACATTTTGATATAATTTTAATATTAAATTACTATTATTATTATTATATATATAAATAAGAATAAAATTTACATGTTTCTTAATAATGAAATATAGTTTTTAAAAAATAATTTGCAAATTTCAAAATCTTAAAATTATTTAAAAATAAAATATTTACACAAATTTCCAAAAAAAACAAATGTTTTAATGAGAGTATCAAAAACTCCAAAATCATCTCTCTCTCTCTCTCTCTCTCTCTCTCTCTCTCTCTCTATATATATATATATATATATATATAGTTGTTCCTTTATCATAATTGAAGTGTTTCCTATCGAGTAACTTCAATACAATATATAAAAATGACATTATATTTAATAAATTGTTATTAATATGATAAACTTAAAATAAAAATAAATTAATATAAATTAAATGGCAATAATTTTTTAAAAGAATATTAATACCATGGCTGAAAATTGTTGAAATTTTAAGGCTTTTCATAGAAGTGATATTTTATCTTTAATGTCATCATTGGAATTTTAAGGCTTTTCAGAGACATGATATTTTATCTTTAATACCATGCCTGAAAATTGTTGGAATTTTAAGACTTTTCAGAGACATGATATTTTATCTTTAATGTCATTCCTATCGTTGGAATTTTAAAGTTTTTCAGAGTCATGATATTTTATCTTTAACATTAGTATTAAAAGATGTTGACAATTTACCTGAAAAAAAGGACGTTATTCCAACATCAACACTTTTCGTTTTCAGGGTGTTTTTTGCACAAAAACAATATGAAATGATAATGAACAAATAATTTAAATGACAAGTACAAGAGAAGTACAATGTAATATTGTAAGTAAACTGAGATTTTCACAAACCAACAAATGCAAAATGAGGCAACGTTAGATGAATGAATACAAAATTAGACTATGTGCGATGAATTGAATTTTACTTCCATTTTTAAAATATGTTAAAAATTTACCCCCAAAAAAAGTGTTATTCGAGCATCAACACTTTTCATTTTCAAATTGTTTTTTCCTGTTTTTTTGGGGTTTTTTAGTTAGAGTTCTCGTTTTGAGGTAATAGTTCTTGTTTGATCAATAACTCTGTTTCTTTAAGATACCTTCAATAACTCCCAATTCCATGGTGTTTATTTTGGAATGTATAAGTGGTGAGTGTGGTACTTCCACATTCACTAAGAGACCTTAATCAAATCTTGATTCCATGTTGTTTATTTGGGAGTGTAGAAGTGGAAAGTGCAATGCTTCCACTTTCCCTAAGCAATCTTAAACAAACCTTGATTTCATAATGTTAATTTGGAAATACAAGGGTGAACAGTGTCGTGCTTCTACCTTCACTAAGATACCTTTAACACCTCTTGATTCCACAATTTTAATTCATTATATAGGGGGTGAAGAGCGTGGAACTTCCACATTTACTTAGAGACATTTAGTTATCGTTAGGTAATTTATTTGCATATATTTTGTAATATTTAGTTATCAACCAAAATATGTAACCTCGTGAAGTGTAGGCACTACTTGTGTAGAATCAACTCATTTATCACTTAAAACCCTATATAATCTATTCTATTTATATGCAACTTTAGTGTAAACCTAAATAATAAAAATAAATAATATGCATAGTTAATTTAAAAAAATATGATTACTCTAGATCTTCGACTATTCTAATTTATGATCGTAGCAACTCAAGCCACAAACATACACTTACAAATATTGCTTGTAATACATACTAAGTTTAAATAATTTGGGTTTATAATCCAATAGAGAAACTTTGATATGTAAATAAACACACTGTAATAGAGAGACAATCAACAAATGTTCAAAATATTGATCCAAAGTAGAGGAAAAAGGAAATGAATGCAATATTACTCTAGTCATACTGACTATACAACTAAATCAATACAATATTATATCCAATCTTTAAATTATGACTTACTAAAGTTGTGATGGTGGAAAGACAAGTTACTGTGTTCATCCAATTTCATGATTTACATCTCTTATAACAATATTTTGAACAATTAGTTCAATAACAGTAGTCAAGGGATCTTTCCTATAGGTTTCAATCATAACCATGTTGCCAATTGGTGAAATCTTTCAACATATTCATGCCACTAAAAAATTGAGTATTATAATCTATGAAATAACTCTAACATGTATGCACTCAAAAAAATTATTAAAATTATACAACATGTGCTTGAGATAGGAGGTCCTCCTAACTTAGAATGTGTTGTAGGGACTCTCTCTTAAAGAAATGTTAACCAGGCAATGTAAAGCATCAAGAGTTTTTGATATTAAAGTCTAAAATCAATATCAACAAGTTATAATATTCATAAAACCCTTTTGGTTCTCTTCAAGTTAGCTCCTATAAATCCATGACATTCTCTATAAAGGATTACACATTAAGAATAGAGCATCAATAGATATTGTGTTATCCCATCAATTCCTATGATTTATTACATTCTTTGTTTACACTAAAAATGTGAGAATGTGATAGAGGTCTTCTAACAAAGCTAAATTTTAATTTTAATTTAATCACAACTATTGAGCATGGAATCCCCCCAAGGCATGTTTTGGGGCTTAAAGCCCAAATTTTGACAAAACCTTGTTGTAAAAGCTCTGCGAATTGCGGGCGCGAGGTGTGAAATTATGATAGAATCACAGTGTTGTCCGCCCTAGTTTTGTAATGTAATGTCAACTAGATAGACCTACCCATGGTCCGCAGACCATGGGATTATATAAATAGTGTGAGGCTCTAAGTGTAAAAGGAAGAAGGAATAACAAAGAGAGGTCTAAGGGATTAAGTCAAAGTGTAGAGTGTGTTTGTGGGTCGTAGAGTAGGAGAAGGCTCTGCAACTGAGTGCGCAGAGGCCTAGTAGTTCGCTGCCGAGTGCGCGGACCCCTGCAGCTAAGTGCGTAGGGCGGATTGAGTCTGTAACTGTTGGAGAATCAATAAAGAGAAGTTTTGCTATAATTTTGTGTATCTTTTATGGGTTTAATGCATGATTGGATATAATTTGCAAATATACTGTTTATTTACTATGCGAACCTATATGAAGGTTTTGTATTATTAAGTATAACTTAAGACACTTAAGTAGGCAAAGGTGCTTAAATAATACTGGAAGGTAAATAAGATCTCGGGTTATAGTGCAGAGCGTGACACAGTCCCTGGTTAGGGCTGCGTGAAGACAGGGGATCAGGCTGCGAGGAACGGAAGGTGAGCAAAGCCACCTACGTGAAGGAACAAACAATAGACCAGTTGAACTCATCAGACATCTCCAGGGTGCGGAAACCTGGTTCTAGCACCCTCCCATACTACTTCGGGTGAGACCTCAGTTCGCGCTCCGCGAACTGTTGCCGAAAGGGCCAATAGTACAGGGATTTGTTTGGTTAATTAAATTTGAATCTGGGTCAGGCCCCAACAAGCCAACAAATGGTTCCGTTGCCGGGACCAAGATTTGCATAAGAGATGTCTGATGTCGTATCACTAGAATCCGACAAAGAAAGGAATTGAAGAGTGGTTGGACATAAAGATTCACGAGTTTGTTGTGAAAGAAAATAGGAATTTGCGGCTGTCTAAGGAAGAGTGGTTAGATTGCTACTTATATACGAAGATCCACGAAATTTTCTTTGCATCCTTCCCTACTGAGTTGTACGAGTGGATCACGAAGCTAGAAGTAGCCAAGGAAGGTGTAAACTTGACAAACCTATTGTGTGGACTCCAGAATTGGTGTGCAGACTGGAAGCATCAGAAGCTAAGATTGCGTGCGCAGTCAATCACTGGCTCGATCGAATCATATGAGGATTCATCACCGAATTCATGGCAGATACTTCAGTCAACTATAGTGAGGCAGAACAACGCTTCCTCAAGGGACCACGAAGTAAGTATGTTAAATTTTTGAACACTTGGATTAAAATGCTACTGTGTGAAAAGCAGGTTATGCAAATAAATTGATGTTTGGGGCTATGTGAAGTGGGAGAATCTACAAAAACAAAGGTAGCATAGAACTAGAGACTAGCCCCTTGATTTCACCTCCGCAAGGAGGCGAAGAAGAGCTCGCAAAGGTCTCGCCAAGAAGTGCGATCAATCTAATAAGGAAGAGAATTCTACGCATACCACCCCCACCCACACCACCACCAGTTTCACCGTCTTCACCCCTGACTTCACCCATCCCACCTCCACCACCACTGCAAAGCAGTATGGCCAGCGCAATAAAGCTACCAGTATTCAAGGGAGTAGGGAATGAAGGTCCAGACCATTTTTGGTTCGTGATAAAAGCTACATGGGAAGCACAAGGTGTCATGGACGACAATATAAAAAAGGCAACATTGGTTAGTGCTCTATAGGATCGTGCGCTGACCTGGTACATTAAGCATTCCAATGATAATCCGAATGCGGGGATAGTGGATATCCAAGTTGCGCTAAACAAAGAATTTAGCAAGCCAAAATCGAAGGCACAATCGATTATTGGATTCAAGGAAATCACAATGCTACCAGGCAAAACCCCGTGGGAGTTGGATCAAAGACTGAAGTGCAAAATTCGCGACGCAAACATGACATTAATAGATGGGCAACACTGCGAATGGTTTGTAGCATCGTTAATTCCGAATCTACGGAACGTGCTGGCACAACAACTAACCACTCAGGCTGAAGCTTTGGAGGTTGCAATGAGATTGAATGAGACTCTGATACAAGATCCTAACTTAGGAGTTTAGTAGATTCACGCGCATTTGAAAAACTTGTGCATTGAGATGCAGAGTTTGAAACAAGATAGGATGGCCGTCCAGAAGTGTGTGATGGGGTATGGTGCATAAAGTGCAAGGGCCAAGGGCACGACAAGGACCACTGCCCGGTGTTCGCAAATTACCTCATAGGAGGAGGACCAATGCCATTAAGACCGGAGGCACAAGTAGGACCAAGCACGACGCCTGCATTATGGTGCACGATTTGTGAGATAGGAGGAAAGCATGCTAGATATAACTGCCATATATTACAGAAGTATACATAGAATTCACAACAGTTGTTCTGTAATTTCTATAGATGAGTAGGCCATGATGAGCACACCTGTAGAAGTTATGAGCTGATGATGGATCAGACTCCTAGCTATAGAGTTCAGGCCAAAACACGACCCCTTGACCAAAACGCAGGGATGGCGCGAACTAGATTTCAGGGGAGTGGACGAGGCTGAGGTGAAATGGGACCAGGAAGAGGTTGTGGATAGCTGATATGTTACAATTGCAGAGGGCCAGGAAATTATGACCGCGATTGTATGAATCCAATGCAACCATCATGCTTGTACTGTACGTTGTTTGATCATGAGACAGAGGACTGTCCCACACTGATAGTGAGGTTGCGCGATAAAGGAACACTCCAGCCTCCCTTGACTCAGAACCTACAAATGATGAGGTCTGAGCCGTGCGAGGAAGACCCTAATGTAAATATCGTGCTCCGGAGTGGTATTACGACATAGGATGACAAAGGCAAGTAGCTTGAAGAAAGTACCTGGGTTCACAAGGCTCCAACGAAGGAACCAAAATTTGATTTGGAGCGCGTTAAGGATACCTTCATGGAAGCTAAGAGGAGCTTCGCTGATGCCTCCACTTCAGGAAGTAAAGACATATTGGAGACAGAACTAGACCCATCGATGCTCACTACATTCTTGGAGACATGCATGAAGCTGCTGCATGACAGCAAGGCTGTAAAGGGGCTATAAGAACGCATAACTAGATGCACTGGGACCATGCCAAGAGAACCGTGCATAGTTCGAAAGCTCGGGAAGCACACGATGCGAACAAGAAGGGAAATGAGATTGACCGCACAGATTGGGGAATATGAGATGGATCAAGTGATTTTGGATCTAGGATTGGACGTGAACGTCTTGCCAAAGCAGACATGGGAGCGCATGGGTAGGCATGCATTGCAATGGTCTCCTATCCAACTATGAATGGCAAACCAACAAAAGATCCTACCTATGGGGAGACTGTAGGGAATCACAATAGATATTGAAGGAGCGAGCACGCTAGCAGATTTCGAAGTGATAGAGATTGTTGATGACAACAATCCATACCCCGCGCTACTGGGAATAGATTGGGCCACTGACATGAATGGAGTGATAAATCTAAAGAAGCGCAAGATGGTTTTTGAGAAAAAGTCACTGCGCGTAGTGGTACCTTTAGACCCTGCAGAAGGATCGCACTACACAGATCCAGTGCGCAACTATGACAACGATGATGACTTGGATTGTATTTACAAAATAATCGCGCGGGAGTAGGATTGGGTAAATCCAACCACGGATGGCTGAATCTCATGGGAGCGTGAAAGCTCCTGCACATAAGATTCTGATGAGGAGATAGAGGGATGGAAAAATCGATTAGACGAGGTAACCACGCTCAACTGTAACATGATGACAAGGTCACTGTGCTGTGTAACAACAGAGATAAGAGATTTGCCTATGTATGATGGGTTAGAAGAAGTGGAGGAGTTCCTGAACAAATTTGAAAGAGAAGTGTTGGAACACCAACATTTCGACACTTTGAAATGGGTACTATGTGCTATGCCCCCAAGGTGGTGGGGTACGTACCAAAGGAGTTTTGAGGACTAGCACGAATGCAGAAGGATGATGCACCTACAACTTGGGGAGCCTCAGATGTGGTTAAAAGACAAGTATGACAGACAAAATGGCTCACGCGCCCACCTTTCTAGGTGGATACAACCATATGGTGTGAAACTTGCAAGAATGCACATAGTACTCGTTGTAGGAAACAAAATTGGTAAGAAGGCGCGGGAAAGGAAATGGCACGAACGACCTCTTCGGTTGGGACTACGAAGTATGGAAAGACCAAGTGCACAGAAGAATATCCACGTAGAAGCTTTTAACAAAGTACGCGAAGCGCTGAACAAGGTCTACAATGTGAAGCAGATTGACTGGGACCTGCACGTACTAGCGGTTTTATGGGCTTATAGGATGACGTGCAAGAACTTGACCATGCAAGGACCACCAAGGATGGAGTATGAAGAAACCGATGTAAGCCCTATAGTACTGTGAGAGCTTAGATTGCACATAATAGCCTTGGTAGATACAATGGTTCATGGAACCTTGGAAGCAGAAATCCAATAGGGAAATTTTAGACTCCAAGAACTTGAAGAAGAAAGGGCACGCTTAAGAAATAAAAGCGCTTTGGTGGACATGGAAGTCAAGAAGCTGGAGGATGAAATAAGGGAAGATTTCCTCGATAAAAAGACTAGGATGATAAGGCAGGGTGCACATGATCATGCTGACAAGTTTGAGGACTATTGCATCAGATTAATTAGTCTAATGCCTTGGCGTTGACCGCATATTACTAACCAAAGTAACTAGGGTGGCACATTGCAGATGATAAGGTACGCGACACCGCCAGTAACGGAGAAAGTTGGGTATTTCCCAGGGAGAATGATGGATGACTGGAGGAAACCATACCTGGGTGGAACGACCACCTGACTAGTCAAGAGAAGTACAGTCTTAGTGCTCCAAGCAGTTGAAAGGAAGCGTGGGACTATAAACTACTTTGCCCGAGAGCTGTGATGTTGGAGTTGCACGCAGAAACAAAAAAGTCACAAGGTCCGTGACCATGGACAGGTGGCTACGCTGCCATGCGGGTTGACTAGAAAGTGACTGTTGAAGTCACTATTCATGATGGGATGCTCGACTTGAGACTAAATGGAGTGGGTGACAGGGATTTACGAAGCGATTTATAGGCAAGATTTGGGAAAATCTGCCACCAAGGGAGCATTAATGAATCGGATTTGGGGGGAATGGTCGAATTCAAATTCAAAAAGCGCTATAAAATAAAAAGGGTGCCCAACAAACAACACTTGGTCATTCGCAAATTGAGCTATTGAGCAGAGCCCTGATTGTTGTGTGCTGAGTATTGATTGAGCGCCTGAGTTCACAAGTGCGATATTTCTAGACAGATATGATGGCATCAACTGAGGATGTTATGGAGATAACCCAAATGACCGCCGAGGAGGCCGCACAAACCTTGAATGTGGGGGATGCTCCAAAAGGCATCGGGATTGTGGCAGAAATCCTGAAATCACCACGCACTCCAAGACCCAAGAAGGACAAACAAGTAATGATTCTCGTATGTGTGTCCCCGTGGAAGCCACTGCGCACTAAGCTGTCAATGGAGGAGAAGGGGAAAGTCGTCACCATAGAAGCCAATGAAGAAGAGGAAGACCTGGAGGACCTAATCATCGCAAAAGATGAGGATGAAGGCATGGAGGAGGAAACTCAGCCTGCACACCCCCGACAAAGTTTCCCGCCTATGTCCCCCCCCAAAAAGGGAAGGCTAAAGTGCCCAAGAACTTGGACGAGACCAAGAACTCGCTTCAGACCCGCTCCTCCCAGACAACATTATTCTTTAGGGCACGCACCTGGGATGGGTGCCGAGCCTAAGATTCGAATATTGGGACCTCGCTGACCATGATAAGTTCCTTCACCTTGAAACCAGGCACCTCATGAAGCGCAAGAAAAACACCACGACAGTGGGTGACAGAATTAGAGCCATGGAAGTGGTTGCGTGGAGTGGAAAAGGCTGGGCTACTAAATCTGCTTTGGGTGCCACACTTCCACCACGCACCAATACCCATTTTAGTCATCAGGCAGCTGCTCTTCTTGGTGCATGATGGGTGCTTGTGGGTGGAGGAGCCCATCCCCATCACGACAGACTTGATTCATCACATCTCCTAGCTTCCATGCAAAGGAGAGGACTCCATGGACATCTCGGAGGGGAAGAGAAGTGACTTGGCCATCACAGAGGCCATGAAGAAAAAGTACAAGCTGGAAAAGAAGAAGAGGGGGTACGCTATCTCTAGCATCAAGGACAAAGCAGTACGTGTGGTGACTCAAATCCTAGCAGGAAAGGTTATTCGCAAGTGCCACGTGGACGAAGTACCCACGCGGGTGGTCGCACTAGCTGAGCAGTGAGTGGAGGGGGTCCAATTTAACTGGTCTGAGTTCCTCTGCAAGGAGTTTTTAGAGAATTTCTACGAAGCTAAGGAACAGGGCAAAATGTTACAATATTCATGGCTTCTGCTATCCATAGTGCTCGCGGCAGGAGAATTGCCGGAGGATAGTCAATTCCCCATAATTGACAGGGATTTACTAGAGGCCGCAAAGTACGCTTCGCTCTGGGCTACAAAGGATGCCAAGAGGATCCATGACAACAAAATATTCTGCGTGTTCATGGATATGAACCTCAGAATGGAGATCAACCACAAGCCACGGTTATCGCCCACTGTTTACAATAGCCTACTGAGTTTTGTGAAATTCAAAGCGAACATCCACAACATTTATATTAGAGCGCCCAAGGATTCGACCAAACGGTGGATAAAGCTACCCTTCATAGCTATAATAGACATTATTTTTAATGTAATGGAGGCATGGTCACCAGAGTGGCGTGCCCAGACGTCGCAGAGATCGAGAAGTCGGCGGCACAAAGAAAGAAAGATGAGGCCAAGCCGCGCATCGCACAATTGGCCGAAAAACGAAGGAAGGAAGCAGCGATAGTAGAAGTGCGAGCGACAAGAGACGCTGCACAGAAAGCAATTGAGCAGGAAAATGCCGTAGTGGTAGCAGCAACACAGGAGGTAGCTGGGAAGGTGGGTGAGGGCCAAGCGATGCCTTCGCAGGGGCAGGAAGCAGCGGAAGTAGAGACAAAATAGGGAGGCACGGATCCACAAACCGCGTCAATGCAGTTGAAGCGCCAACATCCAACAGAGCAGGCAGGGTCGCGTAAGAAGGTCAAGGCATTGAAGTTGTCTATTGAACCAATCACTCTAACTAAGGGTGATCTGTGCGACATCGGCGAGACGGTGCATGATGTCACCAATGAGGCTCTCCAAGAATTCATGCAAGAGAACCAAATTGTGTTGGGGACCCTCAGAATGCAGTTGCAGGAATTACAAGTGCACCCCCCTCAGGTTGGTACCCTTTCGACCAGCCTCACAATTGGAACAATTCCAGTAGAACAGATGTTGCGTAAGCGGATGACAAATACCATAGTGCTGTCAGAAGGGGCACTCGTGACAACAAATGAGGCTGATAGGCCTACAGTGAGCATGCTGAAAGGTCTTGATCTCAATATGGTTTTACTCCCGTGAGAGACCTTATATGTTTTTCAGGATGGGATAACTGTAGAGCTGCACACTAGGAGAGCCGTGCATTGCAAGTCCTCAGTGACGATGCTTTCCAAAGTGTCCCAGAGCTGTCCATCCCAGCAGAGGTGTGGATCCATAGGTTAGGAATAGGGGTCCATGAGACAAGGGAAGAAATGACAAAGGTTCAGCTGGAGTTGAACCTTCAGATCATCGAGCTGCGGTTGAAGGCACAATCGTCCACCTCCCTGGATGTCAGAGAACAACGCTCTAGTGCTATCACAGAGGGACTAGACGAAATTGGTAGTGTAGTGTGAGACTGCACCGGCATGTTAGAAGAATCACTTGAGCTCCTCACAAATTTGTAGGAGGACCCCAACATCCAACACTTAGAAACAAAGGCACGAGAACTCCAACAGCAGTATGACAACGTCCGAGGAACTACGCAGACGGTGGTCCTCACTCAGAGGCTCGCGTGGATGCAACAGGCTAAAGCGCTAAAAGAGCAGGCGGACATGGCACGACACAAGGAAGCAGTCCTGAAGGCACGCGTTCAGACTTGGATCAACGAGGCCTTCACCATGACATCAAAAATTGAAGGCAAGCTCGCACACATGCAGGGGATGCACGTACTGATGCAGAGAAGCACTCCCGACACAGAGGTCTCAGAACAACGTATGTAATAGATCCAGCAAGTAGCAACTTAGTGCATTGTTGAACTTGCCGTAGTTCGAGAACAGTTCAAGGGACTCCGCGCCAAGATCTCTGCGCCGATAGAGTGACTCGAGGACGAGTCACGATGTTTGTGTTGGGGGCCTGTTGGGCATGGAATCCCCCCAAGGCATGTTTTGGGGCTTAAAGCCCAAGTTTTGACCAAATATTGTTGTAAAAGCTCCACGAACTGCGGGCGCGTGGCACGAAAGTATGATAGAGTCACAAGATTGTCCACCCTATTTTTGTAATGTAATGTCAGCTGGATAGACCTACCCATGGTCCATAGACTATGGGATTGTATAAATAGAGCAAGGCTCTAAGTGTAAAAGAAAGAAGGAATAAAGAAGAGAGGTCTAAGGGATTGAGTCAAAGTGTAAAGTGTGTTTGTGGGCCGTAAAGTAGGAGAAGGCTCTACAGCTGAGTGCACAGAGGCCTAGTAGTTCGCAGCTAAGTGTGCGGACCCCTGTAGTTGAGTGCGTAGGGCGGGTCGACTCGTAACCGTTGGAGAGTCAATAAAGAGAAGTTTTTCTATAATTTCTGTGTATCTTTTCCTGGTTTAATGCATGATTGGATATAGTTTGTAAATATACTGTTTAATTATTGTGCGAATCTATATGAAGGTTTTGTATTGTTAAGTATAACTTAAGACACTTAAGTAGGCAAAGATGCTTAAATAATACTGGAAGGTAAATAAGATCTCGGGTAATAACGTAAAGCGCGGCACAATCCCTGGTTAGGGTTGCGCGAAGGCAGGGGATCAGGCTACGAGGAACGAAAGGCACATGAAGCCACCTACGCGAAGGAACAAACAATGGACTAATCGAACTCATTAGACATCTCTAGGGTGTGGAAACCTAGTTCTAGCACCCTCCCATACTACCTCGGGTGAGACCTCAGTCCGTGCTCCGCGGACTATTGCCGAAAGGGCCAGTAGTACAGGGATTTGCTTGGTTAATTAACTTTGAACTTGGGTCAGGCCCCAACAAGCCAACAACAACAAGGAAATTAACATGCATAACACAACAATTATTTGATAATAACATACAAGTAAAATTTGATTTACAACATAATTAACATGCAAGGAACTTGATTAATAGAAATTTGCATAAATAAAACAATAGAAGGAGGAATACTTGATCCGATGGCTTGGTTAGGGTGCTCTTTCTGGGGCTATCCCACTGAATTTACCACCTTTCCAACTAGGAATGTCTATTTGACTTCCTTTTCACGAAACCTAAACAATTTACTTAGCCCTCTGAGCCCAAGTCCAAGAGAAACCATAGTGTGTCCAAGTTAGATCTAACACTCTCCAATAGATCCAAGTCCGAGTTATCCCACTTTTCTCTCAATTCTTTGCCCCCTCCTTCTCCACATTCCCCCTCCAAAATAAAATCCTCCAATGCTAAAATAAAAAGAAGGACCCCCCTTCTCCTTTCATCCTCCTTCCCTTTATGTCTCCCCCACTCATCCACCTCAATCACCTACCATTAAGGACATGAATACCCCCCATCCTTTTAATTTGACGACCTTGAATTTCTTTCCTATATCTTATCCATAAATAAATTTGAGGAGGCAACTTGTGAACTTTGGAAAATGAAATATTAATATTTAATCCAGAAATAAATTTGAGGAGACAACTTGTCAAATTTTGGAAAATGAAATATTAATATTTAATTTAGAATTTGAGGAGACAACTTGTTAGGGAAATCAATAATAATTAAATAATAACAAATAATAAAATATTAATACTAAGCCATACTATTAAAATAAAATTGCAAATTCACAAATATCTAATAATAGGTATATATTACTTTTTTTCTTTCTTCCCGTGGAAGAAGTTGTAATTTCCTTTATTAATAAGAAAATTACATTTTGTAGATGCTGAGCATATACATATGGTGAGGCCAGGCCTGTCAAAAAACAAAAGTGGTTCTGGAGTACTCCACACAGGGGAGAAACTGTTCAAAAAAGCATTAATATGTTGTTGATCTCTTCGCAGAGAGACTAGTTCTGAGATAAAACAAGTGAAAGTATATATAAATATTTACATATGATCATTATGATAAAAACTGTTCATGTTGCACCTGCATTAAGCTCCAGATCTATGAACGACCTATGATAGTGCTGGTATGTATTACCGTCCCTTTCCTCTTGTATCAACCAAGTATCATCATCCCTGAGCACTGCTTCCTTGGATAGGTGGTCGGCAGCTGAGTTGCGCTCGTTGTAAATGTGTTGACAAATAAAGGAGTTAAAATTTGTGATGAGTCTAAGAGCTTCGTCCAAAATATGCCTTAATGTGTAAGAATTGCATTGAGTTTTTTTGTTTAACCAATTGCAAACTATTTTTGAATCACCAAATAGTTGTAGGTTCAAACATTGTTTGTTCAAAGAAAAATGGATGAGGTTTTTGGCTGCTAGAAGCTCAACATAGTTATTAGTCCCTCTGCCCAGTCCCATTTTAATTTTGAAGGAGTGGGTTTCAGATAAGTGTAGTATGGCACCCCCTCCACATCCTATCTCCTGTGCCGATCCATCGAAGTAAGCCCATGGATGAGAGATATTGATGGTTTCCAGATTTATGATCCTATGAGACGGTTGCGTGCCCTCATCAGGGATAGAATGGTAGTCGGATAAGATTCTAGTCAATATAGAGGGCTAGTATGGGTCCTTCTGCTGAAATATGATTCAATTTTTGGCTATCCATATAGCCCAACATATGAGAAGAGGAATGTTCCTCTCCTTTCCAGAAGCTTTCGTCCACCAGTGTGTCCAGGCATATGCTATATTATTTCCAAGCCATCGACATGTAATGGGAAGCGAAGTAAGGAGGCTATTCCAAATGTCTTATGTAATGGGGCAATCTAGGAAGAGATGATCCATGTCTTCACTACAGTTCTTGCAGAGGTAGCACCAAAAAGGGCCTGAGTAAGATCGGTTCATCAAGTTTGCACCTGTCGGGATCTTGTTGTGCTGAATAGACCACATGAGAAGCCTCGTTCTAGGGGCCACCTTTAACTTCCACATAAAAATCCACCATGGCTCAGTAGCTGATGGCTTAAAGGGTTCCATCAGCACCTGATATCCAATCTTGGGAGTATATGTGCCATGTTTGGCAAATGCCCAAATAAGTTTGTCACCCCCCTCTGTAATTCTGATGTGGGCCTCAGTTAATGCTTTTATGAAGTCTCACCACTCCTGATGCCAACACAGAGGTATGTTAAGAAGCGGTCTTGTTTTCCAAGCCTGTTGCAACAAAGTGGATTGAGCATCATCAACAATGTGGCAGATATGCGTGATGTCTTGTTCAGTAAGATGTGTTCTCAGCTCTGCAGGTAACCTATGAGCATTTCCACACCCGAACCAGGGGTCTACACCTATGCGCACCTGTGCTCCAAACTGGATTCTCCATGTTAGTCTGGTTCGTATGAGTTCCTTGGTGTTTATTACAGCCTTCCATATGATGGATATGCTAGCAAAGTTCCTATGATTCTGTCTAATCCAGTCAAAAGTATTGGAAGGGGTTATGTACTTGGAGACAACCACCTTTGTCCATAAACTATGATTATTGAGTAATTTCCATCCTAGTTTCACTGCCAAGTCTTTCGAGAATATGTCTAGCCTCTTTATCCCCCAACGTCCCCATCGTTTAGGTAGTGCAAGAGATTCCAATTTTTCCCATGCAAAGACTCTCCCGGGCTGCTTCCCCTTCCATAGAAAACAACATCAGATGTTTTGCAAATGGGCTAAAATGCCTCTAGGGATCCATGCCAGTGACATCTAGTATACCAGCGTTGCTTCCAAAACAACCTTGATTAGAACCAACCTCCCTGCTCTGGACAGGTATTTATAATACCCGATATTCAGTCACTTTTCTACCTTGGTTATTAGCCATTTCAAATCTACAATTTTATACCCATGAGGTTTTAACCGGTAGCTGAGATACCTCAGTCCTTCTTCAAGAGGTAGAAAAACAAAGGCAAATCTCCTGAGTGCGTATTGTATTTCATATTGGGAGCATCCTGTAACTGTGATAGTGGATTTTTCCTCATTCAGCACCATACTTGTAGCCTTTAGGAATGTACCAAGAGCATAGTGGAGAGATGTGAGATCACCTATACCTCAGTTTAGGAAAACGAGGACATCATCAACAAAGAGAAAATGGGTCAATATGTAGGTATCAGTAATTTTGATATGCCCAATTCACCCTTGCCTATGTTCCTCTCCAATGATTCTACTGAGGCCCTCCATTATGAGTAGAAAGAGTAGAGGGGATAGAGGGAATCCTTGCCTTAACCCTCGTTCCGCATGGAAAAAAGGAGATGCCAAACCATTTACAAGCACACTATAAGAAACATTGGTGATGTAACACATGATCCACTTGATGAAGGTATAGGGAAAGCCCAGATGGGTTAACAAGATTTGGATGTATAGCCAGTTGACTCTATCAAAGGATTTGGATAGGTCTATTTTCAAGATCATTCCTTTTAGTTTTTTGGTCCGTACAGAGTGTAAGAGTTCCTGAGCAGTGCCAACAACCTCATGTATCTGTTTGTTTTGTAAGAAAGCAAACTGTTCAGGGGAGATGTGTAAAGACAGGAAAAGCCTAAGGCGATTGGCAATGATTTTTGCAATGATATTGTAGATGCAGTTACATAAGGATATAGGCCTAAAGTCGTCATAGGTGGAGGGCTTGTTGACTTTAGGAATGAGATCTATGTCTATGGAGTTGAGGCCTTCTGACATCCTCCCCCTTCTACGACATTCTTCTATGAGTCTTAATAGATCCAGCCCTAGAATGTCAAAAAAGGCAGTGTAAAATTCTACTGTCCATCCATCCAATCCCGAGCTCTTATCCTTCTTAAGCCATTTGAGGGTCGCTTTGAGCTCATCAAGCGTTACTTCTTTTGTAAGTTCTTGTTCGGTCTCTTGATCGACAAATCTGGGGAAAGACTGGGCTATACGCATTACTTCATCCAGAGTGGTTGTGGGAGGTTCCTTGAAGATGTATTTAAAATGTGTATTTTCCAGAGCTGCCAGATCATGGAAGGATTGCATGGATTGTCCTTGTCCGTTTTGAGCTCCCATATTATGTTGATCGCCTTCCTCCCGTTTGCATATTTATGGTAAAATTTGGTATTGTCATCCCCTTCCCTAAGCCAGACAGCCCGACTTCATAACCTTTATCTCTCTTCTCTGTCCTTTAGAATTTGTGTCCTTCTATGCATAAGAGAGGCAATTTTGTCTTTTTGTTCCTGGGAGTCAATGATTCCTCCAGTTCCCTCCTCAAAGATAAGGATCTCCTCCTCTGCTGTTCTGAGAAGATGCTCATCCTATTCTCTTTTCCTATGAGCCCATTCTTTTGAGAGGGATTTCAATTCCTTCATGTTGTGAGCAAACCCCTCTGCTATATTCCCCTCAGTGCCAACTGGGTGGGTCTTCCAGAAATCAACCACCATCCTCATATAATCGGTGTCCCTTAACCAAGTAGAATTAAATTTAAAGGGAGCCTTGGGCTTTTGAATGGCATCCTATATCTCCAGGTAGATGGGCCTGTGATCTGATAAGCCACCCAAGCCAACCCATTGTCTGATGTGGGTGCCACTGCTGGTCAGTGTTTCTTTAATGAGGAATCTGTCAAGCCTCCTAGCCAGGCTAGCCTCACCTATTCTGTTGTTCCTCTAGGTGGGTTGTATTTTAGCAGAAGGGATGTCTATAAGGTTATGATCCTCCAATAGATTCTCAAAAAAAACTGGCATAGCATCTAGTTGAGCTTGTTGTCCCCATGACTCCACAAACCCTATAGAGAAATTTAGATCTCCTCCCAAAATTATGTTAACTTGTTGAAGAATAGATGAGCTTAGCAGTTTCCTCCAGTATTCGGCCTTGTATTGGTAGGGGCCATATACATTAATTATTCTGAAGCTGGCTTCTAGAGAGGGTGAGAAAATGTCAGCTCCCAAGTATCCAATACCCCCCCAAACACTAAGCAATTTGATGGAGCGGTTACATATGCCCAGGGCTACCCCTCCAGATCGGCCCGTGGCATCAAGCGAGTGAAAGGACCAACCCGAGAGCCAAGATTTGAGAAGGGGAGTGATGGAGCAGGCAGGGCCTAGGGTTTCTTGAAGAAAGATGATGTCTATAGCTTCCATAGAGATTAAGCGCCTCAAGGCTAGTTTTTTCCCAGGACTAGCCATCCCACGGCAGTTGTAGGAGAGCATCTTCATGGAGGGGGGGGATTTAGGGTTTGCTCTGCTCTAAGAACCCAGACAATTGTTTTTTGTTTGCCCGAGGCAATCTCCTCCCTTGCCTGGTGTTTAGATCTGAAGAGTGAGGAGGGGCAACCCTGAGATGGTTTAGGTAAGGAGGGGGTAGAGTCAACATCGAAACCTATGACGTCGAGGCCCTATGATTGTAGCCTTGAGAAAAGAGGATATTGGAGTTCGGGGCAGGTAGGATGAGAGGATTGTGAGAGAGGAGGGGCCTCAGGTATGGATGGTTGAGAGATGGTGTAAACAGGGGCAGGAGGCGCAATGGAGCAAAGCTGATTGATGGGGATCTATCGAGAGGGTCTAGGGGAAGGGTGGGGAGCCAGTGAGGGAAGGGGAGAACAAAGGGGAACCTTCGGGGGGAAGGAAACTCTATCGTGTGAAAGAGAAATAGAAGAATAATGTAAATCAGATGCAGAGAAAGCAAAGGAGAGAGGAGGATTTTCCATACCAGCGGAAAAAGCATCCCCTATAGCCTCCCGAGCTCTCGTCAATGGTGGAGAGGGTGGCAAAAGTGGAGCTTTCCCCTGCTTCTTCTTTGGACCTTGCTCATGCACCCTTCCTTCCTCGACAGGAACCTACAATGGTTGTTCTTCAGCCCCCATAGCATGCTAGGTCAGTTCCTGTGGGATGGCGTTGCCTGTAACATTTTCAAATGACCTTTGTCCCCCTTTGTTGTTCAATGGGCACTCCTTGAACACGTGGCCAACCTTATGGCATCGACGACACCTATAAGGCACTCCTTCATAATCCAGCAACTATTTCCTAGAGTATGTTCGCCATTATATGGTGATATGATCCTGAAGACCCCCTCTTGTGTCCATATGCACTAGTACTTTGGCGTAGGCCATCTTTGCAGTTGAAAGGTAGGATTTATCAAACTCCATGTAAGTGCCGAGAGAGTTGCCAATGCGCCGAAAGATATCTTCAGACTAGAAATGGGGTGGGAGCCCCAACAATTTGATCCATATTGGGCTAACCCTAATCTGCTCTATTTCTGGATTAAAGAGAGGTGTCCATTGCTTCAAGAGGACGAGCGTGTGTTCAAAGTTCCAGTAAGATGATAAGACCCAATTAGTATGGTCAGGTCTGGCAAACCTAAAAGCAAACCAGCCCCTCATGAAAGTCTGTACAATGGGGAGGTCTACCAAGTGATGCCCTTAGACCTCAGAGACCCATGTCTTTAAACGGGCCGCAGAATGGTTTCATCCTCGAATCCTTCCTACCAAAACCCTATCAGCAATGTCCATGGTTTCCTTAAGCTGAATGTCTTCCTTGAGCTTTAGAATGATGTCTTCCGCTTTAGATCTAAAACACCTGGATTTCTTGTGAGGCCTTGCTTGCGCAGATGAGTCCTCCTTTGGATCAGAGCTATTCCCAGAGATGGGAGGGTCCTCAAGTGGAGGGGAAAGTACAGATGGAAGGGCGTTTGATAAGGGAGGGATATTCGAGAAACTTCCAGAGGGAGGGACAGGGAGATGCAGCGAGGACAGAGGCGCAGAGGTTGCAAGGGTTGACAAGTTGGGCAGGATAAAGGTGTAGCCGAAGGATGAAGGGATGGGGGTAAGACCAACACAAGTGTCCATAGGGTTAGGGTTAAGACAACTGGAGGCAAACCCTAACGAGGAAGGTGACAGCGGGGGAGTGGAAAGGGACGACCAGGTCGGGGGATCGTCCGACAGAATCAACGGGTGGTTCGAAGGCCCTGAGAATGGAGGTAAGTCAGCAATGGCCTCATTCAGCTTGCAGCTAAATGAAACCAAGTCTTCCTTGGATGAATGCGGGGTTGTCTAGATAGAGCCCTCCACCAACGGGTCCTCCGAGTAATCAACAAGATCGAGGTCCATAGCTATTGGGGGCATGAAACACCAGTTGCTTGTGAGTAACCGCCAAGATAGCTGCAGGAGGAGTGAGCATAGGTGACCGGAGGCTAGGCGATGGGCACTGAGCGTATCAGTAAAAAAAGACACAATAAAAAGTGAAAACCCTTTCGATATGCTAATGCCAAGGTTATGGTAAAGCAATAGCCCCAGACCAGGCAGTCTACGTGTTCCTGCTTCGTTCTGCCATCTGCGGCACTGTACTACATACACAGAGGCTCATTCGTATTCACCATCGTGCTCCATCTCCATCATCATTCCGCTGCTCGCCCATATACCAATATTACTTAATAAATATAAGCCAATGTTTTCAAGTTAATTAAACACTAATCAATATTATCCACGAATCAATCTTAACCATTTATTTTACATCTAAAATTTAAGATTTTAGAATACTAGTGTATCCATGCGAGATGTGGGTATGTAGCTAGCATACACATATCTCATATGTATATTAATAATACTTCTTGCAATCAAGTACAGAAAGTCAATGACTCAGCAGGTATTATAATAAGATAATGTAAGATAATAGGATCAAGTAGGGCATTACATACACCCCTCCTTTAGAAAACTTTGTCCCGAAGTTAAAGTGAAAATGATACAAGTAGTTCAGAAGAAATATGGAAATAATGCATATCAAAATAGAGAGAGAGATATAGTAGTCAAATTAGGTAAGTCAAGTAAGGATACCACTTCCCATTAAGAGTCTCTAGCTAACCTATAGCCTCATATCCTCCCTAACCTACTTCCACTCCCATCCTATCCATCATCTACTGCAATATACTATGGCATTGACTATATCAATCTAACCACTGATAGAACCAAGATGGTGGAAGAGTCAACTATATCGACCTAAATTCCCCAACATGCAATTGGAAATAATAATCACACATCTAGGGGAGCATGTCCATAAATTCCCTCCCTCAATTCCAGGATTGGAGGTTACATGGTGGGAAATGCCTCCACCCATCCTCAAAACTAGGGTCAACAACCTAATATGGACCACACTATGGCATTGGTTGGATAATTTTCATCGAACTATCCAATCAAGAAGTCATGTCACATGCCATTTACACTTTACCCAGGTCATAATAGTGTATATCAAGTAAACACAAAATGTAATAGAACAATGTACATCATACAATTCCTCATTAGATGTCTCAACATTCCCCAATGACAAGCATAGATCTTGGCTGCCATATAGTTCTTTCTAATTTGCAGGTTAGTTCTCATCCATATATATATATATAAGTGATCATAATCATCATGTTATTAAGTTTAATATCCACAACCCATTTTGTGACTCATAAGAAATGGAAGTAAATCTTACATCAGAGAAATCATAACTTCGATAATCCATTCACTAGATAAATCATATCCCATTAAGCCATACATAAAAAAAAGAAATCTAATAAGTTTTACACTAGATAAATCGTATCCAAATAGCCCATAGATTAGGTAAATCATATGTTAGATAATTCATACATCAAATATTTTAATCAACAAAACATAATCAATCAAGTATTTTAGATAAGTTAATTTGTTCAAATGAAATTCATCAATATTACAAAACGTTCATAAATAAAACAACATGAATTATAAATAGAGCTTTAACATAGGTAGCTTTATAGGTCAAAATGGGCATCACAACTAGTCAAAAAGTGAGTGGTAGTCATGACGTATATTCTTCACATCCTCTTAGGTAGCACATCTTGGGATATACTTGTCCCATTGGACATTAACCTGGTCCACCATGCGACATCTGAGTTGTCAAACCTTACGATCCAATATGCATAATGGTTCAACCATTATGGTTCCCATGTCCGAGACTTGTAATTCCCTCCAATCCAATTTCTAAGATTCATCAGAAACATAATGTCGTAGAATTGATACATGAAAAACATCACAAGTTTTATGAAAATGGGTGGAAATACAAGACGATAGGAAAATGGTCCAATATTTTCATTGATTATAAAAGTTCCTATAAACCGAGGTAACAACTTCGTCCCTTCCCAAAATGAATGGTGCTTTTGTTGGGTCACATATGAATAAAAAATTGGTCTCCTACTCCATAAATTCGATCAGTCCTATATGCATCGACATAAATCTTCTGTCTATCTTTTGCTTCCTTTAGCCTTTTTCAAATCTATATTACCCGTTCCTCCATTTCTAGAACCAATTTTGACCCAACTATTGCTCGGTCCTCCAAATTTTCCCAACTCAATGGCATCCTCAATGGCCTCCCATATAGAGCTTGATAAGGAGGCATCCCGATTTAACTATGGTAACTATTATTATAGGAAAAATATACCAATGGTAAGTACCTTTCCCACTAAGTATGATTATCCATGATGTACATTCTAAGCATATATTTGTTATGAAACTAACTCACAAAACGATAGAAAAGAAAGATCAATGCCTTAGAAATCAGCCTCTTCAAGGGGGCAACCTCCTTTACATTACACAAATGAACAATTCTTGGATGATACAAATGACTAAACCTCCTTTCTATATATAGGAGTCTAAGGGGTCACAATATAATCAAAGTCGACATAACAATAATAATATAAGGGCACAACAATAACAATAGTGGGCTTCTATGGGGCACACTAATAACAATATGGGGACAATAGGGGCACAATAATAACAATAAGGGATACACTGAAAATAGTAATGGGGGAATCACTAGTATTATAGGGACCTAACATGACCCTATCCTTCAAAAAATTGTTGTCCCCAACGCTTGAGTAGTTATGGATGCTTCTATATAAAATTTTCATCCTCCCATGTGGAATCTTTAGCAGGTAAGTTCTTCCACTTGATGAGATATTCCGAAATTGATCGATTTCGTAGCTGTCAAGTTCTTGTTTTTGTGACTTCTTCAGGTTCCAATATTATTTTTCCTTCCTCGTCAAGTTCTGGAAATATTGTTTGAACTAGGAGCTTGTCACCTATAACCTTATTTAAACATGAAACATGGAAAACAGGGTGCACTCAGGAAGCTACAGGAAGTTCCAATTTGTATGCCATCGTACCAATCTTTTGCAACACCTTGTATGGACCATAATACTTTGGTGATAATTTATTATCCTTCTTAGCTTGCTTGAGGGACATTTTTTATATGGTTGTAGCCGTAGGAATACCCAGTCACATACATCAAAACTTCTTTTGTTGCAATGTTGATCTACCGTTGTTTCATTCTATTCTGCGCTAAAGTGAGGTTATCCTTTAAGAGTTGGAGAACTTGTTGTTGATTCTCGATGTGATCTTCCACTTATTGAGCCTTAGAATTTTCTCTTGAATATGATGTGATGGATGGTGGATGATATCCATAAAGTTCCATAAATGGGGTCCTTTTTGTTGCACTATGGAGGGAAGTGTTATACCACCATTCAGCTAGAGGCAACCATTTCACCCATTGTGTTTGTTTATTAGAGACAAAGAAACATAGATATCCTTCCAAACATTTGTTTACTATCTCAGTTTGCCCATCAGATTGAGGATGATAAGATGAGCTATGAGCTAACTAAGTACCAAGACAAGAAAATAATTCTATCCAAAAATTTCCAGTGAAAATGGGATCTCTGTCGCTTACAATAATCTTTGGGTTTCCATGTAGCTTTTGAATTGTTTCCATAAATGCATTAGAAACTATACTGGATTTAAATGGATGAGATAATGCACAAAAGTGTGCATACTTGGTAAGTCTGTCAACTACCACCATGATGACACTATTTCCTCGGACTTGGGTAAACCTATGATAAAATCCATTGAAACCTCCTCCCAACGTTGGCTTGGAATGGATAAAGGTTGTAATAGACCTGGGGTCTTAATTGTTTCAACTTTATTTTGTTAGCAAACCAAACATTTGCCACAAAATTTTGAATATCTGATTTAATGCCATCCCAAAAAAATTCTTTCCTAACCTTGTGGTAAGTTTTTAAAAATCCTGAGTGCCCTCCTAAGGGAGAAGTGTGCAATTCCATAAAAATATTTTGTTTGAGTTGGGAATTCTTACCCAAGTATAAGCGATCTTTGTACCATAACGAATCATTTTTCTAGCTAAATGTATTAGATGTATTGGGATATTGTTGTAACTTTTGAATGAGTGACCACACTTCTTTGTCATTCTTCCATTCATCCCTGGCTTTGTTTATCTAATCTGGTTGGATAATAGAAATAGCGCAAAGCAATGCTTCCACATCCTCATTCTTTCTTGAGAGTGCATCTAGCACAAAATTTTGCTTCCCTTTTTTGTAGATGATTTCAAAGTCATAAACCAACATCTTTGTGACCCATTTTTGCTGTTCTTCTGAAGATAAACTTTGTTCTAAAAAGTATTTAAGACTATCATGATCCGTTTTTACCTTGAAGTGTCTTCCCATTAGGTAGGGTCACCATTTCTTAAGTGCATGTAGTATTGCCAACATTTCCTTTTCATAAATAGCTTTGTGCAAATACTTTTCTTTGATTGGACGACTTTCGAAAGAAATGTGTCTTTCTTCTTGCATTAAAACAACACCAATTCCATTTCCTGAGGCATCACATTCCACAACAAAGGTTTTTGTGAAGTCTGGCGTAGCTAAGACCAGTGCTTGTCACATTGCCTCTTTAAGATGTTCAAAGGCCTTCGTTGCTCTGGAGTCCATGAAAATGCATCTTTCTTCAATAATGTTGTTAGAGCTGCTGCTATTCTCCCATAATTCTTAAAAAACTTGCGATAATATCATGTCAACCCGAGAAATCCTCACAGATGCTTTATGGATGTGGGGATTTTCCATTCCTTAATGGATTTAATTTTGCTAGGGTCTACCTTAACACCTTCATGAGATACAATATGACTCAAATATTCCACCTCTTGTACTCCAAAGAAAAATTTGGAGCTTTTTGCATATAATTGTTTCTACTCCAATAGTTTGAACACCCTGTCAACATGTTGAACATGATCCTTCCAAGACTTGCTATGGATTAGTATATCATCAAAAAATACTAACACAAATTTTCTAAGGAAGGGTTTGAAAATGGATTTCATCAAACCTTGAAATGTAGAAGGTGCATTGGTAAGGCCAAAAGGCATGAACAAAAACTCATAATGACTGTCATGAGTTCTAAATGTTGTTTTCAGAATGTCTTCAACCTTCATTCTGATTTGATGATATCCTGAATGAAGATCCAACTTGGTGAAGTAAATTGATCCATGCAATTCATCCAATAATTCATCAATGACAGGAATGGGAAATTTATCTTTAATAGCGAGCTTGTTGAGCTCCCTGTAATCCTGACACATGCGCCATGACCCATCCTTCTTGTGCACCACTACTACTGGAGCAGAGAAATAACTTTGGCTAGGTTGAATTATACCAGCCTCTAGCACTTCTGCAACCATACGTTCAATTTCACTCTTTTGGGCATAGGGATATCTGTAAGGCTTGATGTTTGGAGGAACACTTCCTGGAATCAAATGAATAGCATGATCATGATCATGAATATGTGGAAGGCCTTTGGGAGTCTCAAATACCTTGGAATGATTGTCCAAGACTTTTTGGAGATATGGAGAAATAGATGATTTTGATGTGGGAACCTCTAGCGAACATAATTGTGCTATTACGCCTCGTTGTTATTTCTTTAGAAGCTTTGTCATTCCATTAGAGTTGATTATCTTTCTCGGTTTCCCTATGATATCCCTTAATTCAACTTCATTTCCTTCCAAAGAAAATTTCATGAAAAGTTCTTGAAAGTTAAAAGCTATTGTACCCAAGGATTGTAGCCATTGGACTCCTAGTACAACATCATCACCACCCATTGGAATGGAAAGCATTGGGCTATTCAATACATATTCTCCCATGGATAGCTTGATATTATGGCACTTTCTAGAGAAATTTATGGTTCCTCCACTTACCACCATCACTTGACACTTTGGTGCTGGATATAGGAAGCAATTCAATTCCTTGGCTATCTTAAAATGAATAAAATTATGGGTACTTCCCGAATCAATCAACACTATTACCTTTTTCTTCTTAATATGTCCTTCTATCTTGATAGTTTGAGGAGTGGTAATTCCAGCCAATGCATTACAAGATATGGTCGGATTCATTTCTTCTTTCTCTATGGTTTTTTCCTGGTGTATATCCTCTTCTTTTGATGTTTCTTGTTGCTTTTCTTCCTCCTCTTCACAATCTATGTAAAATAATTTCTTCTCAGCACACTTATGACCTTTAGTGTATTTTCTATCACAACTGTAACAAAGCCCTTTTGCTCTTTTTCTTCCAATTGTTGTGGTGTCAACCTTGTAGGTTGTGCAAGGCTAGGGGCAACAACACTTCCATCTTTATAGTTGTGAGTGGTAGGCTTCCTTGTTGCCATAATTTTTCTTTCCATTTTTCTTGCTAACCTGAATGCATTCTCTAATGAATCAAGTTCCCAAAGGCGAACCTCATGTTGGATGTTATCCTTTAAAGTCCCTATGAACACATCAATCCTATGCTCCTCTGGAATATCTTTTACCCTTATATTCAATTTTTGAAAGTCCTCAATGTGCTCCATCATTGAACCCTTTTGTTTGAGATTTATCAATTGGCTAAAAAAAGTGTTTCTTTTTGTATCCTCATAATGCTCTATCAATTATTCCGTAAAAAATTTCCCAAGTGACAATTTGTTTACGAGAGAAAAGCCATTGATACCATACAAACTAATTTGGTTCCAAATATAAAGTTGCAATACATACCTTTTGTGTGTTTTGCTCATTATGGAGATCAAAATATTGCTCCATCTGTAGTATCCATGTTATGGGATCCTTGCCATCAAAATTCCTCATATCTATCTTTGGAACATGGTGGGTCTTTAATTCACCGTTAGAGTCTATGAAATCATGATTAACATTTATTTTGTTCTCATCATGAGTTTTCTTTATTACCTTTTCGCCATTAGGAAGCCTTTCTTGTAGCAACTTTGTCAAACCTTCCTTCAAACCTTCCATGTCCTTCTTCTAATATTCAATGTTGTCTTTCATACCATCCATCTTAACTTGCACGCCATTCATATTAGCTTCAACGCCTTCCTTTAAACCATCAATCTTAGTTTTTGTTACCTTTTGTGAGAGTGAAATTTGTTGCACTTGGTCTCTTAATTTTGATATATCATGTTGCATTTCTTCCTCTTCTTCATGATTCATGCTAGAGATTTCGGGTTTCGTACTAGGTGTTTCAATTTTCTTTCTTTGAGGCATCAATTAATGATAATTATGCTTCACTATGCCCTTTGAAATTCAAACTAATTTTTCAACCCAAACTTATGCAAAATTTTAAAAAGACTACACACCTTTTCTCACTTTGTAGAAGCTCGATATTAAATATGTTGTATCTCTGTAATTGTGGATCTCCAAGGTCTGAAATTTCTTGCTACAGTAGCCCTCTGAGTCATATTTCGTGTGCCACTAGTTAGATCAAACTTGGATTCTCCAAGAAAGAGTTATGCCAATCTCCCAAGATGACCTAAATATATAATTTTTCAGCAGAGCGAACTTGTACGATGTGCCATGTGTCACTGTTTCCACCTTCGGATCTAAAAAATATACACATAAAACTACCATCCATGCTCTTTATGTAACTAAATTTCAATCTTATGCTCATAGAGAAAATTATGATGATTTTCCCAAGGTCACCTGTTTGGAATGTAATTTGGGATTCTGCAAAAACCATAACTTCCTCAGATCATATCGCCAAAAATATAACGATAAAAGATCTAAATTTTGGACCTGAGGTTCCGAACGATCTCGGCTCAACTGGGATGGTTTTGTAGCTTCTAAAACATCACATAAAAAAAGTTATAGCGAAAATTCCACGGTGACCTATTTGGAGCAGCGAAACCCTAGAATCCAAAGCTTTGGTACCAAATGTTATGAAACCAGCTCACAAAAAGATAGAAAAGAAAGATCAACGCCTTATAAATCAGCCTCTTCGAGGGGGAAATCTCCTTTAACTTACACAAATGAACAATTCTTGGTTGATACAAATGACTAAACCTCTTTTCTATATATAGGAGTCTAAGTGGTCACAATATAATCAAAGGCGACATAACAATAATAATATAAGGGCACAACAATAACAATAGTGGGCTTCTATGGGGCACACTAATAACAATATGGGGACAATAGGGGCAAAATAATAATAATAAGGGATACACTGACAATAGTAATGGGGGAATCACTAGTATTATAGGGACCTAACAATATTCCATAACTTGATTTACTCTTTAAGTTTTCCTGTTTGTTTCTAGATGATATATAGTGCTCAGGTTCAACTGAGTCCCTAACACTGCCTGCAAACTTGTCCAAAACCTAGATTTAAAGTGAGACTCTCTATCAAAAATGATCTTTGTATGTAACCCACGTAACCGAATAACTTCACTTATAAAATATCATGCCACATTGATAACATTGTAAGTGTCTCTCACTGGCATGAAATGAGAACTTTTAGTCAATTTATTAACTATAACCAGTATAACATTATGCCTCTATGAAGTAAGTGGAAAAAACACAAAAAAAGACATATAAATGACCTCCTGTTTAGACATAGGGATTTCATATAGTTGTAGGATTCATGATGGTTGGAAATGATCAACCTTCACTCGTTGACATTCAAAAAATTTGGTGACAAAGTGAACTAAGTTTGCTTCATGCATGCCTAAAACAAGAGTTTCTTCATGTCTGCATACATCTTCTTTGCTCTAGGATATGCACAATAGAGTGATCTATGTGACTCTTCAAGGATGATTCTCCGTATACCCCCTTCCTTGAAATATTAACAGTCCATCTGGTTCAAGGACATAGCCCTCAATCTTTGGTTCTATCGACTTCCCACTTTGGAGTGCTGATATTATCTTTAGATACCAACTATCCTCAAAGAGTTTCTCCAATGCATGTTCCCTCAAATTGACCCCCAAGGGTACTAGGGAGAAGGTTTGTGGCCTACTGCTTAGTGCATCATCAACTACATTCTCCTTTTCCTTAATGTATGAAATCCTAAAACCATAATCAATCATGAATTCACTAGATCGCCTCTTCCTAGCATTCAAATCTCTCTGAGTGAAAAGGTGCTTTAGGCTATGATGATTAGTTCTTAACTCAAAGCTTCTCTCGATGAGGTAGTGTCTCCACAGTTTCTAAGCTAGCATCATTGCTGCTATCTCTAAGTCATGGGTAGTAGACAACTCTTCATGTTTCTTCAACTTTATGGATGCGTAAGTTATTACTCCACATTCTTGCTTCAACAATGCTCCCAATCCTTGCTTCAAGGCATCTGTGTAGACAATGAAGTCCTTTTCCATGTCAGGTACTTGAAGTATCGATGCACTACTTAGTACTATATTTAGTTTGGTGAATGTAGTGTCACATTCATACCTAACCCCCTTTCGCTGTAATGTGGTAATGGATGTTGCAATCTTTGAAAACCCTTCCACAAATTTATGATAATAACCTTCTAGCCCCATGAAGCTACATTCCTCATGAGCATTTTTCATCACTGACCAATCCATTATGGCCTTTACCTATTCTAGGTCAATTGAAATCCATTCTCTTGAAATGATGTGCCCAATATAATGAATTTTCTTCTGAAAGAAGGAACATTTAGACAATTTTCCATACAACGGATTTTTCCTTAAGCATGTTAATACAATCCTGAAGTTCTCTTCATGCTCCTTTTCATTCTTGGAATACACGAGAATATTGTCCAAAAAGACTTACAAAAATTGGTCCAAATACTTCCAGAACACGCCATTCATGAGACTCATGAAAACTGTTGGTGCATTGGTCAAACCAAATGGTACAAATACGAAATCATAGTGCCCAAACTGAGTTTGAAAGGTAGTTTTTGGAATGTCACCTTCCTTAATCCTCAATTGGTGGTATCTAGATCACATATTGATCTTTGAGAAAAATGATTCTCTCTTCATTTGGTCAAATAGGTAATCTATTATGGGTATTAGGTACCTATTCTTTATTGTGGCTCCATTCAATTCCCTATAATCTATGCATGGCCTTAAGGAACCATCCTTCTTCTTGACGAAAATCACTGGTGCACCCCAAGGTGAAATACTAGGTCTAATGAATCCCAAGTCTAAAAGCTCTTTTAACTGCATTTGCAACTCACACAGTTATGGGGCTATCATCCTATGGGGTGTCTTGGATATTTGTTCTGCAACAGGTTTTAGGTCAATTTAGAAATCAATCTCCTTTATAGGTAGTAATCCACGAGATTCCTTAGGGAAAACATCCTCAAATTCTGATAAACATAGGTGTTGATCTAGGGAGGGTCCTTTCTGGTCACTTACAACCTCGACCACATATAGTTTACAACCTTTCTGGAGGCAAAATTTTACCTTCATCATAGAGATGAATTGTAGGGACACTCCTCTCTTGATACCACAAATATCAATTGACCTACCTTCATCATCTAAACAAATCACCTTCTTTTTGAAATAGTCTACCAAAGCTCAATGAGATTATAGCTAATCCATTATGATGATTACATCGTACATCCCCAGTGTTGTGATGTATGCCTTAAATTTAGTTGTACACACCTTAAGGTTTACCTAACATTGCTCAACACTAGGTTCTACTACTTGTTTTATCCTAGAAGCCATTTCAAATTATATAAAGTCATCGTGCTCATAGGCTGCCAACCCACATTTTTCTAATGCAATTGGTGAAATGAAACTAACTATAGCACCAAAATAAAACAATATTTTAACTTTTACATGGTTTATCATACCCGAGGTTTCTACCATGACAGATTGGTGTTCAAATTGTTATTTGTAATCTACTACATAGATCCAATGGTAGTTGCTTATTCCTCCCATTGGCGCTTTTCCTTCTCTATGATTGTTACCAGTTTGTAACTCAGGATAGTCACGCTGGTAATGAGGTCCCTCACATCCCCAACAAGTGATGCATGGTATAATTTGGACATAATGTTGTGGGGTTCTTTGGAAAGAGCTCATTTCCTTGGACCCCTGCCCCTACTTGTGGCTCCTCACGTCTAACCTCTATTTAAATTATTCCCTGAAGTTTCTGGTGAAGCTGTGCTAGTAGCCATTGAAATCCCGGTTATCGATGCTTTGGGTATAATCCTATTTCCAATATGGCAGTGGTATTAGAGAAATTTTGAGGTCTAAAATGGGCCTCAAAACAAAAATGTACAACCAAAATCACCTTTATAAGAACTAGTAGGATTCAATATGATGATGTCAACCATGGGGGATGATTCACCATTTTTGGAGTAAAAACGTAAAAGGATTAAAAAATAAAAATAAAAATAAATTACTTTTATAACTCCTATTTTCAACTTATCTCCCTACTTTTTTAAACTCAAATTTCAAGCGACAACGCTTGATGGATGCAAAATTTAATTCCTCATCCAAGGACTACCCATGTTGCATACTTCAACGGACCCTGCTACATGAAAAATGAGAAATGCATGAAAGTTTTTATTGCAATCACGTTTTTCATGTATTTCTCATTTTTTGTGTAGCAGGGACCATGAACAAAAAAATTTTTAAGGATGGAAATTTTTGTTGAAGTTTAAAGACATTGGTGAATCTCACTAATTCCTAATATGCAAACTATAAAATGTTTATTGATATATTTGTAAAATTATTCAAATTTATAATGATTTTATATATAGTCTCTGTATAGTGTTGGCGATTTTTAAGGTAAAATAATTTTATATTCTAAAATTTGGGCGAATCTTCTTTTATAAAAATTGGAAATTGGCAAATCTTTTTTGTGGAAAAATCATGGAAAATTATCCCACTAGGTGAACATTAGCCCGTAAATTTTCCATGAGTCTCTCTAAAGTATGCAACATGGGTACTCCTTGGATGAGGAATTCAATTCTGCATCCAACGAGTTCTCCCTCTCGAAATTTGAGTAAAACCGTAGGGAGATAAGTTGAAAATACAAATTAAAAAAGTAGTTTTTTCTTCTTTTTTTTTTCCCTCTAAAATTTGATGATGTAATCTAATATTATTTTATTATTTCCAGTATTATTTTATAATATTCCTTAGGAGATCCATTTTAAAACTCGAAATTTCTCTAATGCCTCGAACTTCCTCCCCTAGAGAATGTACGAGGGACCTTCCCCATAAACCTTGGCTATTATGGAAAAATGGTTGTTTCCCCCTTTTAAGTCTAAGTGCTCTTCTACATAGTGAGCATGTTCAAAAACTTCTACAATTGAGGATGGTTTCCACATCTAGACCATTTCCCTAATATTAGGGTTCAATCCATAAATGAAATGATTTGCTTGACACTGATCAATATCCATGTAGGAGACACTCTTGACCAATTCCATGATCTAATCTCATATTCCTCTATTGTGTAGCTTCCCTGTACCAAAGCATGGAATGCTCCTACTTGTTGTTTTTCATAATATGCTGATAGGCACTTTTTCTTGAATCTTTCCTCAAATAACTTCCAAGAAATTGTATCAGGAGTGAGGTGTAGTTGTCACTCTTAGTTACCCCACCAGTTTAGGGCACTATCTCTAAGTTGGAATATTGCTATCTTAGCTTTTGAATTGGAAGTATATTCTCTTAGTGTGAAGCACCTTCTCATTCCCTATAACTAGGATTTTTCTCATTCGCTGGCACAACCTCTAGCAAAATCTAAGAACTTAATCTTTTGGAGCTCCCTAGTAATGTGCTCAGTTGGAGGTCCTCTATATGAGTCCCTCGATCCCTTGAGATTTCCCAACCCTGATGGAGGGTGCTCTACTTCCACCTCAGTTGTTTGGAACCCTCTTAAAGTCTAATTAATTGCTTCTAGGGAGTGCAAGATGAGGGCCAAATCTAGTGATGGAAATGGGTTATTTGTAGGAGGTCCTTGTGATGATCCTCCTTGATCTCGATTTCTCCATGTCTTCACCATTTTGAACTGTTTAATTATTTGCATGACACAAAAGACTTATTAATGCAACTTAGGACTTGTCTGATCTAAGTCGACACACCCAAATGTAAAATGATAGGCATATGTTTTTCTTTTACTATGCTCGTAAATGAGCATTACTGATACTGATCATATCCCTAAGGATCTACTAAATCCTCTCATGTGTGAGCTCTACATAACCTACAAAATTTCTCTAATACTAGCGAGGTTACTAGTGCAATGCACCTGTCAGTCACGCCTTGACTCTTTCTTAACACCAAATTACTATCTTTAGTAACCGTAATTATTATTATAAAAGATATTTATTTAATTAATAATAAATTTCGTTAATGAAATGGTTTAATATACTCAAAAAATTAGATTAAGTACTAATGTGAATAATACCCTTTTAAAAACACCCTTTACTATACCTGCCATAGGCATGGTATTACGCATTCAGTTTTGCCTTTGCTTCCTATTAGTTTGTCTTTGACCAAAAAATCATGTCTCTTATCCATAGTTTAACCTTGGGAATTCATTTTTTGTTACTTTTTATTATTATTTAAATTGATTTATTTGTAAGGTGATTGGTTGAGGTCCTATTATGGACTTTTTAGTAATTTCCATTTCTATTAGTTACTAATTTTTGTTTTATTTCATTTTTATTTAACATTTTGATTTTTTTTCCCTTTTTTTATTTTTATTTTTTATTTTTACCATTTTCATGAAATATAGTTTTTAATCCATATTTTCAATTTAATATGACAAATTTGAAAGAGGAAAATATAATTAAAAAAACTTTTTCCAATAATTCTTTTTTAGTTATATTATTTTTTTTTTTAATTTTTTTTTTATTATCTTTTTTTCTATGGTTTTTTTCTAATCTTTTTCTATGGTTTTTTTTTTTAATATGACTACTTTTAAAGAGGATTTTTTTTTTCCATATATATATATATATATATATATATATATATATATAATTTTATTACTTTTTAATTTTATTTATATTTTTTTGGTTTTTTCAATTTTCTGTTTTCTCTATTTTCAATTCTAGTTACATTAATCATAATTTTTTTCTTGTTTATACATAGATTTTATAATTAATAGCTATTATGATAATTAATTATTAGTTTTTAGAATTTTTTGAGCATTTATTTCCTAATTTTATTAAGAAAGTTTTATTGATGTATAGTTACTAATTTTTAGGATCTCGTGTGAGCATTTTTCTCATAACTTTGTTGAATTTTTTTATTTATTTATGCATAGTTTTTATAATTTCTGCCCCCAAGTATATCAAGAATTCAAGAAATTGATGTTATAGAAAGAAATTGAATTCAAGAATTCAAGAAGTTTTTTTTTTTTTATTATCTTTTCATGTGTCTGCAATTAACATCTATTGTTCTTGCATGTCAAAGGATTTGAAACTCCATCTAAGTATTACCAGGATCCCACCTTGAAGGTCCATGTTCTGCTTCAAGTCGATAGAGATTGCTCGACATTTATTGGAAGATTGGTCTTCAATTTGTCATCTATTTCAACAAGTTTATTAAAGTTGTTTTATCTTATTTCCTCAAACCAAACATAGAATATTAGTCTCAGTTACCATGCAAAAAGTTAATGTGTGAATTTTATTAAGGCGGTTTAATTTGCAACTTTATTCCTAGTTTGATTCAAAGCCACTGTGTCAAATTCATCCATTTTAATACTAAATCACAAATCATAGACAAAAGTATAATATTTAGAAAATATTTGAAAATGGCTAATGATATATTTTATTTATTTTAATAATTAATTTTTATTAATGCTTTTTTTTTTACGATACGAAATGTTTCAGGAATTAAGTATTTTGATTAGAAACTGAGTGTTTTAATATCCATCTATAGTTACTAGTGATTTAAACTTTGCTAGTCATAATTTAGTTGTTAAATTAATAGTAAAACACTTGTTATTAGGAATTATTTATAAATATTAATTAACTTGTCTTTACAATTTAATTTAAAAAATAATTTAATATTAAATCACAAATTATAGATCATCCCAACTCCATTTTGCTCTGCAAAAGAAAGAAATTCTGTTTAAAACGGGATGCCATTTGAGAGATAACATTAAAATTTTTGTTCCATATTCCCATGCCTTCATTGCCACAAACACAATTGCATTAAACTCTATATCAATCATGTACAATTCCCATGAACTTTGTAGGAGACAATTGATTGTGCAAAACAAGTTTCTTGGAATTGACATCTCATTGAGTTGAAACTAAGTTTCTCCATATCAATTTGAACCAAACACTATGAAAGAAATAAAGTTATAAAGCTTCATTACAACCAATGAAGTAGGGTGCTCACCAAAAAACAACATTTTAGCACAACATTTTCAATTTCATTTCCATTTTTTTTATGAAGAAGTTAATTAATCATCTCACATCATGTTAGTAATTCATATTCTAATTAATTATATTTAAACTAAACAGAAAATACTAGCTACTACATAACACTTGTTTATATATAATAGATTTTCATTTAAAAAATATACAATACACAAACAATTTATAAATTTAATTAATTAATATATATATGCCAAAATTATAAATTTAATTAATTAATATATATATGCCAAAATCTAAAATGGGTATGAATGTAATTCCAAAAGCCATCTCAAGAGAGTTATTTTGTTGAAGTAAACACTTCATTGTTTTAAGATTCAATTACAACATGGATCGATATTAGCATGATTGATTTTTATTAATACTAATACATCACATGATTCAGAGTTAGTTTTCTACGTATGTATTTATTGGTGTGTCTCATGAATAATATAAACCTATATACATATATTTAACCAAGGTTTTATATTCATATATAAACGCATGAGCATCTCTATATATATGATTTAAGGTTGGCATCTGTGCAGGAGGGTTTCAAGTGGTGGTCTGCTCAAAGTCAAGAGTGGCAATCTTTATTTATCATTACCTGTTGGTGTCTCTGGAACTGGAGAAATGCAAGCATTTTTCAGGACTCCAAACAACCAATCCTCTCCTCTCTCACTCACATTACGGCGATGCTAAATTCATCATGTTGATGTCTCTGTTCCTTCTTCATGTTAACATGTCTCTGCACAGGTTTTTCCTCTATAATCGCCGTGGGTTTTTTAGGATCTGTTTTGTTCTCGGCCGCTGTTATTTCACAGGTTCCTCCTCGTTGTGCTATGTCCGAACGGACTTAGTCTCTCTGCTACAGGATAGCAGGGCTCTGCATCTTATTGTATGCCCCATGCTTTTTTTTGTATTTATCTGTCTTTCCCTATCGCAGAATTGTCACATGGATCTCCATTTGATCTTATTCGGCCTTTCTCTTCTCAGCCTGTACATGTATTCTGGAATCTTCTGATTTTGAATGGACATCGCCTGTCATTGAGGCGCAACAACACACCTGCTATATTGGTTTTTATGTATTCCTTATATTTTCTCAATATAATATATTTGATTTTCACTCTGAAAAAAAAAATGATTTAAAGTTGGCATAGAAAATCAAACTCAATTAGCTATAGTCAACAAAATTATATCACCATTCAGTTGTCAGACATCAAAACATATAAATTATAGACAACCTACCAAACATAATCAAGTAATAATACTTAATATAATATAACTTTAGATTAATAATATATATACGTGCTATTTTTTTTTTAATTCTTTATATATATAAATAAATAATAGTTTTATATATATATTATATATATATATAATACTTTTTTCCTCGGGTTAATTTCACTAATACGACAAGCATTGATATATTTCCAGCTTACACTCTCTAGGGCACTATTTTTTAACTCAAAATGAAATAAAGTAATATGGAGGCACTTATTACGTCGAAAGGCGTTTTATTATGAGTTTTTTTCGTAACACTATAGTAGATTCGTCGTTCTAAAAGGAATATATCAAATCGACGGTGGTCATGTCACTGGAGACACTGGGGATAATGGATGCTCGATTTTGTAATTTTCCACCACAAATTGATGTCGACTTTGGTTTGTATTTCTTCTTTATGTGGAAAATTTGAGTTGACCGTGTCGAACATATGGGCACCTCTGGGGCGCATCTATGTCTTTACATTTTCTTATCCTCAATCAAGGTTTGGAATGGTATACTGTGGGATTCATTGATGTAGATTGGATTAATCTTGCCAACTTTGCCCAATCAAATCTTAAATTCAAATTCTACAAGCCGCCTTTCCCTTTGTGAAAGTATGGGGCCGCCTTTCCCTTTGTGAAAGTATGGGGCGTCGAATTTCTTCTTGCTGGTTGATTTTCAGGGAGTTGCCGTTGTGCCAACTTGCATGTATGATGCTGATTTTTAAATGTGCCCCTCTCTTCGTCACTAGAAGCCTTCGTTTTTTATTTTCAAAACCATGTTTTTACTTGCCTTCATTCAAATGCGAATTTGTAGTAGGACATAACTTCATATTTGACAAAACCAACTTGGTCCTTTTTTAATTGTCATCATGACTGTTGTAAATGGGGTGAAAGTTGAAGCCTAGAAAAAAATCATACGCCCCTCTCATCGGAAGTTTCTAATCAAAGAATTAACATGGGAGTTGCGATATTTCACACTTCCGATATGGCCCATAGCTCTTGGTGCTCGGCCCCAACTTTGCACCTTTGGTTCTTTGAGTATTAGTGACCTATTTATGCCCCAAAACCATATAAATCATGACTTTTTAAATTTATACAACAACGACCCATAGGAGGTGACAAGTGGCAGATGTTAACAAGTATCAGAGAAATGGATATCGCAACTTTTAACAATGGCAATAATATAAAACTTGCGATGTAAATAATTCTCGATGAGGAGTGGATGCGATATCAACATTAAACCATTGTTTATATGCTCATCGAATCCGGAGGAATGTAGGAAATCACAGGTTTAAGATATCAGAGGTTTTATGACTGTTACCATATAAAAAGTTCCGATGTAAGGGGCAGATGCGATGTTATGATTAGACCATCGTTAATACGTATATCAAGTTTGGATATCAAAGCCTGACAAATATTGGAAGTTGGAGGGGGAGGCACATTGGAATATCAACAATGGAGAGATTATCAGAGATTGGAGCAGGAGGTTATATCGCTATCAGAGATTGGAGGAATATGTTGTATCGACATATCGGTGGGATTGGAATATCCCTATTGGACATCGAAGGGAGTGTTGTCGGTGTTTTTTAAATGTGTCTTGAAAGGAAATCTCAAATATGGATTACCTCTGATATGCGGGAGTAGAAACAATGATGTGGAATGTGGGTCCTCTAACAACTGTTATATTATATAGTTCCGGAAGTAATATGGCCACTTAATATATTCATTTGATTATTGAAAAGAGCCACTTTATGGATTGGACTTCTAATATCAGGGATTTCAAATGAATTCCTTTGATATCAAAACTCCGATATTAGATTTGATATATGCATTCTTTTAATTAGGTATTTCTCTGCTTTTATCAAGAAGACAATTCATAATATTAAAGCCACTTTGTAATATAAGACTTGGTCTTGGTCTCGGGGGATATGTAATGAATTAAATAAGGGTTTGGAATGGTCGATTGTGGGATTCATTGATGTAGATCAGATTAACCTTGACAACTTCTCCCAATCAAATCTATAATTCAAATTCTATAAGTCGCCTTCCCCTTTGTGAAAGTATGGGGCGTCAAATTTCTTCTTGCTGGTTGATTTTCAGGGAGCTGCCATTGTGCTAGCCTACATGTATGATGTTGATTTTTAAATGTGCCCTTCTCTCCGTCACCAAAAGCCTTTGTGTTTTATTTTCAAGACCATGTTTCTACTTGCCTTCACTCAGGGAATTCAACGCTCAATGTGAATTTGGAGCAGGCCAAAACTTCATATCTGCTAAAACCAACTCATATGTTTTTTAATTATCATCATGATTGCTGTAAATGGGGTGAAAGTTGAAGCCTAGGAAACAACCATACACTTCTCTCATCGGAAGTTACTAATCAGAGAATTAACATTGGAGTTGTGATATTTCACACTTCCGATATGGCCCATAGCTCTTGGTGCTCGGGCCCAACTTTTCTCCTTTGGTTCCTTGAGTCTTAGCAACCTATTTATGCCCCCAAATCATATAAATCATGAACTTTTAAATTTATACAACAACGGCCCATAGGAGGTGACAAATGGAAAATTTTAGTAGGTATTGGAGAAATGGATATCACAACTTTTAATAATGGAAATAATATAAAACTTGCTATGTAAAGAAGTCTCGATGAGGAGTGGACACAATATCAACATTAAAACATTGTTTATATGCTCATCGAATCTGGGGGAATAACTAAAATCAGAGGTTTAAGATATCAGAGGTTTTATGACTGTTACCATATAAAGAATTTTGATGTAAGGGGTGGATGTGATGTTCTGATTAGAACATCGTTAATACATATATTGGGTCTGGATATTGGAGCCTGGCAGATATCAGAAGTTGGAGTGGGAGGCGCATTGACATATTAATGATGGAGATATTATCGTAGATCAGATTAGGAGGTTATATCGCTATTGGAGATCAAAGGGAGTGTTGTCGCAGTTTTTTAAATGTGTCTCAAAAGGAAATATCCGATATGCACTACCTCCGATATGCGGGAGTAGAAACAATGACGTGGAATGTGGGTCCTCTGACAACTACTTTATTATATAGTTCCAGAAGTTATATGGCCACTTAATATATTCATTTGATTATTGAAAAGAGCCACTTTATGGATTGGACTTTGAATATTAGGGATTTCAAATGAATTCCTCCGATATCAAAGCTCCGATATTAGATTTGATATATGCATTCTTTTCATTAGGTCTTTCTCTGCTTTTATCAATAAGACAATTCATAATATAAAAGCCACTTTGTAATATAAGACTTGGTCTTGGTCTCGGGGGCTATGTAATGAATTAAATAAATATTTAAAAAATAAAAATAAAAATAAATATTTACAAAGAACTATAAATTATAAAAAAAATGTAATATACATTTTAATAGGCCAAGGCAGTGAAAAATATCCAATCTTCAATTAGGCGCCATTTACAAACCAAACAACCAAATGAGATCAAAAAGTTATGATAGGAAAATAGGAACAGATTGAACTCATTGAAGCAATCTAAATTCTCAAAATCAGATAGTAATATGACTAACCATTCAATCAAAGGGTCCCCATAGTGATAATTAAGTGAATAATGGGGGGGTTGTGTTTTTACCACAACACGACACATTATGCATATCATAACTTTTTAAAGGTTGTCACCTTAAGAAGTTTCGATGTTGCAATGCACCAATATGCCTGATGCTCCGATATTGCAACCGCCGATATGCAGGACCTCCGATATGCAATCATTGTCGACATCCTCAACCTCCGATATGCCGACCTCATATATGATGTCATCACTCCATGTGGCGCCTCATGAGTGGTGACACGTGTCACCTAGATGTAATGAATTAAATAAATATTTAAAAAAATTAAAATTAAAATAAATATTTACAAAGAAATATAACTTATAAACAAAAAGGTAATATACATTTTAATATGCAAAGGAAGTGAAAAATATCCAATCTTCAATTAGGTTCCATTTACAAACCAAACAACCAAATGAGATCAAAAAGTTATGATAGGAAAATAGGAACATATTGAACACATTGAAGCAATCTAAATTGTCAAAATAAAATAGTAATATGACTAACTATTCAATCAAAGGGCCCCCATAGTGATAATTAAGTGAATAACGGGGTGGGGGGGCGGGGGGGTGTTATGTTTTTACCACAACAAAACACATTATGCATATCACAACTTTTAAAAGGTTGTCACCTTAAGAAGTTTCGATGTTGCGATGCACCGATATGCCCGATGCTCCGATATTGCGACCACCAATGTATAGGACCTCTTATATGCGATCACCGCTAAACTCTGATATGACGTCATCAATCCATGTGGTGCCTCATGAGTGGTGACACGTGTCACCTAAACTTGTCCTCTTAGACCCCTCAAAATTTAGAAACTGCCTGCCACATGTCTTGTCGTACTGCCATGTCATGCTTACGTCACAATGCTACTGTAACTTTGCTGGAACCAATCATATGCTGCCATGTGTCTTTATAAAAAACAATCATATGATGCCACTTGTAGCTTGTAGCTTGTCAGAACCAATCATATGATGCCACTTGTAGCTTGTATCTTGTCGGAACCAATCATATGCTGCCATGTAAACCCGCTATAGGAGAGCAAAATGTGCCCATCCACATTTGGTTTTGCGATGAAATCCTTTGTTAATCTTTATCAACATTCCCCGGTTGTTTTTAACAATATCGGAACATTATGCATATCACAACTTTTTAAAGGTTGTCACCTTAAGAAGTTCCAATTCTCTAATTTGTCGACCTTCCGATGTGCCGATGCTCCAATATGTAGGACCTACAATATGCGATGCACCGATATGCCTGATTCTCTGATATTGCAACTGCCAATATGTAGGACCTCCAATGTGCAATCGCCAATATACTAGACCTATGACATCCCAACCTCTATTATGCGATCACCAATATATCTGGACCCTCAACATGCGATCTCCGATATTTTGGACCTCTGATATGTGATCTCCAATATTCTTTCCTTCCTAAGGATTCAATCCTTGAAACTTCACGAGACTATATCTTTTGATCCAGGAGTCTATTTTTGGACTTCCACATATCGTTAGAAAGCTTGTTCATAGCACTTTCAAATGGAGAGGGTCCGATGTAGGCTTTGAGTCCTTATGCTGCTTGGAAAATGACTGCAAACTTCTCTGCTCATTTACTCTTTGGACAACTGAAAACACATTTTGTAGAAAGTAATAGCAAATTTTCAGTCTTGTTTGTTAAGCATTTTTAGAGTATTTGAATTGAATCAGAGTTTTAAAATGTTGGTCACATTGACTTCTAAAATTTGAAATTCTAAATATTTTTTATTGTTTTTTTTTAAACATATTTGACCATAAATGAAAATTTATGTAGACCTTATGAGGGGGCTCTATTTGTGCATATAATCTTTCCAAATCTTTTATTCCTTCGGTGTATTTGCAATCAGATGTGCAAAGTAATGTGGATAGGGGAAATTGGCTAATGTGGAAGGAAATAATTCTAAAATTTAGAGTTTCCATTCTAGAAAGAAATCAGCGGACGCAAGAACTCCTAAGAGAATTACTCTGTTGTTTTTTAGAAAAGATAATTATTCAAGTTAATTTCATTTTTGTTCTCTAGAAACTAAATTAGATTGTTGTAACATAACTTAAATGTAAATTCATATGAAATGAAAAGTAGCATGGGCCCTTAGATATGTCAAATTCATGTCCCCTCAAATAAATGCAAAGTCTTACCAGAATGCTATTTGAGAAGAAAAATATAACAATTATATTATATCAAAGTTGGTAAGAAATTAAAATGTTTGCTTCAGTATTGGGGTTATTTAGCAGGTATCTTGTTAGAAAGTTCTTGGAACTTTGTGGTGTATGGAATTGTTGGGAATTCATGTTGCGACTAGCCAACCTCCTAGCCCATTCGACCATTCGACCCCCACCCTGCAGTGAAATATTAGAAACCCTTCTATTTCGAATGTTATATATATATATATATATATATATATATATATATATATATATATATATATATATATATATATATATATTCGAAAGGGTGAAAAAAACCCAAAACACTTTCGGCGTGTCTTTGCGCCTCTTGGTGCAAATACTAGTTATATCACTTATGTTAAAGTAAAACAAATATTATAAATTGCATTAATTTATTCAATTGTACATAATTTAACTTGGATTTAGACTGAAGGGTATTTTAAACGAAATGTATAGCAATATCCCTGTGCATCCTTCATGGATGGTTATTTTATGAAGTCACACACCACCGCATTTAATGTCTAGGAAATTGTATGAGCTTCGCTCCATGGTTATTGGTAGCATGCTTGAGGATACCTTAATCATTTCCTAGAGATATGGTTATCAATGTTTCAATGGCGACTATTATTTCTTTTATTTTTATTTTTTTCGAGTGGGTTATTTCTTGATGGCAATTTGTGCCCACAACAATGTCGACTATTATTTTTTTATTTTTATTTTTTTGGAGTGAATTATTTCTTGATGGAAATTTGTGCCTACAACAATGGCGAATACTATTATTTTATTTTTATCTTTTGGTAGTGAGTCATATCTTGATGGCAGTTTGTGCCCATAGCAGTGACTGATATACTAATGACAAACACAATTTATTTTTCTAGTATATGTTTCCTGACTACGTATTTCAAGTTTACTAAACTTTTTCCTTCAATGTGATGAAAAATATTTGGAATGTTATAACTTCCTCCTTCAATAATGATTAATTGTTAAAATTTTGGAACTTATAGCCTCTTTTTTATAACTTTTGTGATGATTAGAACATGAAAAAGATGGCTCAAGCAGTTCTAAAGAAGGGAAGAGAATGAACTTTTTAACTCGTTGTTGTTGAAAGTTTAACCAACAACCACTAGGTGACATTAAGACAAAATAAAATCATATCTATTTGTCAAGTGTCAAAGAACAAAATCTCTGATAAAGGAAATTAAAATTGAGCATTCCAAATTAATAAAAATATTAAAACAAATTAACTCAATTTATAAAGTTAAAACATTATGCTTCAATAATAACATATGTTATAGATTGTGTATTTTTATTTTAACCTCCTCTTAGAACAATTCTATCTCAAATTTGAGAAAGGGGCACTTCAATTAATTTTATTTACCAAAATTCCACGAATAAACTTTCTTTAATTTGCAATAAAGGCTAAAATACTAAAATCTTTTTGAAAACCTAAAGCTTTACAAATTTTCCTTTGATATTCAGAGGAATAATAAACATGACACTTTTAAGTAATAAACTTATGTGGATTAGAGAAGTTTATATAAATATTTATATATTTGGAGAGAAAAATACTCCTATTACTATAATGGAATAGAAGTATTTTAAAGGTTGTTATAACATATTATAATGGGAAAAAATATTTTAGTGGCCACTATAACAAGATTATAAAAGAAAAACATTATAACCTGATAAAATCATGTTTTCTAATAAAAACAAGAATGACGAGATCTTGTAGCGTAGACATCACTGAAATGCAACACCTAGGGAGGGAAGATGAGCTTCCTCCTCGCAACTGCCAAGGCAAACTGGCCAGAAATCACAAGCTCGACATATCAGTGCTGCGACTCAAGCTTATGTCACAGGCAACCCTGCCCAGGTGAGACAGATGATTGCAGGTTGGGAGGCGGACCTCAACCAACCCGCCAAGCAGGAGATACAAGAGGAAGAATAGAGGCTATTAGTTTCGGATCCTGGCAATACCCGCGATAGGATTACACAGTATAAACAAACAATTCATCTCTACTGGATGATGAGGAATATAGTGGCCAGAGAAATTATGAACACAAGTTTCATTAAAACTGATCCAAGATTTCAAGAAATCCAAAAGGAATTCCAACTTGTCCAATTTCAAATTCAACAACAAAATGTTCAGTTGGGTCGTATTGAACGACACATCAGGTGCCCGCCTCAGTCAGATATTCTGGGTTCCAGTGCAAAGGACCCAACTCCAATGGAGTCCTCAAAGGACTAGCTCTAGATGTTTTTTGTTTTGTTTTTGTGACTGTTGTTAAATTTTGATGTTGTATATGTCTTTAAGTAGCACTGCTATTAGTAGGTTAATAGTGAACTCAGTTCTAGACATTTAGGCCTATAAGGCTAAGTTTGATAAACTTAAGAACTTCAGATTTTGGATGGTGTATAACTCATTCTGATGGACAAGAAACTTGTTTTCCTGATGGACAGGTTGAGGCCACAAAATATCTATTATGACTGCAATCTGCTTTTTATGAATAAATAAAAAATCCTACTATAAACTTAAAAAAAAACTACGAAAAAATGTAATCTCATCTATGTAATGGTGGATACGAAAATATATTATCACTATTCAAATATACCAAGAAAACTACGAAAACGTGTAATCTCATCTATGTAATGGTAGATACGAAAATATATTATCACTATTCAAATATACCAAGAGAGAAACAAGAACACGTGGAAAGTAGGTTACAAAATGAAAAGGTAACTGCAAAAATATATTATCACTATTCAAATATACGAAGAGAGAAACAATAAGACGTTGTAAACAGGTGCGAAATTGTATATTAAGTTTCAGGTCGAGCCATCGTTCATTCTAAAAATCATATTGGAAGTATTTAGAAATGATAAACTGAAAATTCACGGCATTGATCTTGTGTCCGGGAATTAAGTACCACGTGTGGAACTTCATCCAGGTTTAATCACGTAATAAAATTGCGACTTGAATATTTTGACTAAAATATTGCAATTTTTATTTGGCTTTACATAACCCCCATTTTGAAGATTTTCTAGGTAGTTACTGAAGTAGAACTCTTTTTTTCAGAGGGGAAATCCTTGATGAAGAAATTTTATATTATATCATAATACAATATATTACAATATCATACAATTCGTACATATGTTGTATTAATCAATGGTAATCCAACAAATCTATATAATCTTTGCGTACAGCAACTCAACATGTGATACATGTTGAAGGCAATATTGCACTGTCCCAACCACCCGGGACAACAACGCAACAATGTGGTACAAATTACTGAAATAGAACTTTATCTCTGCCACACTACAGAGTCGATTCACCTATGTCACCTTCACGTGTGAAGACCCAATGGAGTTAATTTTCACGATATCTGCGCTCTAATCTATGTTAGATTTACAATTATTTATTTATTTTCCAAGATTATTACCGAAACCGCAAGCTTTCAAGATCTACAATAATGAAATGGTAATCAAAGTCGTAAAGCTCTGCCACAAAGTCCAAATAACTGCTGGAACAATGTTCTGCATGCCACGACATGCCGAGTATGACAATGAATTGCATGATCAATCATAAAATCCTCTTCTGCTGCCCTCATTTTGTTGCTGCAACTTGCTAGATCATGTGGAAACCGACCATGAGGGCTATATCCCACTCTGATTGGTATTGCTGCTGGGATTCAGATTAATAATCTAGCTAAGATTTGAACTCGAACACTAATTTGTATGTGATGTGGTATAGAAAACATATGAATCCATTATGACTCTATTATGCACTGCATCTAGTTCTAAAGTTTAGAAGAAGTTTAGCCTTAGGAACACCCAATAAATTAGGAAAACTTTACCATATCATATGCATATTGTACAGGTAAAATCACCTAATTTTCTATTGTTGAATTTCCATACAGGCTAACACAGCCGAATATTGCTACCATGATAATAACTCATAGTCTATTTGAAAAAGAATCCATTGAGTTAGTGCCTCATAAGTATGGAGTTGCATACAAGTTTGGAGTTTCAACAACTCAAATATATCCATAATGTCAATCCATTCGAGAATGACTCCATTGCGTTAGGCTTCACTCAATCACAGTTACAATTTTATTAAAGAGCGATCACTGATTTATAAATTATAAATCAATCAATTACATGGGCTATCAATCAATTTATAAATCACCTTGAGGGTTGTATACTATTATTATATAATTATCTTGCCGGGTTTGAAGATAAATCTCAAAACTTTTAGGGTGGAAATGAATGATTGAACTCAAGAACAAAAATTTTGTTTTAGGGTTCGAAAAACAAGAGAAAAGGTGACCTTCTTGTTAACATTGGGCTTTGTTTTAGGGTTTGAAAAACAAGAGAAAAGGTGACTTTCTTGTTAACATTGGGCTTGTAGACTAGAGATTTTATAGACCCAACTACTCTCCAATTCGAGTCTCCCTTTAGAATGCACAACAACACCTTGGTTGTTTCCCTTCGGGAAAAATGGATGGAAAACTTTGTCTTGTTATAGTTTTTAACGACTTCTTTACAACGATGAGGTTGAATTTGAATTTTTTTGGCTAATAGGTTTATCTAAGATTTTAGGGAGGCCTTGCACCACAATCACAAGAAATGTTGAAATTATACTACTTTTAGATCATGTTTAGGTGATTAAAGAGGTACAATGCTTTACAATGTTGTTGGGAGAGTGGATGAGGGTTCCCAAGTTACGTTATAATTATTTACTAGAAAAATGTAAAGAGCAAGAAAACTAGATCCAATTTATTCATAACTACAAGTACGAGTTTCTATAGCATGTTATTTCACGTTCTTTAAATTTTTGTGGGTTTAGGGTTTAAATTTTGAATATGTCTTTCATACCACATGTGAGGACCCGACAAAGGTCTTCTACCAAAGCTAAAATTAATTACAGCAAGGAAAATAACATGTATAACACAACAATTATTTGTTAATAATATACAAGTAAAATTAGATTTACAACATAATTAACATGCAAGGAATTTGATTAATATTAATTTACAAATAAAATAATAAAAGGAGGAATACCTGATCCAGTGGCTTGGTTAGGTGCTCTTGTTGGGGCTACCCAATTGAATTTACCACCCTGCCAATTAGGAATGTCTATCTACCTTCCTATCCTAGGAAACCTCCATAGGTTCCCTAGCCCTCCAAGCCTAAGTCCAAGAGCATCCACAATGTGTCCAAGTTAGATACAACTCTCCAATAGATCCAAGTCCGAGTTCTCCCACTTTTCTCTCAATTCTCCCCCCCTCCTTCTCCACATTCTCCCCCCCTCCTTCTCCACATTCTCCCTCCAAAATGAAATCCTCCAATGCCAACATACAGAACAAGGATCCCCCTTATTCTTTCATCCTCCTTCCCTTTATTTATGCCCAACTCACCCACCTCAACCCTCTATCATTAAGGCCATGAATACCTCCCCATCCTTTTAATTTAATGACCTTGACTTTCCTTCCTATATCTTATTCATAAATTAATTTTAGGACACAACTCGTGAACATTAAGAAATGAAATATTAATATTTCATTTAGAAATAAATTTGAGACAACTTGTGAGACTTTGAGAAATGAAATATTAGTAATAAATTCAAAAATAAATTTGAGGAGACAACTTGTCAAACCTTGGGAAATGAACAATACTTAAATAATAAAATATTAATATTAAGCCATAAAATAAAATTACAGGTTCAAAAATATTTAATAATAGGTATATACCAATATTACTTAATAATTATAAGTCAATATTTTTAGGTTAATTAAACACTAATTATCAAGATTATCCATTAATCAATCTTAACTATTTTTGTTATCATCTAAATTTTAAGCCTTTGGAATATTAGTGTCCATGTGAGGTGTGAGTATGTAGCTAGCATACACATATCTCCTAAGTATACTAATAATAGTTATTGGAATCAAGCACAAAAATTCAATCACTCAACACGCAGGCTAATAAGATAATGTAAGATAATAAGATCAAGTAGGGCATTGCAAAAAAGGGATCAAATGTTTTTGCATCCTTTGCTAATATTCCACACTAATCCTTAATTATCTCCATTATGTAATCCGTGGAATACCATTTTACCACGATTTCATGGCACTTGTGTATGAAATCGTGATCCCACAAAATCTGGTATGCATTTTTAACTTCACAACTACTAGCGTTAATTCTGATGTTGACAACAATCCCTTGATCATACTATTTAACTTTATGGATCTAGAATATGAACCAAACCATGTTCCAAAGATGAATGATCTCCTCCAAGTGGCAGATTCAGTTTTAAAAGAGCATTTTTGTGCAAGCAATGGATTATAGGAAATTGAAATTATTGTAACTAATTAAAATGACTATTTAATGACATTTAGTTTCTCAAAATCAAAAATTTATTAATAAAGTTAACTTATTAACTTTAGATTCTATTATACACGATTTATCCTATTGAAATCATAAAAATGGTTGGAAAAACGGGTTTTATGGAAGTCAAAAAAATAGGATTAGGGTCAAATTTTAGTAATAACATCGTCAAAATAGACGCCCAACATTGCCCCCATACATAAGATATTGCATGTACTCAGGGAATAATATATTTAGGTGGCCCAATACGACTCAACGTTTGTTAAAATTTCTTAACATCCTTTTCTATTCATTCTCTATTGCTTCTATGAAGAGATCTAAGTTGGATGTTGATGGTGCACTACCTTGTCTTTTTGGCATCTACATCATTACCTTGATCTTCAATATCCTATTCAAAGTCTTCATTCTTTGATTCTATTTGTACCATTTTATATCTTGCTTCTTCAATAACTTGAAATCATCCTTCAATTGTTCATGTTATTCTATTATCTTGACACTTTGACTTTTGAATAGATCATTTTCAATTTTAATGCATATATCTAGATTTACCAATTCTATAATTTCCTTCTTTAGTTTCTTGATTTTATTTTCTTTCTTTTATAACTTTGAAAGGAGAAAATTATTAGAAGAATGTGGAGATAATACCTTGTCTTCAAGTTCATGAGACTCTATAATATCAAAAAATATTATTGATAATTATTTATATATGGACTTGGTGGAGGTTTTGTAGTGGAATTTTGGATACAAGGCTTCTGTGGTGGAATTTAAAAAACTGAAATTTCATCCTTATGTTCCTCATCATTGGATTTATCCTTTGCATAAGCTTGATTCGATTTCCTAACCATTCCTCTCATAATTCTACCCTAAGGTGGTGGAGTTACCTTCGAACTTGAACTCCTCTATTTTCTTGGTGAATTCATTTTTATTAATTCTATTTGTGAGCTTGATTCCTCGCTCATTTGAAAATCTTTATCATTTTGAAAACTTCCTCTTTTGAATATTTTGGCGAAAAACCTTGTTTTTCTAAAAATCCCCATTTTGATTTCTTGTAGTAGCTTCTTCTTCAAATCCATTCTATGCTAAAAGTTGTGACCATGCCACACCTCTTTTTTATATCTCTTCTATAATAATTAATTTAATTAATCTGTGATAATAAATGATACACTAAATATTCTTCTATTGTTTTCAATATAGGTGAGAAATGAGATCATCAAGTTAGGAAAGAATAATGTGAACCATGCCATTGAAATAATATGGCATGACACATTAAAAGGTGGCTCTCATGTTTTTCAATTCAAATGGAATCTCTCTATATGTGAAAGTTCCCCAAAGACTAGCGAAGGAAATTTTATATTTGCCTTGTGATGAAATATTGATACGATTATAGCACGATAAGCCATCCATGAAGGAAAAAACCTTGTGGCCCACACACATCAATGATCTGACCAATAAATGGTGTGGAATAGTTATATTTAGAAAATTCTTTGTTTAGATCATGAAAGTCAATGTAGACACAAATAGTGCGTTACTTTTTCATAAATGGGACCTTGTTAGAGACCCAAGATGTATAAGTGATGAGGTATATGAATCCCAATTTCTAGAGATTATTAATTTTAGCCTTGATGGAATCTCTTCTAGTGGTGTGAATAGGCCTTTTCCCTGATGGAGAAGAATGCCATCTAGCCATTTGTGGATTTGGTGTTCAATATTGGCTAGATATAGTCTAGGCATCTCATAGTAGGACTAAGTGAAGATATCTTGGAACTCCTTAAATAAGGTTGTGTAGGAGGAAATCTCTTTAGGTTAATAGTTTTCCTCCAGTGATATGTTTTTCTCAAACCCAAGTTTGGTAGATATATTCATGTTAATGGTTGGTAAAATATTTGTCATATTCCCCTCTTCGAAATCATCTACAACAGGGATGGATTTTTTAAACCAATCTATTTGACCATGAATGAAGTCTTTCCATTCCATTGCATAGTGGTCTAAGGGTGTTGGTTGTTGTGACAAAAGGTAGGAACACGATGGATATTGTAATGTGCTAAAGGACTCCATGATGCCTTCATCTAAATGAAATATGGGGATACAAGACCCTAAGGTATCACTTGAAATGGAAGAGCAAGTGAATCCTAAATCATTGTCATGGGGACAAGAGATGTGGTTCATATTCTCAACATATATAGTGGTAGATAGAAGACTAGTGGATTGAAGTTCCATTGGTGTTGATACCAAAGCGACATGGAACATAGAAGGAATTTTTGTGTATTTCGGATCAAACGCTAAAGTGGAGTTTGAATATGTCGATCCCATAAATGATGAAAGGTAGAGGATGTACACAGTATCCTTGGCCATAAACACATCGGGGGGACCAATCTCAATGATTGGTTGATTGGTCCCCTACCCTAGCATAAAAGATGAACTAGTGACACAATTGGAGGACTAGAGACTCCACTACAATTTGCTTGCAATTATTTCATGAAAATGAGTGTATAACAATGTGGAAGTCTAGGGTACCAGTGGGAGTAGTGGCTGTATGTGTCGCACTAAGTCTAAGGGTGGTTTGTGGATAATGATTTATTACACATGGATGATTCAGGAAGAGTGTCCTATACTACTGGAACATTGGGTTAGGTTTTGTATCATTCAAGTTGGTAAGCTCCTTGAGCTTAGGAAGATAAGAGAAATTATTTGTAGCATGGACATGAATATGACACAAAGAGAAAGGAGGTGGAGGCTTTAATGCAACATTTTAGGTGGCCATAGCTTGAGATGTATTCTTAGTCCCCCCTTCTTCTTATACTCCCCCCTTTCCAACTCCTCGCATAATAAGATTAGAATCTGGTTTGGGTTAGACTGGAACTAAAGTAGTGGATGGGGCTGTAGGAATATCTTGAATGAGTATCAATTCTATGTAACACTATAGCTGAGAGGGTAAGAAAAGATTTGGAAGATCCAATTACGATATTGGAATCCCCAACGTAATGTTTAGTAAAGTCAATGTGGCCAGGACTAGTGTGCTACCTACTCTCGGTGGTGGGATTAGGAAAGGAATTTAGCCATATTTATAGTGACTAGGGAGGATGTCCCAAGCTGCAAGTGTGGAACTTGTAGATGTAGATTGTTGAATAATTAGCTGCAAAAAGGAGGACATTGGCCATTGAGAAGTTTGGAATTGTTATGAAACTAGCTCACAAAAAGATAGAAAAGATAGATCAATGCATTAGAATTCAGCCTCTTCAAGGAGGCAACCTCCTTTACATTACATAAATGAACAATTCTTGGATGATTCAAATGACAAAACCTCCTTTCTATATATAGAAGTCTAAGGAGTCACAATATAACCCAGTCGACCTAACAATAATAATATAAAGCCAAAAATAACAATAGAGGGATTCTATGGGCACAATAATAACAATATGGGGACAATAGGGGCACAACAATATTAATAAGGGATACAACTACAATAGTAATGGGGTAATCACTAGTATTATAGGGACCTAACATGCCCCTCTCCTTCAAAAAAGTGTTGTCCTCAACGCTTGAGTAGTTCGAGATGCTTCTGTATAAAATTTTCATCCTCCCATGTGGAATCTTCAGCGGATAAGTTCTTCCACTTGATAAGATACTCCGAAATTGATCGATTTCGTAGCTGTTGAGTTCTTGTTTCTATGACTACTTCCAGTTCCAATATAATTTTTCCTTCCTCGTCAAGTTCTGTCAATATTGTTTGAACTGGGAGCTTGTCTCCTATAACCTTCTTTAAACATGAAACATGGAAAACTGGGTGCAATCGAGAAGTTGCAGGAAGCTCCAATTTGTAAGCCATAGTACCAATCTTTTGCAACACCTTGTACGGACCATAATACTTTGGTGATAATTTATTATCCTTCTTAGCTTGCTTGAGGGAAATTTTCTTATATGGTTGTAGCTGTAGGAATACCCAATCACCTACATCAAAACTTCTTTCATTGCGGTGTTGATCTGCCTGTTGTTTCATTCTATTCTGTGCCAACATGAGGTTATCCTTTAAGAGTTGGAGGACTTGTTGTTGATGTTCGATGTGATGTTCCACTGCTTGAACCTTAGAATTTTCTCTTAAATATGATGTGATGGATGGTGGCTGATATCCATAAAGTGCCATAAATGGGGTCATTTTTGTTGTTGTATGGAAGGAAGTGTTATACCACCATTTAACCAGAGGCAACCATTTGACCCATTGTGTCTGTTTATCAGATACAAAGCAATGAATATATCCTTCCAAACATTTGTTTACTATCTCAGTTTTCCCATCAGATTGAGGATGATAAGATGATCTATGAGCTAACTGAGTACCAAGACAAGAAAATAATTCTATCCAAAAATTTCTGGTGAAAATGGGATCTCTGTCACTTACAATAATCTTTGGGCTTCCATGTAGCTTTTGAATTGTTTCCATAAATGCAGTAGAAACTGTACTGGCTTTAAATGGATGTGATAATGCACAAAAGTGTGCATACATGGTAAGTCTGTCAACTACCACCATGATGACACTCTTTCCCTCAGACTTGGGTAAACCTGTGATAAAATCCATTGAAACCTCCTCCCAACGTTGGCTTGGAATGGATGAAGGTTGTAATAGACCCGGTGTCTTAATTGTTTCAACTTTATTTTGTTGGAAAACCAAACATTCTGCCACAAACTTTTGAATATCCGATTTAGGCCATCCAAAAAAATTCCTTCTTAACCTTGTGGTAAGTTTTTAAAAATCCTGAGTGCCCTCCTAAGGGAGAAGTGTGCAATTCCATAAGAATCTTTTGTTTTAGTTGGGAATTCTTACAGAGGTATAAGTGATCTTTGTACCATAACGAATCATTTTGCCAGCTAAATGTATCAGATGTACTGGAATCTTGTTGTAACTTTCGAATAAGTGCCCACACTTCTTCATCATTCTTCCATTCCTCAATTGCTTCATTTATCCAATCTGGTTGGATAATAGAAATGGCACACAACAATGATTCCACATCCTCATCCTTTCTTGAGAGTGCATCTGCCACCACATTTTGCTTCCCTTTTTTGTAGATGATTTCAAAGTCATAACCCAACATCTTTGTGACCCACTTTTGTTGCTCTTCAGAGGATAATCTTTGTTCTAAAAAGTGTTTAAGGCTATCATGATCCGTTTTTACCTTGAAGTGTCTTCCCATTAGGTAGGATCACCATTCTTAAGTGCATGGGGTATTGCCAACATTTCCTTCTCATAAATAGCTTTGTGTAAAAACTTTCCCTTGATTGGACGACTTTCAAAAGCAATGGGTATTTCATCTTGCATTAAAACAACACCAATTCCATTTCCTAAAGCATCACATTCCACAATAAAGGTTTTTGTGAAGTCCGGTGTAGCTAAGACCAGTGCTTGACACATTACCTCTTTAAGATGTTCGAAGGCCTTTGTTGTTTCTGGAGTCTATGAAAATGCATCTTTCTTCAATAATGTTGTTAGAGGTGCTGCTATTCTCCCATAATTCTTAACAAACTTCCGATAATACCCTATCAAATCGAGAAATCCTCGTAGATGGTTTATGGATGTGGGGATTTTCCATTCCTTAATGGCTTTAATTTTGCTAGGGTCTACCTTAACTCCTTCATGAGATACAATATGACCTAGATATTCCACCTCTTGTACTCCAAAGAAGCATTTGGATCTTTTTGCATATAATTGTTTCTCCTCCAATAGTTGTAGCACCCTGTCAACATGTTCAACATGATCCTTCCAAGACTTGCTGTAGATTAGTATATCATCAAAAAATACTAACACAAATTTTCTAAGGAAGGGTTTAAAAATGGAATTCATCAAACCTTGAAATGTATAAGGTGCATTGGTAAGGCCAAAAGGCATGACCAAAAATTCATAATGACCCTCATGAGTTCTAAATGCTATTTTCGGAATGTCTTTAGTCTTCATTATGATTTGATGATATCCTGAACGAAGATCCAACTTGGTGAAGTAAATTGATCCATGCAATTCATCCAGTAATTCATCAATGACAGGAATGGGAAACTTATCTTTAATAGTGAGCTTGTTGAGCTCACTATAATCCAGACACATGCGCCATGATCCATCCTTCTTGTGCACCAATACTACTGGAGCAGAGAAAGAACTTTGACTAGGTTGAATTATACCTGCCTCTAGCATTTCTGCAACCATACATTCAATTTCACTCTTTTGGGCATAGGGATATCTGTACGGCCTGATGTTTGGAGGAACACTTCTTGGAATCAGATGAATAGCATGATCATGATCACGAATAGGTGGGAGATCTTTGGGAGTCTCAAATACCTTGGAATGATTGTCCAAGAATTTTTGGAGATCTGGAGAAATAGATGATTCCAATGTGGAAACATCTAGCGAACATAATTGTGCAATTACACCTCTTTGTTCCTTTTTTAGAAGCTTTGTCATACCGTTAGAGCTGATTATCTTTCCTGGTTTCCCTCCAATACCCCTTAATTCAACTTCCTTTCCTTCCACAGAAAACTTCATGAAAAGTTCTTGAAAATTAAAAGCTATTGTACCCAAGGATTGTAGCCATTGGACTCCTAGTACAACATCAGCACCTCCCATTGGAATGGAAAGCATTGGGCTATTCAATACATATTCTCCCATGGATAGCTTGATATTATGGAACTTTCCAGAGCAATTTATCATTCCTCCATTTGAAACCATCACTTGAAACTCTGGTGCTGGATATAGGAAGTAATTCAATTCTTTTGCTATCTTACAATGAATAAAATTGTGGGTACTTCCTGAAGCAATCAACACTATTACCTTTTTCTTCTTGATTTGTCCTTCTATCTTGATGATTTGAGGAGTGGTAATTCCAGCCAATGCATTACAATATATGGTCGGATTCATTTCTTCTTTATCTAGGCTTTGTTCTTGGAGTATGTCCTCTTCTTTTGACCTTTCTTGCTCCTTTTCTTCTTCCTCTTCACAATCGATGTAGAATAATTTCTTCTCAGCACACTTATGACCTTTAGTGTATTTTCTATCACAACTGTAACAAAGCCCTTTTGCTCTTTTTTCTTCCAATTGTTGTGGTGTCAACCTTATAGGTTGTGGAAGACTAGGGGCAACAACACTTCCATCTTTATAGTTGTGAGTGGTATGCTTCCTGGTTGCCATAATTCTGCTTTCCATTTTTCTTGCTAACCTGAATGCCTTCTCTAATGAATCAGGTTCCCAAAGGCGAACATCATGTTGGATATTATCCTTTAAAGTCCCTATGAACACATCAATCCTATGCTCCTCTTGAATATTTTTTACCCTGATGTTCAATTTTTGGAACTCCTCAATGTGCTCCATTATTGAACCCTTTTGTTTGAGACTTATCAATTGGCTAAAAAAAGTGTTGCTTTTTGTATCCTTATAATGTGCTATCAATTCTTCCGTAAAAATTGCCCAAGTGATAATTTGTTTACGAGAGCAAATCCATTGATACCATACAAACTGATTTGGTTCCAAGTATAAAGTTGCAATACGTACCTTTTTTGTGTTTTGCACATTATTGAGATCGAAAAATTGCTCCATTTGTAATATCCATGTTGCGAGATCCTTGCCATCAAACTTCCTCATATTGATTTTTGGAATATGGTGGGTCTTCGGTCCAACATTAGAGTCTATGAAATCATGATTAACATTTCTTTTGTTCTCATCATGAGTTTCCTTTACTACCCTTTCACCATTAGTAAGCATTTCTTGTAGAAACCTTGTCAAATCTGTCTTCAAATCTTCCATGCCTGTCTTCAAATCTATCTTCAAATCATCCATCTTAGCTTCCATGCCATTCATCTTATCTTCCACGCCCTTTATCTTAGATTCCACGCCATTTATCTTAGATTCCACGCCATTTATGAGAGACAGATGAGAAAGAAGCAGAGAGTACCAACCTCAGTCTTTCGCTTGGCTCCTTGCTTGTTTTCTTTCCCCTTTGATAGAATTTCGCCACTCCTTCCTTACTTGTCCCGCTTCAAAGAGCACCTGTAGAGTCAAAGCAGCATAATACCATCAAGCATAGAGATCTATAACCATAAATAATATAGGATCAGATGTATATTAACCATACAAATGCATATATCAATATAAGATTCAGAGATATACAGGAATATGGAGGAAAACTCAAATATCTTTATTGATAGAAGTAGTATAAGAGAGGATTACAACCCATTGGTCTGACCCAGCGCCATCCTCCCAGCATGAAATCCCTCTTCACCTCATACAAAGCAAGATCACCCAACAATGTCTTCAAAGAGAAACCAACAACACTTCCTTGCAAATTACAAAATTCTAGCCTTTAGATCTCTCAGATGAGGGATCCATATATAGATATTTGCAGAGGTGTGAGTCAGCTCTCGGTTTTTGATTAGTGTCATTCCACTGATAGTTCTTGGTTCCACTTGGAGATTTCATTGATCTCTTACTCATTCCTAGGCGAATTCTGAGAGGAAAGTGTCATATGAGAAGTCTTTAGAAGATTCCTTGATCATCCACTTAGTAAACTGTCTCTGCCATTTGTTTATTCTCGCTCATCGCACCCTATAGAAGGAATTTTCAGTATGCATCGCACCTCCCATGTGTAGTAGGTGAGATGCATTGCACCCTGACCATGGAGCAGGTGAGATGGTCCAGTTTTGACTAGTTCTGAGTAGTTTTTTAGGAGAACTTCTGGGAAATGATGTAATCAGTTGACCTTGATCCTTTAGGGTATGAAATAACACTTTTAGAGGTTTAGAAGCCCTTGGTTTATGGACATATGTGATTGGGGTTGCAATTCCCAAATACGTCTATAACACACAGTAATAACAATATGGGGACAATAGGGGCACAACAATATTAATAAGGGATACAACTACAATAGTAATGAGGTAATCACTAGTATTATAGGGACCTAACAGGGATATGGAAACAATGAACACATGAGAGGATCCTAGTGCACTAAAGGTGGGAAGTAGGCCATAATAAGCCCCAAGCAATGTGGAATATTTGTATATCCATAAATTGATTTCTATCAAGGGTTAACCTAAGTCTTAGGGTCATAAGATGTGCGTTTGTATAAAGTGACTATCTTCCCATTATGAGGGAAGTTCATTGTGTGGTATATGGATGAGTAGATCACCTTCATGGCATACGTGAAGCTATTAACTAAGAGGTAATTATATTCGAGCGAGGAATTAATAACCTATGGATTCAGTAGGACCTTTTTTTTGGTAATATTGATGGGGAAATTCTTGTATAGGCCTTTCGACTGCAAGAGGTGACTATTATACATTTGGAAGGTGATTCTAGATAGTACAAGTTTAGATGAGTTGAAATTTCACTAGACTTAGGTGGACATCATATATTTGGATATTCCTTTGTTGACAATGCATCACTGAATAACCAAATTCTTAATCAACATTTGGATTTGGAAAGTAGAAATGTCTGGAGGACCTCCACAACTAACACAGTATCAAGGGACTATGCCAATTCATCTACAATGTTATAGTTATGGGTGGTGCATGTATGGGCATTAGGTGCATTTTGCTGTAACGGAGCCTTAACAATATTAGGAAACATATCACTCGATGCTCAAGGGATATATGGGGTTTTATTTGGTGATGATATAGGCTATGTTGATGGATTTAGTTGAGTCTCAGGTGATGATATAGGCGAATGGATAGGTAGAAATTACAAACAAGATATTGGAAAATATCTTGACAAAAACAGTAGCAAGTCATCCCCGGGACTGGGCACATAAACTTCCAGAAGCTTTATGGGCGTATAGAACAACATGGTAGAACACAACCGAGTTTTCTCCATTAGAGTTAGTTTATGTGAAATCCCCCTTGTTTCTAGTAGAATTTGAGATCAATACACTTATAACAGCTTTAGAAGTAGGTCTAGACCTATCAGAAGCACAAAAACAATGACTGGAAAGGCTGAATGAGTTGGACGAGATTTGATCAGTAGCTGTCTAGAAAACTACTATTGTTCAACAACAGAGAATGACATGGCATGATAAATTTATCAAGAGCAAGGTGTTTCATATGGGGGATTGGGCATTACTTTATGACTCCCGATTTAAAGATTGCAAGGGCAAGCTTTGCACTCGTTTGATGGGACCGTATGAAGTGGATGCAATGTTCGACAATGGAATAGTTAGACTAATTACAATAGACAGGAATCATACTTCGTTTTTAGTAAATGGACACTGTCTAAAGCTATACCACCGTCCAGCCTCTAGAGATGCCTTTGTCAAACATCTTTCTGATTCATTTGGTTTAATGGTTGTTGGTATAAAGGACACTCTCACTCTGTCCTAAAAATAAAATAAAAAAATATACTGTTATTACTTACTTGTTTGTATTTTGCAGGAATAACAAAGGAATATGGCCAGGAGAAATGTAACCCTTGGCGCTATTACTCCACCGATGCTGCTATTAAGCAGTTGTTGTTACTCCACTGGTGTTGTTACTTCATCAGACATTTTGCTGTTACTCCACCACAAGGTAGGTCCCCAGGTACGTCTCCACTGACTTTTATGGATTTAATTAAAATATTCCAAAAAGACACCAATATGTGTCACGGACAACCGTAATTAAGTTGGGGGGGAACTGTCATAATAAACGACGGCGTACCATGAAAATGCATTCATGTCACATGATCCACACCAAACTAAATCTAATGATTACGGTACTTCGTAATCATGACCTCGACGCATTGGAATGCATATTCGTATGCAAAGAGTCATAACTAGTCACCTCCCCAACACGTTGCATTAAACCACTGGAAATATCCAACCATACCACCATAACTTGCCATCATTCTATGAGATTTCTCAAACATACCAGTACTGTTCCATCTTTTCCTCGAGGTGACCATGACGTTATTACTATTGCCAACAGTTTGGGTCCCTCTCATTCTCCCCTACCAGCTAACTGTTTTCGTCGTGCTGATCTCACCTCTACAACGATGGGTGGACGATTTGTTCAACATGAACCAGAAGATACAACAAGAGTTCAAAACAATCAGGAGGTATGGCAGGTCTTTGAGAATGCAGGTTGGAATGTCTACTTTGATAGGTTGAGGGGGTCGAATGAGGAAATTACGACAGAATTCGCACTCAACCTGGGAGAAGAAAGCTCTTGGGTCTGCGGGATAAAAGTCCCTATTACGGAGGAAGCCATTACAGAAGTTAGCGGGCTCCCTCAAAATGGACAATGATGGTTTTCAAGGAGGACTTCCCTCCCGGAGTTTCCCGAAGCCTTTTTGCAGGCAAGAGAAAGCATCGCCTAGAAGGGTCGAGGATACGATCGAAACTCATTACTGCATCCATGGGGAGGGGTAGCAGAGTTTGTCATAAAATATATAGCTTGTGATGGGAGATACTCCAATGTGTTCAAATATCATCTCCAAATACTAGCTCACCTCTGATTCCCCCAAGCAGAGGCCTTTTCATTAAATGTGCCTTATTTCTTACTAAGAAGTCTTCAGCTGATGGCACATTCGGCTCAAAGGTCGCGACAGGTGATGGTGGTCATTACCCACCACGGGCTGGTCTAGCTATTGGTGATGAATGCAATTAGATGAATCCCGATCCCATGGGAACTATTTCGGGATTCCACGGAGGAAGAGATAGCAACCGCTGTGGCCGCCAGGGAAGATGAACCAGAAGCAATGGAGGAAGAATATGCAAGAGGAGATGACTATGTCGACCAAGAGGAGTCAGAGGAGATGGAGATGGAAGTCAAAGATCTTGAAGAAGAGGTTGCTCCCCAAAAGCAAGCCACAATTGTGGAACCAATGGAAGACGCAACAATTGACATTGCACAAGGATCTCTTGCCACTGTGGAGCCAATGGAGGAGGACAACCTAAATGAAGAAGAGGTCGTGACCACCCCGACCATAGGACCAATGGAAGAGGAGGAACTAGGGCAAGAAGAGCTCGGAGTTGAGAAAACTATGGAACCTATGGAGGAAGCTCTGGGGGAACTAGGGCACGAGGCTGGCATTGCCCCACAAGAATCAGTGTCAACCTTGGGACTAAACACTGAAGATCCTTGCCAATTCTCCTTTTTCTCTTCTATCCCAAGAGGAGCAAGGGTATCTCATTCCCCTCGGTGCACAAAAGAAGATCTTGTCATTCCTCTTGCTTTGAATTTATCACAAAGACCACAACTAGGTGGGACAGATGCTGCCCAGGTAACAAACACTTCGGAGCCTGAAAGGAGAGAAGAGGCAGAGGTCCCTGAGGTAAGGGAACTAGGAGGGGTTCCAGCAGACACATTAACAGGGGAGCATCTCGCAAGGGCACCACCAGTCGTGGTGAGCACACAACAAAGGGAAGCAGCTGTTGGCGAAGAGGAGGGACAAAGTGAAGCGGTCCCGATGAATGAGCCAATGGTAAGGCTAAGTGAGAAGACCGTGAAGCAAGAAATAATCAAGGAAGAATGGGCAGTGGAGGAAAACTCAACAGTCGGCATAGCAGAAGCTGCCCTGGGGGATTTATCTCCAGCTGCAGAGACTGAGGAAGTTTTGGTTAAGCAAGAATGGGTGGAGCTCTGTGAACAACGAAGACTCCCTGTCAAACAAAAATACCAACTGCAATTTAAAGAAACAATGCAGCTTAATATGGAGGTCAGGAAACTAAGGAAACATGTACACAAATTGCAGAAGCAGATGAAGAAATAAAAGTGGTAGGCCAAAAAGTCCAAAGCAACAGTGGTAGAAGCAAAGACTCAGGTGGACCAGATAGCCACAAATTTTGCTGCCTCTCAAACAGAGCCGGTCGAGTGACTGTTTGAAGACCGGGAATATGCCCTAGCGGCCGAAGTGCAGACTTGGAAATCCACTGCAGCTTGGTATCAAAGCGAGGTCAGAAGAACTCAAGAAAGAGCCTCCACAACCATTTTTGAATATGTGGAGTGCATAGATGTCATGAGATTGAGGCATGCGAAGCAGCAGCTCAAGATGGAGCAGTTGGAAAAGCAAGTGGCAGAGCTGAAAACTGATAAGGAGCAGATGTTTAACTTGGTGCAAGAGGTGATGGCATGTCGTCCCCCTGCTTCTTGTTATTCTTTATTCTTGCATGAATGTTTTCTTTTATTCTACATGGAGAGCATCAAGAATGAGATTAGTTATGAAATAGAGGATGGTGTACAATTCCTCCGCATAATGAGGAACCATGACGTGCCAACTCAGCATTTGATGTGTGAGTTTTACATGCATGGGTATCTACTACGCATGGACAGAGAATTTAACCTGGTCCCATATGTGGGGGACATTCATTTAAGGGCTCTCACCTCTTACACTTTTAATCAGATCAGCTGGCAGAAGGCTTTTAATACATTTGAGTCCAATCAGGTTACAAAGCCATTTATAGTAAGAGGAGAACATGAAAGGTCAATAACCATGTTCACTAAACACAACACCTTTTTGGGAATTGAGGGAAATAAGGAAAAGATGCTAAGGACACAGAAATGGTGCCTTGATCTTTGTGTCAGACAATTAGTCACATTTCAAGATGAAGCCCTTGATTGCTATCATAAAAGATGGGTGATGTCACCTACAACTGTCCGGAACAGGGAACCGTTTGGAGTACCAAATTTTGCACGAGCACTCACCAGAGTGCCCATGTATGTGGCATGTGTCCAAACATGCGGGGTCCAGTGGATGGGGATCTGGTTCCAGTTCCCCACTATCTGGTTGCCAGTGGAAAATTACACCCGAGCGTATAATGTTCTGGGTGATTGGTGGAAGGAATTCCTCCTCTCAGATGGTTTTAAAGTTCCAGAGACAGAGATGGCCGAAGAGTATGATCTCGCTCAGCTCCAGGAAGCCAACAGTCTGCAAAACCTAGACCTGCGGAGGTAGCGAACTGCATGAGGACATGCAAAAGGCTAGTTGGGGGGAGATGTTGGGCACCAAATTGGGTTATCTTTCTATTGCATTTCCATCCCTCTCTTTGTCCTTTTTTCACTTATTCACCTATGTTTACTATGCTAAATCCGCAAGGTAATTACCCCTTTTCTATCTATTGGAATATTTTATTAATGAAGTAAATCTACGGGGTTTTTCCTATTCACAGCACTAAAATGTATGTTTGACCGCAGCTTCAGGAGAACAGGTACCAATCTTGCAGCTTCCCGCAGCAGATCCACAATTCACAGCAATGACCAGCCAGGAGGAAGCTGTGTAGCTGGAGTTGCAGATCCCTGAACCATTCTTGGACCATTCACTGATCTTGTTTATCTAATGTTGGTGCCGTTACGAATTAATGTATATTTCTAGGTATACGGTTACCAGGTTTTGGGGAAAGATATTGTTCTCCCTTTCTGTGTATTAAAGACAAGTTATTCCTGTAATTGGGGGATTCCCCATCGAGATTGTAATAGCTCTTTCCAGATTAATAAAATATCATCTCTTTTGCTGCTCCATTCTTCATTGTGATTAATGCAGCCCTGATCAGAGAGCTAGGCCTGCTCTTCTGATCAGGTGCAACATATTTCTGTGTGTGTTGTTTATTATTTCATAGTTGCTGTTACAGCGTGTTAATTCCTGTAATTGCTTTTCCTCAGTATTTACCTAGTTCAGTTTTACAACAATGTTTTGAATATTAATCATGAACCCTTGGTGGGTAATGTATGGTAAATTTTCCCCTACATATACCTTGCGTGTTGCCTTGAAAGGATACACACCCGAATTGATAAATTAATGTAGGAAAAAGGGTGAACAGATTATTCATACCTGGACCCCAATAGGCGCTGCACTCTTTTTTGGGGCATCCAATGAGGAAAAGGTCATTTTTGGGTTTCTAGTGATGAGTACATACACCTTGTACTTTTTCTAAGTATTTGGGGAAGAACTAGTTGGTCAAAAGGTTAAAAAACCCAAAAATGACCTTTCTGCCCTCTTTTTGGCCTGGGCGCTGCGCGCTGAGCAGTGTTGGGAGAATTAACTTTTGACAAGGAAAATGAACTCAAAATGCACAAATGCAAAATGTTTCGGAAATTAGACATGAAGAGATTTCCCACAAGCTATTTTGGGGCAATTTGGACATCAGGAAGGCCTCCAAAAGTGTAGCTGAAGTTGAAGGGCGCGCTTGGTGTTGTGTGTTTGACTAATTGTCCATTTTTCACTGTTTTGTCCCAATTTTCACTTGCACCTTGGAAAATCATGAAATTATTCTTGTAATTGATCAGTTGAATGTAATTATGATGCTTCTAGAGCTTACTAGGGTAGATTCATCAGGTAAAACAAGTTCATAAGGTGTAATGTATCAATTTGTTTGGGTTAGGGATGAGTCACTTTGACCACCCTATTTTCTTGTTTGCAGTTCAGATCTTGTTAGAAACAACTCCTCTTCTCATGTATTTGACCCCTTGAGCTTAGGATGAGTTGTTTGGGGTCTATATGATGCTTTTCCTCAGTCATTGTATGGGTTGGACTCAGTTGGATGCTTAGGCTTTGAGTAGACATCATTTTGTATCAGTTTTAGTAGGAGATTAATGAAAAGTTGCAGCTATTTCTTTGGGATCCATGTGGTATGACATTCAATTCAGTTTTTCTTATGTTTTCATGTGTTAAAATGTATTTTTGACTCCATCTCATCATCATATTCTTTAGGTGGATGTTTTCAAGTTGATAGGCAGAACCCATAATATTTATGCTCTGTTTTGGGAAAATATTCACAGTCTATGTTTCCTTCAGTTTAGGAAGAATCCATGTTGCTTACATGCTCTTTCTGGCTCCTCACCTATCTTTGAATCACTTCACCCATCAAATCCTAGAGTGCTGAGCCTTGTGCCTACCTTGCCCCATCGAAACCCTGTAATTTTGACCTAATTTCCTTGCCCTAACTTTTTGGCTCCTCCTGATCTAGCAAAACTCTTCAAAAATCAAATCAAATCTTGTGCTACTATACCTAGCCTAATATCATTTTCTTGATCCGGTCATCTCGGCTGAGATCCTTACGGAGAGAGCCCTCTCCTAGCCTAGTAGGGCTAGCTACTTGGCTAAGCGTGATTTGTGGTCACCCTGGCATTGCCTTCCTTCAGCCTGATGTTCAATCCAGGTGATAACAGGTATAATATCTTGGTACATCTCATTTTTAATTATTGAAGGAAGAGTTTTTTGGTTGGGTTTTCCCCTATAGAGGGGTTTTAGCCCCGGCTGAGTGCCTACATCTGGTGTACTTGATCTTCATGTTTTGGTATTGGTAATTTCTTGACGAAACTAACATAAAATAGTAACTCAAAGAAATCACAAGTAATTATCATCATAAGAAAATATTTCTTCCTTTTTGATTTTCTAATAGTTGGATGATCCCATGTGGTGACCACTAGGATCAATTTACACTATTTAATTTTTCATATAACAAACTATAGATTTCTTAAGACCACGCTCTTTCATTCATTGTCTGTCAATTTATTCTCTGTGATTTAACTTTTAGAGGCAATGAGCTAGTTGGCTTGGGCACACCATCCTAGTCGATTTTCTTCTGTTCCTGTGTTTATTTTATGCTCTGATGTGTATATTTGACTATTTGTGGTTTGATTAAGAGGCGCGTTTTGTGGATTTACTTTGTATTTTCTAGATTCGAGCTTAGTTGGTTTAAATACTGCAAGGATTCATTATTTTACTTCGTTAGTGGTATCTTTGGATATGTGAATAGGTGTGTGTAGATATGGAAATGAATGAAGACTAAGGTCGTGATATACTTCATGGTGTCATTTTTGGGTTGTGATTTGATTATAAGAGCCAAGTGTTATCAATATTCTTGTTAGTGTTTCCTTTTTTGCAAATAAAACCCTATTTTCCATAGGCACGCTTTCAATGACTTTTCCCAGTTAAATATTTCATGAAGGACACAACATAAATGATTTGAATATTAATACTTTGATATGAGAGTGTTGTTTATGCATCAAGAGATATGTTGTTAAACTTTTAGATTCAAGTTCAACTATTTTGATAGCGCATGGGTTTATTGACATGCTTTGTTTGAAACATCTTTTGGATGCATGTGTAGATGCGTGAAGAACCAAAAACGAATTATGATTTATATTACATTGTGCTTCATTTTAAAGATATTATAAAGGGTTAAGTTCCATTTAATAATCTTTATAAGAAATTTCCTCATTACACAAAGCGATATCTTACTCGCAATATCCTGGATTCAGAACAAAAGATTGTATTTAACTTAAATTGACTTGTAGGGTGTTTTCAAGCAACTATAGGGACATTAACCTTTCAAATCAAGTTTAGTCATTCAACTGTTGGAGATGACCTTTGTGACTGTATGTGTTGTTTCTAATAGTAAATAAATTTATTAGATCATTTATGTAATCCCTTAGACAAATATGGTGTATCAATTGTTTACATTAGAAAGCAGACCTTCATGCTATGTTATATACACACACACACACACATAAACTTTGTTGATGATATATTAAGCTTTGGATCTGGGTAGTTGTGTCTTTTATTTCCAAATTTATTTTGTATACTCTAGTTTTCTTGCCATAGATGATATGATTATTGACACTGAAATCATAAATGTATGGTTTGTTGAAATAAATACTTGTATTAAACAACCACAAGTTATACTTTTCTTTTCAGAGCACATTTATTCCAGCGAAAGAGGTGATTTGCAGTGAAGGATCTTGGAAGAACTTAGGTCAAGGTTTTTCTATTAGTTATTGTCATTTTTTTGACTGTGAATCATTTCTTAGAGTGAAAATTTGATTGAGCCTAAGTCCCTTTTCACTTGATGCTTATAAAGTGATCCTAAGTCATTTTGTCCTTTAGATACCTGAGCAAGACACTAGGTTTTCTAGCCCGGAAGGAGCTAAGACCAGGAAATTTGTTTCTCCTTGCCTTCGAAGTGTGTAGATTACATAAGTTCTTGATTTATTTTATCCTTTAGATAACTAAGTTAGGCATTGAGTCTCTCAGCCCAAAAGGAGCTAGAATCAAGGAACTTTCTCCCTCCTTACTTCAGAAATTCTGCAAACCATATAAGTTCCTGCTTTATTTTGTCCTCTGCACAACTGACTTGGATACTAAGTTTCTTAGCCCAGAGTGAGACCAAATCAAAGAGCTTAGTGGCCATTCGTTAGGGTTTTATTTTCTATGTTAAATTGAACAATGCCAATAGGATTGCATTAGTAAGTTGAATCTAGAAGACTGAGTCCTAGTAGAGATTGAATTTGATGAAATGCTTTAAAGTTTATTATGTGAATTGGTTTGGATAGAAAGATTTTGGTTTGTAGGTACCTATAGGTCTTGTTTTTTCATATATTGTGCTAGGAATTAAATATTATGAATCTTGGATTGACATATTAAGTGTTAAGATATTAACCTATTTGATATTGCACTCAACACATACTTCATTTTCATTTTGTAGATGTACTCTTCTTTGTATTACTGATGGTCAATTCATGATTCATATTTTCTTAAGGACTATCCATTTTGTTAGATGAGTCTTTTCCATCATTGTCAACATGTGGTCCCTGTTGCAACTGTTTTTGAATTTAGACAAACTTTGCAAGAACATTGCATTGAATTATGCTTGTTTTTCTTGTTCTTTGATCATCCTTTCATTATCTTCTTTGCAACATTGAAGGTCTTCCTTCAAAATATTCATTGTCTCAATAAGGTCATGAGATGTTCCCTATTCTCTCCCCTTTTCTTTAGAGGAGATCATTTTAATTCTAAGTTGTGACTTTTTGTTGGAAATGATTCTCTTTCTTTTCATTGCTGGAAATTATTCATATGTGATGAAATAACACACAACGATTAATATCATTAAAATCATAACAATTAAACATGTCTATTACCTTAACTTCATTCTTTTCCAGGCCTACACCAACTTGTATGTTTATCTTTCCGCCTCAAACTAAATTCAATCTTCAAGTAAGATCAATTTATTCATATACATAGCAAAATAATTTCACATAAGTACACTTGCATGCATATATATTAATTTTAAACTTAAATTCTTTCCTATACTTGAGCCCATCCAGGTTTAGTGTTGAAGATTAGCTCTGATAAAAAAAATTCATGCACCCAACCCCATAATCCTTCATTAGGGCTATGGAGAATCAATTTTTTCTCACACCCAGTCCCTTAAAGCCCGATTAAGGATATATGGTATTAATTTTTTTTGTACTTTGCTAAGACGACAATTAGTTATGATTTGAAGAGCATTCAAGAGACCCAACTTCATCAAGGAATATCTCTAAAATTACAGAAAACCAATATCTTAAACTTCTACTACAAGTACCTTAAGATATCTTCTTTGTCTCCTCCAAGTTTCAAGGTTTTTAACCTAAAATAATTAAATTTATAGCAAAAATACCATGCTAACTTGTTTGAAGCCTAATTTATAGAGCATTCAGGATACATGACTTCCTCAAAGCATACCTCTAAAATTATAGTGAAACAAGATCTAAAATTGACAAGGATATTCAACAATATTCCCTCTCATTGTGGTCCAAGTTCAACCTCTAAAACCTCTCAGAAGAAAGGTTATAGTGAAAATTCCAATATGAGCTATTTGAGGAAGCATTTAGGAAACCCAACTTCCTCAAATCATATATATGAAAATAAAATGAACCAAGATATGCAAATTAAAATAGTTGTTCAACGATATTTCCCTTCATTATGGTCCAAGTTTCAACCTTTGGAATATCCTAGAAAAATAATTTATAGTGAAAATTCCAAGATGGCATGTTTACCCCATAAATCACATTTTGGATTCCACCTTTAAACTCCAAGAATGACACCAAAAATCTTCCTCAACATATTTTTCGCACCTCATATCTCTTGAAGTTAGAGTACAAATTTGAGACTTATAGCTTGTAGATAAAATTAAATAAAAAGAACCATGCAATTAACAGTGAAGGCATGCATGTGCGCAACTGACCTATGAATTTGAAAATTTATTAATATGATGTCTATAGGGAAAAAATGTTTGCCCAAATCAATTCAATTGCTTTACTTAGAGGTTACGAAAACAATTAAAAAGTTTACCGACAATAGAATTCATATCCTACACATGTTTGTTTTTCATAAACATATATCATTATAAGGAAAAAAAAAGAAAAAGAAAAAAATAAAAATAAAAATGAAAAACTTGCTGAGAATAAACAATTTCAGCTATTACAATTTCATAGGTATATTGCTGCAATAATAAATTTCATTTACCAAGCATAAAAGTAATTATCTAATTCATTAAAAGTGAAAATGGGACTAAAGGAGGGCAAGCCACTCTCCACCCAACCATAAGCAAGAATGCACTATAGTCTTACTAGCCACCTCCGAACCAAATTCTTGATGCCTTGAGAGAAAATTTAAACTCCAGGATTTAGCACATAATTTTCAGCCCATATTTAACATAAAGGTCAAGGCCACTCTCCTTTACACATAGAAAAAAACTTAGTGTTCAACCTTTCCATCTTTTATCAGGCTCATACAAATTCACAAAAATACCATGCAGGTTTGCACAACACAAGGGAATCCTTCTCCGATCTCTACAATCCCTCAACCCTCCCCTCATTAGTGCTCCACGTGCCACACATAAAAATTACCATTCCTAGTCCTAAGAGCCATCTATTCCAAAGAAAAAGTGTTACTACACCTTCACTTCTTATCACACAAGTTTTCACTCATAGCTCTTAACTAGTCACAATGTTTTAACCTCTCTAGGCTCTACCACCAACTCTCTTGCAAATTCAATTTTTTGAGTTAGAGGGAAAATAATGTATGAGATAGAAAAAGTAATAGGATGAAAAGATAAAGTAATAAGAAGAACATCTTGATTGATCCTCCCTCTTTTGTTTATAATAACACCTTGACCCTTCATCTTCCCAACCTCTTACTAGAAGCTTCTTGGCAAGATTAACCATCTCATCAAAAGGGAAAATTAAATCAAGGAAATTTTCCCTCTCAAGGCATCATAACTTGTTGGGTATCCCTCTTCCTTCATCTCTAGAATTTATTTTTTATTAATAAAATAAACATGATGTCAAATCATATATTTTAAACTCATAGCATCAATTTTGGTACCCCAACATTATAAGTTATCAATTACATCACAAAATTGGGAAAATAAAATGGGTGTCACATTGGAGCAGGAGAAGTAGTTTGGCCACTATTAATGGCCATGTAGCATTGAGAAAGAAATGATTTCATAATCATGGTTGGTGGAGAAGAAGGGGGTTGAGTCAAGGATGAAGGTGGTTGGTTACCATGCTTATCGTTCTCCATTTCTTCCCATGCATGATGCATTTATGGGAGAAGAGAAATATCGTGGGCATAAAGACCATATGTACCATGAGAATCATAATATTTTTTCATTGAAATATTTTGGAAGAACTTAATAAAAGTTGAACAATTTAATTAATTAAATAACTATGACTAATAATGTGATTAACAATTTATTAGGGCTATGGAGTCTAAATCTTATACCATTTGTTTTGGTGTCTCGAGGTACACCACTCACGCTATCTTCTCAATTTTGATCTTTTCCTTATCTCAAGAGCTTATGCATTGGATTCAAGAAACTCATGGCCTTTATCCATTTCTCATAGACCTATAATATTTCTTTCATTAAGCTTTCTACAATCTTGGTTGGAAACCAATACCCCAAAATAAAGTCATGAAACCATTGTCAAATACACATAACAAGGACATATTCATAATAAGTTTTGACTTCTCTAAATCCAATTGGGAACCGTGATAATTGTAATATTATACTTTAAATGAAATTCCATAATAATTATCATTGTGACTTTCTCTGGCATGCCCATGTATATAATATAAATGTATGATTATATATAATGTAATCTTAACATGATTATAATAATGACTTCCAAATTTCTGAAAGACTTTGGAATGGTGGAAAGAATACAAGGGGAGGAGCCAATGAAGGGTGGGGTTAAATCCAAAGGAGATGGTGATAAAAATTATGACTCAAGCAATAAAAATGAAGTCATTATTCCTAGATATGTCTTTAATAATGATCAACCCCACTCCCAATGACTCTTAGTGATAAAAACCCAAATTACTAATCTATAATGTAACTTTTATAGAGTATTGTTCTTATACATGTGTTGTGGGAATGCATCAATCCTTACAAAACTAAAATGTTTTGAGTTGAGGGTATGAAGGCCTCCTTGAGCCCATTGAAATCAAGTAAGATGACATAAAACAATTATTGTGCATGAATCTAACCTAAGTGGTATAACATAATTAAGTACATAGCAACTTGAGTAAATAGATATGAAGTGTAGACATATAACAATTTCATATCAAAGGAAATATTGTCAAAATATAATAATTAACTTCGAAATAAGCAATTGAAACTTAGGAAAGCTAAGCTATGAATTATGAGTACAATTGGTTCTAATTCTAGTGTGCAGTAAAGAAGATAGAAAGGACTAAAAAAAAAATTAATCCAAAATTAAATCTCACCTATGTAAACAATCTAGAAATCTTAATCATAAAAGCAAAGAGAGTGCTCCTCAACAATAAAGTGTTTTCACAAACTAAAAAAACTAGATTCTATTGATCATGTGTGTAAAACACATAATCCCAACATAATTTTAGTCCTAACTTTCTCCAAGGAACCAAAGGGGACACAACATAGAAGTCACTACTTGATACTTTGTTGAACTATGAAGCCACCCTACAATAACATTTTAGATACAAATTACAAGACAAGAAGAAAATAAGAAGAAGTCTTGCAAAAGAAGAAGGACTTGATGAATTGGAGATTTTCTGTTCTCTTACTCTATATGTATGCCTAAAGTTGTTCTAGTTCTAGAGATCTTAATTTAGGTGTTTTTTTAGTGGCTACAACCACCCTCCAAAATTTAGTCTATGCTTCGATTTTGGAGCCTTCCTTCTTAACCAAAAAACCTCATCTCGCACTGACCCAGGTATTTGTGCTTCGGGTGAGACTTATCCTTTCATTTTTTTTGCTTGTGTTTTCTTACTTAGTTGATTCTTCTAAGTCACAAGTTGATCTCCCAACTTGGTCTCACATCAGTTCTAGGCTTGCCTCTAGAAACTGCGCAATCTTGGAGGGAAAGAAGCTTTGATGATAGGAGCACAGTCCCAACTACAAGTGAGCCTTGAGCTCAAGAATTGTGCAGTCATGGGAGGCAGCCCAACACTGAGCCCAGAATTTGTGCAAACCTCACTGAGCTCAAAAATTGCACAATGCATTGAGATAGAAAGTTACACAGTTCCCTAGAATTGCACAATCTGTCCTAAAAGTATGCATGGAAAGTTTCCTCGAAAAAAGAAAAAAAAGGCTAAAAGAATCCCTAAAAAATAGGGATCTATTTTTAGTATCCCGAAGGAGGCACTTGCACTATTTTTAGAAACATTTGCCAAGTGTATCTTTTTCCTTGATTTTAGGCATGCACATAATAAACCCTAATTTGTCCAAATATATTTAATCGAAGCTTCTAGAGTTCATTTTCAAACTCGATCTTGGATATCCAACATTCCTGAGGAGATCGAGAAACCTTCAGTGCAATCATGGATGATTTTCTACGTGAGTTTTGCTTTTGTCTTCTTTTGCTGCTTTTTTGTCGCTTTTTGTTGTTTAGCTTGTGTGAGTGTTGTTTCACTTGTTTCTCTTCATGTTTGTTGGTGCCTTGACGTGTTTTAACTTGTAGAAGTGTTACTTTAAGTTTTAGATTTCCTTTCCCAAGTGTCGCATTAGTTTTCCTGTTTTTGCATCGATAGTCATCGTTGCAGTGACTCTCCTCACTTACTTCGTTTTCCTTCCATTTGATCAATTGCTGCACTTGATTCACATGCATATATCTACAGTTAATCAGATCTACACTCATCTTCACACTATCTCTTAGATATTCTTGTTTTTCACACTTCCATTGGGAAGATGTGGGTTTCCCTTGCTCAATTTTCACTTTTCCCAACTGGCGCTGTTCAATCTAGAGGCTCAAGCCACAAGCTTGGCCTTTGAAATTGTGGAGTGCACATTCCAAGCTGGCTCCAACTACACATTGTGCAGTTCCAAGATCCATCCTCTCAGCTTGGCCACTGAGACTGTGTAATGCGTATTATCTCCTAGGTCTCTTCCCAGGTTGGACTGCACATTGTGTAGTTCTTCCACCTTAGCTGCTGGGACTATGCAGTGCATAGTTCCCACAAGCATCTAGCCCCCCCTGTCAGGAAAAATTGCACAATCCTTCCCATATAGTGCCCAGTTTGTTGCTTGAACTTGCCTTGTAATTTTTTTTTCTTAAAAATGACATTTTCTTGCCATGAGTGTCATTTCTATCCCATAGGTACAAAAATTGTTGAGAATCTCTCCAACAGTCACTATTGCGATGGAATATAAGAGAGAGACATAAAAGGAAACCACTGAGAGCAGTAATAGGGAAGCAGTTGAGAAAAATTCAAATGATTTTACAGTGTATGAAGATACTCAACTGTTTATAACGAAGGGCTCATCACTGATATGGAAATAGATTAAAGAAACTTTTGCAAAAGACTTTGAGGCAGACTTAGAGTACCAACTCGTTTATCTCAACATCCGACAGTTAGAGTTATACAAGGTTGCATGTAGGTATCTAGCCTTCCCATGTGCGGACATCAACAGCTGGATTGTCTCACACATGGATGAGAAGACTATGACATTGAGAAGTGCCAACGAGCATAAGCTTTCCACCTTCCGGGCAGAATTTTTTTAGTAGATGTAGCATTTTCTTGAGCCAATAAAGCACATGGAATCACTCTTCTATGCCACCCACAACTATGTGAAGACAAGAGACATTGTCAAATGCTCGGTGAAAGAGCCACTGAAGTTTCGATAGGCACCCAACCATATGTACAAGACAAAGTCCCTCAAGAAGGCTTACCAACTCTTGATTATCTTTGCTTGTAGAATCTATGGTCAAGAGAGAACTAAAACCTTTCCTGAAGGGTGGGCCATCTTATTGGACCAGTTGGTGAACGATGGGAGGCTATTCAACTGGTTAGATTTGTTAGATCAACAATTGAAGGCCCATGTAGCGTAGGCTCGGAATTCACCCAAGGGTAAGCGAGCAAGGTTCTATATGTCTGCATACTTACTGGATGTAATCTATGTGCAACAAAAATTCCCTAGCATGAACTGGACATGGACACCATGAGAGACCACCGTGAACATATATTACAAGTTGCTATCAGATTGCAATTATTGAGGAGTAATTGAACGACTAACTGACCACTTTAACATCCCATTATACAAGCCTATCTTTGAACAAGATCCACCTTGCATGTCATGAGAAGAAATGTAGGTGATAGTAGACATTGGATATTGGTATGCCTCACTAGGTGGCACCTTCATTAGAGTGTTTGGTAGAGAGAAGCCTCTACATGTCTTTCCAAGGTATGCCATTGAAAAACTAATCATGCAAGAAGTATCATACCATCTCGCTACAGTGTTTTCAACGGCACTACACAGGAAGAAAAAATCACCATGGCCCACTCTTCCATTGCAGATCAGATTATATGAGATAAAGAGCTTGAAAGTAAAATATGTAGAGGCTAAGGAGATAGTGAGATTTGAGTTCGGCACTAAGGAATTTAATCCATATGATCCCCATTGTATTTGAAAGGACCACTGTATGAGAGTCTACTTTCGATGGATCAATGAGGAATTTAATTGCCCAAAGGAGGATCCTTGGAGGTTGATGCAGGAGCATTTGGAATTAGCCAGCAATGTGAAATATTGTTCACATGTTGTGGCTAAATGAGTGAATTTCACTGACCTGAGTGGTCAAAAGTCAATTTTAGTCGAGAGGGTTAGATCTCTTGAAAATGATCTGTAATTCATTATTGTAATAGTTAGGAAATTGTCTTATTTTAGACTAAGGGATAAATTTGTTAGCATAGGTGTGTAATAGAGCTTGAAAATAGAGATTTGATTGTTAGATTGATTAAAAATAGAGATCGAGTTCTTCGTACAGTTAGCATAGGATTTAATTCATAAAAAGAAGGATTAGCTGAGATGATAGAGGATTGAGTGAGAGGTGAGAGTTGAGTGATAGAGAGGGTTTTGAGATTGAAACAAAGGTCTGTTAATTTGTTGTAATTGAGCTGAGAGGGCCAAGACTCTGTAATTATTATTATATTGAAGGAATTTGATTTAGTGTGCATTTGCGTGTTGATCCTGGTGAAAACTCTTGTTTACTTCTGTGAATCTGCATTTTGAAGCGCATCTGGGTATTTTCTCTGTTTTTCGTATTTTCATTATAATCTCAATGTTTATGGTTAATCGCTGTCATTAGTATTAAGGACGAGGGCAAAAGAGCACAGAAAGGCTCGATCGTGATTGAAGGCCTATACTCCATCCTAACCATCAATCTAAAGTTCAACTTCTTACGTCATAGTCAACAGCAGGGTTAGGCTTGTTTGATAATCTGTGTGTTGGTTGTAGACCCGCAGGCTATAGGATTGGATGCCTTCTGTTATCCAAGGGATATCGGGATTTTAAAGTGATCGGAGTTTAAGTCTAAACCTGGACCCGAATTTTTATAGATCAAGGTTTATAAACCATATCGGCTCCGTGAGGCGGGTAAGTGTCGCGCAAGTTCCCTGTGCGATATTGCTGTCAACCGTTGGATGACTATTGATTGCTGACCGTTGGATCATATCGCATCGCATCATTTAGGAGTGAATGAAACTTGGTTGAGCGAAATTGCGATTTGTGATGTCACTACCGAACATTAGATCTGGAGAGAGGAAATCAACGACGTAGAGTGAAGTGTTGTTCAAAAGGGAAAGTCAACGCGGGAAGTCAACATAGGACCAGTTTCTATTCAGTTGCTGTTCAGTTGCTATTCAATTCCTGTTCAATTGCTATTTAGTTTCTGTTCAATTTCTATTCAACTGACTCCTGCATCATTTTTGGTATCAGAGCCCAAAGGTCGAGTTTGACTGCAGTAAACATGCCGCCAAGGAGAGGAGCTGGCATAGGTCGAGGAAGACTTGAAGCAAATGTAGTTCTGCTGGAGGAGATTTGACATCTATGTACAAGGATGGATATGATGGAGACAGCGTAGAGGAGAACACCCGATGAAGGAGATGCCAGTGCTGCAGAAGAATATTCTGAGGAAGAAGAAGAGGAGGAAAATGAAACTACCAAAGTTATCAAGATGTTGGCTAAAGTAAGCGAAAAATCAGAGGTGGAAATTCTTGTGTATGAAGGGAGTCCCAATGCAGAAGAGCTAATGGCTGGACAAATATTTTAACTATGAAGAGGTTGATGATAGCAAGAAGGTGAAATTTGCAGTTACTAGATTGAAGGGTCATGCAGCTATTTGGTGGGATGAACTACAAACATCCAGAAGAAGAAAAGGAAAGTCACAGATCAAGCATTGGGACAAAATGGTGAGTAAAATGAAAACTAAATTTATGCCAAAAGATTATCAGTTAAATCTTTTCAAACAGTTACAAAATTTAAGGCAAAAAGGAATATCTGTTAAAGAATACACAGAAGAGTTTTATAGATTGAGTATTAGAGCAGGACATGCAGAGGATGATATGGAGAAGGTAGCTAGATATATCAATGGCTTAAGATATGACATACAGGATGAGATCATCTTGCTGAGTCTAAAGACTATTGAAGATGCCTATCAAGCAGGTTTGAAGGCAAAAGAGAAGATGTTGAGAAAACAAAATCAGAGGAATAGAGGGAAAAGTTTGGTAAGAGGTAGAGGAACTACTAGACCAAGGTCTCAACAATATAAACACGAAGCAGGAAGTTCAAGTAGCATACCACCACAGAGGGGGGATTTTAATAGAGGAAGATTTGAACCTAGAGGAAAAGGCTGAGGAAGAAATATTCGGTGTTACACATGTTGAGAATGGGGACATGTATCGTGGGACTATCCTCATAATAAACCAACAAGTCAGAGGAATGCAAATGTGGCTGAGGCAAAGCGAGAAACACCTCGAATTATAGAAAAGGAAGAATCCCTTGAACTAGGAGAATCCCTATTATTGAAAAGGGCATTGCTTAAGGCAGAGAAAGAGACTGAAGAACTAGCTAAGAGGAAGAGTTTATTCAGAACTACATGCAAATCCAAAGGTAAATGTTGTAAAGTGATAATTGACAGTGGAAGAACTGATAACCTTGTTTCTATAGAGATGGTGGACAAGCTATGATTAGTGAAGACAATACACCCTACTCCTTACAGAGTGTCATGGTTGCAGAAAAGACATCAGATTATTGTGACAGAACAATGCAAGGTCAAGATAGAGATTGGTACATATAAGGATGTGATATTGTGTGACGTAATGCAAATGGATGTATGCCATGAATTGCTGGGAAGACCATGGCAGTTTTATCGGAAATCTATTCATGATGGGAGGAAAAATACTTATACTCTGGAGAAGAATGGAAATAAACATACACTGCTACCATTGAAGGATGATGCTGACAAAGGAGCACCTGGAAACAGTGTTATGCTGATGAGTGGAAAGGAGCTGTTGCAAGAGGTAGGAAAAGGTGAAGAAATGTATTTTGTTGTTGTAGGGAGACCTAAGGTAATTTTAACTTCCACAAACCTAGATTATTTACCTGAAGAAATCAAAACTCTGTTAAATGATTTTGCTGATATTATTGTGGATGAGTTTCCAAATGCATTGCCACCAATCAGGAGTATTAGTCATCATATTGATCTAATACCAGGATCAAGTTTTCCAAAAAAAGCAGCGTATAGATTAACTCGTCAAGAGAATGCAGAAGTTGGAAGACAAGTGCAAGAACTGATGGATAAGGGACTAATGAGAGAGATTCTTAGTCCATGTGTTGTGCCAACAGTACTCAGTGCAAAGAAAGGAGGTTTATTGTTTAAAGGCAACAAGTTGTGTATTCTCAAATTTTCTATGTGGGAAAACATAATAAAGGAGAAACATAGTGGAGGATTATCTGGTCACTTTGGACAAGAATAAACCTTTGCTCAGGTAAATACTTTTTATTATTGGCCAAAGATGCAGACTGATGTTAAGAGATTTGTTGAGAAGTGCAAGATATGTCAACATGCTAAAGGGAGTGTTATCACCCCAAGAAACTCACCTAGGTTGTATATCAGTGATGCTTGGGAACATTACAAACTCAACAAAAATGTTGGAAAATTGGTGGATGAATGAAACAAATGCTGCATATTCAAGCAGATAACCACTCCTACTATGCTTAACCCCAGACATGGGTGAACACCCCCAGACTACAAGGCTTTAGACCACCAATTACTCACAGTTTGAGGATAAGGTGATAATGTAGAAGACTGACCACACCAGCAGATGCACAGAACCCTGTGATGGCCAGCTGCAACCAGTTAAGAGGTCTGTAGATATGTTTTCTAATACACAGACAGGATGACAACTCTCTGGCATTAAAACAACAGAAACCTACAAACAGATTCAATGATACATGCTAAATCCTAACACAGAGGTGGGATGATAGCCCCTCTAATGCTAAACATTAACAACACATGAATAAATGTAAAATAAGCACAGCCTGGAACAAGAAGGAGAAGTGGAAAGTGAGCAATCAACAGCAAAAGAAGCTTGTATTAGCTGGAAATGCAGACCAGAAGCTGCAGGTTACACAGTAGTTACAGTCTCCAAAAGTTGAAGCTTACAATAGAATAACACTCATCAACCTCATTACATCGTTTTTCTGGGTATATATAGAATCTGTTTACAAAAATTGCTCTGCTGCTAAGCGTGGAGGAGTCATAATGGACCACCAACCACATTTACAGTTAGATATGGGTCTCTGACAATAGTTTGATGGTTTTCAATGAATAAAATGGCTCTTTTTGAACTTTGATATCTTTTCTGAGAAAATGGAATGTAATGTGTACAAGGCTCCATGACTGATTCATATCTGGATATGCTCGAAGCCGTCCTTCTTGTCCTTGACCGTGGTGTCTTTGAATGCAGGTAGCTGAGGAATTAATGTGCCCACTGCTGTATTATCACTCCCTTCTTTGCGTGCATGAGCCAAGCCAAAAACACTGAAAAACGCCTTGAAGATGGACGAAGAGCCAATAATGAATGATGGTCGTTGGATGGTTCAAATGGACGGCCTTGATCTGATGGCGGGAGGCAATGCAAGAAACAGAGACGCAGGGAACAATAACAGCTGTCAGATCGCGAAATAGGATGGCGGAGATTAAATTATGGAAGCCATCGGGAAGGAATTTGAGCGGAGGATTGTGGACCGTCAGATCATGCTCAGGGAGATCCGACAGTTCACGGGCGGCGGAGTTGATCGCGGGTTAACGGGCGGGGAGTCATACCGAAAGGGCGGTAAATGGTTTGCCCGCACCGATTTATGGCCAAGGGTGGTTTACGTACAAGCGAGTGCGATGCAGTAAAATAAAGACGTGTGGCAGGTAAGTCGGCGGGGGAAACCACTTTCCCGTGGGCTAATGAATGAGTGGGTTGTCGGAGCGGGGGGTTGCGATAACCGTTGGATCATCAAGCGGAGGATCGGACGGTCGACAGGTTAATACATACGTTTTGGGTGATGTGATAGGTACGGTGATAGGTAATAGGTCCATCAGGTTATGTTTTTATTAAATCCGCGCATTATAATGGATTAACACATTAGGGCCAGAGTTAAAATAAAAAACAGAGGTTAATGCGGGTTTTAAAGGGTTTCAGGCTTTTAGTAAAGGGTATCGGGATTTATCAAGTTTTAAACACAAAGAAGCCCGGGAGCTAGGTAAACAAGGTTTTAGGTGAGGTTTAAAAGGGGGAAAACAGGGATAAAGGGGAAGGATGAAACAGAGGAGTAAGGAGTTAAAAGAACATAAGGAAAAATGAAAGGGAGAGATAAAACAAACTACTGCAAATCCTTTGCAACCCAAACCAGCATTGCTCAACACCTCTTTTGATCCATCAACTGTTGCAAACTGTAGCAGAGCTAACAGGGAGAAGCTAGAATACAAGATTGTACCAGCCATTGCTAATACCAGACCAACCATGGGATGCAGTTAGCATGGATTTTGTTTTGGGGTTACCTAAAACTAAAAGGGGGAATGATTCCATTTATGTTGTGGTAGATAGATTTTCCAAGATGGCACATTTCGTTGCATGTAAAAAGACTAGTGATGCAACACATATTGCTAATCTATTTATTTAAGAAATTGTAAGATTACATGGATTGCTTGTAAGTATTGTGTCTGATAGATATACAAAGTTTGTAGGGCATTTCTAGAGAACTATTTGGAAGAAACTAGGAAGTAACCTCAGTTTTAGTTCAACATACCATCCTCAAACAGATGGACAGACCAAAGTAGTAAACAAAAGCTTGGGGAACATATTGAGAAGTTTATTGTATCAAAATCCTAAGCAGTGGGATTTAGCACTAGCTCAGCTGAGTTTGCTTATAATGGCACTCCAAACCGAAGTACTTGAATGAGTCCATTTCAAATTGTTTTTGGGATGGACACAAGAGGTGTGTATGAGCTCAAAACTTTGGGTAAACAAGAGACAAGAAGTGCAAAAGCTGAAGAGTTTGCAGAGCAAATGCAGATACTACAAGAAGATGTCAAAAGCATATTGCAGGAAAGCAGTAGAAAATAAAAACAGAGAGTAGATATGAAAAGGAGAGAGAAAGAATTCCAAGTGGGAGATTTAGTGATGGTGTATTTGAGAAAATAAATATTTCCAGCTAAGACTTACAATAAACTAAAAATGAAAAAGATAGGACCATGTAAAATTGTAAGAAAGTTTTCAGCTAATGCTTATGAAATTGAATTTCCAGAAGGGATTGGAATATCACCTATCTTCAATGTTGCAGATTTGTATCCATACAAAGAGACAGAGACAAAGCTACAGGAGGAAACTACAGAAGATGAAGTTCAAACTTTGAACTGGGAAGAACAAATGCCAAAGACAGTTAAGAGAGAGGTGGAAGTTGTTTTAGAGAAAAGAGTATCCAAAAGAACCAGAGGACAGGTTTATTTTCAATATCTAGTCAAATGGAAAGGACAACCAGTGGAGGATGCTAGTTGGTTGACAACAACAGAGTTGCAGAAGTATGGAGTAAACCCTGAAAGTCTGAGGGATGATTCTTTTCTTCCCCGGGAGTCTGATGCAGGAGCATCTGGACTTAGCTAGCAATGTGAAATATTGTTCACATGTTGTGGCTAAATGAGTTAATTTCACTGACGTGAGTGGTCAAAAGTCAGTTTTAGTCGAGAGGGTTAGATCTCTCAAAAATGATCTGTAATTCAATATTGTAATAGTTAGGAAATTGTCTTATTTTAGACTAAGGGATAAAGTTGTTAGCATAGGTGTGTAATAGAGCTTGAAAATAGAGATTTGATTGTTGGATTGATTAAAAATAGAGATCGATTTGTTCATACAGTTAGAATAGGATTTAATTTATAAAAAGAAGGATTTGTTGAGATGATAGAGGATTGAGTGAGAGGCGAGAGTTGAGTGATAGAGAGGGTTTTGAGATTGAAACAGAGGTATGTTAATTTGCTGTAATTGAGCCAAGAGGGCCAAGACTCTGTAATTATTATTATATTGAAGGACTTTGATTTAGTGTGCATCTGTATGTTGATCCTAGTGAAAACTCTTGTTTACTTCTATGGATTTGCGTTCTGAAGTGCATCCAGGTATTTTCTCTATTTTTCGTATTTTCATTATAATCTCAATGTTTATGGTTAATCATGGTAATTGGTATTAAGGACGGGGGTAGAAGAGCATAGAAAGGCTCGATCGTGATTGAAGGCCCGTATTCCATCCTAACCATCGATCTAAAGTTCAATTGCTTACGTCATAGTCAACAGAGGGGTTAGGCCTGTTTGATAATCTATGTGTTGGTTGTAGACCCGCAGACCGTAGGATTGGATGCAGTTTGTTATCCAAGGGATATCGGGGTTTTAAAGTGATCAGAGTTTAAGTCTAAACCTAGACCCAAATTTTTGTAGATCAAGGTTTATAAACCATATCGGCTCCATGAGGAGGTTAAGTGTCGCGCAAGTTCCCTATGCGATATCGCTACCAATCGTTGGATGACTGTTGATTGTTGACCATTGGATCATATCGCATCACATCATTCAGGAGTAAATGAACCTTGGTCGAGCGAAATTGCGATTTGTGATGTCACTGCCGACCGTTAGATCTGGAGAGAGGAAATCAATGGTGTAGAGTGAAGTGCTATTCAAAAGGGAAATTCAATGCGGGAAGTCAACGTAGGACTGGTTGCTGTTCAGTTGCTGTTCAATTGCTATTTAGTTGCTGTTCAATTTTCGTTCAATTGTCTCCTGCGTCATTTTTGGTATCAGAGCCCAGAGATCAAGTTTGATTGTAGTAAACATGTCGCCAAGGGGAGGAACTGGCATAGGTCAAGGAAGACCTGAAGCAAATGCAATTCTACTGGAGGAGATCCGACGTCTGCGTACAAGGATGGATACGATGGAGACTGCGCAAAGGAGAATACTTGATGAAGGAGAAGCTAGTGCTGCAGAAGTATCTTCTGAGGAAGAAGAAGAGGAAAATGAAACTACCAAAGTTATCAAGATGTTGGTTAAAGTAGGCGGAAAACCAAAGGTGGGAATTCCTGCGTATGAAGGGAGTCTCAATGCAAAAGAGCTAATGGATTGGATAAGTTCACTGGAAAAATATTTTGACTATGAGGAGTTTGATGATGGAAAGAAGGTGAAATTTGCAGTTACCAGATTGAAGGGTCATGTAGATATTTGGTGGGATGAACTACAAACATCTAGAAGAAGAAAAGGAAAGTCTAAGATCAAACAAATGGGACAAAATGGTGAGTAAAATGAAAGCTAAATTTATGTCAAAATATTATCAGTTAAATCTTTTCAAACAGTTACAGAATTTAAGGCAAAAAGAAATGTCTGTTAAAGAATACACAGAAGAGTTTTATAGATTGAGTATTAGAGCAGGACATGCAGAGGATGATATGGAGAAGGTAGCCAGATATATCAATGGCTTAAGATATGACATACAGGATGAGATCATCTTGATGAGTCTGAAGAATATTGAAGATGCCTATCAAGCAGGTCTGAAGGCAGAAGAGAAGATGTTGAGAAAACAAAATCAGAGGAATATAGGGAAAAGTTCAGTAAGAGGTAGAGGAACTACCAGACCAAGGTTTCAACAACATCAACGTGAAGTAGGAAGTTCAAGTAGTAGACCAACACAAAGGGTAGATTCTAATAGAGGAAGATTTACACCCAGAGGAAGAGGCTGAGGAAGAGATATTTAGTGTTACACATGTGGAGAATGGGGACATGTATCATGGGACTATCCTTATAATAAACCAGCAAGTCAGAGGAATGTGAATGTGGCTGAGGCAAAGATAGAAACACCTCGAATTATAGAAAAGGGAGAATCCCCTAAAGTAGGAGAATCCTTGTTGTTGAAAAGGGCATTGCTTAAGTTAGAGAAAGCAACTGAAGAACTAACTCAGAGGAAGAGTTTATTCAGAACTGCATGCAAATCCAAAGGTAAATGTTGTAAAGTGATAATTGACAGTGGAAGCACTGATAACCTTGTTTCTACAGAGATGGTGGACAAGCTAGGATTAGTGAAGACAGTACACCCTACTCCTTACAGAGTGTCATGGTTGCATAAAGGACATTAGATTATTGTGACAGAACAATGCAAGGTCGAGATATAGATTGGTACGTATAAGGATCTGATATTATGCGACGTAATGCAAATGGATGTATGCCATGTATTGTTGGGAAGACCGTGGCAGTTTGATTGGAAAACTATTCATGATGGGAGGAAAAATACTTATACTCTGGAGAAGAATGGGAATAAACATACGCTGCTGTCGTTGAAGGATGATGCTGACAAAGGAGCACTTGAAAACAATGTTATGCTGATGAGTGGAAAGGAGCTGTTGCAAGAGGAAGAAAAAGGTGAAGAAATTTTTTTGTTGTCGTAGGGAGACCTAAGGTAATTTTAACTTCCACAAACTTAGATGATTTACCTAAAGAAATCAAAACTCTGTTAAATGATTTTTCTGATATTATTATGGACGAGTTGCCAAATGCATTTCCACCAATTAGGAGTATTAGTCATCATATTGATCCAATACCAAAAGCAAGTTTTCCAAACAAGCAGCGTACAATTAACTCGTCAAGAGAATGCAGAAGTTGGAAGAAAAGTGCAAGAACTGATGGATAATGGACTAATCAAAGAGAGTCTTAGTCCATGTGTTGTGCCAATAGTACTCAATCCAAAGAAAGGAGGTTTATTGTTTAAAGGAAACAAGTTGTGTATTCCCAAATGTTATATGAGGGAAAACATAATAAAGGAGAAACATATTGGAGGATTATCTGGTCACTTTGGACAAGAAAAACCTTTGCTCATGTAAATACTTTTTTATTATTGGCCAAATATGCAGACTGTTGTTAGGATATCTGTTGAGAAGTGCATGATATGTCAACATGCTAAAGGGAGAAGCTAGAATACAGGATTGTACCATACATTGTCAATACCAGACCGACCATGGGATGTAGTTAGCATGGTTTTGGTTGGGGTTACCTAAAACTCAAAGGGGGAATGATTAAGTTTATGTTGTGGTAGATAGATTTTCCAAGATGGCATATTCCATTGCATGTAAAAAGACTAGTGATGCAACACATATTGCTAATCTATTTTTTTCAGAAATTGTAAGATTACATGGATTGCCTGTAAGTATTGTGTCTAATAGAGATACAAAGTTTGTAGGGCATTTCTGGAGAACTCTTTGGAAGAAACTAGGAACTAACCTCAGTTTCAGTTCAGCATATCATCCTCAAACAGATGGATAGACCGAAGTAGTAAACAGAAGCTTGGGGAACATATTGAGCAGTTTATTGTATCAAAATCCTAAGCAGTGGGATTTAGCACTAGCTCAGGCTGAGTTTGCTTATAATGGAACTCCAAACCAAAGTACTCGAATGATTCCATTTCAAATTGTTTTTGGGATGAATCCAAGAGGTGTGTATGAGCTTAAAAATTTGGGTAAACAGGAGAAAAGAAGTGCAAAAGCTGAAGAGTTTGCATAGCAGATGCAGAGACTACAAGAAGATGTCAAAAGCAGATTGTACGCAAGCAATAGCAAATACAAACAGAGAGTAGATATGAAAAGGAGAGAGAAAGAATTCCAAGTGGGAGATTTAGTGATGGTGTATTTGAGAAAAGAAATATTTCCATCTAAGACTTACAATAAAGTAAAAGTGGAAAAGAGAGGACCATGTAGAATTGTAAGAAAGTTTTCAACTAATTCTTATGAAATTGAATTTCCAGAAGGGATTGGAATATCACCTATCTTCAATGCTGCATATTTGTATCCATACAAAGAGACAGAGATAGAGCTAGAGGAGGAAACTACAGAAGATGAAGTTCAAACTTTGAACTGGGAAGAACAAATGCCAAAAACAATTAAGAGAGAGGTGGAAGCTGTTTTAGAGAAAAGAGTATCCAAAAGAACCAAAGGATAGGTTTATTTTCAATATCTAGTCAAATGGAAAGGACAACTAGTGGAGGATGCTAGTTGTTTGACAACAGCAGAGTTGCAGAAGTATGGAGTAAACCTTGAAAGTCTGAGGGATGATTCTTTTCTTCCCCGGGAGTCTAATGCATCTGGACTTAGCCAACAATGTGAAATATTGTTCACATTTTGTGGCTAAATGAGTGAATTTCACTGACTTGAGTGGTGAAAGTCAGTTTTAGTCGAAAGGGTTAGATCTCTCGAAAATGATTTGCAATTCATTATTGTAATAGTTAGGAAATTGTCTTATTTTAGCCTAAGGGATAAATTTGTTAGCATAGGTGTGTAATAGAGCTTGAAAATAGAGATTTGATTGTTAGATTGATTAAAAATAGAGGTCTAGTTGTTCGTACAGTTAGAATAGGAATTAATTCATAAAAAGAAGGATTAGTTGAGATGATAGAGGATTGAGTGAGAGGCAAGAGTTGAGTGATAGAGAGGGTTTTGAGATTGAAACAGAGGTCTGTTAATTTGCTTTAATTGAGTTGAGAGGGACAAGACTATGTAATTATTATTATATTGAAGGAATTTGATTTAGTGTGAATCTGTGTGTTGATCCTGGTGAAAACTCTCGTTTACTTCTGTGGATCTGCATTCTGAAATGCATCCGGGTATTTTCTCTATTTTTATTATTTTCATTATAATCTCAGTGTTTATGGTTAATTGCGGTCATTAATATTAAGGACGGGGGTAGAAGAGCACAGAAAGGCTCGATCATGATTGAAGGCCCGTACTCCATCCTAACCATCGATCTAAAGTTCAACTGCTTACGTCATAGTCAACAACGGGGTTAGGCCTATTTGATAATCTATGTGTTGGTTGTAGACCTATAGGCCGTAGGATTGGATGCCTTCCATTATCCAAGGGATATCGAGTTTTTAAAGTGATCGGAGTTTAAGTCTAAACTCGGACTTGAATATTTATAGATCAAGGTTTATAAACCTTATCAGCTCCGTGAGGCAGTTAAGTGTCACGCAAGTTCCCTATGCGATATCGTTGTGAAGCTTTGGATGATTGTTGATTGCTAATCGTTGGATCATATCACATCACATCATTCAGGAGTGAATAAACCTTAGCCGAGAAAAATTACGATTTGCGATGTCACTACCGACAGTTAGATCTGGAGAGAGGAAATCAACGACGTAGAGTGAAGTGTTGTTCAAAAGGGAAAGTCAATGCGAGAAGTCAACGTAGGACCAGTTGCTGTTCAATTGCTGTTTAATTGACTCCTGTGTCAGAGGTACTTCTACAATGCCTCTAAACTCAATGATCTAGTAAATTTAGCAAGGACTTCACAAGCCGCTCCATAGACATCGGCAGATCCGGAAGCAACAATAGCAGAAGGAAACAATCCCATGCAAGAAAGGGAAAGAGGAATATTGCTAACAGTCCAAAGGGAGAAAAAATATGCAAGATGAAAGCAGTTCCTCTTCTCATGAAAGAAGCTTTGGAAGCATAAGCGAAGAGGAAGCAAAGGTTGTAGAGAGAAAAGAAGAGGAAGAGAGAAAAGCAGATGTTGCAGGAAGCAGAACTAAAGCTGCAGGAGATAGAGAAGAAGTTGAAGGAAGAAAATGAGTTGGGGAGGAGAGAATGAGTAGAGAAGAAAAAACAGGAAGAAGAACAAAGGCAATGCACGATGATAGAGGAAACAATGCCGATACAAGTTGAAGAGCAGGAACTGGAACAACTAGCAGTTGAGGAGGAAGGTGAGCCGATGCAGGATTGAGAGCTTGCTCAATAGATTGAGCAACTGATCAAAATTATAGACATGGAGTTGGAACAGGAGCTGTAGCCGAAGCACTACTGGTCATCCCTCAGTCCCCACCACCTTCAGCAGTAGAGTCAACCTTGAGTGAGCAAGGAGATGTTTTTCTCCTTGATGATGATCTAGTCATGGATGTGTACAATCTATCATTCGATGAGTTCCAAAAGAGGATTGTACAAGTGCAAAGGAAGCAATTTCTGGATGGTCACACATCACCTACATTCATTAAAGAAAGGGTGATAGTGTTGGACACCAAGAAGCATCCAAATTCAATTATGGAAGCCAACATGGCCTATGCAGGAGCAAGAAGATCAAATGTTCATATTTGACGACCGAGAATGAGAAAATCACACAAAACTTGCACGTTGCTAGGCAAGAGGCAGAACAACTCCGAGAAGCAACAAATAATGTCATTTCCACACTAGGAGAGATGAGAGAAATGATACTTGCTGAGGTATCAACACTTGGAGAAACCATGTAGAATCTCTACGATGGGTTTGTCATCATACATAAATTAGTTGCCCGTTTGCATGGATTATAACATTTGGAGTTTATCAAAACTCTAAAAAAAATACAAGATGTCATCGCCTATGTGTAAGAATGGACAATGCAATTCAAAGGGGCCCCACTTGACTTAGTGAAGAAAATGAAGACATAGGCAGAGCTAGAGAAAGAGAAGGTTCGAATGTTGATTCAAAACAACATGCATCTCGCCTCATTCATTGGAAGCATACACGCCTCATATGTGATGTTGTACAATAGTTTGGATGTCTTGGTAAGAACACACCAAATCTAATCAACAGTTCCCTCACCAAAGCTAAACCTAAGAACCAAGTTCGGCAGGAGGTTGAAGAGTACTTGGAGCAACTAAGACAAGATGCCACTAGTGAAGACTTGGAGCTGAATGCAAACAACATGCAGAAGTTCATCAGTGGTCCTGTCAAAGTCAAAATAATGCTTCTCATGCTTCAGAATGAGTTGAACACAAGTTCCAAGACAGTGTACGCAGATTGCGTGGAGGTTAGAGTCTGCTTCCAACAAGACATCGTTGATTAGTTTGGGGACACCATCACAAAGTACCAAGCTTGGCACCAATACGTGACCAAGAAGCAGCGAGTGGAGGTTGCTAAGTTAGACTTATCCCAAACTCCAACATCATAGTGTTGTGTCTTTTTAGGATTTCAAGTTGTCTTTACCCTATTTTGTCTCATATGGGTACAAGTGTAAAATGCAATATTATTTGTAATTATGTTTTAAGTGAAATTCCAAGTGTCAATATTGGAATATGAAAAGTCATCATGTAATTTAATGTGTCATTTTGTAAAGAAGTTGAAGAGTCATGAGGGTAGTCCAAAGGTCACAAAGGGGAGTTGAAGAGTCACCCCCTCTTGTTATAAATAGAACCTCATAACTCATGTAAAGGGATTTTGGGAGCCAAGCTTTTGGCTAGGCTTAGGCTTAGAAAGAGCTTGGGAGTATTGTGAAGAGCCTTGGCTTCTCCATAGCATAGAGCGAGTATACTTCTTTGGAGGAGCAGGTGTTCTTGACTGTAATGTTCCACTATTGGGGCTAGTGGTCGTCAATGGTGTATGTATGAATGGAACTTTCACTTATAATAATAAAATCAGAGCCAACACACTTTCATGCATATGTTGTTAATATATTAAGACTATTCTTGTTGTATTGGCAATGTATGTTATTTAACTTATAGATATGATTATGAACTATTTTGTTTTCATTTGTATGAATCTTGTTGAATGCGCATTGTTAGATTAAATCATCACTTTAACTTGTGGACTATTTCACATCTTAGCTTGTGATGTCATTTCACTCGTGTTATCCTTTCAAGCTACGTACTATAGTAGGCTTCCAAGGGGCACACTTCCTTTTCCATTTGTGTGTTGGAACCTTCATGCACTGCACTTGACTCTCTGCAAGGTCACACACTTGCTCTTACCCAAAGTTATCATACTTCCCTTTGTGATTTTCCACAATCAAGGCATAACATTACCACCCACTACTGGGAATCATACTAAAAATGATGTGAGGCCTAGTTGGGACTTCATATAGGGGAGATCCCATGAATGTTGACAGGTCCGACATCGCCAACATTTTGGTGTTAGAAGGAGGGCCAGATGACAAGCTGAGCCCTTGAAGCCTGTTTTTAATTTTTGCACATATTTGATGACTTCTCACCAAATCATAACCCCGACATGTTTTTCTAACTCTGCAAATCTAAAAGTGTTGGTGAGCATTTTAAATGACTTATTTAATTTCAAGTTCAAATGGTGAGGGTGAAACATCCTTACTCAAGCACGCACTTACTTTTCTTGGTTTTTGCAACATGCATGACATCCATTCTGACGATGATGCATGTAGGTTGTTTGATCTTGTGTTCAAAGGGCGCGCGAAGCAATGGTGTTACACATTTCCTAAAGCCTTCATACACTCTTTCAAATAGTTTTTGTAGAATCATGCTGTGCTTTCAATCTCTATGATTGTAAAGTTGTTAATAAGAAATTTTAAAATTGCAAAAAACACTTGATGAATCTGTTTAGGATTTTCACAATCGTTTTATTCATTATTGCTTTGAATTTCCTAAAAATGAATTTGAATGGGAGTTATTAACTAAAAGATTTCAATATCTTGTTCACATTTCTGAAAATTCACACGAGTTAGAATCTTTCGAACCTCTGCCAACATACCTCATTGTTAAAGATTCTAAATCTGAGATGGAAAAGGTTGCTGTTCCAAGTGACCCTCCATCCCCTTCCCATTAAACAACTCTAGCTCCATAGTTCGAGGTGGGAGAAGTTAAGAATTCACATGTTGATCCACCACCATCTCCTCCTACCCTACTTACTTAAAATTTCAGTGCAAAGTTGGATTGTGACTCTGATCATTGTGATGAAGTGTTATCTCCTCGTCCTCCATCCTTTGGTCTCTCTGATCCTCAATATTTTGATGTGTTGTGTTCACCAATTTCAAATTTCTCTTCTGATGTTCATGAGGTTCAAGTTCTAGATGGAGTTGGTGTTGAACAACCAACTTGCGATATCATTTTTGATGAGTATGTGTGGGGATTTTGAACAAGAATCTGCAGTGAAGGATGACTTGCCTCTATCCACACCTCTACTGCGTTATCCTAAAATTTTCCATGATTCTATCATTTCTGTTCAATCTTGTAAAAGCTCACTTTTGGATGTTTCTACTTTCGATTATTCACAGAGCACTTGGAATGCCAGTTTTTCATTTGAACGCGGAGAGGGAAAATCTATTTTCCTTGATCCTCCCAATCTCTCATCTTACCTTTCTGGAAACATAGAGGGTAAAATTTATCATTTTCCATCATCCCCTCTTTATGATTCATCATATCATGAGGATGCCTTTGTTCATGATACTGAACTTTCTGATCGTGGTTATCGTGATCTTTGCGTTCATTCATCCGATCACAATTATGATTCTTTCACTATTGTTATTTTTAAGCCACCGATCTTTGATGATTCATCTTCTGATGAATTTCAACCTCACCAAGCTGTCAAGGCACTTCAGCTCGAGATGATGGTTATGTTAGGTTCTCGTAGCCTTGATGTCATTTCCTCTTCCGATCAGAAATATGTTGAATCTTTTTAGGCTCCTCATCACTTTGTTGTTCACATTTAAAATCAATCTATCTTACATTTTTCACATCCTCCATCTATATCACACAATCCTATCTCTTAGTCATTGGAGGAGTTGTATGTAGCAAGCACTATTGTGAAACAAAAATTTTCTTCTTTCCTCATGTTTGCTCGTTTTTCAAGTTCAAAAGTTTGTGCCTGCTTGTCTTTGACTCACAATGTGTTTGAACACCATGGTACATCCACAAAATTACTTTCATGAACTTTTTGTTTTTTACTTTTCTACAGGTTCATTCAAACTTTAGATGTTCTAGTCTGTATTGTCTTATCTTTATTGTCTGTTGGTTTTCTTATATATCCTTTTTGACATACATGCTCTCGCCTACATGGGCCAGCCAATGCGTCGATGGCTACATTGGAAGTATCACTTTACGTAAGTTGGCCTATTTTCTGCTTAAGTTAGGAGTAGGAGTAGTTGTTTTCTTTTCTTGTTTGTTTCCTTGATTTGCTTTACCTTGTTTGACTTTTACTCTGCTTCTTTTTGTTTGTTTGTTTTCTTTTGTAGCTGTAGGTTAGTTTTCACATGAGACTATGTTTGGCTTATTAGGCAAGCAGGGTGAAGTTCAAGAGGAACTTGTACTGCTATTAACACTTGGTTATATATCTGTTCCACTATTTATGTGAATCTTCCATTTCTGTTAGTCGAGGATACCCTGATGGAAAATATGTTCCTTTCAGAGAGAGTCATGGTGAAGTCATGATGCTTGCACTTTTAACTAGTACTGCCTACTCTTATCGATCTTCTATTTTTGGTTAATCCTTGTCAACTAAGTTGAGTAGAGTAAGGAGAGGGGGAAAATCTTAACAAGTATGTTAGATTTATATATAAATATATTTCTCTGAGGGGACAACCTATTTTTCTCTCAATAAGTTAGGATCCCTCTTCTGCCTCATGAAATAAATAATTGCCTACACACAGTTCTTTGAAAAAATAGAAATGAAAAAACTGAAAAGTATGAAACAAAGGGTGAAAGAAGAGAAAGGCTTCCTGTGCAGATAGGTGATGTAAGTAAATCCATTGGGGTACTATCCAGGCTCGTTGGTAGCAGAGCAATGCTTTTGTTCCTGAAGTGACTCCACCAGGGTACTGTCTAGGCCTACTGACAACGAAGAAACACTAGAGATGAAACTAAAACTCTGACAATCTATTCTACTCATGCATAAATATACCCCTCATCCCCAATTGAAACAACTTATTTTGACTTGGCTTGGTATGTGTGGTACCGATGAAGAGAATAGTAGGGATTGCATCTTTAACTCAATCTAAGTGAAGAAGCTATGATAATCAAAGAACTGAACAATACGTTTGGAAGAGTTAGATTTGCTTTGCATGAGGCAAGATCCATACAAAGAGTGGGAGTTCTACCAGTGTGTTGCTAATGTTGTAGCGGCTACAACCACCCTCTAAAAGTTTGCATATGCTTCAATTTTGGAGTCTTCCTTCTTAACCACAGTAGCTCATCTTGCATTGACCCAGGTATTCATGCTTTGACTGAGACTTATTTTTTCATTTTTTTTCATTTGTTTGCTTACATAGTTGATTCTTCTAAGTCACAAGTTGATCTCCCAACTTGGTCTCATAGCAGTTCTAGGCTTGCCTCCAGAAACTGCACAATCCTTGAGGGAAAGCAACCTTGATGATGGGAATTGTGAAATCTTGACTGCCAGTGAGCCTTGATCTCAGGAATTGTTCAGTCATGGGAGGTAGCCCAAAACTGAGCCTAGAAATTTCCCAAACCTTAATGAGCTCAGAAACTACACAATGCATTGAGCCGGAAAGTTGCCAAGTTCCCCAAAACTGCGTAATCTATCCCAACAATGCGCATGGAAGTTTCCTGGAAAAAGAAAAAATAAAAGCCAAAAAAAGCAAAAACCATCCCTAAAAAATAGGGGTCTATTTTTAGTATCCCGAAGGAGGCACTCGCACTATTTTTAGAAACTTCTACCAAGTGTCGCTTTTCCCTTGATTTTAGGCATGTGAGTCATAAACCCCAATTTGTCCAAATCTATTTAATCGGATCTTCTAGAGCTTATTTTCACACTTGACCTTGGAGCTCTAGCATTCTTGAGGACATCAAGGAACCTTCGGTGAGATCGTCAATGCTTTTCTGTGTGATTTTTTCTTTTGTCGTCTTTTACCACTTTTTCTGTTGATTTTTTTTTTGGCTTGTGTGAGTGTTGTTTCACTTGTTTCTCTTCATGGTTTCAAGAATGTTAACTTGTTTTAACTTGCAGAAGTGTTGTTTTAAGTTTTATATTGCCTTTCCTAAGTGTCGCATTAGCTTTCCCATTTTTGCACCGATAGTCGCCTTTGCGGCAACTCTCCTCACTTACTTCGTTTTCCTTTCATTTGATCAATTGATACACTCTTTTCACATGAATTTATCTACACTTAGTCATATCTACACTCAACTTCACACTATCTCTCATATATGCTTGTTTTTCACACTTCCCTTGGGCATATCTAGGTTTCCCTTGGTCGGTTTTCACTTTGCCTAGTTGGCACTACGCAATTCAGAGGCTCAAGCCAGATGCTTGACCTCTAGAGTTGTGCAGTGCATAGTCCAAGTTGGTTCCAACTACAAATTGTGCAGTTCCAGGAGCCAGCCTCTTAGCTTGGCCACTGAGACTGTGCAATGCACAGTCTCTCCCAGGCCTCTACCTAGGCTGAACTGTGCATTGTGCAGTTTCAACCATCAGGTTTCCACCTTGACTGTTGGAACTACACAGTGCGGACCTTCCATAGGCAACCAGTCCCCCTTATTAGGAAAAATTGCACAATCCTTCCCATCTAGTGCTCGGTTTGCTGCTTGAACTTTCCTTGTAAGTTATTTTCTTAAAATTGACATTTTCTTGCCATGAGTGTCCTTTCTATCCCACAGGTACAACAATTGTTGAGCATCTCTCCAGTAGTCACTATTACCATGGCATCTAAGAGAGATACATCAAAGGAAACCATTGAGAGCAGTACTGGGGAAGCAGTTGAGCAAACATCAGTTGATTTGCTAGTTTATGTAGATAATCAATTGTTTATAGAGAAGGGATCATCACTGACATGGAAGCATATTAAAGACACTTTTGCAAAGGACTTTGAGGAAGACTTAGAGGACCGACAGGTTTATCTCAGCATCTGATAGTCAGGGTTATACAAGGTTGCATGCAGGTATCCCATCTTCCCGTGTGCAGACATCATCAACTGGAATGACTCACACATGGATAAGAAGACTATAAAACTGAGGAGTGCCAGCGGGCAGAAGCTTGCCACCTTCTTAGCAGAATATTTTCAACAGATGTATCACTTGCCCGAGCTAGTAAAGTGCATGGACTCACTCTTCTATGCCACCCATAACTATGTGAACATAAGAGACATTGTCAAACACTGGGTGAAAGAGCCATCGAAGTTTCGACAAACACCCACCCATGTGTACAAGACAAAGTCCCTCAGGAAGGCTTACTATCTCTTGATTATCTTTGCTTGTAGAATCCATGGTCAAGAGAGCATTGAAACCTTTCTTGAAGGGTGGGAAGTTTTATTGGACCAACTGGTGAATGATGGGAGGCCGTTCAACTGGTCATATATGTTGGATCAACAATTGAAGGTCCCTATAGCACAGACTCAGACTTCGCCCAAGGGTGAGAGAGCAAGGTTCTATATGTCTACATACTTACTAGATTGCATCTGTGAGAAACAATAATTCCTTGGCATGAACTGGACATGGACACCATGAGAGACCATCGTGAACATCTATTGCAAGTTTCTTTCAGAATGGAGTTATTGAGGAGTAATGGAATGACTAACTAACCAATTTATCATCCTGTTGTACAAGCTTATATTTGAATAAGATCTGCCTTGCATGTCATGAGAAGCAATGAAGGTGATATTAGACATTGCAGGTTGGTATGCCTCATTAGGTGGCACCTTCGTTAGAGTGTTTGGCAGAGAGAAGCCTTTGCATGTCTTACCAAGGTACTCCACTAACAAACTGATCATACAATAAGTATCATACCATCTCGCTACATGGTTGTCAACAACACTGCATAAGAATAAGAAAGAACCATGGCCCACTCTTCCTTTGCAGATCAGATTATATGAGATAAAAAGCTTGAAAGTCACAGATATCGAGGCTAAGAAGATAGTGAGATTTGAGTTCGGCACTAAGAACTTTAATCTGTATGATCCCCACGGTATTTTCAAGGACCACTGTGCAAGAGTCTACTTTCCGTGGTTCGTCGAGGCATTTCATTGGCCAGAGGAGGATGCTTGGAGGTACTTCTACAATGCCTCCAAATTCAATGAGTCAGTCAATTTAGCAAGGACTTCACATTCTGCTCCAAAGACAATGGCAGGTCCAGAAGCAACAATAATAGAAGGAAACAATCCCATGCGGGATAAGAGAAAGAGGAAGATTGTTGACAATCCAGAGGGAGAACAAAGGTGCAAGATGAAAGAAAATCCTCTTCTCATGAAAGCAGCTTTGGTAGCAGAAGATAAGAGAAAGAAATGCATAGAGAGAGTAGAGCATAGGAAGAGATAAAAGCAGAGGTTGCAGGAAGTATAAATGAATCTGCAGGAGATAGGGAAGAAGTTGAAGGAATAACAAGAGTTGAAGAGGAGAGAATGAGAGGACAAGCAGAAACAGGAAGAAAAACAAAGGTAAGGGGCGATGATAGAGGAAGAAACGTTGATACAGGTTGAAGAGCAGGAATATGAAAAACCAATAGCCGAGGAGGAAGGTGAACAAATTCAGTATCGAGAGATTTCTCGTTAGATTGAGCAACTGATCGAAATGAAAAACATGGAGTTGAAACAGGAGTCGCATCATGAAGATATTGACCTAATGCCGAGAGAACCATAGGTCATACCTCAGTCTCTACCACCTCTAGTAGAAAAGCCAACCTTGAGTGAGAAAGGAGTTTCTATTTTCCTTGATGATGATCTGGTCATGGATGTGTACAATTTATCATTCGATGAGTTCCAAAAGAGGATTGTACAAGCGTGGAGTAAGAACTTTCTGGATGATCATGCCTCACCTGTATTAATTAAAGAAAGGGTGATAGTGTTGGACACTAGGAAGCATCCAAATTCCATTGATGAAGCTAGCTTGGCCTATGCATGAGAAACAAGATCAAATGTTCAATATTTGACAGTCGAGAATGAGAAACATGCATAGAAATTGTAGGTTGCCAGGAAATAGGTAGAACAACTCCGAGAAACAATGCAAAATGTAGTTTTCATACTGGGAGAGATGAGAGAAACGATACTTGTTGAAGTATCAATGCTTGGAGAAACCATGTGGAAGCTCTATGATGGGTATGTCACTGTATATAAAGCAGTTATCCATTTGCATAGCTTACAATAGTAGAGCAAAGAGTTTGTCAAAACTCTCAAAGAAATACAAGCTTCCATCGCCTATGTGCAAGAATGGACAATGCAGTTCAAAGGGGCCTCACTTGAATTAGTGAAGAAAATGGAGCCACAAGCAGAGTTGGAGAAAGAGAAGGTTGAAATGTTGATTTAGAACAACAAACAACTCACCTCATTCATTGGCAGCATACATGCCTCATACGTGCGGCCGTACAGTAGTTTGGATGTCTTGGTGAGAGCACACCAGATCCCATCAATCGGTTCCCTCACCAAAGCTAAACCAAAGAACCAATTCCGACAGGAGGTCAAAGAGTACTTGGAGCAGCTAAGAGATGATGTCACCAGGGAAGACTTGGAGCTGAATTCACACAAAATGAAAAATGTCATCGATGGTCCTGTCAAAGTAAAAAGAATGTTGCTCATGCTTCAGAACAAGTTGGACACAGGTTCCAAGACAATGTACCTAGATTCCATGGAGGCTAGAGTCCGCTTCCAGCAAGACACAATTGAGAAGTTTGGGGATACCATCACACAGTACCAATCTTGGCACCAATACGTGACCAAGAGGAAGTAAGTGGAGGTTGATGAGCTAGACTTATCTAAAACTCCAACATCATAGTGTTTTGTCTTGTTAGGATGTCAAGTTGTCTCTACCCTATTTTGTCTCATATGGGTACAAGTGTAAAATGCAATATTATTTGTAATTATGTTGTAAGTGAAATTCAAAGTGTCAATTTTGGAATATGAAAAGTTATCATGTAATGTAATGTGTCATTTTGTAAATAAATTGAAGAGTCGTGAGGGTAGTCCAAAGGTCACAAAGGGGAGTTGAAGATTCACCCCCTCTTGTTATAAACAGAGACTCATAAATCATGTAAAGGGATTTTGGGAGCCAATCTTTTTGCTAGGATTAGGCTTAGAAAGAGCTTGGGAGTATTGTGAAGAGCCTTGGATTCTCCATAGCGTAGAGTGAGTATACTTCTTTGGAGGAGCATGTATTATTTAGTGTAATGTTCCACTATTGGGGCTAGTAGTTGTCAATGGTGTATGTATGAATGGAACTTTCACTTATAATAATAAAATCAGAGCCAACACACTTTCATGCATATGTTGTTAATATAGTAGGACTTTTCTTGTTGTATTGGCAATGTATGTTATTTAACTTACACATATCCTTATGAACTATTTTGTTTGCATTTGTACGAATCTTTTTGAATGCGTGTTGTTGGATTAACTCACCACTTTAAATTGTGGACTATTTCACATCTTAGTTTGTGATGTCATTTAGATTGTGTGCTACTTTCAAGTTGCATACTATTACAGGCTTCCAAGGGGCACACTTCTTTTCCCTTCGTTTGTTAGAACTTTCATGAATCATATTTGACTCTCTACAGGGTCACACACTTGATCTTACCCAAAGTTATCATACTTCCCTCTGCTCGTTTCCGCTTGCAAGACATAACATTACCACCCACTGTTGGGATTCCTACTCCAAACGATGTGAGGTCTAGTTAGTTCTTCATATTGGGGAGATCCCCTGAATGTTGGTGGGTCCAACATTGTCAACATGTGTGCTTTTTCAAAACTATCAATATGAATAAAGCACATGTTCTTCTAAAATTAGACACCTCCGTCTTTGGCAACTTATTTTATAAAAATATGAGCTCTCATCATTATAAATTCTAAAATTAGAAACATTCCCATCTAAACATAGGACCATCTAGAAAATAGTAAATTGTAGTAGTAATGTACCCTTTTTAAAAATATCCATGTCCACAAATAACACTTCCATATAAATAAATATATATATATATATATATATATATATATATATATCCTCCTGAAAGTTCTTGACACCACCTCTAATTTGTGATGTTAGATATATGATACTAGGTATCAATGAGGAGATAATAGGTCCCTCACATTTAGCTAGCTAGTATGTTATATTTCATGCATCACATTGGTTTTTCAAGATGGAAAATTATGGAGATGAGGGAGATTATTACAAGCATATTTCTAAAAAAAGGAATTTCACTATTCATGTACTAGATTATGTGATTATTAATATTAGTTACAACTCCAAAATTGAACAATGGTGTTCCAAATAGAGGAACCCTTAAAAAGAGAAATTTTTTCTAAGTTATTTTGCTTCATTGTTCTTCAAGTATTTAGTGAGGGATTAGCACCATACTACAATATATTCCAAGGGCCTCCAATATAATTTGGTGATTAAATATTTGTTTACCAAACACATTTTCCTTATTTCCATACCACCTATTCATTTATGAAATGTTACCATGTTCTAAAATAATATATTCCACTTATTGAATTTCTATCCCTATCCGTAGAAAAATAATATGATCTCGATTATAGGAGTATAGTTGTTGGGAAATGAGGCTAGAATATTCATATAAGGGTATTGTAGATAACACAAGTCAGATGAGCACATATCTCCTACCAATTGTTAGGATATAATTATTTTATGAGTTCAATTTTTGTCTAGAGTATTAATGATTAGGAACCAATCATTTAATTTGTGCCATGTGTTACATAATGGAAATATCAAGTATTTGACTAGGAAATCAACTCTTTAAAAACCTGAGACTTTCATAATTCTCAATAATCGTAATCTAGGATTGACCATGATGAACAATATTTTAGATTTCTTCTTGAGGATTTATTAGATGATTTCTTCCAAATCATTAGGATGTCCTAAGTTTCCTTAACATTTCCTAGTTATTTGGCAAGGTGTCATTAAAAGAATTAGACATGCAGAGAGAGAGAGAGACACACACACACACAATGCATTTGATTGTTGTAGTGCTTCTTGATTTGGACATGGTTCTCCTTAATGCCTCCACCATTATGATAAATGGGGAAGAAAATAGAATGCAGAGAGATTAGAGAGAGAGAGAGAGAGAGAGAGAGAGAGAGAGAGATTCAGTCCATATTAGGACTACTTAAACAACAAGGCTTAAATCCATTGCAAAAAATACTCATTTCAAGCCATTAAGGAAGAGAGAGAGAGAGAGAGAGAGAGATTTAGTCCATATTAGGACTACTCAAACAACAAGGCTTAAATCCATTGCAAAAAATACTCATTTCAATCCATTAGAGAGAGAGAGAGAGAGAGAGAGAGAGAGAGAGAACCCAGGTAGAGAGAGAGAGAGAACCCATGTAGAGAGAGAGAAAGAGAGAACTCAGGTAGAGAGAGAGAGAGAGAGAGAGAGAGAGAGAGGGAGAACCTAGGTATACAGAGAGAAAGAGAGAACCCAGGTAGAGAGAGAGAGAGAGAGAGAGAGAGAGAGAGAGAGAGAGAGAGAGAGAGAGAGAGAGAGAACCTAGGTAGAGAGAGAGAGAACCTAGGAGAGAGAGAGAGAGAGAGAGAGAGAGAGAGAGAGAGAGAGAGATACATGTATAAACATGTATACAGATAGAGATACATGTAAACAATAAGGTTTAAATCCATTGCAAAAAATACTCATTTCAATCCATTGCAAAAAATACTCATTTCAATGTGTCACATCTAGGAATTGAACCTAGGTATACACAGAGAGAGAGAGAGAGAGAGAGATACTTATATATAGAGAGAGACAGTAATCACCTCACCTTAGGAATATATTGGGAATTTTAGAAAATAAAGGCCATGTCCAATAATTCTAATAAAATTATTAAGAAAATAGAGGAAAATAGATCCTATGAGGAGGTAAAATTGACTATCTTAAGCCATGTTTCCAATGAACAATAATAATAAAAAGGTAAAGTAACTATAAAAATCAAAAGTGTATAAGGTTGAAGGGTTACTCAAATTCATTGATGACAATGGTTTCCTCCTAAGACCCACATTCCCTTGCATCCAAGGAGAGAGAGAGTGTGTAATCACCTCACCTTAGGAATATATTGGGAATTTTAGAAAATAAAGGCCATGTCCAATAATTCTAATAAAATTATTAAGAAAATAGGGCAAATAGATCCTATGAGGAGGTAAAGTTGACTATCTTAAGCCATGTTTCCAATGAACAATAATAATGAAAAGGTAAAGTAACTATAAAAATCAAAAGTGTATAAGGTTAAAGGGTTACTCAAATTCATTGATGACAATGGTTTCCTCCTAAGACCCACATTCCCCTACATCCAAGAGTATACCTACAATTAATTTTATTGCCTAGATGGCTTACATAGTCTCTATCACGTCCCTTCTAAGTCAAATAAACTAGAATTTGAATGGTTGAATATTTGAATATTTGATATTGGATCCTAGTGCACATATTTTTACCCCCCATCATAGCAAGGGCTATGAATTCCTTCATAGCCTAAAATGGTGTGGTGGTTCTAGAGAAAATGGTCTTCCTGTTATGGGTATGACCAAGTTCATATAAGGGGGTGCTAGAAAGGAATTCATATTTTTTCTTAATAGGATTTGGAACTTGGTGATCACCTTAATCTCAAACTCTTCCACAATCTTCATAATGTAGTTAGGGAGCCTAACAATGAAGTTCCTTCCATTGTCCATGCTAAGTTAAATATATCACAAGGAGAAACTTAGACAACCTTCCTACCTTTGAGATGAGAAAATCACCTAATGTAAGAAATAACAAGGGAACTGCAAGTAATAAAGGATCTCTTCCTAGGGTGGCCTTGAGATCTTCTCACAAAGCTCTTATCAAAATTATCCTTATACAATTTAGGAGTGACGCCTTCATTCTTTTACTGAGATGGGGAAACTAATAACTATTGTTCATATCTTCCACCATCATAACCACTTTCTCTTCGTCCCTTATATTTTTAATGCAAGTGGCCATAACAATAATGGAATGCCCTAAGCTTCAATTTTTTTCTTTCTAATGCATTGATCATTGAAAGTGAGACCTGATTTAACCTATCTAGAAAATACCATGATGATGATAAGAGGTCATAGATATAACTTAAACTTCTTCAAGATGGAAAGGAAAGGGTGCAATAGGGAGGAAAAATTGCATTGAGGAGAATGGTTGTAATAAATGAAGGGTAGAGCATATACCCATATCTCCTCCCTTACATTTTCCTCTGTTAGTTGTTGGAAGCATGGGAACTTGTGTGACACATCTTGCCTTGAAAGCATCTCATTCAAGATAATGCCATTATACTTTGTTATAAGCCTTATCTAGGTGTAGTTCTAGGAACATTTTTAAGTCCTTCTTGTCTATTCTGTAAGAAAGACTCACTTACCCAAATGAATGAAATACAGTGAAATAAGTTTTTAATGAAACCCCTTTCAAGAATCGCCATTTTACTTTCTTATAAGCATTATCTAAGTGTACTTGGAGGAGAATTATTAATTCCTTCTTATGATATAGAGCATGAACTACTTCTTATACCATGATGTGGTAGTTTATTGTTTCCTTCCTACTATAAAACCTACTCATTCTTGCAAAGAGAACATATTAAGAAGTGAATCTGTATGTTTTTGCTTTTGAAATTACCTTAAGATGTTTTACATCAAGATCTTGGTATAAAATCCTCAAACTTTAAGGCCACTGAATTTTCACAACTAGAGAGAGAAAATTGGAGTTCATTACTTTTAGGAACTTTATGAATCCCCCCAAATATTCAACAACCATATGAATAAATTTTAAAAAAATGCGCCAAATTGTTTGACATATATTTGTTAGAAAAAAATTAGGTGGGGATTTTGTTTATTTTTATGGAGAAAAACAAACTCATGGATTTTAAATTCTATTATGGGGCTATAAGTTTTGAATTTATATCATTTTATATTAGCTTTTGTAGACAACACAAAACCTCTTCTTCAATTGTAGGGAATCTAATCATAAGGTTGAATAATATTTTTTTTAAGTATTTAACTTCCCTACATACTTATTCATTTCATTAAATCATAATATCACCATCTTCAAATAAAATAGATATTTTACAATAGACTTAGCTCCTGAATCATGTTATCTTCTAGAAGAAAGTAGTATTCATTTTCTCTTCCTTTAAAAAATAAGTTCTAGAGTCCCATATCCACAATATTTCATCTCTTTTGTATATTAAATCCAAACTACCTGATCCAGGTGGATATTAAAACACTCAAAATTTGACTGTCTCAAAATTCCTTGTAAATAGCTCTATTACGTAGAACTCGAAATTATGAATCTAACACAACTTTAATAGGCGAATAAGGACTCCGTATGAAAAATTTATTATATGTCAAAGTTTGAGGCTGATAGGGAAAAAAGGTCAAAGTTCAAAGTTTATTTCCATGTGGCAATCTGTACAATCGACCTGGTAATACGACCAATGACATCATCATGCTAATGTGGCATTATAGTGACAATGTTAGTATGCTGATGTGGTAGCAGGAGGAGCTACCATGTGCCACTCCAATGTGGAATTTTTAGCATCTGGTTTGGCCAATGAAATTATGCCACATGGCAGCCATACATATGATGCAACCACTGATGTGGTGTCCAATCACGACACATGGCACTGACTAGACATGGTTGAATGGATAGTGACTAGGAAAATAATGGTGACATAGGAATACGCAACCCAACAACTGGGTGCCACATGGCTCGATCAAAGACCACCATGTGGCCTTATGGCAAGTAGACAAGTGGTAGTTCATACAATGATGTGGCTGACAGGTGGGAGAATGATGAAAGGACACATGGTAGTACAATGGTTGATTGGGAAGTTGACATCATCAGATGATTAGGCGTATGATTGGTGAGATGGACCAATCATAGGCAGTCACATGGGCGAGTCAGAGGGCATCATATCGCCCTATGAAAGGCCACCATGTTGCATTGGATTCCAAATAAAAAAATTATTTTGATGCCTGTCGGATTCGAACCCTAGACCTATTAGCAAACAACTCAACACTCTACCATTAGACTAACCATGTGACTTGTTAAGTTATGGCTGGCGACCATATTTAAAGTTTAAAGGTTCGATAGTTGGGGGTAATGGGTAGGCCGACGAGCTCACTCGACTGACCTAACCCATGGTTTACACTATGTGTGACTGATGGTAAAGAGAATGGGCTATGTTCATGGCACAATGAAGACCACTCATGCCCATGGTTCAGGCCAACAACTCATAGTTTATTAAAACAACCAATGCGCCAACAATGCCGACCCCGCCAGTTTGAATCCCCGACCTACAGGAAGATAATCAATGCACCCACCAGTTGGTTTGTAAGTCATTTGTTGAACAAGTTGCAGAAGTAGGTGGTTTTGTAGAGTAGGTTATACTGCATTTTGGTACAAGAGGGTATTTTGGCCATTCTTAGGCCTTTTTGAGCATCGTAAGAGCTGAGATAGGGGTTTTTGACCCTTCTGAGCAACATGCCAACATCATAATTTCCATTTGATTTGACCATTGCACTATATGTTGGTTTGTTGAATCATTTGCAGGTTTTTTGTTGAGTAGTTTGACATAGCTTTTAGTAAAGGGAGGATATTCTGCTCATCCCTTAACCTTTGTGAGAGCCATAAGAGCTTAGATAGGGGTTTTTGAGCCCTCTGAGTAGCATAAAGGTCTTAGTTTTGCAATTTTAAGCTTGAAAATTGATCTACTGATCGTTCATGTTTAGAACCCTTAATGATGATAAGTATAATTTTATTTTGAGTAGCAGATTCATGAGGACCTGTTGCCACTGCATGTGAGAGTGTCCTTTTGTTATACTTTCTTTACTTATTGAAAGCGAAGGACTTTATGAGTGAGAGTTATTTGTAGCAAAACATATCTTTGTAGGAGATACAATGCTACTCAAGGAGAGAGTCCCTTTCTTGTATTTACAAATATTGTATATACTCATTATATAGATGTTGAGATCAATAAAGCGACCACTTGAATATTGAAGCAAGGCCTAGAGTCGTAGTCCACATTGGAAGAACTTCGTTATCATATGGTTGTCATCTTGTTTATTTTGCTTGCACACACTTCTCCATAAGTTTATGTTGAGTATGGAATGCTTGCTTTATATTTTCAAGTTCGTTTAATTCAACTGTTCATACTGAACATGTAAGAACTAAGAAAGTTTTAAAGACCCATTTTTAAATCTTGCAAATTGTAAGTGACTATCAATTTTTGGATCAAGTGGTATAAGGGCATGTTTACCGAGATAGTAAGCATGAGCGAGAGTTTGAATAATTCAAGGCTCCAAGAATAGGAAGAAATTAATATATCTCTTTGAATGGAGAATATTGAATATAAAAAACCCCTTGAAGTTGTAGAGGACCAGAAGAGGAAGTTGTGTCTCTTGTTGTAGAACGTTATTGAGGAGCAAACAAAAGGTCCCTCCAAGACTAGACAAGTTTATGGTCATGGAAAGTATATAACATATGGACCTTATCAGGGAAATACTGATAATTTCACCTTTTGTCAGTTGGAGAACCCTTCCTATGTGTCGCACCACAAGAGTGGTTTCCTAGAAGCTTCATATACAACAAAGAAGGAAGAGATGCCTAAACTTGAGGAAGAGGACCAAGAGTCACAAGTAGAAAATGAGGTAAGTAATAATTCATGTTCAAGGCCAATTCATTCTCGTAATAATCATAATGTTCCTTTTGCATCATTTGAGAAACATACCAAAGATGTTGGTATGAAATTATTTACCAAGATGGGATACAATGGCAAGGGTCTTGGAATTAATGGTCAAGGCATCGTTAACCCTATCAAGGTAAGAATATGACCTCGACATGAAGGATTGGGATATGTGAAAAAAGAAGTTAGAGAATGATCCAAAAATGTAGAGACAAGGAATTATTCAAGTGTGGAATTTGTGCAAAAAGAACTCTTACAAATTGATGGAGCATCACATCATGGTGGTGATGAGGGTGGAAAAACATCTCCAAAGAGAGATGAGCATTTTGAAGGAAGAAGTAAGTCAATTTCTCCTCGCCAGATTCACAATCCAAAAGACAACCATGAAAGGTATAAATGCCATGATTATTCAAGTGCTTTCTTTGATTATAAGCAACATGATCATATGAATTAAACTTTGTGGAAAATGTTTCCTTGTACTTTTTTTCATGCACCTAATCACTGTGTATCAAAGTGCCAAGAAAGGAAAGAATTGATCAAGAAAATGAACATGTCATCTCGAAGCGAAACAAGGAAGGAAGACCTTCTTCTAGGTTAGAGGGCTTTCTTGTTAAGAAACAAGTGCAAATGTTTTTTCACCCATTGCAATATAAGTGGGAACTGGATTGAAAAGTGCTAAAAAATTCATCCTAAGAAGGACAAGAAGGTTGTACAATCACCTATGAAGGAAGTGGCAGATGAAATAATGGATCACACTGTAACCATCCCTGAAGTAGCTCATGAAGAAAGTCGCTCGCAAAATGAAAACTCACTAGTTTGGTTGGGTAAGAAGTGGGTTACTATTTGTCTAGTTGAAAGTTGCATTTTATTTGTAAATAAAATGTTGCATGTCCCTATAGTTGGGAAATTTGTAAAATTGATGTCATGTATAAATCACTTATATGCAACATAACGTTTCTTTTTTCTTGTTGTTAAGCAATGGGTATAGGAATATGGCAGATGAATCTATTTTATGTTTTTACAACTTTTGGTGTCCAAAAGTTCTTTTTGGATCTTAAAATGCTGAAAATTTGACTGTCTCAAAATTCCTTGTAAACAAATTCATTGTGTAGAGCTCAAAATTATGAATCTAAGGCAACTTGAACGGGTGAAAAAAGACTCCATATGAAAAATATATTGTAGGTCAAAGTTCAGGGTTGATAAGCAAAAAAAAGTCAAAGGTCAAAGTTGACTGCCACGTGGCAGTACGATTGATATTTTCATCATGCTGACATGGCAATATAAAGATGATGTCATCATTTTTTTGTGGCAGCATGAGGAGCTTCCATGCCTCACTTAGATTTGGACTTTTCAACATTCGATTGGGCCAATGAGATTATGCCATGTGGCATCCATACAGACGATGCGAGTGTTGACATGGTGTATGGTCATGAAATGTGGTGCTAATGTGGAGTGCTGACTAGATAGTGACTGGGCAAACAATGGTGATGTAGGTATGTGAAGCCAAACAACTAGGTGCGACATGGCCCAGTCAGAGATTGGGACATGGTGTTATGAAACCAGCTCACAAAAAGATAGAAAAGAGAGATCCACGCCTTAGAATTCAGCCTCTTCGAGGGGGCAACCTCCTTTACATTACATAAATGAACAATTATTGGATGATACAAATGAAAATACCTCCTTTCTATATATAGGAGTCTAAATGGTCCCAATACAATCAAAGCCTACATAACAATAATATTGTAGGGCACAACAATAACAATAGTGGGCTTCTATGTGGCACAATAGTAACAATATGGGCACTACATGGGTACATCAATATAAATAAGGGGTATAACTACAATAGTAATGGGGTAATCACTAGTATTATAGGGACCCAACATGCCCCTCTCCTTCAAAAAAGTGTTGTCCTCAACGCTTAAGTAGTTCAGGATACTTCTGCATAAAATTCTCATCCTCCCATGTGGAATCTTCAATGGATAAGTTCTTCCACTTGATAAGGTACTCTGAAATTGATCGATTTCGTGGCTGTCGAGTTCTTGTTTCTATAACTGCTTCCGGTTCCAATATAATTTTTCCTTCTTCGTCAAGTTCTGGCAATATTGTTTGAACTGGGAGCTTGTCGCCTATAACCTTCTTTAAGCATGAAACATGGAAAACTGGGTGCAATCGAGAAGCTGCAGGAAGCTCCAATTTGTATGCCATAGTACCAATCTTTTGCAACACCTTGTACGGACCATAATACTTTGGTGATAATTTATTATCCTTCTTAGCTTGCTTGAGGGACATTTGCTTATATGGTTGTAGCCGTAGGAATACCCAATCACCTACATCAAAACTTCTTTCACTGCGATGCTGATCTGCCTGTTGTTTCATTCTATTCTGTGCCAACACAAGGTTATCCTTTAAGAGTTGGAGGACTTGTTGTTGATGTTCGATGTGATGTTCCACTGCCTGAACCTTAGAATTTTCTCTTAAATATGATGTGATGGATGGTGGTTGATACCCATAAAGTGCCATAAATGGGGTCATTTTTGTTGTTGTATGAAAGGAAGTGTTATACCACCATTCAGCCAGAGGCAACCATTTGACCCATTGTGTCTGTTTATCAGATACAAAGCAACGAAGATATCCTTCCAAACATTTGTTTACTATCTCAGTTTGCCCATCAGATTGAGGATGATAAGATGAGCTATGAGCTAACTGAGTACCAAGACAAGAAAATAATTCTGTCCAAAAATTTCCAGTGAAAATGGGATCTCTGTCACTTACAATAATCTTTGGGTTTCCATGTAGCTTTTGAATTGTTTCCATAAATGCAGTAGAAACTGTACTGGCTTTAAATGGATGTGATAATGCACAAAAGTGTGCATACTTGGTAAGTCTGTCAACTACCACCATGATGACACTCTTTCCCTCAGACTTGGGTAAACCTGTGATAAAATCCATTGATACCTCCTCCCAACGTTGGCTTGGAATGGGTAAAGGTTGTAATAGACCCGGTGTCTTAATTGTTTCAACTTTATTTTGTTGGCAAACCAAACATTCTGCCACAAACTTTTGAATATCTGATTTAAGGCCATCCCCAAAAAATTCCTTCTTAACCCTGTGGTAAGTTTTTAAAAATCCTGAGTGCCCTCCTAAGGGAGAAGTGTGCAATTCCATAAGAATCTTTTGTTTTAGCTGGGAATTCTTACAGAGGTATAAGCGATCTTTGTACCATAACGAATCATTTTTCCAGCTAAATGTATCAGACGTACTGGAATCTTGTTGTAGCTTTCGAATAAGTGCCCACACTTCTTCGTCATTCTTCCATTCCTCCCTTGCTTCATTTATCCAATCTGGTTGGATGATAGAAATAGTGCACAACAATGCTTCCACATCCTCATCCTTCCTTGAGAGTGCATCTGCCACCACATTTTGCTTCCCTTTTTTGTAGATGATTTCAAAGTCATAACCCAACATCTTTTTGACCCACTTTTGTTGCTCTTCAGAGGATAATCTTTGTTCTAAAAAGTATTTAAGGCTATCATGATCTGTTTTTACCTTGAAGTGTCTTCCCATTAGGTAGGGTCGCCATTTCTTAAGTGCATGGAGTATTGCCAACATTTCCTTCTCATAAATAGCTTTGCTTAGAAACTTTCCCTTGATTGGACGACTTTCAAAAGCAATGGGTCTTTCATCTTGCATTAGAACAGCACCAATTCCATTTCCTGAAGCATCACATTCCACAATAAAGGTTTTTGTGAAGTCCGGTGTAGCTAAGACCGGTGCTTGGCACATTGCCTCTTTAAGATGTTCAAAGGCCTTTGTTGCTTCCGGACTCCATGAAAATGCATCTTTCTTCAATAATGTCGTTAGAGGTGCTGCTATTCTCCCATAATTCTTAACAAACTTGCGATAATACCCTGTCAACCCAAGAAATCTGCGCAAATGCTTTATGGATGTGGGGATTTTCCATTCCTTAATGGCTTTAATTTTGGTAGGGTCTACCTTAACTCCTTCATGAGATACAATATGACCCAAATATTCCACCTCCTGGACTCCAAAGAAACATTTGGATCTTTTGGCATATAATTGTTTCTCTTCCAATAGTTGTAGCACCTTGTCGACATGTTCAACATGATCCTTCCAAGACTTGCTGTAGATAAGTATATCATCAAAAAATACTAACACAATTTTTCTAAGGAATGGTTTGAAAATTGAATTCATCAAACCTTGAAATGTTGAAGGTGCATTGGTAAGGCCAAAAGGCATGACCAAAAATTCATAATGACCCTCATGAGTTCTAAATGCCGTTTTCGGAATGTCTTCAATCTTCATTCTGATTTGATGATATCCTGAACGAAGATCCAACTTGGTGAAGTAAATTGATCCATGCAATTCATCTAGTAATTCATCAATGACAGGAATGGGGAACTTATCTTTAATAGTGAGCTTGTTGAGCTCCCTATAATCCGGACACATGCGCCATGATCCATCCTTCTTGTGCACCAATACTACTGGAGCAGAGAAAGAACTTTGACTCGGTTGAATTATACCAGCCTCTAGCATTTCTGCAACCATACGTTCAATTTCACTTTTTTGGACATAGGGATATCTGTACGGCCTGATGTTTGGAGGAACACTTCCTGGAATCAGATGAATAGCATGATCATGATCACGCATAGGTGGGAGACCTTTGGGAGTCTCAAATACCTTGGAATGATTGTCTGGGACTTTTTGGAGATCTGGAGAAATAGATGATTCTAATGTGGAAACATCTAGCGAACATAATTGTGCAATTACACCCCTTTGCTCCTTTTTTAGAAGCTTTGTCATACCATTAGAGCTAATTACCTTTCCTGGTTTCCCTGCAATACCCCTTAATTCAACTTCCTTTCCTTCCACAGAAAATTTCATGAAAATTTCTTGAAAATTAAAAGCTATTGTACCCAAGGATTGTAGCCATTGGACTCCTAGTACAACATCAACACCTCCCATTGGAATGGAAAGCATTAGGCTAGTCAATACATATTCTCCCATGGATAGCTTGATATTATGGCACTTTCCAGAGCAATTTATTGTTCCTCCATTTGCAATCATCACTTGACACTCTGGTGCTGGATATAGGAAGCAATTCAATTCTTTTGCTACCCTACAATGAATAAAATTGTGGGTGCTTCCTGAATCAATCAACACTATCACCTTTTTCTTCTTGATTTGTCCTTCTATCTTGATGGTTTGAGGAGTGGTAATTCCCGCCAATGCATTACAAGATATGGTTGGATTTATTTGTTCTTCATCTAGGCTTTGTTCCTGGAGTATATCTTCTTCTTTTGACCTTTCTTGCTCCTTTTCTTCTTCATCCTCTTCACAATCTATGTAGAATAATTTCTTCTCACCACACTTATGACCCTTTGTGTATTTGCTATCACAATTGTAACAAAGCCCTTTTTCTCTTTTTTCTTCCAATTGTTGTGGTGTCAACCTTGTAGGTTGTGGAAGACTATGGGCAACAACACTTCCATCTTTATAGTTGTGAATGGTATGCTTCCTAGTTGCCATAATTTTGCTTTCCATTTTTCTTGCTAACCTGAATGCCTTCTCTAATGAATCAGGTTCCCAAAGGCGAACATCATGTTGGATATTATCCTTTAAAGACCCTATGAACACATCAATCCTATGCTGCTCTGGAATATCTTTTACCCTTATGTTCAATTTTTGGAACTCCCCAATGTGCTCCATTATTGAACCCTTTTGTTTGAGACTTATCAATTGGCTAAAAAAGGTGTTGCTTTTTGTATCCTCATAATGTGCTATCAATTCTTCCGTAAAAATTGCCCAAGTGATAAATTGTTTACGAGAGCAAAGCCATTGATACCATACAAATTGATTTGGTTCCAAATATAAAGTTGCCATACGTACCTTTTGTGTGTTTTGCACATTATTGAGATCGAAGAACTGCTCCATCTGTAATATCCATGTGGCAGGTTCCTTCCCATCAAACTTCCTCATATTGATTTTTGGAATATGGTGGGTCTTCGATCCAACATTAGAATCTATGGAATCATGATTAACATTACTTTTGTTCACATCATGAGTTTCCTTTACAACCTTTTCACCATTAGTAAGTATCTCTTGTAGAAAATTTGTCAAATCTGTCTTCAAATCTGCCATGTCTGTCTTCAAATCTGTCTTCAAATCAGTCTTCAAATCGTCCATCTTAGCTTCCATGCCCTTTATCTTAGCATCTGTTAGCTTTTGTGAGCGTGACATTTGTTGCACTTGTTCTTGTAATTTTGATATATCATGTAGCATTTCTTCCTCTTCTTCATGAGTCATGCTAGAACTTTCAGGTTCCTTACTAGGCGTTTGCATTTTCTTTCCTCGGGGCATCAGTTACCGATAATAATGCTTTACTAGGCCCTTTGAATTCCTTCAAACCAAGCTTATGCAAAAATAAAAAATAAAAACTACACACCTTTTTTTACTTTGTAGAAGCCTGATATTGAATCTGATGTACCTCTGTAATTTCGAATCATCCAGTTCTGAAATTGTGATCTGTAGTAGCTTTCTGTGTCCTCTTTCCAATGCCACTAGTCTAAACCAAATTGGATTCTCCAAGAAAGAGTTATGCACAATCTCCCTCAGTGACCTGATTATAGACTGGTTCAGTAGAGCGAACTTGTATGAAGTGCCACGTGTCACTGTTTCAACCTTTGACTCTAAAAAATATATAAAAGAAAACTACAGTTCGTCCTCTTTCTGTAACTTCTTACGAAATTTCAATCCGATGCTCAGAAAGAAAGTTATGACGATTTTCCCCAGGTCACCTGTTTTGAGTGTAATTCAGGAGTCTGCAAAAATACCAACTTCCTGAGATCATATCTCCGCAAATATCACGCGAAAAGATCTGAAATTCGGACCCAAGGTTCAGCGCGATTTCTTCTCAAATGGGTTTTTTTTGTGACTTCTGAAACGTCACAGAAAAAAATTTATAGCGAAAATGCCACGATGACCTGTTTGGAGCAGCGAAACCCTAGAATCCAAAGCTCTGATACCAAATGTTATGAAACCAGCTCACAAAAAGATAGAAAAGACAGATCCACGCCTTATAATTCAGCCTCTTCGAGGGGGCAACCTCCTTTACATTACATAAATTAACAATTCTTGGATGATACAAATGAAAATACCTCCTTTCTATATATAGGAGTCTAAATGGTCCCAATACAATCAAAGCCTACATAACAATAATATTGTAGGGCACAACAATAACAATAGTGGGCTTCTATGTGGCACAATAGTAACAATATGGACACTACATGGGTACATCAATATAAATAAGGGGTATAACTACAATAGTAATGGGGTAATCACTAGTATTATAGGGACCCAACACATGGCCTTATGGAAAGCAGACAAGTGGAAATTTGTACAATGATGTGCTTGACAGGTGGGAAAATGATGAGAGGACACGTGGTAGTATGATAGTTGTTGGGCAATTGATTTTAGAAGATGATTAGGTGTATGGTTAGTGAGATGGACCAATCATAGGCGACCACGTGGGCCAATCAATGGGCACCACATGGCCCTATGAAAGGCTGCCATGTGGCCTTGGATTCCGAATCAAAAAAATGTTTTATTGCCCATCTAATTTGAATGCTATACCTATAGACAAACAACTTGGTGCTCGACCGTTAAACCAATCGTGTGACTTGTTAAGTTATGACCGTCAACCATATTTAAAGTTTAGAAGTTTAGTGGTTGAGGGTAGTGGGTGGTCCGATTGGTTCGCTTGACTAACCAAACGCATGGTTTATGCTGTGTGTGACCGATGATAGAGGGAATGGGATGGGGCCAACAAAACATTAATTTATTAAAACAACAAAGGAGCCAATGACCCATTAATTTATTAAAATAATCAATGCGCCAACAATGTTGACCCCGCTGATTTAAACCCCCAACCTGTGGGGAGATAACCAACATTCCCACCAGTTGTTCTATAAGTCATTTGTTAAACGAGTTGCAGATGCAAGTGGTTTTGTAGAGCAGGTTACATTGCATTTTGGCACATGAGGGTATTTTTTCCATTCTGAGGCATTTTTTAGCACCGTAAGAGCCAAGATAGGGTTTTTGACCCTTTTGAAGAGCAAGGAAACATCAAAATAGCCACTTGATTTCACCAACACAATATATGTTGGTTTGTTGAATCATTTGCAGGTTTTTTGCGGAGTAGTTTGGCAGTGAGTTTGGTAAAAGGAGGCTATTTTTCTCATCCCTTAACCTTTTTGAGAGCTGTAAGAGCCTAGATAGGGATTTTTTAGCCTTCTGGGAAGTATGGAGGTGTTAGATTTAAAATTTTAAGCTTGAAAATTGATGTATTTATCAATCATGTTTACAACCCTTGATGATTGAGTATAAGTTGATTTCGAGAAACGAATTCATGAGGACCTGTTTCCACTGCATGTGAGAGTGTACTTTTGTTATACTTTCTTTGCTTGTTGAAAGCGAAGGACTCTATGGTTGAGAGATCTTTGTAGGAGAAAGTATCTTTGTAGGAGAGACAATACCACTCAAGGAGAGAGTCCCTTTCTTGTATTGACAAACATTGTATGTACTCATTATATAGATGTTGAGATAAATAAAGAAACCACACCAAGATTGAAGTAGGGGCCAAAGACATAATCCACATTGGGTGAAATTTGTTATCATATGGTTATCATATTGTTTCTTTTCTTATGTGCACTTCTCCATAATTTTATGTTGAGTATGGCGTTCTTGTTTTATATTTTCAAGTTCGTTTAATTTATCTGTTCATACCTGCACATGTAATAACTAAGACATTTTTAAAGACCCAATTTTTTAAATATTGCAAAGTGTCAGCGACAATCAATTTTCAGATCACTACCTAAAATTTTCTCCTCTTTCTTAAAGATCCCTTATGAGATTCCTTCTTCATCAATTTTGTCTTATATGTTTGACATATTCTTTCCAAATTTAATTTACTGTGAAAATGTTTTCCTAAACTTTATTAATCCATTCCTTTCATAATTTTTTGAGATGTATCATTTATAATAAAAAAATAAAAGAATGAACATCTTGGTGTTGAATAAGTCCATATTCTCTTTCCATCACTCCTAAATCTTTTTTTGGGTCCACATGTTTCAACTACATCAATTTTCATCTAATGGGAGAGGTGTTTTGGGATTTTCCCCATGGCTAGGTTCAACCAAATAGAATAATGGTGTAAATTATCTCCCTTTATGATGAATGATATACCTTAAAATATTTATGCATCCAATCTTAACTTATCATGAACCTGTATAATATTTCCATCATGAAAACTTCTCTCTTCTTTTATAATTCCAAGTCATGTTTCCATTTTTGAGTTTCACATTAATGTTTGAGATAAAATCAATAAAATCAACTAATTGAGCACTATATATTCACATATATCCTCCATTATTATCATTGTATCCTACAATAAAATTGATCTCCTTATTGTAATTCACTGTAAAATAGGGATGCCTTCTCTTTTGACTGAGAGAATATTGCACCATATTAGTTTAAGAACCACGATATTGGGACAATATATATTAGCTATGATGAAGGAATTTTTCTAAAAGGTTTTAAAGACTTCAACACTTACTGAAAATATCCCAATAAAATGTGTTTGACTTTGAGGTTATTAGAGTTGAACTAGATCAAAAAATATCCACATTTTCATATTGAGTATTTATGGATTTCCACCACCCATATCTAGACATAGATGATCTAGCGTTTTCCAAAAGAGTTATGTTTGATTTCATCAATAATCCCTATGTATTCTCTTTCAAGTTAAATTTTTCTTCTCAATGCCTTGTTTTTGGGTTCAAGAGTAACTCCTTAAATGTTATATCAAACAATTCTCAACTTTATGCCATTAAAACTCCACTTGATAAGATCAAAAGTAGGGGCTCAACCACTCTACCTTAAAATCCCTCTTCACAAATGGACATTTAATCAAATTGGGGGTCTTTTGAAACCTTTTATAAAAGTATTTTTGCCTCTTTTCAGATTCACTGCACTAGTTGGTTTGAGTTTTTCAATAAGATTTATTACATATATTTTCTACCATGAACTTTGGGTTTCCTCTGATTAGGTTTTGCTAATCTATACCTCATGTTAAGGGGATTAGATGATTGGAGGTTTTATTTTTCTAATGATTGATTATAAAGGAGAGAGAGTATTCTTTGAGGGATCAATCTCAAGTGTTACATGAAGCATAAGTGAGGCTATTATGTATGAAAGAATAAGGGTTTGGAGGAGAGTATTACTGAGGAAAAATGGGAGGAAGAATGGATGCTGAAAGGAAAATAATCTTATGGGGAGGGAGAAGGATAAGGGGAATGAAGCATGGTTATTTAATCTCTTTTATATATTTTGTCTAATTTGATTGAAATGTGCTCCTATTATAAAGCTCTTATGATAATTATTCTTCATAAATTTTGTCTTACATATTGACATATTATGTTTGAAATTTAATTTATGATGAAAAACATTCTAAACCTTATGATTCAACTCATTTGGGAATTTTTTTGAGATATTGCATAAAAAAAATATGAACATTTTGGTCGCTATAAAGTCCCTATCCTCTTTCCACCACTCCCAAATATTGATTTCTAGGCCCACATGTGATCCTGATTGGATCAATATATTACTTCATCTAGCTTGATGTTTTTAGAATTGGAAATTTGAAGGAATCAACTTGCACAGTTATTTTTACTGGTGGCTCCAATTTGAAAAATTTAGAGTGAAAAAATTCAAGAGCCATTTTGAGGCCTTAAATAAGCACATTTTGTGGTCCTTACCTCAATATTGATCTAGATTCCATAATATACAAACCAATACCTTTCTAACCATGCAATAATTTCCTCAATCGTAGATCATATGAGAAATGTATGGCTCCCGGAAGTTGACCTATCAAAATTGACCACCATAATTCTAGAGGATGCCATATCAACCCTTGTTAATCATGTAAAAGGGGTTGACCACGTGGGAAAAATGAATAAGACTCTAAAAGGGTTGAGTTGTAGCTCATATTGAGGGTCAAGTGGGTCAAATTTACCCCTAGTTGGATTTTGGGTTGTGCTATAATTGGGCAACTAAGAGGAAAACGGGGTTCATTCTATTCGAGTGCATTTTGTTAAATATATGAGTAAAGTAGCTGAGAGTATATATTGAGAGAGAAAACAAAGAGGAACTTTGAACTTTAGAAGCCTATAGGCAACATGTATTGCACCTTTGTACTTGCATCCATTTCCATTCAGAGAAAGGGAGAGAAAATAAACCTCATCTTCAAATTGGATTTTCTCTTATGAGGGTTCACTAAATAATATCTTGTATTCATTGTGGTTTGTGAGTTTTATTTCCTTGTTCTCTATTTTCCATATTTATTTATTACATGCATAGGCATAACACAATAATTAAAGAATCTAAAAATCTAAGGAGAAATTAACCCTATCATTTTAGTGCTTGGATTTTCAAATATATTTTAGTAGATCTATTGTGACAAAATTTATAATGGAATATCCATGGTAGTTTACATATCAATGTGTTCTATACACATTAATTCACATTTAAATGGAATAATTTACGGTTTCTTCCCTTGGATAGGTTTAATTAAATGGACTAGTTATTCCTTCAAGGATGAAGGATTAACCTTCAAATATTTCTCTGTCCAAAATTAACTTATTATGAGATCTTATAATATTAGAAATATTTGCCTCTTATATTGTGCCAAGTGAAGTTGCTAGTTTTTTATTCCACATAAAATAATGAGTTCAAATTGATGTAGTCAACTGACTAAGGGTTACATCTTCTTGTATCACCTGCAATATTCTTAATGACTCGAAAAATCAAACTTTTATCCTTCCTAAAATCCAATGTAATATAGGGAGGTCATGCTTTTAAACTAAGATAATATTGAACCATATTAATTTATTAATCACAAGTTTTAAACCATACACATTTCTAATATTGAAGGAAAAACTCTACAATTTAGAAAATACTTCAATATTACCCAAAGTATCTTCTAAAAACATGTTTAAGGTTGTAATGTAGATCAATAAACACACATACTTTCCTATTAAAAATTTATGGATGCCCAAAACCCATTTTTAGATATAGATAATAAATTATCTTCTTGAAGAGTTAAGTTTATTTTCATGAGTTAGCACCATGTATGTTCTTTCAAGATTAGTTTTCCTTCTAATTGGTTTCATTTTATGTCCAAGACAAATCCCTTACATGTTCCATAAGAAAAAATTCGTCCTTATGTGTTATAGACATTTTTGGGCACTGCAACCCCAAGCATGAAATGTCCATAAACCAAGGGCTCCTAAGTCCCTAAAAGTGTTGTTCTAACCCCTAAAGGAACAAGGTCAACTGATTACAACTTCTCCCAGAAGTTCTCCATGAAAAACTGCTCAAAACTGGTCAAAACAGGATCATTTCAGCTGCTCCATAGGCAAAGTGCGTTGCATCTCACCTAATTACACTCTGTGGGTGCATTGCATTTCAAAAATCCCTTCTATGGGGTGCGATGGGCGAGAAGTGACAAATGGCAGTGTCAATCCGCGAGGTGGAGAGGCATGGAATCTTCCAGAAACTTCTCCTGTGACACTTGCCTCTCTGAATTCGACCAAGGATGAGTAAGAGATCATCAATCTCCAAGTGGAAGCAGGAACTATCAGAGGGAAGACACTAATCAAATCACAAGCTGACTCATCTCCCTTACAGATATCTATATATGGATCCCTCATCCCAGAGATCCAGAGGCTGGAATTTTGCATCTTGTAAGGAATTTCTGTTGGTTTCTTGAGACAACATCATAGTGTTGGGTGATCTAAGCTTTGTATGAGGTGAGGAAGGGCTCACTTGCTGAGAGGATGATGCTGGGTCAGAACAACTGGTTGTAACTCCCTTGGCTCTTTCTTGATTATCAATAAAAGCTATTCAAGTTTTCCTCCATACTCTTGTGTCATTTATGTTTTATGCATTTGTATGGTCAATTTACATCTGATCCTAGATTGTTTATGATTATAGATCCATGTTCTTGTATAGTGTTATGCTACTGTGATCCTACAGGTACTCTGTGAAGCTGGGCGTACAAGGGAGCAAGTAGCGAAAGACTATCAAGAGAGAGAGGAATCGAACTAGGAGATAAGCGCAAGACAGAGGTTAGTCTTCTTTGTTCTTCTCTCATCTATATTTCATAAAGGAAAAATGAAAGTAGCTTTACTTTGTTTGTTTCTAAGGTAGCTACCACACCTTAGTGGGATAAGCAGTTCTGTGTAGACACTTTTCCCTGTAACAAAATGGTGACTCCGCTGGGGACGAATTAGGTTGTTTGTTTATCTTCCTTGTTGTTTATTTTATAAACTTACAAACGGAGCCTGAAGTCGAGCCAGGTAGCTTTCGAACTGCATTTGCTATGCAAATGCAAAGTACATAAATGCCGCTTCAGTCAATCTCCGGGTTTTGTTTATAAATTAAACAACTGATTTACAAACTCTCTGATTGCCCTTGTGGTAGCTCTAGTAACCTCCTTAGATCTACCCCTGATTGTTGCTTTACTGATTACCATTTTCTCGGCCAAAACCCATGAACTGAACTGCAAACTGTGACCCGAAACCCAAGAAAAGTATCATCTCTGGCCCAACATAGGTTCTGTTCTGTGAATCTGAAATTCAGCGCACTTCTCGAGTGTAGTAGGTGCGCTGCATTTCAAGTTCCCTGTGTTACAGGTGCGCTGATCAGACTAGGCATTGTTCCTCAGTTTTGGTTTCTGTGTTCATTCTTTTCAGTTCTATTCATGAGTTTTGTTGTTTGTAATCAGTATATCTCTGTTTGAAACCCCTTTCCTTGCTGATATTCTGCCTCCATTGTGCAAAAGAACTGTAAATGTTTTTGTGCATTTGTTGAGTCATTTTCAGTTCTCCTTTGCAAAAAGTAACGTAATTGGACTGTCGTCCTTTGATTTGAAAGTGTCGCAAGTGTCGTTTTCAGTTATAGGAGAGAGTTTGGTTGCTCTTGATAGTCGATTACCCTATTGCTATTGTATTTGGTTTGAATTTGTAGTTTTTCTAGTGTCGAAAGCAAGTATTCATTTCCAAAATCGTAAAGTGTTGTGATTGTCTCCATTTTTGATTTTGGAAAGAAACTTGTGAGTAATTGTCACTTGAAAAGTAATTCAGATTTGCGCATTAGCTTTCTTTTTGCCATTCACATACTAAGAAAGTCGAAAAAAAATACATGCATGTGCATTTGCATTTAGACTGTTTGATTGGTTTGATTTAGGACAGTGCATTTAGTGTGTGCTCTTTGCTCTTTGTGAAAGAATACTGTCTCTCTTTCCTTAGTAGCTAGGATTTTCATTGCACAAAGAAGATAAAAGACTGTTTATCATCTTAAATAGCATTTTAGGAATTGTAAATCTACATCTCGTAGTGAACCTGAAAGGAAAATTTCTTAAGCAAGATCAACTATAAAATAAATTTAATGAATCTAACAACGCTTTGGAACCTAACGCACAACATCTAGAAGTCTAGGCTAGAGATGTATTCCGGCGTAGTAAAGCCTGGTAACTGTTGTTCTCACTGATGGTTGGGTGATTCCTCCACTTTGAGACGATAAGTGCTAGTACGGACTTGTGCTCCCACGTATCGTCGAGTATATTTTGGGAGACCACAATAGGCTTAATCCTTTATCCATAGGAAGCCGTGTCTACCACACTATCGATCGCAATGCACTGAACACAACATTCAGGAATATTGACTGTCGTACCGTAAAAAGTATTCTGCAGTTTTGTGATTGGTTTGGTAATCCCTCTACCTAGATTTCCAGAGCAGTCCCTTTCGTTCCTTTTCAGACTCCTTAATGGAAAAGGTCCATCTGAGCACTTGTCACTTCAGGCTCATTAAAAATTGAAGGCGACTAGAGTCATATTTTGTTTTTTTTCGACTCTTAAAATTGAAAAAAACAAGTTGGGTCAAAGAGTCTAAAATTCATCTAATTCGGAAACATAATTCCCCTTGATTTTTAGTTATTCGAGTAATCCGCAATCGTGGAAGAAAGTCAATTGAAACCCCGTCGTTCGCGGAGGCTTACGAGCCAACCATCTTTGTCTCCAGAATCGAAGCTATTATGGACAAAGCAAACTCGTTTAACCGGTTCCAAATCTCCTGGTAAAGTTAGAACAAGTGTTCCAACAACATCAGAGACTCCGGTTACTCCAAACATTTCTGGTATCCCTGCCTTTACAGAAGTAGTTCAGCAGCCACTGAAGGACAGTAGTACTGATCCTAGTTTGAGGGTAAACACTTATATCACTAAACCAGTTCCATCTATGCCCGGTTCAGAGAGTTTTGTTCCCCAAACATCTGTTGCTGCAGATTCCATACCTTCTTCGGCACCAGAAATATTCTACGGACCTGACGGTCTACCACTTCCACCTGGTCTAATTGCTATAGAAGAGATTGTGGAGGATCCTCCATCTAGTACTCCATCGCAATTTGGAGTTGGGATCACTCTGTATCCTTCTTCATCAGAAATTAGTCAACCACCAGCGGAAGCTCTTGTAGAATCGCTAGGTAATCTTTTGGATAGACTAGAAATGTCTGAACAATCGTCAACATCTAGGACTGTGTCATCTGACACAACGACAACAGAACTTCCTGCTATCACTCCGACAATGTTCGCTGGTATACCATTTGTCCCAACTAGCTCTCAATCGCTAGAAGGAGCCCACTCAGGGGTTATTTCGACGGTATGGTCCGTTCCTGTTTGTTCATCTGGAATAATATCCGGGAACTCTTATGTTGAGTCTCAACAAATTGATCCATTTGGAGGTCAATTTGGGCAATCCGGTCCTCTAGGGCAAACCATTCCCTTAAGTACCGGATTACCACCGTATGGGGGGCAGTATACCCTTTGATTGTCCCCTCTGGGAGGACAGCCATACGGGAGTTCACAGCAAAATTCGGGTTATGCTGGAATTACGTCAAGCGGTTGGGTACCGATACTACCTCAACAACCAAGAGTTGTATATTCGATGCAACAATTTTTACCTATGTCAAGTATACCAACTACGCCAGCTATTGTGATGGTGTCGCAAGTTCAAGCGCTGCCTGTTGTATGCCAACCTCAGGTTTCTCAGGTTGTAATGAAACAGCCTCTTGACCCTACAAATCAACCACAACCACCGACTGGTGGAATGACACAGGTCCAAACGGGTACAATTACTCCTCATCTTGGTCAAACGGTTAGTATCGGGCAACAGCACATGGCTTCACAACCATGGCTAGTGCAATACCAACAACCGCAGTTCCAACAAGTATACCAAAGTTCTTAGTAACAAATCTTTGCAAATAGTGGGCAACCGTATATTCAAAACGGTCAAAATCAACCATTCTACAAAGGTCATGCCCACCAACCTTACCAAAGTTACCAACATCAAATGCATTATGTTGGTATGCAAAGACCAACTGCTCAGGCAATCCCATCTTATCCTGGGTATGCTTCACCTAACCTGAATCAACAGTTACCCTTCATGGCGACTTTAGAGTTACCTGATTTAAATCGGTTAACAAACGATCCAATCGCTTACGCCCCTTGGTGGCCAGCGATTCCGCATAAACTTCCATCAGATATTCCTAAATTTAATGGAAATCCGGGTGAAGATCCGTCGAATCATGTAATGACCTTTCATCTGTGGTGTTCATCAAACACCCTAAACGATGATTCGATTAGGCTTCGCCTTTTCAGAGGACGTTAACTGGTCCGGCAGCAAAATGGTATATTGAATTGCCTAAAGCTTCATTTGACAACTTTAGTACCCTAGCCACAACCTTTTTAACCCATTTTCAGTTACCGACAAGGTACAAAACGGGAACAAAACTTCTTACCAATTTCAAACAAACAACGACCACTCACATATCTGATCATATACATGAGTGGCGACGTCATCGTAGAATGGTAAAAACGTATGTTCCCGATCAACTTTTAGCTGAATGGTTTATTAAGTCATTATTTCCTTCCATCACGGAAGATGTGGCAAAAGGGGGAGTCATCACCGAAGAGTAGGTTATCGCTCATGCGCAATATTTGGGCTTGATTTACACTCAGTCTGGCACACTCTACGATAAAATACCTGACGCTCCTAGACTTGAATTCTCAGTCCCTCCTCCTCCTAAATCAAACAATGACTCTCATGCTAGCGATGGCGTGATTGGCGCAACAGACACGAAATCGACAAAGGCTACATCTAAAAAGGCCCGTAAGATTTCCAGTCCAAATGCAAAAGAGGAACTTCTTGCCTCGAAAGTAAATGCCGTATCGACAGATAAAGGAAAAGAAACCAAGCAACCAGGGGGCAAGAAGAAAGGAAAAGGGAAGAAGAAGAAACAGGAAGAATCATCACCTGAAAAATCTTCTGCGAACCCTTCTGGAAATAAGAAACCAAATCATCCATGCTTTATATGCGATGAGGATCATTGGACATCAGATTGTCCGTATAAAGTTGAGCTTAAAAAATTCTTCAAGAATACAAAGACCTCAGCAGTATTAACTGATCCGTTTCTGAATCCAGGAACAAATTTGGTTGACGGTGGAAATGCTTCCCCGTCTCAAGTGCTGATGTTGTCGGTTTCCAAACAACAAAATGATGCTTTGATATTGACAAGGAACAAAGATTATGGGAATCCACAGCTGTCGAACAACAAGGATAAAGATCAACCTAGTAGTTCGACAAAAACTTCGACAGAAGTTGCGCCACCCATCATTCCTGAACTGATAATAAAACCGCCAAAGGGAGTAGTACATAAGTCGACATTTAATCCTCGTGCTAGAGTAGCACAACATTATAATATAGTGGAAGATTTTGCCCAATCACCATCCACTATGTCGACGCTTGAGGTACTGCGAAATTGCCCATCCCAAAAGCAAGCTTTATTATCAGCCATCGGTGGGATAGACCCAAAGGATTCCAATCTTGTATCCTTTGATCATAAAGGATACGATCCTCAGTTACCAGCTCAACTAGCTTTCCTCGTTCAAGTGAAAGCCCTCAACAAAACTGTTCATCAAACGATTATTGATGAGGGGGCATCTACATGTGTTATGTCGATGAGTTGCTGGAAAACTTTAGGATCTCCAACCTTGTCGCGATCTTCGACGACATTAAAAGCATTTGATGGACGAACATATACCCCATATGGTATTCTAAGTAACTTGAAGGTGGAACTAGGAGGGGAAACAATAGAAATAGATGTTGAAGTAATCGACGGGAATCTCGATTACAACATCCTACTGGGAAGACCATGGATATATGCAATGGCTGCTGTTCTGTCGACCTATTTTAGGAAGATTTCATTTCCCTTTCAAGGAGGGATTACAATCGCCGATCAACAAAACTTCCTCCCCAATGGTTCTCAAGTTACGGGAAGCATTCCAATGATCCATGGAAGCCCCCATTCACTTCAAAATATCGAAGTAGGCCTACTAAAAGACCCTATATTAATGGGAACTTTTGCCCTTCCACCTCCAATAAATTTGGTGGAAGTAGCGTTGGTAGGAACCTACAATATGATATCTTCAAAAAAGATCTCAGAAAACGATATCGACATGGATCATGCGCAGGTTTTGCCTCCAAGCCCAACAGAAATATTGTAGCAATCAATGTTCCTAGCATGGGAGGCAAACCCAAATAAACGCTCATCAAGCATTTGGATAGATAGGTCTAAGGAATATGGCACCCCTTCAGATCCTTGGTCGAGAGTGCATGTCACCGACGAAGGAATTGTTCAATCAATGGTAATTGAAGGGGCACCATGGGAAGATTACCACCATCGTTCCCTTCTTCCGGATTGTGAAGAAACAACTCCTGATGACCTTTATCATCCTTCAGTTTTTGATTTTCTATCAAATACTGTAAACACGGTGGATTCAGAGCGAAACTTGTCCAACATTGAAGAGACTATCGCCATAAATATCTCGACCAAAACAGATGTTGTAGAGAATATTTATGTTGGCAAATGTTGTTCTCCTTCAGAACTGGAAATATATAACACTCTTTTTCGCGAGTTCAGAGATGTCTTTGCGTGGTCATATAATGAAATGCCAGGCATTGACTCGAGTATCGTTGAACACGAAATCAAGATGTATCCAGATGTCAAACCAATACGACAAAGGCTACGACAGGTGCACCCCAAGAAAGCCGTTGCCATTAAGGCAGAAGTTGAAAAACTTCTCCATGCTGGTTTCATTTACCCGGTTCCTCTAACCGATTGGGTATCGAATATTGTCCCTGTTATGAAAAAACAAGGAACAATTAGAGTGTGCGTCGATTGTAGGGATGTAAATCAAGCTTGTCCAAAAGACAACTACCCTACACCCTTCATCGACCAGATAATTGATGAATGCGCTGGATGTGAAATCTTTTCATTTATGGATGGATTCTCCGGGTATAATCAAATAAATATCCGCCCACAGGACCAGTCAAAGACTGCATTTATTTGTCCGTGGGGCACATTCGCATATCGAAAATTACCCTTTGGTTTAAAGAACGCAGGGGCAACGTTTCAGAGGGTAATGAATTATGCCTTCCATGACATCAAAGACATCGTTCAACCATACCTCGACAACCTTCTGGCTCATTCGCGAAAGCGGATTGATCATCTGCAGCATTTAAGAGCGATATTTCGACGTTGCCGACACTACAAGATATGACTCAATCCACACAAATGTGTATTTTGTGTCAGTTCTGGTCGTTTACTTGGCTTTGTAGTCTCGAAAGACGGGATTCGTCTCGACCCATGTAAGGTTCAGGAAATCATAAATTTGCCTCCACCTTCGAATTTGCTTCAGATTCAGAAACTCCAAGGGAAAACAAACTTTTTGAGGAGGTTCATTCTGAATTACGCCAAACTTGCTAAAGGTTATACGCGTCTTTTGAAAAAGGAAGTACCCTTTGTCTGGGATCAGGTTGCGCAAGCTTCCTTTGATGCTTTAAAAGAATCCCTAATGAAAGCATCATTAATGTACGCTCCTGATATAAAAAAGACTTCAACCTGTATCTGGCTGCAGCGGATACAACCATCGCAATGGTTTTAGTTCAAGAAGACAACGGAATTGAACATCCTATATATTATTTAAGTAAGAACTTAAATGACACAGAAAGAAAATATTCTTATGTTGAAAAGCTAGCGCTCGCAGCTATTCAAGCGATACAGAGATTTCGACACTATGTCCTCTTTCGAAAAACTACCATTCTGTCAGATTGCAACCCCATGACTTATATATTGTCGCGATAGTTGCTGGGCGGAAAATATTCAAAATGGATAGCAATTCTACAAGAGTTTGATCTGGAATTTGTAAAATCCAAGTCAAAGAAAGCTTTGGTTTTCGCAGAATTATTATGCAATCTCCCATCGTCGTCCAACGATGAAACATCCGAAGAAACGATCGTGGACGAAAATTTGTTTCTGATATCTTCAAGCAATCTATGGTATGGGGATATAATCATTTATCTCCAAACCCAAAAATATAGGCCAAATACCTCTCGCTCCGAACAAAAACGTATTCGATACCAAGCAAAAGACTACATGATCGTCAGTGAAACACTTTACCGTCGTGGTGTCGATACAGTTTTGAGAAGGTGCCTCACCCATGAGGAGGCCGAAAAAGTCCTGAATGATTGCCATTAAGGCGCGTGTGGGGGACATCAATCCGATTATGCTATAGCGCAAAATTTTTACGAGCAGGATACTTCTGGCCAACAATGTTCAAAGATTGCATAACCGCAGTCAGAAGTTGCCATGCTTGTCAAATTTTCGATAGCAAAACCAGAAGACCACCCGCACCTCTGCAGCCAATAGTTGCTGTTGGGCCATTCGCCAAATGGGGCATCGATTTCATGACATGTAACCCCACCTCGACCGGGGGGCATGGGTATATCATAGTCGCAGTTGACTATTTTACCAAATGGGCCGAGGCGATGCCTACATTAGATAATACTGGTGAAACAGCTGCCCTCTTCTTTTTCAATCATGTAGTCGCCAGATTCGGCATCCCACAGGCTATAGTCACAGATCATGGATCGCATTTTCGCAATCACATGATGGTCGAATTAGCTGCCAAATTAGGGTTGTCTCACGACAGCTCTACTCCATATTACCCACAAGCCAACGGACAAGTTGAAGCAATCAACAAAGTCCTGAAGCGCATGCTGCAAAGGATGATTGGAGTTCACAAAAGAAGTTGGCACCTAATCCTATACTCAGCTTTGTGGGCTTACCGAACATCGGTAAGGAATGCAACTGGGTTTACACCTTTCCAACTGGTATATGGCCTGGAAGCAGTCTTACCAATCCAGTGTGAAATCTCATCCCTCAAACTCGCAATTGACCTTCTCCCCGGGACTTCAGAAGAGGAGGCTCGTTTCTTGGAACTAATCCAATTGGATGAAACCCGTCGTGATGCCACTTTGGCTAACGAAGCCCATAAGAAACGAGTCAAGGCGCAGTTCGACAAGAATGTCAAACCCCGTGTCTTCTCAGAAGGTGACTTGGTCTTGCTTTATGATCAAGAATCCGATAAATTGGGGGCAGGTAAATTCAAATCTTTATGGATGGGCCCCTATGTTGTTAAGCGAGTGTTAGCAAAAGGAGCCTACGAGTTAATGGATTATGACGGGATTCCACTGGCACAACCTCGTAATGGGTTGTACCTCAAGCGTTACTATGCGTGATTCAGTATAGTAACCTATATGCTTTTGTTTTCGCTAAAGTATTTGTTTTGGTCAAGTAATCCACTTTTTACATTTATTGCAGATGTCAAACCTATTGGAGTAATGTGTTGGATATGCCGACGGAATGAGTCGTAGTTCGCGGAACCTATCTTCCACGGCCTGAGCCATTTTTTATCCAAGCGGCGAGTTAGTAAGTTTCAGAGGGGTATGTATTGGTCGATCGACGAATAACGTCGCTGAATATAGTGCGTTGATAGAACTTCTCTCTGATGCCATCACACATGGTATACGCCGACTAATTGTCAGGCTAGACTCACAACTCGTCATACTACAACTCACTGGTATCTACTTTGTCCGAAATCCAACTATTTATCGCATGTTCCTAAGGGTTAAGATTTTGGAAAGGCGATTTGATTTTATTCAATATCAACATATTTCCAGAAGCTTAAAACACATTAACTGACTCATTGGCAAATTATGTGTTATATAGACATTTGCAACATTTATAAAAAGAAGCATACCATCAATATTTTCATTTGGATCATGTAACTTAACCAAAATAAAACTTCGAAAATCAAAAATATATATATAACTGTTTACGGTTTACACATAATGTTCTGTAACCAAGACAAAATTGGTCAAATGACCCAAAACTCAAAACGCTATGGGGCACCCTAGTCTAATGGTGCTCGTGATAGCAAGTCACAGCCTGTGCGATCATGCGTAAGAGCCGAGTCCATCATCTTGGCACACCAGTATTATGTGGCTACAACCTCAAGGGCAGCTCGTCAGTCCTCACATCTGGAATATCAAGAGTGAGGCCCTCAACCTGGTAATGCTGTGAGAGTCTCGGCCACATCGAGGTCGCGAAGGATAGCCCTTCCAACAGCCTCTCCTGCTGGGGCGGCAACTGGCACTCTCAGGCGTACTACTGGCCGAATGGGACCAACATCTGCATGAACACATGAGTTTGATTAGTCTTGATAGAATAAAGCACAAGGACATTATAAAAGAAAAACGATAAACAAGAATATGGTCAAAGAATTTACCAATGGCACCCCACTGTTCGCCAGCCGGCAGTACTAAATCTGGGTCACCCCGGAAGTCCATACCAGCATATGAATACTCGGAATAAACCATCTCCTGATGAGTGAACCACCCGAAGAAGGTATCAGAAAAGCAAATCTGAGACTGACCAGCATGCCTAGACATATGGTCGACCCATCTCTGCATACGTGGTTCAGTCGGTGAAGGTAAATCGAGTGCAATGTACTGCGACTGCATCAGTGGTATCTTTTCCAAGGCAAAGGCGGTCAAGATAGAACCATACCCAAAGTTCTTCAACCTCCCACTCTTCACCTTGGTCAACTATTCTTTCATGACAAGAAGTACTGCGTCGCACCAGTTGAACACCTTCGGTTGGAGACATTCCAAGGCATACTGCATATAAGATCGGTTGGCTACATGAAGAGCTGCACCACTAGCCATCCTACCAAAAGTGAACAGAATAGTCCTGAGGGACCTGTCAGTGACATCATGGATGATGATCTTCCCGTCTTTACTCGGCTAAGATCCCTATCTGCAATACCGGCGAACATAATCTCTCACAGATTCACCTCCTCGGGCCGAACCTGATAAAGAGATGGGGGCACCCCGCCTCGACTGTTACAGGGAAAAGTGTCTATATAGAACTGCTCTATCCCACTAAGGTGTGACAGCTGCCTTAGAAACAAACAGAGTAAAGCTACTTTCGTTTTTCCCTTATAAATTACAGATAGAGAGGAACAAAAAGACCAACCTCTGTCTTGCGCTAATCTCCTGATTTGATTCCTCTCTTCCTTGATAGTCTTTCGCTACTTGTTCCCTTGCACGCCCAGCTTCACAAAGCATCTGTAAGATCATAGTAGCACAGTACTATACAAAGACATGGATCTATAATCATAAACAATCTAGGATCAGATGTAAATTGACCATAAAAATGCAACAAACAACAATGACACAAGAGTATGGAGGAAAACTTGAATAGATTTTATTGATAAACAAGAAAGAGCCAAGAGGAGTTAACACCAGTTGTTCTGACCCAACATCAACCTCTCAGCAAGGAAGCCCCTCTTCACCTCATACAAAGCTTAGATCACCCAACAATCTGATGTTTGTCTCAAGAAGCCAACAACAATTCCTTACAATATGCAAAATTCCAGCCTCTGGATATCTGGGATGAGGGATCCATATATAGATATCTGTAATGGAGATGAGTCATCTTATGATTTGATTAGTGTCTTCCCTCTGATAGTTATTTCTTCCAATTGGAGATTGATGATCTCTTACTCATCCTTGGTCGAATTCAGAGAGGCAAGTGTCATAGGAGAAGTTTCTGGAAGCTTCCATTACCTCTCCACCTCGCGGAACGACACTGCCATTTGTCATTTCTCACCCATCGCACCCCATAGAAGGGCTTTTTGAAATTCAATGCACCCACACAGTGTATTTAGGTGAGATGCAACGCACTTGGCCAGTGGAATAGCTGAAATGATCCTGTTTTGACCAATTCTGAGCAGTTTTTCATGGAGAACTTCTGGGAGAAGCTGTAATCAGTTGACCTTGTTCCTTTAGGGGTTAGAACAACACTTTTAGGGACTTAGGAGCCCTTGGTTTATGGACATTTCATGCTTGGGGTTGTAGTGCCCAAAAATGTCTATAACAATTGCCCCCTAAAGCATGAGGTCGTTAATCTTTTGATGTCGGGTGAAATGTTTTATTATGAGGATCCAAAGTTCTTTCAAGCTGGGAGGAGACCTGTAATAAGATACAATACAATACATTATCTTCATAATATTTTCATGATCTAGCTGAGGCGGGCATTCCCATGCTTAGCTTTATAAATTCATTTTTATGTACATAGGACAGATAATCGTCTGAGTGTAGACTGATGATTCTGAAAGAGCCATCATCCCTTTGATTGGGTGATTATCTGCGCAGCAATGATGTACATTTGATGTCTTTATTTCCCTGAATATATATCACAGCCCGGATGGATGAAACTAGATCTGGGGTCTTCAATCTCGTTCGATCTTCACTCGAAGTACAAGTCGATCCATGTGAAATATGTTCTGGAGTCGAACATGGAAAGACATCGCCTGATTACCAGCCAATGATGTAAGCTGTTAACAGGCGCGAGAGGAATCACCGATAATGATAATGACCCTCAAGGTACTGCAGTACAATTCACGTGGTGTGAATAAAGGACTTGGCGTCGAACACCACGCAAAATATTTCGGTCGAAGGCCATTGATGTAAACCTGTCGCCGGAAGTGAGAAACTTGCCATTGGGGCATGCAAGCTTCAAAGTACTGAATGGGGTGTTCCTAGATCGACTTCTTGGATAATGAGCTGATGTCGACAAGGAGCGATCCATCACAGGAGGGCCTTAATGAATCCCACATCAATGACACGGAACGGAGCAAATGATTTTAATGGAGGTGAAAACGATCTGGTGATATAAGGTTCAGGGTGGCGGTCATGAAAGAATGGAGTATAAATGTATGGTAGTGGGTGAGACACAGGTGAATTCTCTGAATGACTTCTCTTGAACATATCGGTGACACTGATGTGATGGATTGGTAGCATTAACCCCAAATGTGGATGGTTTGATGGGACCATGGTGATGTGACCGGTGAATGAAACAACCCAACCCGACTTGGATGCGGAGTGAAAGTGTCATGTTCAAGAGCGACTTGCTACCAACAAAGTTTCTTCAAGTTTTCTTCCCAATTTTTCCCCAGCCATTGCTGACCAGTACCTCTTTATTTTTGTCAAGCTTGAGGAGGATAACATATGCTTGTTCTATAATTTTCCCTTCAGGCAAACCCATCGCTATGTTTTAACGAGCCTAGCGATAGTGAAGCTCGTTATCGTCTATAGACAAGTTTGTCGCTATTAAAATTTTAACGAGTTTAACGACAAAGATAACTCGGTCCTTTTCAATTTTAGAGAGTCTGAAAAGGAACGTAAAGGTAACTCCAAAATTCCTTTTTCGTCATCTAATCCCTTAAGTCTGAAAAAGTATAAAACGATACAGAAGGGATGAATTTTCGATACTTTTAATGAGCCGAACAAAACAAGCACTCGATCTTTTTGTGTAATAATCTCTCAGGTACAAAAAGATTAAAATTTAGAGGAGAGATAGCACTTCCGGTCCCTTTAACGAGCTGGAGAGGCCAATGGCTCGACAATCTTTTCATATTTTACGAGTCAGTTGAAAAGAGCTTAAAGGAGACTCGTCTTTTGAGGAACGAGTGATAAAATGGGTAGCAACTGATTCTAGGTAAGGTTTGGAATTTCCAATCATGGCAGTGTTACAAGGATGGCTAGTGGGATCACTCTTCGCAGCTGTTCCTCAAAATGGGTAAACAATCAAATGGAGGTGAATGATCGTCCAATGCAAAAGTGGAGGTGATGGTGCAAACACGACCAAGGCTTTAATGGCTGAAGTACTACATTCACGATGGTTATTTACCGGGGAATAGTTCATTTTTTAATGAGCTTAAACGCGGGGGGAAACATTTGCTCATGGCTTATGTTTATTTTTTAACGAGCTTGAACTATGTGCTAAAACTGCTCGATTAATCCAGTCGTGTGATAAGAATGTCTCATATATAAAAACGGCAATTTTTAGAGTTTTGCCCCACATCCTTTCTTTATGCAAGTTAGGAAACGACCAATCCTACGAGTTTAAAGGGTTAGAGGACCTACAAGTTTAAAAAATAAATAGTCGCTCTTCGCTTGCATGCCAAAAGGTTTGCATACCCCTAGGTATAAAATAAAGTTTCAAGGCCACCTTTTGTTCAAACCGACAAAACATTTGTTTTATCAGGAAAGGTATACCTCTTTAAGGTTACCCAAAGATTGTTCTATTCACAGCGCAAACAAAACACTTCTTCGGCGATGTCTACCGAAATAGACAAAGGTGAGTGAAGGAGGCTACTCCACTCACGTAACTTTGACAAGAGAATCTTGTTCCAGAATAACCCCCTCTTCCAATCACGGATGGGAGTACAGACTAGTCATATTCTCTCGCGGAAACCTACCCTATACCCGAAGTTTTCCTGCCGAAGCAGACCAGGGTGCATGCCCCCTGGGTTTCAGTCATGTCCCCCGAATCACTCGCGCTCATCAGGCGGGCGGACTGGAGATTGAGACATTTCTTGCGTGAAAAGACCATTTAGGGATGGTATATGACTATTTTCTATGCGTGAACCGGGGAACGAAAGCTGGTCTACGAGCTTGACCACTCTTCCTTCGTGCGGAAAACACATTACTCTAAAGAGAGAGGAGACAATCTCTCCCATGCAATAAATATAGTCTCGTCCAAGGAGTAGATTATAATCCAGGGGTCCTTGAACTAACATTACGTTCATTTGAACAGTTTTTCCCCTCAATGTTATGGGCACATTGGGAAGGATCCCTAACGGTCGACTGGTTCCTTTATCAAATCCTATTAGATTTCTCATTTCAGGCAAAAGCGATGGCGAACCAAGCGCTTTCCAAGCAGTGGAGGAAAGGATACTCACAGAAGCCCCTTCATCTATGATGGTACCAGCCATAACCATTCTATATATTTGAACAATAATTCGGAATGGTATACTAGCTGGTAAACGGGGTCTGCCTAGTTGATTCCAGTCGAAGGAGACAACTAGGTTGCTTGGAGGTGGGACCGAATAGACGGCCGGGTACGACTCTGACGAACTTCCTTCCTGTGATAAAGGAACGGGTAAATTGCCCCCATGTTCACTGGAGTCTGTGCTTATGAAAAGAATTTGGATGGTGTCATCCTTGTTCTCTTCGGTGACTGTATCATCTGAAGATGGAACCTCTGAAGACAAGACCGGGTCAACTGCCGCCTCGACCTTTTGACTTTCGTCTGGCATGGGTTCAGATGGTTTGTCTTCAATGATGGATGTTTCAGCTGACCACCTGAGCGGGCCAGCCGGATTTTCAACTAGTGACGGACTCGGCAAGAGTTTTTTATATCCAGGAGGAAGTCGTAACGGTGAAACCGGACGATCGTCCAAAACTCTTTTAGCCTCATCTAAGAAGGGACAACGGTGGACGGCATGATCACCTTCGCACAGTTTACAAGGAAATCTATATTTTCCTTTTTGTCCTGGGGCTTCACTTTCACTAGTTGATGGTGTGTTTTCAACATGATCATCAGAGGTTGACGACACCAGGTTGTGCAAACAAGGAGACCAGTCCCTTAAGATCCGAGGAATGCAAGGACAATCTCTATGATAGTGGTCTCCTTTGCAAATGACACATGGCGATTTAGGCCTGGTCGGTGCAGTGTGTGGATTTTCGCTAGACGACGCTCGTTTGCCCCCATTCGCTTTTGGCTCCTTCTTCTTCTTCTCTTTCTTCTTCTTTTCCTTCTTCTTCTCGGGTACTTGACTTTTGGCTTTACCAGCCCCATCAAGCGAAGAGGAAGGAGGAGAGGAAGAATTAGAGGAAGTAGAAGGTTGGTGGGTAACACTGGACTCATCTAGTTGCTGATTCGATTGTTCAGGAATTGTGGTGTTCTGAACGACAGAGGTTGAGAAGAGCCATACAGGCAAGCCAATTGTCAGTCCTAGAAGCAACAACGTGGCCATATGGGGTGCACCAACATCTCCCCAAGAGGAGAAGGGACTAGGATTTCGTCCAAGGGGAATTCCTTGGTTGGTGGATTCCATTTTCTCAACCCAAGATCAACGTAGGAAAGGGTAATGAATATTCCGTTTAAAATAAATTTTAGACGCTTTGACACAACTTGTTTTTTCAATTTTTAAGAGTCGAGAAAAAACAAAAGATGACTCTAGTCTCCTTCGATTTTTAATGAGCCTGAAGTGACAAGTGCTCAGATGGACCTTTTCTGTTAAAGAGTCTGAAAAGGAACGAAAGGGACTGCTCTGGAAATCTAGGTAGAGGGATTACCAAACCAATCGCAAAACTGCAGAATACTTTTTACGGTACGGCAGTCAATCTTCCCGAATGTTGTGTTCAGTGCATTGCGATCGATAGGGCGGCAGACACGACTTCCTATGGATAAAGGATTAAGCCTATTGGGATCTCCCAAAATATACTCGATGGTACGTGGGAGCACAAGTCCATACTGGCACTTATCGCTTCAAAGTGGAGGAATCACCCAACCATCAGTGAGAACAACAGTTACCAGGCTTTACGACGCCGAAATACGTCTCTAGCCTAGACTTATAAATGTTGTGCGTTAAGTTCCAAAGCGTTGTTAGATTCATTGAATTTATTTTATAGTTGATCTTGTTTATGAAGTTTTCCTTTCAGGTTCACCACGAGATGTAGATGTAATTCCTAAAATGAAATCTAAGATGATAAACAAACTTTTTATCTTCTTTTTATGCAATGAAAATCCTAGCTACTAAGGAAGGAAAGACAGAATCGTTTCACAAAGAGCAAAGAGCACACTCTAAATGCACTTTCCTAAATCAAACCAATCAGACTGTCTATATGAAAATGCACATGCATGTATTTGTTTTCGACTTTCTTAGTATATGAATGCTAAAAAGAAAGTTGATGCACAAATCTGAATTTCTTTTCAAGCGACAAATATCAACAAGTTTTCTTTCGAAATCAAAAATGGAGACGATCACCACACCTTACGATTTTGAAATGAATACTTGTTCTTGACACTAGAAAATTTCAAATTCAGACCAAAAACAATAGTAACAGGATAATCGACCATCAACAACAATCAAACTCTTTCCTATGATCGAAATCGACACTTGCGACAGTTTCAAATCAAAGGATGACAGTACGATTACGCTACTTTTTCAAAGGAGAACTGAAAATGACTCAACAAACACACAAAAACATCTACAGTTCTTTTGTACAAAGGAGACGGAATAACAGCAAGGAAAAGGGGTTTCAAATAGACATATACTGATCACAGGCAGCAAAATTCAGGAATAGAACTGGAAAGAATGAATCACAGAAACCAAAACTGCACAAAGCCTAGTCTGATCAGCGCACCTGCAACACAGAGAATTTGAAATGCAGCGCACCTTCTCCACTCGGGAAGTGCGCTGAAGTTTAGATTCTCTGAACAGTACCTGCGCTGGGCCAGAAACGAGACTCTGCTTGGGTTCCGGGTCACAGTTTGCAGTTCAGTTCTTGGATTTTGGCTGAGCAAAAAGTAATCAATAATGCAACAATCAGGGGTAGATCTAAGGAGGATCTAAGAGCTATCACAAGGGCAATCAGAGAGTTTGTGAATCAGTTGTTTAAATCATAAACAGATCCAGTAGATGGATTGAAGTAGCATTTATCTACTTTGCATTTGCTATGGAAAATGCAGTTCGAATGCTACCTGTGAGTTTATGAAATAGACAACAAAGAATGATAAACAAACAAACTAATTCTTCCCTAGTGGAGTCGCCATTTTGTTACAGGGGAAAGTGTCTATATAGAACTGCTCTATCCCACTAAGGTGTGACAGCTGCCTTAGAAACAAACAGAGTAAAGCTACTTTCGTTTTTCCTTTATAAATTACAGATAGAGAGGAACAGAAAGACCAAACTCTGTCTTGCGCTAATCTCCTGATTTGATTCCTCTCTTCCTTGATAGTCTTTCGCTACTTGTTCCCTTGCACGCCCAGCTTCACAAAGTATCTGTAAGATCACAGTAGCATATTACTATACAAATACATGGATCTATAATCATAAACAATCTAGGATCATATGTAAATTGACCATACAAATGCAACAAACAACAATGACACAAGAGTATGGAGGAAAACTTGAATAGCTTTTATTGATAAACAAGAAAGAGCCAAGAGGAGTTACAACCAGTTGTTCTGACCCAGCATCAACCTCTCAGCAAGGAAGCCCCTCTTCACCTCATACAAAGCTTAGATCACCCAAAAATCTGATGTTTGTCTCAAGAAACCAACAACAATTCCTTACAATATGCAAAATTCCAGCCTCTGGATCTCTGGGATGAGGGATCCATATATAGATATCTGTAATGGAGATGAGTCAGCTTATGATTTGATTAGTGTCTTCCCTCTGATAGTTCTTGCTTCCACTTGGAGATTGATGATCTCTTACTCATCCTTGGTCGAATTCAGAGAGGCAAGTGTCATAGGAGAAGTTTCTGGAAGCTTCCATTGCCTCTCCACCTCGCGGAATAACACTGCCATTTGTCATTTCTCGCCCATCGCACCCCATAGAAGGGATTTTGAAATGCAACTCACCCACACAGTGTATTTAGGTGAGATGCAATGCACTTGGCCAGTTGAGTAGCTGAAATGATCCTGTTTTGACCAATTCTGAGCAGTTTTTCATGGAGAACTTCTGGGAGAAGCTGTAATCAGTTGACCTTGTTCCTTTAGGGGTTAGAACAACACTTTTAGGGACTTAGGAGCCCTTGGCTTATGGACATTTCATGCTTGGGGTTGTAGTGCCCAAAAATGTCTATAACATCGACAAGCCAGTCAAGAAATAGATGTCCACTACAGTCAAGGGGATGGATTTGCCCCTAATCTGGAACACCTGGCTGGTAGGATCCCAAGCATCGAGCAAATACTGCAGCAAGTTGATTTGTTGTCTCATGCTAGAAATGCGGAAAAACTTCAGCAAGCCACAGTTTTGTAGTGTGTTTACTGTAACCAGATCATGTAAAGCAAGCATGTCCTCTTCTTCATGCTCACATTCTCGCCATATAATAGTCATCTTGCTCCAAAAATCTCTAAAAACAAACAAGAGAAGAGTTAGATCCTGATTTTGGTAAGAGACAGGCAAAATTTCCATCAAAAACTGTGCATAAACTTCCTTCCTTGCGCCCATCGCACCTACAGTAGTGTTCTGGGTGCGTTGCATGTCAGTTATCCAGTAGACAGGTTAACATCCAATGCACCTTTCAATGCACAAGGGGTGCGCTGAAGCCAGGCGAGTTTTTCAAACCCCAAAGGCTCAGAAAAACCAGGAATCAAGCTCAGAATGCAAAATGGAAAGCATGAAATGAAAGAGCTCAGGTTTAGCTCCTACCTGGTCCAGACGGTGCCGAGAATCGTCCACAGAATCTCCCGGAATCAGCTGATGAAAATCAAGGGGGGAAAAGCACCTCCAAAGCTCCAACAAACCAAAGTTCAAATGAAATGGTAAAATGAGAGGTAAAAACACTTTTACATTAATTTTTACGTAGTTCGAGTAAAATATTAGTGTTCTAACTCATTTTTCAAACATATATTGTTCATTTCTAACTAGTTTGATGAAGCAATTGAAAATGCAGTACAATCTTTGAAAGAACAAAGCTATTTATGGTAAAGTCAAGAAATGACTGTTCAATCGAGAAGTTTTAGCACATAGTTCAAGCTCGTTAAAAAATAAACATAAGTCATGAGCAAATGTTTCTCCCTGCGTTTAAGCTCATTAAAAAATGAGCTATTTCCCGGTAAATAACCATCGTGAATGTAGTACTTCAGCCTTTAAAGCCTTGGTCGTGTTTTCATCATCACCTCCACTCTGTATTTGCCGATCATTCACCTCCATTTGATTGTTTACCCCTTTTGAGGAACAACTGCGAAGAGTGATTCCACTAGCCATCCTTGTAACACTGCCGTGATTGGAAAATTCCAAGCCTTACTTGGAATCAGCTGCTACCCAATTTTATCACTCGTTCCTCAAAAGACAAGTCTCCTTTAAGCTCTTTTCAACTGACTCGTAAAATATGAAAAGATTGCTGAGCCATTGGCCTCTCCAGCTCGTTAAAGGGACCGGAAGTGCTATCCCTCCTTTAGATTTTAATCTTTTTGGACCCGAGGGATTATTACACAAAAAGATCGAGCGCTTGTTTTGTTCGGCTCGTTAAAAGTATCGAAAATTCATCCCTTCTGTATTGTTTTATACTTTTTTGGACTTAAGGGATTAGATGATGAAAAAGGAATTTTGGAGTTTCCTTTACGTCCCTTTTCAAACTCTCTAAAATTGAAAAGGATCGAGTTATCTTTGTCGTTAAACTTGTTAAAACTTAATAGCGACAAACTTGTCCATAGCAGACAAGAACGAGTTTCACTATCGCTAGGCTCGTTAAAACTTAGCAATGGGTTTGCCCGAAGGGAAAATTATAGAACAAGCATATGTTATCCTCCTCAAGCTTGACAAAAATAAAGAGGTACTGGTTAGCAATGACTGGGGAAATATTGGGAAGAAAACTTGAAGAAACTTTGTTGGTAGCAAGTCGCTCTTGAACATGACACTTTCACTCCGCATCCAAGTCGGGTTGGGTTGTTTCATTCACCGGTCACATCACCATGGTCCCATCACACCATCCACATTTGGAGTTAATGCTACCAATCCATCACGTCAGTGTCGCCGATATGTTCAAGAGAAGTCATTCAGAGAATTCACCTATGTCTCACCCGCTACAATACATTTACACTCTATTCTTTCATGACAGCCACCTTGAACCTTATGTCATCAGATCGTTTTCACCTCCATTAAAATCATTTGCTCCGTTCCATGTCATTGATGTGGGATTCATTAAGGCCCTCTTGTGACGGATCGCTTCTTTTCGACATCAGCTCATTATCCAAGAAGTCGATCTAGGAACACCCCGTTCAGTACTTTGAAGCTTGCATGCCTCAATGGCAAGTTTCTCACTTCCGGCGACAGGTTTACATCAATGGACTTCGACCGAAAGATTTTGTGTGGTGTTCGACGCCAAGTCCTTTATTCACACCACGTGAATTGTACTGCAATACCTTGAGGGTCATTATCATTATCAGTGATTCCTCTCGCGCTTGTTAACAACTTACATCATTGGCTGGTAATCAGGCGATGTCTTTCCATGTTCGACTCCAGAACATCTCTCACATGGATAGACTTGTACTTCGAGTGAAGATTGAACGATATTGAAGACCTCGGATCTAGTTTCATCCATCCGGGCTGCAATATATATTCAGGGAAATAAAGACATCAAATGTACATCATTGCTGCACAGATAATCATCCAATCAAAGGGATGATGGCTCTACCAGAATCATCAGTCTACACTCAGACGATTGTCTATCCTATGTACATGAAAATGAATTTATAAAGCTGAGCATGGGAATGCCCGCCTCAGCTAGATCATGAAAATATTATGAAGATAATGTATTGTATTGTATCTTATTACAGGTCTCCTCCTAGCTTGAAAGAACTTCGAATCCTCATAATAAAGCATTTCACCCAACATCAAAAGATTAACAACCTCATGCTTTAGGGGGCAACTGTTATAGACATTTTTGGGCACTGCAACCCCAAGCATGAAATGTCCATAAACCAAGGGCTCCTAAGTCCCTAAAAGTGTTGTTCTAACCCCTAAAGGAACAAGGTCAACTGATTACAGCTTCTCCTAGAAGTTCTCCATGAAAAACTGCTCAAAACAGGATCATTTCAGCTGCTCCATAGGCAAAGTGCGTTGCATCTCACCTAAGTACACCCTGTGGGTGCGTTGCATTTCAAAAAGCCCTTCTATGGGGTGCGATGTGCGAGAAGTGACAAATTGTAGTGTCAATCCGCGAGGTGGAGAGGCATGGAATCTTCCAGAAACTTCTCCTGTGACACTTGCCTCTCTGAATTCGACCAAGGATGAGTAAGAGATCATCAATCTCCAAGTGGAAGCAAGAACTATCAGATGGAAGACACTAATCAAATCACAAGCTGACTCGTCTCCCTTACAGATATCTATATATGGATCCCTCATCCCAGAGATCCAGAGGTTGGAATTTTGCATCTTGTAAGGAATTGTTGTTGGTTTCTTGAGACAACATCATAGTTTTGGGTGATCTAAGCTTTGTATGAGGTGAAGAAGGGCTCACTTGCTGAGAGGATGATGCTGGGTCAGAACAACTGGTTGTAACTCCCTTGGCTCTTTCTTGATTATCAATAAAAGCTATTCAAGTTTTCCTCCATACTCTTGTGTCATTTATGTTTTATGCATTTGTATGGTCAATTTACATATGATCCTAGATTGTTTATGATTATAGATCCATGTTCTTGTACAATGTTATGCTACTGTGATCCTACAGGTACTCGGTGAAGCTGGGTGTACAAGGGAGCAAGTAGAGAAAGACTATCAAGAGAGAGAGGAATCGAACTAGGAGATAAGCGCAAGACAAAGGTTGGTCTTCTATGTTCTTCTCTCATCTATATTTCATAAAGGAAAAATGAAAGTAGCTTTACTTTGTTTGTTTCTAAGGTAGCTACCACACCTTAGTGGGATAAGTAGTTCTGTGTAGACACTTTTCCCTGTAACATTATGCGACTAAAACTTCACTTGATAGGAGCGATAATATGGGATCACAAATATACTTTAAGTTCCCATCTCCACAAATCAAGTTTTGATCAAACTAAGGGTATTTTCAATATTTTATAAAATTCTTCTAGACACTTTTGAGATTTGTTGCAACGGTTGGCTTGAGTTTCTTTAATAAGAGTTTTTGCACCAAATTTTTAGCCATGAGCTTTGGGTTTCCCTACATCATATTTTTCTAATTTGGAACTTGTGATAATAGGATTAGGAGGATCAAGGTTTTTATTTTCCTAATGATGGATTATAAAGGAGAAAGAATATATTTCAGGGGATCAATACCAAGTGCTACAAAAAGCATAAGAGAGAGTATCATGTAAGGAGGATTACATGATCACAAGGGGAGTGTTATTGGAGGGAAAGGGAAGAGGAAAAATGGATAATGAGTGGGAAGTATTCTAAGGTGAAGGGGGAGGTGAAGGGAAGAATTTTTGTTTAGAATGTATAAACAAAGATCATGAATGAGGATGTTACTTAGGTTTTTTTTTTATCATCTAAAAAAAAATTTTGAAACTAATTTTGAAGCTAAATTTTACATAGAGCCTTATAAAACATGTTTTACACCTTGGAATTGGGTTTGGAAATTTTTCTTTGTTGAGGTTTTGTATTCATCATATATAATCTCATTTGACTGACAGGGTGGGAAAGATGACTAGGAATTAATTTCAACAAGTCTAGTCGAGGATAATCAACTAGGAATAACAAGTTGATATGATGATCAAAGTCAAGTTGATGAGAGGACAAGTCAATGGTTGAGTCAATAGGATGTTGCTCAAGTTGAGAGTAGTTACCTTATTCAAGGTTAATGGGTAGTTGAGAATCCAACACAAGATTATAATCAACTGGAGTAGTTAAAGGGGTTGTAGTTGAGCATACACACATAGTCAACCGACACTAGTGGTCATAGGGAAATAGACTACAATTAGAACTGGTTAAAATATGGTTAGGAATCCTAAGATTCTTGGGATCTTGGCCAATGATATTTTCCCTCTAGTGCTAATTGAGAAGTTTTGAGTTGGGATTTTCGATGCCTATAAAATAACATAATGTAAGGCCAATGAGAGAAGATGGGAATAATTTTCACGATCAATGGGGATTGGGTGACATATGAGCACATTAGTCTTCAGTGTAGATCAAGGTAAAAATTCATTGTAATTTGGATGTAATATTCAATTGAGAGTATGAGAGTGGTGAATCTCAAAGAATGGTTGGTTTCCAAATTAAGGGTTTCCATGGTAAAATATTTGTGTGTTCTGTGAATCTTTATGGTGTGCCATTGCTTATTTTATATTCTTTTAGTTTTATCATATGCACTTAAAGGTTTATGTTCATTGAGCTTCTAGTCCTATTTATATGTCTAGTCAACTATATATTTGGATTTTTGGTATCTGAAGTGTAAATTAGGTGCCTTAAACCCAACATCTAGTATCATAGCTCATTTTGGTTGTAGATGGAAGCCTATACTATCAAATATTTATGATCTTGAACATGTAACTATTCAATAACATCATTATTATTTAGATCTAAGATAATCCTATTCCAATAGGAGTCTTGAGACAAAACTTCATTTAAATAAGGATGGCTAACAATATAGGAATTGAGATTCTAGTCTAGTTTATATGTTTATTTGACTCTATATTTGGACTTTTGGTAGTTGAAGTGTAAGTTAGGTGCCTTAAGCCCAACATATGAAGGTTTTGTAGTAAACCTTTCTTTTCCATAGTTCAAATCGAGGATCTAAGGACCAATGTGTTCAGTTTGATCATTTTGTGCTGAGGAGTCTGAGGTGCATACTTACATTTCTAGATTCTTTTCTAGAGCTCCCATCTGCATTGGAGCCACCTCCACCAGATCTTTGCGCCCAATACCATTATCATATGGATAACGTAATCTTGTCTGATGCCACTAAAGGCCATTTATTTTATAACTATAGGCCTCCCCAAAGGAAATATATATTTTTACATAATGGATGATAGTGCCATCAATGTTGGGCATAGATATATAGGAAGGGCTTGAAGTATAACCTTAAGGAGTACTAATCAACCCGCGATATTGAAAGATCTAAATGTCTAGCTCATAGATTATTATGAAATTTAGTGAGAAGTTCCTTCCATAGACTCCATTTGAGCGAGATTTCCATGAGAGGAGCACCATGGTACTTTGATAGGTTCTTGTTGATTTGGATCCCCAAGATTTGAGCTACATGTCTCTAAATAGTCATAGGGGTACTAAAGGAAAAAAACCTAAGATTTGGTTTTATTAGTATCCATACCTAGTCACAGAGAATTAATCCAATATAATGTTGAAAGAATGCGCTCCCTACATCGTTAGGTAACAAGTCCCATGGTATAATCAAAAAACTACTAGAGGATGAGAGGTAAATCCTCCCTATATAACCAAATATGTTTCATCCTTCGCTCAACTACTGCTACCTTAAAGAATCAACTAAAGTAAAGAGGAATGGAGATAATAAATCTCCTTTCCTAATCCCTCAAGAGGAAGAGAAATGGGGGAATGGAGAGTCATTAACGAAGATTGAGAAGGAGGCAGAAGAAATAAGATTGTAAATCCATTTGATCCATTCACCTGCAAAACTGAAGGACCTAGAGATGCTACATAAAAATCACTAGTTTAGTTTATCATAGGATTTGGATAGGTCTAGTTTGACGATCACTTTGGGTTTGTTTGTGATTTTCAACGAATGGATAGCTTCGTGTGTGACCATGATACCATCCAAGATTTTTCTTCCTTCTACAAAACCCATCTATTTTGGAGAGATGATCTTGGTGAGGAGTGGCTTGATTCTATTCACTATTATCTTGGTGATAACTTTGTATATTAAGTTATAGAGTGCAATGGGCCTGTAGCAGTTGGGGTCCTCCACCTTTTCTTTCTTGGGAATTAAGTTATGAAAGTGGCATCCAAAGCTCTAAGAATAGATCTATATTGTTTAGATTCATCTTCTTTCCAAACTTCATCTCCTGTAATTGGCTAACAAGAATGAAAAAAATAATAGTGAAACCATCTAGACCTGGAGCTTTATTATGGGGCATAATTTTGATTGTAGTTTCAATTTACTCATAGGATATATCTCTGAGTAGTGCCTCATTCTATTTAGTTGTGATCAACTACGGAATATATCGATTTATTTGTTATATTTCCCCCATTCTATTGATTGTAGGTTCAAAAAGAATATTTTGGAAAAAAATGCACCATTTCCCATGTAATATTTTGATGGTATTCTAATTTTCTACCTCAGTAATCTTTCAATGAAGAGATCCTATTATTGTGTCTATGTTATAGTATTGAATTATGGAAGAAAACTATGTTTTTTCCCCTTTATTTAGCCAATGGATGAGAGGTTTTTGTTTCCACAATATTTCTTCTCGCTTTCTTCATTCCACCAATTCCTACAATGTTGTTGCCTTTTCCTTGAACAAGTTTTCATATTTTCCATATAAGTTAGCTTCTTATTGGATCTTCGCCATTTTTTGTTCTAGTTTACTTTTTTCTTCCAAGATCTTTCCAAAATTCCCCGTGTTCCAACCTTTTAGTTGCCACTTGATGTATTTAGGGTTTTTATACAGGGAGAAAATATCCAATCCATCTATATTCCCTAGATCCTCCCACCACTATTGGATATTTGATTGGAAATATGGGTGACAAAAGCCGACATTTCTCAAATTTAGATGGATGGCTTCGAGGGAAATATTTTAGATAAATCTTGAGGCATATGGCCTAGTGATCTGACCCATGGATATGTAGGATAAAGGTCTAAATGAATAAATCACAACCCATGATATTCATGTAAATTAGGAATCAATCCAACTTTAATGAAACTTTCTATTGGCTTCCATGCCGATTTTTTTAGGTATAAATTCCATTATTTGTATCAACCTTAATGATGCAATATGATTCAATTTATTCCTAAAAAACACCGTGTCTGTGAATAACCTCCATATTCTACCCTTCTTCTTAGCAACTAACTTGATAATATTGAAATATTCCCCAATAATTCATGGAGAGGGAGAGATTAATTTGTCGGTCTAGGCTATATATTTAAGGAACAATGGTTTATCATTTGGGATATTAGGACTGTATACATTGTAAAGATGACGATATTCCCTAGAGTCAATATTCTGGAACTGTATGGTGAGAATGTGGAATATGTAAAAAAATTTGGTGACTTGTATTTCTTGATGATCTCAAATAATTGCCATACCTCTAGAGTTCCCTTGGGAATATATTACCACTAATTGAAATTTCCTCCTCCAATTACTAGTTACACCAGTCAAAACCTCACTTATTATTTTTGTTTCCTATATAATCATTATTGAGAGTTTCTCCGCAAACCATTTGTCTCTAAGGAGCCTTTATTTTCCTTACTGCTAAGACCCCTCATATTCCATGAGACCATTTTCATAGTTGAGACTTTATATATCCATGGAATGCTTCTGTGATAACCCTGACTTATCTTGAATTAACCTATATGCCTTTCAATTCATCCAACAATTGTAAATTACTCTTTCGGCCTTGTCTCTTTTCCTCTGTGTGGCTTTATTGTATCCTTTAATGAATGTATTTGGACCCCAAATGGTTCATTACTTATTTCCTTTGAGTTTGATTTGGGTGCTACATGTTTGTACTTAAATAAGCTCGATTGAACAGGAAAAATTGGTGCTCTAGGAGGGTGCAAGGATTTTTTCCTTTCCATGCCTTCGCTATTTTAAGAAGGTTAAGTGTGTACAAATCCATGCCCTTTGCTTGATCAGGGAGATATTCCCCCCCCCTTAGGCACAACATGAAGAAATATGGGGGGAAACGATGACTGACTTAAGGATTTAGGGGGAGGTGGGATAAAGGAGGATGGAGTTATAGGTGGTGGAAGCAGAATTTCTGATGAGGACAAGGAAGCTTCCAAGGAAGAGGGGGGACCTAATGGGTCTTTCATTTGAATGTTTGTTGATGGTGCTGGACCCAGCAACATGTAAGGGGATCTCCTCGGTAAGAATTCCCAATCAGACCTCAGACTGTTTGGTGTAGGAGTCCCAGTAGTGGGTCGTATGGTAATGCCTTGACCGCGATGTCGCACATAGGCAAGTAAGATAACTCTGTCAGTAGAAAGAGTGTGACCGTTGCAGTGAGTCAAGGAAGGTGTATGAGAGGTTCTAACACAGGTGGGTTGAGATGAGGGTGAAGGTGAGTTCCAGGTTGAAAGGGATTAGTCCCAACTTGGCTAGGAACACACAACACACAAGACATACACAGCTTCCGGTGGAGCAGTCCACACGGATGCAACAGTCACAACATACTATGTAAGATAACATGTACAACACTCATAGATTAGTCTGAACAAGTGCAACAATTTTTACAATGAGCTTCATATGAAGGCCCTGTCTGATGTTCGGCAAAGCAGTTGACATGGATGGGACAACATTAACAAAATTTACAACATATTTCCATTAATAGATTATGCATTACAACAAATGAAACAATTTAGATGTAGAACACAGGTTAAAGAAACATGCATTACAAGTGTTTAAGATCAGTTTTACAATATATACAATACATGTGTGAAAAGGTGTTGGCTCTTATTATATAAAGAAGTGTAAGTTCCAATCATACAATACATCCATGTAAACCCACTAGCCCCAACAGTGGAACGTTACAACCACATCCACCTACTCCTCCAAAGAGATGAACTATCTTCTTGCAGTGGAGAAGCCAAGGCGCATTACAATACTGTCCAAGCTCTTTCCAAGATAGTCTTATTAGAAGCTTGGCTGACAAAAAACCCTTACAATGAGTTATGAGGGACTATTTATAGCAAAGGGTGGGGTGACCCTTCACATTCCCCTTTGTGACAGTTCAACTACCCTCATGACTCTTCATCTAATCTATGACTGTTACATCCAACTATTGACACTTGACTTACACTTGACATGACTCAACATTACAATGCACATGTACTCATGTGAGACAACATGGCTTGAGAAAGCCATGCAAGACATCACTGACACTCGGTCCACTGTGATGAGATCAACTCTTTGGCATGCTTGTGATGGAGATGGTGGTGAGCTAATGCCAAGCTTGGTTGTCCGTGATGGTGTGCATGCACCTCATGGTGACATCTTGCTGAAACAAACTCTTGCCTCCGTTTCAATTGGTGCATTGGTTCGGCCCCTTCATCCAACTCATCTACTAACATGTGCATGGTATTCTTGGGTGCAGTTGAACTGGAAACACACTGATGCGTAGTGTCCATGCTGATTTTAATGTGTTTGTTGGTGGTCATGCGCATCAACTTGCCGAAGTACATGTTCAGCTCCAGTTGGACTTGCTTCTTGTCTTCACCTTGGTGAGTGTGTTGAATGGGTTGGATTGCATGCGTGTGCACAATTACATGCATGCTACTAAATCCCTTGCATGTGATCAACAACACTTCTCACCATGTATGCTCTGTGTCAGTTGTTGGGATGGATCTTTAACCTGTATAAGCGCAGTTTCATCCGTGAGTGCATGTTGTGCCCACTGTCGTTCCTGTTCTTGCTGCAACTCATTTGTCTATTTGTGTAGCTTCATGTTCTTCCTTGAGTTGCTACTTCAGCACATGCAACTCCTTCTCTAATCCATTCCCTATCTTTGTGCGATCTTCATGTCGTGTCGTCACCTCATAGCATGAGTCTCCAAAGTTGCTTTCATCATCAGTGGATCTGCTTGATCTTGTAACTTTTTTCCACCTCTGTGTTGTCAAAAACCTTCCTCTTGCATTCATTGCATCTGTTGCATTCGCTGTGTTTGTTGCATTCACGGTGTTCGCTACATTCACTGTGTTCGTTGCATTCAATATGCTGCCTTAAACTGATGTTCGTGATGTTGCTTGTTGTGATGCTACTACTGTCATATCTTGATGTCCTTGTCGACGAACAACTAGATATCTTCGTGAGAAGGCAAGCTCATTGAAATTTGATCGATTGCATCTCCAGGTGTGATTTGGATGGTGTCTTCGACTCTGCTCTCTTGGAAACCATTGTATCTGTACTACTAAGAGATAGATGAACATATGAAATACCTGGAGACATGGCAACACTCATGGAAAGAAATCTATTAGTTGAAAACCAAAATGAACTTGAGATCTGACTTGCAACATACCTATGTGACTGATCATGAAGGTTGCGCAATTTCGGCTGGGAGGTCAGGAGACCGACTTCCAAGACTGCCCAAGGCATAGTCTAGGCTGTTGGGAGACTGACTGACTACTAGAACTGTGCAATGCACAATCCAGTCTGGCTGCTGACTGTTGGGATTGCGCAATGCACAATCTCAGCTGGCAATGGCTGCAGCCTCAGTGACTGCATTGCACAGTTTTCTTGGCCAGCAGTCACTGTCCCTCAAGATTGCACAAAGAAAGCCCGAGGAACAACTGCTGGGAAAAAATGTGCATTTCTGCAAAGAAAGGCAGAGCCTTCCCTCTCAGGATTGCACAATGTTGTCTCGGTGAGGCTCTTAGTGAGGCAGAGTCCGGGCCAAGGCTGCCTATACTTGCCGACGGGCAATTGAAAGTGAATGTGAGTGTGAATGCATGTTGATACTGAGTGTAAGCATAAGTGAATGATGATGCATGTAAACAATGAATGACAAATTCAGAAAACGGAACAACATGCATGTGGGTGAGGCGAGTCGCTGAATCAACGACCGTTCGTGAAAAACAGTTTCATGCATGCGACAACAGTGAGATAGCAACAAAACTGAAACAATGCTAGGACAAGCTAATATACATGTAAATGACAACAAGCACTCACTAAAATCAAGCAAGAAATACTCACACAAGAGAAAACACAAAAAGCGATAGAAATGCCACCCAAGGCATGGGAAGCGAGCTTACCCCAAAACAACTGAGCTGAATGTGACAACAACTCCTAGATGTGATGTGGGATGTCAGAGTTGCAAGGTTGATGTGAGTAATGAGCTCTGCAACATCTGGTTGATGAGTTTTGATAACATCGAGGTTATGACACGCATGCCACAAATCTATGGAAAGTGACAATTGGTGGGAGTTTTCTAAAATGATCCTTGCATGTAACCTCCAACTACTCGAAAAAGATCCCTGAAACAAGGGATGCCTTTGCATGCTGCCTTGGGAGAAGCAACCCATGCATGTAAGTCAATTTTTCTCGGTCCTAGAGGAAACCAGCCAAATCAGATGCACATGCAAGAGATTGCTCAACTGCTGGGAAAAAAATGCACATTTCTGGCTAGGAGCTGGGCTGGCTTCCCTGGAGATTTGTGCAATTTCTGGGTAGAGAAACTGACTACTTCCCAGATTTACAGAAATTATGGACTGAGTAACCTTGTTGGAGAAAATTGCATGATTCCTGCTGGGAGCGTTGACTGGCAGAATTGCGCAATCTTGGAGCCCAGCAAGTTGCTAGATAGGATTGCACAATTTCTGGAGGGAAGGTTGGTTTCCCTTCAGAAATGTGCAATTTTCTCGGGGAATTTGCTCAACCTTCAACTGGACCAAGTTTGGGTGAACAGCCTGTGAGGGGAATCCATCAAGATGTGATTGAAAAGCTACCTTTGTGCAAGAAAAACACTAAAGCTTTTGAACCTAATGAAGAAAGACAAGCTGTTGTGAAGGTTGGAAGGGAGGCTCCAAAATGAAGCTAAGGAAAAATTTTGGAGGGTGGTTGTAGTTGCTACAACACATGGTGACACACTGGTGGAAATCCAGCTCTCTGAATGGACCTTGTTCCTTAAAATCAAGTCTAACAACTCCGAAAGTATTGCTCAGTTCTCAACTCCTCATGGTTTCACACTAGAGTGATTGTAAGATGTATCATCTGCCAAAATATTGGTCGATTAACACACATTCCAAGCCAAGTTAATGCAGTTGTTTCGATTAGCGCTTAGGGGTATATTGATGCATAAGCAGTATAGTCGTCAGAGTCTTGGTTTCATCTTTGGTGTTGCTTTGTTGCTAGCAGGCTTGTACAGTACCTCGGTGGAGTCACATAGGAACACTAGCATGGATCCACTACCAGCGAGCCTAGTCAGTACCCCGACGAAGTTACTTGTATCACCTCTTTGCGCATGAAGCCTTTCTCTTCTTTCGCCTTATTCATTTTCATTTTTTTCAAACTTTTTTCATTTTTTCATTTTTTTCATTTTCATCTTCGTGACTATGAGTAACACTTATTCATTTTAGAGGCAGAAGAGTGGTCCTGAATTATTGAGAGAAGAAGAGGTTGTTCCTATAGAGAAGTATTTTATTATACCTTTGACATGCCTGTTAAGGTTTCCCCCCTCACCTTACTCTACTTGACTGAGCTGATAAGGGTTAACCCAAAAACAACCAAAAATAGTAGGTGACGCTAGTTAGCGCGCAAGCATTGTTTTTTCACAAAGGTTCACTTCAAACAGTACGTATTTTCCATCAACGTATCATGGACTGAAAGTAACAAGTTCTTCATATAGAGGGAGGATGACAGATAACCGAGTAGTGATAGCAACACACGACCTCTTGTACTTTACCAAGCTTGCTTCAATAGTCATACTTGGTTTCATGTGAAACTATCCTACGAAATGAAACAAGCGAACTAACAAACAACAAAGCAAAGCAATAGAAAAAGAAAAAGCACAAGCAAAGAAAGTAAGCAAACAAGAAAGTAGACAAACAAACAAACAAAGCAAGTAAGCAAACAAGCATGCAAACAAACAACTCAAAAGAAAACACTACTCCTACTCCTAAGCTAACAGTGCATGGGTCATCTCATGTGAAGTGATACTTCCAATGCAGCCACCGGCGCATTGGTTGATCCATGTTGGTGAAGGCAAGGTTCGCAAACAAGACAATTGTGCGAACCAGCAAACAAGAAAGATGTAACAATGAAGACAAACACACTTCGATCTTACAAGTGACCACAAAACAAAGATGAGTGATAGTGCATGACATGCATTCTATGGTGCTTCCATGATGTTGTGCTACACTGCATGCAGATGTTGAGTGTATGCATTCTCTTAACTGTGACATGCAAGAAAACGTGAGAAAGGTAGACCACTTGTGTTGTGCATGTGTGCTTGCTGTGTAAGATTCCTCCAACACATGAGCGATGGGATCATGTAGTTCAAGTGGAGGAAGTAAAATCTGGGTGTTTGGTTGATCTTCTATGCAAAGTAGAGAGTGATGAGGAGCCTTGAGTGTTTCAATAATTTCCTAACCGGAAGTGAAACCAACCTCACGACAACGAGGTCTTGACATAACCATCAGCTTGAGCTGAAGTGCCTCGACAGTTTGGGGGGTTTCGACCTCATGGACATATAGATCATTGTAGACCAATGTCTTGGATAGATTAATAATGGTTGAAGCGACATTGTGATCGGATGAGGAAGTGAATAGATCATGACAACCAAGATTAGAAAATTTAGGATGTTTATCGACATCCTCATGATTTGATGAAACGGGTAGAGGGGTATATAAGAAGCAAAGATGTTCACCCTCTGTGTTTCCAAGAAAGATAAATGACAGATTGAACAGATATTCCGAGGAAGATGTGTCTTCTCTACACTGTAATGACAGACTGACATCCGAGGTGTCCTATGAATGATCGGGAGTAGAAGCATCTAGAAATGAGTTTTCACAGGGAAAATCAATAGTGGAAGAATCACAAGGGATGTGAGGATGAAGCGGATGAGGTGCGGTTGGAAGGGAGTCACCCTTCACCGTGGGCTTTTCTTTAGATTCCCACACACACTCATCATGAATGATGGTGCAGGTTGGCTGCATAACACCAACTCCGTCAACAACTTGATCCTCGTTCACAGCAGGCGAGGAGTCCAGAATGGGAGAAAACAAGAAAATACAATCCAGAGGATCAACAAAACACGAGGATGAAGGTCGAGGGAACGAGTCCATGTGACAACCAGCAGGATTGCAAGCCAAATCTATGCAAATATCAAGAGCAGGTGGGGTGGGAGGATGTGAAAGTTCAACTGAGGTGAGTGTATGATCTCCCACATCACTTTGCGGTGGTGGAGCTGTTTGATGAGGTGAAGGTGGACAGTCACTTGTGACAACAACTATGCCTGCCTATGATTGCATAGCTCCATCACCGAAGTGTGCTGAGCGAGGTTTGGATATGTGAAGAAGATATTCAAATCTTCCATCAAGAAATTCCCAATCAATATCATCTTCTGGGAATTGGTACGCAAGGTTACAAAAGCACATGTAAAACGATTCAACGGATTCATCGGGTGCTTTTCGTAATTTCAAAATTTCTTTGTTGAGTGCTTGACGGTCGAAGTGATTGAAAGCATAGTCTATCTCTGTGACCATATGAGAAAGAGAATGAATGGATTTTTTGGGCAGCGTGGCACACCAGTGCATTGGGTTCCCTTGAAGCATGTAGATGATCATCGCGCAGCTCATGTATTCTTCAAAGAATCCATGTCTTACGCATGAGCCTACAATGTCGACCATGTGCCTTACCAAGGCTACATAGCCTCCACCATCAAATGTTTTATGAGACAAGTTATCTGAGATATTTTTCGGGATGACGAAATTGTATCCATAAGACATACATTTTGGAAGAGCAACTCAGTAGTTAGTCATGATAGATGTGTAGAGATTCAAAACAGATGTGAGGACTCGACTTGTCATCTGGCCCTCCTTCTAGCACCAAAATGTTGACGGTGTTGGACCCGCCAACATGTAAGGGGATCTCCCCAGTAATAAGTCCCAATCATACCTCAGACCATTTGGTGTAGGAGTCCCAACAGTGGGTCGTATGGTAAGGCCTTAATCACGATGTTGCACAGAGGCAAGTAAGATAACTCTATCAGTAGCAAGGGTGTGATGCTACAGTGAGTCAAGGAAGGTGTATGAGAGGTTCTAACATAGGTGGGTTTAGATGAGGGTGAAGGTGAGTTCCAGGTTGAAAGGGATCAGTCCCAACTTGCCTAGGAACATGCAACACATAGGATATACACAGCTTCCGGCGGAGCAGTCCACATGGATGTGGCAGTCACAACATACAAGGTAAGATAACACGTACAACACTCATGGATTAGTTCAAATGAGTACAATGGTTGTTACAGCGAGCTTCATATGAAAGGTCTGTCTGATGTCTAGAAGAGAAGTCGACATAGACGAGACAACATTAACAACATTTAAAACACATTTCCATTAATAGATTATGCATTACAACAAATGAAACAGTTCAGATGTAGAACACAGGTTAAAGAAACATGCATTACAAGTGTTAAAGATCAGTCTTACAACATATACAATACATGTTTGCTCTTATTATATAAAGAAGTGTAAGTTCCAATCATACAATACATCCATGTAAACCCGCTAGCCCCAATAGTGGAACGTTACAGCCACATCTGCCTGCTCCTCTAAAGAGATGAACTAGCTTCGTGCAGTGGAGAAGCCAAGGTGCATTACAATACTATCTAAGTAGTCTTATCAGAAGCTTGGCTGGCCAAAATCCCTTACAATGAGTTATGAGGGGCTATTTATAGAAAAGGGTGGGGTGACCCTTGCCATTCCCCTTTGTGACAGTTCAACTACCCTCATGAATCTTCACCTAATCTATGACTGTTGCATCCAACTATTGACACTTGAATTACACTTGACATGACTAAACATTACAATGCACATGTACTCATGTGAGATAACATGGCTTGAGCAAGCCATGCAAGACATCACACTCGATCCACTGTGATGAGACCAATACTTTGACATGCTTGTGATGGTGAAGTGGTGAGTTGATGCTGAGCTTGGTTGTGATGGTGAAGGTGGTGAGCTGATGCCAAGCTTGGTCATCCGTGATGGTGTGCATGCACCTCATGGTGACATCTTGCTGAAGCAAACTCTTGGCTCTGTTGCAACTGGTGCATTGGTTCGGCCCCTTCATCCAACTCATATGCTAACATGCGCATGGTCTTCTTGGGTTCGGCTGAACCAGAAACACAATAATGCATAGTGTCTGTGATGATCTTCAAGTGTGTGCTGGTGGTCATGCACATCAACTTGCTGAAGTATATGTTTAGCTCCAATTGGAATTGCTTCTTGTCTTCGCCTTGGTGAGTGTGTTGAATGGGTTGGATTTCATGCGTGTGAACAATGACATGCATGCTGCTGAATCCCTTGCATGCAATCAACAACATTGCTCGCCATGTTTGCTCCGTGTCAACTGTTGGGATGGATCTTTAAATTGTATGAGCGTAGTTTCATCTGTGAGTGCATGTTGCATCCACTACTGTTCTTTGCTCCATTCCCTCTCTTCGCACTATCTTCATGTCACGCCATCACCTCATAGCTTGAGTCTCCAAAGTTGCTTTCATCATCAGTGGATCTGCTTGAGCTTGCAACTTTGTTCTGCCTTTGAGTTGTCAACAACCTTCCTCTTGCATTCATTGCATCCACTGCATTCGCTGCATTCGATTTGTTCACTGCATTTGGTATGTTGCCTTTAGTTGTTGTTCATGATGTTGCTTGCTGTGATGTTGCTGTTGTCATATCTTGATGTCCTTGTCTACGAAAAACTTGATATCTTCGTGAGAAGGCAAGCTCATAGACATTTGATCGATTACATCTCTAGGTGTGCTTTGGATGGTATCTTTGAATCTGCTCTCTTGGAAACCATTGTACCTATACTACTAAGATGACGATGAACATCTGAAATACCTGGAGACATGGCAACACTCATGGCAAGAAATCTGTCAGTGGAAAACCAAAATGAACTTGAGAACTGACTTGCAACATACCTGTGTGACTGATCATGAAGGTTGCAAAATTTTGACGGGAGGTCAGGAGACCAACTGCCAAGACTACACAAGGCATAGTGTGGGCTACTGGGAGACTGATAGACTACTGGAATTGTGCAATGCACAATCCAGTATGGCTGCTAATGTTGGGATTGCGAAATGCGCAATCTCAACTCGCAATGACTGCAGGTTCAGTGACTGCATTGCGCAGTTTTCTTGTCCAGCAGTCACTGTCCCTCAGGATTGCGCAAAGTAGGCCGGGGGAACAACAGCTAGGAAAAAATGCACATTTCTAGAAACCTCCCACAAGAGACTACTCGACTGCTGGGAGAAAATGCACATTTCTGGCTCGGATCTGGGCTAGCTGCCTAGGATATTTTCACAATTTTTGGGCAGAGTAGCTGACTAATGCCCATATTTACGCAAATTCTAGGCTGAGAAGTCCTGCTGGGGAAAATTGTGAAATTCCTGCTGGGAGTGTTGACTGGAAGAATTGTGCAATCTTGGAGCCCAGCAGGCTGTTAGGCAGGATTGCGCAATTTCTGGAGGGAAGGCTGGTTGCCCTCTAGAAATGCACAATTTTCTTGGGGAAGATGCTCAGCTTGTAGCTGGACCAAGTCTGGGTGAACAACTTGTGAGGGGAATGCATCAAGTTGTGATTGACAGATTGCCTTTATGCAAGCAAAACACTAAAGCTTGTGAACCTGATGAAGCAAGACAAGCTGTTGTGAAGCTCCAAAACAAAGCGAAGGAAAAATTTTGGAGGGTGGTTGTAGCCGCTACAACAACGTCATGTAGTTGCTTTGTGGCATGGGTGTTAGAGGATTCTAGTAATGCAAGTGACCCATATCTATTCAATTACACTCCTTTTGTCTCTGGTTTTTTTTGGTGCAAGGGCGGGGGGGTTTAGGGTTATGACGATTACGTTCAACCATAGTAAATCCATCCTTATCTTGAGTCAAAGACGATTCAGGGGTTTCATTCAGGGTTACCAGTAGGAAATTATAGTACAAGTGACAATATTCATGAAACCTATGACAATGGAAAGGGACATGTATGTAATCAAGTGTCTATTTCCATAGTTCATCTTGGTAATAGATATCTATTGATTTTTGGAGAGGCTCATAAATTTCAATATAAACACATATTCAAGCATAACTTATATAGATTGCTTGCTTAGTCACTTTAGATATTTTAAAAAAATGTCTAAAGGAATTCCCTATTCCAGCCAGGATCTCCTCATCCCAAAACTCCCATAGTAATGAGTACATCTGGATCCATACAGGTGTTGTCATGAAATCCTCCTTGTTAGGAACAAAGCACTTGAATCTAGAATCACAGATAGAGCCTAATTGAATTAAAGAAATATGGCTCGTGTTGGAAATAATACTGAGAGGGGGGGTGAATCAGTATTATCAAGCCAAATATTTCCTTTTTAAATTCCAGATGATATACGCTACTTCAGTTAATAAAAGCTGCGTATATACGCAACTACAGATAAAGAAACTCGCGTATATAAAGCAGACTTATAATTGAATTATCTTTCAGATGTCAGTTATTAATCTGTGATTCAGATGCACATAAACAGCACCAGAACTAGTGAAATAGAGCAGAAGACAGTCACACACAAGAACACAAGATATAAGGAGGAAACCCAATGTGGGTGAAAACCCCCTGCTGCAATTCGTCTCTATCTTCTTTTTAATTAGAAACTTCTCTTTACAATGTCTTGTACTAGAGCAGACTTTACCAGTACGCAGGCAACCTGCAGAGAGCTACAACTCTCTCTCGTTTTCTAGCTTTCCTGGAAGGGAGCTCCAACCCCCTTAGTTCTTGTACTAGCTTGAGATACTAGTAAGCAGGATCCTACCTGCAGAAGGCTGCAACCTTCTCTTTGCTTTCAGGGACCTCGTTTCATTAATTTTCAGACTGGATCCATAAGTAACATCAAGAATTTCTGCATAACCCAAACTCCTTTTCACCAATCAAAACCGAAACAAATAAGCACTTCTCTGACCACTGTACCCAGAACACAGTAACTGTAATCAAACACCAATTCTAAACCCAGAGCACTGCAGTAATAAAACAGAAGCAACTAGAACATAAATCAAGATATATACGCTACTTCACTGTTCATCAACCTGCGAGTATACGCGTCTGTACCACAACCAACCTGCGTATACGCGTCTTTCATTCACATAAAAAGCGTGTATACGCACCTTCAATTTACTGAACCTGCGTACAGATCTTATAAAGGATAATTTATTCTTTTAAGCATTCAGACATTAGTTAGCCTAGATTTATAGATCAAGAGTGCGCCACATATAACAGATCAAAATCATACAGAGATACCAATGTTCAAGCCTTGAGATTTTGATCCACCAATAGTCCTTGCGCTCAGGTTCCTCCTTTATTCAGATCTAGATCTGTACCATAACCCAATCACCAGTATTCCAGATCTATCACAATATCAGATATTCAATAATTCAGATGGTGCCTTGCCACATGATCTCCTTCCTCTTTTATAGTTATAGGCCTTGCACAATACCATGGTCCAAAACCATAATAAACAATACCAAGGGCCCAAAAACCTGGGGTCAACACTTCCGACGAGATACAATGGTCCACAACCATAGGTTCAAATTCCAAGGACTAACAACCACGGACCAAAAATAAGTTTCCCACCATGTACGCGCTTTTATGTGCATAAAAGTGCGTGTATACGCATACGCGACTTCGGAACATATAAATCGCGTGTATACGCGTATTCTGCAAGTTGTACCTGCGTATACAAGATTTCCTTCATTCTAAGCATCTGAACTGAGATCTGTCACCAAAGTGAGTTGCCATCAAGGACAACACCTGTACCATAGCGCCATACCTGTGCCAAAATGCCAACAATCTACCCCTTTGGACTTGATGGCAACCCCAAGATCCTCAAAGTCCTTCTCCCCCTTTGTCATCAAGGGCAAAGGGCTGTGCTCCCCCTAAGTACATGCTTATATCTCTGCTCTGTTGTGCTGAACATGCTCCCCCTGACAGTAGGCAAGATCTGCAAAAGATGTTTCTTCAAGAAGAACCATGACTTATACATCATAAAATACCTTCCTAGCACCAAAAGACTCAATACATACAACCATTACCCAACCAAGTGGGGATACATCAGAAATTTACACATAACAACCAAAAATTTCATCTTCATCCCAGGCATTGTGGGGAAACCAATATAGGCAGTTACATGACCTTGACACCATGAAAGAGATACCACAAAAGAGATATATGACATAGAGATGAGATATCAAGACTATGCAAATCATCAATAACTAATATCAGCAGCATCTGTCAATCACTGTACATATCAGCAATCATGTTCTCCTTCTGATCTCCTTTCTGCAGCTGATCCACCTGAACCAAAACAGCTTGAGTACGAGAACGAAGAACTTCTAAGGTAATGCCAACAATGCATTATTAGAAGATTAACTGCTCCCCCTGAACCTGTGCCTGATGGTCTCTGACAGACCCATCTCAGACTCTCTACAACCAGAGTCTGCCCTTGCTGATTTTCTTCAGAACTCCATATACGTGACTGAACCTGTATAAATCGGTGTATGTACGCGGATACCCCTCATCCAACTCGCGTACACCAAATTTTCTTTGGAACAGACAAGGTTCAACAGCAGGATGAAGCATCAACGACTCCCAGCTTCTGTCTGAGATATTCAAAAGTTTCCCTGGGCAGTGGTTTGGTGAGAATATCAGCAACTTGTTCCTTAGAAGGAACATACTCCAATTTGACCTTTTGTTCCAACACTTGTTCCCGGAGAAAGTGATACTTGATCGGTATGTGCTTGGTTTTCGAATGCATGACTGGGTTCTTTGAAATTCTTATTGCACTTGTATTATCACATAAGATAGAGATAGGTGGAGTACAAGTGATTTGAAAATCCTGCAAGGTTTGCATCATCCAAAGGAGTTGAGTGCAACAAGATGCAATAGCCACATATTCCGCTTCAGCTGTAGATAAAGCAATCGAACTCTGTTTCTTGCTGAACCAAGATACTAATCTGGAACCCATAAAGAATGCACCGCCACTTGTGCTCTTCCTGTCATCCACGCTTCCGGCCCAATCTGCATTTGTGTAAGCATGAAGAGTGAGATTTGTATCTCTAGGATACCATAAGCCATAGTTTTGAGTTCCTTGAAGGTACTTGAAGATTCTTTTGATTGCCTGAAGATGAGTTTCCTTTGGGTTGGCTTGAAACCTTCCAACTATTCCCACTGCATGCATAATATCTGGTCGGGTACCTATCAAATAAAGCAAACTCCCAATCATGGATTTGTAGGTTGGTTGATGCACTGCTGCCGATTCATCATTTGCACTGAGGCTGCATCCTGTAATCATGGGGGTACATACAGGTTTTGAATCTTCCATGCCATACTTCTTCAGAATCTGCTTGAGGTACTTGGTTTGAGACAAGAAGATACCGCCTTCATTTTGTTGGATTTGCAATCCAAGAAAGTATGTCAGTTCTCCAAGCAAGGACATTTCGAATTCTTTCTGCATTACCAAGGCAAAGCTTTGACTCATAGCTTCTTCATTGCTTCCAAAGATAATATCATCTACACACACAACAAGTATTAGCAATTTGTTATTTTCAATTTTTATATAGAGTTTGCTATCTGATGATCCTTTTGAAAAACCTTGTTGATGAAGGTATTTGTCCAACCGATAGTACCAAGCCCTTGGAGCTTGTTTAAGCCCATAGAGAGCCTTTTTAATTCTGCATACAAGATTTGGATCATTTCCAAGGATAAAGCCATCTGGTTTCTCAATGTACACTTCTTCTTCTAAGTCTCCATTCAAAAAGGCTGATTTCACGTCCATTTGAAATACTTTGAATTTTTGAAAGCTAGAGAGGGCAAGGAACATTTTGATGGCCTCAAGTCTAGCTACGGGAGCAAAATTTTCTTCAAAGTCTATTCCTTCCTGTTGAGCATACCCTTTGCAAATAAGCCTGGCCTTGTTTCTAATAACTTCCCCATTTTCATTCAACTTGTTCTTGAAGATCCATTTTGTTCCTATGACATTCTTATCTTTTGGTCTTGGGACCAATTCCTAAGTGTTGTTCTTTTTTATCTGCTCGAGTTGTTCATCCATTGCCTTGACCCAGAATTCATCTTTGCGCGCTTCTTTTACATTTTGTGGTTCAGTGGATGAGAGCAATGCCAAATAGCTTGAGGCTTCTGCAATTGTTCTTCTAGTTTGTACACCTGCTTCTTTCTGCCCCAAAATCTGAGATTCTGGATGATTCTTCTGCGCATACCTCGATGGAGTCTTCTCTTCTATCCTTATCTGTTCCACTGGTGCCTCTTGAGGTTCTTCTTCTTCATCAGTTTGATTTGGAGGGTAGTCTTCATCTTCTTCCATATTTTCATAATTTACTTGCCTAGGAACGTTTCCTTTTTCATCAACCACAACATCAATGCTATCAACAATTCTTCCAAGTCTTTTATTGTAACATATATATGCTTTGTTGTGGGGAGAATAACCAAGAAGAATGCCTTCATCAGCTCTAGGTTCAAACTTGCCAAGATGTTCATCATTATTCTTAATGTAGCATTTGCTTCCAAAAATTTTGAAATGTTTTACTGAGGGAGTCTCACCATACCAAAGCTCATGAGGAGTTTGAGTGCTATTTACCCGGACATTTGTTTTGTTGAGAATAACCACCGCAGCATAAGCCGCTTCACCCCAGAAGGTTGCGGGAGTTCCAGACTCATCAAGCATAGCACGAGCCATTTGTTGAACCATTCTGTTCATTCTTTCCACTACTCCATTTTGTTGAGGAGTCCTAGCTGTAGAGAATTCCCTTCTTATTCCATGTTCTTCACAGAAATCGAAAAACTCATTTGAGGTAAACTCCCCACCTCTATCAGACCTGAGGCATTTAATTTTGCGATCTGATTCGTTTTCAACCAATGCTTTGAAAGATTTGAATTTTTCGAACGCTTCATCTTTGTGCTTCATCAGTCCTATCCAAACCATCCTGGAAAAGTCATCAATGAATAATATAAAGTATTCTTCTCCTCGAGGTGACCTTTTCCTAGATGGACCACATACATCTGTATGAACTAGCTCAAGAGGCCTACTAGCTGATCCTTCCTTCTCAGGAAAGTTAGTTCTAGTTTGCTTACCAAACTGACATGATTTGCATATGGTGTTGTCTGGAATTTTGATATCTGGAAGACCACGAACTGCCTGGTATTTGCATGATTTCCTTATTTGTGAAAAGCTTAGATGCCCCAACCTTCAGTGCCATAACCAGTGTTCATCATCCTTGCTCAAATAGCATTGTTGTTGTCCTTCTTCAAATATGTATAGATTATTTGGAGTTCTTCTACCTTTGATCACTATTTCACCTGTATCAAGATCACGAACACGACATCCATTTGATCTAAATATTACCTCGGTTCCTTGATCGCACATCTGACTGACACTCAGAAGATTATGCTTCAATCCATCAACATACAACACATTTCCAGCTTTGACCTTTTCTTTCAACTGAGCAGTACCTTTTCCTTTTATGGCTGCAGGGGAATCGTTTCCAAAAGAAACCTTCTTCCCTTTTTCTAATGCAGTATATGATTCAAGTTTTTCTTTATCCCCTGTCATATGCTTCGAACATCCGCTGTCGATATACCATAGATTTTCCTGTCCTTCTGCATAAAAGGCTATCCCACATCTTTCTGGTTGTGGTTCCTTCATTATCCATGTTCTAGCACTTGAGGTTTGTTCCTTCTGAGTTATCTTCCAAAACCTGCTCCTGCATTCAGAATCTTCATGACCAAAGTTATTACAAATAGAACATTCAACTTCATTTTCAAGGGCTGAAAAGTTGTTATAGGTCCTTTTCGTGATCCCAGTCATATTCCTTTGTTTTTGGGCTTCTCTAGTCATGATTGTTTTATAGGCAACACATTGAGCTGCTTTGTGACCAAAATTATGGCAAGAGAAACATTGGCCATTGAAGAAACTCCTGCGATTATCAAATCTATCATCCAACCGATTGTAGTTTCTACTGACATCCATTCTTGAGGAAAATTGAGAAGATTTTACCTGTGGCTGATTGTAGCTTCTATTTGTCCTTAAGGTAGCTTGCCCCCGATTTTCTTGATAGTCTTTGTTTGTTATTGAGGTAAATTGTCCCTGATTTACCTGATGATTTCTATTAGGCCTTTGCTCGCTCCTCCTTGCTGCATCAAGATAACTTTTGGATGTGGATGCTTGAGATGTTTCTCCATTATATCCCAGACCTATCTTGATTAGTGGAGAACGCTACACATTGATAATCTCATCCAGAGTTTCAGATCCTTTAACAAATTTAAGATTAATAGCTTTTGTTTTCTCAATCTCCTTTCTAAGACAAACAATTTGACATTCCAATTTTTCAAGATGTTTTTCCCTTTCAGCCAGTTGACATTGTAGAGAATCAATAATTGCACTTTTCTCTTCTAAGCAAACCTTGAGATCAGGAATTTCATTATAAAAACCCTCTACATATATAGCATCCATGTATTCATCATCTTCAACAGCCATTAAAAGTTTATACTCATTACCTCGTTCATCTTCGTCACTATTTGAGAGTCCATCACTATCTTCATGAGTGTAATAGCTTTTCTTGTTTGGATTTTGTTTCTTGTTCCATCTAACAAGAAAGATATGATAAGTTCTTCCTTTAAGAAAGATATTATTACTATTGTTTTAAGGTAATTTTAGTTACACATTTTAAAATGTTAAATGATATGGTGCTTCTAATGAAGAATTTTCTTTTCCAACTATTTTGATTTTTTATAGTAGGCTTTCAAATATTAACATACTTAATAATTAGTTGAATAGGTTCCTTATTGTATCATGGAGTGTGTATTTATGTATTGTATCTTATAGTTGATTAAATTTGTATGAATTTATAGACATAGATTTTGTTTTATATCATTGAAATACATTTGGCCCTTCAATTTGGTAAATACTAGCTTGATTTTTCAAGAATCTCCCATTCTCTTAGAATTCAAAATATTCACCGCATCATTAAGTTATTTAAGTAATAATTCCCTCTGAACTCGTTTCATGAGCCTTGAAATAAAAACATAATTGAAGATCAACTCTAAAATTGATTCAATTAACCTAAGGGGCATTCGAAACATTAATGACACACATAAAGGTCTAGGCTAGAGATGTGTTCTGGCATCTTTAAACATAGGAGCTGTTGATACTTGTTTGCATTACATTATGGGAGTAGTCGATATTCCACGTACGTAAGTATATTAGATCGTTCTCCACGTACCTTCGGGTATATCAGATGACGCTCAATGTATGAAAACTATAAAACAATACTTCCTATTGTACATGACCCATTAGACATCACTAACACAGATTGTGCTTCCATGTGCCTCTAGGTATATTTCAAAATTCCCCACTAGGATGAAAGCCAACCCTAGTTAACCGAGTCATCCTCCTTGTTAATAGTGATATGCCAAACACAACATTCGAGGAGATTTCCGACATGCACTAGAAACGGTATTCCACAATTCATAGTGACTTGGTAATCCTTATCTGCCTGTTTACCCCTTTGTTTTGTTTTGTGTCTTTAAAGTTTTAAAATTAATCAGTAAACCATGGAACAACAACACCCTCGTCGGTCGCGTAGGATGAAAATATTGCCTCCTTTACCTCTTGAGACAACATCTAGGTGTCCAAAGAATAAGAAAACACAAACTACCGAGGGTACATTGAAAGTTACTCCCTCTAAAACCACATTTGAAGTTTATCAACCAGAGTTGTCACTTCCTATCAGTACCAATCCAACCTGAAGACCCAACATTATAACATTAGGTTAAATCCACACAAATGTGTCTTTTGTGTTCATTTCAGTAGACTTCTTGGATTCGTACATGTCAAAACAAGGAATCTGCATCGATCTTGTCAAAGTGCAAGTGATCCTTGATTTGCCTGCACTATATTCACTTGTTCAATTATAATGCATCCAAGGGAAGGCTAAGTTTCTATGGAGATGCATCCTTAATTATGAAAAACTTACGAAAGGATTTACTCACCTATTGAAAAGACGAGTTCCCTTCCACTGGGATGATACATCCCAAAAATCATTTGATGCTTTGAAATATGTCATGGTTTGAGCATCATTGTTGTATCCCCCTGACTATCAACGAGATTGTATCATGTATCTTGTTGCAACTATTACTACCATTTTTATGGTACTGGTTCAAGAGGATGACCAAGGGGATGAACATCCTATATACTACTTGAGTCAAAATTTGAATGATACTGATATCAAGTACACTCATGTTGAAAATTTAGCTTCCAAATTGATTTGTATTGATTAAGGATGAATGATTTTATCTTTCATCATATTTTGCATCACCCTTTTTGTTTAGACAGGGAACGATACCTTTACTAGTGTGCTCTTGTTCAAACCATATTTCCCTAAGTTCAAAACCATTTTATTTCCATGTTTCAACTTATAAACCTTTGTCCATGTCAACTTCTGCTACCTAGTTTCATACTATGAAATCATATCATAACCTTCCACCTATGGTGATTTCTTAAATAAACATGTGTATATTTACTATTCACTTGTCTTATGATGATGATTCACTTTAATTACAAGTATATTTTGTATTCCACTATGTAGGGATGGAAATTGAACAACCACATGAGGGAGAAGATGTTTCCCATCAAGATGATCAACCATATGATGATCAAGATGTGCCTTATGGACCTAATCAACCACTAGAGGAACATGTGTGCTATAAAGCTGATCAATTATCATGAGGGAAACAACATGTTCCATGTGAAGCTAATGTAACAATGGAGGAATAATATTTCCCTATCAAGCTGATCAACCACTGGAAGAATTTTTTTTTTCCTTCTGAAGTTGACAAGATAACAGGGAGTTGCAGTGGTTTGGAAAGGGGTGGATGCTTGCAGAAAATTTGGATGCAAGAACAATAGAGGACCTTAGGGAGCCTATCCCTACTCGCATTATTAAAGAGCATGTCAATAAAATAATTCAACAACATTTTGAGAAACATTTAGTTGTTGCACAAGCTCAAATATTACAGGGGTTGATCAAACATAAGAAACTAAAACATGCCATAAAGCTTTTGGGTGTCCAAGATGCTAAAAAAAATAAGACACATATGAATGCCTATATCAAAGGCATTCACTATGTTTGGAAAATAAATAAAACCCAATGTTCGAATTGCACGCAGGGTAATTAAAACTGCTATTGTTACATCAATTACATTAAGACAACAAAAGTTGGCAACAATGTTAAAATTGCTCCATGTCTCAAGAAAAACCTTGCATAAACATACCCAATTCAGGGTTCGAGTGAATGAAAATGATGAATATACTTGTTGGGCTCTTATCACTAGGCAACCCTACCAAGACATGCTTACAACAAGAATTAGAGCATTTGTGGTAGATTTTTGGGAGAGCCATTCCTATGCTATTCTAGATAGAAAGCACGTCCTATGACATCGCATAACTAAAGGTAAGTATTGGAACACACTAAGCACATTGTAGAAATGACATAAGTTGTGTTGTTCGAGGAATTTTAGGAAAATAATCGCCATGTGAAGATATCCATAAGGATGTTTCAAAAATTGAAGCCATGGTTTATTAGGCCTAATACAATCTATGACACGTGTTGTTGCTGATATCATGTTGAATTTAAACTTCATTATGACACTTTCTGAGAATTTTACAAGAAGTGTCACGGTGACCCTCCTCCTCTTATAGAGCGTGATTTTTTTTCATCAATATTATGCAAAAGGGAGCCAGAAGAGTTGTATTACAAGAAAATATGTATAGGTGGGAGAAGATGCATTGAATGTGGTGATTTGACATTGCTCCATAGGAACTTTATTATTGATCCCAACTAGTCTGGGATGTCAGATGTCACTGTCACATGGAAGAATTATGAGTATGTCAAGGGAAATCAACCATGTTCTTCAACTATGATACCTAAGAGGATCAACTATGTTGATGATGATATTCATATTTCACAATTCATGGGGGTGTTTCAAAACCATATCTATAAATATATCAAACACTCGCACAGGTCCAGGTGGCAAGCATCTGAATAAGCATTCTCGCAAAGTATTTCGGTCATGCAGAATCTTATTAGTGGTGGACTTTGCTAAGAATTAGACATTTTCTCCTCAGATAGAGATACAAATTGAGTCTTATCACTTTGACCAAGTGTCCATATTAATACATGTTTTGTACGAGTAATGTGATGTGATTAAGGATTATCACTTTTACATTAATGATGATCGTGAGCATGCCACATTGTTCGTGCAACATTTCTTTGACATGATTTATGAATCATTAAAAAAAATGGCATATCATCAAGGAAGCATTGGATATGGTGAGATGGTTGTGTAGGGAAGTTCAATTCAGCACACACTTTTTATTGGTTGAGCCAACTACACAAGAAGACAAAAATTCAACATACTTGGAGCTACTTTGAAACATGACATGGAAAGGGTGAGCATGATGGTGTGTGTTCTTGTGTGAAGCGATCACGTAGAGGTACCAAATGAGTCATGATGCAAATTGATTCAAATCATCACTAGAGGTGGTCAATTGGTGCATATCGCATTTAGGACATGAAGGTCACGAATCTATAAGGCTTGTGCGTAGGTTCTTCTGGAATATTGAACTTGGTGATGTGACCATATCCATTCCTTGGCATTGTAATACTATAGAAGGAACAAGAGAATTACACTCAGTGCCAAGCAAAGACATGGGGGAAACATTTGCCAACGAGACGAGAAAACTCACATGTTGTTGTGAGTTTTTCATTGGTGTTGATGGTTGTAGACTTAATCATTGTGAAAAACATGGGTACATGAAAGGATGGAAATATGTCCCTCTTAATCCAAAGGGACCTCATCCAATTCTGATGTGGCAAGAGATGCACAATGAAGAGGCCATCATTTCACTTGATCATGATCGAGTCTCTGATCTTGTAAGAGAAAGTATGTGGCTCATCTATCATTAAAAATTTAATATATAAATTGAAATCTTGAACGTATTTAACTAATACATATTTTGTATTTTTGTTGTAGGCGATGTTTTTTCTGTCATTGCCCCCATGGGAAATGAAGAGAATGTGGACTACTATTTGATGCAATGCACACATGTGAAAAGTAGGTGGGTAAGACCATATGAAGATGGAAAATTCACATACCAAATTGGTGACAGGGTTGTGAGGGAATTTTTTTTAAAAAGGTTAAAAAATAGACCGATCACATCATTTATAGATATTTTATGCCTGAATATATATCTCTCCAATATAGTAATCTATCCATAGCATCTCAGATCAATCTCATAGAAATCAAAACAAAGAAAGGTGAACCAAGGAGATGGAAGATGAAATAATTAGACCATGAATGTATTATGGAGACTTGCATTCCTATGAGCCATTGGTCAGATGAGTAGATGATGCAAATGGAAAGCCCTGAAGCTAAGTCTATAACAGTCAAGTGTAATCTAATCTAGTATAAGAGATCTCAAATGTATTATTTTTGTAATCTATAAATGTGATAATTGAATACTCTTGTAATTTTGTAACTTTGAATAGAGAAATGTTTCCCTCTTATCTAGAATGGATTCATAATGGTGTACATATATTTTATATACGATTTAGTTTGCTTTAGGTGCTTAAGTTTCTAAAGTACACCAAATTTCAAGAAGGTTCTTTAGAATCAATAGGGATTTATATTTAGATTTAATTAAAAATGTCTTTAAATGTCATGTGTATAGTATTCATGTTAGCATGTAAGAGATTTTATAGATCTATATACATGTCATATATATTTGGTTTCTAGAAAATCCATTTCAATATGTAAAAACCAAGTTGATATGGTCCATTTCACTTAAAATGGAAATTCAATAATCTAGGCTATGAACAACATTGGAATATTTTTATGTTCTTAATAATAAATGTCATGTGTCAGTTTGATATAAAACATGGAAAGAGTTACACACATGCTTCATATTGGAATGTAATAAGTGCAACAAATTATCTCTCTCTCTCTCTCTCTCTCTCTCTCTCTCTCTCTCTCTCTCTCTCTATATATATATATATATATATATATATATATATATATATATATATATATATATATATATATATATATATATATATATATTTTTTTTTTTTTTTTTTTTCTAACTATTAAGCTCTTTTAGATAACCTCAAAAGAAATAAAATCGAATAAAACTTATTAGTAGTTTACATCTTGACATCTAAATTAAAATCATTGTAATTTAACATACATTGATTGTGCACTAAAAGACACTTTCTACAAGCCAATATGACAACTAAAATTGCTATTTTGTAAAATTTTACTTCTTGAATGTTCTTAATTGAAGGTCTTAAGATAAAAAATTGATTGAAATACTTGGATAGGCAAGTAAATTTAGGAAAGTGCATAAAATTATAGAAACATATCATTAATTGTTTAAATTAACATACATTGACTGCATTAAAAGACATTTTCTACAAATTCAATATTAAATTGATGTACATGATATATTTTAGTTCATTTTAAGTATTAAAGTGACTTGCATCATAGTAAGATTGTACTTATTTCCTTAGTCTATGAAACTAGAATTCAAAATTGTTATTTTGTAAATTTTACTTCTTGAATGTTCTTAATTGAATCTATGAAGTTAAGGAATTGATTGAAACATTTGATAGCCAACTAAATTTATGAATGTTCATAAAATTATATAAAACTATCTAAAAACATGTCATTAATTTTATTTTTGGTAAATTAAATTATAGTACATATGACTTATATCATGTGTTATGACTAAGTTGTTGTGGATGACCTCAAAAGAAGTACAAGTTAATAAAACAAGTTATTAGTTGAACATTACTAGTTGAAGACATTTTTAAAAATTGAATTTAAAATGTATTTCAATCATATTTGTGTATTTTAATTTAACCATGAATATATATTTTAGTTCATTTTAAGTATCAAAATGACTTGTATCATAGTCTAAGATTGTACTTATTTTCTTAGTTTATTTATTAAGTCAAAATTTTATCCCATTAGCTATGTATGATAATAAACTATCCATATGAAAATATACACAAATTACATTATACACATGAACATGCACAAACTGAAATAATCAGCATTTGTAAACTGAAATAATAAGCATTTGTAAACTGAAATAATGTTCATGCATCCATAAGTTGCCCATGTATGAAAACATACAAATTCTGTACATCACAAGTGAATATGCCCTATTAAACGGGCCTAAACATATAAAAAACTATCTATGATCCACTCTGGAAAGTATCACTTCTAGAACTCTTATGTGTGTTCCACTATGCAGAGTGAACATCCATAATCTAGAACTGCAATATAACACATTCAAATTCAAATTAATTAAAACATTAGTTGTATAAATAGAAAAAATCTAGAAATAAATGATTTTGAACTGTGCATTTAAATAATCCCCTACCTGTGGCTTAGTCGAGTGTAAATGGAAGTCGGGTGGGATGGGGCTCTGATTAATCTGGGTTTGGTGCTCCCCTTCCTATGGCTCAATGCCTCCATACCCAGCATACCACTCATGTGTCCACATAACTGCAACATCGACACACCTCTGTATCTATGCCTGTGTACACAATGACAAAGAAAAATAATAATTAGTATATGGATTAATTAGCATGTATACATGTAACTTAAATAAATAAAAAAAAAAAATATTGAAATATTAAGAATAAAAGAATTCACCTCAACTGTTCGTCCATGAGTGTTATGAGGTGGAGGTGGAGGTGGAGGAAACTAAGCCATGGAACATGCGCTAGAGGAGGTTGCTCTGGCTGGTAAACTTCCCTCTCAGATGAACTCAAAATCTCATCTGTGTAGCTGGGTTGTGAAGGCATGTTGTCATGAAATAGTTAATATAAATGCAATATGATACAAACTTATTAATATAAATAATGTAAAATTTGACGATAAGAGTCAAAAGTTTCATATATTTGTACCTCCTCTGTGTCACGTGGGTTTTGTACCCTTTAAGTGTCACATATGGTATCATGACACATACATGCATATGATAAAAGTTGGTCATGCCTTAGACTCTCGAGATATGAATCATCATGTAATGCAACTAGTGGGCCACACGGTAACGAAGGTAGTCTACTCATCTCTCCACGCAATGCAACATGTGCAATGGCCAATGTTCTTTGCATGCTATTTGTAATGGTATGCCTAGTATCAATGCCAAGTTGTGATGACTGCTCTAGCTCATTTGAGAATACCACACTCCTAGATGGTCGTGGAAACAATCTCAAAGGTGGTGCTACATATGTAGGGTCCCTATGAGCCCCGACATGTTGATAACTATGTCCCAAATCAGGTCCATAAAACTTAGATTCGATGCTAGTAATCTGGGTTCATATATAGCACAAAATTTGCATATATATGCTTTGTAAAGTAAATGGGGACCTGGTCATGGTGGGGGAATTGGCCCCAAGCTCCAATGAATTGATTTTAGACAGCATGTCTAGTATGACATTCTGGAGGGATGTCAAACAACTCCCCATAAATATCAATGTTCTTAGTGGTGTCTTTCATTGTCTTCTTAGTATGTGGGCCTCTAACCTCTAGCCTCCTAAGCCTATGCATGAAATACAGGACGTGGCTTTGTGGGCCCGCCCTTTGGTATGTCTTGATCAACTTGTTGATGCTATCTAACATTGAAGACAAACTATGTCTAGTAGGTGAACTAGCAGATATTTTATCCATGTCCCGTGTGATCCATGTCTACTAGGCCGTAACATCCTCAATTGTGATACTGACTATAGCATCGGGGCCACAAAGGGATCAACACTACACTTTGATCCTCTCCCTCACCCTGTCGAGGGTCTGCAAATTATAAACATATATATATATATATATAGAGAGAGAGAGAGAGAGAGAGAAGCATAATAACATATACATTAAATTCAAACACATCAATTGAAGACAATTTAAAAATTAAAGACAATTTCAAGACATAAACACATAAAGTTTAAATAGGATTTAAAATGAAATATGTATACCTGCAACAGGTGAAGAAGGTCCACTATCTGTAGCAAGATCATCAACAAAGATAGAAACATTGCCTCTGACACTCCGACTTGTGTCAGAGGGAGGATCTATGAGTGGAACAAACACTCTAGTATGGCTACGTGATCTAGCCCGACCATGTATAACAGATCCCCCAACACTTTGACAAGCTGCGGTTGGGGGGTGTATGGGAGATGGCTTTGCAAATTACATATAATACATATAAACTAATCCAAGAAAAAAATGTTGACATAGAAAGAATGTTGACAAGAAAACCATTTATAAACTCAAGTAGAATAATCTAGGCTAAAGTCCTAAACTAAATAGAGTGTCTATTTTGATAAATTATCAACCAAAGTATTGAGTTCCATGTAAACACAATTGAAAAATGTGATCTTGAAAATCTAACTTACACTTTTTCCCATTTATAAATAATGCATTTTATTCATAGAGTAGAAATATGTAAATATATGTAAAAAATTGAAATAAACCTATTTGCAAAACTAATAAAACTTCATGCCAACCAAATACTCCATAAGACAAGTTCTTATAATGTTTGATTTTGACACATGACATGTACTAGGTGCAAGCACATGAAGACAATGTTTATGGTACGACACACTACATAATGAAACAATATGGTACAAATTAGAAAAGAGTCAAAATGCTTATATATTTGAACTTAAAATGCACTTTTTGTCATGGATTTAATATATGTATTAATGATCCATTGTTGAAACTTATATATATATATGAAGAACACATTATGTTAAATAGTTATAAAACTATGTTAAATGTTATACATGTGTGTCTGAAATGTTATTACTATAACTATGTGATATATCTAGTTATATAGTTATGTTACGTGCTATGTTACATTATATAAGTATATATCTAGTTATATTGTATATATAATAGTTGTAGTTATGTTATACTTTACAACTATGTGTGTGTGTGTGTGCGCACACGCGTGTGCATTACATGTTATATATATGTTAGTTATGTTATATATATATAATAAATAAATAAATAAAATTTGTTTTGGACTTTTAATTTAGTTAAAATATTTATTTAAGTACAATTAAGGGCATAATGGCCCGATGGGCCTCGTTTTATGGGTTATATATTTGATTATCTATCAGTACATAATTACTATTTACTTGAAGTATATATTGACAGAACTATAACTGTACTCCCAGCGGGAGCATTTTTGTACTCTGATATTTTTTGATGGGCAAGTTGCCCCACCTTACAGCATATGCTACCCAACATCTACAACATGTAATTTTCCTAATATCAATGAGAATTACGTTTTTCCTTAGGGGAAAAAGGTACAATTAATTTTATAAAACAAATTACTATATTTATTATTAAAAAATATTTATTTAAATATAAATTTAAAATAAAAGATGAAATACAATTTCTTATTTGATTTAATAGAGGTTTGCTATGAACAACCATATTCATTATGTCAAATTAAAATTTCTAATTTATTTATTTATTAGAGTTCTATAGTTTAGTTGTTTTCTGTTTTGAATTTTTTTTGGGCATATTCAAATTTGTTCGAAATTCAAAATGCATTTTTAAGAACAATAAATTGATTTTTTTTTTTTAATTTATTCCACTAAAATCCTAAAAAAAACTTTAAAACATAAAATAATTAAAAATAAAATTTAGCATAGAAAATATTTATAATAAACATTTTAATATTGCAGATAACATATACAATGAAATTAAAAAAGAAAAAAATTGAAACCTAAATTATAGTTTTTTTTGGTACTTTTCAAGGGTTTTCTTGGTAGTTTTCTAAGTTGTTTTTGGTCTTCAAAGGTTTTCTTGGTGGTTTTAAAGTTGTTTTTTGTGGTTTTCAAGGGTTTTCTTGGTGGTTTTTTGTGGTTTTCATGGTGACTTTCATGATTATTTTTTGTAGTTTTTGTATGCTAGGTTTTTTTTCAAATTAATTTATTTTATTTTGCAGAAAAAATTAAATAAAAGAGACAAAAAATGACAGGAAACCTACTTCGATTGAGCCTCTGGGTTGTTTGCGGGATTGATGGGTAGCTGGATAGAGTTCCTCCATCTCAGTCAAGCTTAGAAATCTTCCGTCGAATCCCTTTTCCTCTCACGGTCCAAGCAAAATGACTTGTGTAGGTCACGACTGAAGTATTTGAAGTAGAAATAACACTTGATTGAGCCATAACTCTTGATCGAGCCTTGAACTCGGGTTAGAAAATAGCTCGATCGAGAGTTCTTTTAAACGCTCGATCAAGCTATTTTTAATCGCCTCAACAACTCGAACGAGTGCTTAAAAATTGCTTGATCGAGCTCTTAAAATTGCTCGATCGAGCATCCATTTTTCAGAAAAACACACCCTCATTTCGCTAAAAAGTGTAACCCAACTCCATGATTTGACCAATAAGCATAGTTCTGAAATGTTTATATAGATATACAAGAGATATGATATTACAAGTGTTAATTAACTTATGCATGATCAATACATCATTCAAGTGCTTAATAACGTTTACTTTGACACATTGTGTAATGATTACTAGTTGTAAACAAATTAAGAATGTGCACAAGACTTTGCATCCAATATTAAAAGATTAATTAAGGCTTATTTCTATTATTAACAAAAGCTCCATTATTTTTAAATGTAATACATTTTGGCATTTATTCGACAAATCAACGCACAATAAGCACATAATTTGAATGCTTAATAGAACTTACTCTAACACATTGTGTAATGATTATTGGTTGTTAACAAATTAAGAAGGTGTAGAGAACTCTTTAGCCAGTATAGTAGATTGAAATAATGTACATAAGAGGGAGATGTGTGGGAGAACCTTTATTCCCTTTATTCTACACCTATGCACACATTCCCCTTCCATATACTTCTTCCGTGCATTGCCCCGTTTCGCAGTGACTTTAGCGAAATGTTACATAGACTCAATTAATCCTATTGTTAAGAGAAGCTTCCCTAATGGTAAATGTAAGTCATTTTGACATTTATTCCATGAATCAACATGTAATTAGAACATCATTCATGTGCTTAATAACATATTAAAAAAATAATTAAGGCTTAATCCTATGGTTCACAAAATCTCACCTCGTAGTAAATGTAATCAAGACATCATTCGAGTGCTTAATAACATTTACTAGTTGTAAAAAAATCAAGAAGGTGCAAAAAGCTTCATATCTAGTATCCATTGTAACAAATTGGACGGATGTATGAAATAGGGATATGTCAGTGAGAACCTTTATCTCTCACTTCCACACCTCCACATACGTTCCCCCTCTACACATATCAACCTCCCACAACACGGATTAACGAATATTAACAAATTAATTAAGACTTAATCATATGATTAATAAAAGCTTTCGTGTCAGAAAATGTAATTCTTTTTAACACTTATTCAAAAAATCGATGTGTAATCAAAACATCATTCAAGTGCTTAATATATTTTACTCTGAAGCATTGTGTAATGATTACTAGTTGCAAAAAAATCAAGAAGGTGCGGAGGGATCCACAACTAGGACAAGATGTGGACTCCACATTGCCTTAATCATGCCAACATATTGCTAACCAAGATTACAAATGAATTAATATTACATCATAAAACACCTGAACATATATTTGACTATGTGACTGAGGCTTACGGCAACGTTTTCTATAGATATTTTTGAAGTCTTTTTTTGCAGGAGCTAATTGATTAATTACAAACATCAATATGTTTTTGGCAAATTATTCTGCAGAGATTAGTGTGTTGGCAGAGTGATAGAGCCTTGAGAGATCAATGTCTTATTGTGTATGCAAAACATTAGCTATGTGACAAATTTGTAGAATAGTGTGTATGCAAAACCTTGATTATATGATGCAAAGAAGCTTATGTGACAAAGTTTCCTTATGAGTAATGATTGTTGATTAGTGTCATTACATGGGTCTTTAATTCAACTTGTTTTTATTATATGAATGAATCTAATTGGATGAGAGGGTTTGGTACCATTTGTATTGAGTTATTGGAGGATATGGTTTAGTCTTTTTGTATGAGAGGGAACTTTATTATTTGAGGACATAGTACATGTTGTATACAAGGATCCAAGGCAAGAGGGAGATTGCAATAATACATGCACACTGTAGTGATAAAGAGATTATTTTATATATTCACGTTTTTTATTAATTTGCATGCTTGAATTGATCATCTATTTGGATGGTTTATTATTTTCTATGGTAGACGGGTTTGTAGTCAAAAACATTGTTGTGTGCATAAGACAAAGATTTATTTACAATCTTGTTTGGACATAGACTCACAAATCTGATGTGTATGCAAGATTGATGAAGTTGAAACTTTTGCACGTCCTTTAAGATTGCACTGGGTATGGTCATATATATGGCAAATATTATATGCAGGGATTAAATGAGTACACATATCAGAGGCTCCTCTATCACAATGTGTTGGAGTGATATGAAGCAAAGTATTAGTGTAGTAATGCATAGATTGATGTAACTAATTTTGGTGGTTGCAGGGACAAAATGATGGTGTAACTTATGCATATCTTATGTTATTCATATGTAACTATTGTTGTTGGTATTTCCACATCTTTCCAAGACTGAATATTGTATGCTTGAGGTGTTTATGTATGGCTTGTTGTGAAAATATTGACAATGATTTGAGGGTCAGTAAATGCACAAGGGTAATAATTATTGAATTCAGTTCCAAATGTTAGTGTTAATGGTCAATTAAGATTTTTAAATTGTTTGATGCCTATGATTAGCCTTTGCTTGTAAGAGTCATTATGACTTTGATGTGAGACAATATTTGTAATAATGATTGCATTTGTGTTTGTTTGAGGGATTGATAAGGTTGCTGCTAGATCTGACTTGTCATTGTATATGTTGAGCTAGTGTCTGCAGCTAAAAATATGTTGATTTGATGCATTCTAGGGTTTGTCATTGATAATGGGTAGAATGATTGGTATTGTTATGCTATAATGAGGTTGCTATAGAGATGTTTATATTATAGAAATACAAATTGATGATCAAGTCATATTTCAATGAATGGATTAGTTATTAAAGATAGAATTGATGAGCTGAGTCATGTATGAACATTAGGGTTTGGCACTGGCTAAGTGAGAGAGTGTTGTTTTTATAATGTTGATCTTTGAGCTAAATTAATTGGATTGAACTGGGTCTACTATTAAATGCACATGTCACTGAGACTAATTTTGTATATAATGAATGATTGATTACTATAATGTTCCATCATATGATTTGCTATTTCAGAGAGAGTTTGTTGACAATTGTGCAGAGATCAATTGTGTATTGAACATAGTCATTGAATGCATTTTTATTGCAGTGCTAGGGTTTGATGTGCTATTGAGTATTTTCTATAGAGAGGGTTTTATTTATGAGTATGAGATTTGTTTTGAGTAGATAGACTGGCATTTGGCAGTGTTGATGAACTACGGTTTGATGGTCTAATAAGAAGATCTTTTTGTTGATTAGTGATTTACTGTAGAGAAGGTTTTGGTACTTTTTATTCAGATTGAGAAGAATTGTATATGTGGGTCTAGTTTGAAAATTATATGAAATGTGGCCTTCAAGGTTTGTGTTTGAATTAGGTTGATCCAATGTGAAATATTTTGAAAAGTGGTACACAGAAGGACTGAGGGTTGGAGCCTTCAGTGAGGGAGTGATAGCTTCCTTCCAGTGGTAACGGATAAATTTGATCAGGGAGTAGTAGCTTCCTTCCAATGGTAGCTGGAGAAACTAGAGGAGGTGGTAGCCTCCAATAGGTAGGAGCCTATGCATTGGTAAGAGTCTATGTCAGTGCAAGATGTATTGTAATATTTTTCTTTATAATAAGAAGAAGACATAGACAACAAAAACAATGGTTTTTCCGAGTTGGATTTTCCACCTAATATCTGGAGTCCCTATGTGTTAATGTGATGTTGTGTTACACTATTAAGGTTTACATGCTCTTATGTTGAATGCCTCTCATGGTTTACTGCATATGTCTAGATCTACTGCTTCTAATTTGTGTTGTTAATGAAATGATGGTTTAGATAACATTGAAAATAAAAAACATAAACTGAGTAAAAATTGATCTGTCATAAAATAATGATTCACCCCCCCTCTCAATATTTATAACAACTTCTAACAAGGTAATATTATTCCTTAACAACATCCTTCAAAGATTCCCAAGTCAATGCGACTGAAAATAGTGCAGATTCCTCCATGACAATTTTCTCATAGTAAGTTTCCCACCAGTCCTTGACATGGGGGGTGGCATTAAGGAGTGCAAAGGTAATCTTTTCTATATCTGGAAAATTGTAACACCTCCTCCCACATGTACCCACTTTTACAAGCTTTCCAGGGTAAACATGAGCTGAGTGTCACTATGATATGACCCGATCTCCAAGTTCCAGTTATGGAAGTGGGGTCTACGAACCAGAAGTAAAATGACATCCCTCAGAGACTACAAATCACTCAGGAGCCTACCAACCACCCCAGGTGATCGATCCCTTAGTTGTGACTCTTTTTCACTAGTTTTAATCCCAAAACGCACGCTTGACACATTGTGCATGCAATTATGAGGCTCCAACCACCCCCATAAGCCTACCTGCATGGGGTTGTGACCCAAATTCCTTAGTTTAGTGTGTGCAGTCATGAGATATATGCCACCTTTTCAGGATAGTCTCCAGACCATTACCCAGAACTGCATGTAACTTTCCAGAGTCATAAAAATGATGATAACAATCCTAAATAATCAAAACTTGAGCAATGATACAAGATATACATTTCATAAAAAAAATAGTAAACATATAAGCTACAAGTCACAAATGCATATCTGATCATAAGCTCTTGAAATTCATCTGAGAATCACCAAGAAGGCTCAATTACCTCTCAATATAGATGCAACAACACTTGTTAGCCCATGCATTCATCAACCATCATGTAACTTATCAAATCATGAACAAGAGTAATAGTTAGAGCACATCATAAAATCATGCATATAACCAGAATAGAAACTATGTCCAATCAACCATAATAACTAATACAAGTGCTCATAGATCACAATAGGAAAATAGCTCATATTATCATATGAAAATTCCAACCAAGTCAGGGACTTCCATGTACCACCTTACCATAGATTGGGTTGAACCAAATCTCTCTTTGAACCAATCACCCCCATGCCATATTCCAAGCATGAATGTGGGATCATAAGTGTTAAACCAAAATAGAACCAACTAGGGATTACATAGGCCAAACCACCTCAACCCTAAACCATAGTTATTTCACCTATATGGTCCAAAAATCACTAACATCAACTAGATCAATCTCTACCCAAGTTGTCTATGGCTCGAGGAACTAGTATCTAAACTCACAACCTCTAAGTGACCCAAGTTGTTTCAGGGCTCCAGAGAATTTGTACCAACCCATAGGCTCCAGGGACTAGTAACTCAACCCATAACCTCTAGGGAACCCAAGCTATTTGATTGCTCCAAATAATTTGTTCCAACCCATAGCCATAGGAAACTTGAGCACTAATAAGAAAACTAAATGGGAAAACCCACTACATCATGGCTATCTAGGAAATGGAAAGGCAAGGTTGAAACCACTATCAATCCAGAACAATCTCCATGCCAATAACAACACATAACCAAGGAACCACATGCATATACCATGCATCCAAAAACCAGCAATGGAATCACATATGAAACTTATTACCTACAAAGTAAGCGTGTTGTAGCTGCTGATCCAACTGTCTCCTTGCACTTCCTTTCTTTCCTTGCTTTCTCTCTCCAAATCCAAGTGAATTCGATAGTGCTCCAAGAATACTCTTAAGTGTGCAAGAGTATGAGAGAATTAAAAACAGCTCAACTCAAAATTGTCAAAAATCTTAACTAACAAAGTCATCAACTGATCAAAAGCTAAGCCAAAAGATGTGAATTGATTCTATGATGCATTTTGATCGTTGGGTCTCTTTTTTCTTCATTTTCCCTCTAATTTCCCTTGCATGCAAATTTGTGTCTCTTCACCTTCCTTTTCTCCTATTTTCCTTTATTTTCATAATTAAATGTCATATATATCCTCATTGCCTTTTCCAATTTCCATAACCATTAATTAACCACATGTGATGCCCACTATAATGTTTTCCCTCCATTCAACTTGGAATAATTTTCCCATGACCTTGGTCTTATTTTATTTACTTGGAAAATCAACCAGGGGTTGTTACAAAAATTATGGACCAAAGAATATCCTTCTAGTAGATTTAACCATTTTTCTCGAGCATCTGCATCTATCTGACCTTCATATATAGGAATTTCAAAATTAACTTGTACCTTAAAGGGGGAAACTCCTCCAAAGTGGCCACTTGATGAAGATGCATCACCAATTGGTATCGAGCAAAGGATATGGGAAAGATTATCCATTATCTCGTTCCTTTATCACTCGAGGACTTCTTTGAGCAATAGTTTGATAGGATCTTCTCCTCCCTTATATTTATTTTCTTCCGCCATGGGAGGCCATCGGGGTTGGCAAGGATGGTCTTGCAAGGGATCAAAAAGTTTGAGTCCCAACTCCTTATACCCCAACCTCATTGGGGACATGCATAGAAAAATAGATAAAGAGTAGATTGCTTTGATACCACTGATCTGTATTTGTGAAGGGAATGAAATGAAACACATATTTATAACCAAAACACAAATATACAATGAACCTCAACTTCAATTATAAATGGAAAATGATGAAACTATATATATGCAAAATGAAAGCAAACTAGCTAAAACTGCAATAGATTATCTATGAGAAGAGATGTGACAACTACATGCCTTCCTAAACTTTGTTACAATGAGGCTCATAGGCCTTTTTATTATCAAGAAACAATGAGAAACCCTAAACATCTAAAAACCTAACCCTAGGAGATGAAGCGCCAAAGACTTATGGGCCTTGATGGGGTAAGTTGGAATGTCAATTTCCCAGGGTTGTAACTTTGACATACAATTTTCGTTTCATGTGCACGATAACCCACTTGAAAGGTCTATTCGAGGAGTACAATTTCAAAATATTGACAACAATGATAGATTTCTATAGACCCATTTCCCCCAAAAATGTCATTTAGGGCCTTAAAACGGCTTCAAAAGTTCAAGACCTAAAAACTGCAAAAAATAGAAAACTGTCGAAATAGAAAAATTGTGCTTTGAGCCAATAAAATAGGTGGATGTCCATCAATATCCACCTGAATTAGATAACACGAAAAATATCCAAATCTTTCCTATTTTACAAAAAAAAATATAATTTATCTTCAAAAAAATTCTTACACCATCTTTATTTCATTATATATTGCATCTTTAAATATTATTATAAAATATGCATTACTTAATTTTTTCAATATTTTTTTTCTTCACTTCAAAAATATCTTAATGTTTCAATATACTACTAAAATAACCATATCATTAACTATAACATATTCCATAATATAAAAATAATAACATAATTAATTATGTATTTAAAAATTAAAACATATAACAAATCCACATTTATTATATCATTTTATACATAATGGTCCATGATGCTATTGTGACTTGAGCATTACATGCATGATGATAAATGATTAAAACACCAACATATTCAATTATGAAGCAATAAAGACTCGTATTGGAGGGACTATTGTCATGAAAATGCAAAGCACGTGGTGGTGTACAATCGAGAACAATAATTTCATGAATTATTTGAATAGTATTATACATCTTGTTTTTGACGTAGTAATAACAATATTTAAATTATTTGGAGCTCCATATCAATGATATTTAAATTATTTGGTAGTTGTCATGAACGAACCTACAACTGCTGTGGGGCTAACTTCGACAAAAATGTCATCATCGTACCCACTTTAACTCCTTCCAAAGAAATCAATGCTCTACAAACAACACGCAAACATGCTTATATGTCACATTATGTATATAACTTGAATATACATATATAGATGAGAGAATGTCATGAGTTTCTTAAGAGTCTAACAATTTATATATGTATGAAAAAGAATTGGAGTAGTTTAGGGCTAGATCACTATTAAATAGTTTTATTAGTCGCAATTTAATCCATTATTTATGATATTTTTTGAATGCAATAAAATAAAATGTAACTAATTTAATATGTAAAATGCATGCTCTAGGTGACAAACAAAACTTATGGATAAACATAGTACCAAATATTTTATTGTTTCAAATTTTGGTAAAAAATTGTTTAAAAAAATAAAAACAATAATCTAAATAACCAGAAGTATTATAGCAACTTTAATAATGACCAACTAATTATACTATCATAAAGGCTAGGAAAGTAATGTGTGAGATAAGTTGAATAGAAAAAATACTTATAAGTGAGAAAAATATGCAATATAAAAGCACATGTTCATATCATTTCAAAATTAAGTTCCACAAATCTTATAATTTAAAATTTGCTTTTAGAAAGCTTAGCCTACTATAGTTTTTCATCCATTAACACTTCATAGGAAAGAGTACAAGATGGACAAGTAAAAATCCCTTTACAATTTGAGTTCATTTGTTTTATAGAATAATGAAAAAAGGGGAATCAATCATTTTTATTCATTTGAATGATAATTTATTTCCCCTTCCATACCATTTGGTTCCTTCAATTAGTTATCACTCTCTCTAACTTGGGGAGTTGTTTCTCCTCAATTGTTCAAATCCTCTCTTTTGGAAGGTTGCCCCAGATGTCTTAAAAAGGCTTCACCCTTTTCCATCTTTAACTTCTTTATGTGCATAGTCCATGTCCCAAAAGTTTGATTAATTGCATCTCAATGAGGAAAATGATGCTATGTAAAAGAAGTTTTATAGGAAGCTATAATTTGACTCATTCTTTGTTCAGATATTTTCACCTTAGGTAGCAAAACTATAACCAATATAGTTTTTATTGTAGAGGCTTTTGTAAATTTTTGAATGGGTACTTCATTGAGTTCAAACATGAAATTGATTTTTTTTTTCTATTTGAATTTATGTGTTTTTCTAATTCCTTTGACATTTTCTCGAGGAAAGAAATTATCCTTTGGTCTAAAAGATGATAAGTGGAAAGTATTGGCCATATTCTCTATTACTTACCATGATAGAGTAACATGTAATATTTCATGAGTAGCTCCCTTGAGCATGTTATTGACTGCATTTTTCTAGTGTTTTAATCTAAAGTCCATTTCTTCAAATGTGAAAACATTAATTTATATAGTGATTTATTTTGAAGAGGACTACTTGTATTTAACCTTGCCAAATTTAAATTGAGCTTGTTGAGATGTTAGCTCCCAAGCCTAGATGTGAGTCATGACACCAACAATATCATGACCTTAAACTTGCTTGCTAGCCTTTCCCATAAGATTTTCTTTGGACATTATTCAATTCATTATGAACTTTAAAAGCATAATCAACAAAATTTTCTAGTTGATACTTGCTATAATTGAATTAATTTTCTAACAAGGTAATTTTTAGTTCATATTCCATCTTATTTTCTACATCTAAGGCTTTATTTACATTGGCTTGAGTGATAGTCAATCTAAAAAAATAGAGGAATCCAAACCTAAATTTATTATATCCATCACCATAGTGTCAATCATAACTATCACCTCATAATACAATTTGATTTTACTCTTATATTTATTTCTAATTACACAACACCCTTTCTCCATTTCTTTTAGTGGGGCTATGATTAGCCTTTCACAACACCCTTACTTTCTTTGAGTTCCATTAAATCCATCTCCTATGATGAAATGTGGGTTTAAAATCTCATTTGGGTGGGGTATATTATGGTTGTTCATAGTGTTGCAGACATTTCCATCCCTTAGTGAAATGTTATCCCTTAATCAATTTACGTAGGGTAGAACATGATCATTCACACCATATTTCATTTTTCACATCCCCAAGCAATGCCTCCCCATGATGCAATTTTGGGGATATTTTTTTATCTTTGTGGAGCCATATTAGATACTTGTGGCAGTGAATATTTTTTTTCCAATGACCCTCTTCCCCTATGATATAATGTGGACCTTTTGATCTATTTTGGTGGAGCTAATATGGACCATTTGTGGGTATTTGGAAAAATTTCACTTTTGATATGCCTCATTCTTGGAATGAAACATGGGCCTCTAATTTGTTTGGGTAGAGTGAATCAATGACATTTAAGGCCATCTTTCATTCCTACTAAGATTACCCACATGACACCATATTGACCATTTATTTGATCTCAATAAGGAAAACCTTGGTCGTAATGTTACTTAGGAACTTTAAGGAGTTATATATAGGCTAGCCAAGTTTGTGTAGCAAGGAGTCAGAAGGAGGCCTAAGAATTCCTTGATGGGACTATCTTGGTTGACTTCAAGGGGGATCTAGGACATCTCAAGGAAGTTGAAAAACAAAGGATTTGCTTCTAGATGATGCACTCCATTGATTCTAATGTTCTTCAAGGTAAATAAACCAATTTGTTTGGTAGGGGTCTTTAGGAGAGATAACATTCCAATTAGAGAACACAAGGGTGGTGATCTATTGTTGAATGTTAGTTTTGTTGTGTTAATTTCAACTTCAGAATTAAAAACAATTGCTTCTCATTTACTTCATGTGCATAGGTTTCCTCTTATGGTATTTGTGAATGAACTGGTAAATTTTGTCAAGTTTTTATTTCAAATGCATGAGCAAAATAACATGTCAATCAAGTGCTAAAAAACAGCAAAAAAATGTACAAAAAACCATCAAAATGAACACTTAACATAGTGTTTTCATGAAGGAGTTCACCCCTCCTGGGCTACATCTCCTTGGTCCAACTTTCATGGCTTGGGCCTCTGTATTAGCTGAAAATGGAAAAAGTGTTGTTTGCAATTCTCTGCTACTCCTGAAACCTACTTCATTGTGCTCAGAACATCAAAATCATCTAGGAATGCCTTTTCCTGGTCCCAATTTGGTCGAATTTTGTAAAAGTTATGGCATAGTCAGTTTCCCCTAGGAAAACTCCACTAAAACCGGAGGAACTCTAGTTAAATCAGCTAATTTTGGAGAAAATATGGATTTATCAGCTCCGCTAGAATTACTGCCATCTTAGTCCCGCATTAATTAGTGGATAAGCGGAGATTAATTAAGGGTTAATTTTGATTAGCGCATTAAGCGTGTAATTATGTTAACCATTAGCCCTCGGTCTTCGTGGTAGGTCACATGGTGGCGTAAATTCCAATGGTTACGGTTTAGCTCTAGCCTCTGGTTTTGAGTGTTTGGTCACATGGGAGGGGGTTGGCTCCCTCCTCCCCCCAACCGCTAACAATTATGACATTAAATACAACGTGAAATCATTATAGGTTAATTCATAAAGCGATGGTAGAACGGTAAGGCATGGGCACTATGTGGGCGAGGTTGCGGGTTCGACTCTGCCAACCTGCCCATAAAATTTTGGTAAAGCATGTCGATACCTAGCTCCTTTGGCGAGGGACACGTGGTGGCCTTCGGGCTTACCACATGTCTCCTCCTCATTGGTCCACCCTTCAACCAATAGAATGAAGCCAACTCACCACACTATAGACCAATCACAATGCACCACTTGGCAAAACCTTATTGGCCATTGACCAACTTTGACTTGCCCAGTCACCTACCACGTAAGTAGTACAGACTGCTGACTGTGCAGTGACTGTACCTTTTTTTGCAAAAATTCTTCTATTTGGAAAAGAAAACAAAACATGATATCTTCCTCATACGGGCTCTGTTTTGAGTGAAATGAGTTGCATTAGGATCGTATCATCGAGACAGACATGGTCATTCAAGTTTTGAGTGATTCTGAGCACTTTGATTTTTGAGCTAAATATTGATCACCTGATCATTCCTCCCCACTGGAAGCCTGTTGGACCCCAAAAGATACTATCAATTATTTAGCAGGTGAGGGTACAACTCCCTCACCTTCTCTATTTGCAACCATTTGGCCTTAGAAGGATTTTCTTCCTTCAGTCCCACTCAAAGGTATTCGACATTCCCTCTCTTTGATGTTTTGGTTCTTCTGTCAAGTATGAGATATTGCTGAAGTTCATCAAGATATTCTGGCAAGAAATCATCTATTGATGGTAGTTGAACATGCTCTCCTTGATCATCAATCAAAGGAGGCTCAAATAATATCAAATTCTAAACATTAATAACAGAGTATATTTGCATATAAGGAGGCAAATCTAGCTTAAATGCATTGTTACCAATCTTTTCTAGAATTTTAAAAGGACCATAACAGATTGGCTTCAACTTTTTACCTTCCCCTTGAAGTCTCTCTTTGCTAATATATAACCAAACTTCATCTCCAACTTGAAATTTTTGATCGACACAGTTTTTTTCATGCCTTGCCTTATAGCTGCTTTGACTTTTTTCAAGTTGTTATTGCACTGTGTGATGTATCAACTGAATTTGTTCAATGAACTTCCTTGCCTTATCTATGTCACTATGACCATCGATGGCGATATATTTCTTAAAGATGAAGTCCAATGGCGATCTTGGAAAGTACCCAAAACATGCCTCAAATGGCGATGTGTTTGTGGAAGAATGTTTTGCCTTGTTGTATGCATGATGTATGTAATGCAATTGTTCATCCCACAACTTGGGATGTTTGCTGCAATATCCTCTAAGAAGATGAATGATTGTCCTGTTTACCACCTTGGATTGTCCATCTGTTTGTGGATGAAAGAATGTATTCTTCTTCAACTTATTTCCCATCATGTCCCACAAATTTGACCAAAAATTCCCAACAAATCGAGAATCTCGATCACTTACAATGGAAGTAGGAAGACCAAAATGAACCCAAATATTTTGGAAGAAAAGATGAGTTGTTTGTTCAGCTGTAATTTTCTTTTTACATGGTGTTAGAATACACATCTTGTTGAACCTGTCTACAACCACATACAAGTAATCATGGCCTTTCCTTGACAATGGAAGACCTCCTACAAAATCCATTGAGATACTCTCCCAAGGACGTGAAGGTATTGGAAGGGGAGTGTACAATCCTAGTTTCCTATTGCTAGGCTTCCTTGTTGCACAAAAAGAACATCCTCTACTGAAACGAGATACATTATCAAACATGCGTGACCAATAACAATACCTTTGGAGATTTGTTATTGTCTTGCCTACACCAAAGTGTCCAACAATCAATGAAGTGTGCACCTCCCTTATGATACTGTTTCTTTCTCCCTCTGGAATACATAAATTGCCCAAGTGATACAACAAACTGTTATGTACATGGTAATCTAACTCTTCAATTTGGTTTCCTTGCCTTAAGCTTGCATACACATCTTGAAAGTCATTATCATATGCATATTTCTCAATGTAACTTTCATGTAAAACATAATTGTGCTCAAGTATAATAGATGAATTTACAATAGGCCTAGAAAGCATATCAGCTACCTTATTGTAGATTCCCTTTTTGTACTTGATAACCAAATGAAATTGTTGTAGAAAACCCATCCATCTGAAGTGTCGTGATTGCTACAACTTTGATTGTGACTGTAAGTATTGCAATGGTTGATGGTCGGTATGGATAATGGTCTCCTTCCCCATCAAGTAGTGTTTCCATTTTTTAACACTTTGTACCAATGCGTAAAGTTCTTTGTCATAAGTGGGATAGTTAGTCACAACACCATTAAAAATTTCAGAATGAAATGAAATGGGCTTACCATGTTGCATAAGAACTACTCCCATGGCATAATCACTAGCATCTGTTTGAATCTCAAATGGTTGTCTAAGATCTGGAAGAGCCAATACCAGTGCTGAACTGATCTTTTGTTTTAAAGCATCAAATTCTTTCTGTTGTACATCTCCCCAATGGAAGACTTTCTTGACACTAGTCAATGCATGTAGTGGTGTGAAAATGGAAGAAAAATTAGCAATAAATTTCCTCCAATATTGTGTTGCCCCTAGAAAGCTTCTTACCTCTATAACTATATTGGGCTTGGGCCAATTCACAATGACCTCAACCTTAGAGGGGTCTATCTTCAGCTCACCTCCTCCAACAATGTGTCCCAAATACACTAAATAAGTCTTGCCAAATTCACACTTTGACATCTTTAAAAATAGTTGTTCTTTTCTCAAGACATCAAGTACTTTGTCCACATGCATGCCATGTTCATCTCTAGATTTGCTGAATATGAGAATATCATCTAAGTAAACGATGACAACGTCATCTAGAAATGGTCTCAATACATCATTCATAACTCTCATGAAAGTAGTTGGAGCATTTGTAAGACCAAAAGGCATAACAAGCCACTCAAACAATCCTTGTTTAGTTTTAAATGTGGTTTTCCAAATGTCCTCTTCATCTATTCTAACTTGATGATAAACACTTCGTAAGTATAACTTAGTGAAATACTTTGCATACCTCAATTGATCAAGCAAATCATCCATTCTTGGGCGTGGATAACGATTCTTTACCGTTATTTTATTTAGTGCCGAAAATCCACACACATGCGCCAAGTCCCATCCTTCTTTGGCACCAAGACAATGGGTGAACCATGTCATGGTGAATTAGATGGGAGTATGATACCTTTTTTCATAAATTCTTGAATTTCCTTCTTGATTTCCATGCTCTCCATGATCAACATGCGATACATGCCAATATTTGGAAGTGGAACATCCTATTGCAGTTGTATCTCATGCCGAATTCCCCTCTTGGGAGGTAACCCCTTTGGTTCCTGAAACATCTCGCCATACTTGCTTACCACATCAAACAAATAGATTTTAACTTATCATCACAACCTTCAAAAGATTCATAATCAATATCATTATTTTTCTTGATCATGAGAAACACAAAAATTTTACTCGCATTTACCAGTCTCTTCATCTGCCCTGCATTACTAAAGAAATGTTTAACTTTTTGCGATGGGCTCTCACAATATACTCCACTCCATCCTTGAGAAATAGATATTTTTTCTCATGGTGATAAAATACCGCTTTCCTATCATACAAATATGGGCTTCCCAAAATTATTCCTGAGATGTCAAGTGGAACTACATCTAACTCAACTTCATCAATGAACTTTTTAGTGATGGTAAACCTGAATAAGCATTTCCTTGTAACCTGTAAATTTTCATTATTGACTATCCAACCCAAGGGATATGGCTTGTAATGAGGTACAGTTTCAAGGTTAAGATTTTTTACCAAGTCTTCTGAAATTAAGTTCGATTGTGACCCACTAGCAAATAATGCATCGCTCTTTGTATGATTTGAAATTACCCTTACATGGAACAACTCTATCCTTTATTCTTCATTTGGAGTGTTGTTATGACTATGTGAGGAACTAGTACTTGCTATAGCTTCTTTTCCTTTTGTGACCATGGCTGAAATCATGGTCTCATCATCGGAATCAGATCCAAGATCATGTTGTGTGGTAGTGGTCATCTTTTGTTTCCCCTTATTGTTTGGTTTCTTAGGTCTTAGTTCGGGATGTAATTTCCAATAATGGGTTTCATCATGCCCCGCTTTGGAACAATGTTGGCATATAGTTTTCTCCCCTTCTTTCTTTACACTTGCATTCTTATTTCCTTTCCATTTTCCACCCTTCTCTTTCTCCTTACCCTTGAATGGCTTCTTCTTACTACCCTCTTCCTGAATGTCCTTTCCTCTTGCTTCAAGGTGTGTGGTTTGCACTCATACCTCATCTAAATTGTTTGGATTGAACATAAGGATAGTGTGTTTTAAGTAGGAATGTAAACCCCCAATATATTTCAAGAGAGTATCTTGGGAATTCAAGTTTACTCCTAACAACAAAGCCCTTTTCCTAAACTCCTGGGTATAATCTTGAACTGTTTGGCCCTTGAGTTGCATAAAATTTTGCTAACTCATAATGGCCTTTTGCATATAGGCTAAACGATAAAACTATATTTTAATTGAAGAAACAAATTAACCCAAGAAATGGATATCTTACCATGAATTCACATTTCCTCTCAAGTCTTTGCTTCCCACCAAACTAGTGCTACTCCTTCTAGCCTTAATGAAGCCAACTAGATTTTTATGTCATCTTCTTGAAGGTTTTGAATTTTGCAATAAACCTCCAATTGTTGAATCCAATTGTCTAAATTTTATGCATTCACCTCACCATTGTACATGAGAAGTTCAAACTTAATGTCCAATTTGAGTAAGGGAGTTTTTTCTTTTTGGGTTTTTGAATGAGTATGAACAGTTTTTGTGGTGGAAGTGGAAGATGATGTTGTTTGAGATTATGAGGATGATGAATATGATGAAGATGGTGGAGATGGAGGAGGCTTTCCTCCATTACCCCTTGAATCCTTCTTTTCATCTCTTTTTATCTTTTGAGCTTCCCTCTCCATGTGGGGACTTAGAACTCTCTCTAGCCATTCTAGTATTCCTCTCTTCATATAAGACTCTAACCATGTCAGTCAAGTCATAGAAAGCTTTCTTGAATGCTTCCTCTTCTGAAAGACCTCCAATCTCTCTTGCTCTAGACATGATGTCTTTGGATTCAAGCTCATCTTCTAGTACTACTTGTACCTCCTCACTCTCAATTGAAGGTAAAACTTGAGGTGCTTCAAGCGCATCTGGGATTGAAACTTTGGGTGAAGATTGTGGCCTTGTCGGTCTCCTGATTCTGGGCATTACCTTAGGAATTGAAACCAATAGTTTCCCTTCTCCTTTCTGCAACTTTAACCTTGTAAGCATCACAAATTTGCAACCATTAAAACCCTACTTGCACAAAACTCAAGCAATCAAGCAAATAAGCTTTGCTTTGATACCAACTTGATCTATTGTTGAATGTTAGTTTTGTTGTGCTAACTTAAACTTTAGAATTAAAAATAATTGCTTCTCATTTGCTTCATGTGCATCGGTTTCCTCTTATGGTGTTTGTGAATGAACAGGTAAATTTTGTCAAGTTTTTATGTCAAATGCATGAGAAAAATAGCATGTAAATCAAGTGCTGAACAACAGCAAACAAATGTACAACAAACCATAAAAATGAACACTTGACACAATGTTGTAATGAAGGAGTTCACCCCTCCTGGGCTACATCTCCTTGGTCCAGCTTCCATGGCTTGGGCCTCTATATTAGCTCAAAATGACAAAAAGTGTTGTTTACAATGCTCTACTGCTCCTGAAACCTGCTTCAATGTGCTCAGAACATCAAAATCATTTGGGAATGCCTTTTCCTAATCCCAATTTGGTTGAATTTTGCAAACGTTATGGCACAATCAGTTTCCCCTAGAAAATCTCCACTAAAACTGGAGGAACTCTAGTTAACTCAACTAATTTTGGAGAAAATTTGGATTTTTCAGCTCCGCTAGAATTACTGCCATCTTAATCCCGCATTAATTAGTGGATAACTGGAGATTAATTAAGGATTAACTATGATTAGTGCATTAAGCACGTGGTTATGTTAACAGGTAGCCTCCGGTCTTCATGGTAGGTCACATGGTGGTGTAAATGTTAACGGTTACAGTTTAGCTCCAACCTCTGGTTCTAAGTGTTTGGCCACATGGGAGGGAGCTGGCTCATGAGGCTGGGTCCCTCCTACCCCCAACTGCCAACAATTATGACATTAAATACAACGTGAAATTGTTATAGGTTAAGTCACAAAACGATGGTAGAACGGTAAGGTATGGGCACTGTGTGGGCGAAGTCGTGGGTCTGACTCCACTAACCTGCCCATAAAATTTTGGTAAAGCATGCCGATACCTAGGTCCTGTGGGGAGGGACACGTGGTGGCCTCCAGGCTTGCAACATGTCCCCTCCTCATTGGTCCATCCTTCGACCAATAGAATGAAGCCAACTCACCACACTGCAGACCAATCACAACGAACCACTTGGCGAAACCTTACTAGCCATTGACCAACTTTGACCTGCCCATTCACCTTCCACATCAACAGTACAAACTACTGACTGTACAGTGACTATACCTTTTTTTTGCAAAAATTTTTCTTTTTGGCAAAGCGACAAAATACGATATCTTCCTCATACGAGCTCTGTTTTGAGTGAAACGAGTTTCGTTGGGATTGTATCACCGAGATGGACGCGATCGTTCAAGTTTTGAGCAATTATGAGAACTTTGATTTTTGAGCTAAATACTAATCAGGTGGAGAGTGTGGTGCTTCCGCCTTTGCTAAGAAATCTTTAAAGAATATAAATTCCACAATTTCGATTCAATAACGTAGGAGTTGAGAGTGTAGTTTTTCCACCTTCTCTAAGGAGCCTTTTATGGCTCTCAATTACATGGTGTTAATTCAAGGATGAATGGATGGACAATGTAACAATTCCACCTTCAATAGATAAATTTAACCACTCTCAATTCTATGGTGTTAATTCATGAATGTGGAATGAAGAGTGGCACTCACACCTTCTACAAGAGATCTTCAATGACTCTTAATTCCATGGCATCAATTTGGGAAGCTTGGAGTGGAGAGTGTGGTGCTTCTAACTTCACTGAAAATCCTTTAATGGCTCTCAATTCCATGGTGTTAATTGAGTAATGAAAGGGTGGAGAGTGTGGTGTTTTAATATTTGGTAAGTGGTATATAATGACTCTCAATTTCATGATGTTAATTTGTGAATGTGGTGATGGCAAGTGTGGTGCTTCCACCTTCACTAAGATATCTTTAAAGAGTCTCATTCATATAATTTTTACTTGGGAACAAAAAGGTGGAGAGTGTGGTGCTTTCACCTCACCAAAAGGCACTTAATAATTCTCAATTCCATGGTGTTACTTAAATAATGTAGGGGGGAGTTTCTCTATAGGCCTAGAGAACAAATTCTATATGAGTATTCATGGACATTGGAGGAAGCCTCCAATAATCAAGTGGAGATGTATTCTCTCCTCCAAGGCATAATTTTAGCTATATTATTATCGATCAAATCCCTTGTGAGAATAGGTGAATCAAACAACATAATCAAACATCTTTCTCTTGGAAGGAAAAATATAAAAAAAGGAAAATAATTTGAAGGTTATTGTGAGATGACCCTCCAATCTATGTCGATATTGATACAAACTAAAAAAACTACCTATGATACAACCACTTTCATATGACATAATCTAAAAAAACTTTTTAAATTAACTCCTAATCATCTATAACTATGAATCTATCTTCTGGAGTTACCCAAATAAGTTCAAGGCTTTTAGGTTGGTCTAGATTGATAGAATTGATATATGAGGCTTGCTCTCAAGGACCTTGTATTTCTCCTTGTTTTACGTCCATAACAACTTGTAGTGAGAATGCAGACATTGAAGGTCAATTTTGAGGTCGTGTAGATGTTATTGATGAGAAGAGAAGATGTCTCTTAAAGTTCCTATCTGAACCTTGAGTGTGTCAACCTTTCGACTAACCAAGGTGATTTCCAGTATAATCTTCTCCCCAATTCTCTATCTTTGTTATTTGACCAAGCTTATTTCCTTTGTTTTCCATTTTCTTTGAGTACCTTATATGTTCTGTCCACTTTCTCCCTCTAACAATTTCTTTGTCTACTATAAAATGATCCCTCGTTGATGTGGATTGGATAATTATATTTTATTCATCCATCTTGATGCTTTTAGATTGGAAAATATAGAGGAATTAACTCATAGGACCATTTTTACCAGTGGGTCCTAGTTTGGAAAAATTAGGTCTGAAACATTCTGAAAGTAGTTTGAGGCATAAAAAAAATGCTTTTTGGGGGTAAAAATTTGTTGCGTAAGTATCACACCCACCCTATTCAACAAATTTATATCTTTACAACAACATAGTAATAACCTCAATTAGAGTCCTTATGCAAAGTTTATGCCACTCAAAAGTTGACCTTGCTATTTTGACCACTATGATTTAAGAGGATGCCACATTAGCCCCTATTATTCATGTAAATAGGGCCATGTGATCATGATGAAGAATATTATTGAAGATTTAATATTTTAACTCTATCTAAGAGTTAAAGAAGTGAAACATAACCACAGATATGCTATCGAGATGTGTTATAATTGGGTCACTAGGAATAAGAGGGGCTTGATTCTATTAGCCTATGCATTTTATTCCATAGATGAGAATATTAGCTAGCAATGTATAGAGAGAGAGAGAGTAAATAGAGAGGATTTTCACAATAAAATAATCCACAAGCCACAAGTCTAACTTCTTTGTACTTGCATTGATTTAGATTAAGAGAAATAGAGAGAAGAAACGCCACCTTCTAGCTAGATTTTCTCCCAAAAGGGTTTCCTAGATCATATCTTGTGTTATTGTGGTTATGACTGATTATATTTTTCATCTTCTCTCTATTTTTCACATAAAAATAGTAACTTGATAAATATATAAGTCTAAGGAAAATAATTGTCATAGTATAGATTTTGGATTTTCAGTTTTTTTTTTGCTCTATGTGGTTCATGAACCCTGGAGATTGGTGACTGCTATGTCCACAAAATATTTGTACTAAGAAGATCCACATGAAGGGATCACTCCCTACCGGTTCAACCATGGATCCTAACCCCGAGGGTGTTGAGAGAATTGGACTCGTGACGTCTCAATAGCAAAGGTGCTTTAACGACATTGACATGAACAATTGAGCTAACCCTTGAGTCTATTCAATATAAGTTTACTAGATCTATGGTCACAAATGGTCAGATGGAATATCCATTGTAGTTTATAGATCACTTGTAATCTTGTTCTCACTAAATTGTGAGCTGATAACTATTGCTCCTTACAAATTCCGAGTCCCTCTCATCTTCTTATACTCCAAACTACTCGTACTATGGGTTATCTTCATCATTATCCATTTAATAAGTTGTAATATCCATGATCCCTTCATTATTGACCCATGCAAGTTCACCATACTCCCATAATGAATTTCCATGGTGAGGATGGCTCGATAGTTCCTTCTATCCCACTCCAAGTACATGATTCCTATTGTTAAGTTCTTTTGTTCATCCATATCATATGTGGGTCTACATGTTTTATGCAAGGTGGATGTCACTGGTGCATGCTCAATTCTTAGCTAGTGGCTAAATAATTTGTTCCCCACTTATTCATTTTGTTGCCATGTTTAATGCATGTAACATCCTAGTGATGTTTGCCTTCCTTTTTCATTTGTTTTGGAATTTTGACTATGCTATAAGGTCCTCCCTCTAAATTCCATTAAATATCATGGTTATGGGAATCAATTGGAGGGATTTATTTTCTAATTTATTTGGCGCTATATTGAGTTCTCTAAGCACATGTTTGACTTCAATATTTGAGAATAAGACTAGAAGTTTCATGATTCTTTTGTAAAAATTAGAGAGTTTGCATCAAAATAACTAGTTCAAGGAGCAGGATGTCTAATATTGTTGTTTGAATAAACTATTATGACAAGGGATTTGATCAATAATGATTTAACTAGAATTATTCCTTCGAGGACAGTATACATCTATGCTTGATTATTGGAGTATTCCTCCAAAATCGATGAATATTCATACTCAATTTGTCCTTTAGGCCTATAGACAAACTCCCCCCCGTGCCTACCACCCCTACCAGACACCTATCTAATATTGATGACTATATAGATGGCTTAAAATTTCCTTTAGAGCATGTATAATAAGGCATGAACAAGGTCTCCAAATTCTATGATTTACTATATTGGAAAGAAATTAAAGTGGCACTTCAGGATCTAATGCAAATGTTCAAGAATATATTAGCTTCGGTTTAGGAACATATTTATTCCATCAAAAAAATAAAAATTCATCTAAAAGATATTTGGTCATGTTAAAGACAAAGATATATATACAATAAAAATAAATAATTAATGTGGATGACTTAAAAAAAATTATCCTATTGCAACATGGATATTGTCTAAAGATGGCTTAGAGCTTTTGAAGAAGGTGATTTTATACAATTGAAACATTAATATGATAAGAATATTCATTGAGAAAATCATTCATATTGCTCAAGACACATGATTTACATAATTTTTTAAATGTACATATTACTAATGTGGTTAAGAAATAATTTAGTCTAGAATTCAATTAGCTTATAATTCTTAATTTAACCCTAGTAATATTATGACCAATTCTAACCAATTTGAGGATGCATGTATGTATAATATTTATCTTATTAGCTTGGGTGAGTATCTTGATTGGTTGGATTCCCTCTGCTAGTCCATTGGCCCTCTGTCACAAGGAGCAGACTTGATCCTTTGGGTCCGATCGGGCAAGGCTTCAATAGTAAAGTTGAATGGTGTGTGGCTTCGATCTGCTATGGATCATTACAATTGAAGAAAAAACATATTTATCCTATACTTATATGTGGATGTACTAATCTCAAAAAATATTTTCATCATGCCATCATATGGTTATATTCATTTGTAATGTTGTTTTCTCATGTTTTTTAGTAGACCATAAATTTATCTTTATTGAGTACATATGTCTAAATATTAAATATTTTTTTATGGAATTAATAAAGATAAATTGGAGTTTCATTGACTTTATGTGGACCACATGCAAAGAGATACATGTCACAAGAATCCCTATATGGCATAATGAAATAGTGGAAATTATTTGTATTTTTGAGAAATAGTTTCCTATTAGTTTTATGGATACTTAGGTCCATATTTTGGTACATTTGATAAATTAAATTGAATTAAATGGTATGGTGAGTTATAGATTGATGTTTTTCATGGAGAGGTACATGGAAAAGTTTAAGGGATTCATAAGGCAATAAGCACATCCTAAAGGGTGCATGGTTGAAAGGTACATTTGTGTGTGTGCCCATGTATGCGTGTGCATGTCTATGTTCTTGAAACAAATGAATATAAATGTTCCACTCATGTGGGACAATGATCATAATGAAGAATTATTATAACTGGATAAAGTTGAAACAAATGGAGAAACACAAGTTCAGAGAGGTAATATACTTATTTCACATATATATGGTTATAATTGTGTTATTTAAGGGACAACTATTTTCCTTATAAAAATGAATAATATTAAGTGTTCACCAACATTGCAGATGAGGATGAATAGGATAAAAGTAATAAAATCATTTTTCTCAATATGGAGGATACTAGGAAATGGGAGTTCATGTGTGATGAGGTGTAAAATATGACAACAAGACATATAACCATTAGATGGTCAAACCCTCATATTCCATTGCCCAAAGAATTATGTTATCAATGGCCTATAGAGTACACAAAACATGGGTGAAGGAGAAAATTCATAATCTGGGACTAAACAACAAGGAAAGTAAACTAAATGCATTGAACATAGAAATTGGATACAAAATTAAGGTATTTGATAGTGGATTTATTATGAGAATAACTACATAGATATTTTCAACATAACTATGTTGTTTTCAAAGTTTAAGAAAATATATTTTTTTATATGCAAGTTTTCCTTTACATGAACGTATGGAAATGTACTATAATGCAGGCATATGGTCATCATTTTAGAGTAGAGACTTTGGAGCATAGAAAACAAGCATGTGATTATGGAGTTCCTATTGTATTAAATAAAAAAAGTAGTGCAAGTCCAAGGGATACAAACCCAATGGAAAGACAACTTCATCTTGTTTTCACCATTCAAGAGATTAATGATGGATTGTAGCTCCTTTAAATGTGTGAATTGTAATGTAGATGCTTTGATATTTTTTTATATAAAGAGATCTATTAAACATAACCTAGAGAATGGAATACTCTATTGACTTATGAAGAAAACATTAGTATCTTCGGCCAAACCATTTATGCTTCCAACACATTTTCAATAAATTTTCCTCCATATTGACGTCTCTAATGAAAATTGGTGCTTGTTATTCCATACATTATAAAATGCCCATCCCCTTTTGCAACTTGTTGTAGCGACTACAACACCTTCCAAAATTTTGGCCTATGCTCAATTTTAGAGCCTTCCTTGGTCTTGTACATTGTTGTCACAAACACTAAGATTCATTTCATGTATCTTTTTGGAGTGTTTTGATCTCGTTTGTTACTTAGGAAAAATGTCATATTTTCGCATGTGGGTTGTTGCATCGTGTAAAAGCTCATTCTAGTGATTTCAAGGGTCCATCTATGTGTCTATGAGTGTTCCTAACCATATAAACACATGTCACACTAATTCAAAAATTTTGAGCATTGTCGCACAAGTGTTGTCACAGTCATCATAAAGTGTGTCTCTGGTGTTGAACTTGTCGTAACTGGTCATAGAGTGGCCATACACAGGAAAATGTATTGTTTATGGGTCATGGGTGATATATGTTGTTGAGTTGTCAAGTATTCTAAGTGTTAGATCACAATTAAAGCTTTATCACTCCACACATCAGTCTCACTAGTCTAATACTTAACCATTTATGAAGAAGATTGCTGACCTAGCAACTTGACCTCAACCGACCTCCCTAGACTACGCATTACATAGTTCTAGTCCTCTAGCTATGACCTTGAACTTTGACTCTACACAGTTCTTGCCTCCCTTTGTTGTTACATTGCATAATTCCTTAGCCCAAGACCCAACCTTCACCTCTAGAATTGTGTAATCCTCTCAGTCAACCTAGCCTTAACTGTGCATTGAGCAGGAACAACCCCCAAGCTCTCTCCCTAAGCCTATGAACTGTGCAATCCCATAGTGGACCAACATCCCTTGTCTCTTAGAACAATGGAGAATTTTCCTGTAAATACCATCCCTTCAGCTTGTCCCAATGGTTGCCAAAACTACGTAGAACTGTCCTCAGCCCAGCTTGATCTCTGCATTGTGCAGTCTCATGCCTCAAGTCTCATCCATATATGTTGGAACTGTTATCATCCCAAGAAACTCTCCTAGGTTGTATCTCGAAGATTCTTGGGAACATTACAAACTCAACAAAATGTTGGAGATGGATGAATGGAAGGAATGATGCATATTCAAGCCAGATAACCACTTCTACTATGCTTAACTCCAGACATGGGTGAACACCCCCAGAGTACAAGGCTTTAGACCACCAATTACTCACAGTTTGAGGATTAGGTGAACATGGAGAATACTGACCACACCAGCAGATGCACAAGACCATGTGATGGTCGGCTGCAACCAGTAAAGACGTCTGCAAATCTATTTCCTAATGCACAGACAAGATGACAGTTCTTTGGAACTAAGTAAACAGAAACCTGCATAACACATTCAATGATACATAATAGACTTCAACATAGAGGTGGGATGACAGCCCCTCTAATGCTAAATATCAAGAGCACATGAATAAATGCATAACAGGCACAGCCTAGAACAGAGTAGAAATGGAAAGTGAGCAATTAATAGCAAAAGAAGCTTGTATTAGCTGAAAATGAAGACTAGAAGCTGCAAGTATCAAAGTAGTTACAATCTCCAGAAGTTGAACCTTACATCAAAACAACAACCATCAACCCCCATTACATCTATTTTCTAGGTATATATAGAGTTTGATTACAAAAATTCTCTACTGATCAATGTGTGGAGGGGTCATAATGGACCGCCAACCACATTAACTATCTAAAATGGGCCTCTGCTACGATCTGTTGCTTCAATGAATGAATTTGACATTCTCTGGTACTCTGTTGTACTCCTCGAGTAGGTGAAGTGTCGTAAAGGATGAAATTCCTTAACTGCTGAATGTAAGTTTCTTCTTTGGCGTCGTCCTTCTTCCTCTCGGGTACACAATGCGTTGAATGCAGTAGTTGAAGTAGTAATGCACTAGACACTGATAGATGGCTGCTTCTGTCCTTCAGGTGCACGACATGACCAGGGGTGAGGATTGCATGGCGGGTGGATGATCTAGTCAGGAGAGCAATACTGGATATTGGATGGAACAGACGGACGACGGAGATCTCTTGGTGGGAGGCATCGAGAGGAAACAGAGGCACAAATGATTATGAGCCATCGGATCTTGCAGATGGACGACGGAGATCGGTTTACAGGAGATGTCGGGAGATATGAGAGCGGGGTGATCACGGGCCGTTGGATCTCGGGTAGGGATATCCAACGGTCATCGAGCGTGGAAGCTGCATGGAGTTTATTGTGCGGGGAGAGTGGGTTTGGGTGGTAAGTGGTATTGCCCGCACTGCTTTTCGGAGATAGGTGGTAAACATACGTGGGGAGCGATGCAATAAGCGCACGATGTGTGGCAGATGTGATGGGATGGAAACCGCTTTCCTCGCGCGTTAAAGCGCGGGTAAGTTTCAGCAACAAGGAAAGCGAATGACGTTGGATCGTGCGGCAATAACGATCGGACAGTGAAAGAGATAACAGGTTAACGAGCGGGGAAGGTGGCAAAGACCATTAGATCGAGGTGCGGTGATCAACGGCAGCGATTAAATGTGATGAGTTAGGAAAGCGCCAAGTTATATGGTCGGATCTTATGGAAGGCTTGCGCTTCGCACTTAAGGGCTGGGGCTAAAAAGGGGCTTTGTCAGATTTCGGAGGGTTTATTCGGGGAATGGAGAGGTTTTAAGGGGGAATAGGAAGAGGAAAAAGGAGCAAATGACCAAATGTGAGCTTTCCTTTGAAGACAACTGAGCAGAGCAAGCCTGTCTCTAACCTTAGAGAATCATTGTTGTATAGCAGAGCTAACACTGGCTCCTTCTGGGGATGAGATCCTCCCTGTGAGGTCTCAAGAACTTGCAGATCAATGCCTTTTCGATGAAAACCAATTAGCAAATTTCCTAGTGTTCCATTGGGCATGGAGTCTACTAAGCTTACACTAAAACTGATAAAACGACATATTTACAATTTTAAGGCCAAAGACCTTAAACCGCATAAATTTTCAGAAAACGCCCATTAATTGGGCCATCAAAAACTGTTTCTCCCCCCATACTTTTCGGTATGAAGGTGTTGTTCCCCTGGATCTGAGAAATAATAAAAGGCCATATCCAAAAAGCATCAAATTTCCCATGGTTCCCTTCTTTTCTTTTAGTGCATCCCATTTAAGGACCAAATATCGAACCTAAAAATTATCTACCTTTGTCCTTTTGTCAAAAACTTCCTTGATCTTTTTCTGATGTACTGCAGACTTTTCAACTAGTTGTTCTCTAATCTGATGTACCTCTGCTAAATCAGTGATCCTTCATGCCATGTCTTCTTCCTCATTCTGTTTTGGTTGCAGGAACTTCACCACAGGGAGAGTTAAGTGAATTGGGAATACAGCCTCAGTACCATATACCAGCTTGAAAGGAGAATTCCTGTGGATTTCTTAATGGTCACTCTATCAGCCCACAGTGCATACTTGAGCTTAGAATCCCAATTCTTTTTGTTGTCCTCTAACAACTTTTGGATTATCCTTATCAGGTTTTTGTTAGAGGATTCTGCTAGACCATTGCCTTGAGGATAGTATGAGGTGGAATGAACCAGTTTAATACCCATTGAATCACACATTTCCACCAATTCTTTGGCCCTGAAGGCTGCTGCATTATCTATGACTAATTTATGTGGACAACCAAATCTGGTAAAGAAATTTTCAATTAAAAAACTCATGACCACATTATGATCAACCTTCCTGGTAGGGATTGCTTCAATCCACTTAGTAAAATAATCAGTGGCTACTAATATCCATCTGTGCTGGCCACTGGAATGTGGATTGGTCTCTCCAATGAAATCCAAGCCCCACTACTGAAAAGGTCCCTTTGCATGTATTGGTTTTAAGGGCAAGGACTTCAATTGTTGTTTCCCTTCAAATCTTTGGCACCTGTCACAAGATTTAACAAATGAAAATACATCAGAAAATAAGGAGGGCCGGTAATATCCAACTCTGAGGATTTTATGGGATGTAGTCTTCCAATAATGGTGCCCTCCACACATGCTGGAATGAAATTGTTGCATAACCTCCATTGATTGTTCTTTGTCCAGAAACCTTAGAAGAATTCCAGAGGGGTCCCTCCAATGGAGCAAATTTTCATTAATACAATATTTTGCTGCCCTGAGTTTAATCATTTTGGCTTGACTTGTGCTTAAGCCTAGAGGGATTTCTAATTTCAACAAGAAAATGGCTATTGCAGAATACCAATCACAAGAAGCAAGATTTTCTGCCAATGACTTCTTTTCTCCTGATTCAGCTACTTCCTCTTCTTCTGTTTGACCATTTTCTGAATTTGAGCACACAAGGTTCATGTTCAATGTTCTGCAATTTTCTTTAGCTAATAGTCTAGCAAGACCCTGACCTCTCACAAGCTTGGTGGGCTTCAATTCTATATTAAATTCGATCAAATTTGCAATCCATCTAGCCCTTCTTCCATCAGCATCAGGCTGTGTTAGGACGTCTTTTTATTGAAGCAGAGGGTGCATATGCAATTATCTTGGAATGCAGAATGTAGACTCTAAAAGATTTCAAAGATTTGACAAGAGCATATGCTTGTTTCTCAATAATATCATACCTCAGCTCAACATCCCTTAATGTTTTGCTGAAAAATGCCACTGGATGCTCTGAGCCTTCCTCATCTGTTTGCAATAAAACTGCTGCAAGGGTGTCTTAAGAGCAAATGAAAATATATGGAACTCCTTGTTGTAATCTGGACTGCTTAGAGTGAGAGCTTCCATAATGGCTTTCTTGATGGACTCGAAAGATCTTCTTGCTGAATCAGTTTGTTATCACCCTAAAATTTTTGTTTCTAAGCTTTGGAAAGTTTGCCTTGTTTCTAGTCATAGTCTTATAGGGGTTGAGTCATATCACCTCAATAAGTGTCATTCTCTTTTCCAAAAAAAAAAAGAAGTTTCACAGCCTCATTCCATGTCCTAAAAACCTCACCATGTGACTTGACATCACTAAGATTCCAAAGGATTGGTGTTAGTCTTGGTATAGTCTTTCCATGGTCGCTTTAGTGTCTAAGATTTAGAAAAGAGTCTTGTTGGTATGGTCAAATAGGGTCAACACTCCGTTCTTGCCCATCATTGGTCCCACATCACCTAAAATTCTATGTGTCAAACTTGTGTCAAGGTTTTCGTAGTGCAAAACTCACTCTAGGTGTTTTCGTAGCACGAAACCCAGAATTTGCACTGGCTGCACTATGAAATTGGGGATTTTGAACTAGGATTTTTCGTAGCGCGCTACGAAACCCCTGAAGTAGTCTGTTTCAGCATAAAAATCTTTGTTTTCTACTTTTACTAGTCAACTTCCAGAAGGTCTCCTGAGCAACTGAGAACTCAATTTCAAAAACTGAAAGAGGCTTTTATTCCTAACATACTAAAATAAAAAAAACTCTTTCGGTTTCTTCAGATTCGTTCTGAGGTGGGAGGAATTTATGGTTAAACTTGCGCTACGAAACTGCTGTAGGTGCAGTTTTTCACAAACCAGAATTTTCTAGTTTGCACCTGATATTCAAAGACAAGTTGTGGTCAAAGAAAAAGGAATTTTGGAATTTTGAAGGAGGTTTTTCTTCATAAACTCTCCAGTTACAAAAACCTATCTCACTTTCTTCACAAGTGTTTTCAGTTGGGAGATACTAATATTTCTTTGAAACCTTAATTTCAGAGAACGAATTTTTCCTGTTTTACACATGTTTTTCAAGGACAGATTCTGGACAACTGGAGAAGTGTTTTAAAAAACCAAGAGATTTTTTTGTTCTAGAAAACGTTGAATAAAAAAACCTCCTTCAGTTTCGTAAAATGTGTCACAAATGAGGAGATAAGGGCTCTATCCCACGTGCTAACTTTCAAGGATCCTAAACCTAAAAACAGGGAAACATGTTCCCTAATTTCTAGGGTTTGTCATCAGCAATCAGGTGATAACGTGGGAGGCTTCATCAAATTCGACTTCATTAGGTTACAGTTGTCAAAGAATGCATTTAATGTTTAGTTGAGGTGGTTTAATCATAATAAGGAGTTACACTCCTAGTTGTATTAGGTCTCTAGGACTGCTAGTTAGCTGTCATTTGCATTTAATAGTTAGTTTTAAGTATCAATAGGTGTCATAGTAGGATGAATTCAAATTCCCCTCATGCTGGAGGAGGAATCTAAGTCATGTAATGAACTCTATATATTGGAGAAGATGTACTACACCAAGGGTTGGCAATTTTCAAAGAAACAAGCACATTGTGCTATTATATGTGACTGTATGTTTTCAAGTTAATACAAAGAGTTGCTTTCACTACTCAGGATTCATAAAGGGTTTCAATGTTTGATTTTCCTCATGGCTTCCTTCATATACTTACTTGTAGTGGTATAGACACATGCTACTTAGAATTCATTTGATGATTCTCTAACTTCCTTCATGTATTTGTAGGCTGTGTTCTCTATATTATATCTCTGTTTTGCTTTTATGTTAAAACCCTCTATGCCCTGACTTCCATGTGAAATTGATCTTGCTATTGTACTGAAACACACTTTGACTCCATAGCCCAATGGAAGTTTGTTAATTGGTATTTCAACCATTTATAAATTGTTGTTCAAATTTCCATAGAGTTAGCCATCTAATTTTCAAAGTAAAATCTTTAATCTAGTGAGAGAGCCCTCTCAGGTTGAGGAGGCTAATCCTCAGCCAAAAGTTGGTTTGAAAGAGTTACTCAAGGTCTACCTGATAAACATCCTATTAGGGGTTGGATTTTGTGATAACATTTTAGTGCGTCTGCTGGGAGCCTGAAGTCTATTCATTCCCGAAATCAAGAAGCTGAACTTCTGAAGGTAGCAGGAGCTCAGACATCTTTTTGAGGCTGCAAAACTACCTTGGCGACTCCACACATCAAATAAAAAATTGGAAGGTGACTCCACTGCTAGAAGATCAGTAGCTTGATGAAGTTTCAAAATGAGTTCCATTGCAAGAATGAATGCCCGGTATGCCCCTATGAATTGGTCTCATATCCGTGGTTTTCCAAATCCTATGCCAAAGGTTGATTGGTTAGATGATCTTCTAATATTCAAAGATGAAAAGAAAGAAAATGCTTCTCTTCATTTGGTTAGGTTCCATATGCATGTACGCAGTCTTAAGGTTCAGTTCCCTGAAGATTGTCTCATGAGGATGTTTATGACCACTTTAGAAGGAAAAGCATGGTCTTGGTATAAAATCTTGGAAAATGGTTCATTATATTCTCTTGTTGATTTCCATGATGTATTCTATGACATGTATAAAGAGTTTCATCCCTCCTTATTGCTGGTCAAAGATTGTTGTAAACATTCTACGAGTTTTATTCAATATTTGGAGGATTGTTATGATGATGATGAGTTTATGGATGAAGAAATTTTAGAGGCTCTTCGTAAAAATACATTTCAACACCAAGAAGAAAGTATAACATCCCATGAAATGAAGCATGAAAATCAGCAGGGGTTTACTTATGAAAATCATATTACATCCTCTGAGATTGATGTAGAGATGCAACAAACTTGCCAGTCTTTTGATCATAAAGAGTATGAAAATGATTACAAACACCAAGAAGAAATGCTGGAAGAAATTTATTATAACCCTCAGGCAGAGGAAAAGCTTGTTCATTTTTGTAATTCCTTGCAGCAGCTTACATCAAATAATGATCATAATAATGAGTAAAATTACATTGTTTGTGGGAATCATTCAAAAAATCAGTTGGATAGCATATCAAATAAATGTTGTGTGGCTGAGGATCAGTTGTTTGAAGATATAGAATGTTATAAGAATCATCAAACTAACCATGTGTTTTTTGACCCTATAGCTAACTACATGGAAAAGATTTACTGTTCAGGCTTCCAGTTATATTTTCATCTTGAAGAACAGTTACACCTCATGCTGCCTTGGTTATTTCAGTATCTGGTTTATTTTTGCTTCAATCATAGTCAAGAGATTCAAGTGTCAAATCAGATCGACGACTGGCTTCATTGGAAGTTTCATGTTCCTTGAACTACAAGTGGAGATTGCAGCTAATAGGGTAGGTAGGAATGTGCAAATAAGCTCAGGGTAGGTTGATTGAGCATCTGTTTCAGTAGGTGAAGTTTGAATTCTTCTTTCAGAAATCATTAAAGGCTTGAGGAGTATATTGGGTAGAAGTTCAGAGTTTTATTCTAGAGGATGGATAGTGGCACTGGAGCTACAAGTTCTTAGTATACCACAAGGGCACACTATCCCTAGTGGAGCCACTGTTATCACCATAAAAATTTTGTTTCTAAGCTTTGGAAAGTTTGCCTTGTTTCTAGTCATAGTCTTATAGGTTTTGATTCATCTCATCTCAATAAGTGTCACTCTCTTTTCCAAAAAAAAAAAAAGTTTCACAGCCTCATTCCATGTCCTAAAAGCCTCACCATGTGTCTTGACATCACTAAGATTCCAAAGGATTGGTGTTAGTCTTGGTATAGTCTTTCCATGGTCGCTTTAGTGTCTAAGATTTAGAAAAGAGTCTTGTTGGTATGGGTAAATAGGGTCAACACTCCGTTCTTGCCCATCACTGGTCCCACATTACCTAAAATTCCATGTGTCAAACTTGTGTCAAGGTTTTCGTAGTGCAAAACTCACTCTAGGTGTTTTCGTAGCACAAAACCCAAAATTTTCACTGGCTGCGCTACGAAATCGAGGATTCTGAACTAGGAGTTTTTGTAGCGCGCTATGAAACCCCAGAAGCAGCCTGTTTCAACATAAAAATCTTTGTTTTCTGCTTTTACTAGTCAACTTCCAGAAGGTCTCCTGAGCAACTGAGAACTCAATTTCAAAAACTGAAAGAGGCTTTTCTTCCTAACATACTAAAATACAAAAACCTATTTCATTTTCTTCAAATTCGTTATGATGTGGGAGGAATTTATGGTTAAACTTGCGCTATGAAATTGTTGTAGGTGCAGTTTTTCACAAACCAGAATTTGCCAGTTTGCACCTGATATTCAAAGATAGTTTGTGGTCATAGAAAAGGGAATTTTGGAATTTTGAAGGAGGTTTTTCTTCATAAACTCTCTAGATACAATAACCTATCTCACTTTCTCCACAAGTGTTTTCAGTTGGAGATACTAAGCTTTCTTTGAAACCTTAATTTCAGAGAACAGATTTTTCCTGTTTTACACTTGTTTTTCAAGGACGGATTCTGGACAGTTGGGGAAGTGTTTTAAAAAACCAAGAGAGGTTTTTGTTCTAGACAAATACAAAAACCTCCTTCAGTTTCGTAAAATGTGTCACGAATGAGGAGATAAAGGCTCTATCCCACGTGCCAACTTTCAAGGATCCTAAACCTAAAAACAGGGAAACATGTTCCCTAATTTCTAGGGTTTGTCATTAGTAGTCAGGTGATAACATGGGAGGCTTCATCAAATTCGACTTCATGAGGTTACAGTTGTCAAATAATGCATTTAATGTTTAGTTGAGGTGGTTTAATCATAATAAGGAGTTACACTCCTAGTTGTATTAGGTCTCTAGGACTGCTAGTTAGCTGTCATTTGCATTTAATAGTTAGTTTTAAGTATCAATAGGTGTCATAGTAGGATGAATTCGAATTCCCCTCATGCTGGAGGAGGAATATAAGACATGTAATGAACTCTATATATTGGAGAAGATGTAATACACCAAGGGTTGGCAATTTTCAAAGAAATAAGCACATTGTGCTATTGTATGTGATTGTATGTTTTCAAGTTAATACAAAGAGTTGCTTTCACTACTCAGGATTCAGAAAGGGTTTCAATGTTTGATTTTCCTCATGGCTTCCTTCATATACTTACTTGCAGTGGTATAGACACATGTTACTTAGAATTCATTTGATGATGCTCTAACTTCCTTCATGTGTTTGTAGGTTGTGTTCTCTATATTATATCTCTGTTTTGCTTTTATGTTAAAACCCTCTATGCCCTGACTTCCATGTGAAATTGATCTTGTTGTTGTACTGAAACACACTTTGACTCCATAGCCCAATGGAAGTTTGTTAATTGGTATTTCAACCATTTATACATTGTTGTTCGAATTTTCCATAGAGTTAGCCATCTAATTTTCAAAGTAAAATATTTAATCCAGTGAGAGAGCCCTCTCAGGTTGAGGAGGCTAAGCCTCAACCAAAAGTTGGTTTGAAAGAGTTACTCAAGGTCTACCTGATCAGCAGCCTATCAGGGATTGGATTTTGTGATAACACAGTCCATTTTATCCCTGAACCCTTTCTCAACATGGAGGTAATATGTTTCATCAGCTCTGCAAAATTTGGGATAAACCTCCTCACAAAATTTATTTTGCCCAGAAAGGACTAGATATCTTTCTTTGATCTCAAGACAGAAAAATTCCATATTGCTCTTACCCTTTCTGGGTCAATTCAGACACCTGCAGTAGAAACAATATGTCCCAAAAGCTTGCCTTCTTCTAAAGCGAACTGTGACTTCTTAGGATTGACTGAAATCCCAAACCTTCTGCACTTCATGAACACCTTCTTCAAATCCTACAAATGATCTTGATGGCTGCTGGAGTATACTGTTATATCATCTAGGTAGATGAGGACAAATTTATCCTTCTCTCCTACAAATGCTATATCCATAGCTCTCTGAAAGGTGGCTCCAACATTCATCAACCCAAAAGGCATCTTGGAATACATAAAAGTGCCCCAAGGAGTGGTGAATGCAGTCTTCTCTTGGTCATCTGGATGTACTGCAACCTGATTATACCCTGAAAATCCATCCAAGAAAGACATCAATTTGGCTCTTGAAACCTTCTGTAGCAAATGCTCTATCTTGGGTAGAGGATAATTGTCTTTCTTAGAGCATTTGTTTAAGTTCCTGAAATCAACACAAAGTCTGATTTCTCCACTTTTCTTCCTTACCACTACCAAGTTGGCTACCCATTTTGAATATCTGAGAGGGACTATGATTTTGGCAGCCAATAACTTTTTAATTTCTTTTTCAATGAGTGGAAGTAGAAAAGGATTTATTGGTTTAAGCTTCTGCTTGAAAGGGATGGTGTCCTTCTCTAAAGGGATTTTATGTTGGATGATCTTTCTGTCATAAGTTTTCAGGTCACTATATTCCCAGGCAAAGACATCAACAAATTGCTTCATTAAATTGCAGTATTCAGAACTTTGGTCAGCAGACAGATGAGTGGACAGATTTATACATCTTGGCTGACCTGGACTCCCTATATCATACTTGCAGACTGCAGTTTGGTCTTCTTTTTATGCAACCTTATAAGGCACATCGTTCTGATCAAAAAGTCTTTCCAGAGGAATTAGACCCTTAGGTATATGATTGCTGGGAAGTTGGACAATGCTACCTTTACCAATTTCATTTCTAATATGGGAATGGGGCTTTCTTCCAAGGCTTCATTTTCTTGGTCAATTTGAATTTCGGAGAATTCGTCAATGACTTGTAGAAACCTATTTATTTCATCATCATCTTCAAAAACTTTCCAATGCTGGACATTATCAGGCAAGGACAGTCTATACTTCATTTAGACTTCATAAACTAGTCTGGGAGGCATGGGAGGGATAAACATGCTAGAAGACACAACAAGGGAATTAGCAAGCTGATTTTCGGCTCTAGGGATATATGAGATACAAAAATTATCAAAAGAATCTCTGAGTCTCCATGCCTCATCTCTGTATGCTTTCAGCCTTGGGTGCTTTGCTTGAAATGTTCTATTTACTTGCTGAATGATGAGATCTGCATCTTCAAACACCTTTATGTTTCTGATTCCTATGTCTTTAGCTACATTAAGGCCCAATATAAGAGCCTCATATTCTGCTATGTTATTAGTGACTTGAAAATCCAGCTTAAAAGACAGTTGTGTGCTTTTTTGTTCTGGAGATATCAGCACTACCCCTACTCCTGCAGTTTCCCTGGCACATGCTCCATCAAAGAACATCTCCCAAACTTGACTTCCTTGCCCTTCTTCAACCTGAACTATTGGTTTCCTAAGCTGCATTAAGGCCTTCTGAGATTCTTCCATTTGGAGAATACATGCTCCAAAATCGGTGTCCACAGCATAAATGGGATGATTAGAAGGATTCTTCTCATCACTGATGATGTATGCCAGTTGTGCTTCTCTATGCAATCTCCTGCTTTCTCCTCCAAAAACAAGGACAGTGGCATAAGATAGATCATTCTGTAATGTCCCATCTATTCTCTTAATCCATCCTCTAGATAGCAGCATGCCAAACTTAGGAGGGACATCTGCTACCACAATATCCATCATCATACTCTTCATGGGCAGCTGAGTTAAGGTAATGGCCAGGTATTTGATTAATCCTAGGCATTTCACCTTCCTTGAATCAAAAGAGAATAAATCATGATATGGTCTAGTGATGTCAAGGCCTAACTCTTCCATGACAGCTTTAGGCATCAAATTGTGGCTGGCCCCTGTGTCTAGCAGGCAATTGTGGAGGATTTTGTCATGAATGGTCAAGGAGACATAAAATGATGGAGAATTATTATCAGCAGGTTTAATCATAGGGCTAAGCACAACTACAGGCTTGTCATCCTACAAAGTGACAGAGTCAATGGAGGTTTGTGTGGTTTCCACCTCAAGAGCTTCAAGGATAGGCTTTCTAAACACTTCACTCTTTACCAACTCTACCAGAGGCACAGATATTTTTAACTTCTGGACTTCTGACTCAAAGCTGAAAGAGGAAGGTAACTTGTCAGAACCTCTTACCTCTTGAACTGGTGCTTTAAGGATGACTGGGTCAGCTGCTGATCTTCTCTGTCTGATATTCTGTGACTCTGTTTGGATAGCAGCTCTTTGGGTAGGATTCTCCTTGACATTTTTTGCATTTGACCTCAGATTATATCTTTGCTGCTCCTCAGTTTGTAAGACAGCCTCTCTGTCCCACCTTTGACTGTCTTGTTCCTACAGCAAAGATTCTTCGTATGTAGCCAATGTTAAAAAGGCAGCACTGCCTTTATCTTCCATACAATGAATTTCATCCTCATCTTCAATCTGCTCCTCCTCCATGACCACATTTTGAAAAGGACCTTTAACCTTTTGATCCTCGTTAGCTTCTTTACCCCTCTGAATCATTTGTAATTGTTCATTCGCTCTTCTGAATGGATTTGGGTTTTTTGGAGCAAATGTGTTTTGAAACCTTGCTTTCTCAGAGCTCTGCTCAACTTTCAGCTTGGATATCTTGGCAGCCAATGACTCTATCATTTTAGCCATTCTATCTAATTTAGGTTCTGAAGATGAAGCAGAGGAAGAAGAAGCCTCACCTCTCTGCCTCCTTCTATCAGCATGTGTTTTAAGCTTTTCTGCAGCCATAATATTTGATTCCACCTCTAGTGTTGCATCCTGCATATCAGCTAGAGTGGCACATCTTCTTTCTCTCAACAACAGGCAGAAATCAGAGTCAAAAGCATTGGCATAAGTGAGTTTGGTAGAGGTGGGGGTAGGCTTTACTTCAACTGGTATATCTTACTATACATGCAGTTAAATCTTTTATTAAAATCAGGCAAAGACTCCCCTTTCTCCCTCTTTAGGTTTCCAAACTCTGTATGGTAATAGAGCAGGTCTTTTCTATCTCCCCATTGTTTTAGGAATGCATCATCCAATGCGTCAATGTCTGTTATGGACCCATGGGGCAATTCTCGGAACCACTTTCTAGCCTCTCCATCAAGGCTCTGAACAAAAACTCTCATCCACACATCATCTTCACTGATATCTAAGTTATCCGCATAGCTATAAAAAGATTCAAGGTGCTCTTCAAATGTTACTCCCTCTATACCAGTGAACTTAGGCATGTATTTATGATATTCTCCTGCAGGCATGGCATTCAAAGGAACAAGCAAAACCAGGGGTCCATACCTAGCAGCAATAATTATTTCCATCTTCGTAGGTGCTTTTTGTCTTGCCATGACTGGGGTATGTGGAAGGACACTGGCAGATTGAGTAGTTTGAAGCGATGTAATGGATGACAGAGACAACGGGATGTTATGGACTGTATGGGAAACTTTATTTGGACTGAGATTCAAAGGGGAACTAAATGGACGAGGAGCTTTATGAATCTCTGCAGGTATTTTTTCACTAGGAATACTAGGCCTTATATCTCCAAATTGTGTATTCTCAACTACAAACTCCTCACACAGAGATATATAAGATTTCTTGGGCTTACCTAATCCTGATGCTCTTTTCTGCGATGTTTTCTTTGATTTAACAATATTCTCAGAGTCAGGCACTGGAACAGCTGGTGATTTCTGAGGATTTCTTCGAGTGTGCCTCACAAACTGAGCCAGGACTGTGATGTGGAGTCGCCAAGGGTTGGTCTTCCTCCAGTGGAGTCGCCAAATAGATGATTACAACTAGAAATGTGCCCAGACTTTGTCTATCATCAAAATCTGGAACTGTGTCGTCTCCCAAGGAAGCTGAGCTTCAATCTCCTCTCCCCGGAAACGGCGCCAATTAATGTTATCACCCCAAGAAACTCTCCTAGGTTGTATCTCGAAGATGCTCGGGAACATTACAAACTCAACAAAATGTTGGAGATGGATGAATGGAAGGAATGATGCATATTCAAGCTAGATAACCACTTCTACTATGCTTAACTCCAGACATGGGTGAACACCCCCAGACTACAAGGCTTTAGACCACCAATTACTTATAGTTTGAGGATTAGGTGAACATGGAGAATACTAACCACACTAGCAGATGCACAAGACCATGTGATGGCCAACTGCAACCAATAAAGAGGTCTGCAAATCTATTTCCTAGTGCACAGACAAGATGACAGCTCTCTGGCACTAAGTAAACAGAAACTTGCATAACACATTCAATGATACATACTAGACTTCAACATAGAGGTGGGATGACAGCCCCTCTAATGCTAAATGTCAAGAGCACATGAATAAATGCATAATAGGCACAACCTAGAACAGAGTAGAAATGGAAAGTGAGCAATTAACAGCAAAAGAAGCTTGTATTAGCTGAAAATGAAGACCAGACGCTGCAAGTATCAAAGTAGTTACAGTCTCCAGAAGTTGAACCTTACATCAAAACAACAACCATCAACCCCCATTACATCTATTTTCTGGGTATATATAGAGTTTGATTACAAAAATGCTCTGTTGATCAATGCGTGGAGGGGTCATAATGGACCACCAACCACATTAACTATCTAAAATGGGCCTCTGCTATGATCTGCTGCTTCAATGAATGAATTTGACATTCTTTGGTACTCTGTTGTACTCCTCGAGTAGGTGAAGTGTTGTAAAGGATGAAATTCCTTAACTGCTGAATATAAGTTTCTTCTTTGGCATCGTCCTTCTTCCTCTCGGGTACACACTGCGTTGAATGCAGTAGTTGAAGTAGTAATGCGCTAGACACTAATATATGGCCGCTTCTGTCCTTTGGGTGCACGGCATGACCAGGGGTGAGGATTGCATGGCAGGTGGATGATCTGGTCAAGAGAGCAATATTGGCCGTTGGATGGAACAGACGGACGACAGAGATCTCTCGGCGGGAGGCATCGGGAGGAAACAAAGGCACAAATGATTGTGAGCCGTCGGATCTTGTAGATGGAAGGTGGAGATTGGTTTACAGGAGATGCTAGGAGATATGAGAGCGGGGTGATTGCAGGCCATTGGATCTCGGGCGGGGATATCCAACAGTCGTCAGGCGCGAAAGCTGCACAGAGTTTATCGGTCGAGGAGAGCGGGTTTGGGTGGTAAGCGGTATTTCCTGCACCGCTTTTCGGAGATAGGTGGTAAACGTATGCGGGGGAGCGATGCAATAAGCGCACGATGCGTGGTAGATGTGATGGGAGGGAAACTGCTTTCCCCGTGGGTTAAAGTGTGGGTAAGTTTCGGCAGAAAGGAAAGCAAATGACGTTGGATCGTGCGGCAGGAACGATTAGATGGCGAAAGAGATAACAGGTTAACAAGCAGGGAAGGTGGCGAAGACTGTTAGATCGAGGCGCGACGATCAACGGCTACGATTAAATGCGATGAGTTATGAAAGCGCCAAGTTATATGGTCCGGTCTTATGGAAGGCTTGCGCTTCACGCTTAAGGGCTGGGGCTAAAAAGGGGCTTTGTCAGATTTTGGAGGGTTTATTCGAGGAGTGGAGAGGTTTTAGGGGGGAACGGGAAGAGGAAAAAGGAGCAAATGACCAAATGCAAGCTTTCCTTTGAAGACAACCGAGTAGAGCAAGCATGTCTCTGACCTTAGAGAATCACTGTTGTATAGCAGAGCTAACAGGAACCAAGTAATACACAATCATTGAGCCCCCCTTTCCACCCTTCTACCCGATTCCATCCCAGTACATCAAGAAGAATGCATCACCTTAGGCTAGGAGGTTTTTTTGGGTTGATGTCGTCTCGTAATGAGAGAATTGCAGATATAGGTATCTTATGATACAATGGTTGGGTGATGAAGGAGGAGGACATGCAAAAGACATTCCTATAGCCAAGCATGCCAGTTGATCTATCAAGGTAAAGTAAAGGGACACCAACTCACAACCACAACTCAAGACTTGAGATCATTGAAGATTCCTATCACCAAGCCATGAGGAGGTGGAAGACAAGAGAATCCTCAAGAAGACATCATTCAGAACAACAACAGTGAATTGACATTTCCATATCATTCAAGAAATTAATATCAATAGTGTCATGCCATGAGTTTTCATATGCCACGTCATCATTATGGACCATGTCTATTGTATTCATTGTAAAGTGGTAGTCCAAAGGACACATATGTAATATGGAGAGTCATGTAAGCTGAAAATTCATAGGAAGTCAAACATTCATGAGGGTAGTGAAAGAGTCACAAGGAGATACTCCCTTCATTGTATGAGCAAAGGAATTTTTTCACCTTGGCTTCTCCCGCAAGGCATTAGAGAGATAAACTAGTTCTTTGAGGAGCAAGGAGTGGATCCAATGCTCCACTACTAGGAATAGTGATGTACATTGTAAACACGTGTATTGGAACTTTTACTTAATAACAAAATCCTTTAAGGCCAACATGTTCTTCATGCATGGAATATGAATGTTTGTAAGACTATTCTGCGGATGTTTGTATTTCATGTTTTCTTTCACATGTGCTAAGATAATTGAACTATTTCAGTTATTTTAGTACTTATCTTATTAAGAATGTGTTGTAATGGTTTTTATTGTTGTCCCATTCTTGTGGACTATTCCGTGAGATATTAGACAAATATTTCTTGATTTTTTGTTTGTAACGACCATTGCATCCACTGTGGAATATTCTGCTGGATGTTAGACAGACCCTTCTAGTTCATGTGTGTCTCTTCTTGGGTTGTACTATTACCTCTCACTTAGAGGCTCACTTTTATCCCCCACTTTTGCAATAGAAGAACCTTGACACAATTACAACTAAACACTCACCAGGCACACCTTCTTGCTTTTTAAAGGCACCATTGCATCCCTCTCTCGTGCTAATAGTTAGAGCCAAGGCATATCTTTGCGATATATGGAACTCGGGCCAATATTCCGGATGGGGCTCCTAAACCAAATGGTGTGAATTATAACTAGGACTTCACATCAGGGAGACCCCTTGGTTGATAGATTTCTAGCACCTCCAACTTTGGTGCTAGAAGGAGGGCCAAATGAAAAGTTGAGCCCATAGTACCCAGTTTGAATCTCTTATCTAAAATGGCTCATACACAAACCTTACTCCCTGGATGTTTCCCCAGTTTTTCCCTTTATCAATTTTTAATCCCCGATGAGCCTCTCGATCACTTGTTCAGTTAAATTTTGATGGTGCGGATGGAACATCCATAACTGAGCACATTTATGATTTTCTTAAGTTTTGTGAATCTTACGAAATCAATGATGACAGATTTATTATGTGCTTTTCTTCCTCACGCTTGAAGGTCATGTTAATCAATGGTGTCATACCTTGCCACCTACTTCCATTCATTCCCTTCATCACTACCTCAGGGAACTCCATCAAGCCTTCAATAGGTATAACTATCAAGATGTTTGTAAAAGAATCAATCTCTTAAGAATGAAGAATAATGAATGAGTTAAGGAATTTTCTGATCGATTCCTTCCCCTTCTCTATGAAATTTTGGAAGAAGATCTGAATTGGGAGTTCTTGAAACAAGATTTTGAGCGCTTGGTTCTCATCGCTTCACATGATGAACCTAAACCCTTTGTTTTTCCCACTCCCCCCACTCTTGTGAATCATTAGACACCTCTGATTTCAGATGAGGAACCTATTACTCCTTTTGTGCCTTGTCCTCCTACTTTTCCAGTCCTGATGCAGGTGCCTATGTGTGATAGCAATAAATTTAAAATATCCACAAATCAAATTCCTAATCCACCTTCTCATTCTTCTTCTGGTTTTCATGATTCAGATTCAATGGAGGAAATTCCAGAATGGCTCATGAAGCCTATGACGAAGACTAACTCCTCCATTGCGCACGATGTTGTCAATGTTCATAGTTCTAGTCTCAAATATAATATTGATTTCATTATCCTCTATCATCTACATGCCATGACTCTTTGTACCATGACTCATTCGATCAATCTTCTCCACCAACTATTTTTTCACACTCTCTCAATTTTCACATTGCTGGTCCAAATTGCGATCAGGTACACGGTAGTCACATTACATAGGTAGAGGAGTAAGAAGGTGGAGATGCTTTCAATATTTCCACTCTTTTTTAGAATCCTCCATTTCAAAACAGTCTTCTTCCATTCTGGATGATTCTCAATCTGCTAATCTCGGTAGTGAATCAAATGCAATCAATTCTTTCAATCAATCTGTAGCCTTAGGAAAAAATCATTCCAATGATGATGACTTTGTTGATGTACATGATCACGATTTACCAGGTGCATCAGCTGATCTCTTGGCTTCTCACGAATATTTCACTTTGGATCAGAATCTAATTTAGTCAAAGAAGATGTGCTTATTGAAGCTTCCTCTTCATACTCATTATCCCTTGTGCTCTACCATCTACGATGCATCTACTTGCGACGAGGGTACTCCATGTTCTTCAAGTCCATAATACGATTAGTTAACCTCTCAATTAGAACAAGTTGGTGAGATTATCCATAATGCAAATGAAAATAATAAAATATTTGAGTACTCTTCCTAACCCTCATCATCTCTTCACTTGCATGAAGACAACTCTTCAAATTTGCTTGCTCATGAAAATTCCTAGATTTATTTATCTCTGAATTCACGATCATAAGAAAATTTCAACTTGAGTAATCTAGTTATTGAAGTTGAAGAATCCAGTCAAATCAGTGACAAAGATGGCTTCCATTCCATGAGCAGTGGGGCTTATTGAGACCGGTAGTAGTAGTTATCCTCAAACCATGCACGATCTTGTACAATATTCAAAACGTGATTTTACAATTCTAGAAAGTTCTGGGACCTGCCAGGGACTCGAGGCACTTCAAATTCCGTTGATGGTTATGTCAAGATATCGCAAATCTGGTAAGCCCCCTGAACTAAGTCAGATCTGGTTTCTCCTGCACGATCCTTCTCTTTGCATGGTTTCACTCAATGAAAATTTCTTCTTGATAAATTTATGGTATCTCGAATGAAATCTTTAAAATTTCCAATATTTTTCTTCCGACCTGATTCTTGAATCTTTTTCAATTCATTCATCTTCATGAAAATATCTCCCAGCAAAATCAGGTTAGGAATGTGTATCTCTCATAGAGTCATGGAATTGCGAAGTTGACCATTCCAAAAACCATCTTTGGCTGAAGGAATCATATCTATCAAGTTCATTTCATGATGAGCAACTCCTAACTTTCCTTGCGAGTATAATATTGGAAATTTTGTTCTCCATCACACCTAAGATCCTCTTGATCAATAATAATGAATGCATGACTTATCGCATGAATCAAGTTCTTATCTATTTACCATGTCCTGAATAGTTTCATGTATTTGTTGTGCTGACATCCCCTTTAAATTATTTCATGATTACAATTCTTGCATAGTTTATCACCAGTTACGATAAAACGGTGTGTCGCATTTGGCTTGTGAGGAACTTGGTTTGATTGTTCAGAAAATTCATAGAGCTATTCAAATTGATTTATCTTTTTTCATTACAAACTAGGAATCTGATGCTTTAATCAACTCATATGATCATTATTTTGCCTTTGATTACTATCATTCATGTTATCATTTTCCCATTAGTATATCCAATGGAAGTTGTTTTACACCCTTCAATCTTCATCATTCAACATCTTACTGTTCATATTTTTGTCAAGTGGTTGAGGCACTTTAGTCTCTACTGATGGTTATGTCAGGTCCTCACCATCTTGACATGACTGTTGAATATGATCAGATCTATTTTCCCTCACATGATTCTCATTATAATCCCATGTTTGTAATTGAAAATCCATCTTTTCAAAGATTTCGTGGTTTTCAAGTCATCATATATTTTATGATCTAATTGTTGAATGGTTGGAGCAGTCTTAATCGGAAAGATCCATTGCAATAAAAAGGCTTCAACCTTTTCTCATGATTTCTAAGAAGGATGACACAGAAGAAGGTGCATTCGCAAGAAGTATTCAAGGTTTTCCTGATTATGCTTTCCGTCAGAGAGGTAAGAATGTGGATTGGATGAAAGTAGTGGTTGTGACACATCTTTCTACCCATAAGAAATACCTTCAAATGTTTGTGCAAGTTATTCAAGTTTTTATATTTTCTAGTGCACATTACTCTATATCTATTTTAATTGTTTATATCTTTGTGGATGTAGGATGGGAACGACTACGGTGGCTTCCATGGAAATTTCATTACCCGTGACCCCGACCTTCTAGTTGTTAGTTTAAGAGTAGGATTAGTTGCACCCTAGTTTCCTTCTCTTACACCCATCCTGTGTTGTTCTCTTCAGTCTCTCTTGTATTTTCTTACTTTCTCTTGCATTATGCTTTAGTTTAGCTTCATTTTCTTGTCTTTTGATTTTGTTCCCTCATTGTGTGTTTTCTTTCCTTTCATTTTGTTTCTTTCATTTTCTTTCTTGTTGTTCGTCTCTTTTTTTCATCGTGTGAATAAGTGTTGTGCCTAGATATGTTGTGGCTTCTTAGTATGTGTGTGGACAAACTCTAAAGAGTCTTGTGACAATTCAACATTTGGCTAACCTCCAGTCCATATTACTGGTGTTAGTTATATCTTCTAGCCAATGAAGTTTCGACAAAAAATATGATCCATCCGTAAGGAGAGTTTTGGTCCAGCCATGAACCCATGTCTATTCCGAAAATTTCATGCCTGCACTCGGTCTTCATGTTTTGGTGTCTTCATGCTTATCCAACTAGTAGAAGCGGAGAAGGGGAAAATCTAAATGAGAAAACCTAAATCAGAGATCTCTATATGCTTCTCTGAAGGAATAACCTCGTCTGCTCTCAAAAGTCAGGATCCCTCTTCCACCCCAAAATAAATAAGTGTCGATGCATAGTTCTCTTTAAAACAAATAAATAAAGGTGAAAGAAGAGAAAGGCTTCCTGCGCAGAGAGGTGAAGAAAGAAACTCTGCCTGGGTACTGTCCAAGATCATTGGAAGCAAGGAAATGTTTATGTTCCTACCTGACTCCATTGGGGTACTGTCCAGGCCTGCTAGTAGTGGAGCAACACTAGAGATGAAAACTTATACTCTAAAAATATTAAGATCGCAAGCTACACTACTCTTCCCAACTCAAAACATTGTGATATCAATAAATCTTATGTTGCCTTCAACCGATAAGGTACAGAGGGGACCATATCTATTCATGGGGTAAGTGGAAATGAAAAATTAATCTACACGATGAATCAATACTCCCCAAAGAACCAAGGCCCTGCACGAAATAGTTAACCAAACCAGAGAAGATGTAATTCTACCAGTGTGTTGCCAAGTGTTGTAGCGGCTACACCACCCTCCAAAATTTTGGCCTATGCTCAATTTCTAAGTCTTCCTTGGTCTTGTACATTATTTTCGCAAACACTAAGACCCATTTCATGTATATTTTTAGAGTGCTTTGTTCCCGTTTGTTACTTAGGAAAAATTTAGTCTTTTTGCATGTGGGTTGTCGCATCAAGTGTAAAAGCTCATTTTGGTGGTTTCAAGGGTCCATATTTGTGTTTATGAGTTTTCCTAACCATATAAACACCTTTCACACTCATTCAAAAAGTTTTGAGCACTGTCGCACAAGTGTCGTCACGATCATCATAAAGTGTATCTATGGTGTCGCACTTGTCATAACTGGTCATAGAGTGGTCACATGTAGGAAAATGTATTGTTTATGGGTCATGGGTGATCTATGTTGTCGATCCATCAAGTATTCTAAGTGTAAGATCACAGTCGAAGCTTTATCAATTCACACATCAGTCTCACTAGGCTAACATTTCCGAAGAGGCTTCCCGACCCAACAACCTAACCTCACCTAACCTGCTTGCACTACAAATTACACATTTCTAGTCCTCTAGCTGTGACCTTGACCTTTGATTCTGCATAATGCGCAATTCCTACCGTCGAGTACTGATGTACTGCGCAATTCTTGAGCCCAAAACCCAACCTTCACCTCTAGAATTGTAGAATCCTCCCAGACATCCTGGCCTTAATTGTGCATTGTGTAGGAAAAATCCCTAAGCTCTCTCCTTGAGCCTATAAATTCCATAATCTTGCAGTGGTCCAGCCTCACTTTCCTCTCAGAACTGCGTACTCTGCAGTGACCATCCCTTCAGCCTGTCTCATTGGCTACCAAAACTGCGTAGACATGTCCCTTAGCCTAGCCTGAACTGCGCATTGCGTAGTCTCAGACCTCAAGCCTCACCCTAGCTGCTGGAATTGTGAAATGCGTAGTCATTGAGCCCCCCTTTCCACCTTGCTACCTAGTTTTGGCTCAGTCCATTAATCAGAATGCATCATCTTATGCTAGGAGGTTTTTTCAAGCTGATGTTGTCTCATCATGAGTGAATTTCATATATAGGTATCTTATCATACAATGGTTGGGTAATGAAGAAGGGTATGAAGGAGGAGCACATGCAGAAGAAATTCCTATAGCTAAGCATGCAAGCTGATGTATCAAGGCAATGCAAAGGGACACCAACTCGCGACCACAACTCAAAACTTGAGATCATTGAAGATTCCTATCACCAAGTCATGAGGAGGTGGGAGACAAGAGCATTATCAAGTAGACATCATTCAAGCAGTTCATATCAAAAGTCCCATGTCATGAGTTGTCATATGCCACATCATCATTATGGATCATGTATATTGTATTCATTGTAAAGTGGAAGTCCAAAGGACACTTATGTAATATGGAGAGTCATGTAAGTTGAAAAGTCATAGGAAGTCAAAAAATCATGAGGGTAGTCAAAGAGTCACAAGAAGGGGAATCATCACCCCTTTGTTATATATACTCCCTCATTGTATGAGCAAAGGAAATTTTTTACCTTGGCTCCTCCCGCAAGGCATTAGAGAGATCAACTAGTTCTTTGAGGAGCAAGTAGTGGCTCCAATGCTCCACTACTGGGGCTAGTGATGTACATTGTAAACATGTGTCTTGGAACTTATACTTAATAATAGAAGCCTTCAAGTCCAACACGTTTTGCATGCACAGACTATGAATGTTTGTAAGACTATTCTACGGATGTTTGTATTTCATGTTTGCTTTAACATGTGCTAAGATAGTTGAACTATTTCTGTTATTTTAGTACTTATCTTATTAAGAATGTGTTGTAATGGTTGTTATTTTTGTTCCATTCTTGTGGACTATTCCATGAGATATTATGCATATCTTTCTTTATTTTTTGGTTGTAACGACCATCGCATCTGATGTGGAATATTCCGCTAGATGTTAGGTAGACCCTTCTGGTACATGTGTGTCTCTTCTTGGGTGGTACTATTACCTCTCACTTAGAGGCTCACTTTTCAACCTCCCTTTTGTAGTATAAGAACCTTGACACAGTTGCAATTGAACACTCACCAAGCACACCTTATTTCTTTTCGAAGGAACCATTGCATCCTCTCTCGCGCTGACAGTTAGAGCCAAGGCATATCGTTTGTTTGTTACTAGATTCAGCCATTGAGTCTAGGGAGATCTTGTCTTGTCTACAAGATGAGATTTTGTCCGCCTAACAAATTGGCGACCATACTAGGGAACGTTTTGTTCTTCAATGTGTCTTCCCGTGCCTTCCATTTCATTGATTGATTATGTTTAGATATTTGAGAACTTGAAATTTTGGATCGCTAGCTATCTTTTTTATTTTTTCTTTGTTTTTATGTTGCGCACTTCCCTTTCAACAACAAATAACAAGTTGCACAATTTTCCCTTAGAAACATAGCGACACTGCACTAGTTCCAATTTCTCACCTGCAACACATAGAAAAAATGAAAATTTATGGTTTTTTCAACTCTTCTCTATTTTGGTCACTACTAAGAGGTTTTTCCAATTTCTTAACAATTTTTGGGTTTTTTTGCTTGTCTACGAGTGATAATATCATTTGAGTGTCATCTCTTTTGATCTTTGGAATTTTCACGAAATTTCAGTTTGAGTTCTATGTTAATGAAATCTCAGATTACATTTGATTTCATTTGGGTTTCATAATTTTTGTGAAATTTCCTTTACTTACACTTGATTGGTTCTTTCATTGCATTAGTGAAAGAAGGTACTGTTGTGCATAAGTAGTCTTGTTATATTGTTCTTTCGCTGATCTGGAATCATCTTGTGTTTGTTTTGAATAATTCTCTTGCATATATTACAATTGCATGATTTTTGCATCAAATTGTGCATAGTTTACATTATGGAAAAGTCAACCATAGATTTATATTAGTCTGTTTGATTGTCTTTTTGAGAAAAATCACTTATCTTTATAGTTTAGGGTTTTGAGTTTTTGTTGGTTTGTTGATCTATCAAAAAAGAGTCTTTCGCTTCTAGAATTGGTTGTGTTAGTCTCTTTTCTTTCAGTGAATCTCATCATATATTCATTTATGCCTCTTGTAAAGAGTTATTTCATCGATTGAAAAGCTAGTGTCTCTCATTGAAAGATAGTCTTGATTTTAATTTGCATGTTTTTATGCTTGTTTTAAACATAAAAATGAAAAATTTTCTTGGAATTGATTTGCATTAGTATTTTCTTGTTGAAAATTAATGCATTAGAGAATTTGTTATGTTTTCTCTTATTTATCAATTCTTGCATTGTTGGAAGTGAATGAAACCTATCTCCTTACTTTAGTTAGGATTCATCAATGTGAAAGGAATACATTATCATAATCAATTTCATTCAGTTTCGAGTTAGGTTATAACACCACCAGTTTCATATCTATCAACCTACTAAGTAAAAAACAACTTAAAAAACAACACTAATAAAATAAATTAGACTTTTTATATTTCTAGGCTCATTACACCTATATTAGATTAGACTGTAGGGCTTTGGGATAGGAAAGTGATTTAACTTTCCAAATATGCGAACAAGAAAAATAATCTTGTGGTAGGGAGTAAATCCATCTATTATAGTTTGAATCTGAGAAGCTCCTCTTACACAAACTTTAAGCGCGAGATCATATCGAACCTAGTGAAGTGATCAACCCTGCTTCATTGGTTAAAGTAGCGTGATTTGTACACATTAAAAATGGTGTCGAAAGGTGCTTGGGAGTCACTTGAAGGATAAACTTCATATTAACCATGTTGAGGAACCTTTAAGGGGATTGAATTTTGTTACTTTTTCCAAGTGTGTACATCTGATTTGCGACTGTCCCCCCAGGTCAAGTTGTTCTATGTGGTAAGCTTAAAGACCATTATCTTAGGGATTTTTACCCAAGGTGATGACAAGGGGGAAGTCCCTGTTGTACCTGGAGAAAACATTGATTAGACTCACCTTGACCCTTTTGAAGGTTATTCTTCACTTGAGATGGCATAAGTGTACTTACACCAAATCGTGGCCATTAAGCATGTTTTCAACGTCACTGATTCCACATACTCTATCTGTAGCTACTTTTCACATTGATCTTTGCGACATTGGGTTTCATCACCAACTAGTGATTTCGATGTGAAAATGTTGTTTGCATGGTTTGACTCCTTAGATTTATTAGCATGTGTTATTTGATTGTTTTATTTTTTGCAGACCTTAGGTGTGGATTGTGAATTTGGACTATTAATATTGTCAAAATTCTTAATAAAAATCACTAAAGTTGAATCTAATGGAAACATTTCTAGAATTTACCAACCAATGAACCCCTCTTAATGGGGATCCTAGTCATTTTCCTTATTTTAGAAATGTTGATCCTCCTTATATAGCTACATTTTCATTACCTAGATTTACGATAGGTTTACCAGTATGGTTTTTTTCAACCTCGTTGGTTTCAAATACCCAAGTTGCTTCACCTCAACTCGATACTTCTACTCAACCTCAAATGGATCTTCTACCTCATGTTTATCCTTTACCTTCTTTGCCCATCATGTATTCTACCCTTTCGTATACTTTGCTTGGTGAAAGTCCTAATGCTAGTAACTAGGAGACTAAGAAGAAGAAGAAGCAATATAAGAAAGAAGTCAACCTACCAACCATGGTTGTGACGATTGATAATGTTGATGCATCCTCCTGGATATACACCATAAAACAAAATACCCTTGAAATATTTGTAAGGGTGGCCACTTCCTTATTGATTGTACTAGTATTCCAAAGGTGTTAGAAGTGTGGTATAAATATTCTCATCAATTTACTATTGATCCATCAATTATTGATTTAAAGGTTCTATGGAAAAAGGGTAAAGTTAGGTTTCCTTGTAGGTTATATGAAGGAAGTCATCAAACTCACCTTTTCCTTCATATGGATGAAGCCTCTAAATTGTTGGAAAACCTTACAGTTTCTTAACAAAAGCTTCAAACTTGTTACTGTAAGATTTATCCCAACCTCCCATTAGTTGACAATGTGATTAATATAATTCCAAGTACAATCAATCCCACTCTTCCATTGGAGAGTGAAACCCATATCACTCAAGTTGATGAACCATTTGTTGATAAAGTGGTCAAATCGATTCCATATTCAGTCGATCCCACTCTCCCCTTTAGAGAGTGAAGTTAGTACCACTAAGGTTCTTTTTTTTACTTCATATTTCACCGCACAAGGAGGAATTTCACCTGTTTCTACAGAACCCCCTCCAAGTACTAAGGTCATTTCCTTTGATTGGAATAGACTTACAAAGCCTCATCTCCCTTATTCCACCCCTTTCCAAATCATTGTGAAGTATTATGGTAATAATGTGCATCACACAAATGTAGATGAAGGTGATTATCTTAGTATTTTATCCTCAACCGCTTGGAAAGATTTGGGTTCCCCTCATCTTGTGTATGTTACACAAAATATTTTGGCTTTTAATAGAACAATCAACAAACCTTTAGGGATCCTTCCTAAGTTACCCATTATTTTGGAAGGAAAAATTTTATGTATTGATCTTATGGTAGTCCAAGGCCCCTTGGATTTCAATTTTATCCTTTGGCGAGACTAACTCTATGCCATGAAAGTTGTCGTGCCCACTCTCTTTCGAGTGATGTATTTCCCTCACAATGGAAACGTTGTGACCATTTACCATATTTTGTTTGCTGGTCTTGATTTGACTACCAACTATCTGACATCCCTGAATCTTCCTTATATGGAAGTGGTGTCTACGCCACCACGGGTTAATTATGTGGCAACTAGTCCCATGCATTCACTTACTGATAGAATTGAGCCTCTCACTGTATGCTCATCTTCTTTTGATTTAGATCTGGTAGGTGACATGGTAAACCATTTGATGGGGACATTTTAACCTGATTTTCTTATCCCTATTAGTCCCTTGACATGTGTTCCTTCTAGAAAACTATTCTTCCTTCCGATGAAGACCTCTCAGAAGCCATTGTCAGGGTGTGTCCCTTGGTATGTATTCCTTCAAGAGTATTGTCCTCTTGGAATCCATGATAAGATTCCATGAGAATAGTTCCTTTTCTTGTGTCAATCTCGTTAAAAAATGAAACAAGGTCCCTATGAGGATGGTTCTTTTACTGCATAAACTTTGTCAAAAAATGAAACATGTCCTCATGAGGATGGTTCTCTTATTGGGTCAACCTCATTGAAAAATGAAACAAGTACCTATGAGGATGGCTCTTTTACTATGTCAAACTCGTTAAAAAATGAAATAGGTCACCATGAGCAGAGTTCCTTTTCTTGTGTTAAGCTCATTAAAAAATGAAACAAGGTTCCATCTCCATAAGCATAGTTCTTTTCTTGTGTCAAGATCGTTAAAAAATGAAACAAATCCACTTTGCAATTCAAGCCTTTGACTAGATCTCATAAAGTTTTGAGTTAAGCCTTTCACTTGATCTTGTAAATGAACCTTCATTCCATCTGGATATTAGTAACTTGTAGTCTACCTAGGTGAATGAAATGAAGCTTGGGGGGCATGTGCCTAGACTTACATTATTATGTTGGGGGCATGAAAACCACCTTCAAGCATAATTTTTTTCTATTTCAAGCTTGTGTAAAAATGAAACCACTCTCACTTTGTCCTCATGATTACCACTTTTTATCAGCCTATTCCTACCAGATGAGCCTTGGTTTTTTCATTACATCGTCACCATCTTCTTGGCATATCATTCACTTTCACTTGGTGTTTTTCCATTTCCTGAGGAACCACTTCAATGAGTGGTCTTATTAGCCAACTTCTTGACCTTTACATGTTTTGAGTAATTCCATCTTGACCAGAACCAATTTTGACCCTTTATACCACTTTTTCCTTCTAGAGGAGTTTCTCTTTAAGCTATTTTCAGACTCCCAAAATATGAAAAGATTGTCGAGTATGTTTTTTTATTTAGAACTTGTTAAAGTAAATGAAAAGACATCTACTTGGTATATGTTTACCCCTTTTATGGACCACATAGACTATTTATGAAAAATGTATACTTTGACTAATCATGGTCAAAATAGTTCTCTGCTGCATTATTTTAACCTTTTTTAGGCTTGAGAGACTAAATTTACGAAAAAGACATTTTGGAGTTTACTTGTGTTTTTCTCCTGACTCCATAAATATGAAAATGTCGAGCTTTACTTTCTCTAGGCTCTTTAAAAATTTACATTGAAAAAAATATATGAGTTTCCCTTTTGTGTCTTTTCAAACACTTTAATTATGAAAATGATACCAAGTTACCCCTTCGCTGGACTCATAAAATGTAAACAATGTAGGACTCGTTAATCATGATGAGACTAAACCACTCCTTCCTAGGGTTCATTAAAAATAATCCAAAGGACTCATCTGCAGGATAGCTTACAAGACAAGCATATATTATCCTCCTCAAGCTTGCATAAAAATAAAGAGGTACTTTCCAGTAAGGGTGGGGGAAAATTGGAAAGAAACATTTGTTCTTGTATTCTGAAAAGGAAATATGCTGCTCTTGAATATGACACTTCGTCACCTTTTGTGTCTAAGTTAGGAAATCCATTTTCCCCTTAGTTGATCATACCTTGTTGAAAGTATTCAAACTATTTTTTGGTCTTATTTTTTAGTCAAATGTTTCCAAGTCGAAATGTCATGTCACTGATATGTTCAAGAGAAGTCCAACCTTAGTCAAAATTACCTTGCAAATCATAACCTTCAATCACGTCAGCCATCCCTGAGTTAGTCCTAAATTATTCCAAATTTTTTCTTTAAAACTTGACATGAGTTTCGTGTCATAGACCCTCCTACGACGGGTCGCTTCCTATCGACTTCAACTCATTATCTAGGAAGTTGATCTAGAAACCTCCTTTAGCACCTTGGGGCCAGCATGCCTCAATGGAAAGTTTCTCATTTTTGATGATAGGTTCTCATCATTGACGTCAAATCAGATGATTCTATGAGTGTTTTATGTCAAGACATCTTTTCACACTTCATAGATTGTATTGGAGTACCTTGAGAGCCATTGTCATTATTGATGTTTTCTCTTGCACATGTTAACGGTTCACATCATTGACTGGTAATCAGGTGGTTTCTACAATGTTCTACTTCAAGACATTCACTCACATGGGAAGATTCGTAATATGGATTGATAGAGATGGAGAACAAGACCCAGGATCTAGTTTCATCCATCCAAGTTGCGTGGAGTTTTAAATATTCATGATTGTAAATATGGATCCATATCTAATGGTTGCGTCCATACTGTGTCTATTGTTGACATGGATCGTTGTGCATTTCCACACTTGTTCTTTGAGATATTTGTACTCTGAGTATGGGAATTCCTACATCGATGATGATTATACAAAGATATTATATTTTAATCCTTGATTGTTTGTTTCAGGTCTCTAACTATGATCCGGATTTACACAGGAACGCAACAAATTACAGAGATAACCATATACACAAAGATGCAGCGGAAATAATACTTCATTTCATTAATGGAAAATACTGAAATATGCTTACAACCAGAAATGGAAACAAACCAGCTAGGGCGATGGTAGCTTATCTCTGAGAAGAGATGTGATGGCTACATGCCTCTGAACTGTGTTACAATGAGGCTCGAAGGCCTATTTATTGTTGAGAAACAATGGAAAAACCCTTAACATTCCAAAACCCAACCCTAGGAGATGAAACACCAAACTGTGGGCCTTGTTTGGGGTAAATTGGTACATCAACTTCCCAGGGTCGTAACTTTGGCATATGATCTCCGTTTGACGCGTACAATAGCTCATTAGAAAGATCTATCCGAGCCCCTGGATTCCCCAAAAAAACGTCGTTTAGGGCCTCAAAACGGCTCCGGAAGTTCAGGACCCGAAAAACTGCTAAAAATAGTAAGTTGTGCTACAATTAAGGAAACTGAAAATGCTGAGAAAGACAATGATGGGGGTCCAGGTGGACTTGGCAGGTGGCCACCAATATCCACCTGGATCATTCCTCCCCCCTTAGGAAGCAATGGTCCCCATTGCATTGAGCTCCTCCATGAGATGAGGAAACTTCTGCTGAACTTGTTCCCTGGTGAGCCACTTGCCCTGCTGAAGGAGTTGGCCTGCTTTGACAACTCGATACAGTTGGATATTCTGTTGGCAAGTGTTCTTGATCTGTGTGTCCATGATTCGATCAGTTGCAGCTTGTTCCATGCAATCTGGATTTAATTCTGTGGGTTTGAGCTGTTCTGCAATGTCGGATGTGTCTAGCAATGGTGGAAAGTATGGCCGAAGGCGGTCCACATTGAACACTGGGTGCAGGCCAAGGAATGGGGGAATGCTGAGCTCAAATGCATTGTCTCCCATAGCCTTAGTAATGGTGTAGGGACCATATCGGAGTGGTCTCAATTTCCGATAGGCTCCAGTAAGGCATTCCTTTTGCAAATGCAACCAGACTTTGTCGCCCACCTGAAACTTGTGTGGCACCCGATGTTGATCATGTCGCTGCTTGTACTTGGCATTTGATTTCTCAAGAATGTCGTGGACCTGCTGGCGAATATGTTGGATGCGCTCAATGAAGTTGGTGGCCTTATCTGTTTCGGACTGGACATGAGCTGAATTCATGTGAGTAGCTGCAAGTGGTATGGCCACATCAATGGGGCATAGTGGCTGGAATCCCAAACCCACCTGAAAAGGGCTATGGCCAGTGGAGCTGTGAGGAGCTCGGTTATAGCTGTGCTGAAAATAGGGGAGGCTCTCATCCCATGTGCGTGGATGCTTTGAGTTATACATGCGCAGAATGTGCACAATCATCTTATTGACAACCTCTGTCTAGCCATCAGTTTGAGGATGGAAGGCTGTGGACTTCGTGAGTTTGGTGTCCAGCATTGACCAGAGACTGGACCAAAATGTGCTGAGAAACCGACTGTCCCGATCTGAGATGATAGACTGTGGGATCCCAAAGTGCACCCACACTCGTTCAAAGAAGAGTTTAGCAGTGGCTTCTGCTGTGATATTCTTCTTGCAGGCCATCATAATGGCCATCTTCGAGAACCTGTCGACGACCACAAAAACATAGTCATTTCCATGCTTAGTGGAAGGAAGGCCTGACATGTAATCCATGGAGATGGATTCCCAAGGTCCACTAGGGGTAGGTAACGGGGTATAGAGGCCGTGCTTCTTAATGGTCGGTTTGGCAATGGCACAGGCAGTACATGATCGGATGTACTTCCCAACATCCTGTCGAAGATTCGGCCAATAGAAATAATTTTGCAGTACTGCCACTGTTTTCTCAACCCCGAAGTGCCCAGCAGCCCGACTGTAGTGTGCTTCCCAAATCATCTTGGCACGCTCGCTTGAAGGAACACAAAGGTGACCGAGGTGGCATAATAGGGCATCCTGGAGGTGAAAATCTGCAACATGCCGACCCTCCAAGAGTTTCTGGTATGTGTGGCCGAATTCTAGGTCGCTTTTGTAGAGAAGTGGCCATTCAGAAGTCTCGTGCCCACAAGAGTTGAGCACGGTGGTCAGCGCCATGATCGGTGGTCGACTGAGGCAATCTGCAACATTATTGGTGCTACCCTTTTTATACTTGATATTCAAGTGAAACTGTTGCAGGTATGTAGACCACTTCTGATGGCGATCATTCTGCAATTTCCCTTGGGTCTGTATGAACTGCAGGGGTCGGTGGTCTGTGTGGATGACCGTTTCCTTCCCCAAAATGTAATGCTTCCATTGTCGGCAGGCCTGTACAATGGAATACATCTCTTTATCATAAGTGGGGTACTTCTGGACTATGTCTGAAAGCATTTCACTGTGATATGCCACTGGATGTCCATGTTGAGTAAGGACTGCCCCAATAGCATAGTCAGAGGCATCTGTCTCGACCTCAAATGGTTGTTGTAAATCTGGTAACGCGAGCACTGGTGCCGTGCAGAGGCGATCCTTCAACTCCCTGAATGCCTTCTCTTGAGATTCAGACCAAAAGAATTTTGCTTTCGCCCCTCCCTTGGTGACTTGACTCAAGGGCCAAGAAATATGAGAAAACCCCAGCACAAACCTGCGGTAGAAGTTGGCAAGACCTAGAAAGTTGCGGAGCTCTGTTAGAGTGGTTGGAGAGGGCCAATCCTGAATGACTTGGACCTTGGCTGGATCGACATGCACCCCCTGTTCATCAATGATGTATCCCAGATACTGAACCTGGGTCATGCCAAAAGTGCATTTCTCCAAATTGGCACATAGCTTGTGTTGCCGCAGTGTTTGGAGAACCTGTCAGATGTGGTGGAGGTGCTCTTCCCAACTCTGGCTGAAGATCAGAATGTCATCCAAGTATACTACTACAAAGGAGTTGGTGAATGGCCGCAAGGTGTCATCCATTAGCCTCATAAAGGTTGCAGGAGCATTCGTCAATCCGAAAGGCATGACCAACCATTCGAAGAGGCCCTCCTTGGATTTGAAGGCAGTCTTCCACACATCTGAGGGTTCGATTGGTACCTGGTGATATCCTGACTTCAAATCGATCTTGCTGAAATATTTCGCCCCTTTTAGTTGGTCTAGGAGGTCATCAATCCATGGGATCGGGTACCTATTACGGACAGTGATCTTGTTCAGCGCCCGATAGTCAATACAGAGTCTCCACGTCCCATCCTTCTTCTGTACCAACACGATCGGGCTCCCACAGGGCGATGAACTCGGACGGATGTGACCTTTCTGCAGGAGCTCCTGAATCTGCCTCTTGATTTCATTGTTCTCCAGAACGGAGCGCCGATAAATTGGTCCATTGGGTAGTGGCGCACCTGGGGTCAGATCGATGGAGTGCTTGACTTGACAGTGCAGAGGAACCCCTGCCGGGGAGGTGAAGATGTCTTCGTACTCCTCCACAATCTTGTCCATCTGTAGCTATCGTGCAGAGGGACCCCGTTTGGAGGCCGCAGCCACTGTCTTCTTCTTCCCTTGAGGGCGTATCATCAGGAAAACAAATTTCCTGGTTTTGGAAATGATCTTACTGCATTGTTTTGCAGTAATCAAAGAGATGGCGGCAGGTGGTGCTACCTCTGGTATCCTGAACAACTTATTTCCCAATGTAATAATAACAGCACGGGGCCTTGATTCATGCACAGCATGTCGCTTCCACAAGTATGGTTGTCCTAGTAATACATCACAAACTTCAAGGGGAGCAATGTCACACAATACCTCATCCGTGAAGGGCTTGATGTTGTATGGAAGGCGACACTGCTGACTCACGCGAAGATCTCGCCCTTGGTGAAGCCACCCAATGGTGTATGGTTGTGGATGTGCTGTGGTCGGTAAGCCCAACCGCTTCACGACCTCTGCCGAAATGAGGTTCTTTTGACTCCCGCTATCAACAATGAACTGTATCGGGGAGCCCTTTACCCACATCTGGGAGTGGAAGAGACGCTCCTCCTCCTCTGGATCTTCGGGTTCATTTTTCTGGATCTTTGCGGTAGCAACAGTGGCGCTGGGATTCGCATCAATGATCTGCTTCCCTTTTTCATACCCCTTATTGGGTTCTGACTCAGAGTCGGAACATGCATCTGATTCTGAAACCTTTAGCTCAGCCACCAGTGACTGCTTGGCCCGACACTCACTTGTGTTGTGAGTGGAGCTCTTATGGAACTCGCACCATTTTCCAGTGTCCTTTCTCGGCTTCGCGACGTTGTTCTTTGCTTACAGCTTCGGCTGGTTGTCTTGGGTTGTCCCGCCTTGGCTCTGTCCTTTGTTCTGTGGTTTAGGGGTACCTTTCCCCTGCTTTGGATTTGCAGAACCAAAGTCTCGCTTCTTTTGTTTAAACTTCTGCTCGACCTTGACGGCATATCGGTATGCTGCGCCGAGCGAGGGGATGTTTAGGAATTGTATTTCTTCCTGGATGTACTTGTGTAGGCAGCCACAGTATTTGAGTATCAAATGTTGCTCCGAATCCTTGATACCCAACTTTGTGCGAAGGGTATGGAAAAGATTGGTGAACTCCGGCACGTCTTGGTCCCTTCCCTGCCGCAGCGTGGTCCACTTTATGTATTCATCCTCATAGCTTCCGACAGGGTAGTACTGCTCCTTGATGGCATCCCGGAACGAATCCCAGGTGGGTGCGGCTGAAAATAGTGAGTCAGTACTTTCATCCTTCTGCTCGCAGTAGGTTTCCCACCAGTCCTTGATGTGGGGGGCTGCTTTGAGAAGAGCAAAAACAATCTTTTCCCGACTCGAAAATTCATGAACAGAAAAATAACCCTCTAGCAGATTTAACTATTTATCTACGGCATCGGCGTCTATCTGACCCTCGAATATGGGGATCTCAAAATTAACTTGTACCTTAAAGGGTGTGGCATTTCCAGAGGAGCTGCTGGAAGTCGATGCGCCGCTTCTGGGTAGCCGCTGAAGGATCTGGGCAAAGCTGTCCATCATCGCGTTCCGTTGTCGCTCGAGGGCTTCTTCGAGCAAGATTTTGATGGGATCTCCTGCCCCCTCGTCTTTCTTCTCGTCCGCCATGGGAGGCCGTCGGGTTTTGCGAGGCTGGTCTTGCAAAGGTTCAACCAGTTCAAACCCTAACTCCTTATATCCCGACCTTGTTGGGGACATGCAAAGAAAAACAGAGAAAAAGCAGACCGCTCTGATACCACTGATCCGGATTTACACAGGAACGCAACAAATTACAGAGAACCATATACACAAAGATGCAGCGGAAATAATACTTCATTCCATTAATGGAAAATACTGAAATATGCTTACAACCAGAAATGGAAACAAACCAGCTAGGGCGATGGTAGCTTATCTCTGAGAAGAGATGTGATGGCTACATGCCTCTGAACTGTGTTACAATGAGGCTCGAAGGCATATTTATTGTTGAAAAACAATGGAAAAACCCTTAACATTCCAAAACCCAACCCTAGGAGATGAAACGCCAAACTGTGGGCCCCGTTTGGGGTAAATTGGTACATCAACTTCCCGGGGTCGTAACTTTGGCATATGATCTCCGTTTGACGCGTACAATAGCTCATTAGAAAGATCTATCCGAGCACTATCATTGTTGGAACAGGCCACATTGGTCCCCGGATTCCCCAAAAAAACGTCGTTTAGGGCCTCAAAACGGCTCCGAAAGTTCAGGACCCGAAAAACTGCTAAAAATAGTAAGTTGTGCTACAATTAAGGAAACTGAAAATGCTGAGAAAGACAATGATGGGGGTCCAGGTGGACTTGGCAGGTGGCCACCAATATCCACCTGGATCAAACTATGGTTTCTAATCCAAAATTTTGCATGATAAAGAGCTTCAATCCTCAAACACCTTTTTTGAGTTTGCACTTTAGGGGAGAATCTATTACACATCAGTTTTTCACCACTAGGAAAATGACCGCCGATCTGGATCTCTCGCTATCCGATGAAGTGTTCCAAAGCATTCCCATACAATGTTGGACACAAAACAATCCCAAAGACAACGAGAATCCTGGATTACATTACTTAAAAACGTATTTTGAAGCACTTACACACTTTTCCTAATCATTACTTGCACAAACACAATTATGATCATTATGGCCTATGCAATTATGCACTCTGTTTCCCACTAAAAAGTGCACAAGCATCTTAACGTAGGTAAGAGATAAAAATAAATTTCTAGAATCTTTGTTGGAGGAATATTTCCCAATTGAAGGCCTCAAGCCCCTTCTTACTTGGGCCTCATCCCTTTGTTCATGGATCAAACTCCCTCTCTTTGTGGAACCCTAATCCCTCTCTTTATGGATCTCATCCCTTGAGAAGAGGATCTCAAACCTACTCCTCTTAGCCTATAAATTCAACACATACTAGAGGATAAAAAGAGGACTTTGGAATATAAACTTATGCTACCAAATTGAGGTTGGAAGCTTGTCACTTAAGGGAGGATTGGAGACTATTGGAAGGGGGTTTGCAACATTAATGCTAAGGTTGTATTTCTCTTTTTTTCATTTATAATACAAAAGCATGTTTCTTTCCCACTATATTGTTTAATGGAGTTGATGTATTGTGTGTTTAATTCTATTTTTCCATTGATAATGATATTAGGTATGTAAAGACCTTAAATTCAAATATCAAAATATGTAATTTAACACAGAATTTAAATAATTTAACTAATGAAAACCAACTTGTCTGCTTTGTTGTGAAGCTTTACTACCATTGTTCTGCTATAATTTCGTCCTCGCTACAGTTCTTGTCCCGACTACGTTACCAAAACGATCAAAACCACCCTGTTGAATTGGGTACAACCTGGGTACGCAGTCTCAAAGTGCTTTCCAATCGAAGCAACCTAATCCCCCATGCCCAAAAACTCCAGTGCAATCAAGACTCAAGAGTGTTTATATCTCTGTGTTAAAATTGTTCTCTTTTTTTCCTCCTCTCCCTCCTCAAGATTTCCTTCCTCCTTTTAATTCCCTATCCATCGCCTTCCTCCCATCTCCGTGTCAATATTTTGTTATGTGTAACTTTATGAAATCAAATCTCATTTGATTTCGTTGATTTTATTTGGATACATAGATTTGATTTAATAAAGTTTATTTATTATTTTAATGAATTAATTTGATTTATTTAATTTATAATTTTAATTAGTTTATATTATCATTTTATTAATTTTAAATTTTAAATTTTAATTTGTAAATTAAAATTAACATTTTCTGTTGATTTTAAGGATTTATCATATATATGATACTCTGGTGAGGTATTAATTCATTACCTTAATTTATATCTCCTCTTGTAGTAACTAGCTTATATATAGTGTGATACATGCAGGTCCATGCATACGTAGCTATCGTATGGAGGTCTCGTATGTATGCTAATACTCATGTTTTATTTATAGGTAGGTCATTACAATGTACTAGTCTCCTTGATCACTAGTATGGGTTTTATTGAGTCTTTTATCTAGCAAATGCCTTTGATCCTTTGTTGTTATTGTGTTTGAAGGTCTAGATTTTGAGCATTGGAAAGTTGCATCAAGCCATAATGAGGATCTTCATCATGCATTTTGTTTAAAAGGTATGGATTCATATTCCAATGCTCTTGCTTATGATTCAATAGGAATGAACCCAGGGAAATATTTACTAGTTTGTTTATTTGTTACTAGATTCAGCCATTGAATCTAGGGAGATCTTTTCTTGTACGCAAGACGAGCTTTTGTCTTCTTAACATAATTCCAGTCAATTAAACTCTAGGGAAATTTTGAATTCCATGAGAGCATGCATTTAGCTATCACAACAAGATTGGTATGCAACATCATGCATTAATGACCTGAATTAGATTGAAAAACAAACAAATTATATAATAATACTTAGATGAAGAGAAGAAATCAACAACTTGAAAGCCTAACAATGTAATGAATGCACCAAAATGAAAGAAGACAAGAATTAATATAATATTGAAATGTAACAGTGCTAACAAAAGATGAAAAGGAAGAGACAATGTTGTAGATAGGGAAATGAAGGTATAGGGATGTCTACCCTTCCAACTAGCCCAAAAAAATCCTAGTGATCCCTATATCCTCTTGCAAATCAACTCAAATATAGTATATTTAAGTTGGTGTAGTTGGAAGACAATGTAACTCAATTGGATAATTTGGAATAGGATAGGTTCACTCCAATTATGGCTTAATCATACCAAAATTAATAATGAAGTAGGGCGCCCTGAAAATAAAGGAGGAAGTGTTAGAAATGAAGAAAATCCAAGAATTATATAACTAACATTTATAATACATCTCCATTCAAGCCCCAAGGGTTAGTTCAAGTAGTCTACAGACAGAAATGAATTCCTTTGATATCGTTGCTAGTTTTCGCTAACCACAGGTTTGAGTCTCTTTGATTCCCTTGGGGTGAGACCCGTAATCAAGGTCGATGTCCACGAAATGTGGAGAAGTACTCAGGAGTTTTCTGTATTTTCATTCCAAGTAAAAAAAAAAACATCTCCATTCAAAAATCAATGTGATCATCATGAAAATTTGATTTTAGGTAATGAATAGACTCAAACTAAAGTGTATAACTATAAACAAAATTTAAAATCATTATAATATCAAAACGTTTCTCTTTCTCTTCAAAAATGACATATGTTGCTATCACATGCTCACTACAAAAAAAACTAATATTATGCCTTAATTGAAGTCTATCCTTCACACAATAAATATATTTAAGCTTCAAATCCATAATAATCATTAAAAAAAGTTAATATCCAAGTATAAATTATACTCTTCATAATAGCCAAAGGAAAGAAGAAAACATTCATTAGTTTTATGAGCCTCATGAACTTCATAGAGAATATCTTCATTTGATTATATTTTGAAACCATGAAAATAAGAAAGAATAAAAAAATCCATCCTTCTCAACATTAGAATAATCACACCATGTTGAATCTTCTCTCGTACTAGAGAATAATGTAGTTTCAAAACAATCCTTAAAAAAATCGTCATCCTCAACAAAAATCCTTGTAGTGGTCTTTGGAATATTCATGAAATACATGTAGTAAATCAATATTTGTTGGCATCATATATTCTAGGGTCATTAGAAGCAACTTCGTGATCACTTCTTCATGTATAACATCAACACAATTGACAATTTTTTCAAAATCTTTGAGATGCCACTGAACTAAGATACCATTTAATATTGAAATTTTGCAAGGTAATCATGTCACAAATATCCACTAAGGATAATATTAGGATACCCAAGTATGAGAGTGTAGTCCTCAAGATGGATTTGGTAGGTTATAATATTTAAACCAATCATTTGTCAAGCATAGTTTAATGTGTCAATTTTGCTCAGAAAATAATGGAAATTCCAGTAGGATTTTGAAAATCCATCGGAAAGTTTTCGAAATCCAAGTTATAGATTTCAAGTTTAATTATTTTGGGTTTCCTATAGGTTTTTTATAGGGATGAATTAGTTTTCACCATCAAAAACATGATCAAATCGTTCCTACTATCATTTCTTTTTTAGTCAAATTTTGATGATTTTTTACCGCCTAGGTGAAATTGACACCTTGATAAACAATGCCTCATTTGTCATCAATAAGTCATGCAACCAAAATAGAGAGCCCTCACAAATTTATGTCACCTCCCAATGCATTTTTATTTATTTTTTACTAAGTGTTTGTGACATAAAACTTGACACAATTGGTGGCATTTTATTTGCTTCAGTTAAGTGTTATGATGTGGTCATTTTTTTATGTCATCCTTATAGATGCAAAATAAATAATATTGTATAATAGTTGCATCAAGTGAATGCATATAACATTGAATTAAAATTGTTTTATAGTCATCTAGAAGTGAATGCATATTGCATTGAATTAAAATTGTTTCAAAGTCATCATGCTAGTGATAAAGTATGATTAATTAAATGATTAATTAGAATGATTACTTAAATTAGTAATAATTATCATAAGAATTTTTAATTATTTTTATATTATTTTTGATGAAATTTGATGCAACTAATTATTTATTATTTTTTCATTTATTTTTAATCATTTTACATATAATATATTAATCATCATTAAAAATTAGCTATTATATTTGTAAGCATTGTGTGTTTAATTAAAATCCTAACATTCAATCAATTTCACTACATGATAAGCAAAAATCAAGTATAGATAAACATGATTATGAAATTTCACTTCAAATTGGAAAGTACCATGTATTTTTTCTGCTCATAACTAGTGATATACTACCACCTCAAGGAAATTTCAGCCTTGTATACAATTATGCATGAATAAATATATACAAATATAACAAAATTAATCTCAACCAAAAGTTGATATATTTTTCATTTGTATCCTCCTCTTCCTCTTAACCCTTATCATAATTCTTGCTTTATAATAACATGCTAAAATAACATGATTTGAATGAATTAAATAATTCTAATGTTTATAGATGTAATACAATGCATATAGGTTTAAAAGAATGATAATACCCTCTAATTTAAAAAGTTCAAACTAGATGATTATTTTCCTAATGTTCTCTCATTAAATAACTCCGAACATAATTGATTTAAAGACTAAAACTCAATTTTTTGAGCATGGGGTAAATCATAAAATAGTTGCAAAATGAACAAAGTAAGAAATAGAACACATACATATGGATTTATTCTTCAAATGAAATTTGCATTTCTTTGATAATAGATTACAAGGTAACTTTGGCTGTATGATCAACAAAATCACCTCAAAAACCAATGTATGACATGAAAAGAGGGTAAAACTACGACGACATGGTTTCCTCTATCTCTTCCTTTCTTGGATACAAAATCATTCTTTCTACTCCAACAAAACACTATTTGCTAGTTTTGAAGGGGTTTACCTTATATGAAGATGTATGGCTTGTGCATGAAGAAAGGATACTATAGCAGCGGTATACATTGTATGATACTATACTTGTTGGTATTTTTACCAAATTTTTTCTTCCTCTCTTTTAGATGCACTATTCTTTCCTCTTTCTCTCCTATTCTCTTCTCATGTGCGTGATATCTCGTCTACATTGTCCTATTTATGCTCTAAGAGAGCATAAATACTCTCCTTAGTCCTAACAACCAATCTCTTCAATACTAGCTATGACTTATATCAATCGTGAAGTCCATAGTGAAGATTAAATCCTAATCTATGTCACTAATGTTCTAAAACTTCTAGAACATTTCATTTAAATTCCAACAACTAGTTGACTCCAAAACATAAGGCTTTCGCTTTTCATTTTATTTTTCAAGTGACTTTACCAGATAGAATTAGTGATCACTTCTAGTCAATTCACCTGTACTAAAATTGTGCTACATTAAATAATCAATCAATCTAGGTTTGTAACTTAAATCAAACAATACTATAGAAGAGAATTGAAACAAGACTATATTAATAATAAAAAGTTGTCATACATTTCATCACCTTTTATATCTTTTATCAATGAAGATTACAATATTTATAAGGTTTTTAAAACAACAATGTTGTTATTCAAAATAGAGAAACGATGAAAGAGTTTTGTGGATCTCAATAATTTGTTATAATGCCATGATGCTCTGCCACGATGGCCTCTCATGATTTCACAATGTTCTTCCATGATGATTTCACCGCTTGCCTTGTTGACTAAGGCGTTGACCAGACTGTTGTGGTAACACGATTACCATTACGCCAAATAAGTGGATAATCTTCTCAAGACATTTTTCCACTTCCTCCATCTTTTGGTTCCACCGGATGGTTTCCCAAAGTGTGCCAACATGTGATTTTGCTACAGAACTTGAGAGTTATTTTAACTAGAGAGTCACTACAACATTTTAACTTGCTTAAACATACAACAATAAATAAATAAATAGAAAAATGGATATATTACCTTTAAAAATCCTGGCTTGTAACCTAAGTAGCATAGGTAGAATTTATGAATTTATACCTTGCTTGTAACCTAAGTAGCATAGGTAGAATTTATATGATTATATGATAGAATTAGAGTATAAAAAATATAATTATGATGGTTTCCGAAAGATAAAATGGTCAAAAATGTGACAAAAAAAGCTAATTCTTTGACTTCATCAATCACTAAAGAAATATTTCAAACTAATTTATACATGTTCACACTAAACCTATGCAATAAATTCTTTCTCAAGCTACATTTCTCAACATCTAATTCCTCCTAGGACCCTTCATCATAAGTTTGTGAAAACTTAATAAAAATTGAACAATTTAATTGATTAAATAATTCTAATTGATAATGTAACATAAACAATTTATTAGGGCTATGGAGTCTAAATATTCTACCATTTCATGTTTTGGTTCTAAAGGTCCACCATCACACTATCTTCTCAATTTTTATCTTTTCCTTCTCTAAAGATCCTATGCATTGGATTCAAGAAATGCATGGCCTATATCCACTACTCTTATAACTACAATATTTATTTCATTAAGACTTCTAGGATATTAGTTGGAGACCTATACCCAAAAGAATGTCATGAATCCATTTGCATATGCGAAACAAGGACATGTTGATGAGAACATTTGAATTCTCCAATAAACTTGGGAACCATCATAATTGTGTTGAAATTCTAAGGCTAGTGCACTAGAATACAATTTTTTGATCTTATAATCACTGAGTAATGATTTTTAACAATTTTCTCATGCCACTAATATCATTGAGTAATTACTCACTTAAAATTTTAAGAGTAAATGCAAAAAAAAAACAATAAAGATCATAGAACGATAACCATGCACAATAGAGACAATTATTTTACCTCGAGAAACCTAACCTTGGGAGAAAACCCAATAACTTTTCATAGGAGAAAATATTCTTCAACAAGGTTTACAAGTTAGCAATTTTCCTAGAAACCTGTGCCAATATTCCAAGTCAAATACCAGTCAAACTTGGACAAATTTAGCAGCTAGTCAACGCTGATGAAAACCAGCCAAAGTTCAAACTTTGGCATGCAGTTAAGTTTGGCCTTGTGGTCAAACCTGTTGTCAACCTGTGGTCAAATTTGGTCAAGTACATGTGGTCAAATTGGGTCAAACCTATGCGATCAAGCTTGGTCAAATGTTTTCTTCACTTGCCCTGTTATTCTCATACGTGAAACTATCAGATGAAGAAAAGATAGAACTCAAAAAACCTGATTTCTCCTTGCTCAGACTTGCTCTTCATTGGTCTCCAAATGAGGCATCTTAACATCTTATTTATCCATGTCTAGGGGGTGTGAAAACACAACGGAAATATACCTTCATTGGCTGGCCAAACTGGATTTTCTTAGGTTGACTTGACTTTTCCAAAATAATAATTTGCATCAAGGGATGACTTAAAGATTGTTTAGCCATGCATGAATACCTCCCGCTACTACACAAAAATCAACACTCTTGGCGAGGGAGGTATTCTCCTTAGCTGAAAATATATTTCTCCTTAACTGAAATTTCTTCTTCACTAAAAAAGTTCATGAGCTTTCCATGTTGATGTAGCATCTCCTCATATGGACGTCTATAGATACAAATTACTCCATCTTGGAGCAGGAAATGTGATTATCCTGGGACATTTACCCCTAGCAAAATTTGCATGGCTCCATGGGTCACTTTATTAATCTTCCCTGGTCAAATCAACATGACTCAATTAAATCAACATGGCTTCTTAGGACAAGGTTTTCCCCTGGGCCATTCAACCTTGGCCAAATCATTATGGCTCCAATGGAAGAATGTATGCCCTATGCTTTAGTTTTCCTAGGTCATTCACCCCTAGCCAAATCAACATGGCTCCATGGGGGAATGTATTATCCTCCCATAGTCAAATCACCTCAAAGGATAATTTCTTCTCTATCCTAAAAGTATTTATGCTTCATGTCATTCACTTGTAGCCAAACTAGCATGGCTCAATGGGTGAATGTATCATTCTCCCATATTCAAATCAACATAACCCCGTGGGAGAATGTTTGCCCTATTCTACAAGGTGAAAAAACATCAACACTCCCTCTCAATGAGGGATACATTCTGCATCATGCCAAGCTTGTCTCTGAACTATAAAAACTTCTCTCTAGACAAAGGCTTTGTGAGAATGTCCATAATCTGCTCATTGGTGGATACATACAAGAGTTTCATTGCTCCCTTTTGCATCATGTCTAAAATTAAGTGATATTTGATATCAACGTGCTTCAACCTGGCATGAAAAACTGGATTCTCCAAAATCTTGATACAACTTTGATTACACAATATATCAAGGTCATCTTTAGCACTTGATCAAATAGCCCCACAAGTAGCCTATGAAACCACATTTTTCCTTAATTGTGATACTTGTTGCGATATACTATACCTATATTGTACTAAGTGTGAAAGAAGTTTACGTCCTCCTAAACCATGATATCATAGTTGATCCCAAGCTAAAGCAACAACTCGAGGTGCTCTTTTTGTCCTGTGCACTCCTAGAGCAATCTGAATCGACATATCCTTATGACCTCACTTCATCACCTAAGATATATCTCAAACCATATCAACTGTACCATACAGGTACCTTAGCACATGTTTCTATACATGCCTCAACTCAACCATAAATTGGTCAGCTTCCTTCATTGGATCCATCACCATAACTGCTTTTTGGTCACCTTGACTAGGTGCTCCCTTTGAAACTGAAGAAGATCTTCCCATGGAAATCTTGGATACTCCCTTTGTCATAAAATAAAATCCTCCTTCCACTTTTTCTCCCTCTATTACTAAAACATACCTTTCTATCTAGCATGGTCCCCTCATATAAGGCATATTTCCCCTAGAGACCTCCCACAATCTCAACCCGTGACATCCTCTTGGAAGGATGCTCCTTCCATTATGCCTTAATGCCTGATCCCTCTAAGATGGATGCTCTTTCAATCATATAGCATGGTCATGTACATCCTAACAATCTGTGCATTCCTCCCTTTCAAACACCAATCACTCTTGATGGTCTATGCTTGAGCTCTTAGTCCATACAAGGACCTAACCATATGGCGGCTGGAGAAAAGTCTCCGTGTAGCCCACTCCCTCTTTCTAGAAGAACCTTATTGCCACAAACCTCACTTTATACTTCTCATTGCTACCATCTACTACATGAATCATCGCCTTGGAAACCTCTCTATGATCATGTTATTCCTTTCCACAAACCCCATTCAAGAGATCATGGAAAAGGAAAAATCATAACCAATCAATCATTTTCTGGTATCTAAAGCATACAAAATAAAATCACAAGAGTTTGACCAAAAAATCAAAGGAGAAAAAATGTAATTGGAAGTACTTATCTCTTGATCTAGGAAGAAATTGCTAAGGATTGCTGGGAACTGTTGGGAACTTTTAACTCCCTCTTGATCCTTACCTCCTTGCAAAAAATCATGGAAGCCTTTGGAAGTATACTCTCCTCCATTATTTGACCTCAAAACCTAAAAAGTCTTTGTGTAGCCCACTCCCTCTTTCTAGAAGAACCTTATTGCCACAAACCTCACTTTATACTTCTCATTGCTACCATCTACTACATGAATCATCGCCTTGGAAACCTCTCTATGGTCATGTTATTCCTTTCCACAAACCCCATTCAGGAGATCATGGAAAAGGAAAAATCATAACCAATCAATCATTTTTTGGTATCTAAAGCATACAAAATAAAATCACAAGAGTTTGACCAAAAAATCAAAGGAGAAAAAATGTAATTGGAAGTACTTATCTCTTGATCTAGGAAGAAATTGCTAAGGATTGCTAGGAACTGGTGGGAACTTTTAACTCCCTCTTGATCCTTGCCTCCTTGCAAAAAATCATTGAAGCCTTTGGAAGTATACTCTCCTCCATTATCTAACCTCAAAACCTTGATCTTCTTCCCTATCAAGTTTTCTATCTAAGCCATGAATTCCTATATCCCATTAAACACCTCATGCTCGGCCTCCATGAGAAAAAAAAATATCAATGAATGTCAAAATAAGTACTCTTTTCGAATTCCATCTATAAGCTTACCAATATTAGATTCCTTTGTCTTCATTTTAGGTTGATGTTCATTATCATCATCAACATCAACTATTGATGCATGTTGTTTTTCCTTCCTTTTCTTTAGAGGACACTGAGAGACATGTTTTCCAAAATCATGACAATTGAAGCACTTGATATTTGACATATCCTTATTATGCTAATATTGAGCTAGAGCTGGTCTTTTATTTGTACTAAATTTACCAAAGTTTCTTCTTCATTTTCCTTTCCTTGCATGAGTCACAAGGGCTTGAGTTTCTTCATCCTAAGGTCTTTTCAAGATGTCCTTGGATAATAATATGGCCTCCTCCTGGACACAATCACTCCATAGTTCATCAAACTTGGGTATCTTTTCTTGTGCACAAATTCCCTAAACAAATGGATCCTATGAGGAAGGAAATCCATTAAGAGTCACTGTAACAAACACTACATCATCAATGATATCTCTAATGGACCCAAGTTCATATTTCAACTAAGAAACTCATAAGATAAGAGACAATATAATATGATTGAGTCATTATGAAACTAGGAAGTTGATGCCTCAAGGTGAGTTTCCTACTAGTGTTGTCACTCTGGAACAATCCCACCAAAGCATCATACGGTTCTTTGGTAGTATTCAACTCAAAAGCATGTGGAATCAAGTGGTCCTTAATAGAATCTATCAATATTTTCTTAGTCTTAGCTTCATTATTCTTATGCTTGTCTTTCTCCTCATCTCCCTTTGGCTCTAAAATGACTTCCTTCACATGATATTGAAGGTCATTTTATTCCAAGATAAGAAGTATCCTATAGAAATTATGGTGTAGATATGAAATTGCTCATGAATTTTTAATCAAAATCACAAGAGACATACCTACTCTACTACTATGTGGAATTTAATTCACAACTTAGAACAAAAATCGCATACATGCAATGAGAAATAACACACATGCACACAATTTTTTTTTTTCAGAGAAAGAAATTTGCTAAAATCCCCAATGCTTTCTTGAATTAATCTAATGAAAAGAGATGTGTTACAATTTATTTGCTCAACTGAGCACAACTTGCAAGTGAATAACCTATCTCTATGCTCATTGAGAAGCTCTAACCCAAACTTTGTCAATTTATTCCTCTGCTTGAGCCCCTATTTCCTTATGCAATTCCTTAAGAAATTAGGCCCCTATTATTTAAGATTTTCTCCAAAATGGATTACGCAATTCTGAAGGTTGATCATATGATTGCATGCAATAGTTGTGCACTCAATACTAGTCTACAACTAATGTTACATTTTCTTGACAAGGCCTTTGTCAAAATGTGAGCATCTTGTTCGTCTGTCTGAATGTATTGTAGCAACATTATTTTCCTATGCACATAGTCTTGTAAATGGTGATATCGGATATCTATATGCTTGGACCGATTGTGAAATACATGATTCTCATACAACTTAATGAAAATATGATTATCACAGTATTGTTGACAAGGTTAATCCTCTCTACGGATAGAGATGATCCCTCTAGCCCAATGAGTGGGTCTAGAAACTGAATTGATAATCAACTAGACATATTCCTAGGTTACAATTGAAAAGAAGAATGAAGGAGATGGCCTACCTCATTCTGATGTTATTCCAATTTCCTTTGTTGAAGGCCTCAAACCTCTTGTGTCATGGACTTGTTCCTGCTTCTCTCTGTGTTTATGTACCTGCACAAGTGATCAAGAAACAACAAAGCATGCCAAAACCAATAGCAAATCCATAACAACCTACTTAACTAATCAAGGAATGTCAAGCTAAATAATACATGAACATATATATTTTGGGAAGATGAACCAACAGTTGTATATTATTAGGAAATAGAGGGAAGCTCACAACCAAAGCCTTGATGTTGAAAGGCTCTCCTTGAGTGGTAATCCAAGTCCAAGCTAAGAACTCTCCAAGTACTCCTTCTCCAAGTCAAATGAATAGCCTTAGGCACAATCTCAGCATAAGGATGAAAATAGACATAGACCAACCAACCTCTAACCTGACCAACCATTTGGGAATGGGAGAGGATGAATTTATAGGTTGGGAAAGGGAGTTAGGACCTCTCCAAAGATAGAATTAGGCCCTCATCCCTAAGGAGTGACAAGGTAAATGCTCTTGTTCCCAAGGTGCATGAGAGCATTTCTCTTGTTCCCATAGAGAAAGAGGGTAGCCCTTATGTTCCTACAACACCCCCTCCGAGTAGTTTAGTCACTTCTTTTGATTGGAGTCAGCTGGTAAGATATCGCATTCCATCTTATGTGCCTTTCTAGATTACAGTACAAGCTTACCATGTGGCAGTACCTAGCACATTCATAGATGAGGGCACATATGTTAGTATTTTTTCCTCAACTGCTTGGCAAACTTTAGGTTGTCCTCAACTTGTCCCCATCACCTAGAATCTATTAGCTTTCAACGAGGAACCAGTCAACCTTTGGGGATCCTTCCTAAGTTACCTATTACGTTGGGTGGAAAGATTATCTATATAGAAGTTATGGTTGTCCAAGGCCCTTTAGATTTTAATCTACTCCTTGGTCGTGACTGTGGTTATGTCATGGGAGATCTTGTCTCTTCTCTCTTTTGGAGTGATGTGTTTCCCACATGAAGGAAGCATTGTGATCATTGATAAACTTACATTCATTCGTCCTTAATCAGCTCCCACTCAACCATCATCCCTAAATGGTTCTTATGTGCAAGCAGTATCACCCCCGCCACAAGTTCATTACGTGGCCACCTATTCCATGCCCACATCTACTGTTCATCTTGTAGATGATGTAGTACATCATGTACTGGAGGCATTGCAGCCCAAGTTTTCATTTGGATCATTAGATATGTATCCCTTCCAGGGTGTTGTTCTCCCATCTAATGAGAACCTCATGGAAGCCATGTCCTCTTTTGGTCTGTAATCAAAAGGACCTTGGAGCATGGTTCTTTTCCTTTGTCAAGCTCCTTAAAAAAAGAGACAAGGGATGGAGCAGAGTTCCTTGTCTTGTGTTAAGCTCCTTAAAAAATGAAACAAGGACCATCAGGATAGTTATTTTACTATGTCAACCTCGTTAAAAAATGAATTAGTTATTCATGAGCATGTTTCTTTTTCCTGTATCATGCTTGTTAAAAAATGAAACAAATCCCTTTCCAATTCAATTCTTTGACTAGATCTCGTAAAATCTCAGTCGAGTCTTTCACTTGATCTCATAAGTGAACCTTCTTTCCATCCACTTAGATGAATGCAATGAAGCTTGGGGGGCATGTACCTCGAATTGATTCATTATGATGGGGGCATGCAAACTTATCTCAAGCATAGTTTATCTTTGTTTCAAGCTTGTGTAAAGATGAAACCAAATACAAGCATAGTTTGTTTCTGTTTCAAGCTTGTGTAAAAATGAAACCAAATCCAAGCATAGTTTTTCCTCATGTTTCAAGCTTGTGAAAAATGAAACCATCTTCAAGTTTACTCAAGCATAGTTTCTCATGTTTCAAGCTTGTGTGAAACCATTCCCACTTTACATCTCATGATTGTCGTTTTTATCAACATGTTTTTCTAGAAAACGATAGACTTGGTTCCATGTACCTCGGGAACAAGAGGATTTCCCTCCAATTCATTTGAAACTGAAGAAACCAGAAGAACCTGAGTAGTATGAGGTTCACTCTCTACAGGAAAGGTATGTTTAACTAAAGGTGGAGTCAGGTCCACCAATTTCTTAATCAATGATTGGTTGAGAATGGACTCACGAGACTCACTTTCAGAGAGAGTGGGATTGACCAAAGATGAATTTCGATCAAACACTGGATCAACTAGTGGAGGATCAGGGGAAAGATTTTGATACCTAGTTGGAGGAAGAGGTTGAGAAGCTATAAGGTTTTCCCATTCTTTGGAAGCTTCATTCATAAGAGGACAATGGTGAATGGGACGATTACCTTCACACAACTTACAGGGAAATTTGACTCTTCCCTTTTCCCCATAGACTTTATTATTACTAGTTTAGGGTTTGTCACCAGCATGATCGCCAAAGGCTGATGAAAAAGGTAGATGTGAACCTATGGACCACACTTCTAAGACCTTGGGAATACCAAGACAATTCCAAAGAAGGTGGTCACCCTTACATAACATGCACAAGAATTTTACTTTCTGGGGCTCATTGGAAGATTTTTATTCATTAACTGCATCAATAACAATAGTTGTTTGGTTTCTCCCTTGCTTATTTTGCTTCTTCTTCTTCTTCTTCATAGTTTCCTGATCACTAGAATCTAGACTTTCACCAGGCGAAGAGGAAAAACGGAGTGAAGAAATAGGCGAAGAAGGAAAGGGTTCAATTTTAGGGTCAACATGAGGTTGATATTGTTCAGGTGGAGAAGAATTTGGTTGAAAAGCAGTTTCGACACTCAGAATCACCGAGGTCGAAAATAACCAAACTAGCAGACCAATGGTCAATCCAGGAAGGGACAACGTCGCCATATAGGAGCACTAGTATTTCCAAAAGAAGGAAAAGGACTGGGATTCCAATCAGAGGGGTTTCCTTGAATAATAGACTCGGGAAATGTTGCCATTGGTATCAAACTAAGATCTACTAAGGAGTTATTTCCACAGGAATGATGTTGTTCCGCAAACAATTAATTTTAGAATTTGAAACAAAAACTTTTCCTTTTCATGTTTTAAGAGTCGAGAAAAGGAAGAAAGGGTGACTCTAGTTGCTTTCATTGGTTTAGCGAGCTTGAAAGGACAAGTTCTCGATGATATTTTAAAATTTAAGGAGTTAGAAAAGATGGAAATGACTACTCAGATAACTCTAGGCAAAAGGAGTATCAAGTAAACGTGAACTGCAATATACACCTTAGCGAATAAATTTACGAAGGACTTGATGTACGTGTAGGCAATCTCCCTGGATGTTGTGTTCATTGTATCATGTTTACAGGGCGGCAGACTCAGCTTCCTATGGATAAAGGTTTGCAACCTATAAGTGTCTCCCTTTATATACTCAATGGTACGGGGAGCACAAGTTTTTGCTAGCGCTGTCTAATGAAAGAGAAAACGACAACTGCTAATTTTAAAGATGCCAGAACACGTCTCTAGCCTAGACCACTAAGTATGAAGTGTTAATGTTTCAAATGCTCCTTAGATTAATTGATAGATTTTAGATTTGATCTTGAAATTATGTTTTGGTTTTAAGGCTCAACACGATGTCACCTAAACATCTAAGATGCAACTATATGAGAAAAATAAAACTTTCGTTTCTATGAAAGATAGATTAATCAAGGGAAGAAATTTCAATCAATAATTCATCAAACAAAACGCATCATGCAAAATGCCTTCCATTAACTTTCACTTTCGTCTTCCAAACGCAATGCCAAAAGTAAAAAAAAAATTCACTTTTCACTATCCTAAATGCAAATTTTTGAAAGCAAAATGATTTTGAATTTACAAAGATGCACTTATATGAAATATGCTTTTATTTTTGTCTTGAACGATTTGATGCACCTAATACAGTTTTTAGCTTTCAATCATCGAAAAATGTGATATATTCTCAATGATGAATCTAAAAAAATAACTTCTCAATGCAACTAATCTAATGCATTTTCACAAAAATTAAATTTTGAAATACAAGCTAAAACAGATGCAAAATGATGTTTTCAATGATTTCTACAGAAAACAAACACTCAATCAATCAGCAAAACAAACATCTCAATGACACCAATAAGCAGAAAACGATGATCAATTGACTAGAAACCCTAGAATTCAGTCAAATTTCACTTCGAAGTCAATGAGACAAATATTGAAAATTATGTTGAAAATGCAACAAGATGATGGAGCTTAGTGAAAAGAAGTCACCTTCACTAAGTGGACCCGCAGGCTATTTTTGGCGCAAAGTCTATTTCTAGACTATGTCTATTTTTACACATATGGATCATGGTTTATGAGTTGCAGGGTGCTATTTATGGATGATTGGTCATGTTGGTAAAAATAGATGGACCTCTATTTTTAGACATATGGGGAGAGTCTATTTTTAGACTGCAAGTCTAAAAATAGAACAGTCGAATATTATTAGCTCTTAATAATATTTGGACTATAAGCATTATCTTATCCTCTTGCAGCACTTCAGTTCGAGCTACGGATGTGGCACATGCAACTGCCAGAAGGAAATACACTTTTCCTATGGGTTAGTTGAGCTATTGCATGATGGACTTCAGTTAGAACTCAAGTGATTGAGTTTGGTGGAGTTGATTGAGGAGTTGATGGAGTTGTGTTCAGTTTGACTTAGTTGAACTAGTTGTATTTAGTCTAACTGCCAAATACACTAGTGATGAGTGATGTGAATTAATTATTAATTAATTCACTAATTATTAACTCATAAATCAACTAAAGAATACATCAGTTAACTCAGTGCATGGATAGTTCAGTGGAGACAAATGTTAGAGGTGGGTGAAAGGGTGAGACTACTATCAGTTGTGACTATAGATGTGCATGAGATTTGCACAATCATTGATTGAGATTGCCAATGAGGATTGCGCAGTATAGGCCAAGGGAATTCGAGCTTGGATCAGATCTATTCTCAACTTGGATTGCGCAGTAGAGGCAGGAAAACAGTGGAGTAGATTTGAACTTGTGACTTGTTCAGATCTAAGCTAGTTTGTGTGTAGCAGGTGGAGATAGTACTGAGTACTTGTGAGGAGTATTGTACTATGTATTGTTACATGTTCTCTATCATTATAACATACAGATAGTTGGGGATTTTCAGCTGTATGCTTTCCCCATTACATACTATGTTGATGTGTGTGATTGATGTTTCAATGTGCGCATGCGATTGTTTCTTAATTCCGCAAATTGATGATCAATGGTAGAGGAGGTTATGTATTATGCATGCATTCTGCAAATAGTGTATAATTAGGTTAATCTCTGTGAATAAGTGTTATATTATTCAAAATTTCTACATGGTATCAGAGCTAGCTGATTTGTAGAAAATTTTCTACAAATTAATCAAGGAATTCAATCAAAACATTGACAAATCCAAGCATACAGGATAGGAAAAGACCTTAGGGGCCAAGACACACTGGATTCTTAGGAAGAAACCTAAAAAATTATCACATTCAAGGATCATCGCTACTTTATATACCCAAACCCACGATTATCACTACTTTGCATAGGCAAACCCGCGATGGCATCACTACTTTGTATAGAAAAAGTAGTGATGGTTTTAGCGCAACTAAATAATGAAGAAAAAAAATCATCGCGACTATAAAGGTAAAAAAGGTGATGCCATCACGATTGTTAAGGCTAAACTTGCGATGGGTGAGGAATATGGGAAAAAACTAAAAATATTTCAAGAAACAATCTAGACTTAGCACTCTAAGGCAGTGATCAATGATGGTATAAACGCAGACTGATGCAAACAAGCTGAAAAATCGACGGTTGGTCAAACCAGACAAAATATCTTGGTGAAAGATTGTATGGAAAGGGTCATAGGCTCCCTAGTGGAGTTGCCATTTTGTTGACAAGGTTAATCCTCTATGTGGACAAAGACGATCTCTATAGCCCAATGAGTGGGTCTAGCAACTGAAGTGACAATCAAATAGACATCTTCCTAATTTATAATTGAAAAGAATAACAAAGGATATGGCCTACCTCATTCTGATGCTATTCCGATTTCCTTTGTTGAAGGCCTCAAACCACTTGTGTCATGGACTTGTTCTCGCTTCTCTCAATGTTTATGTACCTGCACAAGTGATCAAGAAACAACAAAGCATGCCAAAACCAATAGCAAATCCAATAACAACCTACCTAACTAATCAAGGAATGTCAAGCTAAATAATACATGAACATATATATTTTGGGAAGATGAACCAATAGTTGTATATTATTAGGAAATAAAGGGAAGCTCACAACTAAAGCCTTGATGTTGAAAGGCTCTCCTTGAGTGGTAATCCAAGTCCAAGCCAAGAACTCTCCAAGCACTCCTCCAAGTCAAATTAATAGCCTTAGGCACAATCTCAGCGTAAGGGTGCAAATAGACATAAACCAACCAACCTCTAACTTGACCAACCATTTGGGAATGGGAGAGGATGAATTTATAGGTTGGGAAAGGGATTTAGAACCTCTCCAAAGATAGGATTAGGCCCTCATCTCAAGGAGGTAGATCATAGGGATAAGACAAAGAGGCCAAGTTGGGAGGATTCGACCGCATCTATGCAAAACCACCTCCAGCTCATCGCTCTGGAAGCTTCTAGATCACAAAGCTTCTCATATCCTTTGCGAAAATTACCTTTTTGGGATCATCGCGAGTATGCAAGGGAACAAAGCAATGCCATCACGAGTCAAACACAGTGCAATAGGTGACCATCACTATTTTAAGCCTCATAACAAAGATGAGTCTCATTTTAGGGTTTTAAGAACCATTTCTTTAGGTAAAGCTTAAGGCATTTTCCAAACAAAGTCTTAGGAGGGATCTGAGTTGTATACATGGATGAGTATACTGTATAATGGTCATGTTTCGAGCACTTTGGGGTATGTCACAGGGAAGTGCAGGAGGCGTGACAAAATATTGTGTAACAAGTAGATCACAGTTGGATCCATCATCTAAACAAACAGTCCTATACATATCTTTCTCATCCATATCACCTCTCATGTTGCTTGACTTGCAACCATGTATTCTACTTCTGCTGAGATGAGCACCAAAAATTTTTGCTTCCTATTGTACCAAGAAATAATTGTGAACCCAACACTGAAAATTCCACCCGATGTACTCTTTCAGTCTGATGGAGTCCCCGCCAAATCTACATCTGTGGAGCCACACAAATTCATTCCCTCTGTCCATTTGTACCATATTCCAAACTGGGTAGTTTCTATGAGGTACCGTAAAACATGCTTAGTTACCTTCCAAAAGAATTTGGTTGGCCTAACCATAACTTGGCTTAGTTGGTTGACTACATAACACATATCTGGTCATGTGTTCACAAGATGCATTAGTGAACCCATTAGCTTCCGATAAATGGTAGCATCTACTTCCTCACTTGAAGTGGCATCCTCCTTCCTCCATTTGGCCTCTATAGGTGTCTCCATGGGTTTGCAACTCTCCATGTGGAACTTCTATAATATCTCATTTGTATACTTTCCTTGAGAAATAAATATTTCCCTATCTCCTTTCCATACTTCCAATCAGAGGAAGTTGTGCATGAGATCCATGTCCTTCATTTCAAACTTCCTTGCAAGGTCCTCCTTGTAAGATCTAATCAGCTGCTCATCACCAGTTAAAATTAAATCATCAACATATAAGACAATAATAAGCAAGTTACCTTTTATCAAGATGTAATAGAGGTTTGCATCTGCTTCACTTTTGGTGAAGCCCAAACCAATGAGATAATTGTCGATCCTAGTGTACCAAGCACGGGGTGCTTGTTTAAGACCGTACAACACTCTCTTGAGTCTACACACATGAGACTCCTTATCAAATATCTCAAAACCTTCTAGTTGATCGATGTAAACCTCCTTCTCAATAAATCCATTGAGAAATGTCATTTTTACATCCATCTGGTGTATCTTCTAGCCCATCTGCATAGCCAGTGTAATAATTGATCTAATGGATGAGTACCTTGCTATGGGAGAAAAGGTATCCTCATAGTCAATACCCTCAACCTGAGAGTACCCCTTGGCCATAAATCTGGCCTTGGACTTCTCTATTCTTTCGTCTACTTCCTGCTTCACCTTGAAGATCTGTCTTGAACCCACTACTCATTTATCTGCTGGTCTTGGGACCACTTCCCAAACACTATTATTTACAATGGATTCATATTCCTATGCCATTGCATCAACCGATATAGATTTCTCTATTGCTTCCTCAAAATAGGATGGCTCAGTCTCTACAAGCTCAATCATTAGAGCCATGTAGCCAGTGTACCGATTAGGTGATCTTCTTTGCCTACACAAATTTGAAGGAGCTCCCACATGATACATCACATTCTGCATAATTTTATCAGCTTCCCTGGTCCTTTTCCTGCCTTCTCTGGATGGTTCTACTTGAGTGGATGTCTCCCCTCTCTACCCCTCTACTTGTGGCTACTCCACAACATCCTAAGGCTCCTCCTTTGTATTTAAAATATCCTCTTCTAGTGGGATCTGCAGCTCCCTCTCAAGAGAGCACTGCATCGCTTAATCCTCATCAAAATTTACATCTCTTCACACAACTATCATTTTGGGGGATGGAAAGTACATACGATAGTTGTGGGGAGTTTCTTTGTAACCCACAAATACCCCCAAATGTGTTGTCGGCTCCATCTTCTTTCTTGATTCTTTGGAGACATGGTAGTAAATAGAGGCTCCAAAAATCTTGAAGTGCGACACGTCAGGATTCCTCCTCGAGAAATCCTCCTTTGGTGTAGTCATACCAAGAATTCGATGAGGACTTCGGTTTTGCAAATAGACTGTTGTGTTGCATGCTTCAACTCATAAATGCAGAGGTAGGCCTTGGTCATGAAACATCGCCCTCGTTTCTCCCACAATGCTATAGTTCTTTATCTCAGCCAACCCTTTCTGTTATGGGTTGTCGAGTGTTGTCAAACTGCTTTCTTTTGCACAATTTTTTTTGAATTCATTCGACACATACTCACCTCCATTATTGATCTGGATAGGCTTCACCTTCTTATCAGTTTCTTTCTCAACCAGTGCATTGAATTATACGAACTTGGACAATGTCTCATCTTTCTTCCGCATGAAGAAGATCCAACACTTGAGAAGTCATCAATAAAAATGACAAAATATTTTTGTCCGGAAATGGAGGCTATCGAGAAAGGTCCAAAAACATAAGATTGGATCCTTTCCAAGACTGCATGTGCTTTACTATCCTAATCATGGAATGTGGATTTTGTGTACTTATCCAAGGTACATCCTTTGCATATATCCCATTTCTCAAGTGCTCCTTTGGGGAGGACAATTGTTATTTGCTGCATAATCTTCAAGGAACCATGATGCAAAATGGCCAAGTATTTTGTTCCAAATTCCACTGACATCGCGGCCCTACACTTTCTCCACCTTAGTAATTAATGCAACACAATATTACACATCTATCTTATACAAGTTCTTCAAATGAACCTTGATATGCTTCACCAATCTCATGGCTACGTGTCTCAAGAATTCTTTCCCTTTGTTGAAGATCACATCATACCCACGGTCTTCAAAAATTGTAATAGATATGAGCTTTTTATTTAGGCTCGGAATGAACATGGCATCCTTGAGCATGAGAGGGGAGCTTGAATCCCTCTGAAAGGTGACTGTACCAACCTTAATCATGTTGTACCTTCCATCGTCGCCTAGCTTTATGTGCATTTGGAGATCTTTCTCCTCCAGGTCACTGAAAAAGTATTTACACCTTGTCATGTCGAATGAGGCACCTAAGTCCAAGTACCACACACTCCCCATCATTATGCTGACCATGCATACGATAAGGGTAAAATCAAGCTAGAACTGTGAAGCCAAGGTTTCAACTGTTGCTCCTCTGAGGTCTTCTTGCTCACTTTTTTCTGTGGACACTTCATAGCACAATGCCTGAATTCATGAAAATGGAAGCATTTAGTTTTGGACAACTCTTTCTTCTTTCCCCCTTGGTTGGATTCTGGTTTGGTTTGAGATCTATTCCGATTTCCTTTCTTTCCCTTTCCAACTGATGCAAATTTTTCTTCATGCCTTCCCTTAGATGAAGTCCCATCTTTGGTATTCCACCTTATTTCATCTTGTATGAAATTAGACCATAAGCATTCCAAATTCTGTAGTTTTTCATTCCTGTTCATCGAATCTTGGTAGCTATGCCAACTCTTGGGAAGGCCTAAACGGGCTAGGCTTACCAAGTAATCATCTGAAACAATAACACCAACTCCTGCAAGTTCATCACGAACTTGTGTGAACCTGCTCAGATACTATTGAATAGTGTCATTCTTCTGCATCTTGATATTTCAAAGTTTATCCTTAAGTGCCAGTTTCCTATGGTTGTTGCTATTCTGGAACAGATCTGTCAGTGCTTGCCACATTGCATAAGGAGTTTCTTTCCTGTGGAGATTGGTGACAATTTGGTCCCATATTCCCTCCAATATTGTTCTCCTCGCCTTGGATACATATTCCTTCCATTGAGAAAGGTTTTGGATACCAGATTCATCTAGTTTTGCAACATCTCTCTTGATGTATTCTAGAAATCCATTGTCATCCAATACCACATCCATGCGATAAAAATAAAGTTTCCTTCCAAGCAATACTCTAGCCTGAGCCTGTTGAAGGTCATCTTCTCAGCTTTGAAGAGATCCCGCTACATCGATCTATAAGTTTGAACCTCCTTAGAAGCAACTTCAAAATTCTTTCTCTAATGTGAATCATAATATGATACCATGTATAAATTATGGTGTATATTTGCAACTGTTCATGAAGTTTTAGTAAAATTCACAAGGTACAAACCTACCCTACTACTCTATGGAATTAAATTCACAAGTTAGAACAAAAACCTTAGACATGCAATAAGAAATAACACACATGCACACAATAATTTATTTATTTTCCTGAGGAAAACAATCTGCTAAAACTCCAACGCCTGCTTGCATTAATATGATGAATAGAGATGTATTACAATTTCTTTTTTCAACTGAGCACAACCTGCAAGTGAATAATCTCTCTCTCTATTCACTGACAAGCTATGACCTAAACGTAGTCAATTTATGCCTCTTCTTGAGCCCTTATTTCCTCGCACAATTACTTGAGAAATTAGGCCCCTATTATTTAGGAATTTCTCCAAAATGGATTGTGCAATTCCCAAGGATGATCATCTGAATTCATGCAACACCTATACACTCAAGACTAGTCTACAACTGATGTTACACTGCCTTGGAATCTCCACCACAACTGGGGAACTTGAATTCTCTACATGCACTAGCTATTTTGGGTTGATTGATCAGTTAACTGGATTATCACTGAGTTAGAATGAAGTCTCACTACACAACTAACCTTCCACTAGTTCCTTCAACAATTGGAACTAGTTTAACTGAAACCAACTTGTGACAACTGACCTTGATTACTACAAATTAGCAATCACGCATGCTTTACTGAACTCTAACTCGTCCAACTTGAATTTATTGAGTAAATTGGGTGACACAAGCCATGTCACACAAGTTAACTTAATCCAAGTTGTCTATTGATGTGGAAATTCAAATTTTCTCAATTTAATCAAGGCAAAATTAAATTGATAATTTCTTGTTGCTTTTTTCAACATATCCTAGTCTTCCAAGATCTGAAATTAGTAACACCATCCAATCTGTCTTCTACTTTGATACTTGGCACCATTTTCTAAAGAGATCTAAAATCCAATCAATTTGTTGATTACTGTTTCTTAGGCTTACTCAATGGATACTCTTTCAACAAATATATGAGCCCATGTTGAAATTCTAAGCTTAATGCAATGTAATACCATTTTTTGATCTCATAATTATTTCCTAATGATTTTTAACAATTTTTTCATGCCACTAATATCATTGGGCAATTACACACAAAAAATATCAATAGTAAATGGAATAGAAACAACAAAGATCATAGAAAGATAGTCATGCACAATAAAGACAATAATTTTACCCTGGGAAACCCAACCTTGGGAGAAAACCAAACAACTTTTCTTAAGAGAAATTATTCTTCAACAACGTTTATAAATCAATAACATGTCGGAAATATGTGCCAATATTCCAATTCAAATACTAATCAAACCTAGTCAAATTTAGTAGTTAGTTAATGCTGGTTAAAACCAATCAAAATTCAAACTTTGACCTATGATCAAAAACTTATGGTCAACTGTGGTTAACGACATATGATCAAATTCAGTCAATACCCTACAATCAAACCTTTGTGATCAAGCTCATTCAAAGGTCTAGTCAACTTAGCCTATTCTTCTCACATGTGCAATTGTCCAATGAAGAAAATATAGACCTTATAAAATTTGATATTTCCTTTTTCAGACGTGTTCTTTGTTGGTCTCTAAATGAAGTGTCTTAACATATTATTTATATATGTCCAGGGTGATCCGAGTTTGATCCTTAAACACTCTTAAAGTTCCCTGAACTCTGTAAAACTCATACTGAAGTTTCAAAGTATTATGGATGTCAAAGCTTATCAGAAATAACCTCTGAACAATGGAAATTTGTGGTCAGCACGGAACAATGAGGACCCTCGGTCAAAGAACATAGACCGTTGGCCCATGGTGACCGCGCACTGGCACAAATTGACAAACGGGAGGTCAAATCCAAAAATAGAGGCAATTTCTGATACATGATCAGCGCGCGCTAAAGCGTTAATCGTGTATCACAGGGCATCCCCCTCAGTGAAGGAAATCCCCCAAGCACTCGGTCACGAGGAAAAGCATAAAATCGTACGGAAATTGCCGATTCCGTCAGAAGGCGGGTCCCGCGCTAAAACCGGCAGGATATCGGAAGGAATTCAAGCGGTAAGCAGGTTCGATCGAGTCCTGCGTGATGCCATACACTAGGTGACACGCGTCCAGTGGATGAGAGAGAAAACCACTCACATCATGCAGGTAAAGGTCATGCTACTTAATCGCGCGATATGGACAGAGACCGTAAGATTTGGAGGCTCCATATCAACGGCGGAGAAATGATCCGATGGATAACCGGATTCAACAGGGAAATAGGCTGAGTCACATAAGATTTGAGGTATGACATGACTGATGAGTTAGCAGAGGAATCAGTTTCGCATGCAATCTTGAAGCAACGGAAATAACGATTGTTCAAAGAGAACTGACACTCAGTTCGTGAGAAAACAAGTGGCCACCTCTCTGTGAAGCGTTATACAGTGATGATGACGCAAAGCAGAGGAATTCAAGTTGACAGGGGCAGGAGACCCAGAGAGCCGGGAAGCGGAAACAAATAGTCAGAGAGCATATTAGCTTTAAGCCATGAATAGACAGAGAGGAAGAAAGTAGGAAAAGAGGCAAAGAAAGAGAAGCAGAAAGCCGAGAGGCAAGAAAGAAGTAAATTGCAGAGAACAGAGAAGCCGAGCTAACCTGCAGACAAAGGCAGCATCGAGCAGATAGAGACAGGGAGAGTTTGAGAGTCTATGAACTCCAGAGAAGGCTTGAGAGGTTCAAGCAACTCTTCTGTGAATACCTGTCAGGTATTGAGTACCAAATTGGACTCATACCACTTAGACCAGTTGAGGTTGAGATTCAATAAAGGGAGTTTGTGTACTCTAGAGACTCGGGGAATCCAAGTACAATCCTACTGATTATCATCTATTCCGTGAGGCTCAATTTGAGCTCAGTATTGTAAAACCTATGCTTTAAGACACAATAGAAAGGCCACCATTGAAGGTTGGACCAGGAGATGTAGCCCATGAGGATTGGGTGAACTCCTTATTAAGCTTGTTGTGTTTTATCTGTTTTCTTACTGCGTTTCTCTTACTGTTTCAGTGTCTGTGTATTTCGCAATCTTATTGATCCGTTGCATAAAATAACATAGGCACACCCTAACACATGAGTCCATAATACCTTCATTAATTCACTAAGGTCATTTACGGGTGATTTCAGATCAAGTGGTATCAGAGCTCGTGGTTGTTAAGGTTAGACAAGCTTGTGTTGGATTTTGTTGTTGAATGCTAACTAGATCAAAACTTAAATTAGGAGAAGGAGAGTTGGTTGAAACTAACCCGGAAATTGGAAGAGTCCATCCTCAAAAGAAAATGTCAGAAGAAAGTTCCTTGGGACCAGACCCCCAATTTATAGATAGTTTCCTGGCCATGAGGTCCATGGTAGAGGAAATGTATAGGGACTTTAGGAAACATAAAGATGAAGATTCATTAGGCTCCAAACAAGATAAAGGAGAAGAAGAGTCTCTCCTCCATGACCACTCAAAAGGCAAAGGGAAAGAAGAAAACTTTCTCACACCTCCTAATAGCCTTAAACATAAAAAGAAGACATCTTTGATTAAATTAGATGTTAAATTTGATTTACCAATATATGATGGAGAGTTGAATGCAGAGAAGCTGGATAATTGGATCAGACAAATTGATGTTTATTGCAAAGTGCAGAGTATCGACTCAGACAAGAGTAAGATTTAGCTGGCCATCCTATGCCTTAGAGGCACTGCCTTGGTATGGTGGGAAGGCAGGACACAAGCTGACATGAAGAAACATGGTAAGATTCTTTCTGTCTGGAGTGAATTTGTTTCTACAATCAAAAAGTAGTTCAATTCACTAGCTTACATGCAATAAGCCATGATGAGTTGGCAAACTCTTCGCCAATTGAAAGGGAAAAGTGTACAAGGTTACACCCAAGAATTTAGGAAAAGAGATTTGATTCTAGAAATTTCTTTAGACTCACCTAAGACTTTGTTGAAGTACATAGGTGGTCTACACAGCTACATGAGGCACACTATCCTCATGTTTAATCCTACTAGTATAGATGAGGTATTTGTTCAAGCTACGCATCTAGAAGCTAGAGGAAAGAATGGGAACCCAGAAGTTGGGGGATCATCCAAGCCCATTGCAAGCAAGAATAAGGAGAAAAGAAAATAGAAATGGAAAGAGAGGAAGGCCAACACTGCACAGAAAAGCAAGTCTTCATGCACTCACTGTAAGAAGGAGGGGCATGATGATGAGCACTATTGGATCCTGCATCCGGAGTTGAGACCTAAGAAGTTCGAGGGCAAGAAGAAGAAGACTGTTGCAGCTATGCAGATTGTAGCCACAGGTATAAAAGGTAAAAATTTTGAAGCATCTACTAGTAATTCTGCACAATCCACTAATAATGAAGAAAATGAGAGACAAAGACATGAACTTTTCCATATTCGAGTTATTTCCAAGCAACAAAAGATTGATACTTTGTTTGATAGTGGCTCACAAGTAAATTTAATTTCTGAAGAAATTGTAAAGAAGTTGGGATTACTAACTACACCTCTGTAGATGAGGTTGAGTTAGATATAGTTCCTTTGGATATATGTGGAATTGTTTTGGGAAGTCCCTAACTGTATGATAGAAAAGCTATTTTTCTATAGAGCTGAGAACAAGTATCTCCTCGTTAAAGATGGAATCGAATATATTGTAAGAGCTCACAAGCTCAAGAATAATTATACTCTCATAAACTCAAGGCAGATGAAAAGAATTGTAAATTCATGCAAACAATTTTTACTGATGGTTGTAAACGAAAAGAAACGTGATAAAACCAATGTATTTGAGGGTTGTGATGCTAAACAACAAGCTAATTTAGAAAAAGTTGTTTCAGAATATGATATCTTGTTTCAAGAACCTAAAGATCTGCCACCCAAAAAGGAAATAGTGCATGATATTAATTTGCAGTAAGATACTCCATTGCCTAACATCGGAATGTACAGGTTGTTCGCTTTAGAGAATGCAAAAATCAAGAAGCAGGTGCAGGAGTTGCTCAAGAAGGTTTTCATCAGACCTAGCACATCACCATGTGGGTTTCCAATTGTTTTGGTGAAAAAGAAAGATGGCTCGTGGAAAATGTGCATTGATTACCGAGCACTGAATAAGATAACAATCAAAAATCATTATCCCCATCCTCGCATAGATGATCTATTAGATCAGTTAAAGGAAGCTGTTTATTTTTCTAAGTTAGACTTGCAGAGTGGATATCATCAGGTTAGAGTTGCAGAACAAGATGCATGGAAGACTTCTTTCAAAACAAAGCAGGGATTGTATGAGTGGCTAGTTATGCCTTTTGGCTTAACTAATGCTCCTGCTACCTTCATGAGAATAATGAATGATGTACTCAGACCTTTTCTGGATGATTTTGTTATTGTATATCTAGATGACATTCTTATATTTAGCAAAATGTGGGAAGAACATTTAAAGCATGTTAAGCAGACACTAGATGTTTTGAAAAGAGAAAAAATTTATGTTGAACTCTCAACATGTGAATTTGGAAAAACATCTTTGAATTATTTGGGACATATAGTAGGGGGTGGTGAATTGAAGATAGATCCCTCTAAGGTGGTAGTCATTGTAAACTGGCCTAAACCAAAATCTGCTACAGAAGTTAGAAGCTTCTTAGGAGCAGCACAATATTGGATAAAGTTCATTTCTAACTTTTCCTTAATTGCAGCTCCCTTACATGCTTTAATAGGATTGAACAAGGTATTTCAGTGGGGAGGCAAACAGCGGAAAGCCTTCGACACCTTGAAAGAAAAGATTAGTACAACACTAGTACTAGCACTACCCAATCTTCAAAGACCTTTTGAGATCCAAACGGATGCTAGTGACTATGCCATGGGAGTAGTGTTGATACAACACGGTAAACACATATGTTATCATTCTGAGACATTTAATTCTGCAGTAGTTAACTATCCCACATATGATAAATAATTGTATGCATTAGTGCAGAGTGTGAAAAAGTGGAAACATTACTTAATGGGAAAAGAGACAGTTATACATAATGATCATCAACCACTTCAATATCTACACTCCCAAACTAAGTTGCAACAATCAAGACACTATATATGTATGGGTTTTCTACAACAGTTTCATTTAGTCATCAGATATAAAAAGGGCATACACAATAAAGTTGCAGATATGTTATGTAGACCAATTATAAACGCATATACTATACTTAAGCATAAATCAGTATTGTATGAGATCTACATTGAAGAATATGCTCAAGATATAGATTTTAAAGATGTATATGCAACTTTAAGTCAAGGCAAATGAGTAGAAGAATTGGATTATCACATTAAGGACCAACTCTTGCATCATTGTGGGAAGCTATACATTCCACAAACTGAAAGAGTAAAGATAATTCGAGAAGCACACACTTCTCTAATATCAGGTCACTTTGGGGTAAGTAAAATGGTTGCATAGCTACAAAGATTTTGTTATTGGCCAAAAATGAATGAGACAGTTTCTAGATATGTAAGAGGGTGTACCATGTGTGCTAAAAGCAAGCGCAGCAATAGAAAACTAGGTTTGTACACTCCACTACCAATTCCTTCTCATCCTTGGGAAAGTGTTTCCATGGACTTTGTTGGAGGACTGCCTAAATCAAGGAAAGGTCATGACTATTTATATGTTGTTGTGGATAGGTTTAGCAAAATGTGTATTTTGATACCTTGTAATAAACAAATTATAGCTAAACAAACTGCAAAGTTGTTCTTTCAGCATGTATGGGTTCATTTCGGATTACCCACTTCCATTGTATCTGATCGAGACACCCGATTTGTTGGGAAGTTTTGGTCGAGTCTGTGGGAACTGATGGACACCAAACTGAAGAAAAGCATAGCCTTTCATCCAAGACAGATGGCTAGACAAAAGTGGTCAATAGGATAGTGATCCAGTTGCTCAGAGGCTATTACAGCAAGCATCCCAAATTTTGGGATGAACATTTGTGTTATGTGCAGCATTCTTACAACCGAGCAAAACATTCCTCTACACAGAGATCTCCTTTTGAGACCTGTTTTGGTTTCACACCAAGGTATCACTTGGATTTTGTCTTTGGTAAAGACATAGCAGTTGATGGACATAGTGATGTGGACAAGACAACCAAGTTCATTGAACAAATCCAAGAGATTCACCAGGCAGTACAGGAACAGCTGGAAAAGAGCCAAGCCAAATACAAGGCAAGGCATGACAAGCACCGGATGGAGCATAGTTTCCAAGTTGGTGATCAAGTCTGGCTGTATATTCGCAAAGACAGAATGCAAGGTGAAGGTAAAAAGCTAAAGCCAATAAGGTATGGACCTTTCAAGATACTTGAGAAAATTGGTGAGAATTCTTTTCGCCTTGTTTTACCAGCTTACATGCACATCTACTCAATTGTTAATGCAGACAGCTTGAGACTATTTGAACCTTCATTAATTGAAGATCCCGAAGAGCAGAGTCAATTGCCTTCTATTGATGATCTGTTACCTGAATATCTCAATGAATTGCAGGAAGACATAGTTCTGGATAGGAAGGTGAGGACGACGCACAGGGGAGATGTTGAGTACCTCAGGATTGGACTCCAGGGTTCAAAGCCAAGTAGTGCAAAGTGGATAGAGATTGGACAAGTGAGACAACTATACCCTCACTTAGTCGATGCTTGAAAATCAACTTTTGGTGGTCCAAAAGCTTTTTCAGTGGGAAGGCTATGATCCGAATTGGATCCTTAAACACTCTTAAAGTTCCATGAACTCTGTAAAACTCATACCGAAGTTTCAAAGTATTATGGATGTCAAAGCTTATCAGAAATAACCTTTGAACAATGGCAATTTGTGGTCATCACGGAACAATGAGGACCCTCAGTCAAAGCGCGCAGACCGTTGGCCCATGGTGACTCTGCACTGGCACAAATTGACAAACGGGAGGTCAAATCCAAAAACATAGGCAGTTTCTGATACACGATTAGCGCTAATTCGTGTATCGCAGGGCGTCCCCCTTAGTGAAGGAAAGCCCCCAAGTGCTCGGTCACAAGGAAAAGCATAAAACCGTATGGAAGTCGCTAATTCCATCAGAAGGCAGGTCCCACGCTAAAACCGGCAGGATATCGGAAGGACTTCAAGTGGTAAGCAGGTTCGACTGAGTCCCATGCGATGCCATACACTGGGTGACACGCGTCTAGCGGATGAGAGAGAAAACCGCTCACATCGTGCAGGTAAAGGTCATGCTACTTAACCGCGCGATATGGACGGAGACTGTAGGATCTGGAGGCTCTAGATCAACGGCGAAGAAATGATCCGATGGATGACTGGATTCGACAGGGAAATATGCTGAGTCATATAAGATTTGATGTCTGGCATGACTGATGAGTTGGCAGAGGAATCAATTTCACGGGCAATCTTGAAGCAACGGAAATAAAGACCGTTCAAAGAGAACTAACACTCAGTTCGTGAGAAAACAAGTGACCACCTCTCTGTGAAGCATTACATAGTGATGATGACGTAGAGCAAGGGAATTCAAGTGGACAGAGGCAGGAGATCCAGAGAGTCGAGAAGCGGAAACAAACAGTCAGAGAGCAGATTGGCTTTAAGCCACAAATAGACAAAGAGGAAGAAAGCAGGAAAAGAGGCAGAGAAAGAGAAGTAGAAATCCGAGAGGCAAGAAAGAAGTAAATTGCAGAGAACAAAGAAGTCGAGTTGACCTGCAAACAAAGGCAGCATCGAGCAAACAAAGACAGAGAGAGTCCGAGAGTCGGTGAACTCCAGAGAAGGCTTGAGAGGTTCAAGCAACTCTTCTGTGTATACCTGTCAGGTATTGATACCAAATTGGACTCATACCGCTGAGACCAGTTGAGGTCGAGATTCAGTAAGGGGAGTCTGTGTACTCTAGAGACGTGGGGAATCCAAGTACAATCCTACTGATCATAATCTATTCCGTGAGACTCAATTTGAGCTCACTATTGTAAAAACTCTGCTTTAAGACATAATAGAAAGGCCACCACTGAAGGCTGGACCAGGAGATGTAGCTCAGGAGGATTGGGTGAACTCCTTATTAAGCTTGTTGTGTTTTATGTGTTTGCTTACTTTGTTTCTCTTACTGTTTCAGTGTTTGTGTATTTCGCAATCTTATCGATCCGTTGCATAAAATAACATAGGCACACCCCAGCACATGAGTCCGTAATAACTTCATTAATTCACTGAGGTCATTTACGAGTGATTTCAAATCACAGGGGGTGTGACAACCCAAGGGACACATCCCTTCACTGACTGGCTAACTTGACTTTTCCTAGGTTGACTTGACTTTTCCAAAATAATAATTTGGATCTAGGGCTGAGTTGAAGACCCTTTAACCATGCAGTAATACCTCCTGATGCCACACAAAAATCAACAAATTGTAACCTTCTACTTTAAATTCAATGCAATAATCAACATCATTGTGACCTACTCTCATGTACATGTATCTAATAGACATGTACACTTAGACATCATATAAGAATTAAAACTACTATAATTGATAATTATTTCTAACTTTCTAAAGGGTTTTGGCATAGTGGAGAGAATACAAAAGGAGGAACCAATGAAGAGTGGGGTTAAATCCAAAGGAGATGGTGATACAAATTAGGAATCGAGTAATAAAAATGAAGCCAATATGCTTAGATATGTCATTCAGAATGTTAACCCCCCCATGCCAATGACTCTTTAGTGATTAAAGCCCAAATGGATGACATATAATATAACTTTCTTAGAGAATTGTTCTTATATGTGTGCCATGGGAAGGGCTCAAACCTTGGAGAACTGAAATGTTGTGATTTGAGGATATGAAGCCCTCCTCAAGCCCATTGAAATCAATAAAGATGGTAGGGAAAAATTATTGTGCATGAATGTAACTTAATAAGTATAATAAAATTAAGTACTTAACAACTTGAATCAATGAATATTGAATGTAAAGATATAAATATTGCATATAAAAAGGACATATTGTCAAAATATATTAACTATTTTCAAAATATGCACATAAAACTTAGGAATGGTAAGCTTTAAATTGTATGTACAATTGGCTCAATTCTAGTGGGAAATGAAGAAGCGAATAAAATAAAAAGACATTCCAAAATTTAATCCTACCTATGTAAACAATCCAACAATTTTAATACTAAAAGCAAAGAGAGTACTCCTCTAAATAATAGTAAAATGTTTTGTCAAACTAAACAAAATAGCTTATGTTAATCATAGATGTAAAGTGCATGATTCCAACACAATTTTAGTCCTAACTTTCCCAAGGAACCAGAGGGGACACAACTTAAAAAGAACTACTTAAAATCTGGTTGACATATGAATCCACCCTACATTTACATTATAGATTCAAATTACAAGACACGAAGAAGATAAGAAGAAGGCTTGCAAAAGAAGGAGGACTTGATGAACTAGTGATTTTCTCTACCTCTTGCTCTATATGTACACATGAAGAAGTTGTTTTAATTCTAGAGATGTTAATTTAGGTGTTCTTTTTCCAAACTATCAATATGCATAAATCATACTCTTCCAAAATTAAACACCTCCATTGTTAACAACTTGTTTTATAAAAGTAGGAGCTCCCATCAGTATAGAAACTTCTAAAATACAAGCATCCCCATCCAAAAATAGGACTATCTAGAAAATAGTAAATTCTAAAAGTAGCAGTGTTGTTTTCTAAAAATGATCATGTCCACAAATAACAATTCTAGAAATAGACATATCCTCATGGGAGTGCTTGGCACCACCTTTAATCTGTGACATTAAATACCTTATAATAGGTATTGGTTGGGAGATAATAGGTCTCTCACATTTAACTAACTAGTATGTTATATTTCATGCATCACACTATTATTGCAAGATGGAGAATCATAGAGATGAGGGATTTTATTCCAAGCATATTCCTAGAAAAAGGACTAGAATTTCATTATTCACGTCCTAGATTATGTGACTGTTAATATTAATTACAACTGTAGATTGAACAATGTTGTTCCAAATAGAGGAAGCTTTCAAAATAACGTTTTTAATGAGTTCCTTTGCTTCATTTTTGCTCTTTGGTGAGGGATTAACACCATGCTATTTCAATATCTTTCAAGATCCTCTAATATGATTTGGTTGTTATAGATTTGTTTACCAAACACATTTTCCTTAAACCCATACTGCCTCCTCATTTATGAAATGTTACCTTGTTCTAGGATAATATATACCACTTTCTTGAATTTCTATCCCTCTCCATAGAAAATTAAAATTATTTTTATTTTAGTAGTTGTTGGGGAAATGAGGATAGAGAATTAATATAAGGGTATTGTAGATAACATAAGTTGGATAAGAACATATCTACTACCAATTGTTAAGATTTAACTTTTTAATGTGTTTATTTTTTTTGTCTAGAGTATCAATTATTATGATTCAATCTTTTACTTTGTGCCATGTGTTACATATTGGGAATCCAAAGTATTCGGCTAGGAAATCAACTCTTTAAAAACTTGAGACTTTCACAATTCTCAATAATCTTAATCTAGGATTGACTCTGTTAAAGAATATTTTAGATTTATTCTTGAGGATTTATTAGACATAGGCTTTGATATTCAAGATCATTAGGATGTCCTAAGTTTCCCTAACATTTATAGCTATTTGGGAGGGTGTCTTTAAAAAATTAAACATGTGATACATGATTGGAATAGGAGACATAGTGCCTTTGATTATTCTAGTGCTTCTTTATTTAGCCATGGTTCTCCCTAAAGGTTCCATTATTATGATAAGTTTTAGGATATTCCGACACATAGGAAATAGTTAAATATAACTTGGTCTAGTGTAGAGTTAGGTAAAGTGTGTTTCTTTACTATGTACTTTTGTAACTTACAATCTGATAGTCACGATATGTCTAGACATGAAGTGATCTGACAGTTCATTCTCTCCTTGGTATTACCAACACTTGATCCATGGCTTAACACTCAATTGGTCCATGATCTCTATTTAAAGAGCATGGAGGTTCATTTGTAAGGTGACCATTCATGAGAGAAGCTTATGTAAATTTTATTTCATTCACATTAATAAATTGCTTGAAATGGCCGCGTTGGCTCAAGATGTGGACTATTTCCCTCTTTGAGGGTTTTAACCACGTCAAGAATACTGGTGTATTGATCTGTGATCTGTTTGTGAGTGGTATCCTCTAAGGAACTTACCCTATAAATTCCTACAATAAGTAGATAGGCATATAGATGCATCATTATTAGAGGCCTTTAGATGAATAAAAGAAATCATAAGGAATACCATTAATAATAATACAAAATAACCAACAATGAAACACACACATACCCAATTAAACTAGTCAATGATATTCTATTTAATTACCATTATTTTACAACAAGAGTTATTAATTGGATGTGCATTTGTTTATCAACATGGGGTCAGATCACTTGCAAGATTATGTGCACTATATGCGTAGGTTCTAGGTTCCTTAATTTTTACTAGTTTTTTATATGCTTCAATGGAAATGAGATTTCATTTCTAACCAAGAAAATAATGTCGTAAAATATAAAACATACTTGGAAAACTTGAAATACAAGAATTAAAATAACACAAACAACATAAAAGAAATGAATTGAAATACATCTATTCTAAGAAATAAAATAATGTTGCAGAAAAGAAACGTGTCTGGAGAAATTGAAATACTAGAACTAAAATAACACATGGACAACAAAAAATAAATCAATTAAAATATGTCTATTCTACTCTTATTCGAATCAAGTTATGCAAATCTCTTTCTTATACATGTAAGGGGGCCCTTGATGCATATGGAGGAGATAACCATGCACTTCTTAACATATACATGACATTAAGATAAAATAAAAAGTAATCGAAATATGTTACATTAAACTAAAAATAAAAAATAATTCAAATGAAAGTGGGAGAGAATTTTATTACTATCAAGAGTGTCTTCAATACATCATCCTTAAATATAATCTTCAATTTTCAACCTGATCTACTTCTCCAATTACATACTCTACTTCAAACTCTACCTATCTCCTATTTTTTCAACACACTAAGTCTTCTCCTTTTATGAAGAGGATAGTACAACATGTTGGCATAATGATGTATGTGTTGTACTTGATGGCAACCCACTTGTAGCAGAACAACTCACTTGTATATGGTAACTAGATGAATCTACAGAAGAGATATCAGATGTGATAGAATGCATGACATAAGTGTTTACAGATGTGATGAAATGCAGGGCAGCTTCAAGGAATCAGTTCAGAAGGCAACTCACTCAGATGAAAGATCACAGTATAGCAGGTAAACAGCAAAGAATTACAGAATGAAGAAAGAGAGGTATACGCAGGTTCACCATTGACCAAGCTGCATATACACGCAGGTTCATTGTATACAAGTTGCGTATACGTACACATGCACTTTCACAAAATGAAAAGCGTGTATAGCTTGGAAAACTAAATTTTTGGTCCGAAGTATTTGATCTATGGTATTTTGATCCATGGTATTGGTCCAAGTTATCTGGTCTGAGGTATTGACCCCAGGTATTGGGTCCAAGGTATTGGTCCTAAGTGGTTTTGGTCCATGGTATTGAGAAAGGCCTAAAACTATAAAAGGAGGAGAAGATCATTAGGCCAAGGTGTGCAAGTATTGAATATCTGATGAAGTGTGAGATCTAGTATGTAGGTTATTGGGTTATGGTGCATTGCAGGATCTAAACCAAGGATGAACCTTAGTTGATGATGAGGGATCAGATCAAATGATAGATCGGGATCTTAAGGAGTAAAATGAATTATCATTAGATGTTTTTGCTCATATATATTCTAGATCTGAATTCTGACGCAAATGTTATTCTGTAAATGATATGATCTGTGTATAACTAAAGTCTGGAATAACTGCAAAATTCTGAATTTATTTGCAGATATATACATTGGTTGGCTTTGAGGAAAGCGCGTATACACGCAAGTTTGACGCATGGAAGTAGCGTATACCTTATAAAATATATTTTAGTTGTTTTTGTTTGTTGTTGTAGTGTTCTGGGTTTTGGCTTGGGTTCTGGTTACTGTATTCTGGTGACAGCATTCTGAATGATCAATTTGATGGCTTGTCAAAGTGATTGATTGATTCAGTTGTGGTTGGTTCGAAAGCAGATTGGTTGATGCAGATATATTTGATGATTGAATGATGTTGTTGATGGATCCAGTCTGAAAATTTATGAAACAAGGTCCCTGAAGGAAGAAAGAAGGTTGTAGCCTTCTATAGGTCGGCGCCTACGTACTAGCAAACATATCAGCTAGTACAAGAGCTGGGGGGTTATAGCTCCCTTCCAGTAGAAGCTGGAGAACAAGAGGAGGTTGTAGCCTTTTGTAGGTAGAAACCTGCGTACTGGTATAAGACTGCACCAGTACAAAAATTGTAAACATAATTTTCTTATTATTAAAAGAAGACAGAGACGATAGGAGCGGGTGGTTTTCACCCACATTGGGTTTCCACCTTATATCTTGGTGTTCATGTGTGATGTTTTATTTTGCTTTTACTGCACTGTCTAATGAATTCCTGATATAATGATTAAGGTTCAATACATGATAATTTGGGTAAATCAAAAGATCTCTGCATATAGACTGGTTCCATTAAGTACAGTTGCGTATACATGCTAGTTCACTGAACTAAAGTAGTGTACACAAATCAGTTTTGAAAATTAAATTATTGATCAGATAATATTGATTCACCCCCCCTCTCAGTATTATTTCCAACAATTTGTATCAGAGCAAGTCCTTCAGAAGAAGCTTGATCGCTTGAAGGAAGATCCATCATCATGAGTAATCAAGAAAGTGGGGGATCCATCAGGTCGCCAGTCTTTGATGGGAGCAACTTTGTTTATTGGAAGGTAAGAACCACAACCTATCTTCAATCTCTTGGAAGAGATGTCTGGGAAATCATGGAAGGAGGATATACATTTCCATCAGCAATTCCTACAAATACAGCAGGTAAAAAGCAATATGAAACCAATGCCAAGGTTGTCAATACATTATTGGGAAGTCTGTCACAATCAAAGTTTGTCAAAGTTATGCAGCTCAAATCAGCCAAGAAATATGGGACAAAATCGTTCTAAGCTACGAATGAGACTCTCAGGTAAAATGTGCTAAACTACAAACTCTCAAAATTCAATATGAAACTCTCAAGATGCACAACGATGAAAGTATAGCTAGTTACTTCTTACATATAGATGAGATTGTTAATTGCATGAAGAATCTGGGTGAAGAGATAAAGGAAGTTACCTTAGTTGAAAAAGTTTTAAGATCCTTATCTGCTAAATTTGAATCAAAAGTATCTGCCATAGAACAAAAGCAGGATCTACAGACTATTACTATGACACAGCTTCACATAATCTTAATTGCCTTTGAGATGAGAAAATTGTAGGAATTTACAGGGTAAGTTCCTCAGAAAGAACACCAAAAGGACACCGCTCACAACCAGATCACAGATCAATACACCAGTATTTTTGACGTGGTTAAAACCCTCAAAGAGGGAAACAGTCCACGGCCTGCGCCAACGTGGCTACTACGGGCAATTTATTAATCAAAGAATGAAAATTTACATAAGCTTCTCTCATGCACGGATTACCCGAACAATGACCCTCCATGCGCTTTAAATAGAACTCATGGACCAATCGGGTGTCAAGCCACGGATCAAGTGTCGGTAATACCGAGGAGAGAGTGAACCGTCGGATCACTACATATCGTGACCGTCGGATTGTAAGTTACAAAATGTACAACGGTAAAGAAACACACTTTACCTAACTCTATACCTAACTCTACACTAGACCAAGTTGAACTTAACTATATCCTATGTGTCGGAATATCCTAACATCCCCCCTTAAGAACAACTTGGGATAGGATTGAAGGATTTACAAATATGACACAATAGGAGAAGGAAGGAGGCACTAGAGCCTATCCCCCCTTAGTGACAACTTCCTGAACTCCAAGCATATACCGAAGTTTAGTGAACTTCGCCTCTGTGAGAGCCTTTGTGAAGATGTCTGCAACCTGATCATCTGTTGGACAATATTGCACTTCAAGAACATGGTCATGAATGAGCTTTCTGATGAAGTGCATGTGTAGTTCAATGTGTTTGCTGCGCTGATGCTGGACTGGATCTTTGCATAGCTGAATGGCACTTTGATTATCACACCAAAGTGTGGTTGGATGCTGCTGCTCAAAGCCAAACTCTGATAGGATCTGACGAAGCCACAAGGCTTCCTTACTAGCTTCCACGGCACCACGATACTCTGCTTCTGCTGACGAAAGAGAAATGGCAGCCTGTTTCTTACAAGCCCATGTAATAGGTCCTGAACCAAGAGTGAAAACATAACCAGCAGTAGACTTCCGATCATCAGGGTCACCAGCCCAATCAGAATCAGTGTAACCAACTAATAGAGGAGCTGCTTTGGCACTGTAATGAATCCCAAACTGTACTGTACCTCGAACATAACGAAGTATTCTTTTGGCTGCTTTCCAATGACTTTCACGGGGGTTTTGCATAAAACGAGCAACAAGGCCAACAGCAAAGGAAAGGTCAGGACGAGGATGGGTTAAATACAGGAGTTTTCCTACAAGTTGACGGTATAAGGTAGCATCAACTTCAGGAGAAGTACAAGAGACTGAAAGTTTGACTCCAGACTGAAAGGGAGAAGGGGCTGGCTTACAGTCTTCCATGTGAAAATGACGAAGAATATCACAAGCATACTTGGATTGGGAAAGGGAAATACCCTCCTTGGATTGCAAGACTTGAAGACCGAGAAAATAGTGTAAGTGTCCTAAGTCTGTCATTTCAAATTTCTTTTTAAGGCTGGACTTCACATGGTTTATAAGGTTGGGATCACTACCAGTAAGAATAAGATCATCAACATAAAGAACAAGGATGATAAGAGAGTTGCCCACTTTCTTAGTGTAGACAGTATTGTCAGAATAACACCTAGAAAAGCCAGATTCTAAAAGAAAGCTATCCATTTTGGCATACCAAGCCCGAGGAGCTTGCTTGAGACCATAAAGAGATTTCTTAAGTCGGCATACAAGGCTGGAGTCTGTTTGGATGAAGCCAATGGGTTGTTCCATATAGATTTCTTCATGCAAGTCCCCATGCAAGAAGGCAGATTTAACATCCATCTGATGGACTTCCCATTTTAAAGAGGCAGCAAGGGAAAGGACAAGGCGGATAGAGTTCATTTTGGAAACAGGGGAGAAGGTTTCAGTGTAGTCAATGCCTTCAACCTGTGAAAAGCCCTTAGCAACAAGACGAGCTTTATGTTTATCAACTTTCCCATCTGGTCCATACTTGGTTCTGTAAACCCATTTACATCTAACAAGTTTGCGTCCCTTTGGTAGAGGAACAAGATCCCATGTATCATTTGCCAACAATGAATGATATTCTTCATTCATAGCTGCTTCCCAATGTGGATGGCCCGAAGCTTCTTCAAAAGTGTCAGGATCATGATTTACTGGAGCTTGAGCCAGTAAAGAAGAGGCTCTTTCAAACTGAGAACGTGTACGTCACTGATCTGTAGGATCACCGGCAAGATCACCTGCTGCATCCCGAGTAGCACGGACCCATCTTGGAAGTTGAGGATCCTGAGAAGGTGGGGGAGGATTGTCATCCTCACTTTCATCATCTGAAGAAGAAATGTTTTCAAAAGTAGAAGAGATAGGAAGAGGTGGCATATCCGCCGGACTAGGCTCACAGGCCGATTTATTTTCATCAAATTTTACATCTCTTCTAATGATAACATTTTTGGACTTAAATGGAATAAGTCTATAACCTTTTACATCTTCAGAATATCCAAAAAAAGTACATTTCTCACTCTTAGGTTCTAAAGCTTTATGCTTTTCATCTGGAATATGGGCCCATGCTTCACTTCCAAAAACACGAAAGTGACTTACATCTGGTTTAATGGAACTCCAAGCTTCTTCTGGAGTGATATTCTTTAGAACCTTAGTAGGAGTGCGATTGATTATATAATTTGCACAATTAATTGCTTCGGCCCAAAAACTAAGACTAAGTCCTTTAGATTGCAGCATACAATTAGCCATTTCCTTTAAGGTGTGATTTTTCCTTTCAGCTACACCATTTTGTTGTGGAGTGTATGGAACAGTATGTTGCATTTGAATTCCATTTTCGGTGCAAAAGTTGATGAATGTGTTTTTAACATATTCTCCACCATTATCAGTTCTTAGCTTAAGAATTTGATGTCCAGATTGTTTTTCAACAAAGGCTTTGAAGGCCAAAAAAGTGTTAAATACTTCGCTCTTGAGTTTTAAGAAGTATACCCAAGTGTGTCTGGAGAAATCATCAATGAAAGTTAAGAAATACTTGCAGCCAGAGAATGAAGCAACAGGAAGTGGACCACATAAATCACTGTGCACAAGTTGTAAAGGGGCTGAGGCGTGCCAAGAGGCACGTTTTTCAAAACTGTCCCGATGATGTTTTCCGAGTACACATCCGGAACAAACACCATCTCTGCAAGATACCATAGGAAGACCTGTCACCATATTTTCTTTACATAGATGCTGAAGGGAGCGATAGTTTAAGTGACCAAATCGCTCATGCCAAAGTTTGCTCACTTCATCATTATGAGCAACAAATACTGAGGGAAGATTTGATGACCCAAAGTTGTGAAACTTATACAACCTTGTGGAATCATCAGCAATACCAATAGCTAGAATCTGTTTAGGATCTCTCAGATCCTTGATTACAACATCATGAGGTGAAAATTCAACAATTTTACCTTCACCTGAATGAGTTATCTGATATACAGATAGAAGGTTGCAGGATAAGGTTGGAACACATAATACATCGTTAAATTGACCATTGTCTAGATGAACAGTTCCAGTCCCTACAACATTAAGAGATCTATCATCACCAACATATATATTTTTGGTGTTACAATCATTTAAAGAAGAAAACATGGCTTGGTTTTTGGCCATGTGATAAGAGGCTCCAGAATCAATGAGCCACTCATGAGAATGAGAAGAAGAAGATACATTTAATGCATAACCAGACTGAGATGATTGACAGCGACATGCAGAAAGTGCCATTCCTGAAGATGAAGTTGAAGTTGAAGGTGAAGAATGCTCCACATGGATGTTATGTTTCTTCATTGCGGCTTCCAAGGCTTCCATCTTCTTAAAGCATTTAGATTCTAAGTGGCCATCTCGATTACAAAAGTTACAATGTCTATCAGTCTTCTTCCATTTGTTTTTATTGGTCTTATCATTTTGCTGAAATGATCTTTCATTTTGAGGCTGAGTTTGCTTAGGACCCTTGTTTGGTTTAGGACCATTCTTTTTAGGATATGACTTCTTAGGATTCTTTTAATTTGGTTGCTGCTGGGCGGCTAACGCTTTCTTGGAAGAGTTTCCAAGATTAAGAAGACCAAGGTGTAAGAGTTTTTCTTGTTCTCTTATTAAAGAATCACAAAAAGAGTCAAAGGAAGGGGCCTTGTAGTCTTTTCCCTGACAAATGAAAGCTTCCCTTGTAGAATGGAAGGTGGAAACAAATACAGAGTAGGCTGGTCCCAACTTAGTAAGGATGGAATAAATAAGGTTACTATCTTCTTTCTTAACCTTAACACCTTCCAAGAGATATCTAAGGGTCTTGAATTTGGACAAGAAATCTTCAATGCAAGAAAAATTATTAGGATCCAATGTAAGCAACTCATTTTCAAGTTGATGGGCTCTAATTTCATTTTTAATCCCAAAAACTTTAGTGAGTTGTTCCAATGCTTCATGAGGAGTCTCAAGTTCTGCAATATGGAATCTAAGATCAGGAGAAATAGACATCCCTATCAAACCACGTGCTTGATCTTGTCTATTTTCCCATTTTGCAGCCTTGTCTTCATCTTTTGGTTTCTTCTCTTGGTCTGTGGCTATTCTGTAGAGACCTTTACTTCTAAGTAAATCTTCCATGTAGGCTATCCATTGGAAGTAGTTAGTGCTGTCAAGAATGACTTGGCATGGACTTTCCATTTTTTAAAAAAATGAAGCTGAAGATGCTGAAAGTAAGTGTTCCAATGGATAGATCTCAAAAAATTAGGCTGTTTTAAAAAAAACGGCTCTGAAAAAGGCTTCCGGATGAAGAAGTTATGGCTTTTTGAAAAAAAAAAAAAAATTGTTGAAGTTGCCGGCAAAGTGTGCGAATGTGCGGGAATGAAATAATCCGCCCCCACAAAATGGAGACTTGAACCCAAGACCTCTACTCTCTTAAAATAGCTTTGAACCAATTGATCTATACAAAAAAATTGAGAGAGAGAGAGAGAGAGAGGGGGGGGGCCTTGGTTTGCGTGCTTGCCTTGAAAAAGCTCTTTTTCCCTACAAAACACAAAACACAAAACCCAACACGGACATGCAAAGAAAACGAACCTTATGGCTCGAAGTTAGCTTTAGCCAAAAAACTAGATATTTTAAAAAAAAGAACCTTGCGGCTCAAAGTTAGCTTTAGCCGAAAAACTAAATATTTTTCTCAATGTTTCTGATTTTCCGAGATCACACTAAGGTGCAGGGAAAAGAGCATACGCATGAGAAAAATCCTTCCTTTCTGTTTCTGATTTGCCCAGATCGCACAAAGTCGCAGGGCAAAGAGCATACGCAGAAATGAAAGGTATAGATCCGGTTAAAAAAAAGCTAAATAAACTGAAACCGAAATAAGCAGAGAGAAAATAACAGTAAACTGCAAATAAACACTGTATACCTCCAGATCTTAAAAAAGACGCAGCTAGGGCTACCAGAAACCTTTTCGCGTGAAACGAAAGGGGTTCCTCACTGGAACATATGCTCCGAACACAACAGAGCAGTCCTCTCGGCCCGAAAGCAGTCAAAAACAACAGATCTAGGAAACAGCAGTCGGATGCAGTTCTACCGACTTCAGATTTGGATCACCAACGGACGCGGCCCTCAAATAGCTCTGATACCATGTAGGAATTTACAGGGTAAGTTCCTCAGAAATAACACCAAAAGGACACCGCTCACAACCAGATCACGGAACAATACACCAGTATTTTTGACGTGGTTAAAACCCTCAAAGAGGGAAACAGTCCACGGCCTGCGCCAACGTGGCTACTACAGGCAATTTATTAATCAAAGAATGAAAATTTACATAAGCTTCTCTCATGCACGGATTACCCGAACAATGACCCTCTATGCGCTTTAAATAGAACTCATGGACCAATCGGGTGTCAAGCCACGGATCAAGTGTCGGTAATACCGTGGAGAGAGTGAACCGTCGGATCACTACATATCGTGACCGTCGGATTGTAAGTTACAAAATGTACAACGGTAAAGAAACACACTTTACCTAACTCTATACCTAACTCTACACTAGACCAAGTTGAACTTAACTATATCCTATGTGTCGGAATATCCTAACAAAAATGAGCTCCATCAAATATGAGAGAAGCTGCATTTAAAGCTTCAACAAAAGGAAAAGAAGAACTCAATGAATTGGGACATATTTCAGAAGAAGAAGAGGAAGCAAACTTTGTCAAGAAGCTTCAACGGGGTTTCGGAAGATTAAGAGGTAAACTACCTTTCAAATGTTTTGCATGTGGTAGAGTTGGTCATTATGCTGCCAAATGTCCTCACAAAGATAAATATGATAAAGGGAAGGAATCGGCAAATTGGAATAGAAAACAAAGTGTAATTAAAAAGAGCTACTATACTCATGAAGATAGTGATGGTTTATCAAATAGTGATGAAGATGAAAATAGTAATGACTATAGACTTCTGATGGCTTATGAAGATGATGATTTTTTGGATGCCTTAGATGAAGATGACCTTTATGAAGAAATCTCTAAACTCAAAATCTGTTTAGAAGAAAAGAATATGATTATAGATATCTTGACATACCAACTTGCTGAAAGAGAGAAACACAATGAAAAACTAGAATGTGAAATTATGGGTCTAAGAAAGGATCTTGAGAAAACAAAAGCTCTCAATCTTAGATTTGCTAAAGGATCAGAAACCTTAAATGAAATTATCAAAGTGCAGCGTTCTCCTCTGATAAAGATAGGTCTTGGATATACTGAAGAAGCATCTCAATCACAGAAGCCGTCAACCTCCACTAAAAACTATCTTGATGCAGCAAAGAGCAGTGAACAATTTGACAATCGTTAACAAAGGCATAAAGCAGATCACCAGGTAAATCAATTTCAATTTACTTCAAGTATGAACAGAAGCCACAATCAACCTTAGGTAAATCATACTCAATTTGCTTCAAAGATAAATATCAATAGAAACTACAATCACCAGGTCAGTAGATTCGATAATTGCAGGAACTTCTTTAATGGTCAATGTTTCTCATGTCATAATTTTGGACACAAAGCTACTCAATGTGTTGCTTACAAAACCATCATGACTAGAGAAGCACGAAATCAAAGGAATGTGACAGGGATCAAGAAAAGTTCCTATAATAACTTTTCTCCTCTTGAAAATGAAGTATAATGCTCAATCTGTAACAACTTTGGCCATGAAGAATCTGAATGCAGGAGTAAATTTCAGCAAATATCTCAAAAGGAGCAAACTCCATTAAATCCAAAAATATGGAGAAAGAAAAAGCCGCAAATAGAAAGATGTGGTATAGCCTTGTATGCAGAAGGACAAGAAAACCAGTGGTACATCGACAGTGCATGCTCAAAACACATGACATGTGACAAGAAAAACTACACTCATATAATGCCTTACAAAGGAAAAGAGTGTTTCATTTGGAAACGACACTCTAGCTGTCATAAAAGGTAAAGGCTCTGTTTTCTTGAAAGAAAAGGTTAAAGCTGGAAACATTATGTATGTTGATGGCTTAAAGCATAACTTGTTGAGTGTGAGTCAAATGTGTGATCAAGGAAATGAAGTAGTGTTTCGATCAAATGGAAGTGTTGTTCGTGAGCTTGATACAGGAGAAACTGTGATCAAAGGTACAAGAACTCCAAACAACTTATACATACTCAAGGGAGGACAACAACAATGCTATCTAAGAAAAAATGATGAAACTGGCTATGGCACAGAAGATTGGGACATCTAAGCTTTTCTCAAATAATAAAATCATGCAAATTCCAGGTTGTTCGTGATCTTCCAGATATCAACATTCCTGAAAATACTATATGCAAATCATGTCAATTCAGTAAGAAAACCAGATCTCACTTCATTGAAAAGGAAGGGTTAGCTAGTAAACCTCTTGAACTTGTTAATACTAATTTATGTGGACCATCAAGGAAAAAATCAGCTCGTGGAGAAGATTACTTTATATTGTTCATTGATGATTTTTCCAGAATGTGTTGGATAGGTCTTCTAAAGCATAAAGATGAAGCATTTGAAAATTTCAAAGCCTTCAAAGCTTCGGTTGAAAATGAATCAGATCACAAAATCAAATGCCTCAGATCTGATCGAGGAGGGGAATTTACCTCGGATAAATTCTTTGACTTTTGTGAACAACATGGAATAAAAAGGCAATTCTCCACTGCAAGGACTCCTCAGCAAAATGGAGTGGTATAAAGGATGAAAAAAATTGTTCAACAAATGGCTCGTGCTATGTTAGATGAATCTGGAACTCCTGCAACCTTCTGGGGTGAAGCTTCATTCGCCACCGTCACTATTCTCAACCAAGAAAATGTTTGGTTAAACAACACTCAAACTCCACATGAACTTTGGTATGGTAATACTCCTACAGTAAATACTTCAAAGTTTTTGGAAGCAGATGTTACATCAAAAGGACTGATGAAAAACTTGGTAAGTTTGAACCCAGAGTAGATGAAGGTATTCTTCTTGGCTACTCTTCCCGAAGTAAAGGATATAAATGTTATAATAAAAGACTTGGGAAAATTATTGAAAGTATTGATGTTGTGGTTGATGAAGCATGCAAAATTCCAAAAAAGACAAAAACTGAAGATTATGACAATGAAGAAGATGAGGATCATTTTCCCACATCAAATCACACTGATTCTGAAGAAGAAACCAATGAAGCACTAGAAGAAGAGATAATGATAGAAGAAAAGACTCCGTCCAGGTATGTTCAGAAAAATCATCCAGAAACTCAAATTTTAGGGGAAAAAGGGGTAGGTGTGCAGACAAGAAGAACCATTGTCGAAGCCTCAAGGTATCTAGCATTACTATCTTCCACTGAACCTCAAAATGTAAATGATGCATGCAGAGATGAATGTTGGGTCAAGGCCATGAATGAATAAATTGAGCAAACTAAAAAGAATAATACTTGGGAATTAGTTCCTAGACCTCATGATAAGCATATCATAGGAACCAAATGGATATTCAAAAACAAGTTGAACAAAAATGGAGAAGTTATCAAAAACAAGGCCAAACTTGTTTGCAAAGGATATGCTCAACAAGAAGGTATAGATTTTGAAGAAACTTTTGCACCTGTAGCTAGACTTGAAGCCAAAAGAATGTTTCTTGCTCTTTCTAGTTTTCAAAAATTCAAGGTATACCAAATGGATGTAAAATTTGCCTTTCTGAATGGAGACTTAGAAGAAGAAGTCTATATTGAACAACCAAAAGGATTCATTCTTGGAAATGATGCAAAACTTGTATGCAAACTCAGAAAGGATTTCTATGGTCTAAATCAGGCTCCAAGGGCCTAGTATTACCATCTTGACAAATATCTCCACCAACAGGGTTTTTCAAAGGGGTCAGTAGATAGCAATCTATATACAAAGATGGACACTGATAAATTGCTAATAATTGTTGTTTATGTTGATGATATCATTTTTGGTAGCAATGAAGAATCCATGAGTCAGAATTTTGCTTCAATAATGCAGCAAGAATTTGAAATGTCCTTGCTTGGTGAGCTTACCTATTTTCTTGGTCTACAAGTTCAACAAAATAAAGATGGTATTTTTCTCTCACAAACCAAATATCTCAAACAAATCCTGAAAAAGTATGACCTGGAAGATTCTAAACCAGTACGTACCCCAATGGTAACAGGATGCAGTCTTAGCTCAAATGATGAATCAGCAGCAGTACATCAACCAACTTACAGATCCATGATTGGCAGTTCGCTTTATCTAACAAGTACCCGACCGGACATCATGCATGCAGTGGGAATAGTTGGAAGATTTGAAGTAAATCCAAAGGAATCACACCTTCAGATAGTCAAAATAATTTTCAAATATCTTCAAGGAACACAAAACTTTGATTTATGGTATCCTAGAGATACAGGGATATTACACTTCATACATATATGGATGCAGATTGGGCAGGAAGTGTTGATGACATAAAAAGCACTAGTGGTGGTGCATTCTATATGGGTTCCAGGTTAGTGTCTTGGTTCAACAAGAAACAAAGTTCAATTTCATTATCTACAGCTGAAGTAGAATACGTGGTTGTTGCATCTTGTTGCACACAACTACTTTGGATGATGCAAACCTTGCAATATATTCATATCACATGTACTCCACCCATCTCCATTCTATGTGATAATACAAGTGCCATCAGTATTTCAAAGAATCTAGTCATGCACTCCAAGACCAAGCACATACCCATCAAATATCATTTCCTACGTGAACAAGTGCTTGAAAAAAAGGTCAAATTGGAGTATGTTCCCTCCAAAGAATAGGTTGCTGATATATTCACTAAACCACTACCCAGAGAGACATTTGAATATCTCAGACAAAAGCTGGGAGTAGTTTCTGCATCATCCTACTGTTAAATCCTATTTTTCAGAGAAAGGTGGTTATACGCGAGTTTCATGAAGCATAGTCGCATACATACGCAAGTTTCTATGGGCACAGTCGCGTATATGTTGATTTGAAGAAAAGCAGTGGGCTAGAATCAGGAAAAAGGGGTTTGCTATGGTTCTGTCAATTATCTGCTCTGTTTGATGATGATTTCAATATGTTGATATATTGGTCCTCATAAAGTTTTTGATAACTTGCTGTATATCTGATTGATAATGATGCTTTGACTGGCATATGCAATGATCAGATCTGACAGTGAACATGTGGAACAGGTTCAGGGGGAGAACATGGTTGATGATATTTTGGGAACTAATGATGGAAATATACAGGTTGCTAGTCTGGATGCTGTTGATAGATGCTGCTGATGGCGCAAATCATATGATAGCTGCTGATGACTATCATGGTCTTATTTAAAATATTTGGTCTCTATTTGTAAAGGTCATGAAAATACCTAATTTGTAACCCCACTATGCTTGGGATGGATGACGTAATGTTTCTTGTTTATTACATGTATAAACAATTGGTATATCCCCACTTGGTTGGGTGGATGAGTCAAATTCGGTATATCCCCACTTGGTTGGAGATGGATGCATGTATGAGTCATTGGTGATAGGAAGGTCATTTGTGATGTATGTATAGAGTCATGTTCTTCCTTTTTCATACCTTTCTTATGCTCAGGGGGAGCATGGAATCGATCATGGGAGATCAATCAGCACACTTCAGCATATCGGAGAATTCAACATGCACTCAAGTGGAGCATGACCCTTTGCCCTTGATGTCAAAGGGTGAAAGTGACTTGGTGTGGTTGTTGTTGCCATCAAGTCCAAAGGGGGAGATTGTTTGCATAATGATGTATGTGTTGTACTTGATGGCAACCCACGTGTAGAATAACAACTCACTTATATATGGTAACTAGATGATTCTATAGAATAGATATCAGATGTGACAGAATGCATGATAGTAGTGTTTACAGATGTGATGAAATGTAAGGAAACTTCAAGGAATCAGTTCAGAAGGCAACTCACTCAGATGAAAGATCACAGTATAGCAGGTAAACAACAAAGAATTACAGAATGAAGAAAGAGAGGTATACGCAGGTTCACCACTGACCAAGTTGTGTATACACGCAGGTTCACTATATACAAGGCACGTACATGTACACACGCACTTCCACAGAAGGAAAAGCGCGTATACCTTGGAAAACTAAATTTTTGGTTCGAAGTATTTGGTCCATGGTATTTTGATCCATGGTATTGGTCCAAGGTATCTAGTTTGAGGTATTGACCACAGGTATTGGGTCCAAGATATTGGTCCTAAGTGGTTTTGGTCCATGGAATTGAGAAAGGCCTAAAACTATAAAAGGAGGAGAATATCATTAGGCCAAGGTGTGCAAGTATCGAATATCTGATGAAGTGTGAGATCTAGTATGCATGTTATTGGGTTATGGTGCATTGTTGGATTTGAACCAAGGATGAACCTTAGCTGATGATGAGGGATCAGATCTAATGATAGATCAGGATCTTAAGGAGTAAAATGAATTATCGTTAGATGTTTTTTCTCATATATATTCTAGATCTGAAATTTGACGATAATATTATTCTGTAAATGATATGATCTGGGTATAACTAAAGTCTGGAATAGCTGCAGAATTCTGAATTTATATTTGTAGATATATACATTGGTTGGCTTTGAGGAAAGTGCGTATACACGCAGGTTCGACGCATGGAAGTAGCGTATACCTTATAAAATATATTTTAGTTGCTTCTGTTTGCTATTGCAGTGTTCTAGGTTCTAGCTTGGGTTCTGGTTACAGTATTCTGGTGACAATATTCTGAATGATCAGATTGTTGGCTTGTCAAAGTGATTGATTGATTCGGTTGTGGTTGGTTCGAAAGGAGATTGGTTGATGCAGATATATTTTATGATTGAATGATGTTGTTGATGGGTCCAATCTAAAAATTTATGAAACGAGGTCCCTGAAGGAAGAAAGAAGGTTGTAGCCTTCTGTAGGTCGACGCCTATGTACTAGCAAACATATCAGCTAGTACAAGAGCTAGAGGGTTGTAGCTCCCTTCCAGTAGAAGCTGGAGAACGAGAGAAGGTTGTAGCCTTCTGCAGGTATAAGCTTATGTACTAGTATAAGACTGCACCAGTACAAAAATTGTAAACAGAATTTTCTTATTATTAAAAGAAGACAGAGACGACAACAGCAGGTGGTTTTCACCCACATTGGGTTTCCACCTTATATCTTGGTGTTCATTTGTGTTGCTCATGTGTGATGCTTTATTTTTCTTTTACTTCACTGTCTAATGAATTCCTGATATACTGATTAAGGTTCAACACATGATAATTTGGGTAAATCAAAAGATCTCTGCATATACGCTGGTTTCATTAAGTACAGTTGCTTATACATGGTAGTTCACTGAACTAAAGTAGCGTATACAAATTAGTTTTGAAAATTAAATTATTGATCTGATAATACTGATTCACCCCCCCTCTCAGTATTATTTCCAACACAACAAACTCCACATTTACTTGGAGGAAAAATAGGATCTAAGAGTGGAAGGAGGATCTAGTTCCATATTAGTTGGAAATAATATGAGCCAAATAATTACATGACCAACATAGGGAATGAAATTATATCTATTTTCATATTAGTTGGAACTAATACCAATCAAATATCAACATAAGGAATGGAAGTAGGATCTAGTTCCATATTAGTTGAAAATAATCCCAAATAAATATAAGTGCATGACATAATCAAAATATTCATAAAAATGGGTTTACACTCTCAAAATAATTCCAAATCTACCTATCTCCTATTTTTTCGACACACTAAGTCTTCTCCTTTTATGAAGAGGATAGTACAACAAACTCCACATTTACTTGGAGGAAAAATAGGATCTAAGAGTGGAAGGAGGATCTAGTTCCATATTAGTTGGAAATAATATGAGCCAAATAATTACATGACCAACATAGGGAATGAAATTAGATCTAGTTTCATATTAGTTGGAACTAATACCAATAAAATATCAACATAAGGAATGGAAGTAGGATCTAGTTCCATATTAGTTGAAAATAATCCCAAATAAATAAAAGTACATGACATAATCAAAATATTCATAAAAATGGGTTTACACTCTCAAAATAATTCCAACTAATATTATTTCTTATCCTACCAACATTAACTAGAAAATAATTTCAACTACTATAATTAATCTTATTTTTTTATCATTTATTGTTGGTTTATTCAAGTCTTGTCCTATGTTACATGTTAATTACCATATAATACCATATGTAATAAAAATAAAATATGTTTAAGAGAGAGAGAGAGAGAGAGAGTGATCTTTATTTTCCATATGAGAGAGAGAGAGAGTGATGAGGAATAAGAGAGAGAGAGAGAGAGAGAGAGATTTATTTTCCATATGAGAGAGAGTGTGAGAGATGAGAGAGAGAGAGAGAGAGAGTTACTCAAAATCATTGATGACAATTACTTCCTCCTAACACCCACCTCATTGTGAATCCAAGTTTATACCCACAATAAATTTTTGTGCTTAGATGGTTTCCTTAGTCTTTGTCATGTCCCTTATAAGTAAATAAACTAGCAATTGAAAGGTTTGAATCTTGGATATCCAATCCTAGTGCACATATTATTCTCCCCCCATCATAGCAAGGTACATAAATTCATTCATCACCTAGAATAGGGTTGTGATTCTAGAGAAGAATCACATCAATAGAAGAATGAAGGCATCACTCCTAAATTGTATAAGGTTAATTTGGACAAGATATTTGAAAGAAGAGCTCAACGCCACCCATATTTCTCTTGTGACTTCTTACACTTGGTGCTTTGCTCATCTTAAAGGAAAGGAGGTTGTATAAGTTCCTCCTTATGATATCTTCACCTTAGCATGAACAATGGAAGAAAATTCATCACTAGGTTCCCCAACCACATTATGATGAGTGTGGAAGAGTTTTAGTTTAAGGTGAGCACCAAAGTGCACATATTATTCTCCCCCATCATAGCAAGGTACATAAATTCGTTCATCACCTAGAATAGGGTTGTGATTCTAGAGAAGAATCACATCAATAGAAGAATGAAGGCATCACTTCTAAATTGTATAAGGCTAATTTGGACAAGATATTTGAAAGAAGAGCTCAAGGCCACCCATATTTCTCTTGTGACTTCTTACACTTGGTGCTTTGCTCATCTTAAAGGCAAGGAGGTTGTATAAGTTCCTCCTTATGATATCTTCACCTTAGCATGAACAATGGAAGAAAACTCATCACTAGGTTCCCCAACCACATTATGATGAGCGTGGAAGAGTTTCAGATTAAGGTGAGCACCAAAGTCCAAATCCTTTTTGAGAAAGAATATGAATTCCTTTATAGCATGCCCTTGTCTGAGTTTGGTTATACCCATAGTAGGAATAATAGTATGATTCAAATATTTTTGTCTAATGCATTTATCATTCAAAGGAGACCTAATTTAACCTAGATATACATCACCTTGACGAGGATAAGAGACCATATATGTAGCTTAAATTCTTCATGATGGAAAGGAGAGGGTGCAATAGGGAGGAAAATTTACATAGAGGAGAATGGTTGTAATATATGAGGGATAGAGCATCTCTCGATCACTCATTTACATTTTCCTCTATCAGTTGTTAGAAGCATGGAAACTTGTGTGTCACATATTATCTTGAAAGAATCACATTAACGATAATCCCATTATACTTTGTTTTAAGCCTTATCTAGGTGTAGTTATGGAACATTTTAAATTCCTTGTCCTTTTTATAAGGTTTTTATTTTTAATCAACAGAGAAACATTTATTTACCCAATTGAACGAATTATAATGAAATCAAATTTGAAAAAACCTCCTTGAAGAAACCTTATTGTACTTTCTTATAAGCATTATCTAAGTGTAGTTAGAGGACAATTCCTAATTCCTTCTTGTGCTTTAGATAATTAACTACTTCTTATACCATGATGTAGTAGTTTATTATTTCCCTTATACAATAAAACCTACTCATTCTTCTAAAATGAACATATTATGAAGTGACTCTAGTCTTAATGTTGTTGTTTTTTAATAATCTTATAAGATATTTTACATCAAGATCTTGGTCTAAAAGCATCAAAGTTTAAGGTAATTTACTTTTAACAAATAAAGAAAGTAAATTGGAGTTCATTACTATTAGAATCTTTATAAATCCCCTCGAGTCTTCAACAAGAATATGAAAGTATTTTTAAAAAATGTGCCACATTGTTTGCTATATATTTGTTGTAAATTTTTTGGGTTGGGGATTTGTTTATTTTTTATGGAGAAAAACCACCTCATAGAGTTCTTATTCTAATATGAGGGGATATAAGTTTTGAGTTTATATGATTTTACACTAACTTTTGTAGACAATCCAAAGCCTCTTCTTTAATCGTAGGGAATCTAATCCCGAGTTTGAATAGTATTTATTAAATGTATTTAGCTTCCATGCATATTTTTTCATTTCCTTCATCATAATATTTCTATCTTTGAATAAAAAAGATATTTTGCAATAGTATTAGTTTAAGGATCATGTTGTCTTGTGAAAAAAAGTAGTACTCATGTACCCTTTTTTTTAAATTGAGTTCTATAGACCCATCTCTATAATATTTCATCTCTTTTGTATATTTAATCCAAATTAATTAAATTTTCTCCTCTGATTTTAACATCTATTATGATATTCCTTCATCCTTGATTTTGTCCTATATGTTTGACATATTCTTTCAAAACTTAATTTATAGCGAAATTTCATTCCTTTTGGAATTATTTGAAATGTTTCATTTATAATTTAAAATAAAAAGGAAAATATAGAACAATTTTAATGTTGAATAAGTCCATATTCTTTTTTCACCACTCTTAAATCTTGTTTTTTTGGCTCCATTTGTTCCAACCAAATCAATTTTAATCTAATTCGATCCATTTGGGGCTTCTCCCCCTAGTTAGGTTTAACCAAATAGACTAGTGGTTTAAATGAGCCACCTTAAGGATGAAGGATGCATATTCAAACATTTACATATCCAATCTTAACTTATCATGAACTTGTCTAATATTTCCATCATGAGAACTCTTATCTTCTTCTATAATTCCATGTGAAGTTTCATTTCTGAATTCAAATTAATAAGAGCAGTCATATATATATATATATATAGAGAGAGAGAGAGAGAGAGAGAGAGATATACTCATTGTCTCCTAAAATCAAATTCATATCTTTTCCTTTAATCCAATGTAAAATAGGGGTGTCTTGTTTTTTTACTAAGAGAATATTACACCATATTAGTTTACGAATAACAAGATTGGTATAATATATATTAGTAAAAAGATAGGGAAATTTATAAAAGTTTGAAAGACTTCAACACTTACTCAAGATATCCCCAAAAAATATGTTTGACTTTGAGGTTATTTGAGTTTATCTAGATCAATAAAGATCCATATTATCCTATTGAGTATTTATGGATGCCCACCACCCATTCCAAGCTATAAATGACCCAATGTTTTCATATTCTCCTATTGGGTATTTATGGATGCCCACCACCCATTCCAAGATATAGACGAACCAATGTTTTCCAAATGAGTTAAATTTTGCACAAATAATCACTATGTATTCTCTTTAAAGTTTAATTTTTCTTCTCAGTGTCTTTGGTTTTGGGTTCAAGAGAAATCCCTTAAATGTTATATGAAATCAACTTTATACCGTTAAAACTCCATTTTATAAGAGAAAAAGCAAGGGTTCAATGACTCTACCTTAAGAAATCCCACTTCACAAATCAATATTTAATCAGATTGGGGGTGTTTCAAAACCTTTAATAAAAGTATTTTTGTCTATTTTTAGATTCAATGCATTAGTTGGCTTGGGTTTCTTCAAAACACTTCACTATGTCAAAATTTCTTCCATGAACTTTGGGTTTCCTCACATTAGGTTTTGCTAATTTATACTTCATTCTAAGGGGATAAGATGATTGAGGGCTAGTTTATACCTCATTCTAGGGGGTAAGATGATTGAGGGTTTTATATTTCTAATTATGTATTATAAATTAGAGATAACATCCCTTGAGGGATCGATATCAAGTGCTACAAGAAGCATAAGTGAGAGTATCATGTACGAAAGAAAAAGGGTTCTAAGGGGATTATTGTTGGGGGAAAGGGGAGGAGGAAGAATGGATGATGAAGGGAATTTATTCTTAGGGGGAGGGGGAAGGAGAAAGGGAAGGAAGCATGGTGATGCCATATATTTTGTATATTTTGTCTAAGTTGATTGAGATGTGTTCCTCTTACACAACTCCTACAATATTCCTTCTTCCTCAATTTTGCCTTACATGTTGACATATTATTATCTAAATTTAATTTATGATGAAAATTGTTCCAAAATTTATGATTCAACTCCCTCAGGATTTTTTTGAGATATCTCATTAAAAAAATGAACATTTCCATCCCTATGAAGTTCATAACCTCTTTCCATCACTCTTGAATCTTTCTTTCTAGGTCGATGTGTTCCAACCACATCAATTCACATATAAATAGAATCCTTTAGTGTTTTTCCCATTGGCTAGGTTTAACTAAATGCACTAATTATTCCCTCAAGGATGAAGGATTAATATTCAATATTTATCCGTCAAATCTTAACTTATTATGAACTTGTCTAATATTAGAAATCTTTACTTCTTCTTCTATTGTTCCAAGTGAAGTTACCAATTTTTTTTATCTCGCACTAAATAATGAGCTCAAATTAATGTAGTCAACTAAATAAGAGTTACATCTTCCTATATAACCTCTAATGTTCTTTACTCCAAAAATAAAAGTTATATCCTTCCTATAATCCAATGTAATACATATAAGTCGACTCTTTCATCTGAGAAATACATATAAGTCACCTCTTTCATCTAAGAAAATATTGCACCATATTAATTTATTAATCACAAGTTTTGGACCATACATCAATAATAACGAAGAAAAAATTTTGACTTCAATTGTTACTCAAAATATCCATTTAAAATTTGTTAACTTTAAGATTATGATATAGATAAATAAACATCCATTTTTCCTATTAAGCATTTATGGATACCCATAACCTATTTTTATATATAATTAAGATATTGTCTTCTTCAGAGGTTAAGTTGAGTTGCATGAATACGCACCATATACGTTCTTTCAAGATTAATTTTCCTTTTAGGTGATTTCATTCTGTGTTCAAGAAAAATCCTTTACGTGTTCCTTGAGAAAAATTTCGTCCTTATGTGAATAAAATTCCGTTGGGTAGGAATGGTAGTACGGGTTTACAACTCTACCTTAATTGTGCATCCTCACAAATCAAGATTTGGGATATTTTACAACCTTTGATATTTGTTGCATTGGTTTGATTGAGTTTTTTCAATAAGTTTGTTTTGACAATAGTTTTAGCCATGATCTTTGGGTTTTCTAATTTGTAACTTGCCTTAATGTACTAGTAGGATTAAGGGTTTTATTTTCTTAATGATGGATTATAGAGGAGAAAAAAATATGCTTGAATAGAATTGAATTATTTTTTCTTAAGTTGCCTTGTTATAATACAATTTGATAGCCAATTAGGAGTTACATTTGACCCATTCAACCCTTAATTTGAGTTAAACTTGACACTTCTAGATTCTTCTACATAGTTACCATGTTGCTAGTCCCTTTTTCCACAAGTAGCAAGGGTTGACATGGCACCCTCCTGAATTATGGTGGTCAATGACAATAGACCAACTTCTTGAGTCATAAAATTTATGTCCAAACTCTGGTTGACATGATTCTTGCATCATTGGAGATGTATTCAATTGTAGAATATCCCTATAAGGTGCATGCTTAAGAAGAAAAGATTTGCATCCAAAAAAAGTCTTTGAAGGCCTTAAACTAGCCTCGAAAGGTTTTTAACCCTGATTTACCAAACTAGGCCATGTTTCTAGCACTACTCTTCTAAGTTGATTTCTTTGTTTTTCCCACTCTAAAACCATCGAGATGGATGAAAAACAATATAATGATGTTGGAAGTTTGACAATGAATTATGTAAATTTGGGTAAAAATGTAACTAGTTAGTTTTATGCCGAAATAGTAGTTATGTAACGGAGGAGGCTTGTATTAAACTAGTGAATGCCCAAGAAATGTAATCGTGGAGAATCATTGTTGAATTAATAGAGATTCCAATCCCTTGCCTCGTGGATGTTTCCTTGACACCGTGTCAAGGTTTTACCACATAAATATGGTGTTGTTTCTTATGCGTGTGCATTCAGTTTTACTGTTAGTTATATTATTTTCTTGGTCAATGTAGAACTGTATAATCTTCCTTCTTTATTCATTCACCTAATAAAACTACAAATGGTATTAGAGCAAGTTTTGGTGCTGCGTGAAGGTTTTTCTATGAGGGGAGGCTGTTGAAGAGCCAGTGTTTGCATTGAGGAGGTCCCGCGTGAAAGAACTGCATGCTGCGTGCCTAAGGGTGGACACTCCATCTCTGCGTGAAGCGCAGAACCTGCATGTTGCTGCCTTGTCCATCTGTGTTGGTGAGGAAGCCATCTCTCCGTGAGGAGCAACACCCTGTCTCTGTGTGTGATAAAAGGAAAAAGGGGGCAATATGCGTGGAAAATCATGGAGGCTCTATGTGAAGGAAAACAGAAGCCTATTTCCTGCATATAGAGTGATGCCTGCGTGTACGAGAGGAAGACTCGATAGGACGTTGTTGTTGGCGTCAGAAGCGTGAAGAGGCTGTGTATATTCTCTAAAGGGAAGCCGTGAATACCAAAGTTGTTGACACCTAATCCTTGTGATTGGGTGAATTATTGTAAATAGATAAATAGGAAATATTAACAGTCATCGGGAGACAAACTGAACAGTCTCTCCCTCATGTATATAATGAGGACCTACCTGATGGAATAATATAGTCAAATTATTTCTGCCTTATGGAGTTATTGCCTAGCCTGACATGGTATCAGAGCCAGCTCTTTTTTAGCTCTTGTCCCTTGTAACTCCCTTGTCTTCTCTCATATACCTGTGCTGCTCCTCCATACAATTAGTTGCGCCCTCTGTCTGCCATATTCCATATATAAAGTCCTGCCCCCTCCACAGTCGCTGCCAGGTCTAAACGCTGCATTACCTGCGCTCTCTGGCTCTCTATAAACATTTCATACAAAGCGTTGCTTGGTATACGTTGGTGTCAGTGACCTGTTTTTTTATTGACCTGACATGGTAGCTATTCTGATTACTCGCTAATCCCCTCGGCAGTGGCAGAGAAATACCTGTCCTCCGATGTCGCTTTTCTTTATGCGTAGAGTCTCTGATTCCCCTACATAGTGCGGTTGCAAGTTCTTGGCTCACGTCCCGATTAGTGAACCCCCCTATTCAATCAGATATTCCCATCAATGTTTCATTTGCATTCGTTTGCAGCGAATTTGGTAGCTTCAGCAAAGGAGTAGGAATGGTGCATATGTCAATTTTTGTAATAATCTCTTGTAGGAGTATTGGTGGCGGACTTGCTGGTGCTTGAGCTGCCTTTAAAAGACCCGCATTTCATTATCAATGTCAATGCCTGATATGCGTATGCTTACAGCCTTAAGCCTTCCACTCCAGCACGGGACCTAAAGTGAATACCTCGCTTTCGACTCCATCGTGGTATCAGCAAACAAAGATTCTTCAAACAGAGGCGGCGGCTGCCGCCATGGCTAGGGTAAACCCTATCTACTCAGGAATGTGATTGTTGTGTGGTCTTGTTTCTAAAGCTACCATTGCATTCATTTATTACCCACTGATATAACGTTTGAAATAAGTGCCATCCAAATACACAGTCGAGGTGAGCCCTGCATTATATTCCGCCTTCTGGCTGGTTTGATATATTAAATCGTTGTACAGTTTGCACAAACAAAAACTGGTTTTTAAAATTGGCTATTCGAAATGTGGACATACAAATATTTAAACGCTCGTTCTGACAATCGTTGTGGGGTTTATATACTTATTGGTTCTAAATCAAGCGAGAAAAGGCAGTAGGCCATTTGTTCATATATGTTAACTTGTGATATTGAGAGTCCAAATATGTCTGGACTAAGTTCCAAGGATAATTTTAGGGGCGAATGTTCGCCCTTTAGCGAAATTAAGGGGTTTTAAATTTTTAGTGGGCGAATATTTTGTATCATAGTACATTTTTACAAATCACCTAAAATAGCCCACCTTATCTTAAGGGAGAGGGTAAAAAAGGTAAATTTAGCCCTTGAAATTAGGACTTACAACCTTCCATTCGCCCATTTTCAAGAATAGGTTTTATTTAAGTGAATCCATTCGCCCATTTTCAAGAATAGGTTTTATTTAAGTGAATCCTATGGGCCAAATTAAAATACCATATTTATAAAAGAGGTACGGTAAATTAATAAAAATATAAATAAATGAGAGGTATGGTAAATAAATAAAACATTTTTTATATTTACTCCATAAGTCACCTTATATACATGTAAGGGTGTAAACAAATAAAAATATAAGTGGAGGTATGGTAAATAAATATAATGGCTTTTTATAAGGTATGGTAAATAAATAAAAAAATAAATAAACTAGACGTATGGTAAATAAATAAAACCTCTTTTTATATTTAGTCCATAACCCTCATTCTATTTATGAAGGCTCAAGAAAGAGATTTTATTTAAGTGAATCCTATGGGCCAAATACCATATTTGTAAAAGAGGTATGGTAAATTAATAAAAATATAAATAAACGAGAGGTATGGTAAACAAATAAAACAGTTTTTTTATATTTACTCCATAAGTCACCTTATATTTACGAACACTCAAAAAATGGGTTATATTTAGGTGAAACCTATGGCCAAAATACTATGGGACAAATACCATGGACTAGATTGTTATTAATACCATGCAAAAAACCATTATTAACCCTAATATTAGAATTAATAAAAATAAAAATGGCACATGGTATTGACCCATGGTATTCACCAAAATGGCACATGGTATTGACCCATGGTATTCACCTGGAATGTAGCCTATTTAAATGGGGGAATTAAACCAGCATGTAGCCTATGCTAAGATTCACTAGGACTTTACAAAGTTTTATTATTTAGTGAAAGACTCGCCAAGATCTTACAAGATTTTATAATTGAGTAAAATATTCTAATAAAAATAAAAATGGCACATGGTATTGACCCATGGTATTAACCAAAATGGCACATGGTATTGACCCATGGTATTCACCTGGAATGTAGCCTATTTAAATGGGGGAATTAAACCAGCATGTAGCCTATGCTAAGATTCACTAGGAATTTACAAAGTTTTATTATTTAGTGAAAGACTCGTCAAGATCTTACAAAATTTTATAATTGAGTAAAATATTCGCCATGACTGGTGAGAGATTCGCCAAAAAATTATATATACATATTATATTATTGATAAAATCGCCTTCCATTTTTCCTATATACCATGGAGATTCGCCCATTTATTATATTTATAAATTTAGGGGGGGTTCTTAAAATTTTCCCTGCTAAGTTCTTTGGCCTTTAGTGGACGCAGTGCTTTATGCTGTTGAGGGTATTTTTTTTTTGGACTTAGTATACTGCCATATTCTATACTTTAATGTTGTGCAAATGAATGTGAATTGACATTTGAGTTTGTTGTCCAGTCACATCAGAACTATATTTTTTTCCATTAAGAATAAAAGTTTTGCAGCAGAAATTTTATTTGCTACAGTATGCATTCAATCATATCTATGGTGGGAATAGTTCTCACTGGCAAGGAGAACTATCCTGAATGGTCCTAGATGATAAAACACACCCTCATTTTCAATGAGTTATGGAAAGGAGTGTGTGTCGGAGAAGGAGACAATGAACCAGTACAACCTACCTCAGACAAAGAGCTGGTCATTTGGGAAAACAAGAACAACAAAGCTTATGCATTAATTATTGCATCTATAAATGAAGAGGCGAGTCTCCATATTTCGTCATATTCAATTGCCTTAGAAGCCTTACAAAAGCTTAAAGAGCTCTATAACTCACATTCTACACTTGAAGTTGTTCAACTCATGATTAAACTCTTCACTCTTGAACTGCAAAATAATGATCCTCTTGCTCTTGCATCTGAAGTAAAGTCTATAATGCATGATATAAAATCCACTAAGGTTGAATTGGATATTCCTCTTATCGCTTTTCTCAAGGCACTTTATCCTACTTACTCCAATTATCTTGAGTCATTGCAAGCAAATGGAAATCTCAAAGATATAACCTTTGACTCTCTTGTGAAAAAGTTTGCTGAAAGAGAGAAAGCTTTTGGAAAGAAGACAACCCCTGAATCTTTTGAAGAGACTGTGTGCCTTGCTCATAAAGAAAAGCATCTTGCTCAAGATTCTACAAGAGGAAGAGGTGGATGAAGAGGAAGAGGAAGATATTTCAGAGGCAGGGGGGCAGACATTCTCAAGGAGAAAAGGAAAATTTGCACTGTATTCGCTGCAAAAAAAATGGATCACATGATGCCTCTACATGTAAGCTACCATGGGACAAAATTGAGCAGAAAAGAAACCAACAGAAAGGTAAAATTGATGATACAGACAAAGTTAAAGCACCTGAATCCGCTCACTATGTTATGGCACAATGTAACATTGGAGTAAATGAAGATTTATTTAATGCTTCACTTGCTTCTTGGAAAAATGATTGGATGCTTGATTCAAGAGCAACCTGCCACATGACTCATAGAAAAGATTTTTTTGAAGATTTCACTGACAATGTTGATGGAGCAGTATACTTTGCAGATCAATCAAAAATCAAGCCATCAGGGCTTGGCACAATCAGGCTTAAACTGCCTGGTCTTCCAGAATTTCTTCTGCATCATGTTCTATATCTCCCACATCTCAAGAGAAACTTGCTATCCTTGGTCCACATCTGCCAACAAGGTCACTCCATTCATATGTTTGATGGCAAGCTTGAGGTAAGAAAAGCATCTGACCACTCACTTGTCATGAGTGGAATAGAAGAAGAAAGGCTTATCAAGCTACAAGGAACCTCTGCTCATGCACAACATTTCTCATACAATTCTCATCATGAAGAAGGTACACTTCCATCAAGTTTATTATGGCATGCTAGATTTGGACATTTGAACTATGACAGTCTCCGCTTGTTGAAGAAAAATGGTGTTGTTGGTTTGCCTACAATTCCTAGGAAACTTAAGCAATGTGATGCTTGCATTCTTGGAAAGCATAGCAAACAGTATTTTCATGATTCACATTCAAGAGCACATAGAAAACTTGAACTCGTTCATTCAGATTTATGTGGTCCAATGCCTATTCCTTCTGCAAATGGAAATAAATATATCATGACATTTATTGATGACTACACCAGAATGTGTTGGGTTTATTTATTGAAGAACAAATCTCATGCTTTTCAAACATTCAAGAATTTTCATAAATGGATTGAAAATGATGCACAATCTCATATTGGGTCTATTCGCACTGATAATGGAAAAGAATACACATCAAATGAATTTGAAAACTATCTTCACCAACATGGGATCAAACATCAAACAACTGTGCCTTATAATCCCCAACAGAATGGTGTAGCTGAAAGAATGAATAGGACAATCTTAAATATGGTACGATCCATGCTCTTTTTCAAGAATGTAAAGATAATGTTTTGGGCTGATGTTGTTCTATGTGCTACATATATAAAGAATAGATGTCCATCTAATGCTATTAGAAACAAGACTCCTTATGAAATGTGGTATGGACATGTTCCTTCGGTAAAGCATCTCAGGGTCTTTGGTTCCACCTGTTATGCCTTGATACCAAAGGTACATAGAAATAAACTTGGTGCTAGAAGTCGTAAGTGTATCTTTCTGGGATATTCAAACACCTCCAAAGCATATCGTCTCTATGATGAAGTAAATAAGAAGTTTGTTGTATCTAGAGATGTAATTTTCCTTGAATCATCCAAAACTGACAATGTTGTTGAGCGGCAAATTAATCGCTTGGATAGATTTGCAAAAGCAAAATCATTTCAAAAATTTGATAATCACATTCCACATCTTGAAGGGGGGATTCCTATACTAGATAAACATGTGGAATCTTCTTCTAAAGAACACTCTCCCCCACATGAAACTCCAACAACGGATGCTGCTTTAAGTGATGTAATTGATAGAATTGGGAGACTCAATCTTGATTCAGTCCCAACTCAATCAACGGAGCAGCCTGGACCATATGAGAAAGGTCCCCCAAAGTGGCTGACAAAGACACTTGAAAGTGTTCATCCTGATGAAGTTGGAAAGACAGGAACCAGAAATTCAAACCGGAAAAATGGAGGTGATGTAGATGAATCTAATTCACCTGTTGATATGGATGTTTCTTATGATTGTGAATTGAACTTGTCTACAGATTTTGAACCAACTTCCTTTGAAGAAGCTTCTTCTCATGATGAATGGAAAGAAGCGATGCAAAAGGAGTATGATGCCCTCATAAAGAACAGCACCTGGAAGCTGGTTGATCCTCCATTTGGAACCAAACCAAATGGCTGCAAGTGGGTCTACAAGAACAAGTATAAAGCTGATGGTTCACTTGAAAAGCACAAAGCCAGGCTTGTGGCAAAAGGTTTTGCACAGAAGGAAGGGGTCGATTATGAGGAGACTTTTCCCCCACAGCAAAATGGGCTACCATCCGGACACTCTTTGCACTAGCAGCTCAGAACGGTTGGAAAGTCCATCAAATGGATGTAAAAACTGCTTTCTTGAATGGAGATCTAAAAGAGAATGTTTTTATGTCCCAACCTGAAGGATTTTCTGTGAAAGGACATGAACATAAAGTATGCAAACTTGTGAAGTCCTTGTATGGCCTCAAACAAGCACCGCGAGCCTGGTATGAAAAACTAACTGAGCATCTTCTGAAACTCAATTTCAAACATTTTGATCTTGATGATGCAACTTTATTTGTCAAGAAAGTTGGCAAAACAGTTGTATATCTTGTGGTATACGTAGATGATCTTTAGATGACAGGGAACAATAAAAGCTACATTGCATCCATAAATAAGGAATTGGGGAAAAGTTTTGAAATGACTGATTTGGGCTATGTTCATTACTATCTTGGCATTGAAGTAACCCAACATCCAATGTCCATATTTCTTTCTCAAAAGAAATGCATTGGAGATCTATTGAACAGGTTTGGCATGACAGAGTACAATCCTCTTGCTACTCCAAAGGAACAAAACTTAAAGCTCACATCTATTGAAGGAAAAGAATTTGAGGATGCAACAAAGTATAGAAAACTTGTAGGAAGTCTCAACTACCTAACTACTACCAGACCAGACATTTCATTTGTTGTTGGAATCCTCTCTAGGTTTATGCAAAAGCCTTGTGAGGGACATTGGTCTACTGCAAAAAGAGTTCTAAGGTACTTGAAGGGAACTCAATACTTTGGAATCAAGTATACACAGGTGGACGACTTCAGTTTGATTGGATACTATGATTTAGATTTCGATGGAGACAAAGAAACTGGGGTATCAACTTCAGGATATGTTATGAGTCTTGGATCAGGATCTGTCTCCTGGAGATCACACAAACAATCAATTCCAACAGATTCCAAAACAGAAGCAAAATACGTGGCAGTAGCTGAAGCAACAAAAGAAATTGTGTGGCTCAGGAAAATTCTTGAAGATTTGCAGGTAAAACAAGTACAATCAACTCCACTCATGATTGACAATACCTCTGCAATAAAGTTGTCCAAGAACCCAAAGTTCCATGATCAAACGAAGTACATCAATACTAAATATCATCTGATTCGACATCATGTTGAGGCCAAAACAATCCATCTCTGTCATTGTTCCACAAATGAGCAAATTGCAGACATCTTCACCAAAGCGCTTGGAAGGGAAAAGCTTGAATGATTCAGAATGATGCTTGGACTCACCAACATCCCTTCAGATTAATGGGGGGAATGTTGACACCTAATCCTTGTGATTGGGTGAATTATTGTAAATAGATAAATAGGAAATATGAACAGTCATCGGGAGACGAACTGAACAGTATCTCCCTCATGTATATAATGAGGACCTACCTGATGGAATAATACAGTCAAATTATTTCTACCTTATGGAGTTACTGCCTCGCTTGACAAAAGCCACTGCTCTCTGCGTGAAGACCGAACTCTTTGAGTTCCTGTGTGAGAACCCTCTGTCATTGACCACGCTGCCAGTGTGGTCTCTGCATATTTGTTGAGCAGTCTCTGCGTGCATAGAGCTGTGGTGAAGGAGTCTGCATGCTGCCAGAGGTGCTGCGAGTGCACATCCTTGATCTCTGCGTGCTGGAGAAGACCCTTTGCCCTGTGTGCTGGAGAAGACCCTCTACCCTATGTGCTGGAGAAGACCCTCTGCTCTGTGTGTAGCCAGAGCCTGATCAACAAATGTGGATCCGGGTATTTTTTGAAAGAAATTTTTGTCTTAAAAGTTTTTTTTTTCAGAAAGTTGTGAAAATAAAGATTTGTGTAAATTGAATAATCTCTGGAAATAAAAGGGTGGATGTGTGTAAATTGAAGAAAAAAGACAAAGTTTGTTTTTTTTATTGAAGGAAAGGAAAGAAGTTTTTTTTTAAGGGCTTTTTCTAGTTAAATTGATTTTTTTTTTTTTAGAAATAACGAAATATAAACCATAGCTTAAAAGACTAAAACCCTAGGAGAAGAACAAAATGGCCAAGATGTCGATTGCAAAATTTGAGGTGGAGAAATTCACTGGAAAGAGCAATTTTGCTCTTTGGAAACTGAAAGTAAGGGATCTTCTTGTGTAACAAGGGTTGCACAAGGCACTGGATGGGGCAACTAAGAAACCTGCAACCATGACTACTTCAGACTGGGAGGACTTGGATGCCCGAGCTCTCAGTACCATCCAGTTATGCCTGGAGTATTAAGTTCTCTTCAATATTGTTGAAGAGACTACAGCTTCAGGATTGTGGGAAAAACTGGAAAAGCTCTATATGACAAAGTCATTAACCAACAAAATTTATCTGAAAAGACAGTTGTACAGTCTTTGAATGAAAGAAGGTTCAAAAGTTGCAGAACATTTGAATGTTTTTAATACCCTTATATGTCAATTAACAGATATGAAAGTTAAAATTCAGGAAGAAGATAAAGCCATAACCTTGTTGTGTTCTCTGCATCACATGTCTCGAAAAATGATACCTTACATCAATGTGCTTGGTTCTGCTGTGATAAGCAGGATTTGTAGCCAAGTGAATAGCACTTTGACTGTCACAAAGTACATTCACTTTCTCCTGCGTCCTTCCAATCTCATCAAGCAGGCCCTTTAACCAGATTGCTTCTTTACTGGCATCTGAAGCAGTTATATATTCAGCTTCGGTAGTGGACAATGCAACTGTTTCTTGAAGCTTTGACATCCAACTAATTGCTTCACCTGCAAGAGTAAAGACATAACTTGTAGTAGATCTTCTTTTGTCCAAATCACCTGCATAGTCAGCATCTACATATCCGCAAACTGATTCTTCACTACCATTAAAGACGATGCAATGGTCACTTGTGCCTCTTAGATATCGAAGCACCCATTTCACTGCTTGTCAATGTTCTTTACCTAGATTTGCCATGAACCTGCTTACAACTCCAACTGCATGTGAAATGTCAGGTCTTGTAGATACCATCGCATACATTAAGTTTCCTATAACATTTGCATATGGTACATGAGACATATACTTCTTTTCTTCATCAATTCTACGACTCAAAATCGAAGAAAGCTTAAAATGGGAAGCTAGTGGAACATTAACAGGTTTCACATTGTTCATATAGAACTCTCCACATACTTCTGTTGTGATAACCAAAGCTTACCATTTTTCCTGTCTCTGTGTATCTCCATGCCCAAGATATGTTTTGCTACTCCAAGATCCTTCATATCAAACGTCCTAGAGAGTTGAGCCTTTAACCTGTTGATCTCTTCCATGCTTTTTCTTGCAATAAGCATATCGTCAACATACAAAGCTAAGATAATGAATATGCCATTGAAACTTTTGAAGTATACACAATGATTATACTCACTTCTTATAAAGTTCTGGCTCACCATGAAGGAATCAAAATTCTTGTACCATTGTCTGGTAGACTGCCTCAAACCATACAATGATTTCCTAAGCTTGCAAACTAATCTTCTGTTGCAACCTTGTACAAAACCTTCTGGCTGTTCCATATATATCTCTTCATTCAAATCACCATATAGAAATGTTGTTTTAACATCTAACTATTCTAACTCAAGATTAAGTAACGCAGTTAGTGCTAACACAGTACGAATAGAAACAAGTTTTACAACTGGAGAAAAAATCTCATGAAAGTCTATACCTTCAACCCGAGAATACCCTTTTGCTACCAGTCTCACCTTATACCTTTCGATACTTCCATCAACTTTCTGTTTCAGTTTGAAGATCCACTTGCATCCAACAACACTTCTCCTTTCAGGAAGCTCTACAAGATCCCAGGTATTGTTCTTGGCTAAGGAATCCATTTCTTCTTCCATAGTTGTTTTCCATTTTTTGCTATCTGTATCATCTACTGCTTCCTGATAACAAGAAGGTTCCCCATCTTCAGTAATCAAAGCAAAAGATGAAGCAAAATCTTCATACCTTTTAGGAGTTTTCCTTTCCCTTGTAGACTTTCTTAGAGCGATTGGTTGTTGAACTGGTTCAAAAACTTGAACTGGTTCAGAAGCTTCAACAGCTTCCGTTTCTTCAACACCTTTTTCTCCAGAAGTCTCTCCTTCCTTTTGACTATCACCAAAAGGTCTAGCCTCCAACTGAACTCGTTGATTTGGCGATACCTGTTCCTATTCAATTCTTTCAACATTTGATTTTAAAAGAGAAGATTCATCAAATGTTACATCTCTACTAATGACTATCTTCCGCAATGTAGGATCCCATAACCTGTATCCTTTCACAGCATAGTCATACCCAACAAAGACATAACATTTCGATTTTGGCTCTAATTTTGAATGCTGATTTTTAGGAATAAGAGAATAAGCATCACAGCCAAATATCCTCAAATGTGAATAATCACAAGACTGGCCTGTCCAAACTTCTTCAGGAATTTTACAATTAATTGCTACTGAAGGTGATCTATTAACTAAATAACAAGCAGTAGATACTGCTTCTTCCCACAACTACTTTTGCAAGTTAGCATTGCTAATCATGCTTCTGGCTCTTTCCATAAGAGTCTGATTCATACGCTAAGCAACACCATTTTGCTGAGGAGTATAAACAGCAGTTTTGTGTCTAATAATTCCCTCATCCTTACAGTATTGTTCAAATTCAATTGAAGTGAACTCACCACCATTGTCAGTTCTTAAACATTTAATAGATTTGCCTGTTCTTTTCTCTACCATTGCTTTAAATTGTTTAAAGACATTGAATACTTCAAATTTCTTTTTTAGCATAAAGACCCAAAATTTACGGGAGAAATCATCAATAAACATTAAAAAAATATAAAGCACCTCCATATGACACAATAGGGGATGGTCCCCACAAATCAGAATGAATATAGTCTAAAATATCTTTACTATTATGATTTCCAACTTTAAATCTCTGTTTACACTGTTTTCCATACGCGAGAGAATTGTGCAGACATATTCACAAAGCCAGTTATAGTAGAGAAGCTGTGATGGTGTTTAGCTTCTCTTGGCTTGCAGAAAATATGATGAATGGGCATGGGCAAGGGATTAGGAAAATTGTTGTCAAGGTGGAGTTTGTTGGAAGTTTGACAATGAATTATGTAAATTTGGGTAAAAATGTAACTAGTTAGTTTTATACCGAAATAGCAGTTATGTAACAGAGGAGGCTTGTATAAAACTAGTGAATGCCCAAGAAATGTAATCGTGGAGAATCATTGTTGAATTAATAGAGATTCCAATCCCTTGCCCCGTGGATGTTTCCTTGACACCCTGTCAAGGTTTTACCATGTAAATCCGGTGTTGTTTCTTGTGCGTGTGCATTCAGTTTTACTGTTAGTTATATTCTTTTCTTGGTCAATGTATAACTGTATAATCTTCCTTATTTATTCATTCACCTATTAAAACTACAAATGATCCAATCCATATCAAAGAAGAATGGATTGCGGGGGCATATTATTGGGGGGAAAGGGAAGAGGACGAACAAATGATGGGTGGGAAGTATTCTTAGGGGAAGGGGAAGGGATGAATGGTTGTTTAGAATATATAAACAAATATTATGAATGAGGATGTTACTTAGGGTTTTTTTATAATCATCTAAACAAAAGGTTTAAAACCAACTTTAAAGTTAGATTTTATGTAGGTCCTTCTAAAACATTTTTTTACACCTTGGAATTGGCTTTGAAAATCGTTCTTTGTTGAGGTGTTGTATTCTTTGTGGGTTATATCAATTGGTTGGAGTTTAGTCAATTAATTGATTGGTGGGGTAAGATGACTAGGAAATAACCTAAACAAGTTTAGTGGAGGAAAATCGACTAAGAATAACAAATCAAATAGATGATCAAAGTAAAGTCTTTGAAAAGACAAGTCAAATGTTGATTCAATAGGATGATGGTTAAGTCAAGAGTAGTTACCTTAGTCAAATTTGACGGTCAATTGAGAAACCAACAAAAGTTTATAATCTACCAAAGTAGTTGATGGGATTATAGTTAAGCATATTTTCATAGTCAACTGAGTTTGATGGTCATAGGGAAATGGACTACAGTCAAAACTAGTCAAAAAATGGTTAGGAATCCTAAGATTCCTGGGATCTTAGCCAGTGATCTTCAACCACCTATAATAATTCGAGAAGTTTCAAATTGGAGTTTTACATGCTTATAAATAGAGAATTATGTAAGTCTTATGAGAGAAGATTAGAGATGAATTATCATGATAAGTAGAGATAAGGAAATGTATATTGGTCTTAGGTGTAGACCAAGGTTGATGTTCATTGTATTATCATTGTAATATTCAGTTGAGGATACAAGAATGGTGAAGCTCAAATGTTGGCTGGGGATAAAATCTTTGGGTATTGTGTGAATATTTATTTTGTGCCATTATTTATTTTCTATTCTTTAAGTTCTCTCATGTGCATTAAAAGTTTTTTCTTAATTGAGATTCTAGTCCATTTTATATGTATAGTCAACTTTGTATTTGGAATTTTGGTATCTGAAGTGTAAATCAAGTTACTTAAGCCCAATATATAGTATTAGAGATCATTTTGAATGTAGATGGATGCATTTACTGTCAAAGGTTGAGGGTCTTGAAATTGGATTTGTTTAATAATTTCATTCTTGATTAGATCTGAGATAATCTTGTTCGAGCGAGAATCTTAAAACAAAACTTCATTTAAATAAGGATAACTAGTATTACAAAAATTGAGCTTATAGTATGGTTTATTTGTGTAGTCAACTATGCATTTGTATTTTTGGTATTTGAAGTGTAAATTAGGTGCCTTAAGCCCAACATACAAAGGTAATCTGAATGGGAAAATTAGTTTTGTTGTGCTAAATTCCTCTTCAGAATATGTAAAAGTGCTTAAGGATTCATGAGGTTAATTGCAAGTTTTATCATGAGTTTTTGAGTGTTTTTATGTAAATTTCATGTACAAATTAACATAAACAAATGAATGAACAACGGTATACAAAAAACAAGAACATCACTAAAACAATATCACAATAGCACATGATGAAGGAGTTCACCTCTCTTGGGCTACGTATCCTTGGTCCATCTTCCAATGGCTTGGACCTCTCTATTATGTTCAAAAGTGTGAATAGATCATTTTACAATGCTCAAACAACTCTAAAACCTGTTCCAATTGCTCCAGAATGCCCAAAAATCCCTATCTAGCCTCTTCCTGCTCCTGAATTGGCAAAAAATTGAAGAAATTATGGCTTACCCTAGCTCTTGCACTATTATCTCTAAAATTTCCCCAAAATCCAACACCATCTTACAAATTTGACCCAATTTTCGCTAACTAGTAGTCGATTCCACCTAATTCCGGTGGAATTTATCGGATGGATTAAATGCCTAATGAGGCATTAATCCCAAAAATCAGGCCACATGGGCGGCCACGTGCTCAAGGCTAAGGCCTACGACACGTCCTCGCAAGTCAGGCCCCCAGCCCGCTCCTCCCATGGTTCTGTTGGGTGGCACGCGCCATGGGGCTGGCCCTCGTGGCTAGCCCCTTTCCCAAAACTGCTTTACATTAATGTTTAAATATATGTTGCATGCCATATTATAATAAGCAACAAAGTGGCACATTGGTAGGTGGCAAGGTTTGTTGGATGGAGTTCTAGTGTTCGACGCCCGCCCGGTTCATTTGGCTCTTAACATGATTTTTGGTGGTCCCTATGCTGCCATGTGGCGGCCTCCGGTTGGGTCACGTGGTAGCTTGTGATTGGCCACCAAATCACCAATAAAAATCGCTCAAATCAGTGCCAATGAAATCGTGCCACTTGGCACCACCTAATTTACTGGAGGAAAATAGTCAATGCACAGTCACCCTACCACATAGGCATGCCTAGTCAGTGCCACGTCAGTGGTATGAACTACTAACTAGGCTGCATGCACATGTTTCTGGGAGCATACAGAGTCTGTTTCACGCAAAACGAGTTGTGTTGGATTCAGGGCGACAAGCACTACACAGTAGTTTAGGTTCCACATCGATCTGACAACTTTGAATTTTGAGCACCTAATCATTCCTCCCCACTAGAAGCTTTTGGACCCCAAAATATTAGTTTCAGTTGTTCAACAAGTAAAGGTACAGTTCCCTCACCTTTCAAATATCGATCCATTTGGCCTTAGAAGGATTTTTTCCTTTGAGCCCCACACGAAGGTAGTCTACACTGCCTTGTTTTGAAGTCCTTGTTCTTCTGTCAAGAATGGTGTCTTGTTGAAGCTCATCAAGGCATTCTTCTCCTTGAAGCCTCTCTTTTCTAATGTGAAGCCAAACTTCGTCACCGACTTGGAACTTGTGATCCATGCGATGCTTATTGTGCCTTGATTTTTACTTTCTTTGGCTCTTTTGAAGCTAATATTAAACTATTTGAGGCACGATTTGGAATTGTTCAATGAACTTCTTGGATTTGTCCATGTCACCATCAATAGAAACATCCTTCTTACCAAGATGGTACAACAAATTATGACGTAAATGGTAATCAAATTCCCTTACTTGGTTCTCTTGACTCAAGCTTAAATGTACATTTTGAAAGTATGCATATTGCTAATCATAAATTTCATGCAAAACAAAATTATGCTTGAGTAAAGTAACTTAACTAAAAATAGGCCTAGAAAGTATATCATCAACCTTGTTGTATATACCTTTCTTATACCTGCTGGCCAAGTGGAATTGTTGTAAGGATCCCATCCGCCGAAAGTGCCTGATTGTGCATCTTTGTCACTGCACCATTGAAAATTTCTGAATGACATGAAATGGGATTACCATATTGCATGAGGATTTTGCCCATGGCATAGTTGATTTCAAGTACATGAGTTGAACCAATCTTTTCTTTCAAGGCATCAAATGCCTTTTTTTGCTTGCCTCCCCACTGGAAGACCTTTTCCACACTAGTCAATGCATGCAAATGAGTTGCAATAGAAGAAAAGTTAGCAATAAAATTTCTCCAATATTGGGCTGCTCCCAAAAAGCTTCTTACTCCAGTGACTGTCTTGGGATTTGGCCAATTCATCATGATATCGACCTTGGAGGGGTCTATCTTCAACTCACCTCGTCCAACAATATGCCTCAAGCACACCAAAAAAGTTTTACCGAATTCGCACTTTGATATGTTAAAAAATAATTGTTCTTTCTTCAATACATCAAGTACTTTTCTCACATGCATGAAATGTTCATCAAGATATTTTATGAAAACTAATATGTGATCTAAATAGACTATCTCATCTATAAATGGCTCCAATACATCATTCATCATACACGCGAAAGTAGTAATAGCATGGCAAATACCAAAAAGCATAACTAGCCATTCAAACAAACCATGCTTTGTTTTGAATGTCGTCTTCCATGTGTCGCCTTCATCAATTCTACTTTGATGATAGCCACTCCTTAAGCTCCACTTAGTGACATGATTTCCATTCTTCTTGGGCACCAAAACAATAGGTGACCCGTATGGCGAAGGACATGTTCGGATGATCCCTTTGTTTAACAACTCTTGGGTTTGCTTTTGTATTTCTACATTTTCCATTATTGACATCTTGTACATGTCAATGTTAGAAAGATGAAAATATTGTTGCAATGGTATTTCATGTTGGATTCCCCTCTTGGGAGGCAATCCATTTGGTTCCTGAAACATATCATCATATTGGTTAACTACATCAACACAATCAGATTTCAATTTTGTATCACAACCTTCAAATGCTTCATAATCAACATCATTCTTTGGTTTGATCATAAGAAGCACTAAATTCTTGCTTGAATTCACTAGTATTTTCATTTTCCCTGCATTAACTAATGAAAGATTTAGTTTCTTGTGATGATCTCTCACAATATACTCCACACGATATTTGAACAAGTGGTACTTGTTTTCATGGCAATAGAAGATTGTTTTTCTATCATAGAAGTAAGGATTACCCAAAGCAATTCTTGAAATATCAAGCGGTATAACATCTAATTCAACTTCGTCAATGAAGTTTGCTGTGATTGAAAACCAAAGAATACATTTCCTTGTAACCTGTAAGTTTGTGTCCTTCCATATCCAACCCAATGGATATGGCTTGGGATGTGGAATGGTTTCAAGATTAAGTTTCTTGACTAAGTCTTCAGATATCAAGTTGGCTTGAGACCGACTATCAAATAGTGTGTTGATTTTTGTAAGTTTTTCAATAACCCTCACATGAAATAATTCAATCCTTATTTCTTCATTTGGAGTGCTAGTGTGACAATTTGATATACTAGTGCTAGCAATGGATTCTTTTCCTTTTATACCCATAGCTGTAATTTTAGTTTCATCACTCGAATCGGATCTCAAATCCTCTTGAATGATTGCAGTTGTCTTTTCTTTTCCTTTGTTGTTTATTTTGTTATGCCTCATCTCTGGATGAAGCTTCCAACAATGGTATTCATGGCGACCCTCTTTGGAACAATTTTTACATATTTTTTTCTCTCCTTCCTTTTTAATGGATGAATTTTTCTTTCCTTTCCCTTTGAAACCCTTTTCTTCTTCTTTACCCTTAAATGGATTTTTCCTACCCTCTTCTAGAATATTTTTCCCTCTTGCCTAAAGATGAGTGGCTTGCACACAAACCTCATCTAGACTAGTGGGATTAAACAAAAGGATAGTATGCCTTAGGTAGTTGTGTAAACCCCCTATATACTTCAGCAATGTGTCTTGTGATTGCAAATCTACACCTAATATTAGAGACCTTCCTCTAAATTCTTAGGTGTGATATTGCACACTTTGACCTTTAAGTTGTTTAAAGTTATGCCAATTCATGATGGATTTCTGCATATATGCTAGAGGGTAAAACTATCTTTTAATTGCAGCAATGAAATCATACCAAGAAATTGAGATATTACCATGTTTTTTATCTCTTCTTGTGTCTTGGCTTCCCACCATACTAGTGCTACACCCTCCAGTCTCAAGGAAGCTAGATGAATCTTTGTGTCATCATCTTGAAGGTTTTGAATTCTAGAATAGACCTCCAACAGACGAACCCAATTTTCAATCTTCTCCGCATTCACTTCACCATTATAGATAGGAAACTCAAATTTAATATCAAGTTTTAACAAGGGTGTTTTACCAATTTCTTTTGAGGTATTTTGATGAGTATGAGTAAGGGTTGTATTAGTGGAAGAGGATGAAGATTCCTGTGAAGTTGAAGATGAATATGATGGTGGAGATGGTGGAGGTTTACCTCCATTTCCATTACCTCCTCCTCATGAAGAACCTTCTCCCTTTGGAGGCTTGGAGCTTTCACCTTGCAGCCTTGTATTCCTCTCTTCATAGAGGACTTTCACCATCTCTGTCATGTCAAAGAATTCCTTCCTAAAAACCTCCACATCCTCTGACATATTTGAGGTAGAACTAGTGGTGGAGATTGTGACAAACTTTCTCTCCTTCTCCTTGACCCAACTTCAGGACCTTCAACTAGCTTTCCTTCTCCTCTCTTGAGCTTCAACCTTGTAAGCATCACATTCACTTGCAAATAGTTAAACCCTCCATGCACAATGAAAACCAAGACCTCTGATACCAAACTTGATCTGAATGGGAAAATTACATTTGTTGTGATAAATTCCTCTTCAGAATATGTAAAAGTGCTCAAGGATTCATGAGGTTAATTTCAAGTTTTATCATGAGTTTTTGAATGTTTTTATGTAAATTTCATGTAAAAATTAACATAAACAAACAATATACAACAAACAAGAACATCACCAAAATAATATCACAACAACACATGATGAAGGATTTCACCCTTCTTGGGCTATGCCTCCTTGGTCCAACTTCCAATGGCTTGGCCCTCTCTATTATGCTCAAAAGGGTGAATACATCATTTTACAATGCTTAAACAGCTCTCAAACCTATTCCAATGGCTCCAGAATGCCCAAGAATTCCTGTCTAGCCTCTTCCTGCTCCTGAATTGGTCAAAACCTAAAGAAGTTATGGCTTCCCCTAGCTCTTACACTATTCGCTCTATAATTTCCCCAAAATCCGGCACCATCCTACAAATTTTCCCCAATTTATGCTGACTGGGCACCGATTCTGCCTAATTTCGGGCAAATATGTTAGATGGATTAAATGCCCAATGATGCCTTAATCCCGAAAATCAGGCCACGTCGGGGGGCACATGGGCGGGGCTAAGGCCAATGGCCCGCCCCTACCGGTCGGATCCCCACTTCGCTCCGCCCATGGTTATGTTGGGTGGCACACACCCAGGGGCTATCCCCTTTCTTGGAACTACTTTACATTAATGTTTAAATATATGTTGCATGCCATATTATAATAACCAACAAAGTGGCATGTTGGTAGGTGGCAATGCTTGTTGGATGAAGGTCTGGTATTTGACCCCCGCTCGGTCCATTCGACCCTTAACAAGATTTTTGGTGGCCCCCATGCTGCCACATGGCAGCCTCCAGTTGGGCCATGTGGCAGCCTATGGTTGGCCACCAACCCACCAATAAAAATCTCCCAAATCAACGCCAATGAAATCGTGCCACTTGACACCACCTAATTCACCTGAGGAAAAAAATCAATGCATAGTCACCCGACATAGGCATGCCCATTCAGTTCCACGTCAGCAATACAAACTGCTGACTGGGTTGCCTGCATATTTGTTTTTTAAATTTGCATGTTTAGGAAAACGAACAAAACATGTTTCTGGGAGCATACGGAGTCCGTTTGCGCGAAACAAGTTGTGTAGAATTCATGGAAACGAGCACTACGGGATCATTCAGGTTCCACATCAATTCGAAAACTTTGAATTTTGAGCAAATTTTTGAGCCCCAGATAAGAAGGTTTTCTAGTAAAGGGAAAGGAGAAATTTATTTGCAAGCTAAAATGCGTATCCATGGATTCGAGATTGTGATAGTCCGAGCTAATCACTATGTATATCTCAAGTTGGAAGGCAAGTGTTTCATATATGTAGTGTTCTAGATCAATGATGTGTTTTTTATTAGAAACAACATGGGTGCAATCAAGGAGGTGAAGATGCATCTACCCTCGAAATTTAGCATGAAGGATCTTGGTGCCACACATTTCATTCTTGGAATGGAAATGACGAGAGACTGCATAGTTAGGAGACTCTAGGTAAATTAGAGGAAGTATGTTAAGACAATTATTGAATGTTTCAACATATATGATTATAAACTCATGAAGGCACCAATTCCTATTGAGGAAAGATTAACTACTGATAAATTTCCAAAGACACAAGAAGACAATGATGACTTCTCTAGTGTTTTAGAAGCAAGTGTTTTAGGTAGTCTGATGTATTCAATGGTCTACATTTGATCGAATAATTCTCATGTAGTTTAATATTGAGTAGATATATGTCAACACCTGAAAAAGAGCATTGCTTTACTGTCAAAATAATATTCAATTATTTATGTGGCATAAGTGATCATGTGATCTGATGCCATGAAGAAATTGACGATGATAATGAAGCAATTGTATAAGGATTTTTAGATCTTGAATAGGTTGGTGATTTGGATAAAATAAGGTTTACTAGTGGATATGTGTATTGGTTGAGCTATTCATTGAATGAGTAAGTGGAAGATAGTTGTGGCACTATCAATGACAGAGGCTAAATACATGGCAACCACTCATGCAAGTAAGGAAGTAGTCTAGTCGTAGTAGTTGTGTTAAGACATGGGGTTTACTCAATGAGTAGTAAGAATATGTTGGCATAGTTCACATGCAATATTCCTGGTAAATAAATTGACTTACCACTTAAGGAAAAAAAATATTAATGTATAGTACCATTTCATTACAGAAGTGGTGGAAAGCAAGAAGGTGTTGTTGGTAAAAGTAGTCACAATGAAGATCACTGCAAACTTTCTAATAAAGTCGGTGAGTGTTGGTAAATTCTCTTCACTTAGAGAGCAGTTGGGTATAGGGACCCTCTTTCACTAAAATCATGATATTAATAACTCATGCAAATAATAAAACAAGTGGGATAATGTTGACGTGTTGCACTCTTTTCAGGTAATCTTAGTCAACTAAAGTTTAGTTGGTTGATTGACTAGTAGAGTAAGATGATTAAGAATGAATGTCAACAAGTCTAGCCGAGGACAATTGAAAAGGAATAACAACTTGATGGGATAATTAAATTCAATTAGGTGAGAATAAAAATCAATATTTGAGTCAATTAGTTGACAATCAAGTTGAGAGTAATTACCTCAATCAAAGTCGACTAGAAGTCAAACTACTAACAAATTCGATAATCAAATGTAGTAGTTAAATGGATCATAGTTGGGCATATGTGGATATTAAACGAAGATTGATGGTTAGAGGGAAATAAAATATAGTTGGAATTGGTCAGAAAACTATTAGGAATCCTGAGATTCACAATATTTTTGCCAATGAGCTTTATCCGCCTATACTAATTTGAAGAGTTTTGAATTAGGGATCTTTGTGCCTATACATAGAGCATGATGTAAGGTTGATGAGGGAAGATGAGAGACTAATTTTACAATAGAGACTGGGTGATGTATGAGCACATTGGCTTCAGTTGTTGACCATGGTAATTGTAATATGACTATAATATTTGGTTGAGAATATAAGAGCGGTGAAGCTTAAAGGTTGGCTAGTTTTCCTGGTTAAAGGTTTCCAAGGTAAAATCATTGTGTGTTGTGTGAATGTTTATCGTGTGAAATTATTTATTTGTTTTTCTTTAAGTTCTCTCATGTGCATTTAAAGGTATATGTTAATTGAGCTTCTAGTATGGTTTATATTTCTAGTCGATAATATTTTTGGACTTTTGGTATTTGAAGTGTAAATCAAGTTCCTTAAGCCCACTATGCTTGTCATGATTGATCTTATCTTTGTCTTTGAAGTGGAATTTTCTTTCCAACTATTCATCCTATCCTCATCGACCATGGTATACCCTACATTTTGAGGGAACATGTTCATAAACAAAACTATCTAGTTACTTCTTTGCCGCCAATCTTGATAACTAATTTTTCAGGAATTGCTTTACTCAAATGAAGGGAAACACATATTAGAGCATAATATTCCTTCTTTTTCTCATTGGTTAATAGGGATGACCAAATTAACTCATCTAGGTGATTCCAAAATAATTTAAGCATATAGAAATTTAAAACTTATATGATAGGAATGGGTGACCCAACCCATAATGGATTCTTTATATGAACATCCAAACTTGTTTCAAAATCAATTTAACAATATCAAATGTAAAGGACGGTAGGATTCATGAAGTAAGGACTGCTTCAAAAATCTAATATTTATCTACAATTAAGACACATATCAAAATATGTGCAAAATACGCTTCCCTATTAAGAGCCAGATTAAAGCTTCCCTTAATTAGAAATCCATTCTTTAGTGTCCCTCCCTAATGGCCTTATGGCCATAAATTTATATATCAAAACACTAAATCAAGATGTGGTTACATCCTCAACAAAAAACAATAGGTAAATTTCTATAGGTAGCTGCATTTCACTTTTCTTCAAACAATTGTTCTTTAATATGATGAAAACATTTTGCCTAAATTTTTTACCAAAAAGACCAAAATTCAACCTACAAATGGAAGGGAATTTGATCTTCTCAATGCTTCCCTAATACATTTATGGTATTTTACCATTCTAAACCCTAGTTATTCACCCTATTTTTCTCTACTTCACCATATTGTGCTTCAATTATTCCCATTGCATTATACTTCACCATGTTGCACTAGGTTGTCCCCATAGTTCTTTGTTATTGTGATATTATCTACTTGAGTTAATTTTTGTTTTATTTTATTTTCTCCTCATCGTTGATAGATTTTTGCTAAAGGGGAATCACAATTATGTTTGCATCTCTAACTTATGTTAGTACTAGAGTGCACAAGGATGCCATCACATTAGTTTGGGGACTTGCGCCATAAATTTTTCTATATATTTATTTCACATCTTAAATAAAAAGTATACATACACATGTAATCATACTTATAATTGTGTGTGTGAGAACATGCGTGCGGACATATACATGTTCTTAATGCAAAGATTAAATTGAATAAAAACACACAAATATATATCAAGAGTGGAAATTTAAAAGTTGTAAGTACTATGTTAAGTATTGTTTTTAAGTTTGTACACACAAACATGTAAAAAATACTATTATTATTTGGATATTATTATACTTGTTGATGGGTTGGCTATATCGTAATCACTTTATAGTTAAAAAAACATTGGATTTTTGTTTTATAAAAGTTTTTGTAAAGTTTTATAAAGTTTTAAAACTTATCATATTAAAATGGTTTTTCTTAAAATTAAATTATTTTTTAATTTTGTAAATTAAAAAAAAAATTGAATTTTTGGAATTCAAAAAATTTATTTTTGATTGGTCTAAACTATTGATGGAACAAGTTTAATTTTAAATTATAAGATATTAATATATAAAATATTAATTTGAAAAAAATACGTAAACATGACATGTATGCTCTAATTATAATAATTGTACAACCCTCTTTTATTGCAGTGTATGAATTATGTACCAACCCTTTTATTACAATGTATCATCAATTTTTATAAGATCTTGGTTGATATAATGAAAAAAAAATATTTTTTAATTTGTTCCAAAATCTCTATTCTTTACATGTCATTTAAATATTCATCACAAAATATCTCTACGTTACAGTGGGATCGATGACCCTTCTAATCTTCCAGAATGACTAGATATCTAGTCCTAGTTTTTAATCCTTTTAATGCCAACCGCCATGGGAAGTTAAAGAATACAAAGATTTTAATGATGCCTATGGTATTCCTTTTGGGACCTATCTCATGGTGTTATATAGTGTTTGGAAATGAATGAAAAATTTCTTCAATTTTTCAAAAAAAACAATCATATATCCATGTCAATCAACCCAAGTCACATTTACAGCTTTTTTTTTTAACTTTTACTTTAGCTAGTTGGGTGGAAATCTTATATTCACTCTCCCTATTTTGGGCCTCAAAAAGTGGGACAATCAGTGCTTTTTAGGCTTCTATATGGGCATTCAAAACACTGTTTTAAAGTTATACCAAGTTTTGGTATAAAGTTTTTATATTTTTTTAATTTTGTTTTATTTTTTTGAATAACAAATTTTATTTTTTTGTAAGTCAGTAGAGAATCCTTATATTACGAAATAAACACAAAGTACAAGCAAGGCACCTTATTTGCCAGATTGGAAACCAGACCAACTATAGAAAAAGATTGTCTTAGTCACATATTTAACCATGAATGCCATAAGGTTTTTCTGTCTCTGGTATCCCTTATATAGTTCAACAAAATTACCTATCTTGCTACTACTAATTTTCGGTCTATCTATCTTACTGACTAGACATTTTGGATCTAGGACTAGAATTAAGTACCATATTTCCTATGAAACCATGCAAGAAAACTAAACAAAAGAGTGGCCAATGCCATAATCAACTAACAAGAGTTTCTTATGTCATTTTCCCTAGACCTTGCTCAACTGCAGGGGTTTCTCCCTCACTTGGAGTTGTTGTTGATTCTCCCCCCGCACTTGGAGTCATCTGTTGATTTTCGCCTGTAGCTTTGACCTCCCAAACCCAGTCAAATATTTTCTCAGACGGGTCATATCCCCTTTCTCTTTACCCATGGTGATGTCCAGATTATGGATGTACTTCAGGTAGATTGAGAACATCTTATTCATATCCCCAATCCTGTCATTCTGCAGGAATTATATTCTCCCCACACCCTTGAGAGCCTCCTCAATAGCTCTCTGTCTCTGGTCTATCGCCTTTAACTGGAGTTGAGTCTCCATTTGTCTCCTTGTTCGCTCCTATTTTTCCTCTTCTTGCAACATCCCATCTAGATTTTTTACATTCTAAGTTGTCTCCAAGGTCTTATGGTACATCGTCATTCAAGTTCTAGTATTCCCTATGTCAATTATCCAATCTACCTCCTCCTCAATTTGGTCATCTAGGACAACCCTGCATTGTCTTCTAGCCTCATTCTCCTAGGTTTCCACTATCTCCTTCCATTTCTATAGGATAATCGTTTGATAATTGATCGCAACCAACATTTCCGCATCCTCCATTTGCGTCATTTTACTAGCCACAAAACCTTGAGCATCCGCGCGAGGTCTACCCCGTGACCTGCCTCCAAAATTGTGAACCTTGGCCGTTACACTCCATGAAACCTTAATTTCATATTCTAAAATTTCTAACTCTCCGTCACTGTTACACAACTTTCCAGCTCTCAAACTTAGTTTTACGATTTATGCTTCCTATCCTAACTCATAATTTAAAGGAAACAACCAAGACATGACCAGCCTCACCAATTTTTGAGTGTATTCCGTCTCTAATTTTGGTAACTTCGTCATACCAATGATGTTTCAGTACAAATTTGTGAGCTTGTGGGTATCCTCCCTCTCATTCACCCCTTCAATAAGTCTGTAAAAAGTCATAATCACCATTATCCTACTCTAGTATGCCCCCCTCGGGATATCATATTTCTCCACTCCTCTCGCAACCTTCTCCAATTAATGAGGTGATCTGAAGGATGATCTATTAATGAGGAAATCCCCTCTCTCCCATCATCAACCGTCACTCCTTCCTTATGTGGTGAACACATACCCCTTCTCATTTCCCAACTAGACACTACATGTCTTTCCATAATGAGGTTATTCATTTGCATCATAAGGTGGGTTGTTGTCATGATTCAGACCCACCCCTTCTCTATCAACCCACCTTCTTGATGTGGAGTAATATCTCTCCGCCAAATTTCAAAATTCATCCTTTAATTAAAACTTAGAAATTTCCTCCCATGCCACGTTGGTTAATGATTGGATGCTCTCGACCCCTGCATTTCCCACCCTATTCACCAACACATTTTTAAGCGACATACTAAGGTCAATGCCACTATTCTCAATACCTCCAAATGTTTCTGAATGCATTGGATTAACTAGGCTAGGTGTCATTTCTTCGTTACTTTTCTCAATTGTGTGCCACACTGCATCTGTTGTGCCACTTGGATGGCTAATGCAGAGTCCCCTTCGACTATCACATTCATCATTCCTTGGTGGATCATCATTTCCATCCCATGCTCTAGCACTTGGAATTCTTCTGCATTGTTTGACGCCTATCCCATGTTTATGAAGTATAATCTACATATTTTACCTGTCTAATCTTGAATGACTCCTCCAACCCCTTCCTTTCCCAAATTCCTTTTCGATGCCCCATCAAAATTTAGTTTTAGGAAACCTTCAAGGGGAGCCAGCCACACTAAGGAGCCAAGTTGGATATGGCATTCACTAGGTTAGTGGCTCAGACCAGTTAGGTATTCCATATCAAAAAAATTCAGAATTCTCACTTCCTTTGAGGATTGAGTGCCTCTACTAATAACTGTCTCCCTAAGTTGACCTCTTATTTCCTCCACTAGTTTTTCAACAAGAAGCTTATTATCAAGGAAAATGTGTCGATTGCGCTCCTTCTAGACTGCCCAGAAGATAAACCCCAAAATTAAATACCATGTCATATTCACCACCTTATTTTTGGTAAACTACACCTACCATTTCTTTATTGTTTCCTGTATTCTCTCCATTTTTCTATCTGTTTGTCAAAAGATGAGGGTCCTCTAAATAGCTATAGGTGTTAAGTAGATGATTAAGGATTTCATCTGCTTTTTCGCAAAGACAACACAAAGAGGCACCTGTACATCCTCTCTTTGTAAGATTGTCCCAGGTTAGAACCTTCCTATCCAAAATAAACTATATAAAGTTTTAATTTTATGCCAGCATGGACCACCCATATTTTCCACGATGAAGGGTCATTGAAATTAGTATGTCCCATACTGAGATACACTTTTACTTCCTTCAAGTTGAACTCCCCCACTTAACCCCCCCCCCCCCAACCTAAGCTGGAACTAGTTGTTATTAAACAAAATTTGTCTCTAGCTCAGTTCCTCCCTTAAATTTTGAGTGGCTAAGTCATCTGAGCCTGGCTGTTGAAAGATGTTCAAATTCCATCGTCTCCATTTTTTATTCTCCAGTCCTTGTTCCCAAAATTGGTGGACTTCTCTATACCCCTGGTTGTTTGTGCTTCATTGGAAGGGATGACATTCCTCCCTTCTTAAATTTGGTTTTTGTTTCCAAGCATTGTTCTAAAACATGGATGCTTTTCCATTTCTTATTTCCCAGAAATATGTTGTTGTATGATGCCTATGTTATTCCATTCTAGATTCCAAATAGCCGACCCCTGGATTCAACTTGAGAGCTTGACTACGTATTTTATTTGGCAGTTAGGAGCATATTTTAATTTCCACAGATTTTCCCATGGTGTCGACCCCCCTTTTAACCATCTCCACCACAATTTTTCTCCATTTTATCTGTTGGTTATTTCTGGATCTTGAAGGCCAAGGCCTCCTACATCCTTTAGTTTACATATAGTATTCCAAGCGACTAACACCCATTTACATTTTTCCTCTACCCCTCGCCACAGGAAGTTCCTTTGAATTTCCATGATCTTTTGGAGCACTCCCTTAGGAGTACGAAGGATAGATAACATGTATCCTGGGATCACTTGAGGCATCGCCTTTGTTAGGACCAGCTAACCAACCAAGTTCAAGGCTCTTACTGTCTATCGTTTAACCATGTCCTCAAGGTTTAAGATAAATTTCTCCCAATTGGACTTCTTATAGGCTTGCACTATTAGAGGGAACCCTAGGTACTTTAATGGGAGGGATTTTCTTTGGAACCCTAATATTGTCGTTAAATTCCTCTAGATAGAAATACAAGTGTTAAATAAAAACATCATGGACTTGGAATGATTGATCTCCATACCTGAAGAAGAAGTAAAGGTATCCAAGATTAATTTAAATGAATGAACCTCCTTCACTATGGGAATACCATGCAGCATGGTATCATCTACGAATTGTTGATGCATTGTTTCCTGACCTTCCTTATTCAGCTTAAGGTCCTTTATATCTCCTTCTCTGATTTCTGCAGTGATCGTTCTCCCCGGGCCTTCCATCATTATGTTAAATAGAAAGGGAGGCATGTGGTTCCCTTGTCGTATTCCTTTAGATGGGAAGAAAGGATTTTCCAAGGCTCCATTAACCAAGATTGAAAAACTAGGGGATGAGACCAGGGCCATAATTTAATTGATCCGTTGCTTATCAAAACCAAACACCCCTAATACCAATTTCATATTATCTCAACTACTCTTATCATACACCTTTGATAAATCTAGTTGAATAATCATACCTGCCTTTTTCTGGGTCTTCAACGAGTGAGCTATCTCATGCGCAAGAATCACATTATCCAAAATTTGTCTCCCCTCAACAAAACCAAATTGTTCTGCTAAGATCAAACTTGGGAGAATCATTTTTAGCCTATTTGTCACTAATTTGGATATGATCTTGTATAGAACATTACATAGGGGTATTGGCCTGAATTTCTCGAGAGTTCTGACCCTTTCTTCCTTCAGAATGAGGGCAATAACAGTTGAATTTAAGGCTTTCATAATAGTTGATGAATCTTTTGAATCTGCTACTACCTCATGGATATCTTGTTTAACTACCTCCCATAATGCTTTAAAGAAATCAATAATAAAGCCATCCAACCCTGGGAATTTTCCATTGGGAATTGCATTCACGACCTAGGCTGGTTCTTCCAAGGAGACCGACTTATTCAAATTATTATTGTGTTCCTCCACGATTAAATTAGGGATATTCTTAACAATTCTTTTTATATTCTCTCGTCTATCCACTTGAGGTTCCTCTACTATATTTTGGAAGTGTTGAACCATGACTTTCTTAATGTCTTGATGTGTTTCGTAGGTGTTCCCCCTCTCATCCTTAATTTTGAGAATCTAATTGGAATTTCTATGATCAATCGTTGAGCGGTGAAAGAAATTCATGTTCTTCTCACCCTCCCTAAGCCACAACACTTAAGACTTCTGTCTCCATAGAATTTCCTCCTGTATATACCTGTCCTCCCACTGTTTCATTAGTTCCATCTCCTATTTTCTTCTTTCATCCAAGTATCCGTTTGTGATCATTTTATGTTGTAATGTTTCCATCTTCTGTTCCAATTCCCTTTTTTCTTCGAAGATGTTACCAAATTATAACTTATTCCATTGCTTTAATTTCAATTTGATATATTTTAACATTTCCTGTAAAATGTACATCTTAGAGCCCCTAACTAGGATTTGTTCACCCCACCATCTTTTAATATTCTCTGTAAAGTCAAGGTGATCCAACTATAAGGCCTCAAATCTAAAATGTCTATTTTTGGGGTACCTAACATCGCGATCATTAATAACACTGATTAGTGATCTGATCCTCCACAGGGAAGGATATTTTCTTCTGCATTGATCCCTTGCATAAGAAAATCCTTTGAAATTGAAAAACTATTAAGCCTAGACGCAACTTGATGTTGCCCTTCGCGTTTATTACTCCATGTAAAGCAGCCATTGGCAATTTCCATGTCAATAAGATTGACATCCTCAATGAATGACTTAAAAGATTTAGCATTTATGTATATGTGTCTTTGGCCCCCCTTTTTCTCCGATGGCGAGGTTATCATATTGAATCCCCCCCCCCCCCCAATGCCCAAGGGAGGTGGCCTTTCCTAGTTCTTATCTTTCTTAATTCTTGAAGGAGTTTGATCTTCTCTTCTGCTCTTTGAGGACCATACACATTCATAAAAACTAGTGATCCTGGAGTCCCTATAACTTGCATTTCCAATGATAAATAGGACCTTGTTGCTACCACATCAAGTAATATCAAGGATTGGAGATTCCACCCAATCGCTAGTCCCCTTGCAGAACCATGCGCCATGAACTCCATTACCTCAAACCTCCTCCCCAATTTCCTACTTAATTCCTTGATTTTATCTACTGAGCAATTTGTCTCTTGTAGACAAATAAGATCCAGTTTTTCCATTTTAATCTTGTTTTTAAGTAATCTTTATTTCCTAAGGCTACTTATGCCTCTTATATTCCATGTTAAAACTTTCACGATTTAACTACGATGAAGGGGTTGCAAGCTTAGTGCTCTCATCTTACATGAATTAACTAGCATGGCTCCCAACTCCTGGAGGACAACACTATTAGAATTCGTTCCTCTTTTATGGTCGTTGTTCCATGGTGCCAAATTCATATAAGAACCTGATGCCTTTAGTCCCATCTCGACTATCTCTGGGTGTGATATTTTCTGACCTCTTATTTTAATTTCTTCTCTCATCAGGTATAGGTACTAGATCCTATCCATTTGATATGGTGGGATGGCCTCTAGTCCCTTTTTTCTTGTTTGTTCCACTATGTTATGGAGGTCAATTACTTCCCTCTCCACTATTTCCTGCAACTTTGGGTCCTCTATTCTTACCCCACTTGGAGTCATCTTTGAATCTCCCTTGAAATCCTTTGATAGATCTAGGATATCTGCCTACTGCCCAATACCTTATATAGGCTGCAACATTTCTTCCTCTTTTCCTTCTTTTTGCTCCTCATTTTTCTCTTCTTTTGCCCCATTAGTCTCTCAGTTCTCTTCTGATAAGATTTCAAAGCTATTTCTCTGTGATTTTCTCCCTCCCTAGTTTCTCTGTTGTTGTCTTCAATTTTCCCATCCCCTTGGGTTAGGTCTGACAAACCCATCTACATCCTTTCGTTCTAATTCTTTTCCTTGCTCTTTTGTTTTGTTAAGAGGGCATTCCCGTATCGGGTGGCCATGTTCATGGTATCTTCTGCATCTGAACGAAATATACTCATAGTCCACATATTGTAACCATATTTCGTCCCTGAACTCTAGTTTGACTGCTTCAGGTAGGGCTCCAAAGAAATCCATTTCCACACAGATTTTTGCGTATGATGTATATCTTCCTTGTAGCGTTGCCTTTGATATTTTAATAAACTTCCCCAATGTGTCTCCTATTATTTTTAGGGTTGAAGGTAGTCAACAATCCAGAGGTAGGGAGTACAAACTGACCCAAACTGGGACTCTGGTAAAAGTATCCTTCTCTAGGGTTAAATTCTCCATCCATGGCCGCATGTATAAGCCGACTGATTCAAATAAGTAGGGACCGCCATCAAATATTATATCTCTATCCTCCATATTGGAAAAGATCACCGTAAAAAATCCATTGGACCCTAGATGCATCTCTATCTCACCTCTTGGTTTCCAGTGATTTTTAATCCAATCACGCAAGGGTTTTTTTGTGGACCAAAGGCCCATACCTTGCATATGACAACATATGATCTCATGTGATCCCTAAAGGCCTAGGTCTTGGGATCAATGATTAGTGTTGTTGGAATTACCATTGTTTTGGGTGAACATGGCCTTATAGATCCTTTTGACTTCTGCAGCTTTTGTTGGTCTGCTTGATTCCCTAACATTCCTCTGTCATATCTATTTTGTGACTGATCCCACCTACTCCCGTTGTACCTTGGGCATTTCCTAATCCCCCTTCTGTTGGGACCCCAAATCCTGCCTTGAACCCGTTCCCCTTATCTGTTACCACATTCTGATAGGAGGGAGCCCCGCTCCCTCCTCCTCTGAACACCATCTTCATCAAACCCTAGGTGTACCTGCAAAGAAACCCTCGAAATTCGTGTTGGTTTTTTTCATTGGCTTCCAATAATAGACACTTTCATATATATATATATATATATATATATATATATATATATACACACACACACACATATATGATTTGGCAGGGTTTTCCATAAATGGAATTTTGATTATAATTATTCATCACATTTTTAATTAAATTCGTATTTTGATTAAAAATTATTTGAAAAAAAAAAGTGAGTGAATATTTTTTAAATCATAAAATATATTATTAAGTGATTAATTTATTACAAAGACAATGATTATCATCAATTAATTTTTTACTTGAATTCTTAATTATTGAAATACCTCCTGTCAAGTTGTCTCCCTTCCTATTCTATATTAAGTTTATCATAATTTATTTCACATTTTATATAAAATTTAATAATATTTATTTATTTTAAAAATCTATGTGAAAAGATTATTCCTATTGCAATATTTTCCCACGGGGGCTTCACTTAATGAACCTCTGACATATCGCGTGTGTTCGTGACATACTAAACAATACCCTTAATTTGAATACATATTGGAAAATACCTCAAAAAATCACATTGTTTAACCCCATAACAATATCAACCCAATACATCTTCCCTATTTAAAAACCCCACCTTTCACTAGATATTGTAGGTATCCATTTTTTCATTAACGTTTTTTATACCCCATTATATTTTTTCATTAACTTTGGGCTCCATTTTTTATACCTGCTAATATAAAAACCCTTTAGCCCCTTTTATATGCTCAATATATTATGTAATTTTTTCCTCAAGATATACCCCCAATATAAACCCATGTGGTATGGTATTTCTCCCCACTGAAACCCCCTTGCATTTTCCATTATCTTCTTTGATATTTTATAATAATATTTTATTTTATGATAATTAAAAAAATAACATAAAAAACAATGTTCTTTATTATAACCATGTTCCAACAACATAAACTTAAACTACTTGAAATTGATTTCTATAGTATGAATTATTTGAATGTCTTAAATTATTTTTAAGATATTAAATTTATTTATTAAAAATGTAAAAAAAAAATTGGAAGTTTTTATGAATGAATTCTATTAATTTAAATAAGTATTACATTGAGCACGGTCAATTTTCGGCATTTCAAAAAGACAATCCTGTGAGAAAAGATCTTCAACCAAGTATACCCAATAGTCTATCAGTGGAAGAAACTAATATAGAAACAATATTTCAATAAAAGACTGAGAAAAAAGAGCCAAACTATATGAACCAGATTAATCCATGGCCATCACTAGTACAACTGAAAAAATAGTGAGAAGGATGACAACAATAGAGACACAATCATAGAGAGAAAAACATAATTCGTTCGTGAAAATACCAAAAATTAAGATGTTGACCATTACGATGCTTGAGGGAGTAACTGTTACCACCACAAATTCACTTTTGCTTCCACTTGAAACAAAAACTTGTCGAAAAGATGCAACTGCTTCAATATGAAATGATAATAGGATAGAGGGAAGATGAATCCCCTAGGAAGAAGTAACAACATGAGGATATGCAATAGGTAAGGGAGCATTGATAACATCAGGAGGTTCATCGAGCTCATCTGACTGAGTATCTGAATCAGAAACAACATATTTCTCTACCCTTGCTAGACTAGATACAATGCCATCTAAGCTATAGTGGATATCTCGAAGAATTTTCTTGAAATCCATATGTCCGGCAAACAACTTGTAGTTATCTACCTACTTTTTTTTTTTTTTTTTCACTTCTGGTTCACAGATACCATGGTCAGTGGTCCGCTACGTCCAGGATCGGAAGTCTCTAGGGTGGACCCCACCCGAAGGGGGTCACACCCCTCGGCCATCACAGACCTAACCCCAAGAGCTTTTCGGGTTTCGACCCTGTGACCTCCCATTGGCGAGGCCCCGGCTTGACCGATTGAGCTAACCCTTGGGGCTAGTTATCTACCTACTTATCTCTGAGGACCATGAATTTCCATCTGTTGATGCACTACAAGGGAGTGAAGCAAATGAAGCTTGCGCTTCCTAAATTTCCCTGAATCTGGAATCCATTTAAGATTGACTCCTCCTACCTTCGAATCATAGAAATATGCCCAATAACCAAACTTCTTTGCCTCAAGGAGGAAAATTTCCTTTCTGCCTTCAGGAGGGGCCGAATCAAAATAATTAGCTACAAACTCCAATCCAAACAACTGGCATTGGTGGGAAGATGAACCACACATACCACCTCTGGGACTCAACATTCACTACCGAGGAGCCATAAAAACCAAATAAAGTGAATATGACAAACACTACAAGTAAACACTAAACCCATGCAAACGAAAAAAAAAAATTGATCATCAATTAAAAATGTAATTTAAACTTAAAAAATAACTATAATATAATAAAAAATTATTTCAAAAAAATCTTGTTATGTTACCAACTGGGTGTGATGAAAACTGTAGATTGAACGCTGCACGTAAGGCGAAAAGCAGCATCAGAATTAACCAGTTGTGATTCGAACGGGTAGAATAGAGACCCATGGGCAGTTGTTAATAAAGCAGTAACTTCGGGCAGTCTAGAACTGGGTGATTCGGGAACTGCTCTATATGGAAAACTGGTGCTTTAGCGTCCTTCATTCGTGGTGGTACATACATGCCGTGAGATTCGAGGTTAGGTATAATCAATTTTTATAGAGATAGCGCTTTCTCTCAGAAAGTTATCCTCAATCAAATTCGTTATCAGTTCCACTGTAGTCATGCCCTGAGTCCTAGTCCAATCAACAAGTACTACGGGAGGGAGAATGTCTATCCAAAGATGAAATATTAATCTAAAATTATATTAAAGTATAATTATTTAATATATATATAAAATTATCAATAAAATTATTATTATCATTTAAAATTATTATTATTATTATTATTATTTTCATGTATTAAATAGTAATCCCAACATTTTACATATATTATTTTATTGATTTTATTTTACTTAATCATTAAATACCAGCTTAATTTTATTATCCACATAAACTAAACTTTTCTACAAAATCTATTAGATTAATCATGTAGCAAATAAATACCATTATTTTTTGGGAAAAAACATTGAATTAGGCCAAAATTTGAAATGTAACTTATGTTTCACACGATCCGTGGAGTGCAAAACCTTGGGCCCAACTGTTTTCCCATTTTAACCGACCCCGATCTTCGAAGATCAATTGGAGTTCCAAATTAACAAAAAAAAAAAAATGATTGGATGGATTCTAAAATTGTAATAAAAGTAAACAGAATGTTATAAGATTAAGTCTTTAATTTAAGTTGATTTTATTTAAGTTAAATGCGTCAATTAAAATATTAAATACTTTAATATTAATATTATGTTTATTTTATTTATTTATTAGAATAGAATTATTTTAATTATAGATTTATTAAGTTTTTAGAGGAATCAAAATTTTCAATATACAATTTTTTTTATTATAAAATTTAAGAAAAAGGCTGCATTTTGATAAATTTGATTTTATTATGTGCTTAGTAGACCCATAATTAATATGAATCGACATTGATTCTTAATAATATTATTTATATTATATAAAATTTACATCTTTCTATATAAAAATTATTCTTATTTTTAATTTTATTAAAATATATATATATATATATATAGCGCTTGGCATTTTTTTAACCTGTTTTATAATTTTTATAATTTAATTTTTTAATGTTATACATATATATATATATATATATATATAACTTAGAAAAAGAACTTATTATAAACATTAAGTTTTTATCTGACTTCAAATATTATAATTATGACTATGAATTATTATTATTTAAATTTATATTAATGTGGTATGTATATTATGTATTTTTTAATTTTATTAATAAAAACAAAATTACAGTGTAATAAATTAAATTGAATTAATTTTTTTATTTTTATTACTTTTTAATTGAGTCAACAATATGTTTATTATTATATTTCCAGGGAATGATATTTTGAACAAACTAATTGAACTAGACCATGAGCGCCACAAAAGAGCCCTAAATCTTATAATTGCAGGCATAAAAGAGGAAAATGATGAAGACACTTTAGAAATAGTAAAAGAACAATTGAAAAATAAGTCACAAATTCAAACAACTTATCTAACATAAGCGAAAAGGGTGGGAAAGGTACGTGAGCATAAACATAAACTGATCACTGTTAAGGTAAGTTGTATCGACCATAAATTAGATAGACTTAGTAAATATCCAAGCCTAAAAGGGTCATAAAATTTTTATAAATGAATATCTTATACTAGAAGATCAAGTTGAACTAAGAAAAGAGGTTCAAAAGGTAAATGAGGCAAGAAAGGAAAGGAAATGTGCAATCATTAGAAATAGAAAAGTTATCATTAGAGATAGAGTTCAAAATAAAACTGATAAATAGGAATTAGGAACACTCTGGATCCTCTTCTAGAACTGTCATGATTTTCCATGACGTAAAGGTCCTATGTTAAGTTGGATCTCGAATGATATTGATCTTATTCTCTTAGTTGAAACTTGGGAGCATGATGAATCTAAGGTCCCCCACATTGATGGATTCAGTCTTTGGTTCACTTGGAACAAGAAACCCTCTCATAGAGATTTTGGTGGCATAGTTTGTTATATAAAAACTAATATATCTTCTTATACCCAACTTCATAAGATTGAAACCCTTAATCAGTACTGTTATCCCCTACAATTTCCTAGGCTGAGGAGGAAATCGAAAAAGGTAACTGTTGGCATTATGATACAGGGGTTGTCCTTGATGGCAACTCACTCAAATGATAGATCATTGTGCAGCAGGTCAATAGCAAAGAATTAATGATTAGAGAGAGGTATACGCAGGTTCACATTGACAAAGAAGCGTATACACGCGGGTTAACAAACCAAAAGGAGCGTATAGCATACACACGCACTTTCACAGAAGAAAAGACGCGTATATCTTGGAAAACTAAGTTTTGGTCCAAGGTATTTGGTCCATGGTATTTTGATCCATGGTATTGGTCCAAGGTATCTGGTCTGAAATATTGACCCTAGGTATTTGGTCCAAGGTATTGGTCCTAAGTGGTTTTGGTCCATGGTATTGAGAAAGGCCTAAAACTATAAAAGGAGGAGAAGATCATTAGGTCAAGTGTGCAAGGATTGAATATCTGATGAAGTGTGAGATCCAGTATGCAGGTTATGGGTTTATGATGCTTTGCTTGATCTGAACTAAGGATGCACCTATGTGGATGATGATGGATGATGGATCGAGATCTTAAGGCTTGGAATGTATTATCATTATGTGGTTTGATCATGGATAGACTAGATCTGAATACTGATGCATGTTTTATTCTACAAATATTATGATCTGGGTATGACTGAATTCTGAAATAGTTGTGAAGTGTCTAAGTTAGTATTTGTAGATATTTACGCGGGGTCGCTTTGATAAAAGCGCATATACACGCTGGTTCGGCTCATCAGAGTAGCGTATACATTATGAAATATGATATCTGAATTTGCAGTTGGTTCTAGTGGTTGTTGCAGAGTTCTGGGTTCTGCTCTGTGTTCTGGTGACTGTGTTTTGATGACAGGGCTTTAGTGATTCAGTTGTTGGGTGATTCAGAGATTGATGATTGAGTGCAAAGGTTGTGTTGCAGTGGTGATTGATTTTGAGCTTCAATGTTGTTGATGGGTCTAGTATGAAAATTGGATGAAACGTGGCCTTCATATATTGGTGTTGTGTTCTAGGAGTATCCAATCTGAAAATTTATGAAACGTGGTCCTTAGAGGAAGAGTGAAGGTTGGAGCCTTTAGTAGGCCGCCACCTACGTACTGGTAAACATATCAGCCAATACAAGAGCTAGGGGGTTGGAGCTCCCTTCCAGTAGCAGCTGGAAAATGAGAGAGGGTTGTAGCCTTCTGTAGGCCGACGCCTACATACTAGTAAATATATCAACTAGTAAAAGAGCTAGGGGGTTGTAGCTCCCTTCTAGTAGTAGCTGGAGAACGAGAGAAGGTTGTAGCCTTCTGCAGGTGGGTGCCTGCGTACTGGTATGAGTCTGTGCTAGTACAAGATTGTAAATAGGTTTTTCTTATATTAAAAGAAGACAACAACAGGTGGTTTTTGTCCCGCATTGGGTTTCCACCTTAAATCTTGGTGTTCATGTGTGTTTCTTATGTGTGATGGTCTGTTTTTACTGCACCTATTTACTGTTTACATGGTTAATGAAGTTCTGATGCACTGATTAAAGATCAACATATGATGAATTAACTAAATCATAAGTTTACTGGATATATGCTAGTTGCCTTAAACACAGTTACATGTACATGCGAGTTCCATTAACTGAAGTAGCGTATATAAATCTGATTATGGAAATGAAAAGCTATTGACTTGCTAATATTGATTCACCCCCCCCCCACCTCTCAGTATTATTTCCAACAATTGGTATCAGAGCAGGTCCTTTGGTATAAGCTTGATCGCTTAAAGGAGATCCGTAGAAACAATGGGAAAGAAGCTAAAGAAGAAAGCACCTCAAAGAAGAACACAGCTCAAAGGAACAGTGACAACAGGAGAGACAATTGGCCACTAAATGGAATCAAGGATTCAGATTCCAAATCACCTCAAGATGAACAAGCAAATGAAGCATCAGATAAAATCATAGATCAACAAGATCTATTTAACAAAAGGGAGTGTGCCCTCAAAGAAGAAGTTACCAGATTAAAAGCTCAGCTGGAGTGTACCTTCAAAGTACGTCAAATGCTACAGAATGAAGTGATATCATTAAAAAATAAGCAGAATGAAGAACTACCTCAAGCAGATAAAGAACAAGAAAATGAGATTCTCAAATTAAGGAAACAAGTGGAAGAAGGAAGAAAGGCTGAAGAAATCTTGAAGAAGCAACATCTGGAAAAGGAAGAACAACACCAGGTTGAGGTAAATATCTTAAAAAGTAAATTAGAAGAAAAGGATAAACTATTACAATTTCAAGACAGTACTAAGATTTTGGATGATATTCTTAGTAGTCAAAGATCTCCTGCTATCAAAACTGGTCTTGGTTTTTATGAATCTTTTGAAGGTGAATCTAGCTCATAGGGTGAGGCAAGGAACTCTAATGCAAAACCTGAAATGACCACGGAAAGAAATCCTTCAAAGAAAATATTTTACTCCAAACTATGGAAGTGATAGTCGGTTATTTTCTCAGATGAATAATGTTGAATGTTATGTATGTCATAATCTTGGACATGTTGCAGCGAGATGCAGAAGTAGAATGGTTCAAGACCGTCGCACAGAAAGATCATCACGTTCCAGGTACTTTAAGGGATATTGTTTTTCTTGCAATATGTTTGGTCACAAAGCCATTGACTGCTATAGAAGGAATATGAAACATGTAAGATGTTATGCATGTAACAAGCTTGGACATATAGCAAAGGAATGCAGGAGAAGATTTCAGGCACCATACCAAAAGGAGAAAACATCATCACAGTCGAAGATATGGAAGAAGAAGGAAGTATAGTTAGAAAGATGTGGCATGGCATAGTGTACAGACATAACAAACTCAGGGGGAGCTGAAAGTATGAAACCTCAGTGTTCTAAATCTCATACGCAAGTTTCATGAAGACAAGTCGCGTATATATGCGAGTTTGAAGCTGCACAGTTGCGTATATGTTAGTTTGAAGAAAAGCAATGAGACAGACTCAGGAAAAGGGGTCTGATATGGTTCAGTTAATTATCTGCTCTGTTTGATGATGGTTACAATCTGCTGATGATGTGTGGAAATGTATTGGTACTCATAAGATGTTATTTAGAAGTGCTTTTGATTCTCACAAGTTAACTTGATATATATCTGATTGATGATGATGCCTTGAAACTTTTTTCTGATATATGCATGATCAGATCTGACAGTGAACAAATGGAACAAGTTCAAGGGGAGCATATGCTTCGAATAATGCATTGTTGGCATTATGGTTAGAAGTCTTTGGTGAAGATGCTTATGTGGATGATACTTGGGGTCACATTGTTGGTATTCAAATCAGATTCATGGATTATCACTTAAGTGGCATATTATTGTTGGTTGGCCAAGAGAATGGTATTGCAGGTTACAAGTCTGGATGTTGTTGGTAGATGCTTATGGTGCAGATCATATACGTGTATGATAGTTGCTGATGACTATCATGGTCTTGTTTAGATTGCTGGTCTTTGTTACAAAATTCATGTATATCATTTGATGTAAAGGTCATGCAAAGACCTAATTTGTAACCCCACTTTGGATGGGAAGAATGCTGTAATAATTTCTATTTCAGTCATGTATAAACATTTAGTATATCCCCACTTGGTTGGGTGGATGAGTAAAAAATGGTGTATCTCCACTTGGTTGGGAGATTGATGTATGTATGAGTCATTGGTGATAGGAAGGTCATACTCACATAGTTGAGTTATAGAGTCATGTTATTCTTTTGAATATATTTTTGCAGACTCTGCATGTGCTCAGGGGGAGCATGGATGGTTTAGTGCATCTCAGCATGTACAAAGGGGGAGCTCAATCCGAGATTTCAGCATGTACTCAGGGGAAGTATGGACAACGTAATGTATATCAAGGGAGAGAATATCTTGGTCCACCCTTTGCCCTTGATGTCAAAGGGGGAGAGTGACTTGGTGTTGTTTTTGCCATCAAGTCCAAAGGGGGAGATTGTTGGCATTATGATACAGGTGTTGTCATTGATGGCAACTCACTCAGATGACAAATCATAGTGCAGCAGATCAATATCAAAGAATTAATGATCAGAGAGAGGTATACGCAGGTTCACCTTGTCAAAGAAGTGTAAAAACGTGGGTTAGCAGACCAAAAGGAGTGTATAATGTACACATGCACTTTCACAGAAGAAAAGGCGTGTATATCTTGGAAAACTAAGTTTTGGTCCAAGGTATTTGATCCATGGTATTTTGATCCATGGTATTGGTCCAAGGTATCTGGTCTGAAATATTGACCCTAGGTATTTGGTCCAAGGTATTGGTCCTAAGTGCTTTTGGTCCATGGTATCAAGAAAGGCCTAAAACTATAAGAAGAGGAGAAGATCATTAGGCCAAGTGTGCAAGGATTGAATATCTGATGAAGTGTGAGATCCAGTATGCAGGTTATGGGTTTGTGATGATTTGCTTAATCTGAACTAAGGATGCACCTATGTGGATGATGATGGATGATGGATCGGGATCTTAAGGCTTGGAATGTATTATCATTATGTGGTTTGATTATGGATAGACTAGATCTGAATACTGACACATGTTTTATTTTGCAAATGTTATGATCTGGGTATGAATGAATTCTGAAATAGCTATGAAGTGTCTAAGTTAGTATTTGCAGATCTATATGTGGGTTCGCTTTGATAAAAACATGTATACACACTGGTTCGGCTCATCAGAGTAGTGTATACATTATGAAATATGATATATAAATTTGCAGTTGGTTCTAGTGGTTGTTGCAGAGTTCTGGGTTTTGCTTTGTGTTCTGGTGATTGTGTTTTTATGATACGGCTTAAGTGATTCAGTTGTTGGGTGATTCAGAGATTGATGATTGAGTAAAAAGGTTGTGTTGCAGTGGTGATTGATTTTGAGCTTCAATGTTGTTGAACGGTCCAATATGAAAATTGGATGAAACGTGGCCTTCATATATTGGTGTTGTGTTCTAGGAGTATCTAGTCTGAAACTTTATGAAACGTGGTCCCTAGAGGAAGAGTGAAGGTTTGATCCTTCAATAGGTCAATGCCTACGTACTGGTAAACATATCGCCCAGTACAAAAGCCAGGGGGTTGGAACTCCCTTCTAGTAGCAGCTGGAAAACGAGAGAGTGTTGTAGCCTTCTGTAGGCCAATGGCTACATACTATTAAATATATCAGCTAGTACAAGAGCCAAGGGGTTGTAGCTCCCTTCCAGTAGTAGCTGGAGAACAAGAGAAGGTTGTAGCCTTCTACAGGTGGGTGCCTACGTACTAGTATGAGTCTGCGCCAGTACAAGATTGTAAACAGGTTTTTCTTATATTAAAAGAAGACATCAGCAGGTGGTTTTTGTCCCGCATTGGGTTTCCACCTTAAATCTTAGTGTTCATGTGTGTTTCTTATGTGTGATGGTCTGTTTTGTTTTTACTGCACCTGGTTACTATTTACATGGTTAATGAAGTTCTGATGCACTGATTAAAGATCAACATATGATAAATTAACTGATCATAAGTTTACTGGACATACGCTAGTTGCCTTAAACACAGTTGCGTGTACACGCGAGTTCTATTAACTGAAGTAGCGTATATAAATCTCATTATGGAAGTGAAAAGTTATTGACTTGCTAATACTGATTCACCCCCCCCCCCCCCCCCCCCCCCCCAACCCCCTCTTAGTATTATTTCCAACAGTAACTTCAAACCACTTTAAGTTCATTAGCTAGCCCCACTAAATGAGAGAGGGATCTCTCTAAAGGTTTGTCAATGAATAACTGAAAAGAAATAGGTTTTAGGCTAGATATACAAGATTTGTTTGAGTATTTGTGAATTTTGGGTTTTTAGTTTGTTGGACTAGGGATTAGAGCAGATAATTAGGTCAAGGCGTCAAGTATGCAGTGACAAGTATAAAGAGGAGTTGGATATCAGTGTGTTCTGGTGAACTTAAAGTAATGTCAATGTAGTATAGGTCTTAGAGTTTAAGAGAACATAATGAGCATGTAAAAGCATAAATTCATTAGTCTTAGAAGAAAAGAAACACAAGTACAATTTCCACATAAACGTAGCTTAAACATACAAATTTTGTCTATATAACTACAAGGAAAACCATAGGAAGAAGATAAAGCATGAAAAGACAGATGATTTCATCAATTAGAAGCTGATCTGAAAGAAAAACAACACCATAGACTCATTGAACAAGTATTCCTGAAATATAGTTGCAACTACTCATGTATTAGCTGTAAGAGAACATAAGGTACCAAGTCTCTCCACAAAAGTCCAACCTAACTCTCTGAATGAGAAATGATACATATAGACTCAATCAAAAACTTCCCCACCTTTAGGAGTCGAATTCCTAAGTGGTGGAACTATTTCCAAGATTCTCTAAACCAACAGGTGAGAGTGAGAAGGTCAAATACAAACTCTTCTCTTAGACTTTGTTTTGAATTTTGCTTCCTTTATGAGGCCTAATTAACCATAAAAACGACCTATCATGTGTATTTATTTATGATTACATCATCTAACCTCGAACTACTGCAATTACATCATGAGTTTTGACTTTGACCAAGTCAAACTAAAAACTAGGAAATTACACAGTGAAATTTAAAATAAAAACTCAGAAATTTGCAGAAGCACAATGCCAACTTTGATCCCAATTTTAGGTGCCTTCCGGAAGTCCCAATCCATATCTGAGAGAATTTTCAATTAGCCTTTCGTGTCTAGTTTCTCGAACACCTTGAATATTTGAAAATTACACATGGGAAGGCCTTAAAAAACTCATTCTCCCAAGGAGTCTCTAGAAGTGCAACGCCTGTCAAAAAGAGTGGAAGTATGATGATTTTTGACCCCTTTTTCTTCTTTTTCTCAAAATTTGAGCCTTCTCTGAGAAATCTAATGAAATGGGTTTTGAGAGGAGGTAATTATATTTACAAAAATGTAAGCCACTTGTCATTTGGAGCCCTAAGGAAAAAGCGCAATGCCGTGTGACTAGCCCAATTTCTGAAATTGGTACCAAAAATGCTCAGAAAGCCTTCAAAATTGGTCATGTAGTGCAAAATCAGGTGTGTCATGATCTCATGGATGCTTCAACAAGAATCTCCAAGTTTTCCTTCTCATTTTTACTTTTTATGGTTTTCTTTGAGTTTGGCCTTCAATTGCTTAATTTGACTTTGGCAACATGATTCCTTGCGTTATAATGGATGGCCATCTTCCTTTGCAACTGTTTATCCCTGTTAACTTTTTAAAGGAGCTTCTCAAGGTGGAAATTGATCTTGTCAAGCCAAAACTCCCTTCCTTCACTGATTTCCAAAGAAATTTTGTCTTCAATGTCCAAGTCTTCATTGAGTAGGTTTTGTTCTTTTTCTTTCTTCAATGCCCTTTTGATACCCTTTGTTCATGGATTCTTCTTTTCAACCTGCTTTTCCTATTTATCATGTTCACCGGGCTCCAACAATTCTTTACCTTTGCCTCCTTTTTGTAGCATCTTGGACTGCTCTTTCTCCATGATGAGTTGTTTGGCCTTAAGCTGACTATTTTCTTGCTCAAGGAAGGAAATGATGAAATGAGGGAGTTAGGGAAGGGAGATGATGATAGGGGAATTTTGGGAGATGGATAGGGGTTATAGAAAACTTAGGAAGTTTGAATGGAGTGAAATGAGAGAGAGAAATGAGTAGGAGAATTTAAAAACAATCCTACTAGGAAATTGTCCAAAATGATAGGTATGAGCTAGGGTTTGTGTAAAGGTGAGGTAAATTGAGGGTAGATGAGTTAATTAGTGAATGATAGGGTGATTTATACATGTGCAGAGGTATGAGATGACAAATTTACAAGTTTTCAATGTCATAACTAACAAAACCATCATTTACACTAGCCTTGCAGCATGAAATTTCTCATAAACCCTAGATGAAGAAAACTCACATTTGCACTTACTTTGCCAAAGGAAAAAGGTGAGTTAGATGATGATACTTACTTGTGAATAAGCTTAGAAGAGAAAAAAGTAGGAATGCAAGCTCAAATTTGAAATTTGGGTGAGTTTGGGCAGTTTTCGGGCTACTCTGTCACAAGCGCAGTGCAGCTCACGGAAGCGTAGCACCACCTCCAGAAGCGCAGTGCAGTTCACAGAAGCACAGTGTCGTCTTCCAACCAGATTTTGGAAGCCTTAAACTGATCCAAATTATGATCTTGATAGCTCGTTGGAAATATCTTGAAGTCTGCTACAGGATGGACTCATAAATAATGTAATTTCGACACTCTAGCAGGGAGCAAAATTAATTTCCCAAGGTCGCTCCAAAACCTCAAGGTGTCTCTTACAAAAGCGCAGTGCCAACTTGCAAAGCACTTTTAGATACCTTCCATTAATCCAAATCACTATCTGAAGGTACCATTGGAAAGGTTAGGATGTATGCTACATAATATAGTCCTTAATCACTGCCAACACCTACTCCAAATACCTAAAAATCTGTCTTGAAGTCAAATTGTCCAGAAGTGTAACAACTCTCCCATTGCGAGTGTAATTTGGGCATTTCACTCAAATCATAATACTTGTGCATAAACGGAAGGAGGTTTTTGTTCCTTGGCCTATTATTGACCAAAACCTCTTTCACTTTTGTAAAATGCTTCTCCATTTGACCAGAAACGTATTTTGAAGCAAAAATGGCCCTATGAGAAATGATGAGACGAGGTAGTGTACTGCAACATTGTCTTATTTGAAATAAAACATTACCTTTACCTTTATTTTTCTTTCCCTAAGCTGCTAACTCCCTTTACCCACTGAATCACATGATGGACATGTTTTTTTTTTATCTATGGTATCATGATGACACATGGAGTGAAACCCTATACCATGACCTAAAATGAATAATTTGAACATTTCATGACCCAAGACACTTAAATGAAGATATGATACCTCAAAGAAGACAATGACCATGATGAGTGATGAGAACCATGAGTAAGTGAAGGGAGCAGCAGTGACCTAGACATAAAAACCGGTGACCAAATTTTTATTTGAAGACTCACTGAAATGACAAAAATTTGGCTTGACACCCTAACAACACCTTGTAAGAGCATATTTGATCACTGGTGACAGGATGAATCAAATGACACTAACAAGTACATGTGGATTGACATTTATTATTCTAACGTCAATCAATCTGTTCTTGCAATTTGTTACTTCGCTCCTATAAAGTCTACCTCATATACAAAAGAAAACTTGAATAAGAATTGCCCCTTCATCTCCATAGAAAAAAACACCCACAGTCTAAGGAATGAAGGCAATATCATTTTGCTCAGGGATTTCAATACTAGAACCACTACTAACCAAGCTTCTCTCCTAAGTAATAAATCTAAACCTAACCCCCTATGGCTTGATGGGGACTATGACTTAGCTAATAAATTCAAAAGTGATTCTGAAGACACTATGGAGAACCTATTTGATACTGAGATTATAAAGATGTACAGTTACCAAGACTTGATAATTTGTAACGGGATTGATAAGTGGCCTACCTATGGCCTAATGACTTGTATTCATAGGTGAGGCAACAATGTTGTGGATTATGCAATATCTAACACCCATTTTCCCAATCGTATTGTAAGCCTTGACATCCTAAATGACCACGAGCCTAACTTTTATCATAGGCCTTTATTATTAACCCTAAATCTTGGTATACACACAAACCACATACAAAAGAACAATGATAGTCAAAGATACATCTGTTTTGACATTAATAAAATGGGTCTCTTCTTACAGGTTTTAAAGAGATATTTAGGTTTCTTAATGTATAATGCTAACATTGATCACATCTGCCACAATTTTACTACAACCCTCTCCACTACCATTAACAAATTCTCTTCTCAGGTCTCATATAAAAAGAATAATATAACTTTCAATCCTTGGAATGATAATGATTGTAAAACTATCAGTAAAGCTATTAGAGATGCTCCTAATGAAACTGTGAAATTTAAAAATATAAGTGTGTAAAAAACTCTTATCAAAAGGAAGGAAAGGTCTATATAAATAAGAGGCAAGAGCATCTTCTTTACCTTTCTAAAATTGAGCCTATAAAGTTTTGGAGGAATGTTTTGGTCCATAACACAAAAGAAAATAATTTGATCCCCTTACATAACTGAGATGCTTATCATAAGAATCTTTATGACTCTTCGGGCACCATGGGAAACATCTTAAACATTCCTATAAAGGAGGATATCTTTCTTTGGAAGACGTGGAGTTTGGGATTAAGAAGCTCGCTAATGGGAAAGTTAGGGATGTTGAAGGCTACCAAGTTGAAAATTTCAAAATGGGAAAGTCTATCATCATCCCTCATATTAACAAGCTTCTCAATTTGGTAGTAAAGCACGGATTCCCCAAACCTTGGACGCAAAGCCTTATTTTGCCTATATTTAAAAGTGGGGATAAAAAAATCCCTCTAACTATAGGACCAATATGATTAGCCACACTTTAGTAAAGCTTTATGGGTTCATTTTGGAAAAAAATATTCACGTCTGGATTGAAAGACATGGTAAAAGAGTTAAAGGCTAAGCTGGATTTCAAAGACATTACTCAACTATTGGCCATCTTGTCATGCTTAGGATCATTGTTGAGGAATGTTGTAATAGTAAAATTGATCTCTTTTGTTTTTTCCTTGACTTTAGAAAAGATTTTGATATTGTCCTCAAGATAAGATATGGCATAGACTCGAAGAGATGTTGGTTCCTCTTGAGTTAAGAGTGGACACAATTCGTCTATATGAGACTGTTATCACCAAGCTTAAGACTACTGAGGGTTGTTCTAAAGAAATTAAATGTAATATCGATGTTAAGAAAGGGTGCCCCCTTTCCCCTACCCTTTTTAGCATTTACATCAATAAGCTAGAGGAGTGTTTGGAAGTTGCAGGATGCGATGGCTCCAAGCTCGCTAATATAGTCATTAATCTTATCCTTTATACTAACGATATGTTCTTATTGCTAGAAGCCATGATGATCTGGATAAGAAGCTTAAAATACTCCATGATTGCTTCTCCATGTTGGGTATGACTGTGAATACCAACAAGACTATAGTCATGATAATTAAATCCAAAATGATCAACCATGATAATCTCATCTACAATAACAATTACTTGGAGAAGGTTCCTTCATATAAATATTTAGGTATTGACATTCAACATAAGCTCAAATGGAATTACAACATTGAGGAAAGGATTATTGGAGGCTGAAAATCTTATTACGAGCTTGAAAATAGTTGTAAGTCAACTGTATTTGGGTTTGGAATAAAAATTTCTTCTTTGGGACCCTCATCACGTATGTTATTTTATATAGTTGTGAGGTATGGGGTTGAAACATATCTAGAGAATCATAGAGGAAGATTGAGCTTATCCAAAACCAATTTATAGCATAGAACCTCCATATTAAAGGAAATACTCCCTATCTTATCCTCCTGATTGAAACTAGCCTTACCCCCATTGAAATCATGGTTATGTTTAGGTATCTGATGTATAAGAAGAAACTTTACAACATGGAAGCTATGAGGTTCCCCAAAATCACTTATAACTCTAGCCAAAAGCCTCACCTTCAGCTCAAGCAGGGATGGCACAAGGAAGCTCAGTCTTGGCTTGTCTATTTGGGGATAAAGGAGGAGATCGTCTTGGAGAAGAAGGATAAGATTAAAATTACTATTACTTCCAAATTTAAGGAAAAGTTGTGGACGACAAGGATCTAGAGGGGAAAAGGAAGCTAAAGTATTATAAGGAGGTGATCAACCCCACTCTTGCTAACCAGAATATCTTTCTACCTTGACAAGTGCTAAGAAAAAAATAAACATTATGAAGGTAAGAACTAATTCTCATGAGCTTCGAGGTGAAATTGAGGTTGGTCTATTCCAAAAACTCCTTAGGATGAAACAATTTGTCACCTTTGCAATACTAAGCAAGTTGAAGATGAAAAGCACTTTCTCCTTGGATTGGCCAACTTTTACTCACATGGGCTCTCATTTCCATAACATTTGTCATAGTACCAACCTTCTTGACTTGTTAAATCAACAAAACTATAGTGACATAGGAACACTTATTTGCCTTCTTTTTATCATAGAAATAAAATATTAAAGAGTCTCAATTAATCTCTTATATTAAAATCCAATAAACCACATTGGTCTTTGCATACTTTAAACATCATCATCATCATCATTTAATTTTAAAAACACTATAATATCTCTCGCATAATAAACTCTGTAAAATATTTTTAAACACAATTATAAAATATTTTATTAAAATTTATTTAAACTAATTCTATTTAAATATTTAATAAAAATATTAAAAACTTATAAAAAAATTACACATATTATTTTATTATATTATTTATTTATTTGGGAGATAATATACCTTACGCGCTTGTAAAATGTTATTAGTTTATTAATAACCTCTATTTTAAACAATCTACCGATACATTAAAGATACATCTTTTCTAACGATATTATCTACGAGAAATGCCATTTAATCCAATGCTTTTGTAATGATAACTAAGGAGAAATGCTAGTTAAGACAATTCTCATGTTATTACGCGCATTTAATATGTGATATGTTAAATTTATTTTTAATTTTGTATAGGGTAATCTTTTAATATATATATTTTTTATAATTATATTTAATTTTAATTTTTAACTTAATAATACGTACATTGATATTAATATAAATATCAAAATTTTAAAATCAAATCAAAAATAAAGTTCAATAATATTATTAACATCATGTTAATATTAATAACCTAACAATAATGTTATATATATATATATATAAACAGTTATATTATATTTAATTTATTGGTTTACATTTGGAGCAAGTTATTCATCTATTAAGTTCCACAAATTCAAAAGAAAACACTATCTTCTACTTTTTCTTCTATCATTTATATTTCTTATAGTGCTTATTTTATAGTCTCTAAAAAACTCCTAAATACATTACATACTTGCAAAACATATATAAAACTAATTACACAATGCTAACCATTGCTAGTCATTCCTGCTTCAGCGTTGCTTGCATGTTCAACATGATCAGTTGTTGCCTGCGAAGGAGTAGTTGTGCTCAAGCCTTGCACCACAACCGCTTCAGTCTCCAATTGAGCCAACGTTTCACTTGAAGATTTGTCCACAACTCAATAAATTTGTTTAAGAATTCCAATTGTCGTCACTTCAACTGTCAACTCTATACTCTCCAGTTTGTTAGTCAAGCTATCCACCATGACCTGCAATCGGTCTACCTTATCCTGTAACATCTCAAGCTTTTGGTTCAATAGAGCGGAGTGTGCTCTCACTTTAGTGACTTCCAATTTACCTTGCTTGGATATGAGGGAGGTGATGAATGCCATACTCGAATCTTTGAGTCGACAAAAGAACCTTGCCAACTTTCTTTGTGCTAACAAATTACGTCATTTAACTATAGTTGGCCTTTGTTATACTAAAATACATTAATGGATAAACCATTGTAAGGAACCTCCATTCATATCCACCTATTCTTGCATCGTTCCATTCATCTAGACCCTGAGATCATTCATTGCTCGAGTCATGTCTTTTCAATTGCTAGACTAGATGAGCCATTGATAGATCATCCCTTCTTTCGAGATGTTCATTTGTATTTATTGACCTGTGAGCTTGAAGATTTCAGTCAAGATCCTCCATAGAACTGCCCATAAATATAGAGAGAAATGTCCACCACCTTTCCTAGGATAAGGTGTTATTCATCTTGATAAGCCAAATGTCAGATCCATTATTACCTTTCATCCTAGGTGAGAGCCACCGAATTCTTAACATAAGTATGTTTTGATAAATGTAACCATTAATGTGCCTAACTCACTTGTTTTTACTACCACAATTGAGCTCTGTATTCGAGGGGTTTGGATTATGTGAACTCAATAATTATAAAGTTTTTATATATGAAATCTTGGTATAAAATTTAAAATTGGAGTTCCTTCATTTTGGATGAACAAAACTTATTCAAGGGTTACTCCTTGATTAGCCAATTAGTTCGCCACCTAGTTCTGCTATCTCTTAGTATGATTAAATTCCATGCTTTCAAAATTTTGAATTTGCAAACTAATTTGGAATATCAACAAAGGTAGATCATGACACATTTTATTTTTATTGGTGTATTTCTTGAATGATGATCATAGAATCACCAAAAACCACCAAATGTCGATTTTTCCTTACCATTGCAGTCTTCAAACATTTCCATAGTGATAAGAATATGGCTTGGTTATTAGTTGTCCTTCCTAAACCCCAAACATATTGCATCTATGTTTCTTCATTTGGGTGAAGGATAACCCCTCCCACTCCTGCCTCTCGAGGGTTACCCTTTGAATCTCCATCAAAGAAGAGAGAGTGATGTCCTTTGTTGAGCCTCCATTCCTAAAATTTATCTTTCTCTAGCCTAATGGAATATGATTTCTTTGAGTTTCTTGTTTTTAAGCTACCAACATTATTGAGGAGGCCCCAAGCAGAGCCTTTCTTTTTCTTCCGATGAGAGATTGTCCAAATCTGACGATTCATAGCCCTAAGATGAAATTGTCACAAAGAGAAATTGGGTTTTGTTAGTTGTTGAAGATGCATGATTTGGATTAACATTTTGGAATATAGCTTGATTGTGGGCTAACCAAATGGACCAACACAAATATTTGGGGAATGCCATCCAACATTTAAGTATTATAGATTCAGATTTTTTTTGATGGGGGAATTGAAGTTTCCATTTTCAAACATTTCAATCCAGTCCTCAAGAATACCTTGAATATCACTGATAGACACCAGAGAGAGTTTCCATACCTCAATAGAGAAAGAACAATGCCGAAACACATGGTTGATATCTTCTTCACTAGATCCGCATAGGACACATTGGGAAGGACTTTATATATTCCTCTTTTTCAAATTCTTGACTGTTACCATGAACAAGCTCCCAAAAAAATAGATTGATTTTAAGAAGGTCGTATTTATTCCATATTTTACTCCATATACTTGTAGCAGTGGGGTGCGAAAGATTTTTCGCTGGGGAATCATATCCCTCTTTAACTGTGTAGAAGCTCTTATTATAACCACCCAACCATATCATGTGATCGAGTTATTCTGGTGCAAGTTACGCAAATCGTTTCATATATTTTGTTAATGTGAGCCAATAACGATAAAGATTGGGTGGACAATCTTGACAAAGCTAGCTGACCCAATGGTTGTTTTCATCCCATTTTGATATGTCTGCTATCCTTTTATATACTTTATCTTCCATTCATTTAACTAGTTCTCAGAATCCTAAGTTTTCATTTTCCAAGTCTACAGAGGGGACATGATCCTTCCATAAATGTATGTGCATTCCATTTCTTGATTGCCATCCTAATCTATCAAGGACTATAGGGGGCGTTGCTTTGCAAAGATTCCATATTTTAGAACCTTGATTTGTCCATGTTTCCTCTTCGAGCCTTATGAGTTGGTTCTTGTGGAAATACTTTCTAAGGATCCATTTTCTCATTGGCTCCTAAAATATGAATGGTTCCTAAGAGAATAGTGTACCATATTAGTTTAAGAATTAGAAGATTGGGACAATATCTACCAATTATAGTGAAGGAAAATTTCTACAATTTTGAAAGGCTTCAACACTTACCCAAAATCTCCCCAAAAAATGTGTTTTACTTTGAGGTTATCAGAGTTGATATAGATCAATAAATATTAATGTTTTCCTATTGAGTAATTATGGATGTGCACCATCCATTTCTAGATAAAGATGACCTAATGTTTTCCAAAAGGGTTAGGTTTAGTTTATAAATAAGAATTATGTATGCTCTTTCAAGATAATTTTTTACTAAGTGCCTTGCTTTTAGTTTCATGAGAAATATCTTGAATGTTTTATGATAAAATCATCAACTTTATGTGAATAAAACTCCACTTCATAAGATAAAAAGTAGTAGTTTCACAACTCTACCTTTATTCACAAATCAATATTAAATCAAATTATGGGTCTTCTAAAACCTCTTCTAAAATATTTTTGTCAATTTTAAGATTCATTCCACTGGTTGGTTTAGGTTTCTTTAATAAGCTTTGTTACTTCAAAAAACATTTCCAAGAGATTTGGGTTTCAACACATTATATTTCGCTAATTTAGTCCTAATGCCAAGGGGCTAGGATGATTAAGGATTTTGTTGTTCTAAAAGGATTATAAAGGAGAGAAAATCCCTTGAGGGGTCAATCTCAAGTTCTATAAGTGGCAGGGGGATTTTGAGGTCTAAAATAGGTCTCCTAAGGAAAATAATAAAATAAGAGTTATTAAAAAAAACTATTTTTTTAACTATATTTTTTACTTATATCCTTACAGGATTTCTCAAATGTCATGTGTCAGAATTCATCGAATACATAATTAAATTTCAAATCTAACGAGTACCCACACTACATATTTTGAGTGGGCCTACATATAGAAAAATTGAAAAAAAATGAAAAAACGTGATTTTTTCAAGAAACATGTATTTTTCATATACAAATTTCAATTTTTCTTAGCATGGATTTCCTCAAAATTATGCAACTTAGATACCATTAGATGCAGAATTTGATTTACTATCCAGTGCATACCTACACTTGACATTTGAATAAATCTATAAAGAGATAAGTCAAAAATGCAATGTAAAAAAGTAGTTTTCTTCTTTTCCCTCCAAAACGTTTTACCCATGGGGGTGACATCATCATCTTGAATCATATTAATTCTTTTAAAGTTGATTTTGATAGTATATTTCTTGCTTTGCATCCAAATGTTTTACCTCAAAATCCCCCTAATATCATATGTAAAATTATCATGTAAGGAAGAGGAAGGGATTTGGTGGGGGAAAGTGTATTATCAATGAAGAAGGGTGGGAGGAATCATGGATGACAAGGGAAAAGTATTCTAATGGGAGGATGGGGGTTTTGACTTACCTCCTTATAGGTTTACTAAAATGTCAAGTGTAGGCACTTATTAGATGCAAAATTATATTATGCATCCAACAAGTGCCCATATTAAATACTTTTAAATAGGCCCACAATGAGAAAATTTGAAAATAGATGAAAAAAAAATCATTATGTCACAAAATACATTTTTCCATGTATTTTCATTTTTTCTCAATGTGGATCTACTCAAAAGTATGTAGAGTGGATACTCGTTGGATGCAGAATTTGATTCAATGTTGAATGAGTACGTACACATGACATTTGAGTAAATCTATACTATAAGGAGATAAGTTGGAAATATGATTTAAAAGAGTAGCTTTTTTCTTTTCCCTCCAAAAATATCTTTTTCGTAGAGATGACATATTCATCTTCAATCCTATTAGTTTTATTTTAAATTTTATTTTGTTAGTAATTTTTTGTTTGTTTTGAGGCCCATTTTTTACTTCAAAATTCCTCTAATGAAGCAAATGCAAGAGTATCTTGTACAGAAGAAGAAGGGATTGTTGGGGGTTGGGGTGAAGCATTATTAGCGAATGGGAGGAGGAATCATGGATGACAAGGGGAACGTGTTTTTTTTTTTGGGGGGGCGGTGGGGGGGGGGGAAGAGGTGGGGGGGGGGGGGGGGGGGGGAAGAGGGGGGGAGGGGGGCACAGGGAAGCATCATTATGCCATCTCTTTTATATATTTTATCCAATCTAATTGAAATGCTCTCCTCATCTTAAATCTCCTGCGAGATTTGTCTTCCTCAATTTTGTCCTACAGGTTGACATATTATTTCCTAAATTTAATTCATGAGGAAAAATGTTTCAGTCCTTATGATTCAGCTCTTTTAGGGATTTTTTGAGATGTTTCCTTCAAAATAAATGATTGAACATATTGGTTCCTAAAACTTTTATATCCTCTTTCCACCACTCTTGAATCTCGCTTTCTAGGTCAATGTGTTTCACCCACATCAATTCACATCTAAATGGAATCCTCTAGGGCTTCACCCACTTGGTTAGGTTTAATTAAATGGAATAATGGTCTAAGTGTTATCCCTTGATGATGAAGGATTCATATTCAAATATTTCTCCATCTAGTCTTAACTTGTTATGAACCTCCCTAATATTAGAAAGCTTTACCTCTTGTTTTAGTGTTCCAAGTGAAGGTGTCCTTTTTTATTCCACATTAAACAATGAGTTCAAATCAATGAAACCAACTAACTGTTCTCTATCACCTCCATTATTCTTAGTGACTCCAAAAACAAAAATTATATCCTTCTTATAATCCGATGTAATATAGGGAGGTTACCTCTTTTGACTGAGGGAATATTGCACCCTCCTTTTTTATTAATTGAAAGGTAGGGACCATAAACATCCATAAGAAATAAATTTTCTAAAATTTATAAAAGACTTCAATAGTTAGCCAATATATCCCCTAAAAACTTGTTTAACTTTAAGGTTATTGGGGTTGTTCGTGATCTATAAACATCCATATTTTCCTATTAATCATTTACAGATGCACCACCTATTTCTAGATATAAATAATATAGTGCCTTCCATAAGAGTTAAAGTTTAGTTTCATGAAGTCCTTGGGGTGTATCTCAGTTAGAAATCTTTGTGAAAACAAAGTATTTAGGAAACTAAGAGATTGAAGGTTCAATTCCCTAGACGTAACCCAATCTATGGAGAGGAGGATAGGTCGTAAACCCCAGAGGTTATAGTGGTAGCAACCAAAATCAACCCCATGTTATGCAAGTACGAGACTAACCTAGTTGTTGATTCCTCCGGATACAGGAAAAAAAAAGTTCAATGAAAAAGCACTATGTGTGTTCCTTTAATATCAAGTTTCCTTCTAAATGGTTTCTCTTTGTGTTCATTACAAATCCCTTAAATGTTCCATGAGAAAATATTCATCCTTGTGGTATTTGAAACTCTACTTTATAAGAGCAATACTATGGGTTCACAACTTTCCCTCAAGTTTTCATCTTCACAAATAAAGATTTAATGAAATCAAGTATTTTTACAACCTCTTATAAAGTATTTAAGCTACTTTTGAGATTTGTTGCATTAGTTTTCTTTAATTTCCTCAATAATCTTTTATGCACCTCTTTTTTAGCCATGAGATTTGGGTATGTACACATTAGGTTTTTTTTAATTTGGACCTCATGCTCTTGGGACTAGGAGGATCAAGGGTTTTATTTTCTAATGATGTATTATAAAGCAGAGAAAATATTTCTTTAGGGATCAAACTCAAGTGCTACAAGAAGAATACGACACAGTGTCACGTACAGAAGAAGAAGGGATCGCGACAGAGTAATATTTGGGGAAAAGAGAAGAGGAAGAATGTATGATGAGTGGGAAGTACTATTAGTGGATAGAGGGAAGGAAAAAAGGAAGCATGTTTATTTATAATATCTAAACAAATATTAGGAACATCGATGTTATTTAAGTTATTTTTATCATCTAAATAAAGGGTGTGAACCTAATTTTGAAATTAGATAATATCTAATGCCTTCTAAAAACAAAATACACCCTAGACTTGGGTTTGGAAATACTACTTATCATGACCAATCTTATCCTAAATTTTGAAGTGGCATTTTCTTTCCAAGTGGTCATCACACCCTCATGATACACCCTATATTTTGAGGGAATGTTTTCACAAACCAAATCATGTAGTTGCATCTTTTCTCCAACCTTAATAGCTAATTCTTCAAGAATTTTTTTATTCAAATGAAGGGTAACACATATTGTTGGACACCTAATCCTAAAGGGTTAGTGTGGAAGCCGAAAAGACTAAGCAGTCCAAGAGACCTTGGGATCTGAATCCCAAGAGTCACAACAATGTATTATAAATGTACATCTCCTGTTAATAAAAAAATGAACTCACATGATTTATCTTTCACATTGTTTGCTGTCCATGTGTGTTTAACATGGTATCGGAGCAGGCGTATTCCTGCCCTACATAATTAGTTTAAGCCACTTGTTTTTTCTGTGGCCTTTTTTATGTGCATGTCAGTGCTGCTTCTCCATATAATTAGCTGCTACACTGCATGCGCTCTGTCCTTTGAATTATGCCTGCGCTCTTTACTGTTTATAAACGTTCTGTAAAAGAAGCGCTGCCCTGACATATTCTATTCCTGCTCCCCGTCAGAACTGTTTTCTCCGTTTAATCCACTGAAATTCTTCTCTAAAAGGAATTCCTCTTGAAGAGCGATTTATCTAACGATTTGTGTGTTGGTCTTAGAAAACGCTTCTGCGCCACTGTGTAGTAACGCTTCTGCGCCACTGTGTATTCTCTTCGTTTTTTTTTATAACGCTCAGAAAACGCTTCTGCCATGTGCTGTGCTGCATCTGCCCTGCAATCACTGCACCCAATCCATACCACGAAATCGCCCCATCATTTTTATTCTGTTTCTCGTCTGAATAATTAGGCTGTAAGCTAGCAGTCTCTGGCTATAGCAGTCGAGGTGAAAACTGACCATATACCCGAGGTGAAAGCGGTATCATGTATTATGGGATTGAAAATTTTGCATGTTCTTTTGAAGACAGACAGCCGGAGCCGTTCCCTTTGTGCGTTGAAGACTCTGTTCGGTCGCATAAGAGGATTGAGGCGTATCAGCGCATACTTCAGAGTTGAATGATGGTATGTATGGGGACAAGTTTCAGTTAATTAAGGCGTGTATGCACAACTATTATTTCTTGAAGACCGAGCGTCATTCGGAGGTGGAAAATTCATTAATAGAACCGACATGGAACTGGCGAGGGCGTATTAAAGTTATCGGAGACGGAGACCATTATGCACATGATGGCCATCTCTGCAAATTCTCTGCAATATTTTCTGTCCCTATTTTCTCTATGATTGGACAAAGCTTTCTCTGCTCTCTGCGTATGATCCATTTGATGCTTCTCTCTGGTGTACGCTACTCTCCGGCAAATTATATGTGTATGGTGCGGTGAAAGCCTGATCGATGTGCTGAACATTGAGCTTTGCATATTGTATATGGTGGTGCGTTCATCCCTGTCCAATAAACCCGCTGTGCGGTGAGCATCTGGTATGTGCATTAAAGAACTTTGTTAAACATCGAGAGCTTTGCATATTGTATCTGGTGGTCCGTTCATCCCTGTCCGTTAAACCCGGAAAAGATTTTGGTAATTGTTGTTTTCCCAAAGAAGGTTCAAATCTCCGAGATTGGAAGCCCATTAGTATTTAATTCGGAAAAGGGCTAAAAAGTGGCATCTGCATGTTGAGGAGGAGGAGCTAGAAGGGGAGTTTGAAGTTTCGATCGGATCTCCAGATTGCGAGCTTCGTTGAACACTGAGGAATAGTAGTTCTGCAAGCCGTGCCAAACTAATTCTTGAATAATATTTCGAAACTACTAAAATATTATGCTCAATAACACGCTGCCTTAAGTCCTCAGTAGCTTTATCACCTAAAAATCCTCCAGGCATTGTTCTTTCCTGCCCAAATTCAGCTTGGTATATCTCCCAAAATGGAACCCATTGTATCACTTCCATAGTAACAAAGTGCTTCAACAATGCACGAAATTTAGGAATCTCTAATAGCTTTTTATCTTCCAAGGTGGCATTCAGAAGGCTCGACTGCATAGGGTCATGTGGTGACACTACTAGGTACCAACAGATTTTTCTCAGCACAGGAATCCATTGTGATGGGTCTTCCTTCACCGAAGGTATATCATAAATTGCCTTGTAGCTACGGCAGATTTCCAGATAATCTTTATTGTGAGAGTAATACCTAATCATCAGTTCATAGTATATGCGCTTCAACTCCAGAAGTGAAGGGATATCAGGAGGAGCCTCTTCAACCATGAAACAATTTGAGCTGTGTTTTCCATGTGCATATCTATAACATAATTGAGTTAAAAGAGGACGTGTTTCCACCTGTGTAAATTGTTGGTTGAGAATCTTTCTAGTTGAGTCTAATCAATAGTGCAGAAAGGGGCTAATTCCCTTTAGTCTCTTTGTTGTACGAATCACCCTTGCTGTGCGTCGAAAGTTCCAACTGTTGTGTTCACACCATATTCAATCCAAGTTCCAAGGAAGTTTGCAGTTGTGGTATTAAAACCCATTATAGTGCATTTCGACTGCTGCATAAAGATTTTGGTGAGCTGATTGTTGCACATTGATCATTTGCTGACATTTATAAAGGATATTGCTGTGTGCTGTGAGTAGATATTACCCTTCTGCATTAAGTAGTAGTTGTGATCAGTTTTTAAGGTGTAAATCAGACATTGAAGAAAAAATGGCCAGAACCAGTGATGTATTACAGTTCCTTAAAACTCTGATATTATCTACTGTTGATGACACATTACAAATCAGCAAAGGATCTCTCTCAGAAATTCAGACATGTCTACAAAATGCACAAGAAAAGATCAATTTTTTGCAGCTTGAATCACAGCTACAGCAAGAAGAGCTGCATCAAAATAGACACCATTCTGAACCTGTTTCTGTTCAGAACATTGAGACAACCACCCATCAGCAACATATTAATAATGGTACAGTTCAATCAAATAAAGCAGCAGTTGAACATGCAGATGCAGAAACTCAGTCTGCACTTCCCAAGCCCATCATCAGACCTTGGGAACAACTTGTCCACAACAAGCACAGAACTGGTCTTGGATATGACAAGGACTTGTCCTTTCATATTCCAGACTATGCCAAGCCCATTCAGTTTCAGAGTGTTGGATTCATTCATGACAGTTCACCTGCTCTTCATGACAGTTCACCTCCAGCTGTTTCAGATTTTGCTCCTCTTCTACAGCAACAACAACAACAACAAAAACAACAGATCGTGAAATGCCAACACTGTGATCGAGTTGGCCATCTGAAAGATCACTGTTTTGATCTTCATCCATGTAAGCACTGTCATAAAACCAGTCATTCTTCAAACAGATGCTTCAAAAACAAACATCCTGCAAGAACAAAGATTCATCTTGGATGGATCGCTTCTTGGCAATGGGCATCAACAGCCAAGAAGATATTCCAAACACATGTCAGAACTTGTTCCAGAATATTGAACAGTCTTGCAGTTGAGTTTTCTCCATCTTCTCACCTTGTACCTGACAGGGGGGAAATGATGGTCATCTACAAGCTTCAAAGTCACATCAAGCGAGCCTGAGCCACAACCTGCCACACCAGTTTCAGAGTTGTAGCCAGAGACAAAGATGCCTGAACATGCCTTCAGTTGGCAATCTGGGACACTTCCTCTAGCAGAAGACTCCAGCTTCTTGCCAGTTTTGGAAGAGTTCCAGGAATTACAGAGTTGTTGGTCATCCTTAAACCATCACAGATTAAGAACACTTCCTCTAGCAGAAGACTCCAGCTTCTTGCCAGTTTTGGAAGAGTTCCAGAGTTGTTGGTTATCCTTAAACCATCACAGGTTGAGACTTCCCTTTTCAGGTTGAAGTTTTACCTTTTATGTGGGGTGAGACCTCCCTTTTATGGTTGAAGGTTTCCCTCTTTGAAACAATAGGATCACTTCCTCTAGCAGAAAACTTCATTTTCTTGCCAGTTTTGGAAGAGTTCCGGGAACTGCACTAAGCGTTCCAGTGTTGGTGGTCATCCTTAAACCACCGCCCTTTTTTACCAACATTTCATAGAGCACATTCAGCCTAGTGCTGCCATGCATTTTTGTACATTTTGTATTACAGCTCTCTTCTTGGACTCATACATAACCCTTCGGATTAAGGGGGGGAATGTTGGACACCTAATCCTAAAGGGTTAGTGTGGAAGCCGAAAAGACTAAGCAGTCCAAGAGACCTTGGGATCTGAAACCCAAGAGTCACAACAATGTATTATAAATGTACATCTCCTGTTAATAAAAAAATGAACTCACATGATTTATCTTTCACATTGTTTGCTGTCCATGTGTGTTTAACACATATTATAGCATAAGATGCCATATTTTTCTTAATGGTTTACTAATGATGGCCAAAAGAACACATCTAGGTTATTATAGATCAAGTTTAGGCATCTAGAACTCTAAAACTAATTTAATAAGAATGGGTGACCCAACACATAATGGATTTGTTGAGGGAACGTCTAAACTTGTTTCAAAGTTCATTTAACAATATCACATGTATAAGGGCTATGTTATTCATGAACTAGGAACCCATTCAAAAATCTAAAATTTATCTATAATAGAGACACAAATCAAAGTATGCTTTCCCAAAAGAGCCAAATTAAAGCTTTCCCTTAAGATAATAATTTTATAAATCCAATCTTTAAGGTCCCTCTCTAATGGCCTTAAGACCATAAATTGATAGATCAAAACACTAGATTGAGGTTTGGCCAGGTCCTCGATAATAAACACCAAATAGGTTTATATAGGTGGATTTGTTTCACTTTTATCCAAACAACTCTTCTTAGATAAGGTGAAAACCTCTTGCCCAACTTCCTTTCCTAGAAAGGCCAAAAATATACCTAGAAATGCAAGAATATTTCATCTTTGCCAATTCTACCTTAAAATATTTAGGGTATTAAAACATTTTAAAGCCTAAGTAGTCACCCTATTATGCTCTACTCAACCATGTTGTTATTTGCTTCCCCCCATGTCTCTCTTCTTGACCATGTTGTGCTTTGTTTCTCCCGAATGCACTTCACTATTATGATATTATCTACTTGAGTTAGCTTTTGTTTTATTTTATTTTTTCCTTGTCATTGATAGATATTTTTGTTACAATGGAACTCATAGTGTAGGATTACATCTATCCTATGCCAATATTAAAGTGCATAGGGATGTCATCACATTAGTTTGGAGACTTGCAACATATGTTAGTTTATTTGTTTCTTTTGTATCTTAAATTAACAAATATATAGACACATATGTTCATATTTATAAGTGTGTGTATGTGTGTGCGTGCTCGTACATAGGCACACATGTGTGTATGCACATGGACAAACACACGTTCCTAGTGCAAACATTGAATTTAGAAGGAACACAAATATATATCAAGAACTAAACTTTAAAAGTTGTAAGTACTATGTTAAGTATTGTTTTTTAAATTTGCACACACATAGAAATACACATAAAAAATGCCTTTTATTTCAATATCATTATTCATTTTCGAGTTAGTAAATTCATTTCTAATTCTTAAAAAGAATATTTTGATATAAGTTACATCTTCGTGTTTTTTTGCATAGGGTTTCTTGAATCCACCTATGCGATAAATAGAGATCATGTGTGAGCTCATCATTAGAACCATCATATCCTTGTATAGATTTTGAACATAAATTTTAACAATAACAACTCAAAACTTTAACCAATTGATCTCACCTCTTTGAATACCTCTTATGTCAATGTTTTTACTTCATTGCTTTCCTTTTACTTGATCGGGCAGAAAAATGGTTGAGTGAAACATATTTTGTGTGTCAAATAAACTAGCCAATACTTTCCTATGAAGTAGGCTAATCTTGTAGCAAACATACCCCATTTTCAAACAAAAAAACTACTAGAGAAAATTTCAAGGATAACGTGAGTTTTGCATGATCTAAGTTCCATGCATATCAAAACCTTAACTCCAAGTGTTCAACCCATTCTAAACCAATCCAGATAATCAAAAAATCGTTCAGAATTTCAAATCAACCAAAAATTTGACTCTATATATTCTCTTGTTTAAATAAAAAAAAAACTTTTTACAAAATTAACCTATTTTTTCTTATACCCTTATAAATAAAGTTATTAACATAATATATCATTATATTATTAAAAAATTAATAATCGACCATTTAACATAATCTATGATATATCATCATGCTATTAAATAATTTCATAATAAACCCTAGCATGTTCCATGATGATACATAAATATTGACATAATTAATTATACATGAAACCTAACATTTTAATAATTTAAAATTAAAGTTCACGACAAATCTACATCATTAAAAAAAGCATTCATCCTGCACATGATTGTCCATGATGGTATTGTGACTTAAACATTACAACAATGATGCACGATGATTCCACACCAAGTTTCCAATTATGAAGTAATAATTGAGGCACTCTTGTTTTTTAAGGTCATGAATTGAGGGAAGTGTACGTTTGAAATTTCCAATTCATTTAAATTCTGAAATTTACAATTTATTTAAATTAAATGAGATTATAGGAGTAGTAGGTGTGGGGATTTTTATTGATTTAAAGGGAAAATTGAGCTATTTTTTATATAAGATTTAGAATTTCTGTGAAATGCATATTCAGAATCATCCATCATCCGCTCTAACCCCTCTTTAAAAAACTCTCTCCAACCACCATAGTGGTTTATGTCTTCAATAATTTACCATTCCCCTTCTTTAATCAATTAAAATTCATCGTTACACCATTTATTAACCTTTCATTTGATATCATATCCATAGTACAACTAATTTCTTAATCAACTAATCCTTACTTATCAGTTATTAATTAAATAAATCTCAACACAATAATTCATTATTCGTTCATTTATACCCATTTATCACTTAAACATCAATTTAAATCAATATAAATTCATATAATTTCCCATTTTAAATTTTTTAATAAGTATATTTATAATTGATTTTAATGAATTTCAACTTAATAATTATATTTATAGTTATGTTAATAATTCTTTTAATCAAATTTTAATTTAATTTAAAAAATTTAATTTAATAATCAAAGTCATATAATGTTTAACTTCACTAACTAATTTCATAACTAATGTTAATGTTAATGAAATTTTAATTTAATTTAAATTTAATAATAACCATATTTATAATTAATTTTTAGTAAATTTTGAAATAATAATAAAAATTTAACTATAATTAAAATTAATTATAATCCTAATGAATTGTAATTTAATAATAAAAGTTTCAAATTAATAATTGCATTTATAATTAATAATAAAAACTAATTATAATTAAGATTAATGGAATAAATTGTAATTTAATAAGAAAAGTTTTAATTGAAAAACTAAATGTATAACTAATTTTAGTGAATTTTAAATCAAACTATAATTTATTAAATTAACAATTATACTTACATAATGTTAAAATTTAAAATACCCCTCTAAAAATTTTAATTTAATTTGTAGACTTTAAGATAAAATTGTAATAATTAAACTTTATTTTAATAAAATTCTAATTTAATAAACTAAATAATTAAATTTATAATTAATTGAATGAATTTTAAATGCAAAAAGTAAAACTTTAATGTAATAATTAAATTAATACTCCTTAAGATTACTATCGGCCTTGCATCTCGAACATCTATTTATTGATCTAAATAATAGACCAATCTTTCATAAATCTTTCTCATCCTGATGATGAACCACTATTGATGGTTCGAAATGTCGATCATAACAACAAACCTAATGTGATATGAATATGGAAGATGATTTACACAAATGCATATTTATTATAAGGATTGAGAATCGTATTAGATCACTAAATCCGCACTCTCATAGTAGTAGGAGACTCAAGCACCATCGTTGTGTTAGTGAATAAAAAACCTTTTTTCAGTTGATTCAAACACTTTAAGAGGTTATTGGGTTCCAAAATCTATCACTTTTTTAGGTTTTAAGAGAGCATAATAGTGAGGTTGATGCTCTTTCTAATCAAGCTATTAGTAAAAAAAGGGGGTCTTATGGGCTAATGGTTCATTAACCTTCTAAACTATCCCTTAAACGATCTATATGCACTCATTGGTAAGTATCACAATTTTAATAAGGCATGTGACAATCATACATCATCTGCATCATCAAATTAATGTGATAAATACGACCAGACTTGAGCTCCCTCACACATGCTCAAGCTTGCAAAGAATTGGAGTTTTGAATGTGAGATAGTTTTACATCCTAGATGATGTGAGATAATGGAGATATGCAATGCAAGGTGTAGGAAGGTTTGTGGGACACCCCTTTTTGTGGTACAATGATTTATTCATAGTCACGATCTTTAGTTTGGTCCTCACTATCAAGTTACTGAATATGAGGTTTGTTCACGTATGATATAGATTGTTTGTTTGGTATTGGCTTTGTGAGAATACAATCTCTATAGACTCGGTGTCCTTGTTATTTTCGTTCTTCTGGTTTGTTTAATTTAAGGAAGGAACCTTCTCTTTGGGTGGATTGTCCCTATGGGAATGTAGTTACTCAATATGTAATCCCCAAATTGTGTGATTTGAATTGAATTCCTTGGTTTAGGTATTGAGATCTGTGGCTCTACTATCTTATCTTACTCTATCCCTTAGTCTTAGACTGGCCCTCATCTCTATAATAGAAAATGTGGACTTCAAAGACCCACAACACATTTGTTAGGCACCAGAATTGTCATGTTTAATTCACATTCTCACCCTATGCTTACTCATGGTTTTCATTGTTATTACTATTTTTTTGCACAATTGTTGGGCTAGTAGCTTAAACTTGGAGCATGATCACGTAAGTGTTCATTATTTAACCTATCTCCTTTATTTCAATAAGATTTGCATCAAAATGATTATTGATGATGGTGCTTGTGTTGTTTCAGGAATGTGTATGAAATCATGATCAAAGATACACATGCATCAACAATTAATTGCACCTAGTTCTGTTCCTACACCAGCGCTCCTACACTAGCATTCCTGCACCGATTTGGGGCTTTCATACATCGACACATTTTCGGGAAAATCCAAGAAAGGTTTTTGTTAAAATGATGTTCTAACACCTTCCCATGAGTTGGATTGCACCCAGGTCACACGTGTGGGTCTCTAGAAGAAAATCAACAAATCTGCACAGTTCCCAAATTGCCAAGTTTGACCTCGATTTGTTTGAAGATGGAGGAGAATATTGGAAATCTGAGCATATGGGTTTTTTTACCATATAACAAGTTATCTATAACCAATTTTTTTTTCCCAATATTCGCAATGATTTAAAAGTTACACGATAGTCTTTGAGGCAGTTTTATAAAAAAATATTGTTTTTCCAGAATTTTAGGATCTTGCCCAGATTTGCCAAAAAAAATGGAAAATTCGTATCAGATCTGCATTTTCTCAATGGGACAATGGTTGTACTAGTCTCCTATTGATGGGAAGTAGTTGGGATTCAATCCCTCACCTTGTTTGCAAAGGTTTGGCTTGTTCAAAGCCTATCATGTAATTGTAAATTATATAAAAGCCAAATCATGGCTCTGTAGGGGAGGGGGAGAAAACTAGTTATTGTACTTCCATTTTGTTGGATCAAGTTTAGGGGACTCTTCCCCCTTCCCTATGATCAGTTGGAGGCTGGATTTGAAGCTTTGATGTATAATTGCAGCAAACATTCAAGTTAATCTAAGGAGCTATGTCGGTTTATCAATTTTTGAGTTTAAATCTTATGTGAATGAGTTGTTTGTGTATTTGATTTCCCAGATTTTGTAAAGGGAAATGAGATGGTTGGTTAGGGCCCAACCAACCCTTCTCGTTCTCCCTCTTTGTATAAGGTGTGCTAAAATATTTATATGCAGACTTAGAGCAAAGGAGTATTTCGTTTATGTACCTAGCTAGCAGATTTATGTTTTCTTCATGAACTGTGTGCTTCTAGGATCCGAGGTTTGACAGTGTGGGTGTGTTCATCTAATTAAGATTGTTGTAGTGTTTCTTTCCTTTGATGCATTGCGTGATTTCATTTCTTGAAAGGCGTGTTTCAGCTTAATTGTACAAGTGTGTTTTAATCCTACAAGTGTGTGTTGCTTCAACAAGAATGTTTATTCCTGCAAGTTGATTTCCTTTATGGAAGTGTGTTTCATTTATGAGTACAAGTTCACAAGTACTTTCAGAAAGCAAGTTTAGATTAGGGTTGATTTATTATTTACATTCCCCTGAGTCTTACTGAAACTTTGTTCACATTGCGAGGATCTGTAACTGTGTCTACTTCCCCGCGGGAATAGCCTAGTCAAGGACTAGAATCCATTGTGGGAGCCTTTGAACTAAAACCTCCATTTGAGAAAGGCACAGATCTGGTTTATATGGTGACCTCCGTCTAAAAGAGAAGGGATGCTCTGATTCTTAAATTAGATGTTCATGCTTACATGAAGAAGCTTTCTGTTGCAATAGAGATTTCCTTTGATTCTTGAAGTGCTTTTGCTTTTGAATGAATAATAGAGGAGTCTTGTGATTATGTGTGATTTATTCTATAGCTCTGATTTACTTTGCAATCAATTCATACTTAGCACCCTTTACATTTCATGCAAGTGGTTTGGAATCTTGGTACAATAATACCTGTATCGGTACATGAATCGATACGCTAGTACAGGAACAGTGCACCCTAGTACAAGAACCCATAATCCTAGTATTAATAAAGGTTACTCAGTGCACGAACCAAATATACTTCTGGTACTAGAACTTCATTTTAGTACAGGAATTCCGTTCTTGTACATGAACTTTGTTCCAGTGCATGAACATTGTTGCAGTGCAGGAACACAAATTCAATCCAGGAATGGAAAACTTGTAACAGAGACATGCATAACTATAAGTCTAATTATTTCTTTGTCTCTTAACACACTGATACTCAGTCACAAAAGAATTTCTTTCTTTCCTTTATTTACCAGAATTCTTTATGCTGATTCAAGTTCCTTTCATTAAGTTCTAGTGTAGGAATGAGACTCATTTCGGTACATGCATGTGGTTGCTCTAGTACATGAATGATATATCTTTAGTAAAGGACTCAGATTTATAAATATAATAGAATATCATCGCCTTTGTTCTTTTTAAAGCACTAGAGTCTTGATTACAGGAACTTATTTCATTTTCCAGCATTATTTTCAGATTGATTGCTAAGGCATGCCTTAATGTTTCTATCGATGTTTGTGACAAGTATTTTTCTTGAATGAATCCAATTTCCAAAATGGTGTGATGTCATTGTATTAACTAGTGCAGGTTGTTGAAGTCTTTCTTTGGCATTTCCAATGTTGCGCCTCTAAGTTTACAAACTCCCAGATTGACAACTAAATGTTAGGTTGTTTATTACACCTGACATTTTGGCGTCATTGCTGGGGAGGCACTTAGGGGATTGACCTTGGTGACCTATTGCATTTGGTTTTCTTTTCACCTAGTCTCTCTTCCAAGTTTATGTTCTTTGAATTTATTTCTTTCCTGCATATCTTAGTTATTTGAAGGTTTTTTATTTCTCAAGTGTTGTAAGAACCCCCCTATATATATACATTATCCTTGTGCTGATAGAATATACCAGTTGTCTTGTTGAGAATAGGAAAATGGTATTTGGAGGAATATTCTAATCAGTTTTGATGTTGCTGCAGAGATATAAAAATCATCCAATGACGGACTCATAAGTGAAAAAACTTAGTATTTTTCTTGAACATAAATATAATATTATTAAATCTTTGATTTCAAAATTGGATGATTTGGAGGAAGGAAAAAATAAGGATGAAGAACCATTATTGCTCTTTTGCGCCAACTGTAGAAAGAAATACTTCCTTGGAAAGTGTCCACTTAGTAGCCTGAAAGTTTGCAAAATTTGTGAAGCGGTTCATGCAACATAACATTTCCCATCACTGCCAGGATTACTAAAGGTACTTAGAAAATCAAGTAAGGAATCAAATCAACCACCAGGTATAACTCAAAACCCATCACCATTTAATACTTGGAATAATGTTTATTATCTTGAGCAGGTTTCTCAACAGATTTATAATCCTGCATTTCCATGGAAAAATTTTAGTCCTCCAATTGAATACCCTACTTCATGGCCGCAGTGGCCCTCTTCCTGGACCTCATCCTCGAGCTAGATATCCCCATGGCCTCAAGAATGGTTTGGAGCCTCTTCCCTAGGGAAGTATTTCATGTAAAATCAATTACTTGAACAACAAAAACAACCACAATTATCACTTAATGAACCACCAAGTCATTCTCCTCCACGGTCTCAGCTGCCTGTGCAACCTTACTCGGATCCATACCTTAGGCCTAATCCATACCCTATCCCTTATCTAATCCATACTCTAATCCAAACCATAGACCTAACCCTTTTCCATACCCTAATCCAAACCCTAGACCTAACCCTATTCCATACCCTAATCCAAACCATAAACCTAACCCTTGTCCATACCCTAATCCAAACCCTAGACCTAACCCTAGTCCATACCCTAATCCAAACCCTAGACCTAACCCTAGTCCAAAGCCTAACCCAAATCCTAATCCAAATCAAAATCCTAGTCCAAGCCTTAACCCAAACCCTAGCCTAAACCATATCCCAAACCCTAATCCAAACCAACAGGTTGCACAACAATTTAAAACACCTATTCTTCCCATTGATTCCCCTATTGAGTATAATGATATATCTTCAAGGTTGGGGGAAGAGGTGAGTTTGGAAACATCTCCTATCACTATAGAACATTCACCCCAGGAAGATCTAATTCAAAGACCATCAGAGGAGCAATCTTCAATTGGAACATGTTCTAAAATTGTTGTTGAAACTCAAAGCCCTAAAATTTCCCTTAACCATTCTTTCCAATATGAAAAGAAAATGTTTGAGCCTGAACTTGAGGGGTTTCTCTTTTCTCGTTCACCAGAGCCCTTATGCCTCCCAGAGAGTGATTATCAAGTTTTGGAAGACTTGTACAAGTTCGATAATCATAGATATGTGGATCCCATTGAATCCTGGTTTCAAGCAGTGATCCGCACATCTTATTCCCTCATCATTCAACAACTCTTGGCACCATATCAATTAAATCAATTGGTTTCTCATACTCTGGTATGTGTTGAAGCTTATTCTTTAAAACCGAGTGTGAGTATATTTAATATTCTGTTATGCACATGGCTACATTGGAAGTACTACTACACTTTAAGGAGACCTTCCTTTCTTTAAATTAGGGTAGGGCAGTATAAGAGCAATGAATAAAAATGTCATTTGAAATAAAATTGTATAGCAGCACTCTTGAAACTGAAATTCTTAAGGCACAACTATTGAAATTCTTTGTCATGAAGCACTCTCGTGGTAAGACTTGTCAGAAGAAATTGACCCTTAATGCCTCTTATTCTATAAAGTGACTTTGATTATTGGTTGAGATTATTAGTTGGGTCAGTCAGGGGTATTGTTATTGTTATATTTAATACTTTCCATTCATAAGCTTAAAAAATTACTTTTGACCTATTCATTCTAACAAACTGTCATCCAAGAAACCTTTTCAAGATTCTCTTCAAAGGTATTGATGGAAACCCTCCTATGGTGGACCATGCTTGTAAAACCCTAACAAGCTTTCATGAGAAACCTGGCATGATCAACTCAAGGAATATTTCAGTCATTATCTTATATGTTTTCTTTAAAGTGAATCCTTAGGCTAGAAGGAACAACCAGTGAAGATTAGTAATTAAAAACATTTCATGCCATCCCGTGCTCTTAAGGAGCAGATTTTTGCCTCCCCACCTATTAAGTAACCTATTTAAGGTTAATTATAATCAGAGTTTCTTTTAAAAACATATTAATTGAGGGATAGGAGGTCTCATTACGAGTCGACCTACCATGATCATGGGTCCTCACGAGAATGACATTACCACTACTGGTCACCAAACCAGGGTAATAGGTTTCAACTGAAAATATGGAAGACAAGAGGTCTCATCACGATCCGACTTGTTTATTCTTGTTATTTCTTGTGAATGTCACTGTCGTTAGCTGGTTACCAAGCCAAGACAATGACCTTCAATTAATTTCTAAACAAATGTAAATGCTTTCAATTGACTCTGAATCTATATCTAATAGATGGGACACAGGCATTTCGTGGGGTTAAGAGGCATCCCTATCGAGGCTATAGATGCATGCTAGCAGCAGGGCCATGCCTATGGTATTAAATTTAATTTTACACTATGATTTACTTGGTTCTTTTTGTTTTTCCCTAAACTCATTATCATATCTCTCCGAGAATGCCTTTAAGACCCTTTCGATAATGTGCTTTGCAGTTCTATCTTTTAGAAATATGAAGGTTTTCATGGATGTGGGACCCTTAGTGTAGGTGATTCACTTTTGTTGAACAAGAGGAGCTTCAACTATATGCTTGGGTAATGGTAAGATGGTCATCCTGGGAAGGTATTGTTTTGTCATATTTCTTTTTCCCTATTTTCCATCCATTTTAATGCCTTGGCTTCCAAATAATGTCACTTCTATTTATAATAATGAGGCTATTGAAAGTGAAGGCTTGCTGATTTGGATTACTCTTGAGATGCTTTATGAAAATTTTGATGGTTGGCTATTTCATGATAACACTATTCTTGCAGTAATGACATTGTTAACATTCCTTTGGTACTCCTAGCATTAGTTATTCTTTTCAAAATAATGAAGATCAGTCTTGACATCATTAAATCTATGGTAGCAGTTATTCCTTATCTTATTTGATGCAAAGGGAGTCAACATAATATGGAACTTACCTACATTATCTTACTCAATTAGCCCTATAGTTTAAGTCAATGCAGCATGACTCTAATAGAGAAACCCTAGCTCTACAATCTTAATTAACTTTGGTCTCTGTTAAAGGTTTTGCTTGCATGAGGACATGCAAGATGATTGGCATGGGGGGATGTTAGGCCCCAGAATTGTCATGTTTAATTAACATTCTCACCCTATGCTTACTCATGGTTTTCATTGTTATTACTATCATTTTGCACAATTGTTGGGCTAGTAGCTTAAACTTGGAGCATGATCACGTAAGTGTTCATTATTTAACCTATCTCCTTTATTTCAATCAGATTTGCATCAAAATGATTATTGATGACGATAATTGTGTTGTTTTAGGAAGGTGTATGAAATCACAATCAAATATACACATGAATCAACAATTAATTGCACCAAGTTCTGTTCCTGCACTAGTGCTCCTACACTAGCATTCCTGCACTGATTTGGGGCTTTCGTACATCGGAACATTTTCGGGAAAATATGAGAAATTTTTTTGTTAAAAATGACATTCTAACACCTTCCCATGAGTTGCATGACACCCAGGTCGCATGTGTAGGTTTCTAGAAGCAAATCAACAAATCTTCTCAAAATCTGCACAGTTTCCAAACTGCCAAGTTTGACCTTAATTTGCGTGAAGATGGGGGTGAATATCGGAAATTTGATAATATGGGTTTTTTACCAGTATAACAAGCTATCTAGAACCGAAACTGTTTCCAAATATTTGCAATGGTTTAAAATTTACATGAGGGTCTTTGAGGCAGTTTTATAAAAAAAAAGACCATTTTCTAGAATTTTAGGATCTTGCCTAGATTTGCCCAAAAATTGAAAATTCATATCAGATCTCCATTTTCTCAATGGGACAATGGTTGTATTGGTCTCCTATTGATGGGAAGTAGTTGGGATTCAATCCCTCACCTTGTTTGCAAAGGTTTAGCTTGTTCAAAGCCTATCATGTAATTGTAAATTATATAAAAGCCAAATCATGGCTCTGTAGGGGAGGGGGAGAAAACCAATCATTGTACTTCCATGCTATTGGATCAAGTTTAGGGGGCTCTTCCCCCTTCCCTATGATCAGTTGGAGGCTGGATTCAAAGCTTTGATGTATAATTGTAGCAAATATTCAAGTTAATCTAAGGAGCTATGTCGGTTTATCAATTTCTGAGTTTAAAACTTATGTGAATGAGTTGTTTGTGTATTTGATTTCCCAAATTTCATAAAGGGAAATGAGTTGGCCGGCTAGGTTCCAGCCAACCAAGCTCATTCTCCCTCTTTTTATAAGGTGTGCTAAAATATTTATATGCAAATTCAGAGCAAGGAGTATTTCGTTTATGTACCTAGCTAGCAGATTTTTGTTTTCTTCATGAATTGTGTGCTTCTTGGATATCAGATTTGACACTGTGGGTGTGTTCATCTATTTAAGATTGCCCTAGTGCTTCTTTCCTTTGATGCGTTGCGTTATTTCCTTTCTGCAAAGGTGTGTTTCAATTTAATTATACAAGTGTGTTTTAATCCTGCAAGTGTGTGTTGCTTCAGCAAGAATGTTTATTCCTGCAAGTTGATTTATTTCCTTTATGCAAGTCTGTTTCATTTCTGAGTACAAGTTCGCAAGTACTTGCAGCAAGGAAGTTTGACTTAGGGTTGATTTATTATTTAGATTCCCTTGAGTCTTAATGAAAATTTTCTCACATTGCGAGGATTTGTAACTGTGTCTACTTCCCTGCGGGAATAGCCTAGTCGAAGACTAGAATCCGTTGTGGGACCCTTTGAACTAAAACCTCCATTTGAGAAAGGCACAAATCTGGTTTATATGGTGACAATCGTCTAAAAGAGAAGGGATGCTCTGATTCTTAGATTATATTTTCATGCTTACATGAAGAAGCTTTCTATTGCAATAAAGATTTCCTTCGAGTCCTGAAGTGCTTTTGATTTTGAATGAATAATAGAGCAGTCTTGTGATTATGTGTGATTTATTCTCTACTCTGATTTAATTTGAAATCAATTCATACTTAGCACCCTTTACATTTCATGCAAGTGGTTTGGAATCTTGGTACAGGAATATCTGTCTCGATACAGGAACAATGCACCTTGGTACAGGAACCCAAAATCCTAGTATTAAGTAAGGTTACTCAGTGTAGGAACCGAATATACTTCTAGTACTGGAACTTCATTTTAGTACAACAATATCGTTCCAGTACAGGAACTCTGTTCCAGTGCAGGAACGTTGTTGCGGTGTAGGAACACAAATTTAGTCTAGGAATGGAAAATTTGTAACAGAGATAGGCATAACTATAAGTCAAATTATTTCTCTATCTCTTAACGCACTGATACTCAGTCACAAAAGAATTTCTTTCTTTCCTTTATTTACCAGAATTGTTTCCGTTGATTCAAGTTCCTTTCATTAAGTTCTAGTGCAGGAACGAGACTCATTTCGGTACACGCACGTGGTTTCTCTAGTACAGGAATGAGATATCTTTAGTAAAGGAGTCGGATTTATAAGTATAATAGAAGATCATCCCCTCTATTCGTTTTAAAGCACTAGAGTCTTGATTACAGGAACATATTTCATTTTTCAGCATTATTTTCAGTTTAATTGCAAGACATGCTTTAATTTTTCTGTCAAAGTTTGTGACAAGTATGTTTCTTGAATGAATCCAATTTCTAGAAGGGTGTGATGTCATTGTATTAACTAGTGCAGGTTACCAAAGTATTTTTCTAGCATTTCCAATGTTGCACCTCTAAGTTTATGAACTCTCGATTGACAATTAAATGTTAGGTTGTTTATTACGCCTGACAACATCAAGAGAGTATCGTACTCCCATTAGGACCTATATATCCACTATATCCACTATTACATCCATGGTGCAAGTTATTAAACACCATATAGTTTATCAAATTACCTCTGTCATGGGTTCTTTGGTTCAATTAAAGTAATAAATTTCCATCTTTAAGGTTGAATGTGTTAGGTTAACCTTGACTCAATGAATGGGTCATTGTGTTAGGTCAACGACAGTGGTTTCGGGCCCATGATTTTGATATCTCATGGTATTGTGCTTGTGGATTTCATGTAATGAAACCTTTCAGAAGGGTTTAGATACTACATTGTAATAAGGCCTACAGGTGAGTGGTGAAGGCTAACTTTCCCAGCTTGGTCGGATTTTCTCAAGGGAGGAAAGATATCTTTAGTTGATTTTCCTTGTGAGGGGTTTCTAGGGCAAATCATGTGTAAATGATGTGTGCATGATTTATGTGTTTTGGTGTTGTTATTGGTTAATTATTTCTCTTGCATTCACTAAATTGCCAACAACTGGTAGAAGGGCCATGGTTGCGAGTTATTGTAAGAATTAAACATGAATATTCTATTGCATTTGGATCTAAAATCATAAATTTATGGACCGAATTGTTGCTATGAAGGAGAGGAATGGACTAGGATGTATTTGTGAAGAGTTCCCACATGTATATTATGTTAAGTTATCGAACTTGGAGGATGCACATAAATTTTTTGACTCAAATTATCAATGAGATGATTTATCGTGCACTATTATGATTACAAGGTAATCAGATAATGGATTGCTAGAGAAGGTTGTGAGACTTTATCAAGAAGTTGAAAGACAAGTGTTGGTAAAAGAAGCAATGGATAATATGAGTGCATTCCCATGAACTCTTGAGGGAAAAAATACCCAAAAATATATATATTGGAGTTGAAATTTTAATTGCACATTTATGGAAATATGACTATAAGACCTCGTTAGGCATGTGTACCACCAATGAATTACCAGTAAAGTCTAGATGAAAGCCTAGGTGATAAGAGGGGACATATTGCATTCCTGAATACTCTAGTTATAAACTTTGATGGGTTAGGAACTAGATAATTGCCCAAAGTCAAGTTTAAAGTGGAGAATGTTAGGTTAACCTTGACTTGATGAATGATTCACTATGCTAGGTCAGTAGCGGTGGTTTGCAGACCCATGGTTTTGGTATCTCGTGGTATTGTGCCTATGGATTGCATGTAATGAAGCCTTTAAGAAGGCTTGGGATACTCCATTGTAATGGGTATGGGGATGAGTGGTGAGGCTTACTTGGCCAATTTAGCTTAATTTGGTCAAGGGAACAAATATATCTTTGTTTTTTTTTCCCACAAGGGTTTTCTAGGGTAAATCATGTGTAAATAATGTGTGAATGATTTATCTATTTTGTTGTTATTTTTGGTTAATTATTCATTTTTCATTCTCCCAATTCCTAACAATAAAATGTGGCATGTTAAGTAACTTAGTATTTAACCTACATAAGGATGCCCAATCTAGGGCATCCAATCATAGGTTTCTTATAAATTTAGGTTATTGAAAACTAAAGGGAGAGGATATAATATGTCAACTTTTTTAGGATATGGAGATAGAGGAACAGGAATCTACGCCCACTAACATGGGCCTAGAAGAGGCCACAAGCCACCATATTTTCTATTAAGTTTATAATGTGTTTTAGAGTTATTAGTATATTAGACACTTTTTATAGAATATATATTAACAATAGATTCTAGGAAGCTGTCTGTTATGCTCTTGACCTGCGAGAAATTCCAGAATACCAAATATGCAAAAAAATACAACCCAGAACATAGAACAAAATGAAAAAAAACAGCAAGTATTTTATTATTAAAAGATGAAAGCAATGTTCACTTGCCTCTTCGAGGGGGCAACCTCTAGCAGAGCAGAGCTCGATTACAAAATAAGACTCGATATCTCTCAATGGGGAGTCTCTATCCTTTATATAGGATTCATACATACAATACCATGGGTAATTACCATGGTTTTCTCAATACCATCTATCTAATACCATGGTCCGTTTACAACTATTTGTGGTCCCTTTCTTAAATGCATGTCAACCACTTAAATTATTAATATGGGCTTTATTGACTATTTGACTAACTATAAATATGAATCGACCCTATTACATGAATAAAGGGGTTAGGATTGGACCCTAACATGCCCTCCCCCATCAAAATCAGCCTTGTCCTCAAGGTTGAAGCTGTGGAAACTACTGAAGAATAGTGGTTGGTTCCTAGGTCGCATCTTTTGGAGAGGTGTCTTTCCACTTGATGAGGACTTCCTTGATCATGCGACCGCGTAGATTTCATTCTCGTGTACCGAGGACCTATTCAGGTTGGAGCTAGAGTGAACCTTCTTCATCCAATTCAGGTCGACTGCTTTGAATTCTACAAGTTTCCCCACCACTTTCTTGAGGCATGATACATGGAAGACTGGATGAATTTTTGAAGTTGATGGCAAGGGAAACTTGTAGGCTACTGCTCTAATGCACTGAAGTATTTGATAAGGTCCATAAAATTTTGGAGCTAATTTTTGGAAACCCTTTTCTTTCAGTGATATTTTCTTATATGGTTGCAGTTGTAGGAATACCTGATCCCCTTCTTGAAATGTGCGCTCTGAACGATGTCGGTCTTCCTATTGCTTCATTCGATTATGATCTTGATGGAGATTATCATTGAGACACGCTAGCATGGCTACACGGTTCTGTAGGCGTTGATCCACTAATTGCACCTTAGAGCATCCAGGGATATAAGAAATAGGTGAAGGTGGGAGTTGGCCATACACTGCTTCATATGGAGTCATCTTGGTGGCTTCATGATAGTTAGTATTATACCACCATTTAGCTAAAGGTAGCCACTGTATCCATTGACATTTCTTTTCTGAAGTGAAACATCTTAGGTATGTCTCCAAACATCTGTTGACTGCTTCAATTTGACCATGAGCTTGGGGATGATAGGAAGTACTTAGTTGGAGTTGGGTGCCTCGTAGCTTGAAAAGTTCTTGCCAAAATTTACTGGTGAAATTCAGGTCACGATCAAACACAATGGAAGTGGGCATGCCATGCAGTTTGAAGATCTGGTCCATGAAAGCTTGAGCCACCAAAGTGTGGGTAAATGGGTGGGGTAGAGTGCAAAAATGAGCATATTTAGAAAGTCTTTCCACAACCACCATGATGACTGATTTGTTGCTTGATTTCAGTAGACCTGTAATGAAATCTATAGAAACATTCGTCCAGACGGAGGCAGGGATTGGCAATGATTGTAAGGTGAATGGTAACTTGAATGTTTCTCCTTTGTGGTGTTGACACACATCACATTCATCTACAAAAGTAAGAATTTCAGTTTTCATGCCAGTCCAAAAGAAAGAACAACGAGTGTGAACATAAGTCGTCTAAAATCCTACATGGCTTGCAGTGGGAGATGAGTGCAACTCTGCCAAGATGCATGTTTTGAGGTTGGATGTCGGTGATATAACTACTCTATCCTTGTAGCAAGAATCTCATCCTTCCAAGAGTAGCCAACTGAGGAATTAGGATCTGCTGTCAAGTTATTAATGAGTTGGGATAGAGATGGGTGTGAAAACCATTCCTTGTGGGCTTCTTCAATCCAATCTGGTATGGGAAGAGAAATTGATAGCAGGGTTTTTTCATCCTCAAATTGGAGTGATAAAGCATCTGCTACTACATTTTCATGCCCTTTTTTGTAAATTATCTCATAATCATATCCCAACATTTTGGCCAGACATTTATTTTGATGGGGCGAGGATAGACGTTGCTCCAAAAAATATTTGAGGTTTTGATGGTCTGTGCAGATTTGGAAACACCGCCCCAATAAGTATGGTCATCAAGTATCTACTACATGTAAGATGGCCATCATCTCCTTCTCATAGGTAGAGTGTCCCAGATGTTTCCCACTTAGTTGTTGGCTAGTGAAAGCCAAGGGTCAACCTTCCTTCATTAAAACAACACCAAAACCGGTACTTGAAGCATCACATTCAATCACAAAAGATTTGGTGAAGTCGGGCAGTGCCAATAGGGGAGTGGAACACATGGCCCGTTTTAGAGCCATAAATGCCTGTTGTGTTGCATTAGTCCAAAGGAATGAATTTTTCTTGAGAAGGTGAGTGAGGTGTCTAGCAATGAGGGGTGAGATCCAATAACCTCCTCAAAACTCTTCAAAGATTTTGGTTGGGGCCAATCTTGCATTGCCTATATCTTTTTGGTATCCACCCGAGCACCTTCACGACACACAATGTGTCCCAAATACTCGACTTCTTCCATGACAAAAGAGCACTTGGACAATTTCACAAATAATTTGTGATTCTGAAGCAGTTGCAAGAGTAGGTCTACATGTTGAAGATGTTTTTCCCAAGTTAGGCTATAGATGAGAATGTCATCAAAGAAAACAAGGGAAAATTTTTTGAGATGTGGTTTTAGCAGGTGATTCATGAGGCTTTGGAAAGTGGATGGGGCATTACAGAGACCAAATGGCATGACCAAGAATTCATAGTGGCCGTCATGAATTTGGAAAGCAGTCTTGGGAATGTCCACTTCTTTCATGCATATTTGGTGATAGCCTGAGTAAAGATCTAGCTTAGTAAATAATTAGGCACCATGTAGTTCATCAAGCAAATCATAAGCAATAGGGATAGGGAATTTTTCTTTGACAATGAGCTTGTTGAGGGCCTGGAAGTTTGGACACATGTGTCATTCCCATCTTTCTTGAGCACCATGACCACTGGTGATGAATAAGGACTGATGCTAGGATGAATAACACCGGCTTCAAGGAGTTCCTTGATGATTTTTTCAATTTCATTCTTTTGGACGAAAGGATATCGATATGGGTGCACATTTAGTGGTTGTGCCCTTGGGACCAAAGTGATGTTATGATCATGTTCCCCTCTAGAGGGTGAAAGCTCTTTGGGTTTGTCAAATACCTGTTGGTGACGGTTTAAGACCTATTACATCTCAGGATGAATATGAGAAGTAGTGGGCTCTATGGCCTGGATGGCATTAAAATGGGCGATAACTCCATGATGGCCCTTTTGAACAAATTTTCCATTTGATGCGAGTTGATGATAGAAGGAGCACCTGCTTGGAGTCCACAGAGGGTATGCATGGGGTCATTCTGCTTAAAGTTCATATATAACTCTTGGAAATCCATTGTGATTGGGCCTAGTGTGTGAAGCCATTCAACACCCAAGACAATTTCATAACCACCCATGTTAATCGAAAACATGTGGGTCTTGAGGTGGTAGTCTCCCATCTGAAGTTTGATATTTTCGTAGCGGCATTCACATTTCATTGTCCCCCCAACAACAATCTGGACCTAGAAATTATAGAATACCCGGACAAAAAAATGAACAACTTCGGTGACTTGCTGATGGATAAAGTTATGAGTGCCGCCACTATCAATCAATACTACTACAGGGCGATGTTTAATAAAGCCTCTGATTTTGAGAGTTTGGGGCACAGAAATGCTCGCCAAAGCATGTAGCGAGATAATTGGTTCCTCTGGCGTAGCTGGGAGCTCATTGTCCTGTTGGATTTCCTCAAATTCACCCTCTAGTCCCTCAAGGGGTGGGGCTTCCTCAAATGGTAACATCAATTTGAAATAATTTGGGTTCCTTGCATTTATGCCCTAGGGAGTATTTGTCATCAAAATAGTAGCACAATCCTTGTTTTCTTCTTTCAGCCATTTCTGCTGGAGACAATTTTTGAACCTTAAGTGTTTGGGTAGGGCCTTGAGCCTGGGTGGGGCATCCCTTGGCTATGAAATTTGGATGAGGAGACTCAGAAACTAAAGCACGTTCCACTTCGATAGCCTTGTTGCAAGCATCTATCCATGTAGGTGGGTGGTGCATCCAAACATGTGCTTGGAAGGCTTCTTTGAGACCACTTATAAAACATTCCAAGTAGAATTCATCTCCTAGACCTTTTGTGTGGATGGCCAATGTCTCAAAGGCTGCAATGTATTCTTTTAACGTGCCTGTCTGTCAGATCTTAGTAAGACGACCCAGAAAATTAGAGTCTTTGTCAAAGCAGTCATAAAGAGATTTTGAGAACACCTACCAAGTTATGTTCCTAGGATAACATTTCCAATGCCACTACCACCATTACCATCTCTCTTGGTCCAAGTAAAGGGCCCCCACACATAGTTTAGTTTGATCATCTCAGATATAATTCAGAAGGAAATATTGTTCCATTTGTGCTACCCATATTGTCATATTAGAGCCATCAAATGTATACATGTCCAACTTGGGTGGTCGAGGGTGGGAATGTTGGTGATTTCCATGGAAGTGAATATGATGGCTAGATTCTCCTTCAAGGTCTTCATTAAGACCATGTGCCTCCGGATGCAATGCCAACGTGCCCACTTTGAATTGATCCATGAATTTATGCATTTGTTCCTCTAGGTCCTTTAAAGAATCCAACTATTTTTCAAGGCGCTTGATCGTCTCGTTGACCATAGCTTGAGCTTTGGTTTCTACCATACACATATCTTGGTCACTTGTCGTCACTTTGAAAAAAATTGGGACTGCCCAAAAATTGAAGCTAACAAGTGAATGGTACCACTACGATCAACTCGTCATCCTAAATCTTATGGGCTATCTCTTGTAAGTGTCCCAAGAAGGCCTCATAATTTTCTTTTTTTTTAACTCTGAATGGAGTTTTACTCCTTGTTGATCAATACTACAGTGGCCAAATTCCAAAAAACTTGATCCTGCCCAATGTCCTGTGATAATCGGCCCAGACTATGCGAGCCACAAGCCTCATTGTGCAGATGGTCAGTTCTTCTTGTGAAACCCCAATGACTGAACGTGAGTTGGACTGCGATGGCTACAGAACCCCCACTGCTAGATCTGAATGTTACTATGGCGGTAGAACCTCAACTTGTGGATCTAATTGTTGTGGCAGCGACAAAACCCCAACTGCTAGATTTGAATCGTATTGCAGCAGTAGAACCCCAACTGGTGGATCTGATCCAGAAAATAAGATAATGGGCGATCTTTAGAGAGTCGAGAGAACTATGGTCACAAAGGAGTGTCAGGTGCTACAGATCGCAATATACATAAGAGTCCAACAATAGTACTCAACCCAATCTTTCAGGGCACTAACTAAGGAGGATCAACAATACCCTTAGCTGTACTACCTGACTACCCTATCGTATGCGTGAGTAATCTCCCCAAGTGTTGTTCTCAGTGTACTATAGCAACGAGATGGCCGACGACTTATCTAAGGTGAGGTTTTAGGTGAGCCTAGGGGGCTTCCGAGATACCCAGAGGGTACGTGGAAGGCATTTCATGCGCGAGTCTGTCTAATGTGCTACTACTCGAAGGGATACCCACATGGGTTACAAGGGAGTCCAACAAGCATGACCACCTCTTGTATTTCCTGTGTGCATGACTCCCCAAATCCGTAAGTTTATGCACTCAATGAAAGATCCCATGGTTTAAAGATGGTGGAACACGTCTCTAGCCTAAAAAAAATTCTAGCAAAAATGGAGGTACCACCGACCCTGGAAAGTGCTCTGATACCACTTTTTATGCTCTTGATCTGCGAGAAATTCCAAAATACCAAATATGTGAAGAAATACAACCTAGAACATAGAACAAAATGAGAAAAAAAACAAGTATTTTATTATTCAGAGATGAAATCAATGTTCACTTACCTCTTCGAGGGGGAAACCTCCAGCAGAGCAGAGCTCGATTACAAAATAAGACTCGATATCTCTTAATGGGGAATATCTATCCTTTATATAGGATTCATACATACAATACCATGGGTCATTACCATGGTTCTCTCAATACCATCTATCTAATACCATGGCCCATTTGCAACTAACTGTGGTCCCTTTCTTAAATGCGGGTCAACCACTTACAATTATTAATACAGGCTTTATTGACTCTTTGACTAACTATAACTATGACTTGACCCCATTACATAAATAAATGGGTTAGGGTTGGACCCTAACATTGTCAGTAGACAAAGGTAAATTTTGTCTTTTGTACTAGAACTATATCTCTTGCCTAAAATATCAAGACACACAGTATGATTTAATAGAATTGTTTAGCTCATTGCAACTTATTTAAATATTTTCCCAATTATGTTAACTGGGTTTATATAGGGTGGTTGGGAAGAATGATTGTTATCGTCACCACCCCAATTCCAATTCTTGCAAGTGACACATTGAGTTCATATCGAGTATATTTTTTTAATGTATTTGAACATTGTTGTTGAATGGCCTTAAGGCCTGAAGAATATCTACCCTTTCCTACAAGCTAGAGAATGGGGTGCTTAGTTATATGGGGAAAAAAATCCCATTCCAATTTTAAAATAAATAAATGCAACTACTAGATAATACCACAAGTTTCAGTAGGATTTAACCTCACTATGATGGGGAATAAAGGAAAATAAATGTTTACCATTAAAATTTTATATATAAAGTTTGAAAAAAAATACATCTAATCACACAATGGGTAATAGGTTATGTCTTTTAAACCAATTATGATAAGTTATATTTTTTAAATTTACAAACATTAGTTCTGTAAACAACACCATATTTTTAATTATGTTTTTTAAACTTTTCAAATATTAATTATATATATTTTTTCTCCATGTGAAAAAATATTTTTACCTCATAGAAGATTATACATGTTGATTTTCCTAAAGGACTTGATAGGACTTCCACACAAGATTACTAGAAAACTTCAGTATCTTACACTTATAGCTTTAACCAGAAAAGATACTTTGACTCTATCGTACAAAATTTGTCATAGTCTAGTGAAAATTACGCATTAGTTATCAATAAAGTTAAAGAGTAATATGTATCACATGGAATAGACAAAGAGATAAAAAAGTAGTAGAGAACCAACATAAGCACACTTTTGTTAAATATATCTCTCAACAAACAAACAACTTCTTCATGGAGCCGAATACATAAATATTTATATCCTTGCAGACAGTTACAACAATTCATCTATCTCATCTAACTTATCTTAATCGACTTGGTTGACCAATTCAATAGGGGAGTCGATTGACTTACAATACATATTTAGCATGTCAACTCACCTAGCTAGTCGACCCTCCAACATCTCCCCCACCTTCAATTCCTTCTTCATCCCAAAGAAGGGGGGAGACTTAGAGATATACAAAATTGGAGAGAGCAAAAACTTCAAACGAAATAGAATGAGAGAGTAAGAGAGATTTGGTTGGATCTTTGTTGGATGTTCATTTCAAATTAATTAGTGATGGACATGGTTGTGCTTGAATACCCTTTTTAGTTGGCTAGTCAATTAATTTTATAGGTTAAGCATTTGTCACTGTGGGTATTTCAACTTGAGGGCTCAATATGTGGATACCTCCTCTTTATCTTTCCCTTGGCGACCAGTTGGAGCCTTCAACCTCGATCTCTAAAGTAGTAATCTATGTTGGTTGAACTGAAGGGCAACATTTTTTATGTATTTATTGAAAAAAATTGAAATTTGGGCCATGATGGACTCTGATGTATCGAAGGTGTTGGAGTGAGACTTTTGTTGAATATTGTTTGGTGAATCAAAGGTGAAATTGTTTGAATTTGTTGGTCAAATGTTGACCAATATTTCACTAAATGTTCTACTTGCACCTTAGTGGATTACATTTCTACCAAGTTCTTCATTTTATCAAACAGGGAGCTTTCTTGAAAGGTAGCCAGATTGGGAGAACCTTTTTGCTCCAACTTTTAGATTTCTCATTTATGGAATATAGGTACTCAACAACATTAGTGGCCTCAGTTTGTGCTTTCTTTCCTTCTCTCAACCATTGCCTCTCATCCTATATGATCTTTCTTTTTGTCTTATTCTCTTGCACAATTTGATTTTCCAATGTTGTAATGGACTAGTTTTCAAATCTAGTAGTATTCCTTGTTGAAAAATCCCTAATCATTGGTTGTTTTTCCCTTAGTCGATTGCAATTATTTGATAAGTACGTTGGCCAAATATTAAGAATAAAACTTAGTGTATATTCTTTATCCATGGTTTCCTCTAGATTAGTCTTTATTTGTGCTAAAGTCTTGAACTCTTATTGTAGCACAATCAATAATTCTTTGTTTCCTTGTGTTTTAGCCTTTTGATGTAAGTGGTCTATTTTCTCTTTCATTTGTGCATTGATATTTATCAGATGGTGGACCAAATGGTGATTTTTAATAAGTGGATCATCAATGTGGGATAGACTATAGATTTGTACTTTTTTGCTTACAAGATCATACAAATGGTCCAAATCTCTTCTTGTTTTTGTTTCTTACAATGAAGCGTAACACCAGCAACTTCCTTCTTATTCCATCTTCCTCTTGCTTCCTTGGTTATGTGTACCAAGGAATGAAAGATATCTTTATTTGATGCATATGTTAAGTCATATGGTAGAGTTGTCTGTCCAAATCCTTTTTCTTTCTTTGCTTATCCACTCACTTCCACTTACCGGATCATTTAATTAGTTGCAACCCTGATGTTCAAGCCGACTTATCCACCAAGGTCAACTGACCTAGTCTTTCTTCTTGTTGTGGGGTGAAAATTGTTGTTCCTTATGTTTCCTGTCATTGTTGATATTGTGGTAGATCGTGTGGTATTTCTGACTCCCATACCTCCTTAATCATAGTTTATTTTCGGAGGTCTGTTGATTCAGTATGTTTTGATGAAGTAGAATGGGTATTAGTTTTCACTTCCTTCTCTGTTTGTTGATTAGCAACTTCTTGTTGGATAGGTATTGGACTAGAAAGTGGGGATTCATTTTTCAAATCAATCTTGGACTTCTTTATTTTATGTTTCTTGTCTTTACTTGACTGTTTGTTTGTTACTTGGAGAAGTCATGGGTGGAAGTTACAACTTTACTGTGTCCTCTCTTTGCTATTCTTCCCTTTCTTGTTCTGCCAACATTTTTTGTTTGATAGTCTCAAAGAAAATTTCCCTTCCCTAGCATACATTTGTAAAATGTTAGGCCCAACCAATGATCCTAAAAAAAATTATTTTCTTCTACCTCCTTGTCGACTTTCCATTAGTTGTCATTTCTTCGGGTACTTGTTTGGATATGTTTTCCAAACATTTCTGGGATTTAGGGTCATATAGGGTAATTATCTTTAATACTTCATGCCAGTTGATTCCAAATTCTTGTTCCTCCTCAACTATTGTATCCACCGCCTTGCACATTGACTTTTTAGAAGTCTTAGGTAAAAGGGGCCATAAGGTCAAATTTAAATGGAATACTATATTTTTTTGCCTCCCTTTCTTCTTCTTGTTCACCATCTATAAATTGGAGGGTGAAATTAGTATGAACCTAAAAAACACCCTCTGAAATAGGAAAAATAGTATTTTTCTACCAACTTAATTCTACAAAAAATTGTTGGGTCAATAGTTGATATGGTAGTTCATTTGAATCTATGTTGGCTAAGTCGAGATACCAAACTTTGGTCGAGTTAAGACCTAGCAGAATGTGGGATGTGTTTGGCAGGGCCCAATGGATCTATTGTAACACCCTCCATCTATTTGATACCAACATTAAGTTAAGTATCCAATTTCTGAAAATTCCCTAGCGGGAATTCCAACTTGGGAATACCTAACCAACTATATGTGAAACATTTAAATTTTCTCATCAATGGGACCAACTTCTTAGTAAATGTACCTTCTTTTATCAGAGATACTTACAACATAGCAAGCCAAATTAACAATGAAGGGAAGCAAATAGCCTTCCCCAAATTATGACATTCTTGGAAACTATTCATTTGGAAATAATGGAAACCATGACACTACTGAGACAATGGGTAAATCAGTAGTGCGACCAAAGTATACAACTCCTCACAAATTATACTTTTCAATTACTTTAGCAAGTATTCATGGATCAGCAGCATAACTCAATCATGTAAAACATAACATAATCATCATCAAGCACATGAGAAACATATACACAAGACACCAATCTTCCTTTTATTACAAGCTTCAACTTGATTACATCATTGTCCTACAAGCTACTACTTGTAGGTTTATTAGTTGCTATTGAAAGGAACTTGTATCCCTGCTTGTTTATTAGTCTTCACTGAAAGGGATTGTTGCCCCTCCTCGTTTATCATCCTTTGTTGAAAGGGATTCTTGTCCCTGCTCATTTATCAGTTTCTACTGAAAGGGATTGTTTCCCTTGGACACTTACCAACACCTACTGGAAGGAGCTACAACCCATAATTTGAAAAGCTACCACTTGATATCCCTCTTGATTCAAATTTCATCCATTTTCCAACTAGAACCAATAGACCACTTACCTCATAGAAAAACAAATTTACTCACTATGACTACTTGCCAAAATTATCTTAAAAACATTTTCAAAAATCTGTGATTACCGAGACATACAGTATCACACTAGCACCTCGCTTCACCACCAAGCCTTGCACCAAGGAATTGCAAAATTCCTCAATCGATTCTACTTATAAAGAAATTTTCTTTGTTAATTTTGGTTTCTATGATTTTTGATAACTTCACTTGTATTCTTGCATGAATCCTTAATTTTTTCCTTTGTCTTGTTTATTTCAGTCTTCTGGATCTTTTCTTTGAGTCTCAGATTCTAATTTTGTTGTTCAAAACTCAAACTCAGAGTTTTTTTTTTTTTTTGGGGATATTTTAGATGTTAATATGCTTTAGTTGTAGTTTTAACTATAGTTCCACTTTTAGTTTTGTTGTTATTTTGTCAAAACTGCCAATTTCCAAGCTATCGACTCATCCATCCAAGGCTTTCACTTATGTCCCAAACGCTTTATACCAAAGCACTGCCATATATAGTTTTCGACTCATCCATCCATGCAAAAACATTGCCACACCACTTTATTCAAAAACGTTGCAATACATAGTTGTTGATCCGTTCAAGCATAAGGTGCTAAGGCTTTTCCACTGTGCACACATCCCCTGATGTTTATTATAGCTTGAAGCCTTTATATTAAATCTGCTACCAAAATTTGTTGCTTAATCACTTAACTTTCACCAAGCCGTGACAAAAATATCATCCCGGCACTTAGTTTAAACTTTGAGTTCCTATTAATCCTTTAAGCCCCCTTTTCATTGGCCCTTTATCATTTTTCACCATAAAACCTAGTTGTGACCTTCACATTGGTTCTTGAGCCGCTTAACTATCTCAATGGATTATTTTCTTTATAACTCTATGTTCCCTTGGTCTCATTTCTTGCACGTAGAACCATGTCCCCGGTGCCTTTACTTGTGCACCCTTTCAAAAACCTCCAAGGTCCTGCTTACGGACTTAGTTTTCCCGTGGGGCCCACCTTGCTTCAATCTCATTGGCTATCATTAATCCTTGTCGGTGCCGATATGTCCATGCCTCTCTATCCTACTCATCGCCTTAAGAAAAAACTCTTGGATCCTTTAATATTTCTTTCAAGCTAGTTCTTGTTGGCTGAGTTGTCAAGTGGGGTTTGCGCACTCTAACCGTGAGCCAATAGCATTGCACCCGGGCTTGAGTTTTCTCTAACACTACCTATTTCATCCCTACGCCTAGTCAACCCATTAATTTTCTATGCACTGCTACAAAAACTTTTGGGCTATAACCAGCATGATGACATCAGGCTAATGTCACATGTGCCACATGTCATCCTATGATTGGTCCATGTGTCACTCAAAAAAAATCCATTCAGGTACCCCAAAACATTGAATTCCTGCCATGTGTCCACACTTGATTAGTCCATGTCATGTTAATGTAATCATCTTCCATCATCTTCTGAGGGCCAATCAAATTTTTCCACCTGTCTAATTGTCAAAGAGGAGAGAGAAAGTTTTGAGGCTTGTTTTTCAACATTTTTCCTTTATAAAATTTTAATCATCCCATGCCTTTTTCCACCGTGTTACAGGGATAAACCTAGTGTACTGAGTTGTCTTGGGCTCCATCAACTAGTAGATAATTCACTTCCAAGTGTCCTTGTTATAGGAGAGAGAAAGGGTCCCTTGGTCCTCGGTTTCGATAGAAACTCCTTATAAAAACATTTAAGGGTCCCAATGATTTCTTTTGTAGTGCTCAAACCTTTTCATCGGGTTAGCACTCCTCTTATGCATGCCTTGAATTCTTTTCGAGCTAGCCTTTGTGGGCTGAGATATTAGGTGGGGACCTCCCACTATAAGTCTTGAGCTAATAAACTACTTCTGCTACGCTACTTTCAAAGCCACACCTGCCCATCTTATGTCATCTTGTTCATATGCTCAAGCTTATTTGTTATGTGGGCTATGCCTCGAGCGAATAGAAATCCTTTCTACTACGTTGTGTGCTCCACATCTACCTGCTCATCTCCTTTGTGCTCCTTAAGGTTTCTCTTGGGTATTATTGTCAGGTTACCTTTGTTGAGATCACTGTTACGTGGGCTCCACCTATGTCCAATGACAGTGCTCCCCACTACTTTTTGTTCACTCCACATACATCCGACGCTTTTGATGGAGGCCCCTCCAAAGACTCTGTTGTGTTTGGGTGCATTTCCAAACTTAACTATGCACAAACAAGGTCTCCCACCACCTCTAGCTCTGCCACTTTGACTTTAGGGTTACCCACCTTTGACGGGTTCTAACTTTCAAACCGGATGCCATTTTCAAACTTCCACATACCACTAGAAATATTTTTCAAAGCACTTTCCATCTAGGTGGGTTTCACCTACCGTTGAAGTGATATGTTGCACTAGAAATTCCTTCAAAGGCATTGTACCATTATCCACTAGTGTTGATCTTCATCCTTCTTGTGCCTGATACTAAACACATGTGCTTATTTTCCCAAGTTCATGTAATAAAATTTAATAAAGCAGAAATAAGACCATGGTTAAGGGACACTTATTACAAGCTGAATGTTGGGTAACGATACCCTGGTTGGCATCACTGAATGTATTTTCGGCTAAGGAAATTGGCAAAGGCAAAAAGGCATTTTTGGCACATTTATTTGTGAAAATAAAGGAAATTATAAGAAAATTAAGGTGAAAGGTCACAGGTTGCATGTGAGGACAAAAATGAAGGAAAATAATGGAAAATGAAGAAATTAGAGGCTTCATTAATAAAAAGGCTTCTGAGGATCAGTTGGTAACCTTTTGTTAGTTCAAGTTTTGGTGCTCTCTCATTATTCTCTCTCTCTCTCACTCTTGGTCACTTAGATTTTTCTTGGAGCACTCTAGATTTGGATCAAGGAAGGAAAAGCAAGTAAAGGGAAAGGAAGGAAAGTAAGGATCAAGGAAGGAAGAGTAGGATTAGCAGCTTCAGCATGAATACTTTAAGGTAACATATTGCATGTGTGATTTCCTAGCCGGTTTTGACATGGATGGCTTTGCAAGTTGGTGTATGGTTCTCTTGTTGTCAGTGGCATGGTTTTTCCAGGTTATGGCAGTGGTTTTCATTCTAGCCTTGCCTTTTTCTAGATGCCATGGTATGTTGGGATGTTTATCTCATTTTTGAACTTTGGTTTGTTGGATGGATTTCAGAATTCGGGGCAGAGGTGGTCTCAAGGTTTATTACCAAAGGCCTAGGAATACCTTGACCAGTTTTGGCAGGATACATGGTAAAGCCTGAGGGAGAAGTCTTAGTTTAGGGCCTAGTGATCCGTGTTTGGATTGTGGTAAATCCTAAGGGACTAGTATCGGTTTAGGGCTTAGTGATTCGGGATTGGATTGTAGTAGAGCCAGAGAGACAAGGAGACGAAAAATTCCTCAAGGATAATGATGGATTTCAGATGGCATTCCAAGTTCAGTTCGGTTGTTATCGGAGCACTGGTTTTGGTGTGATCACAGTTTGGTGAGGGTGGAGATGGTTCAACCTCTGGATTCCCTTGGTTGTTTTTGCATTCGTTTATCCATGAGGTCCCACATTCATGTTGGAATATGGCACGGGGGTGACTGGTTGAAAGAAAGATTTGGTTCAGCCATGTCTACAGTCAGGTGGTATGTGGAAGTCTCGAACCTGGTCATATTTTCCTATGATTAATGAAAGCTAAGTTCTCTTGCTTTTTCACTTGTTTATATATGGATTTAATGGTTGTTATATCGATGTTATTTACATGGTTTTATGTTGGTTATAATCATGGTTAATTGACTGGTTCATGTCATGGTCATTTCATGTATTTACTTGAAATTGTTAAAATCATGGATGAAAGACCTAATTGATGTTATAAAAGTTCAAGTGAGAATGTCATGATACTTTTTATCATATTTCATAAGAGTTCTCAGTCATTCATGCTATGTCTTGTATCCTAGACTTGTAGGTTTCATTGATGCCAAATGTTTGACAAAATGTCAGTCTCAGTTGGGGATGGTCAAGCTTAGTCCTAAGGTTTATTTTTGGTATAGTAGTCTTCTCATCATGTCTTTGATGGATTCTAAAAGTTATAACAAGTTCTGGGTAGTGGCCAGAATTATGGGCTAAAAACGTGCCTTGAATTTTGTGGACACTGGCATAGGTTTGCTAGGAAAAGTCCTTGGATGCTAGCTTTCAGGCATGTGAGAGCATCCAAAGATCCCTAGATGATGGCATGGCTATAGCATGAGAGTTTCCAGAGGTCAGAGGTCAAGAGGTCTAAACGATCAATGGGACCTAGGGGCAAGATGTCTGAGTGGCTGAGATGTCTCCTAGGATGTTTTCGCTGATTTGGAAGGTATGGTTGATGTGTTCCTTTGATTCCATTTCCTTAAGTTCGACAAGGAGGTTGAATCCCTTCATAGTGGCCTCTCTCATCACATGTTTACCCCAGTTAGCCAGTTACTTGGGTAGATGTGGGAGGATGGTGATTACATATTGGTATCAGAGCGTGATTGTGCTCTCCTTAGGTGAATGTGTTTGTCATGCATTCATGTTAGTTGCACATGTGCCAGTGATCCTTGTGGTCAATGTGCTTGTTTCATATGCATGGTGTTGGTCATGGTCGTAGTGATGTCGCTACGCCATGGGGATAAGGATGTTGTTGTGTGAAGCATGTTTCCATGAGTGTATAACTGGTTACATGTTGTTATATGTCGCTTACATGTGTCATTTTGTATGTTTGGTTACATTCTCGTATGTTTGGTTACATTCTTGCATGCTTGGTTACATGTATCATTCTTGTAGGTTTGGTTACAAGTATCATCGTTCATGCTTGATCATATGAATTCATGTGTGTGTGTGGTCGATTATGCATTGCGTATGCATGTTAATGTTTGCATATGGTCAAGCATACAGTGGTGTTATGGTTGTTGTTGTCATGCATGTATTCATGGTATGTGTGTAGTTGATATGGTCATGCATTGATGATTGGACTCTAGCTAGACTGATGATTACATGGTTATGTGCTTATGTATCATATGTCTATATGTTGTTATGATTATGTTGTACATGTATCATGTTTATTTGATGATCTTGCAGATGAGATATCATGCCCGAACTATGTTAAGCTACATTGGTTTATTGTGATTTGGTTTAGCTGACATAGCATGCCTTGCAAAAAAGATATAAAATGACTAGAAAGATGGTAGACTACAAAGTTTCTCCCTATGAATCGAATGAGCAGCATGGTGTTGGGATCTCTTCTAATTTGGAAGATACATTGATAAGCTTGAAGGAAGAAATAAGGAGTTGTAAGGTGGACAATGACAAAATCATGCAGGAACAAGAGAAACAAGCTGAGGCTAATGCAATACTACTTCGGAGTTTGTCTGTATTGTAGTGACAGGGACCACATCGAATCAACCATGAGAAGAAGGACAGAACTAATGGGGCATATGGTAGTAGGTATTATGATGGTCATAGTTTGTATAGAGACGACACGATCAGATATGGCAAGTTGTTGGACACTCCGGATAGGAGAGGTGATAGACACATGTACTATTCTAGTTCTGGTTCAGAAAAGCATCATGATTGTCATCGTTATCATCCTTACAAGAGGAGCGACAGGGGATACTTGTCGGATGAGTTTAATAAAGAAAATCCACCTACCCTTAATGGAGAGATTAAGAAATCACAGGACAGAGAGGTATGGTTTCTTGGTATGAGGAAATTTTTCAGATTTCATGATTATTTAGAAAACATGAAAGCAAAGATAGCCACTTTCAGTCTCAAAGGTAAATCATATATTTAGTGGGAAGATGTGAAGAATGTTAAAGGTATAAATGAGGATGATTTCACTTGGCATGAGTTTGAGAGGCTCTTCAAGAAGAATTATTTTTCAGAAAGATACTTTGATGACAGAGCTAAGGAGTTTTATGAGTTGTGGATGGGTTCCATCATAGATGATGAGTATACTAGTAGCTTCTTGGAGTTGTTGAGATATGTGGCTTACCTCAAGGAGGAGAAGGCCAAGGTTCAAACATTCATCAATGCATTTCCAGTGGCATACAGATATCGGATTGAGTTCGATGAGCCTAGATCATTGGAGGAGACCATCCGAAAGTTGAAACATTGTTATGAGAAGTTGAAGAGAAAAGTTGAGCCTAAGCATGACTTGAAAAGAAATGAGAAAGCTAAAGGAAAATGGACACCAAAGCGAGGAATACCTCAAGGTGTAAGTGAGAATGAAATTGTAGTTCCTTACAAGAGGTTCAATACAACTGATAAAGGAAATGGAGAGAAACAGGCTAGAGGCGGTGGTAGGGAACCACTGTAGTGTTGGCTACATGGTAAAGATCATTGTAAGACGAATTTTCTATAGTATTAGAGTGGTGGTAGATCCCAGATCTACAGTTTGCAAGAGGTGCATATAGTTTTTGATATTGGTCATAGCACTCCTCGTATCTATGCAGTTGTGGACAATAGGAAGGCGGATCATTAGGCTTCTATCATTGAGATGGGCGGTAAGCGTTGTGATCAAGTAATTTCTATTTTGATTCATCCTGGATCTAACTATAGCTATATTAATCCTAACTTGGTGGATAAGTATGGTTTGAGAAAAGGAGTGCACGTAAAATCTTGGTTGGTGCAGTTGTCTACAGGTACAAAGAAGAGAGTTCACCATTGGATAAGAGCTTGTGCATTTGAGTTAAATGGTATGCATACAGCAACACATTTGAATGTACTTCCATTGGGTTCCTATAGTATAATTTTGGTTATGGATTGGCTATACCTTCATAGGACCATGGATTGCTTTGATAAGGCCATTGAGTGTGTGGATGATAGCAGGGAAAAGAGAAATTTGCAAGGGAAGAAGAAGCCTACATTAGTGAGGATGGTTACCACTATGTAGGCTAAGCATAGTTGCAAAAAAAATTCTGTGATGTTTGCTTTGCACATTTCTAGTGAAAAAGTTAAGGAAGTTGGGGATGCAAATGTTTTGAACAGATACTCAGTTCTACAACAGTTTCAGGATATATTTCCTAAGGACATTACAGAGTTTCCACCTCATAGGGAGGTAGAATTTTCTATTGAGTTGGTGCCAGGGGTAGCCCCGAAATCAAAGGCACCTTACTGGATGAGCACACTTGAGTTGGTAGAGTTGAAGTTGCAGTTAAAGGAGATTCTTGACAAGGGATACATTAGGCCAAGTGTATCATCTTGGGGTGCACCAGTGTTGTTCGTAAAGAAGAAATATGGTACTCTCAGATTGTGCATTGACTCCAAGCAATTGAACAAGGTAACGATTAAGAATAGGTATGCATTGTCGAGAATTGATGATTTGTTTGATCAGTTGAAGGGAGTAGTAGTGTTATCTAAGATCGACTTGAGATCGCGATACCATCAGGTACGCATCAAGGATGGGGATATCTTCGAGACTACGTTCAGGACCAGGTATGGGTATTATGAGTTTGTTGCAGTTACATTTGGTTTAACTAATGCACCAACTACATTTATATGTTTGATGAATAGGGTGTTGCATCCTTATCTAGACAAGTTTTTTATTGTAATAATTGATGACATACTGGTATATTCTAAAAATGAGGAAAAACATGCCGAGCATTTAGCAGTAATGTTGATATTACAAAGAGGGTATCAATTGTATGTTAATCTTAGCAAGTTCAGCTTCTTTCAGATTGAGGTGCATTACTTGGGACATGTCATTTCCAAGGAAGCCATAGCAGTAGATCCAGAAAAGATAAGGGCCATCACGGAGTGGGTAGCTCCTAAGAATGCGGATGAGGTGAGATCATTTATGGGATTGTAGGTTACTATAGGAGGTTCATAAGGAACTTCTCATGAATTTCATATCCTATCACATCGTTGTAGAGGAAAGGTAAGAAGTTCAAATGGACAGAAGAATGTGCAACTAGTTTTGTGCAGCTCAAGCAGTTGTTGACACATGTACCAGTGCAAAATATTGCAAATCTAGAAAAGGAGTTTGTAGTGTGTACAGAAGCTTGCAAGAGAGCACTTGGTGGAGTTCTCATGCAAGAAGACAGGTAGTATGCTATGAATCACAAAAACTAAATGAGCACAAGCAGAACTATCTGACGCATGATATTGAGCTAGTAGAAATCATATATGCATTGAATATGTCGAGGCACTATCTTCTTTGCAGGAGGTTTGTATTGATGAGCGATCACAGTGGGTTGAGGTATTTGTTTGACCATCCAAATCTAAACACCAGGCAAGCTAGATGGTTGGCCACCCTTAGTGAGTTCGACTTTGAGATCAGATACATCAAAGGAAAGGAGAACTGAGTTGTAGATTCTCTTAGCAGGAAGGTAAATGTAAATCATATAGAAGCTATGAGCTCTTATGGGATAGAGTTACAGGATAGGATATTATAGGCAGGACAACTGGATGACAAGTATATGGAGATCATGCATAGGTTATAGTAGAGTACAGGTACATGCATAGGTATAGGTATAGGTACAAGTATAGGTGGTCTTGATGCAGACTATCGTCTCACGACATATGGTTTGGTGAGATTCAGGGACAGTATCTATGTGCCGAATTGCAGTGAGCTCAAGAAGCTTATCCTGAGGGATTTTCATGTCAAGCCATACTCGGGTCACCTAGGATATCAGAAGACATTGATGGCAGTGAATAAGTTCTACTATTGGCCGAATATGAAGAAGGAAGTGGCAGCGTTCGTGGCTATATGTTTAGATTGTCAGCATGTAAAGGAAGAATGTAAGCATCTAGGTGGTCTGATATAGCCTATTTCAATTCCAAAATGGAAATTGGATGTCTTTTCTATCGATTCCATTACAGGTCTTCTGAGGACAGTAAGATAGAATGAATCTGTTATGGTCATGGTCAACAGGTTGAGCAAGGTAGCTCACTTCATTCTAATGAAGACTACATATTCAACCAGTGAGGTAGCGTAGGTTTTCATTAGAGAGATAGTTAGATTACATGGTGTTCCAAAGAATATGTTGTCGAACAAGGATGCAAAGTTCACTTCCAAATTACGGAAGGATTTATTTGTAAGTCTGGGTACATATTTGGCCTTTAGTACAACTTATCATCCACAGATAGATGGACAGACAGAGAGGATCAATAGGATCTTGGAGGATATGCTGAGGATGTATGTGATGCACCAACAGAGTTATCAAGAGTCATTGAGGATGAGTCCTTTTGAGGCATTGTATGGGTGGAGTTGTAATACCCCCATTAACTAGAGTGATGACTAAACAGGGTACTTATTGGACTAGATATGTTGGAAGACATGGAACAGGAAATGTGGGTTATAAAGAAGAATCTAAAGGCAGCACTCGATATACAGAAAATTTATGTTGACCAGCACAGGGTATTCAAGGAGTTTTAGGTTGGGGAGCATGTGTATTTGTGCATCAAGCCCAAGAAGAGCTATCTGAGGATTGATTCATGTGCCAAGTTCGCACCACGGTATTGCGGGCGTTTTAAGATCCTTCAGAAATTTGGACCAGTTGCCTATCGACTTGCACTACCTCCAACAATGAAATTCCACGATGTTTTCCATATTTCATTGCTTAATAGGTATATAAAGGATGTTGATCATGGTATTGATTGGTCTATATTGCAGGTGGAGCAAGAAGGAGAGTTCCAGCTGGAGCCTCAGTGCATATTGCATCGGAATCATATCATGCTCAGGAATAGAGCCATAGAGAAATTTAAAGTGTAGTGGAAGCACTTTGGGCCTAAAGAATTTGCATGGGAGATGGCAGATCAGATGCGGACCCTCTATCCTTCATTGTTTCCCGGTTGAGGCAAAGAAATTTTGGTTTTATGTGTGGTATATTTTTGGCATATGTTTTGCTAATGTTTTGGTATATGTATATATAAGGATCTAAACACTACCATGAGCTAAGTTATAAAGCTCCAATAAGCGATATGGTTGTTATCTTGTCATGTTGTCATGATGTATTGCTTTTTAGCAAGTCCTTCATTGTAAATACAACAACAAGCTAAGTTATAAAGCTCCAAGGGAAGTATGTTTTCTTTTCAGTGGTTTTGTTGAGGTCTTGGTGTGGTTTAACATCGAGGATGGTATTCCCTAAGGGGGAGGGTTCTGTAACAGCCCTGGTGAAAAGTTCATGTAATAAAATTTAATAAAGGAAAAATAATACCATGGTTAAGGGACACTTATTCCAAGATGAATGTTGGGCAAACATATCCTAGTCGGCATCACTCAATGTGTTTTTGGCTAAGGAAATTGGCAAAAGGAAAAGGCAAAGGCATTAAAAGGAAAAAAAGGCATTTTTGGCACATTTATTTATGAAAATAAAGGAAATTGGAAGAAAAGTAAGGTCAAAGGTTGCATGTGAGGAGGAAAATGGAGGAAAATAATGGAAAATGAAGAAATTAGAGGCCCCATTAGTACAAAGGCTTATGAGGATCAGTTGGTAACATTTTTTCAGTTCAAGTTTTGGAGCTCTCTCAGTATTCTCTCTCTCTCTCTCACTCTTGGTGACTTAGAGTTTTCTTGGAGCACTCTAGCTTTGGATCAAGGAAGGAAAAGCAAGAAAAGGGAAAGGAAGGAAAGAAAGGATCAAGGAAGGAAGAGCAGGATCAGTAGCTTCAGCAGGAATACTTGTAGGTAACATATTGCATGTGTGACTTCCTAGTTGTTTTTGACATGCATTTATTTGCATGTTGGTGTGTGGTTCTCTTTCTTTTGGTGGCATGGTTTTGTCGGGTTATGACAGTGGTTTTCAGCCTAGTCTTGCATTTTTTTGGATGCCATGGTATGTTGGGATGTTTATCTCAGTTTTGAACTTTGGTTGGCTGGATGGATTTCGGAATCCAGAGTGAAGGTGGTCTCAAGGTTCATTCCCAAAGTCCTAGCAATCCCTTGACCCATTTTAGTGGGATACATGGTAAAGCCTAAGGGATAAGTCTCAGTTTAGGTCCTAGTGATCCAAGTTTGGATTGTGGTAAAGCCTGAGAGACTGGTCTCATTTTAGGGCATAGTGATCTGGGATTGGATTGTGGTAAAGCATGAGAGACAAGGAGACGAAAAATTTCTCAAGGATAGTGATGGATTCCGAATGGCATTCCAAGTTCAGTTTGGTTGTGATCGAAGCACCAATTTTGGTGTGATCACAATTTGGTGAGGATGGAGGTGGTTTAACCTCTAGATTCCCTTGGTTGTTTTTGGATTGGTTTATCCATGAGATCCCACATTCATGCATGGAATATGGCACGAAAGTGACTGGTTGAAAAAAATATTTGGTTCAGCCATGTCTACAATCGGGTGGTACGTGGAAGTCCCAAACCTAATTGGATTTTCCTATGATTAATGAAAGCTAAGTTATCTTACTTTTGCACTTGTTTATATGTGGATTTAATGGTTTTTATATCTCTGTTATTTACATGGTTTTATGTTGGTTATAAACATGGTTAATTGACTGGTTCATGTCATGGTCATTTCATGTATTTAATTGAAATTGTTAAAATAATGGATGAAATACCTAATTGATGTTATAACAATTCAAGGGAGAAGGTGGTGATCTTTCTTGTCAGGTTTCATAATAGTTTTCAGTCATTCATGCTCTGTCTTGTATCCTAGACCTGTAGGTTGCATTGATGCCAAGTGTTTGACAAAATGTCAGTCCCGGTTGGGGATGGTCAAGCCTAGTCCTAAGGTTTATTTTTGGTTTAGTAGTCTTGTCATCATTTCTTTGATGGATTCTGAAAGTTATAAGAAGTTTTGGGCAGTGGCTGAAATTTTGGGCTAGAAAAGTGCCTTAAATTCCGCGGATGTTAGCACAAGTCTACTGGGAAAAGTCCCTAGACATTGGCTTGCAGGTCTATGAGAACTTCTAGAGGTCCCTGGACATTGGCATGCCTATAGAATGAGAGCATCCATAGGTTAAGAGGTCTAAAATATCAGTGGGAACGAGGGACAGGATGTCTGAGATGCTGAGATGTCTCCTAGGGGTGTTGTTGCTAATGTGGAAGGTATGGTTGATGTGTTCTGTCGATTCCATTTCCTTAAGGTCGCAAAGGAGGTTCAATCCCTTCATAGTGGTCTCTCTCGTTGCATATTTACCCTGTTTGGCTGGTTACGTGGGTATATGTGGGAGGAGTGTGGTTACACCAAACCTTTTTTTTCTTTTTTGTGCTTATTTTTGGTGGAGTGCATGTAATTTGTCTTCTTCTATTTGATGAAGTTGATGAAGCCATTATATTTTGACGTTTTTGATGTCGTACTTTAACACAATTGGAACTCTCATTGCATTCATTGTATAGTGCAATGGTATTATTGTTTTTTGTCCATAGGCTAGAGTAAATGGCGTATGTCTAATCGATCATTTATATGTTGTTTGATAAGCCCATTATACCTCTGGGATTTTATCATCCCAGGCGTCTCTATCAACATTGCATATCTTGGAGATCCCTTTGTGTAAGGTCTTGTAAAATGACTCTATCACGCCATTAGCTTGTGGATGGTAAGTCGTTGTCTTTCTATGTTCAATCATAAATTTTTGTAGTAGTATTTTAATGGTAGCATTGACAAAATATGTTCCCCTATCATTGATTATAGCCAAGGGGCATATGAATATTTTCAGTATATTTTCATAAATAAACTTAGTTGCTACTTATTGTACAAGATTTTACTGGTTAAGCTTCTGCCAACTTTGTTAAATATTCCACTACATTATTAATTATGTATTATGCGCCTGTTATTCTAGACTTTTAAGGAATGGATGGACAAATTCAATAGCCAAAATCTCAAAAGGTAAGGCCAGGTTTATAGACTGTAGTGGTATTTCATTCTTCGATAAGGGTCGACCTGTCCTTTGACAAATGTCACACTTTGGACTTTTATTCAACAATCTTTAAACAAGGTTAGCCACCATAATCCTACTTGTAAAATTTATCTAGCTGTCCTGTTTCCCTGGTAATGTCTATCAGTATTTCACCTATCCCCAAATGTCTAGTAATGCACATATTTAGAGTATTTCATCTATCCCCAATTTATATAATTTTCCATTGATTAGTGTAAAAGGGGTTGCTTTCATTGCCAAAATTTTCTTTCTCTTTTCAAATAACTCATCTGGTACTTTCCTTGAGTGTAGAAACTAAATAATTTCGACAAACTTAGTAAGGGTTTCTTCAACCTTAAATAAATGTGCATATGGAAGGTCATCCTTGAATTTCTTCGGTTCTTCTCTTTTTTCAAGTTGAGACAAGTGGTCCATCCCAACATTCATTTTCCCATATTGGACTATCACTTCAAACTCAAATTCAAGAAATAGTTATAGCCATTCAAAAATATGCCCTTAGTTGTATTGGTTTGTTGACAAGATATATTAAGGCTTGATTATCTATGAAGAATATAAAGGGATTAGCCAAGAGATAGTGGTGGAATTTTTGCAAAGCAAAAATCATAGCTAGTGCTTCGCGTTTTGGAATCAAATAATTTCTTTTAGCTTTATTTAGATTCCAGCTACCATAATCATTTAGATGGTCTATCTAATTAGTGTCTCATGTCAGCTCTGGTTGCTGCCATTGCGCCTGCGGCGGCAGGGCTTGCCGCTGTCTCTGGCCGCCCTTCTTGCCGCCATCGCTTGGTGTTTCGCCTCATCGACGTGCGACCAACCTTCTGTGATTCAACTGTGTCGGGTTTCGCTGCGGCTGGAGGGGTTTGGAGATCTGCGACTCCGGTAGCCTGTGGCGAGGATTCGACTTCGGCCTTCGCTCCCCTATCTCCTGTGGGTCTCCTCCCCTGCGTCGTTTCCTCAGCGCGACTCTGATCCAATCATCGTTTTCGTCTGACGAGCCCGGGTTGGTGGCCTGCACTGCTTAGTCTCTGAGTTTCAGCAGAGGTCCGGAGACTTGCATTGTGCATTGAGTTGGGCGGCGGCGGAGTGTGTCCACATCTTTCTGGTTTTTCGGCGGTCTCCTGCTCAACTTCCGACTCTCTATTTTGGCGGTCTCACCAAGGGAATTTTGGCTTTTGGCTTTTTCGTGCTGAGCCGCGGAGCGAGGGCGGGGTATTGTTGGGCCTCTTGACTCTCTTCGTGGGGGCGAGGTGGCTGCCCTAGCCGCCTCTGCCCCCGGACCGAGCCGTCTCTGCTCCGGCTGGGATCTGATGGACTCCCTTGCGGCTCTGGGTCCTTTTTTTGGCTTTTTGCTGGCTTACCTCTGCAGTTATGGGGAGCGTTGAGGGATCTGAGGTGTGGAGTCTGTCTCTGCATCGATTCGTGCCGCTTCTCCATGGCTGTTTCTGGTCGGTTTTTCTTCGGGCTTCTTTGGATATATGGTGGTTTCTTCCTCTGGTTTCCTCGGCTTCAGGTGGAGAGTTTTGAGGGGGTGGGGGAGGTGTGGCTACCTTTGGCTGCTCTCTACCATTTCGTGCCTCTCCCCTTTGACTTGGCGGCCATTATCGAATTTTCTGCACATTCCTCAGGAGCTATAGTTTTATTTTCTGTTATTTTTGTTTTTAATGGGTAGGGGTATCCTCCTGTTGGGGTTTACATACCCATTTACTTGCTGCCCTGTTTGAGGGCTCTTCTGCATACTTCTCCTGAAGTATTGTTTTGTAAGTGGTTTACCCACACTACAGCATATGCATTCAGCATCTACAACATGTAATTTTCTGAAATTAATGGAAATTATGAATTCTCTTCTTCGGAAAAAAAAATTAGTGTCTCATTGTGCCATTATTGCTATGACTAGCACATTTGATGCATCAACATGCACATGAAATTTCTCCAACTAGTTGAGAAATTTAATACAAGCACTTTTACCAACTTCCTATTTGATATTTCAAAAGATTCATTGTATTTCTTAATCCAATTATAGGGAACACCATTATTAAGTAGATAATCAATTGGGGATGTTATGTTAAAGTAATGTTGACTAAATTTCCTGTACTATCCAGTATGCCCAATAAATATTTTAATTTGCTTCTAAATTACTACAAGATTTAGGTCCATGATGAATTTAATTTTTTCCATATCTACATTGATTCCATCTTTGCATACTACATGGCCCAACAATATTCCTATTGGTGCAACAACGATGCATTTTTTTAAATTAAGAGACAAATGAATCTGCCTAAATATTTCTAGCATAAGCCTCAACCATTGGATATGACATTTGAGATGTGTAAAAATAGTCTACTCGTTGAAGTAGACTATCATAGTTTCATGGATATCTATATATATATATATATATATAGATATAGATATAGATATAGTTGGCTTAAGGGGGCCTGAATCAGTTTCATAGTTGTTCGTGCCAACCAACAAAACCCTAACTCCTGGCCCTTTCGAAAACAACCTGCATAGCATCGGTTGCAATCTCACCCGAAGCAGTATTGGGGGATGCTAGAACCAAGTTTCTACATCGAGGGACATGTGATAAATAGTTCATAAGAACTTACAATCCGGATCTACCTTCGCGCAGATTGGTAATCCTCTAGGGCTTGTCACTGGAATTAGGGTAAAATGGCTTCTATACCTTCACGAAGGTCTACAATCAGTCTTTGTGGACCTTAAGCAGATAATTTATCTACTTTCACACATCATAAAACAACCAGAGATTATATTTTGCATAGATCTATCCCATTCATCATAAAACATAGCAGAAATTAACTATTATCTTCACAAAACAAGATAACTACTTAAATCATGCATTAATAAGATATATTTAGTGGTCTCGTGCAACATTCATACATTATTTCATGAAAACATGTCATTAAGTGACATAATATAACATAAATAGGAATCCTTAGATTGCACTGTAATTCTTCAAAATCAGTCTTTATTGATCTTCAATGTTCAAACTACAGACTCTTCTACCCTATGCACTCAGCTGCAGGGGTCCACGCACTCATCTACGGACTTACCAAGGCCTCTTGCGCACTCAATTGTAGGAGCCTTCCACTTCTCGCCTAAGTACAGGAAGCAGAGCCTTCATGCCTTAGCACTAGCCCAAAACAGTTTTTATCTTGACTCTTCACTATCTCCTTTACCAATTAGTTCTCTCTAAGGCTCACTATGACTTGAATATATAGACTTTTCAATACAATACCATGGTCCGCAGACCATGGGTGAGTCCAAATACCGACTTAGTTATCTATCCAAACAAGGGGCTAAGACCAATTTGACACCTATCTATATGTGCACTCCGCATCCACATTTCGTGGAGACTTTACATCTTTTTACAAAAAGTTATACAATATTTGGGATAACTAACCCTAGGGACCCTATCCCAATAGGCCCCCACCACAAAGATCGTGACTCACCCTCGAGTCACTCAACTGGTGCCTCGATCTTGCTGTGAAAACCGCCCAGGTCAACCTGCATTACTGCAACTTCGGCAGTGCTCTGCATTGCAACCTGTTGTACCTCTTCGACCAATTTCTCTGTTGTTGGCCCCTCCACTACTAGGCACATTGTCTGTTATGTCTGCTATATCCCTTTGAGCTTTTCTTGAAGTGACAAAGTAAGATGACAAGATTCCTCTAGCCATGGCTGCAATATGGCCTTGAGAAAGGTCTCTTTCCTCTGCAATTCCTCTACATGTGCTTGCAGCTTCTTTTGCTCTTGTAACTTTGTGAGGCATTTCATTGGCGCCAAAGTGCGTGTAGTCACTCAGACCTCATCATACTGCCTCTGTGTCTCGCGGACATTGGTGGTCAGCTTCTGCAGGTTTGGGTCCTCCTGCAGATTTGTCCACATCTACATTGCTACATCAAAGATCGAGGAGCAGTCAGTGACTGTGGTATCCTATGTGTTCATTCCATCCCTGATTGCAGCTTTGCATTGCTCCTAAATATCTAGTGGAGTCGTTGGCTGAAACTTCAACTACATCTCTGTTATCTTCATTTGGAAGTCGAAGGTAACCTTGCCAAATTCATGCTTCGATGCGCATACCGTGTGTTGTAACATGAATTTTTTCTTACCTTTAATATTCATTTTTCATACAAGAACTTGAAAATACTTCAAAAAGAAGAGATAAAAGCTAGATGAAGAAGTGATATTGGCATAGTGGAATTGCTAAAAGAACTGTAAAAGAATCAGCCCCGGAGTAGCCAATGTTGCTATACAAACAAATCAAGTCATTATATAAATGATTATATAGAACTAGACCCGATATATATATATATATCTATATATATATATATATATATATATATATATATATATATATATATATATAAGTGCATATTGAAATGAGAAGCAAATAAAGAAATATATCAAATTTACAAAGGAAGCAAGTGTTAAAACATATATAGCCAGACCTCAAATATATACATTGTGTTTAAAAGTTTGGTGGGTCCGCTGTATCGAAAAACCATTTATCTACATGCATATGGGTTCCGCCGATCATGATTTGCGATCACGGACACGAAAGGATATATATTATATTTATAATACCGGCAGATCGCAATAATGATAGGCTGGATCGAATATTGATTATGCGATGATTTATAACTCCGTCGGGTCCGCGATTATCATATAACGTTTATGACTTATGCCGATTGCGATTTGCGATTGCAGGCTGCACCCGAAGCATATATATATAAGCATCATATATTATTATATATATATATATATATATATATATATATATATATATATATATATATATATATATATATATATATATATATATATATATATATATATATGGAAAGCGCCGATTGCGATGAGCGATGGGGATTATGGACCCGATAGTTTATATGCTATATTTTATAACTCAGTGCATCCATCTTATCGCGGATTGTAAAGGTTTTTATTGATATATCAAAATCCCTTCATATATATTTGTTTATGCAGTTTTATATGTATTTCTATTATAAAGGATTATAATAGAAAGGCTGGACTCGAAGCATATATATATTATATATAAAATCCCCAGCGGGTCCGCGAGGCGTATGAAAAAATGGATTTTAAGCTAAAAGGCAGAATTTCGGGCAGATGCAAAGGGTAAGCGGTTTTTTAGTGGAGCTTACCTGATTCCACTTATTGTTTGACACGTAGCATCTAGGTGGAAAGAGAAAACTACCCATTTCGAGCAGGTATTCTCCGGGCTTATGTCCCATCTAAAATATTTGTAGACCGTCTAATCTGCTAAGCGCAGATCTACGGTGGGGATTTATCGCGGGAAAGGTATGCCTCGATAGTTGTGCAGAGCCCGTATTAAAAGAGGAAAAAGCATGTTTTATGGCATATTTTCATTATAAAAGGTATATAATGAAAAGCGCAAATATGAAGGATTTATGCATAAGTCCAACACTACCATAGTTATGCGGCTTAAGGGTGCGTAAAGTTAAGTTTGCAGTGATATATTGGGCCGATTGTGATTTGTGATGGAAGTCAACGGAGCGCTAAATGGATGGATTTGACAGGTTTATAAAGCAAGATTAACTCTTTTTAAGTCTCATATTAATCAAAAGTTCGCGTTAATTTCATTGTGTAAAGAGGAAAATCAAGGTTAGAGCCGAATTTGAAGAAGAAGATAGTCAGGTATGTTTTCTTTGTGTTTTGGCCAATCAAAATGCCAATATAAGCTCAGGATTACACAAGCTAAACACATTTTATTACGGCTAAATGAATTAAGCATCATTAGGGTATTTACAGAAGAAAATTAACAAAGAAAGCCAGTAGGTATCGTCTCCTTTTGAATTTAGTTATGTTCCTGTTATTTCATGTTCTTTGAGGTGTCTTTTACCCTCTGTAAAATCCTATAATAGTTTTTACTTCATATAGTTAAACAAGCATTTAAATAATTTGGGGCAGTTTCTGAGATCAACAATTGTTTCCACAATGTATAAAAAGAGGAAAATTTACTAAGAAAGGGTTGGAATTTTGGAGAACCCGAAGACTAGGCCAGTGTGTTCCTGATATCATCGTTGATTAATGAAAGAATCAGAAGTTTCCAGGAGTTGTTGGGTATAATTTTGTAACCTTCTCTGTTATGTGTCATGTTATGTTTTCTTCTTTCAAGTATAGTAATGAAACTGCAGGTCTTTATTTTCTTATGTAGATAAAGTTAAAATTCCTTAAAAGAGCACTCCTATACTTGAAATTCCCACCTTCTTTTCTAAGTTATAGATAATAGTTTCTGTGAAATACCAGCATATTATCTTTAACTTCTCCTAGAGTCATAGATGATAGTTTCTGTGTTAAGAAGCATATTGTCTATGATTCAGTTCTCATTTCCATAATTATTCTAAGTGATGGATAGTAGTTTCTAGGAAAGATCAACATACTATCTTTAACTTTTCCTTCAAGCTTTCTTCATTCATCATTTATATCTAGCAACAAATGGCATTCTGAGATGTTCTGGTCATACATGTACTAAGGGTTAAAGACCAAGTTTCCAGGTCCTTCATTTAAAGGCACAACATATATCTAAGTGACAAATAAGTGACAGTAAATAATATTTATTAATGTCTTAAGCACAATTTCCCTACAGCCAGGAAATTGGTTTCTTAAGGAACAACATTAATTGGTGTCGTTGCTGGGGAGAGAAGACAAGAAGACTTTTCCCTGGGTTTTCAATATTTTCCTCTGGTTGTTTAGTGAGGAGGAAATATTTGGTTGTTTTGAATCAAAGTAATAATTCTGGCTTTAAGAAGACCCCATACAAGATCAGACACTTCACAACAGAAGGTTCAAGCTCTTTCAGATCCTGAAAGGCTAGTTTCTAGGAGGGTTGGAAGGTCTAGGATTCCAATTACACCAATTCCTACATTGTCTGCATCAGGCAACAATTCACTTGAACATTCATCTGATAAAGAGTCATATTTTTCATCATCTTCATTTCAGGAACCTAACTGTCAAGAGCAATCTTTAGAATCTGTTACTTTTCATTTATCTGCTATAATCATTCAACCTCAACCAATAGCCACATTACCATTTATGCACATTCCATTTACCTCTCAATTAGGTTCCACACCTGTTGTTAATCAAAGTTCAATAAACATGGCAGTACCTGCATTCTTGATGAATATATATGCACCTCTTCAATTGCCACAAGCATTATATCAAATGCCACAGGATTACCTCAAAAATTTTCCTCGTTTTACAGGGGAAGATGAACAATTTGCAGAGAATCAAATGTCAGTATTTTGCAATTTTACAGCAAACAAATACATTGAACATGTAGATGTTGCTCTAAGAATTTTTTGTTCAGTCCTTGGATGGAGAAGCAAGGAAATGGTTTAAAGGACTTCCCAATAATACTATTCCTTATTGGGAAGAGATGGAACATTTGTTTATTCAGAGATGGGGAGAAAAAAGAGACCATGGGTATTCATTAATAGAGTTTAATGCCATAAAGAAAAAGTCTAATGAAACTGTGGTTTAATTTGTCAGGAGATTTAACAAATTGTATAATAGTCTCCTAGCGGAGATTAAGCCTCCTCCTGCTAGTGCAAAGATAACTTTTACAAGGGCTTTTGAATCAAATTTTGAATTCACATTAAGGGAAATAAAAGCTCCAACCCTTGATCAAATCCAAACAGATGCATTAGAGATAGAAACAAATCTGGTGGTTGTAGGAAAAGCACCAGAAACACAGCCTACCCAAGACAAGGGAAAGGCAAAGATGGAATCCTCTTAAAGTCAAACATTGGAGGATATGTGTGATGTAATTAAAATTTTGTCAGATAAGGTAAATAGATTAGAGTTAGAAAATAAGAGTTTTCAGAAGCAAACACAGTATAATAAGAACTTTAATCCCCAATACAGAAGACAACCTTTGCAAATCTTGCAAAGGGAAAGAAAAGATCAAGATCAAATTCAAGCACCATTATATATAGAGGCAGGTCCTGTTGAAAAACAAGAGCATCCTGAAGATCAAATTTTTACATTATATGCAGTGGATGAAGATGAACTTGGTATCGAAGAAGAAGAGTATGAATATGATGAAACATATGCCATTCATGATAAAATTGATGAATATTGGAAGCAATTTTCTAATTTTATGCAGGTTGAACTACATAAGAAATATGACTTGAGATCGAGGAAGAGGTCAAGAAATCAAGAAAATGAAAGTGAGCAGCAAGTTTCAACTTCCTCGCCAAAGGCGACTCCACAAGAATCTCATTCTGCAAAATAAGTGAATAAAGGAAAGCAGCAACAAAATGTAAATGACAAGACACAAATACTTCAAGGTGAGTCTTCTCAAGATCAAACTAGGAAAATTCCTTTGGAGAGACTTGTTTCAACTCCTCAAGTAATCCCAGTCATGAAAAAAGGTGAAGAGGAGAATGAAAGGACTGCTAAATAGGATCACTTGTTTAGTCTTACTAAGGAGTTGGAAAAGGTAAGAATTCAGGTTCCTCTTACAGAATTGACAAAATTACCTATTTATCAAAAGGAGATTGTTGAGGTTGTTAATGTGAAAAAAATGAGATTATAAATGATATTGTAAATCTGCAAGAAGACAAACCAATAATTGTTTTTGGTCCACATGTAGAGGAAGTAGATCCTTCAATACCTCCCTTTTATATTTCCTTATTGGTCCATGACTTCCTCTTACATAATTGTATGTTTGATTCGGGGGCTTCACACAATCTTATGCCTTTGTTAGTAATGAAGCAACTAAATCTACAAGTTACCAAACCCTATAGGGACTTGTATTCTTTTGATTCAAACAAAGTCAAATGTCTGGGGTTATTAAGGATCTAGTAGTGTCACTAGCCCAAGTTCCAACTAGAAGCTTGGTCATGGATGTAGTAGTAGCAGATATCCGTGATAGATTTGGAATGCTTCTATCTAGGTCTTGGGGGGCTAAATTGGGTGGTGTTTTGAAACTGGATTTTACATATGCTATTATACCTATTCTTGGAGGGGAAGAGAGGAGATTGTACAGAGAAACTAGATTTGTAAAAACAATTACAATAAATGGAGCAAGTAATTCACCTGTATATAGCCAGGAGAAAGATGACTTTGCTTGTTTCACACTATATGATAATGCAGAACTGGCTAAAGATAATTAGAAGCAGCTTGCTTCAGCCAATGTAATTACAGAGCTGCAAACTGAAGGAGTGTGGAAATGTTTCTTTGATGGGGCGTATTCCAAGGAAGGAACAGGTTCTGGGTTTCTTCTAATTGCGCCTAGAGCTAAAAAGATGGGAGTTAAGTCAATTTCTGCTTTTGGAGATTCAGAGCTGATTATCAAGAAAATAAAAAATCATTTCCAAACAAAGAACCCTAGGCTTAAGGTATACAGAAATGAGGTATGGGATTTGATTGAGAACTTTTTTGAAGCTTTTAATATTCAATTATTCCAAGATATGCGAATAGATTAGTAGATTCATTGGTTGTGTCTGCTAGTACTTTCAAGCCTCCTATTAATCCAAGGCTAAGTTATGAGGTAGGGATGAGACACAGACCCTCTGTTCCTGATAATGTTAAAAATTGGCAAGCTTTTGAAGATGATCAGCAGATTAAAGAATCTTTGACTATAGTTGAGGAGTTTCAGGGCATAGAAATTGATCAGGATAAAGAAGAAACAACAAAAGTTGCAGAAATCAGTGGTTTAAAAGATTCAATAGCTAATCCGAAGATTTTTCAATTGAAGGATAATATTTTTCCAAAGGGACTTGTTCCTCTTGAAAGGATTTCTAACCCCAATGATGTGGTGTTTACTTAGGGAAGGTTTCACAGGATGAACACATTCAGGATCACAACATTGGAACTCAGGAGAAACTCAAAATGAATTGTTTTTTCAAGATTAACTGGCAGAATGGTTCTAGATCAGGCACTCAGATGCTAACCTGGTACCATTGGAAGATTGAATTCACCTAATGGAGATCAATCATGTGTATACGTATGAACTTGTACATAAATAAGCTCAGGTGTTGAGAATTTGGTTTTCCAGTTGTAGTTCTTCAATTTAATCATTAGTTGATGAATAAGGGTGACTTTCTCAGTTGGAAACTGGTTTGCAGAGGTGTCAGACTTCCAGATTGTTAGGTTTCAGTTTTCATATTTCAGGGTTTTCACATTTTTGGACTCCATGCCCAACTAAGGCTACTGATCTATGATTCTCAATATTTTGTTATCAAAGCGCAAGAATTTTATCACTGCAAAATTTTCACACAATTAAGTTTGGTGAAGCAATATATGACTCTATGCCCAGGTGGAGCCAAATGTTGTAACATGCATTTTTTGTTACCTTTAATATTCATTTTTCATACAAGAACTTGAAAATACTTCAAAAAGAAGAGATAAAAGCTAGATGAAGAAGTGATAATGGCATAGCGGAATTGCTAAAAGAACTGTAAAAGAATCGACCCCGAAGTAGCAAAAGTTGCCATACAAACAAATCAATTCATTATATAAATGGTTATATAGAACTAGACCCTATATATATAGTATATATATAGATATATATAGATATAGATATATATATATATATATATATATATATATATATATATATATATATATATATATATATATATATATATATATATATATATATATATATATATATATATATATATATATATTATAAGCAAATAAATATATCGGATTTACAAAGGAAACAAGTGTTAAAACATATATAGTTGGACCTGAAATATATTCATTATGTTTAAAAGTTCGGCGGGTCCGCTGTATCGAAAAACCCTTTATATACATGCATATGGGTTCCGCCTATCGCGATTTGTAATCGCGGACCTGAAAGGATATATATTATATTTATAATACCAGTGGGTATGCAATAACGATAGGTTGGACCCAATATTGATTATGCCATGATTTATAACTCTGTTGGGTTCGCGATTATCACATAACGTTTATGACTTATGCCGATTGCGATTTGCGATTGCGGGCTGGACCCGAAAGCATATATATTATGTTTTATAATTGCGGCGGGTCTGTCATATCGCATAACATATTATATATATATATATATATATATATATATATATATATATATATATATATAGTATATATATATATATATATATATATATATATATATATATATATATGGAAAGTGCCGATTGCAATGAGCAATGGGGATTCCAGACCCGATAGTTTATATGCTATATTTTATAACTCAGCGTGTCTGTCTTATCGCGGGTTGTAAAGGTTTTTATTGATATATCAAAAGCCCTTCATATATATTTGTTTACGCAGTTTTATATGTATTTCTATTATAAAGGATTATAATAGAAAGGCTAGACTCGAAGCATATATATATTATATTTAAAAGCCCCGGCGGGTCCACGAGGTGTACAAAAATGTGGATTTTAAGCTAAAAGGCATAATTTCAGCCGGATGTAAAGGGGTAAGCGGTTTTTAGTGGAGCTTACCCGATTCCACTTCTTGTTTGGCACGTAGCAGCTGGGTGGAGAGAGAAAACCGCCCATTTCGAGCGGGTATTCTCCGGGCTTATGGCCCATCTGAAATCTTTGTAGACCGTCTGATGTGCTAAGCGCAGATCTATGGTGGGGACTTATCGCAGGAAAGGTATGCCTCGATAGTTGTGCAAATCCCATATTAAAAGAGAAAAAGCATGTTTTATGGCATATTTTCATTATAAAAGGTATATAATGAAAATCAAAAACATGAAGGATTTATGCATAAGTCCAACACTACCATAGTTATGCGGCTTAAGGGTGCGTAAAGTTAAGTTTGCAGTGATATATTAGGCCGATTTTGATTTGTGATGGAAGTCAATGAAGCACTAAATGGATGGATTTAACAGGTTTATAAAGCAATATTAACTCTTTTCAAGTCTCATATTAATCAAAAGTTCGCATTAATTTCGCTATGTAAAGAGGAAAATCAGGGTTAGAGCCAAATATCAAGAAGAAGACAGTTGGGTATGTTTTATTTGTGTTTTTGCCAATCAAAATGCCAATATAAGCTCAGGATTACACAAGCTAAACACATTTTATTACGGCTAAACGAATTAAGCATCATTAAGGTATTTACAAAAGTAGATTAACAAAGCAAGCCAGCAGTTATCGTCTCCTTCTGAATTCAATTATGTTCCTGTTATTTCATGTTCTTTGAGGTGTCTTTTACCCTCTGTAAAATCCTGTAATATTTTTTACTTCATATAGTTAGAGAAGCAGTTAAATAATTTGGGGCAGTTTCTGAGATCAACAACTATTTCCACAATGTATAAAAAGAGGAAAATTTACTAAGAAAGAGTTGGAATTTTGGAGAACCCAGAGACTAGGCCACTGTATTCCTGATATCATCTTTGATAATGAAAGAATCAAAAGTTTCCAGGAGTTGTTGGGTATAATTTTGTAACCTTCTCTGTTATGTGTCATGTTATGTTTTCTTCTTTCAGGTATAGTAATGAAGCTGCAGGTCTTTATTTGCTTACGTAGATAAAGTTAAAATTCCTTAAAAGAGTGCTCCTATACTTGAAGTTCCCACCTTTTTTTCTAAGTTATAGATAATAGTTTCTATGAAAGACCAACATATTATCTTTAACTTCTCCCAGAGTCACAGATGATAGTTTCTGTGTTAAGCAGCATATTGTCTATGATTCAGTTCACATTTCCATAATTCTTCTAAGTGATGGATAGTAGTTTTTGTGAAAGATCAACATACTATCTTTAACTTTTCCTTCAAGCTTTCTTCATTCATCATTTATATCTAACAACAAATGGAATTCTGAGATGTTCTGGTCATACATGTACTAAGGGTTAAATACCAAGTTTCCAGGTCCTTCATTTAAAGACACAACATATATTTAAGTGACAAATAAGTGACAGTAAAAAATATTTATTAATGTCTTAAGAACAATTTCCCTACAGCTAGGAAATTTGTTTCTTAATGAACAACATCGTGGAAGCCAACTTCCTTACTTTTGTTGAGGCTTCAGCATCCTCAGGGATCTACAATTCTAGCACTATTTTGCAAGCCTTCTCAATTGTTGTCTCCAAGCTCTGACTGCGTTGTTGTATCTCTTCCTTTGCCTTCAGTGCCTGAGTTTTCTTCGTAAACATTTGTTCATTGTTTACCTTGAACTCGCTAATGACTATAAGGGCACGCTGCTCCTAAAGCTTAAGTTCATATGAAACCCCCTGATGTAGTGCATGGAGGGTATGGAGTGGAAACACGGCCAAATTCCGCCCCATGTTCTTCACTATACTGATCACAGCATGATCCTCATCCGACTCAATGCGAACTGACCCTTCTGGAAATGGTATGACTCTAAGGTCTAGACTATGTTCCAGCTCCACCACTGTGCCACTTCCCTGTGTCAAGCCCACTTGCACCCCACTCGCTTTCCCGATGCCCACTTGAATCTTGTTAGCCTGGATTTGCAACTCATGTAGATCCTTTTGGACGCTTCCCAACATCTGTATATATTGTTGCTCAAACTATTGCAACACCTCAATCATTGTATCGCGAACCTTGTCCCTGATCTCATTGAGATCGCCTTCTGTCAGCACCGTTGGATCGAGATGAGTCTACTTATCAGACTTATGCTTCTTCCGCTATCCACCCTTCTACTTTTTCCCATGCCTCTTGAGGGTGAAATGAGTTCTCTTCTCCTCACCACTGCCTCCTCCCTGCTCTGACAACTCTTTCTCGTCAGTGTGCTACGAAGCTGATTTTTCACCTTCATGTATATCATGTCGTTCTTTCTCATCCTGCTCTTTGTTAGCGCGTTGTTTCTCCATTCGTTCTTTCTCTTCAGCTATGTTAGCAGTAGCTTCCTTTTTCTTCTGCTCAGTGAGAGCACACACAAATTTATGAGTTAGTTCCTTGCGCTTGTACGTAGCAGAGTTTTCCGCACCTGTGTTAATTCCTACATCAAGCCCCATGAGTTCGCACCACTCTACTAGCCAATACCCCATGATCTCCTGCACGTCCATATCGGACACCAAATGGGGAAACTTGTGCCATACATGCTTTGGGTCTTTCTGTGCTCTGATTGACACATTGTGGAAGTTGGCCTTGAACTCTGTGTAGGTCGTCAACTATGCAAACAAGGTTGGGGAAAACCATGGCCTCTAACTGATCACCATATGCAGGTCCATCTCTACCAAAATCCAAAAATAATTTGACTCCTTGATCCTTGTCAGATCCTTTGTTGAAAAAAATGAGGCAAACCGTGCTGCCTTGGGTAAATCTTCCTTATGCGGAGGGAATTGACTGTGATATGAAAATATCCAAGATACTAAACCAATAGACAATAACAACCATGCATAATAGAATGGCTTGCTTTCTTCTTGGGCTTCTCAGCATTCACGAGGAACTCATGGCATAGATACTTTGACCAATTGTATTGGACACCCTTCACGCATTGTGCTACAAGTGACACTACCAACGCCGAAACTTCGTCTGCGCAACACTTCCTCATGATTTTGCCCACAAGAATCTTGGCAACAAATTGTACTACTTGGTCTTGAATTGAGTGGATAGAGTATCCACATGAATTTTTAACAAGGCTATACTCTGCCGTCTTTTTCCCCGGTTTTTTGTACAAATTCCTTGGCAAGGTTCGCTCCTTTATAAGGTAGCTTCTTTATCCTATGGATCAACATCTTTGTAATTGGGATGGGCTCCCCAAGCCATAGACACCCATCGTGTACTAACGCGAGGAGTTGACGCACATATATCGTGTTGATTGTCGATCTATGAAAATGCGGCATGCAGAGCATGTGCAGCAGCCTCGTCTATTCAACACTGTTGACCCACCTCATGGGTTCCAACTATGTAACCCCCATCTCTTCATAGTATATGTTTGTCATATATTTACTAGTCGCTAAATGCAGGAACCTCTCATGGTCTACGAGGTCCCAATCCTCCATTTTCAAAACTGGGACGTGCACTCGGTCACCTGCATCTAAAATGATCATTTTTCGTGGTAGACTAGGAGGCTTGTGGATTTGATGTCATCTAGTCATGAGTGACTGCAAGTACAGGTACACCAAAAAACATGGTACGACGACAAATGGGTTGAATGAAGGGAGCACATGCAGAAGGACAAGTTCACCAATGGACGAAAGAATGATGCATGCGAAGAGATGTGCTCGTGAATGGATGATCATACAAAGATGTGTTCGCAGACGGATGGACGAGCGAATATGCAAGATGTGCTCACGGACGGACGAACGAACGAACATGCACCTTTCACAAATAGATGAGCCTGTTAAGCCTTCCAACATACAAGCAAGGTGCAATGTGTCAAATAAGCATCAATCAAACCAATGCCCATCAAAGACTCCACACACCTTGACATGCAAAGGTGAAGTTGTGATACACTTGAAGACATCCATCACCCAGCAGCATTGCAGCTTGATATGCACTCCAACAGCAGCACAAATTTACTAGCATTGTCATGTCGATTCATGTCATGAGTCATGTCGCCCACATCTCTACTATGGGTTATGTTGTCAATCAATGTAATGTAACGTGGAAGTCTAAGAGACCCACTTGTTGTACAAAGAGTCATGTAAAGTCAAAAATTCATGGAAGTCAAACAGTCATGAGGGCAGTCGAAAAACCACAAGGGTCAGTTTCACCCTTAGCTATAAATACCCCCTCATTTGTACATGAGAGGACTTTTCACCCCATCTCCTCCCACATAGCCAAGAGAGTCTGTAATCTTTCCTTTCAGGAGTAAGTAGTGGCTCCAATGCCCCTCACACGGGGTTATTGATGTATGGTGTAACAATGCGTCTTGATACTTTCACTTAATTCAAAAGCCTGCTAACAGGCCATCACGTGTTCACACATATATTGTAATTGTTGTAAGACTAATCTTCAACACTTGTGATGCATGTTGCTTTAACCTATGTTCTACATTTGAACTATTTCACTTGTTGTAATACATAATCTATTAATGGAAATGTGTTGTATATGTTGTTAATGTTGTCTCGCCCATGTAGACTACTCTCCCAGACATCAAACAGACCTTTCACATAGAACTTGCCATAACAATCGTTGTACTCGCACAAACTAATCCGCTGAGTGTTATACGTGTTATCTTCCCTTTCGTGTTGTGACTTCTGCATCCATGTGGACTATTCCACCAGAAGTTGTGCATGTCCTTTTGTGTTGTCTGTTCCTGGAAGAGTTGGGACTTCTCCCAACCGACTTGGGACTCACTCCCACCCTCTCCCTCTACGGTGAAAGAACCATTGACACAAGTGACACTTACACTCACCAGGCATGTGAACCTCACTTCTCGAAGACAAAGCAGACCACTCTCTTGTGCTGACAAGCAAGAGTTGAGGCAAATCCTTAAGATAATGGCAACCGGGCCATCGTACCAGATGGGACTCCCAGACCAAACGGTGTGAGGTCTAGTTGGGACTCCATACCAGGGTGATCCCTGAATGTTGGTGGATCTAGCACTGTCAACACATCAACAACATCAACTCTCCCTTGGCATCATGATCTCTCCATATACATTCCCCACATGACAAAATCTGCCAACCTCAACACATAAACCATATCAACATATGAAAATCAGTAGAAAACCTTATCTCAATAGTTCTACTCAAATTACATATGCCTATGTCGAACCTATCTATTAGAAAAAATTGAAAGAAGAAAGGTCAGCTGACAATGAGAAAATAAAGGAAATGAATACCTAGGATACACAACATATTTGAAGATTTTTTCAATTTCCATTTGAACAGGTGAAATTAATTTCTAAATTTTCATCCAAGTATAACTGAAGGAAGAGATATATTAAGAAATGTATGTCTTAATGTTAGGTCGGCTTAAAGAGTTTCATGCCTATCCATCTTCCACATATACCTGATAGATTCTCTCAATGGTCTCTATACATTAAAGAAATGATTCTCGCTACAACGGTGGATGACTCAGAACAAGTAGCTGAAATGGAGGAGGATAATTGAACAATCTGCCTAATGAGAAAGAGGATTTCCACAAATCAACAAGATTTTATTTGTTGCTTATTTCATGTAGGAAAATATTTGGATTTTCAATTTTTAGAAAACAAGTATAATATTACTTTTTGTAATGTTAGCATTTATAGAACCCTTTATGTTGGAGTAAGGGTTGGAAATCTTTGAACGTGGTTACACTGATATTTGAATCGGAAATTATAGCCCAAAAATTGAAGGCCGCTTGGAATTGAAGTGTTTGAGATATCTTTTATGGAATACAGTGCATTTTGAAACTTATTTAATGCATTGTTGATGTTTTCATTATTATTATTTTATTCACTATTTAATTCTTGTTAAATGTTTGAATACACTTTCTTTTCTTTCTTTTGGAACGATAAAGAATAATGAAGTGTTAAGTTATTTAATCAGCTATGATTTATTCTAGGTATTTGAATAAATTGATATTCAAAAGATAGCTTACTAAGTTGTTCTCATTTATGAAATTGGTTGTGTTTTATGAATAAATGGATTAGTTTATTGCATGCAAATTAATTTTAAATTAACACACACAATCACTAAGAGGATTTTTCCCAAGAGCCCAAATCTATTTGGTGGTTGACTGAGCCCACATATTAGTTTCAGAGATCATTATCCCAAACATTCACTCTACTTTCTAAGTATTGCATTTGGGTGATTATCCTTCCCCTGTTGTTGAAATTACTGAAACTCATCTCGCAAATGCATACAACAGTTGTAAAAAAATGTTATAGTATATTGCAAATATTTAATTATGGCATATATTTTCCCTAGTTTAGTTTATGTTTTACCATTTATTTAAGTTAGCATGTTAAATGCAGTTGGGCCTTTGTTCTAAAGAGTACAGCCAACCCAAACGAATAAGAATTTAATTGGTACCCTGATCAGGTGGTAACTCCCTATTGGAAGTCGAATTTTTCTACCTATCAACAGAGAGAAATGTCAGCCAAGACAGAGAGACATACTCATTTTTTGAAATTTTTGGATGAGGTTTCTTCCTAGCTTCCTAACCTTGGTCATACCGAGGGGAGAAGAAACTAGTGTATGCATTTTGTTACTCTCCATTGGTAACTCAAGACTCTATTGGGACATGTTATTAGGGAGAAACTTGAACACAAGAATGACATCATTCCATTTTTGAATGACATCCAAAGGAACCAATGGTGTATGCAGGTGAGTCTAGATAAATTGGATGCCCACTTGACTCACATGGAAAAACACATCTAGTATGACTTCAAGTTTCGAGTGCCTCTCGGTATGAGTGTGAAAGACCTTGCTCCTCTAACATTGTCAAACTCCTGAGATGGTTATATGCTATGATCTGCTTCCAGTTCTCTATTTTATAAGTTTTGATTATATGGTTTCTTATGTTTTGTTCTCACTTTTAGTTCTTTGTAGAAACTTAGTATGGTTATATGCTATGATCTGCTTCCAGTTCTCTATTTTATAAGTTTTGATTATATGGTTTCTTATGTTTTGTTCTCACTTTTAGTTCTTTGTAGAAACTTAGTCTCATTATACACCAACCTGTTTTGATTTAGTAAAATGTAGCAACTAAATTTTTGTAAAAGGGTTATCAACAATGTAATCTTATTTTCAAAAAAATACAATTAAATTCTTTTTAAATAATAATAATAATTATAATAAATAAATAGTAATAAAAATAATAAGTTGATTCAATTTAATTTATTATATTATAATTTTATTTTTATTAATAAAATTATAAACATTTTTTTGAAACAAAAAATCATAATATGCATATTATATTAAAAATAAATTTAAGTAATAATAGTTCATATTTGTAATTTTAAAATATATATTGATAAAAATATTAAAGCTTAATAAATTTAATTAATAAACAAAAAAAAATAAAAGAAAAATATTTTTATATATAAAGATGTGAAATATAAATAATAATTATAAATTAAAAATCCATTTTATTATATAAATTAAAATAATTATTCATATTCATAATCATTATATTTTATAACTTTCTATTTAAATTTGATTAATAAGCATATAAAAACTTAATATCTACAAAATATATATATATATATATATATATATATATATTCATGGGCTTGGAGTATGCCCTAAAATTGTTTCTACTTAGATAAAAGCTTGTCTTCCTCAGATGTAAGGAAACAAGTTAACGACCCAAGACTCATAGGTATCTCCCAAGAGTGAAAGCTTGCCCCTTACAATGTAAGGAAACAAGTTAACGACCCAATACCCATAGGTATCTCACAAAAGTGAAAGTCTACCCCTTACAACTATCAACTGGTAATTCTAGATTGCGTAGTTTTCCTTGAATAAAAGTGATGAGTTAGCCCTGTACTTGAGGATAGTAGCTAGTGGTTGTCCCATTATTAGTTTGAAAAATAAGTTATGATAACTTTATCTAATATCATATATATTCAATATTATACATATTACATTAAAAAATTAATTTAAAAAACGATAAAATATGTTAAAGGAAAATGAAAAGTTTGTATATATAAATATTTTAATAAAATTACAAATAGAAATATATTTGTATATAAAAATATGAAAATTATTGAGTAAAGAGGCTTGTTTTACAATCTAGTATGATGTGTAAATTCAATTTTGAAATTTTGCTCATGTCCACCAAAATAAAAATTATGAAAAATCTAAAAATAAAAATAAAAAATTATATAATGATACAAAACATTTAAATAATGTCAACTCATAAAAAAATTATATATAAAAAAATTGAATCCCTCTCGACTCATATTAAATCCTTATTTAAAATAAATCTACATTGATATATTTATAAATAATATTATTATAAACTAGTGTAAATTTAAACATTACAAATTAAATATTTCAAGTGGTAAATATTTCTTAAATTTTTTAATTTAAAAAATGTTTGCACCGAGAAATTTACTCTCTCAAATTGTAAACATAAATTTAAAAAAGGTTTGTATCGAGAAATTTAATCTGTTGAGAGAAAAACTTCAAAAAGGTGAAATCTTTGGTTTGAAAATGTTTCTTTAACCATCGAAACTTACTATGAACCTTGTACGGATGAATATCTTATATGTTCTTTTCGGTGTATAATAAATATATGTTGTGACTGTATTATATGTTGGTGCATCAGTGCAGGGCTATGAACCGTTTTCTCTAGTAATGAGAATATATTCATAATATAAAAAATATATTAAAATATAAATTATTTAAAAAACCAGTGCAGGGCTATGAACCGTTTTCTCTAGTAATGAGAATATATTCATAATATAAAAAATATATTAAAATATAAATTATTTAAAAATTAATTTTAATAATTAATTTGTAAAGTTCATATTTATAATATAAAAAAAATATTAAAATATGATTTTTTTTAAATTAATTTTAATAATTAATTTGTTAAGTTTAGGGGGCTTAGAGTAGATGGTAATAGGGTATTTTGTTAAGGTATTTTATGGTGTAAAAGTTATATATTTGAAATTTTTTGGGCAAAAATCCAATCATGCTAAGGGATGGGGTGGCCTAGGTCGGTGCAATTCCCAGGTGATTTTGATGGCTTAAATGCCCCTGAGTTGTGGCTACTGAGACCACATGTTAGACATGTGAGTCATCTCAAAACTCGCAATACCCATCAAAAATAAATAAATAAATTTTTAAAATAAAAATTATGTCCAAATTGATAATAATAATAATAATAAAATATTATTATTATTATTATTATATTGTTTTTAATTTTATAATATTAAGAAAAAATAAAATTTGTTTCCAAATTATTTAAAAATTTGATTGATAAATAATTTAAAATATTTTAAAAAGGGTTAAATTTAGAAATTAAAAAAAATGTAGTTAAAGAAGTTCCTTAACTTAATTAAAATATTTTTCTAAATGTTGTTTATGTGGTGTTAATATAGAAATGCAAGGTAGTTAGTGTGGTTGTTCCAACTTTATTAAGAGACCTTTAGTAATTCTTTGCTTATATATATTTAAGAGTTGTTGATTCCATGGTATTATGCAAAGGGGTGGAGAATGTGGTATTTCCATTGTCAATAAAAGACATTTAACAATGTTCAACCCTACAGTGTTAATTTGGAAAGGTAGGGTTGGGGTGGGGTGCTTCCACCTTTACTAAGAGGCCTTTTAGCTACTCTACATTCCATGGCACAAAATGTAGAGATATAATGGTGGAGAGTGTGGTGCTTCCACATTTGCAAAGAGACCTTTAACAACTCATGATTCCATGGTGTTAATTAGCAAATAAAGGGATGAAGAGTATGGTGCTTCTACTTTTGCTAAAACTCCTAAAATAACTCTTTGTTGCATTGTGTTAATTAGGAATTCCAAGAGTGGAGAGTGTGGCTCTTCCACCTTCACTAAAACCCTTTAATAATTCTAGATTCCATTATGTTAATTTGGAAATGCAGGGCTAGAGACTATGGTGTTTCTAACCTCACTAAGGTACCTTTAAAAGCTTTTGATTCTAGGGTATTAATTTGTAAATGTGTAATTGGAGAATACGATGCTTCCACCTTCATTAAGAAACCTTTAACTACTCTCAATTCCATTATGTTAATTTGGAAATATAGGGTGAAGAGAGTGAAGTTTCCACGTATGCTTTGATACTTATAATAGATGTGGATTCCATGGCATTAATTTTTAAATGCAAAGGTGGAGAGTGTAGTGTTCCCAGTTTCTCTAAGATGTCATTATTTTAGTCCTATGGTATTAATTTGGTAATGTATGGACAAATTGTGTGTTGCTTCCACCTTCACTTAGATACCCTTAATGGCTTTTAATTACATGGTGGTGATTTAAGTGGAGAGTTGGGTGCTTCCACCTTCACTGAGAGTACCTTTAATGACCCTTAACTATAAGTTGTTAATTAGAAAGGCATGGGTGACGAGTGCAATGCTTCCACCTTCACTAAAAATTCTCTTATGTCTCTTGATTTTGTGGTGTTAATTTGGAAACATAGGAGTGGATGGTGTGGTGCTTCCATCTTCACTAAGAAACCTTTAACAACTATGATTTTATAGTTTTTTGAGATGAAAAATCGGAGAGTGTGGTGTTTCAACCATCACTAAGTGATATTTAATTACTCTCAACTCCATTATTTTAATTTGGAGATGGAGGAGTAAAGCATGTGGTGCTTCTAGCTTTACTAACAAGCCTTTAATCACTCTTGATTCCATAGTGTTAACTTGGAAATGGAGGAGTGAAGGGTGGGATACTTGGACCTTCTATGAGAGACCTTTGATGGAGACTGACTCCATGATGTTAATTCGGAAATGGAGAAGTGAAAAGTGTGGTTCTTCCACCTTCGCTAAGAGACCTTTAACAGATCTTGATTCAATGATGTTAAGTTGGAAATCTTGGGATGGATAGTGAGGGGTTTCTGCCTTCACCAAAATACCAGTAATGGTTCTCAATTCCAAGGTGTTAATTTGGAAATTATAAGGTTGTAATTCTAGATCTTCCACCTTCCTTAAGGGACTTTAACAACTCCCAATTCCATAAAATTAATTTGGAAATGTAATTGTGAAGAGTTTGGCAGTTTTGCGTTTGTTAAGAGACCTTTAATGACTCCCTCCTTAGAGTTAATTTATAAATTCAAGGGCGGATAGTGTGGTGCTTCCACCTTGCTAATAAATCTTTAACCACTCTCAATTCCATGTTGTTCATATAGAAATGTAAGTGTAGAGAGTGTAGTAAGTTTCGCTTTTGTTAAGAAACCTTTACTAACCCTTACTTCCATATTGTTAATTTGGAAATGCAATAGTAGATAGTGTTTTTATCCATAAACAACCTTAGATATTCCAATAAACAATTTGTCACAACAAATCTTGATATTACTATTGTAAGTACACTAAGTTTATGGTTTGTCGGGTATAGATTTTCTTATGTTTTGACTTTAATAGAATTAAAATCACATCATATGTATTCTTTAAACTAACTGGTAAATAAGAAATTCACTGTCATTGTAAAAACAAATCATATAACACCATGGACACATGGTATACCCTAAAGAACTAAATGAGAAAAAAAAAAACTACAATCGTAAATAAAGAACTATGCCTTGTTATTATTTCTGATGTATTGCAATGAAACTACAAATACAACTAACTCATTATTGATTAAGTAGACAATATGGCATGAAATATAATTCTACATGGTCCTCTTCTCCTCTTTACTTTCATATGTCTTTAATTTGAATTGTTGATATATGGAATAATGAACCCAAGCAAGAAAGAAAAGACCCTTTCTCATCTTATGCCTATGGTTATAATTCCTCCTCTCAGCCATCATTTTTTGGATCCTCCAGAATATTCCTTGAAGCCAAAACAAGAGTAAGTCCACGTGTGATTAGTAAAATCTATCGAGACCTTCACATGATATTGCAATGGACAAATCAGTGGTCAAATTGTCAAGAGAATAACTTTCACACATGGACTTTGTTTTCAATCTTTTTTAGGTTCTTAAAAACTCTCCACAAGTTTGGTAAGAGGTTAATGCATTACATCGATTTTGTTATAATTTTCCACACACACAAAAATAACGCCAAAACAAACAATTTTCAGTTTTTACCCCAAACTATGAAATTTAGGGTATGTTCTTGAAATGCCTCTAAGAAGTCTGTAATGATGATTTTCTCCAATTAGTAAAATACTAAGAAGGAAAAACTGAAATATTGATCCATTTCAGATTAGTGCAAGTGTTTCCACCTTTATTAGAATACTTTTAATGAATTTCACTTCCATGTTTTTAATTTGGAAATGTAGGAGTGAATATGGTGATGCTTCCACCTCTAGTAAAAAATATTTTAACAACTCTTGATCTCACAATGGTAATTTGGAAATGTAGGGTGTAGAATGTGGTGCTTCAACATTTCCTAATAGAGTTCAATGTCTCTCAATTTCATTGTTAATACAAAAATTCAAGGGTGGAAAGTGCGATGCATCCACTTTGGTAAGAAACATTTAATGAATATCATTACAAGGTGTTAACTTGGAAATAGGGGTGGAGAGTGTGGTTCCACCATTTTCATTAAGAGTCGTTTAGTGTTTTTTGTCCCCTGGGTTGTTCCCCTCTCACTTTCTTAGGGTTTCAATGCTATCGCATACTGTGTAGGAGTATTTAGCTATAACACTCTATGCATTTGAACTAATACTTAGTTAGGGGGTTTACCCTCAATTATCCTAAATTTATTCATACTAGCCTCTCATAGTAGAAATTTTTTTTCTAATGAAGATTAGAAAGGAATTATTGCATAGACAAATGGCGCATAAGAATAATATCTACGACTATGATTATGTATATTTGCTTTACAAGTGGTGAAATGGAAAGTACCTAGAGAATTTCAAAAGTGGAGTTCATTAATCCAATATAGAATGGTGTCTTAATCATGTTTCCATATTCATAAGACTCGGTGCTAGAAATAAACAAACATGATAAGAAGAAGAAACTCGTACTTTTCTCATTTAACTAGTGTAGTTAAAAAGACAATCAAATAGGAAAGATAAGCTAAATCAAATAATTCATTCAACATTAAATATAAGACAAATAATGGAATAGAACATGCATAATTTGCTTGATTTTAATTATTTCACTAATGGCAATATGCCTACCTCAATCTTGATTATGAAAAACATAATAAAGAACAAGAAAATTAAGGATAGGTAGAAAGGCACTAAGCCAAAATCAGTATTCACATGAGAGTACAACATATATATCATACAAACCTATGATAACCACCATTAATTGTGCGCATACCTAATCACAAATAACATAGGATAATGAATATATTTTAAGCTATTAATGAGGTGGTCTTAGGACTCAATGATTAGAGTTAACAATCCTCCTTTTAATCATAATTTTGTACAATTGTATTAGCTCAACAACATAGGCTATTGCAAAATCTAATATCATATCCAAGTCTTCAATCTAATACTCATGGTCAGAAATATAATGAATTTTCATGAGGCTCCAATTATAAAAACACCAAAAGTGGATGCCAGAAAAACAAATCTGGAAAACTAATTCTATAAAAAATGAACTAGGTAACCTATAAGTGTTCACTAATCTGAACCCAAATGCAAGGATAACAAACTTACATGAGAAGTGAATTGGTTACAAATTCAACACACCTCAAATCCCAAAAATGTCGAACAATTCAATGTCCACAATAAAAGTGTAGAAGAATCACTTATCATGTATAAGTTCAAAACAACATCCTTATAAAGTATGAAGACTATCAAGTGAACATATGTTTTCAAGAAACTACTCTCAAATGCTAACATAAAAAATAGAAAATAAAATAAAAATAAATAAATAAAAAGGTGGACTAGTAGCATTGCTCCATATCTTGGAACCAAATTGTTGACCAAAGTGTTGAACAATCATATATGTCATAAATATGCAAGTGATTGAACCTTCAAATACCAAAATGTAGCAAAGCATCCATCCATACCAATATCTTGAAAATCTATAGAGACATCACCCTTAAAATGTCATTGAACTCATAAAATCCTGAAATATTTAATTACTAAAATTTAGTTGACCAAATTGAAAAACTTTATGTCAATAATCCATGTCAACATCATCAAATATCGAACCCATCATCAATTCATCATCTTATCATAAATCTAAAGTAAAAACCTCAATCCATCATCCAAAATCCTCAAAATCAAAAGTTGGCTTCAAAACTTGAATTTTAACAAATATCATCAATATATCCCTCCTCTATCAACTAAAAGGTGAGAAGCCCTACTACCTATGAATTGAAAACATCACTTTACACTGCTTGAAAGTTGAATAGGGTAACCAACTATCTTTTAGTAGAGTTGAAAAAATCAATCTTCAACTCAAAAGACTATATCAAGTGGGCCCCAATCATGCCTTGAATCATCATTACTTAAACAAAACATTCATTTCCATATGTGATAAAAACCTCTCCAATCATGTATTCATGTACTTGTGTACTAACAAAACTAAGACTTATCCAACAACTTGGCTCCCAAGATCTAGCACCAAGTACTTAACCATCCAAAATTTATATGTTTTCTTTAAATATTTGTTAGCTTTCAACACCGTTTTGAAAATGGTTTGTCCTCCCACATAAAATACATGGAGTAAATTGAAAACAAGGCAATGTGATATAGCCTATTCTTTCTTTCCATGTTACATGACTTGGTGAAGTTTTACAAATTTGAATAGTTAATCCTTGTGCAATATGAATTAAAGTATGTATAATATTGAACAAATCTCTAATACTCGCCATTATGATCCAAATAATTCCTTCAAGCACTAAAAATATTTGTTTTGATATTGCAATCAAAGACCAAAGTGTCACAACACTCCAAGTGAATCCTTCATGCACTAAAATATTTGTTTGATATTGCAATAAAAAATCAAAGTGTCACAACACCAAATAATGACTAATCATACAAAGGCCTTCATCATAACACTCAATCCTCCTATTCAATTTTGAGTAAGATCAAAATATTTCACCTACATTTTCAAAGTATGACACAATTGCAAAAAATATTGGAACTTAATACTTCATAAAGAATTTCTTGCAACTCTACCTTATATATTTTAGATCAGAAACAATACTCTAGAGATTGATTAGAAATGGAATTAATTATGTCTATATCGATGGAATCAATTATGTCAATTTTGTCACAAGAATATGCTTTAGACTTCAAATATTAAATATTACTCGAAGACAATTTGTCTCCGAGTGCGAGTATTCCTTGAATTGCCTCCTTAATACTATTGTTTTTTCTCCTTAGTGCTTTGATGCTTTTGATGAGAGTTATTTAAATTGATTTATTCTCATGCATGTATTTGAATATGTGTGATCAAAATATAAGTAAAAATGCACTAGTATTATTATACATTGCCAAAAGAACATGGCACTTGGCACTTAGTACACAAAATATTTAAACTCGTTTATTCAATTTTAAGTGAGTCTAGGAAGTAAGATCAAAACTATTTTATTAAGTAATATAAATCACCACATGGGATAGAAAGAACAAAACAACTTATGACGGCAAATTATGACAACAAGAACATCTTGTAACTTCTTACAACCATATAACTTTAACTACAAATAATGCAAAATGCAAATCCAATTTAAATGATATAAAGTGAAAAATTATATGCCTTAAAACCTTTTCGCAAAATCAAATAATCCTATTATAACATTTAAAAAAAAACACCTTATAATTTCAAATACAAAATCACTTATAATATTTAAATAAAATTAAAAAAAACATGGTATAACCCTATATATAAAATCATTTAATACTTTATAACACCATATAACTTTTTATAAATAAATAAAATAAAAAGTGCGAATGTATGTAAACCACCCATTAACATTAAAAAGAAATTATTTTCAACTTCAACACTACTTCTCAATGGGGCTCCACATTTCCAAGGATTCATCATTTAGTTGTTATGACCATGGCTATGTGCGATTCGAAAAATTCTAGTGTGTCATTTGACAGTAATGTCACAAAATCCATACCCCAATTAATTAATTTGAACGCATGAACATCTTAAGAATTGGTTTTCCTGGCGAAGGTCAATTGATCGGCTTTGTTGTTTCCTTCCATTCAATAGCGGATATCTCAAGTTGTTGTCGTCATTGTTGTGGCTAACGATAACCCTCTAGCAATCTCTATCGAGCCAACCTAATATATTCATGGTCCTAGCATTGTCATTATGGTCGAGGGTCCTCTCTTAAATGATATGGTGTAGGCACTCTCTCCCTTCATTTCTCGTGAGCAAAAGTTGGTTTTGGGAAACTTTATGCAGTTGGATTCATCCCTTCCCAAGTTGTAACCAATGATTTAGATCTTCCTACTTTTTTGGGTTCTTATGAGACCCCTCTGTGAGGGAACCTTCTATTTATAGGGTGATCTTTTGATCTAGTTTCCTCCCTTACAATCAGGATTCAAGAATGGATTGGAATCCCCTCTGCTTTTACACATCTCCTTTATGAGGGATGACAAGTTTAGGATAGGAATATGTTAAGTGATCAAGGTGTAGTAAAGGACATGTTGATAAATATAGTTTCTAAATTGCATGATGGAGCTAAAGGAATGGGTGTTCCCTCTTCCTCTCAGCATATATCTTTTAAAGAATCCCTAAAGCCAAGGATCATGCACCAATCTCCCAAAGAAATCTCAGGGCCAACCTTCTTTGTGAATCAAATAGGAAAAAAAAAAAAAAATCCATCTATTAAATTGCCAAATGATGAATCCGACTTTCTCAGTGCCCACTACATGGAGCATGCTCTTATTTGCCGATTCAATGGGTTCTAGCCTTCAACATTTGTGCTTCAAGATTGGGTGTCTAAGACCTAGTCTCCGAATACAAATTTGTTCTTCTGCTCAAAAGGTTACTTTATAGTATATTTCAATAATCTGGCAAATCAGCAAGGGGTACATGATCTTGGACCATGGTTTTGAGGTTGATTTGGGCTTTCCCTTCAACCTTGGTTTATAGATTTTAATTCCCTATATATGCCAATTTTGGCCATTCCTTGTTAATCTTAGGGCTAGATTGTTCTCTGTTGTAGATAATTGCATTTTCAAACTTTTTCAACATTTCACATTACAGTCACACCATAACATCATATCATCATTAGTAATTATGTAGACAAAACAATGAAAATTAACAATACATCGGAACAATAAATAACAACATAATAAAACCATGCACAGATAGAGACATTGTGATTTAGGTCGGAGACCAAGGTAAAACCTCACAAGGGGGGAAACCCAACCAAATTCTTCTTCTATTAGATGTTCACCAAAGTTCAATTGAGATACAAAGGTACAAATATCATGAGACACCAATTACATTAGGCCACCTAGGGATAACCCAAGTCACTTCACAACTACGTTTGTGAACCAACTATAACAAGTCCAGGCGAGTTGCTAACATATCATTTTCATATTCAATATCACATATGTCACAGCAACACTTTCACATATGCCATCCATCATGCTATAATTGTCATCAAGAGAATTGACATAGCCATATGGTCATGTCATAGATATTGTTATTCCAAGATCACTTCCATGTATGCCATACTGAGGTTTCTGTTACATAACAAGGTTACAATGATCATGTTGCATAACTGTCAAAGTCATGCATCATTGTCTGCCATAGGAAGAGATTATTTTCATACTGTCAAAGTCTCAAGATCGTTGATTTATGAAGATCACGTTCACTATTATGTCATTTGTTAAGTTCAATGTTATCTCTATCATGGCATTCATCAATATCTCTTCCACACAACAAGGTTACACCATACAAGATCATTGACATACATATAGATCATTGTACCTATCATAGTTATAGATCATTATCATGTAGCAAAGTCACTGCCATAAGTACATATCTCTCCCACATATATAGGTTACTGTCAACTAGGTTATGTTATTATTGCCATCAAAATCACTATAAACAATAGTATGGTACTACAGTCATCAAAGGACACTCATCATAACATCACACTCAAGGGAATTTATATTATATTTATATTTCCATGCCACTGTAATAAAAATCTAGGTTACCGTTATCTCTACTATGCAATAGTCACTGTCATAGACAAATATCTAAGTCAATGTTATACTACAAGGTTTTTATAATATCAAAGGTATTTTCATATCTTGATCTGTGAACATCGTCAACCATTCAATAGAGTTAAGACAGCAGATTATTAATGTACAAGAATCATACCATAAAGCGAGTCACTGGATAATGCGTGCACTGTATAGACAAAACATAGAGCGATTCTTATCACAGCAGTGTGAACGCCACTATAATTACAGAGACAGCAAGCCACCAAAAAGAGTGAACCATTGTAAGCACAAAGAAATATATAAAAACGAGGCACATACTATAGCATGTATAAATGTGATGTCGTTGTAATGTGAGATACGTAATATAAACCACAGACTATAGTATATGTAAATGTGAAGTCATTGAATTTATATAAGAATATGATGCCATGGTATAAAATGTGATGCCAACATATAAGAATATGATACTGAAATCGATTATAGAAGATTGTAAACTATACAAACCACAAATGGTTTCTTATCATATGATCCACAAATACTTGTTAATCACAGATAATTTATTTCCATACATACCACATATAATTTCCATGTGAAGTTTCCATACCATAGATAATTACCATGTGAATTTTTCATACAAACCACAGTCACAGAAATCATGTTACATAAATTGAGCCATAGAAATATATACACGAGCCACAAGATAGAGTGCGACCCTTTTGTAATATGTGAGACATCATAGGTTTTATCTGAGCCATAGGAAAAGTGAACCAATAGGATATTCAAACCACAGAGAGATGAGTGTCATTACGATTTCAAATGAGGCACACAATAGGGAATTTATAATTAATCCTTAGATTGAAGGGACACATCCCTTAGGGTAGGCCGACTTGAGGCCAATATAAAACCTTTGGCGGGAAACATAAAATTAAAATTAATGTATTTCCAGAATAATCAAATTAATAATAATGACATTTCTCTTTTATCCAATATAATTTGATATTTTCTAAAACAAATCTTCTTTGGGGTAGGAGGGTTTCCCTTTTAGGGAAATTCATCCCGAAGCTGCCCAAATTTCAACACTCCTATGTGGGTTTGGATCCCTAATTTCCCTCTTTGTCTGATGGACCCAAATAGCTTATCCGATGTTAGTAAATCCTTAGGTCGATTTATTAAGATCGAAACGGGAAGGCTAGTGAACGGTATTGTAATATTTACATGTATGTGTTGAAGTTGATCTCAGCAATGGATTACCAGGTAAAATCCTCTTGAACTAGAAGGGAGTTGTTTACTCGTATCCATTGGATTATGAGAAAACAACCTTCTATTATAGGATCTGCCAATAACCTGGTAATCTCCAAAATGTGTGCCCTTCTTCTCAAGGGACCTCTCCACCCTCAGCGGACAATAAAAAGACACGAGGGTGGAAAGATCCTAAAACTTCAAAGGGCTCTAAGCAAACTTATATTCCTTTGTAAGGCAGCAAGCAACAACCAAAAACACCCTCAAACAATTCAAGGCCTACAGCCTCAGTGCATCCATAGGATGTCCCATCTCATTCCTTTGATGTTGAGGTTTTCCCCATGAATCGGATAGAACAAAACTCAATTATAGTTTTGGCCTAACCTATGAGTGGACACATGCGTTTCCATGAATCAGACCATTCGGATAGTGATAAGGAAGCGAACAACAATGAAGACCATCTAGAATTATATATGTCTCAAGAAAAGGTAGCAATTGTCCCCTCTACAATGATTCAAGACAAGCCCATTGAATGGATCTATATAAGTAAAAAAGGGAACTTAGAAAGCACCGGTGATCAATGGTGGGTTCCAAGATTAGGGTTTATGTTAATGTATTGGTTTTGTCAATGTAAGCTAGTTCTAGATATTGATTATGGCCAATGCCCCAATTTTGTGTGCATGTTGTAAATCTTGATGTATTGAGGATGTGATTTGAAAATTGCAGGTAATATAAATTTAACTTATAAAAAAAACACTATCTCTCAATGTAACATGGTTTATAACCATTCATTTTTTTTACAAATATGTTTAAGCACATATCATCATCATCTCTCATTATTGATAATTATTAATTATAAATAATTGTGCCAATAGGGATGTGTATTTTGGAATAAGGCTTCCAAAATTTTAATTTAATTATCAACAATTATTTGGTGGATGCATTAGAGAAATTTTGAGGTCTAAAATGGGCCTCCTAAGGAATATTATAAAATAATAGTGGAAATAATAAAATAAGATTAGATTACCTCATCAAGTTTTGGAGGGAAAAAAGAAAAAACTACTTTTTCAACTCATATTTTCAACTTATCTTCCTACGATTTTACTCAAATTTTGAGCGGGAGCACTCATTGGATGCAGAATTTAATTTTGCATCCAAGGAGTACCCATGTTGAAAACTTTCGATGGACCCTACTACACGAAAAATGTGAAATACAAGAAAAAACATGGTTGCAATCACATTTTTTTTATGTATTTCACATTTTCATGTAGTAGGGTCCATTAAAAGTATGCAACATAGGTACTCCTTGGATGCAAAATTAAATTTTGCATCCAATGAATGCTCCCACTCTAAATTTGATTAAAATCGTAAGGATATAAGTTGAAAATACAAGGTGAAAAAGTAGTTTATCTTTATTTGATTTATTTTTTTAACTCCAAAAATGGTGAATCATCCCCAATGGTTGACATCATCATATTGAACCCTATTGGTTCTTATAAATTTGATTTTTGTTGTACATTTTTATAGACCTGATTTTTACCTCAAAATTTCTCTAATGGTAGGGGTTTAACCTCCATGAATATTCTAGAATATATTTAGTAGTATACACAAATCTAAGGTTAGGATTAGCTCGGTTGGTTGAGTCCCCGTCGTTAAAGCACCTATGTTATTGAGAATGTTGATTTTTGTGTAGCTTGGGAGGTACTCCAAGCCCTAGTGTTCAAGGGTTGGAGGTCAAAGCGCCACAAATGGGCTTGTGGGCTTGAGACCCAAGCTTGGGGGTTTTCACCCAGAGATGTTTGGGCCAAAACCATGACGAGTCTTCAACATGTGATGGATGAAGATGATATCTCTCAGTGAGACGATTTTAACACAATGAGAATCATCTGATTCTAAGTTGTCATTAAGGAGTTATGAATTTTTTAAGTTATATGTTGGGGTTATGACTTATGTTTAAGGTCGGCCTAAGGATATTTTAGGCATGTGACACTTGGACAGCCCCTAGAAAGTGATGTTTTGGATCCCTCTTATTGAGTATAAATAAGAGGTGAGTGTGAGGAATTTGGATCATCCATTTGTGCAACGCATGCCTTGAGGAAGTAGCTCGTTGGAGAAGGAGATCTCTATTTTGAGGCCACAGCAAGGGAGGGTAGGGTAGTGTGGGTTGGAGGACTATTTTAGGGAAGGAACGGAGACTGAAGATTACTGTTGGAGGTCGAGTTTGTTGGCTGCTAGGTTGAGGCCTTAAGGGTTGGAAACAAGTATATTTGGAGGTTAACGGATGAGATGTTTGAATGGCGTTGTGAACAGCAATATTGATGTCTGGTAGGCCGCAGGCCATACCACAATAGTAAGGTTAGCATGGGCAATTTTGAGGTTTGTTTTGTGCCCTTGCCTTCAGCGTGGAGGAGAACTATCTCTCCTAGCCTAGATCGAAGTTTTTGTAGGGTTGTTCGAGGACTATTGAGAGGAGTTTAGGTCTGCAACAGTATGCCAAAGTGCCCTAACAAAAAAAGTCAAGAACAGCAAAGTGACAAGTAGATTTGGAGCATCGTTATAGATGCGTTGGGTCAAGGATAATGACCAGTGTTTGGATCATGATAGGGAAGCCTATGGAAGTCAATAAGGAAGGGAAAATCGGTGATTATATGTCCTACACTAGTGATAGATTCCATAGTGATTGAGCAGGAGACTTACAGCAGAAGATTGTTGTGCATAAGGTCAAAGTGTTGACCATTGCTTGGGTCAGTTTTTGTGTTGCTTGTAGAAGACCTTAGGATTTGTTTGGAGGATCCCATGTATACTATTGGGAGGCCTACTAAGATGCCAAGATGACATCAGACACATTAGATCGAGAGGCAAGAGGACAACAGTAAGGTATATTGCAGATGGACCCATGTATGATGGATTGATGGTGTCCTAGGAGAGGACACATTGTTGATGCTTAGATTTCTGCAATAGCTCCTCTATTGCAGAGCAAAGAGAAGATTGGTGAAGTCTATGGGCGACTGTGTGTAAGGGTCTCCTAGGTGTTGGGATGCCCTAACTAGGTGCAAATGCTACAGCGTGGACTTCGTCTCTCGTGGACTGTTGGAGGGCAACATGAGAGAAGACCAAGTGTGGACGAGATTGGGCACTTATTCTCTACTAGAGGACAGTGTGATAGTGTCCAAATTTGAGCTCGTTGAGCAACACCTTGATGTAAAAAGGTAGTTGCGAGAGAGGAATTTGTTGAGCTCAAGGGTTGACAAACCAGAGGAGCAGTTGTGGAGCCCGAGACTTGTGTGTAGAGAAGGACTTCTATAGTAGATGATGGGAGGTCCTCCTAGGTTGTGTTCATTGTGGGAGATGGACATCTTGCAGTGATAGATGGCAGCCCACTATGCCCTATGTTGGTCTTCATCAGAGCAGCGCAGGAAGACCATAGTCGGATGAAGTCCCTAAGTAGCTTAGGAGCAGCAGTGGACAAATTGAGAGTTGTTCACAAGTGGAGTTGTGAACAACTCGACAGGAGTCTCAATGTGTTGTGGCCTTGATGGATAAAGGCACAACTAGAGAGAAGATTGGATAGCTGAGATTCAGTGACTAGATGGACTTGGAGCATTGATAGAGGCAGGAGTTGCAAATCAGCAGTCGCAAGACTGGGTAGGTACAAGATACGAGCAAGGTAGCTGTGAGGATCTCTACATCACCTAGACGGTTAGAGTATCTTGTTGAGGGAAAATCGATTATCGATGGAATGACACCACGCCCCAGTTTTGTATCTTTTACTATGGGCCATTATCCCTGGTATGGGAGCCCTAGACTGTTGTATTATATGTTTTTAATATAACAAAGTTGGGTTGAAAAATTAAAAAGTTGTCTATGTTTTGTGCATGTGTGATTTACTACTTTATATTTCCACTATGCAAAGTATTTTATGGTTTATATTCTTGGTTTGGTAGCGTCAATGATTTTAAGACTCTAACCTAGACCCAGGGTCGTGGAAATTCAACATGGTATCAGAAGATATCTAATCTACTTTGAGGGATATTGAATCAGAGTGTGCACATCGAAGCAACTCAAAGTGAGTTGTGGTTTTTCTAGATCATGGAGCAAAGGGTTCAACTGAAGACATGGAGAGGTGGTCTTGATTGGCTTGGTAGCGAGATTACCTGGGAGTTCTGGTGGATTGGTTGTGAGTGTGGTGAACAACAGTTTCTTATAGGGCAGATTGTTGATCATGGAATTCCATTGATTTTTCAAGGATGGTTGGGACATCTCGAGGGTTTCTTTGGCTTGGACGAGATCAGGTTGATCGAGATGGATTCATGTGATGGACTGGATATTGGCAGACTATAGTTTTCATGGAATCGTGATGTTTCATATCCGATATTGGTGGGATATTCATGAGTGGTATTTGATCCAGGAGGATGAGTGCTTGTAGTGTTGAGCCAGTGGAGATCGTGTAAGCTTAGAGGGAGTCTAGCCTCAGAGGGAGCATCCCTACAGAGGTTTGGGATCTTCAGGTTCGGATGCGACGAGGCAAAGTCACTATCGAGATTGTCAGATTCATCTACAGGGTATGCTGCAGTGATGGATGTCAGATGGGCTAGTGTCATCGCCAGATGATGATGGTTACTTCCTATTCTTGGAAGTACCTCCCTCGCTAAGAGGGAGTGTTGATTTTTGTGTAGCTTGGGAGGTACTCCAAGCCCTGATGTTCGAGGGTTGGGGGTCAAAGCGCCACAAATGGGCTTGTGGGCTTCCAAGCTTGGGGGTTTTTCACCCATAGATGATTGGGCCAAAACCATGACGAGTCTTAAATATGTGATGGATGAAGATGATATCTCTCGGCGAGAAGATTCTAACGCAATGAGAATCATCTGATTCTGAGTTGTCGTTGAGGAGTTATTAATTTTTGAAGTTATGTGTTGCGGTTATGACTTATGTTTAAGGTCGGCCTAAGGATATTTTAGGCATGTGACAATTGGATAGCCCCTAGAAAGTGATGTTTTGGAGCCCTCTTATTGAGTATAAATAAGAGGTGAGTGTGAGGCATTTGGATCATACATTTGTGCAGCACATGCCTTGAGGAAGCAGCTCGTTGGAGAGGGAGATCTTTGTTTTAAGGTCACAACAAGGGAGGCTAGGGCAGCGTGGGTTGGAGGATTGTTCTAGGGCAAGAACAGGGAGCGAAGATTGTTGTTGGAGGTTAAGTTTGTTGGTTGTTACACTAAGGCCTTAAGGGCTGGAAACAAGTTTGTTTGGAGGCTAACAGATGGTTTGTTTCAAGGGTTTCATGAGCAGCAGTAGTGTTGTGTGGTAGGCCGCAGACCATACCAAAATAGCAAGGTTAGCATGGGAATTTTTTAGGGTTTTTTTGTGCCCTTACCTTCAACGTGGAGGAGGAGTATCTCTCCTTTCTAAGACCGGAGTTTTTGGAGGGTTATTCGAGGACTGTTGAGAGGAGATTATAGCTTCAGCAGTATTCCAAATTTCCCTAACCAGAATAGTCAAGAACAGCAAAGCGACAAGTATATTTGGAGTAGAGTTAGAGGTGCGTTGGGTCAAGGATATTGACCAATGTTTTGATCATGATAGGGAATCCTATGGAAGTCAAGAAAGAAGGGTAGATATGGTGATTAGATGCCCTACACTAGTGATAGATTCCACAATGATTGAGCAATATACTTGCAGCAAAAGATTTTTGTGCATTGGGTTAAAGTGTTGACCATTGCTTGGGTCATTTTGTGGGTTTCTTGTAGGAGGCTTTAGGAGTTGTTTAGAGGAGCCCACATGGACTGTCGGGAGGCCTACTAAGCAGGAAAGGTGACAGTGGACACATTATATCGAGAGGAAATAGGACAACAACAATGTATATTGCAGATGGACCCATGGATGATGGATTGATGGTGTCCTAGGAGAGGACACATTGTTGATGCTCGGATTTGTGCAATAGCTCCTCTATTGCAGAGCAAAGGGAAGATTGGTGAAGTCTGTGGGCGGCTGTGTGTAAGGGTCTCCTAGGTGTGGTGATGACCTAACTAGGTGAAGATGCTACAACATGGACTTCATCTCTCATGGACTATTGGAGGGCAGTGTGAGAGAAGACCAAGTGTGGACGAGATTGGGCACTTATGGTCTACTAGAGGACAATGTGAGAGAAGACCAAGTGTGGACGAGATTGGGCACTTATGGCTTGCTAGAGGACAGCGTGATTGTTAGGGTCCAACCCTAACCCCTTTATTTATGTAATAGGGTCGATTCATAGTTATAGTTAGTTAAAGAGTCAATAAAGCCCATATTAATAATTGTAATTGGTTGACCCGCATTTAAGAAGGGACCACAGTTAGTTGCAAATGGACCATGGTATTAGATAGATGGTATTAATAAGAACCATGGTACTGACCCATGGTATTGCATGTATGAATCCTATATAAAGGATAGAGACTCCCCTTGAGGAGCGTCGTGTCTTATTTTGTAATTGAGCCCAGCTCTATTAGAGGTTGCCCCCTCGAAGAGGCAAGTGAACACTGCTTTCCTTTCTGAATAATAAAATACATGTTGTTATTTCTTATTATTCTATGTTCTGGGTATATTTCTTTTCATATTTGGTATTCTGGTATCTTCTCGCAGGTCAAGAGCATAACAAGTGGTATCAGAGCAATTTCCAGGGCCGGTGGGATCTCCATTTTTAGCAGAAATATTTTTGGCTAGAGACGTGTTTCGGCATCTTTAAACCACGAGATTTGTCGTTGAGCACATAAACCTATGGATTTGGGGAGGCATGCACGTAGGAAATACAAGAGGTGGTCACGCTTGTTTGACTCCCTTGTAACCCCTGTGGGTACCCCTTCGAGTAGTAGCGCATTAGACAAAACCATGCATGGACTGTCTTCCAAGTACCCTTTGGGTATATCGGAAGCCCCTAAGCTCTCTTGAAACCTCGCCATATATAAACCATTGGCCATATTGCTACTACAGTACACCGAGAACAACACTCAGGGAGATTACTCGTGTATACGATAGGGTAGTCGGGTTGTACGACTAAGGGTACAGTTGATCCTCCTTGGTTAGTGACCTGAAAGATTGGGCCGAGTACTACTGTCGGACCCTTATGTATATTGCAATCTATAGCACCTAACACTCCTTGAGACCATAGTTCCCTTGTCTCTCTCTAGATCACGCATCATCTTTTCCAGATCAGATCTAGCAGGTTGGGTTATGTCGCAGCCACAACAATCAATTCCGCCATTGAGATCTATCAGATCCGCCAATCAGATCTATCATATCCGCCATTCAGATCTAGTAGTTTGGGTTCAGTAGAAGTCGCAAAAATTAGATTCGCCATTCAGATCTAGCAGCGGGGGTTCGATCACTACCACATCCTTACTCATAATTTGCAGTTGAGGGCTTCGCCGACAAATCTGACTATTTGTGTGGCTCCTATACCTGGGCGTGACTCTCGCAGGACATTGGGCAGAATTAATTTTTTTGGGAATCAGCTACTACAGTATTCCTAAGCGAGGAGTACAACTCCTTTCGGAGTCTGAGACCCTCCCAAGACGCTTATAGGAGACTAAGCCCATAAGAATTAGGTCGACGGGCTAAGCAAGGTGATACCATTCGCTTGTCAGCGTCAAAATTTCGGGTGGTTCCAAAAAAAAATTCACAGTAACAACAAGTGCACCGGATCAGAGCATGGTACAAACCAGAGCTCAAGCTATGGCCAATGAGAAGATCGACACCCTTGAACAAAAGTTGGAGGCATTAACGAAGCAGATCCAGACCTTAACTGACACAATCACAAAGGGTAAGTCGGGGGAACGATTAGAGGCATATGATTTTAATGTAAACCTTAAGGGCGAGTCTAGCCATTATCTTCACTTCTATGGAAACCACCAACAGTCCCAGCTTCGACCACCCAAGTTGAACATGTATAAATTTGATGGCTCTCATCCGGCCATATGGCTAGCACAAATGGAGAAAAATTTCACATTGAATCACATCAGAGATGATGCGACTAAGATAAGTGTGGGAAGCCTATACTTGGACCAAGAAAGATGGAAATGGTGGCAGTGGCATCAACGCTACTATGCAATTCCATTGACTTGGAAGATATTCTCAAAAGCCCTTTCTGATTGCTTTGACCATGAATCTAACTTTTTGGGTCGTCTTACTAAGCTTTGATAGACAGGCACACTGCAAGAATATGTTAAAGCCTTTGAAGCATTAGCCTTCTGCACAGGAGGTCTAGTAGATGAATTCTACTTGGAATGTTTTATCAGTGGTCTCAAAGATGCCATACAAGCCCACGTCTGACTACAACATCCAGTCTCATGGCTAGAAGCTTGCAAGATATCTCGTGAAGTAGAAAACGTGTTAGCGGCCCAATCAACTCGTCCAAATTTCATAGCCAAGGTATGCCCCACCTAGGCTTCGAGCACTACCCAAATACTTAAGGTTCAAAAGGTGTCACCAGCGGAAATAGCGGAAAGAAGAAAGCAAGGATTGTGTTACTACTGTGATGAGAAATACTCCCCAAGGCATAAATGCAAGGAACCCAAATTCTTTCAAATTGATGCTACTGATCACAGTTCATTTGAGGAAGCCCCACCATTTGAGGGACCAGAGGAGGAATATGAGGACAACCAGCCGGACACTGAGCTCCCAGCTATACCTGAAGAACTAGTTATCTCGCTTCATGCTTTGGCAGGAATTTCTTCTCCCCAAACTCTCAAAATCAGAGGTTTTATTAAGCATCGCCCTGTAGTAGTCTTGATTGATAGTGGCAGTACGCATAACTTTATCCATCAAAGAGTCGTTGAAGCAGTGCATTGTTTTGTCAGACCAGTCTCTAATTTCTAGGTCCAAATTTTTGATGGGGGGACAATGAAATGTGAAGGCCGCTGTGAAAATGTCAAACTTCAAATGGGGGATTATCACCTAAAGACCCACATGTTTGCCATCAACATGGGGGGGTGTGACATTGTCTTGGGTGCTGAATGGCTCCGCACACTCAACCCAAACACAATGGATTTCCAGGAGTTATATATGAGCTTCAAGAAAAATAACCACACACATACCCTCCATAGACTCCAAGCAAGTACTCCTTATATCATCAGCTCGCATAGGATGTAAAAATTGTTAAAAAAGGGCCACCATGGAGTTACAGCCCAATTTAATGCCATCCAGGCCTTCAAACCCACTTCTCTTCATATTCATCCTAAGATGCAACAGGTCTTAAACAACCATCTGTAGGTCTTTGACAAGCCTCATGAGCTTCCACCCTCGAGAGGGGAACATGATCATAGCATTACTTTGGTCCCAGGGGCACAACCACCAAATGTGTGCCCATATAGATATCCTTTCGCCCAAAAGAATGAAATTGAAAAAATCATCAAGGAACTCCTGGAAGCTGGTGTCATTTGTCCTAGCATTAGTCCTTATTCATCGCCTATGGTCATGGTGCTCAAGAAAGATGGGGAATGGCGTATGTTTCCAGACTTCAGGGCTGTCAACAAGCTGACGGTCAAAGATAAATTTCCCGGTTGTTGATGATTTGTTGGATGAACTAAATGGGGCTCAATTCTTTACTAAGCTTGACCTTCACTCAGGCTATCACCAAATTCACATGAAAGAAGTAGACATTCCAAAGACTGCTTTCTAAACTCATGAAGGCCATTATGAATTCCTGGTCATGCAATTTGGTCTCTGTAATGCCCCATCCACTTTTCAGAGCCTCATGAATCACCTGGTCAAACCATATCTCAGAAAATTTGTCCTTGTTTTCTTTGATGACATCCTCATCTACAGCCTCACCTGAGAAAAACATCATCATCATGTAGATCTGCTCTTGCAACTGCTCTGGAAGCATAAATTATTTGTCAAATTATCCAAGTGCTCTTTTGGCATGGAAGAAGTTGAGTATTTGGGCCACATTGTGGGGCGTGAAGGTGTCAGGGTGGATCCAAAAAAGATCCAGGCAAAGTAGGATTGGCCTCAACCAAAGACCTTGAAGAGCTTGAGAGGATTTTTGGGTCTCACCGGCTACTATCACAAATTTTTCCACAATTATGGTCGCATTGCTAGACCCCTCACTCACCTTCTCAAGAAAAATTCATTCCTCTGGAATGATGAAGCGCAACAGGCATTTATAGCTCTCAAACATGCCATGTGTTCCACTCTCGTATTGGCACTACCCAACTTCACCAAATCTTTTGTGATTGAATGTGATGCTTCAGGTACGGGTATTGGGGTTGTCTTAATGCAGAAAGGTAGACCCTTGGACTTCAATAGCCAACAACTAAGTGGGACAACTCTGGGACAATCTACCTATGAGAAGGAGATGATGGCCATCTTACATGCAGTGGATACCTGGCGACCATACTTATTGGGGTGGCATTTCCAAATCCGCACAGACCATCAAAGCCTTAAATATTTTTTGGAGCAACGCCTATCCTCGCCACAACAAAATAAATGGCTAGCCAAAATGTTGGGATATGATTATGAGATAATTTACAAGAAATGGCGAGAAAATGTCATAGCATATGCTTTATCACACCAATTTGAGGAGGAAAGCACCCCTCTAGCAATCTCTCTTCCCATTCTAGAGTGGATAGAAGAGGCTCGCAAGGAATGGTTTTCACATCCTTTTCTCTCCCAACTCATCAATAAATTGCAGGCGGATCCAAATTCCATAGCGGGCTACTCTTGGCAGGATGAGATTCTTCGCTACAAGGACAAAGTAGTGATATCACCAACATCCACCCTCAAAAGTTGCATGTTGGCAGAGTTGCACTCATCTCCACTGCAGGCCATTCAGTCTTTCAGAAGACTTATGCTCGCACTCGACGTTCATTATTTTGGACAAGAATTAAAAAGGAGATTCTTACTTTTGTAGCTGAGTGTGATGTGTCCCAGTGCCACAAAGGAGAAACAGTGAAATCCCCAGGAACATTACAGCGATTGCCCATCCCTGCCTCAATATGGATGGAGGTTTCTATGGATTTCATTACGGATCTTTCGAAGTCAGGCAACAAGTCAGTCATCATGGTGGTTGTGGACAAACTTTCTAAGTATGCTCATTTTTGCGCCCTACCCCACCCTTTTACACCAGCTTTGGTGGCTCAATCTTTCATGGACTAGATCTTCAAATTGCATGGCATGCCCACTTCCATTGTGTTTGATTGTGACCCGATCTTCACCAGTAACTTTTGGCAGGAACTCTTTAGGCTACAAGGTACCCAACTACAACTCAATACTTCCTATCATCCCCAAACTGATGGTCAAACTGAAGCAGTCAACAAATGTCTAGAGACCTACCTCAGGTGTTTCACTTCAGAAAAGCAACATCTATGGGTACAGTGGTTACCTCTAGCCGAATGGTGGTATAATACTAACTATCATGCCACCACCAAAATGACTCCATATGAAGCAGTTTATGGTCAACTCCCTCCTTCACCTACTTCTTATATCCAGGGATGCTCGAAGGTACAAGCAGTGGATCAACTCCTACAGAACCGTGCAACCATGCTGGCCCACCTCAAAGAGAATCTCCATCAAGCTCAAAATCGCATGAAGCAACAAGCAAACCAACATCATTCAGAGAAAAAATTTCAAGAAGGGGATCAGTTATTCTTGAGGCTACAACCATATAAGCAAACATCACTCAAAGATAAGGGTTGTCAGAAATTATCTCCAAAATTCTACGAACCGTATCAAGTACTTCAACACATCAGAGAAGTAGCCTACAAGCTAGCCTTGCCACCCACTGTAAAGTTCCATCCTGTCTTCCATGTCTCATGCCTCAATAAAGTGGTTGGGAACCATTGCAGAATTCAAACCAGTCTACCGGAATTGGATGAAGAAGGTTCAATCTGGCTCCAACCTGAACAGGTTCTTGACACGCGAGAATGGCACCTATACGGCAGCATGATCAAGGAAGTCCTCGTTGAGTGGAAAGACACCTCTCTAGAAGATGCGACCTGGGAACCAGCCACTGTTCTTCAGCAGTTTCCACAGCTTTAGCCTTGAGGACAAGGCTATTTTTATGGGGTAGGGCATGTTAGGGTCCAACCCTAACCCCCTTATTTATGTAATAGGGTCAGTCATAGTTATAGTTAGTTAAAGAGTCAAGAAATCCCGTATTAATAATTGTAAGTGGTTGACCCACATTTAAAGAAGGGGCCACAGTTAGTTGCAAATGGGCCATGGTATTAGATAGATGGTATTAATAATAACCATGGTACTGACCCATTGTATTGCATGTATGAATCTTATATAAAGGATAGAGACTTCCCTTGAGGAGCGTCGTGTCTTATTTTGTAATTGAGCCCAGCTCTATTGGAGGTTGCCCCCTCGAAGAGGCAAGTGAACATTGCTTCCTTTCTAAATAATAAAATACATGTTGTTATTTCTTATTGTTCTGTGTTCTAGGTATATTTCTTCACATATTTGGTATTCTGGTATCTTCTAGCAGGTCGAGAGCATAACAATGATAGTGTCCAAATTGGATCTCGGTGAGCAACACCTTGATGGACAAAGGTAGTTGTGAGAGAGGTAGTTGTTGAGCTCAAGGGTTGACGAACCAGAGGAGAAGTTGTGGAGCCCGAGACTTGTGTGTGGAGAAGCAATTCTATAGCAGATGATGGGAATTCCTCCTAGGTCATGTTCATTGTGGGAGATGGACATATTGCAGTGATAGGTGGCAGCCTTTCGTGCCCTATGTTGGTCTTCATCAAAGCAGCGCAGCAAGACCATAGTGGGCTAAAGTCCCTAAGTAACTAAGGAGAAACAGTGGGCAGATTGAGAGTTGTTCACAAGTGGAGTTGTGAACAACTCAACAAGAGTCTCGATGTGTTATGGCCTTGATGGATGAAGGCACAACTAAAGAGAAGATTGGATATCTAACATTCAGTGACCAGATGGACTTGGAGCATTGATAGAGGCAAGAGCTACAGAATGGGAGCTACAAAACCGGTCGGGTACAGGGTACGACCAAGGCAGCTATGAGGAGCTCTACATTAGCTAGACAGCCAAAGTATCTTGTTGAGGGTAGATTGGTTGTCGATGGACTGACACCAAGCCCCAATTTTGTATCTTGTACTAAGGGCCATTATCCTTTGGACAGGAGCTCTAGACTGTTGTATTATATGTTGTTAATATAACGAAGTTGGGATGAAAAAATAAAAAGTTGTCAATGTTATGTGCATGTGTGATTTACTGCTTTATATTTCCACTGTGAAAAGTAGTTTATGGTTGAGATTCTTGGTTTGGTAGCGTCAGTGATTTTAAGACTCTAACCTAGACCCAAGGTCATGGAAATTCAACAAAGAAGTCATGGGTTCAACCTCTCAGGGTCAGACTTTATGGTTGAGCTGGCAGGAAGTGGTATTTTCGTGTAGATCTACCTGGTACAATTCTTTCATGGACATAGTAGTCACCAAACTCTAGGGACCATGAACCACATCGAAAAAAGAAAAAAACAAAAACAAAACAGAAAAACAAAAAACAAAAACAAAACAAAACAAAACAAAAAACAAAAACAAAACAAAACAAAAAAATCAAAATCAAATCAAAGGTTGAGATTTATCTCCAAAGTAGTTGTGCCATTTTTTCCATTTTAATTAAATTGATTACTTTAAAAAATGTCATATGAACAAGTGTCATGTGAAGCGAGTTCTGGTTTTTTAGGCATGTGGTATTGATAAGCCATGGTATTGGTCCATGATATTGTAACAAATCCTAATTAAAAATTAAAAAATTATATGGTAAAGTGGGGGTAAATCTCTATGATTAAGAATCGTGTTCCATGTTTTTAAATGTATTTATGTTTAACTTATATATTAATTCATTTATAATTAATAATAATTATTTAAAATACATTTTTCACACATTTACATGGGTTGAAACTCAAAGGTAAATAAGCTTTCTAAAGGAATTTCACAGCCTCTAGGTTCTTTGAGGATTGTTAAACAGTTAGAAGACTCTTCTCTCTATTATGATGACAGGTTAATCTTTGCAATGATATAACAACACTAGTAGCTTTGTTTTTTAAGTGTTTCTTCTACATATGGACATTATCTGACAAGTTTTTTGTAGACATGGTTACAAGATATATGTAAAACAATGTATATTAGTACCTCCTTGATCAACTCGCATAGTTGAACAGTACTATATGATGATATTTTGATGATTAGTACCAGATAGTGTAGCTTACTTTTTGGTCCAATGATGGTCAATTTTTTATCATATGGGCAGCATGCCAGCTCAAACAAAATTCTAGTCAAAGCATCAATAGAATATAATTTTCATTATCAGTGAAATTATGATTTTTTTCAATGGAAAAAAATTAATTTAAAATAAATTTATAATTTGGTTAGTTTTTATGATTTTTTAATTCTAGCAATGTGAGATGTATTATGGAACCAACCTGGATCCATCTTAACTCTAGATCTACCAAACACTAAGAGGGATCAAATCTCTTTTCACTCTAAAATAGGGTTGCATCTCAAGAGATTTGATCCCTCTCGACACTTGGTAGATTCAGAGTTAAGATGGATCTAGGTTGTTTTAATTATTAATTATAATTAATTAAAAAAAAATCGTAATTAGAATATTCTATTGATCTAAAGTCCACCTTTGGATCGCGATAAGTACATCAAGAGATTACATTATCACTCCTATGAGGCCATCTATACCTGTTACCTTAAGTATTTCATCATTTTCTTGATATATGCACATACTTATTGGCCCAAGAGGTAGAGAGTCTTTGGAGGTATAAACTCTCCAAAAGACCTATAAAATCCAACAACATTTATAATGCCTGACAAAATAGTGAAGAGATTTGATCTACTTTGCATTTTTCTTCCTTCGATGGGGGATCCTTGAAAACTATCCCTGTAGGGGTTTCATTACATCGATTCTAAAAAGTAGAAACGTGTTAAATTAGAATTACCTTCATATCTTCCAAGAGTTTCCTTAGAGCATCCATATCTTCCATGCACTTGCCGTGTGGGTTGCCTCCACTTATCTTTTCTTCTTTAATCAACAATATTCTTGAATTTTGCTACAACTTAGCCCGAATCATGGCCTAATTGGCCTCATCCATAAATGGGCTTTAAGCCACAGAGTACCCTTTCTTATTAACACTATATATTCTTTTGTCATGTTCTTCATCATGATACGAGAGCAGAGGCTTCGAACAGGGAACAATCCCTCATCCACAGAGAATGAATCTTGTTGAAACAATATGTATTGACTAGAAAGGCACATCCTCAAACATGTGCTATGTCGTACACATAAGAAGGGGCCCTATCATTGACCACATTATCTGTGTTAAATGACAGCAAAGACCACAGTTCCTTCCAATCCAGATTTGGAATTATTGTTTGAATTAAATGCTAATCTGGTTGTGTTGATTTGATATTAAGATTTGGAGAGAGACTTGAGGTGGATCGGGTCCTTTTCCAATACAACTAATTCATTGACCAACTTGTCTTTAAGGAATGGGGACAAAGGAAGGGGAGCCATTCTGGAGAAGGACCCCTTCCTCCAGTGTCGTTTCTCTATTTGCAAGGTTGTCTGCAATGGAATTGTGCACACACAGCACATGAAAAAAACTTATCTTGGAGAAGGCATTTTGGAGATTTCTGATGTGATCGATAATGCTCTAGAGATTATGGTTTTTAGGCAATGACCCAAGAGCGATATGTTGGATCACCAATTGAGAATATCCTAGCACCATCATTTCCTCAATTTGCACCTCTTTGGCCAATAGAAGCCCTTGCAAAAATCCATAGGCCTCTATTGAGTTGTCTGCTAGTGTGCCAAGCCCCTAGTTGTACTATATTTCTATGTTTCCATCAAGGTTGAGAATTATCCATCCATCTCATGCCACCCCTAGGTTATTCATAGTAATTCCATCAAAGATTCACAAATAAGAGGCCTAAGACTTCCATTCCATCATTTCCTCTTTTTCCATTCGCAATTTCCACCTACTCATTGGTCTTGGAATATTTTCCTTGTTGGAAATATGGTAGGGAAAGAAAGGAAGGATCCAATCCTTTTTAAGGGATTCCACACCTATTCTCTTAGCTGAGAACCCAGAGCTCTTCCAAAACTCTACAAAGAGAACATGGGCCCTCATCACAATTGAATGTGGATGGGATTTTGTCTCATTACAAACATTGTTATTGCGGGCCAACCATACTTTCTAGTAGAGTTATTTAGGAAAAGCCATCCAAATTTGTTTAAAGAGTCCTTTACCTTTGAAAGACCCATTATAGCATCCTTCCCATGAAGAGAAGAGGGAGGAGGGAATATCAGGCCAATTTATTCTCGAGCCTGGAGGAGATAGGGCATGTTGCCAAACCTCTCGAACATAGGAACAATGTATAAATAAGTGAGGGGTTGATTCTTCATGTTCTTAACATAGGGAATAATGTGAAGGGCTAGTGATTCCCCTGTGACATAGGTTTTTGTTGTTAATAGTTTCTCATGCACCAAGAGGAAAAAAAAAAGGTGTTAATTTTTTAGGGATTGTTCAGTTTCCAGACTTGATACAACATTCTAGCCTTTGGTGGCAATCCAATTTGAAATAATTGCAGCAAATAACTAGCATTAATCGATAATTCTCCATTCTTCCACACCCATTAATCTTTTGTAACTTGTTTTTGATGGGTATAGCCTATTAGTAAAAATTGTAGCTTATGAACCTGATCCGATAAATGTGGAGGAATGTTGTCCAAGTTCTAGCATTTTTAGGAGTCGTCCATGTCCGAATTAGATATATCAGCATCCACTCTTTTAATGGATGGATATCCTTATAGTTATCCATTAGCTGCTTATCAAGAATTTTATCTTTCCAAATATTGTTTTGTTTTCCATTCCCAGGATACCTTGATAGATGTTCCTTAATCAAATCCGTGGATGAAAAAAAGATTTTCGATATGGAAGAGACACCACTTAGAGTGAAAGGCGCTGAAAGATTATAATCTCAACATTGAGGGGAATATTTATTCCTCAATACTTATTTCCACCACGCATTGTTTCTTGAAATATATCACAAACCAGTTTTTCCCCCAAGGCCATATTCATCAAGATTGGGTCACAAATCCCCAGCCCCCCATGACTTTTTGGAGATCTAACCACTACCCATTTGACCAAGTGGTATTTTTTTTTACTTTGTTTTCCTCCTTCGCATAAGAACTTCCTAAAAAAAAATCCATTTCACATAACATTCCTAAAGGCACAAGAAGGGTTGTAAATTGGTAAAGAGGAAGAGCAGATAATACCACCCTAATGAGAATCTGCCTCCCTGCAGCATGCAACCAAATTGCTCCCCATTGTTGTAACTTAGCCCTTAATTTTGTTATAAATCTAGACAATGTAAGGGAAGTGTGGAGCTTTAGACAGATCAGGATCCCCAAATAGCAAAACTCTTTCCAAGGACCTATGAGATGGAATCCAAGATTATCACCCAGGTGTCTTCATATATGGGGAGTATATTCCAAGAATAGATCTATGATTTTTTATGATTAACAAGCTCACGAGAAGCTAGAATAAATTGATCTAAGACAATCTTAAAATGCTTCGCAATCACTTTTAAGGCCCCCCCCAAAAAGAGTGTATCATCCGTAAATTGGGAGTGATTTATGCTATTTATGCTTGAGACATTTCTTACTCCCAGTAGGTTTCCAATTCTTTGCTCATGTTCAAGGTGCATGCTTAAGGAGTCATCCATTAGAATATAAAAGAAAGGAGATAAAGAACACCCTTGGAGCAAGCCTCTAGTGACTCTAAAAAATCCAAAGGGGTGGCCATTCACCAAGGTGGATATCCAAGGCCAAGAGGTGTAAACCTCCAATTGTTTTATGAATTTTCCATTAAAATGAAATTATGAGAGAACCTTCAGCAAAAAATCTTGATTAACTTGATCGAATGCATTTGTCGTGTCAAGTTTTATGAACATTCCTTTATCCTTTCTTGAACTGTTGGAATGGATAGCCTCTTGAACCAAGACTATATTATCAACTATATGTCACTGGCCCGCAAATCCCCCCTGAATTTTCAGATATGAGCTTGGGAAGGAGGGGCATTAATCGTTGAGCTAAAACTTTTGAAATGATTTTATATGAAAGATTGCAAATGGAGATCAATCCATATCTTGCAAAGGTGGAAAAATTGACTTATTTGGGCATCAAATCAAGGAAGGACGAGTTGATCCCTCCACTAATGCATTCATGCTTGAAGATATAATCTATTAGGCGTATCAAGTCATATTTGATCATGTCCCAATCAATCTAGTAGAAATGCGATGAAAATCCATTATGCATGGGAGCTTTATCGAAACTGAATGAGAATACTATGATTTTGATCTCCTCTTCAGCAATACCATGCAAAGGAGTCCTATTTTCATCTTCAGAACCCAATTTTGGGATTTTGTCCAACATGTATTGGATATATTTTAAAGGGGGGGGGGAGGGATTTGGGGCGGAGTAAAGCTCATTGAAGAAAGCCACCGCTTCTCTTTGGATTTATTTAAACTCCCCAATCTACACGCCTTCAACATTGATCAATTTGATGTTATTCCTCCATACCCTTGCCTTTGCTTGATTATGAAATAATTATTGTGATCACAAGATTGCAACCACAAACTACAAGATTTTAGACACCATTGTTCCTCCTCAGCACTGAGCAGTTGATGAAAGGTCTGAAATTTGGTTTGTCCATGCTAAAGAAGCTCTTGATTTACTTCCCCTTGCTCTAATATTAGTTGGATTTCTTCCAAATTTGTCTCATGTATCTTTATTATCACTCTTATCTTCATTGTTTCCTTCAATCCATTGTTTGAGAGCAAGCTTGAGATTTTTTGTTTTTTTTCCCATATCATTATGGGGGATCCACTCACCCAATGACTCCAAACCTACTTGATAGTCCTCGAAAAACAATCTTTGTTGATCCATAAAGGGGAGAATTGGAAGGGAAGTGCCCCATAATCCATTGTTTGGGACACTTCTAGTGAAATAGGGCAATGCTCTGAACTATCCCATGGCAAAATTCATGAATTAACTTGGAAGTCTTTGGAGAGAAAGGAGTCAACAACAAAAAATATATCCAAACAAATCACAATATGCACAGGTCCCGATCTATGATTGTTCCTAGTAAATTTATTAGCAACGGGATTAATATCCATCATGTCTAATGAAGATATGAGGTCCTCGAGAGTCTCTTGAAACTAGTCTCTCATAGCAGTCACTCCTTTTTTTACCAAAAGAGTAGGGTTGCATTAAAGTCCCCTCTAATAATACAGTCTTGTTGCCAAGGGGTATATTTAAAATTGAGAAGGGAAGCCCAACACATAACCTTTCCATGTAATGAATGGGCACATACACTAACAATATTACATACTTGGTTTGATGTAATGTGAAGTAATCTAATAGCTAACTAGTGAGGTGCAGAGATGGAGTCTACTAGCTTGAACACAAAAGTAGACCATATCAAGTGAGTCCCCATGAAGTACCACGTGACCCCATCACCTTGATATCTGATTTTTTCCATACCTTGGGAAATTTTTGGAAAGACTCATGTTCCCCCAATTTCGTCTCCTAAAGAAGGAGGATGGTCGGCATTTCTTTCTTTATTAAAGATCTAACCTCGGACACCCTTTTATCAGTCCCCAAGCCCCTGCAATTCCAGGAGAGAAATTTTGTTATTGACTTTGGTATTTATTGCCCCTTGATTGAGGGCAAGGTCCATTCTTCTTTACATTTCTAGTAACCATTTTAGAGGGATCAATTATTGATTGAGTCCCCATCTCTTTATCCTTCTCCATCTTCTCATTTCAAATCTATCGATTTGATTTCTTGAGCCTTCTTTCCTTTGCGATCAATATATTTCTTTCTCCCTATCAACATCTAATTGTTCATCCGCCAAACTTGCCAAATGCCCATTGTCGTGACCCTTAAGGGCCTTAGGACAAAGAATTTATTTGTTTTCCTAGTTGGATTGTTCCCCATATTCTCCCTTTATACATCGCCCAAGGGGTCATACCATATTTCTCAGCTGGGGAAGAGGGATCTGCGAGGTTAGGGAGAGTTTCTTATGTTGTTTCAATCATTGGGATTTCTCCTCCTTTCGACAATTGATTTAGGACATCAAAACTATTATTTGGATCGTGGGAGTGCTTATTGATGCTAGATGAGGTGCCTTCTCTAGTTGTTGGCCCATTCTTTTTTGGGGACATGGGGTCTTTCCCTTTTGCTCCTAGATTTTCCTATAAAGGAGCTTGATTATTGTTCCTTGTCGTACCTCTCCTCCTTTTTTGTTGTTACCATTTCTCTCCTTCCTCTATTTTTCTTTTGTCACTCCTCTGGCCTCTTCTTGCAATTATGCACAAAATGGCCATATTCATGGCATAATTTGCACTTAAATGGGATTTGATCAAAGCAAACCTCCTGAATGTGAGACTAATTGTCAAGGTTAAGGTTTATTGTTGTTGAAAGCCCTTTGTCTAGATCCACCTCTACACAGATCTTAGCACAAGCTTGAAGTTCTTCTTGTGGTTATGCTTTGTCAATGTATTTTCCAAGGGAATTCCCGATGTTGTGGAAAGTGTCCTCTTTCAAACAATGTAGAAGGAGAAAAGGAAGCTTAACCCAGACCAAAACCGGAGATGGAACATCGCATTTTGGGTTGAAATTCGAACACCAATGATGCAGATATAAACCTTGTGTACCCATAAAATAAGGGCCACTTCTGAACATGAGGTCCCAGTTTGTATTATCTTGAAACAAAAATGTGTAAAACCCTCGTCGACAGAAGGATACCGAGACCTTGTTTTTTCATGGACCTCTATTTTTTGTCGATCCAAGTACATAGAGTCCTTAGGATGGCCTGGATTGAGCCACATTAACCTCCACTTTCAGAATATCAACAATCTTCTTTACAAATTTGGTGGTCTTGGACATTTGGAAGTGTGGCCCTCCAACCATCAGGGCATTGAAAGCAATTATATTTGGAGGGGTTGACGGCGGATAAGGGGAGGAGGGCCCTCTCAAACCTGATTCCATCAGCAAGGTGTAGGTGGAAGGCACAGTCACAGGCTGACAAACACGCCAAAGCGTGCAAGTCGAAACTAATGATAACCACTTTCGAAAAGGTCCCTTTTTAAAAAAGACTTAGAAAACAAAACTTTTAATTATAATTGTAATTAAAATATAATTATTAATTTTATGTTTTTTATTTTATTTTATTTCCATTTTTTATTTTATGTAATTTGATTGGAATGAGTTAAATGTTTTATTGATATTTATAATTATAGTTATAATTAAATTGTTGATGGCGGCTTTCAAAAAGGTCCCTTTTTAAAAAAGACTTAGAAAACAAAACCTTTAATTATAATTGTAATTAAAATATAATTATTAATTTTATTTTATTTTCATTTTTTATTTTATGTAATTTGATTGGAATGAGTTAAATGTTTTATTGATATTTATAATTATAGTTATAATTATTTTATTTTATTTTATTTTATTTTGACCTAGTTAAAATGTTAAATATTACAACATCTCTATTATATTGGGTTGGAGAGCGTTTTTGGGCATAATAAGTCTTTTTATATTTATTATGGATTGATGTTTGTGAGTTTTTACCAGCCATTTAATTTATATAGTTGTCCAAGCACTTAAATTATAAGAGATAATGCATCAATAACCTTTTATTTTCTCTTTTAACCATTTTTTTCATACATTGTTATTCTTTCTTTTATACAGTGGTAAAAGCTATCATAACTCAGTTGCGAAATCAGCAGGATAGTCATCATTGCTTGCAATGTGGGAATGGACGTTGATTTATCACTTTTTAATTATATGTCTACATATCATTCTCCTATTCAGTTAGAAAGATATTCACCTGCAAGTATAAACTAATTTTGAAGTCAAACTTCCAAACTTCGTCGTCTTCCCTCTGTCTCGTCTCTTTTCCTCAACTGACTACAACATATTCCCTCTGTCAGGTCTCTTTTCCTCAACTGACTACAACCTGTAAAACTTGCAGCTTTAGGTCATCGGGAGCCATCACCAATTTCCAGAGATAAACAATTTCCAACTACCAATGCTATGAAACTTCCGTGCATAATATAAACCCACGAATTGTCAATTTACCTCAGCTGCCTCTGCTCGGTATCTTTAGGTACATCATTCTCGAAACGGAAACTTCCTTTGCAGCAAAATTGGCCACGACCGTAATTTTCCCAAAGTCTTCCATTCTGGGAAAATAGATAACTAAAAACGGAATAACATGGAGTCAATATCGCAGGAGGTTAAGAAGTCAGGTATCAAATAGATTATTAGTGGAATGTTGTTATCAAGATTGTGTCAGATTTTGTTGAGTTTGGATATTTAGGGAATGCGGTCATAGGATTGTGTCAGGTTTGGTAGAGCTTGGATATCTAGGGGAATGTTGTCATCAAGATTGTGTCAGGTTTGGTTGGATATCTAGGGAAATGTTGTCATCAAGATTGTGTCAGGTTTGTTAGAGCCTGACTATCTAGCAAACAGACAGTTTTTTATCTCAAAAGTAGTTCCCACCCTGTTTGGTGTAGCTTCGACATCTAATAAAACAACGTTTAATCCCAAAAGTAGTTCCCACCCAGAACCTCTAACTTGATGAGACTAAACTACATACAAACCAACTAACCTAGAACCTCTGACTTGATGAGACTAAACCACATACAAACCAACTAATGTACACATCACTGATGGATGATCATACTCATATTGTATTGAATCATAACTAATAAATCATATTTCTATTTGAAATCAAGACCCTTGGGAGTCTTATTGGGAGTCTTATTTGGCAAAAAAAAACAAAATATTTATCTCCTTGAAATTTGGTGTTCATAACTTCAAACTTATTGGAACTAAAATCCTAAAAACAAACTATGAAAATATACATACTATACCCCTCTAAATTTGAACCTGTTTCACATACAAATTTTAGAATAAAGTACTCAGGGGACTGTTTCTCCTCCATTAATGCAAAGTGTTCCTTCTAAAGCCGCAACAGTTGGCACAGTTAATTTATTCTCTCACACTTTTCAGGCATATGCAGTTAGTTTATTTCTTTTCTTTTTTGACCTTTTGTCAGTATTGTCTATTTTGAGATAGTAAAATTTTTATTTAGATATAATGTTGGGAAGTTTTTATTTTAGATTGGAATACTTGTTATAGGAGTTGTTTTTGGTGTCATTTTTTAGATTTTTTGGTGCTAAAATTTGGCTGGTGAAATTTTGATTTGTATTATTTAAACTGGTTTTTTGATTGTATATATAGATTTAGCATCCTAAAAAAGCGCTTCGATTGTGTCGCATCAACCTTATAATTTCTCTAAATTTTTATTAGATTTTAAAGAAATTAAATCAAAACCTTTCCAAAAATCTCACTAAAAACAAATCTATGACAGACCTGGGTTTTTGCCTCTTTAATAAAATTCAGTACTGTATTTTTCGTTAAAAAAACAAATAAACATTTTCCTCGTGGATGGTCCTTAAATTCAATTCATATCGTAGGTTCGTTCCCTGGAAAGTGACATGTAAATCGGAACAATGACAAGCACAGGCAATCTACATAATCGTCTGTTTTCAGTCATTCTTATCTTCATTGCAAATTCCAAAATATTTGTAAAACAGATTTCTAAATATTTGGAAAACATATTTTCTGAAATCTGCGATAGAATAAAAGCGCTTACAAGAAAGTTGTAGCATAAATTTAATAAGCATTTAACACTCCTTTGTGTGACATGGTGCTCCATATTCATTTGTGCTCTCCATTAATTATTAATGACTACGTCACTGTCACAAGTTCTTTTACATCATAAGACCTTTGATAATGCAGGCTCCCCGCCGATCCCATCACAAACATTCTTTCTTGAAAATTGAAATACAAGAATATTAAGGAGATTAAGAATCACATGAAAGGGCACAATCCTAGACTAAACATGCTAAACATGCTATGTTACTAATTGAAATATATGAATATTAAGAAGACTAGAATCATAGAAAGAACACCAAGCCAAAAGCATTCACATATTAGCATATTGTGCATATTAAACATGAAATGTATAATATAAATGTCCAATACCATGTTTACTTTTCCTCATAATCAACCTCGAGTAAATAGGATGTATATTTTTTAAGATATTAATGTGGTGGTTTTAGGATTTAATGATCGGAGCTAAAAATAAAATTGATATTTGAAATAATTTAGATATTACAAAATAAAATTGATAATTCTTTGAAATATAGTGAAGGCATTAAATGAGGACTATAAAATATTAGTTACTGGTTATTTGTTGCTTCTTTTCAAAATCTATAACTTACAATAGTGTCCACATGGAATAAGGGATGAGAATAGAAAGAATATATAAATAATATAATCAATCCTCCCAATATCGGGTTAAGGAAGCAACACAAAGTGATAAGGTCTAATTATCTTAAAAATTCAAGAGTCTAGTAGTATTAAAAATATTGATCATTTATTCTACCACCAAGGGTTGTTTATATAGATTTCGATGGGCTTGTTGATGTTGTTAGTTGATTCTTTCTTTCTTTGGGATTAGTCCCCACTTAGAAGTGCCACTCTCTCTTAATCCTACAAAATTAGGGTTATACATGAGACTAGAATTGAAAATAGTGGCTTTTATACTTTGGCTTATTTCTCCTTTCAGAAACATTTTCATTTTTAGTTTAGGAAGGTTGCCTCACTTTTGATGAGGTTGTTGTTATGGGCAGCTAAGAAAGCATCTAGCGTCTAAGTAGACTTGGGCAAGAGGAGGGACTTTCTAGCGTCTAAGTAGCACTCGGGCAAGAGGAGGGACTTCTTGTGGTGGACCTTGTTGGGGCTCTCTCGTGGCATAATCGTATATGATATTAAGCAGTCGCCATTTTTATTCATTGACCACCTTACCCTATGTCAAAAATTTCGAAGAACTTGTCCAACTCAACTTTGTTTGTGTAATTAAGGAACCTAGGGGGTCAACAAGGCATGGAATGAGGATCCAAATGGAGATTGAGGGGTGTATCTAATTGTACACTTCCTAGGATGAGCTAATAGTCCCTCAGTCTACCCTCATGTGTTAATCCACTCATTACTACTCGTACTAATGCCTTATAATTGTATGGAGAGTGAAGCCTCATATGATTGCCATATGGACATGAAAGGTCATGATTAATCATAGTGCCCATGTCAATCATGAATATTTTTATGGGAACCCCAATATTGAGGCTCTTCTCTAAGTAATATTCCAACTCTTAATTTGTTCATATAGGTATCAACTTCCATAGAGATGGGACACACATTCAATCACTAACCCCCAATAATTCTAGTGCTTGGGCTAGTATTTTGTTGAGGATCTACTCAACCTTATTTACTACCTTAGTCATTTGTACTAACTCCTCTATCTTGTCCAGAGATTTTCTTACCTACTTTTAAATTGCATCAAACTCTAGGCACTACTATAGGTGATCACTGAGTTTGGGTATGTCATCAACCATGTAACCCCAAACTATGCATTTGTTGGTTTTCATTGTAACCAACATTTTAGCTTCTAACAAGGTTTTTTGTACCTGATTCTCAAGGCCTCTCTCTCATTTATCAATGTTGTTACCTACTTATTTTTCTCACGTCATTTCTTCTAAGCCTCTTTCAACTTTTGCTCCTATTTTTTCAAATCCTCTTTTGTCACATCCACATTTTGACCTCTACCCCATTAAATATGTAACTAATTACACATTATTATTTAAATTTTCGCATGGATGATTAATTATGATGTCGTAATGAGCTAGACATGTTAATGTTGTAAATATCATATCCTTCAACTAATAATAAAATGTCATTAATTGGCTAAGGCGTGAGTACCTACAAGGACCATCAAACCATGAGAGGGGAATAGTGAAAGGATGAAGATGGAGAGTTCAACATGCCTGATGATCCCTATCCACCCTTTCCAAATTATTTGTGTGGTGCTAAATTAATTTTGGGAATTATCCTTCATTTCCATTGTTGACTTGACAAGCCAACCATCAAATGCAAATGATGGAAGGACCACCTTCCACAAAATGGGTTGAGTACTTAAGGAATGTCTAATGATCATGGGGGTTCCAAGAGCTTATCAAGGAGATTCCCTATGAATTTACCTTTTGAGAAGTTATTATTTTAAATAGATGAGGAATGACCTATTATAGAGTTTTGTGAACCCAACGTCTCGGACTATCAAGTGAGTCCATCATCGGGGGATGCGTCAATAGATATTCTTTAGATCTTAATGATATCCATGAGCTATATTTAGGGTATGTATGTATATATATATATATATATATATAGTTATTATTTTCCCAAAAAATACGCGAGAATGTTTGAATTTTCCCTAGTGGCATCATGGGTTGGCTATGGGGTGGCCAAATGTAAAAAAAAAGGAGTGGAAAAACACTTGCCCTTATTTAGTTTCCTAGGTAGCTTATATTCATATATCTTTCTAAATTTACATTGTAAATTATATGCAATCAAGTTTGATTCATGAAAGTATGAATGCACTAAATGAGATGTGTCGTTGGTTTTTATATTACATGAAAGAAAAAATGTGCATGTGAAAATTGTTATTACATTGCAATGAATTTCTTAATTGGAGAAAATTGTCCATAAAATCATGTTACAGTGACTTAATGAACGCAATCCTTAAATGGTGTAGACTCAAGGATGGGGTTGGTTATAAGATGAAGTGTAAAAGATATAATTAGGTAATTAATTGAGTTGGATTGAAAAAAGTGTGACTATGTGGTAATTATAAATTTTTATGCTATGTTTGGTCTAGTATTTGATCATTGTTTAGCCGCATCCAAGTATTGTTGTGGTCCCTAACTATTTATAAAATTACTATTAGTTTTTTGCTATGGCAATGCATTTCTGTAGTCATGTTAGCGCACAAAGGGTAGATCAAAGGTTCAATATAATTTTCCAACAAAACCCCTATAGACATTGGCACTTTTGGCAACACCTTCGAGTAGGTGAAGTCTCACTCGAGGCATCTAGGGGGGACTACAGGAACCTAAACAGTTTTACAATGATGAAGGAGATGGAGACCTTACACTAAAGTTAACCATATTCAATATGTTATTATTATTCAAAAAAAGAAATGCAATATACCCCAATTCTGTGTAGTAACCTCATTACACATTAAAGTAACAATATTATGAAAATAGACAAGCCACAGAATAAGCCAAAACAAATGTTTTTATTAATATTATGGACCTCCCATTACATTCATATCCATAACGGATCACTAGCCTAGCAAATCATTTTTCATTACAACGTAAGACTATATGTCTTCATCTCAGGATATCTCCAAAAGTAAGTCAAAAGGTGTGTCCTTCACCCCTCGGCCTTAATCTATTTATAAGTTTACAATTATACCCAAAGCCGACTAAAACCCCTTAGTAGTATATTATTACCATGGGCTAGTAAACATTACTATAGGATGGTAAATACAAAATTAACCCAACAAATTTCCTTATTCTTCGTACTTTTGCACACTATCCCACAAATGGCCTTCCTACGCGATATCCTTCATGATGCTCTTTTACGCAGTTCCCAAAACTTGTAACTCCAAAATTCTGCTCCAAAAGGACCCCAACACTCACCTGTGACTCCTGCTCAAGCCACTTAGTCATTTCGAAATTCCAATGAAAGCATTGTCTCCTTTTTCTTGCGCCAAACTTTTCAAAGATTTGTCTTGCAGTATCCACCTTCACCTTGACTTCCTCTACTTGTCCCAAAATCTAGTCTGCCAATTCCATTGTAATAGGGGTCTTAATATTTTCTTCCCCTTCCTAGACTTCTTGTTTAATTATCCTATGCATTGTCCCAATCTTGTATATGACCTTTAGTGCTTCATCCTATAAGGTCTCAATCTTTTGTGTCAATTGTTGTTGATCAACTCTCATCTCATCAATTTTATTGCTTAGTTGTGCGTTCTCTAACATTATGCCCCTACGCTCATTCATTGGTAATGTGTTCAGGTTGTCCTTAAGCTTTTTTGCCTTCTCCTACATTATTTGTATCTTCTGCATCATTTCCTTCATCTCTTCACTTTCCAACAGCCTAATCTAAATATGCATGCCCTTGTCATATATTCTACTGCACTCTATGTCTAATCCTCTAATTTTGTTCCATTGTCAATGTTGTTGTGTGTTCCTTCTATCTACGCTCCCTTTCTTCTGGTGGAGTGCTTGGCTTAGTTTTCATATCCAACTCCACAACTTTAGCTTTGAGACCTTGAATAGCCTCACCAATTTTTGTCAACTTCCCCTCTGTTGGTGTATTTACCTCCATTCTGGCCTCTGGGAGATTATTGCATACCTCCTCTACTACCTTCCTCAACTTTTCTTATCTTTGTATCATTTCTCATTTTCCTCTACTAGTTGTTTATTCTTTGCCTGGAGAACCCCATGGCATGTTGAAAATTGTGCCAACTCTATTTTTGTTGTGGCTACATGGAACTGTAGTTCCTGTGTGATACTTAGCTACAATTGATGCAAAATTTCTTGTGATAATTGTGACAAGACCAATTCCACATGGCTTAATCCTTGTGTGCTTTGTTGTATGCATACACTTCGAATTTCCATCGCCCTTAGTGATTTGCAATACACGGTTTTCTCCTAATGTTGATGATGGTTAGGATTGTGTTCTCCTTGTGTTAATCACTTTGGTTTCACTTTGTGCCTCTATCTGGACAGTGGGTTCTTCCCTTGTTGAGTATGTCTTAGTGAGTCTGCTAGACGCCATGAATTGTCACAGTTTCTCCAACTGCCTCTACATTCTTATTTGTATCTTTGTTTTTGCGCTACTCTCTCCATCACTTATTTTGTCATTTCCTTGACTTGGCCCCCGATATGTTCTATGTCATCATCAAACAACAACTGGACTTGGGTGACTGCTAGTTTTGTTGCTTTCCTTTTCATCCTTATGTGAGAAGTTCCTTATTTTATCGTTTTTTGTTGCTTTCACTTATCTCCAACTTTTGCGATGTCTTCTTCTTGGGATTCACCTGCTTCAATTCCTTGTTTTATCTCTTGTGCAAACTCATGAACAAATATCTCCTGTTCCATACATTTAATACTTTTGATGTTTTCGACATGATTTAATTGATCCACTAGGACTTTCCAAACTTCTTCCCAGGGTTTGATTATGTGGTTGACCTCCAATTTAGTCAATCTGTATCGTCTCTAAAGCCACTACATAGAGAGATCTCTCCTCGGTTGAATGAACATAAGTGTGGAGTCGCTTTAAATCATGCAATTACCTTGTATGCTTCTATGAACTATGGTGGTATGCATGGTATGATTTCTATGGTTTTCTTAACCACCTCCTTGTAAACATAAAATGTGAGGTTATTTTCCAATTGCATTTGTTTGTACATGGTATGCCATAATGAGGCATATCAGGGCACCAAAAATGGTTTGTGTGTTACTTCTGGAAACGAAATCTCCTCTGGCTCTCTTCATGGCACTAAGGAAATGGGAATCAGGAGCCATGCATAGTGGAACTTCGTGTTATTTTCCTATGCCTCCCTACAATCTATAAAAAATTGATTTAACAAAAATGTGGCCCAATTCATCTAAACCTCTACTGTGCACTTTTTTGTTGGTGCAATTACACCTACTAGTACTTAATCCTTCTTACATTTGTGCAGTAGTTTGCATGCCATGACCAGGGATGCAAATATGACTGCATCATCATTTATAATTGGTATGTCAAGGCTGGGCACACCCCTGTGTGTGCCATATTTTCCTTAACTTATTCAACTAGGGTTTTCTCTGTGCTTTTGTTTACAAAGAAGGGCTCTAGATCTTCACCTGTTGTAAGTAGCCCTGTGATTCTTGCAATAACATTGGGGTATATGGAAACTGGTTGGCCCAACCAAAGGAAACCTATATGGAAACAACTTAACAAATACTTTACACAAACATTAATTTTAGCACTTCGACCAAAATGCAGAATTTCGAGAAAGTTTAAAATACTTGACTGTGTCGGGCCTCATGCCCAGTCCTGTGGTTCTACGATGATGATTGGATCATCCAGGCTCATGACATTTTGTAGATATTTCTTAGGTTCCAACTCTGGGAACTTCTTGACATAGGTGATGTCATGGTCTAAGTATTTTAGGTTCCCACTGTGTCAAGCATGTTCCCTTGTTGAATAACTACAAGTAGAATCAATGGTGCCACCATAGGGTTCTTGGGGTCCTTCTTCAAATGGATTGGCATCGTGTCGGGCTTTCTGGGTGGCATATACTCCTGTGGAAATTGGCCCCGCAGTGAACCAAACAGACTAGGTGTGGTTCTTTGACTAAGTGTTGCAGGTTGCACACAGGGAAAAGATGCTTGCTATCCCCCTGATGTCTTTGTTTAGGCCTTCTTTTTCGGTGAAAAATCTCCTCTTATGGTGGTTGTCATATTGGTTGGTGTCTAAGTTTTTTTCTACAACTCTTTGCTCTTTATTGGTTTGACTCTCTCAATTTTCACTCTTCTCTTCAAATGCTCTAGACACAATGAACCCATACGACTAAGTCTAAGAAACTTATACCTCTCTACCATATTGCACAGTTTTCTAGGAACCCTAACTCCAAAATCTGTCAAACTTTATCTATTATTCCTTCATATTTAATTCTCCAAGTGGATGTTGCATTGGCGCATGGACTCAAGCAAGTGGATGTTCTGTCAATAGTCGCTCTTGTCAGATCCAACGATTTGGAGGGATATTGTCATTAAAATACATCCACTCTATCATTAATGAAGTGGCCTTTTGACTTTTATGCAGCCAATTTATGCAACCTACATGGCCAATAGTGATTTTTTCTAGTGTTTTTTCCCTTTTTACATTCTTGTTTTTCCCATATTGTTAATGTGTTAAAATTGTTTGCTTTTTTGGTGAACCTACGCAATTTATGTAGATTGTGCAACCCACTCTTATTCACCATGCTCCTCCTTTGTGTTCTGCATGGTTCCTTGATTTTATATATATATATATATAGAGAGAGAGAGAGAGAGAGAGAGAGATAACATTCCTAGGTTAAAATTCATGTAGTAAAGGCAAAATAAGACCAAGGTTATGGGACATGTATTCCAAGTTGAATGTTGGGCAAAACATTCTAGTGGGTGTCCATTTGGTTTATTATGGCTAAGAAAAATGGCAATGGCATTGAAAGGAAAAGAGGCATGAATTGGCATTTTATTTATGAAATAAAGGAAAATAGGAGAAAATGGAGATGAAAGGTCACAGATTTGCATGAGAGGTAAATTGAAGGAAAAATAGAGGAAATTGAAGAAAATAGAGGCCTCAATAATAAAAAGGATTCTAAGGATCAGTTTGTAACATTTTGTCAGTTTTATCTTGGAGCTCTCTATATTCTCTCATACTATTGCACACTTAGAGCGTCCTTGGAGCACTCTAACATTGGATAAAGGAAGGCAAAGGAAGGACATGAAAGAAGAGGAAATCAAGGGACAAGCAAGGAAAAGTATCAAGAAAATTCAACAGGAATACTTGCAAATAACAGGTTGCATGTGTGATTTCCTAGCTGGTTTGTGAATGAATGGTACATGCATGTGTGTATTTGGTTCTCTTGTTTTCATTGGCATTGGTTTTGCCAGGTGTGATAGTGATTTCAGCCTTACCTTGCCATTTCTAAATAGCCATGATGTGATGGGGTTCTTTCATTTGGTTGAGCTTCAGATTTCATAATGGTTTTGAACCTAGGTGAGCTGGTCTCAGGAAAATTTCCATAGGGGCTAGGAATCCCTTCACTGGTTTTGGCAGGATTGCGATAAATCCTAAGGGTGGATACGGGAAAATTCCTCAAGGTATTGGTGAAGAAATTATGAGGCATCCAAGCTTGTTTTGGGCCTAGTAATACCTTGACTAGTTTTGGTGGGGTTGATGAGGCTCTTCAATGGGTAAAATATATGGACCTTAATGCACCTCCAACTTACTAAAATAAACTCTTCTCATAATTCTTTACATGTTTTAATTATATTTTGCTTAATGAGATGAGTAAAAGTGCATTGATTGTAGGTTTTGGCAGAAAATTGTGGCTAATTAGGGTGCAGGAACTCGAATGAGACAAGCAAGAGAGATTCTAGGAGATATGATCCCCCTGCTTAACTCCTCACTCACTCAAAGATCCCTTAATCAAATCACACCAGCTCGGAGTTGCAAGCAGCTGAGTCATGAGGATCATTGGCAGCCAAGCCAGTGGCAGTTAAGAACCAGTTGATCTCGAGATTGGGAGCCAAACCTCCCTAGATTTAAGGAATTTATTGACAACTTTAGTTGTATAAATAAAGAGGCCTAGAGCCTCATTAGGATTCGAATTTTTTGTGCAAGATAGCTAAGCAGTTTTCAATTTGAAGGATTGTGACCAAACACTTTTATGTATTTTTGATATGTTAATGAAAATGAGCAGCATTCCCTTGATCCAGCACTGAGTTGACTCAGAGGGCTAAAGCTCTTAGGTTATGGCCCAACCCTAGCAGCATAGGTTCCTCTTATTGTATATGTATGCTTAGGTTATCTCACAGTTAGTTGTTAAACTGATTTTGGTGTTGTTAATTTGCAAGTATTGGTACAATTGATTAGTTTGCTTCCATTTTTGAATAGCTCTAACAGTAGCATTATAGAGATAAGAGAATATTCAAAAAGGCTAAAAACAAGTGGATCTTGCCTCATTCCTCCCTTTCAGGGATCATGGCTTGAGGAACATTTCCCATTCAGCCCAAAAAAGACAGAATTCTGGTTTCTTATTAAATTTAGGGTTTTTCTGCTAATTAGGTCATCATCTTTCAATTTTATAAGCTAGGTTGCAATTGACATTTATGATATCTTAGGTCTTGCATTGATTTCATGTTGCTTTCATAATGGTTTCAAGCATTCTCATGCATGAACTTGGCAAATGAATGATGGAAATTATGTTTTCTTCTATTTAAGTAAACCCTTCTTGTTTTGAGATGAATTTATGGATAAATGCCAACAATGATGTATATGTTGCAGGAGTTTCTACATTGCAAGAAGACCTCGTATCATCATCCTCAACCAAACCATATCCACCCATGATCACCAAAAGCCACTGAGGTCTCAATTCGAATTATCATTTTACAAGGAAAAATTGTCATGCTTATTGAGCAAATCCAAGCATCGTAGAGATTTGGTTTGAGTTCTAAGTAAGTGCCTACCACTCCCTTGCCTTATTCCCTCCTTACTCACCTTTTCCAAGATCCATCCCACCTTTTAAGCAACTCCCTATTCTTTCGTCCTGTTCCTATAAGAAAATTGGGAATCCTGTAGATGAACTAGGACATCCTGTAGGAAAACCTGTAGTGCATTGTTTTGAGCCTGAATTGTGAAAAAGCATCACTAAAGCTAGTAGTAGACCCCTGCTTGCCTTCCAGGCCATCTGAACCATTGCACTCATCTCCCTCCACACCTATCTCACCTTCCATGCAACCAAGAAGGATTAGCATGTACTTTTTTACAAAAAGATAAAGAGAAAAAAAAAAGGTCTTTATATTTATCCATGCACACAGCAGTTAAGTGCTTGTTTAGATCAGACTTCATGCTTAGACTAGTTAAGACTTCCCTTGTGTTAAATTAGATTTCTTTTGCAAGCAAGGTATGTTAACAAATAGATATATGAGTTATGCTTTTTTGTAGGCATTTCTTTCGGTCTTTCATTACTGTAGTAAGTATCATTTCAATTCTCTAAATTAGGGTAAAATTCTCCACCCTAAATTGGTAATCAGACTTCTTCTAATCAATAGAAGGCTGGTTTAAGAAACCCTAGTGGTCTATCGCCCCAGCTCAGCAGTGACAAAGAGTGGACCCATTACATGTATTTGTGTATACAGCACTGTCACCTCCAAGTTTGTATGAACCCCGGGTTGATGAAGTAAAGTCGGTAGCCCAAGGAGTTGCAACATCCTTGTTGTAATATTGGTGCTCATCGCTTTTTGGCATCGTTGTCGGGGAGGTGTCTAAGTAGATGTGATTTCTACTTTCTTTATTCCATTTCTTGTCTCTTTCATTCTACTATTAGTTCCATTCTGCAAAGTAGTTGTAAGTTGGTTTGCTTTCATTTCCATTTTGCAATTGATTCCATTCAGCAATTAGTTTCAATTTAGTTTGTCTTTTCAATTTTGCAATAAATTTTAAAGTTTGAAAAACAAAACAAAAACACTTCTTTCATGCCTCGTAGGAATAGCGATAACTTTGGAAAATTTCTACCAAATACCCCCACCACTTCAAACAGCCAACCTTCCCTCTTCTTTGGTGGTTGTGAATTAGAGGACCCCTTAGACGAACAACCAAAGATTTTTGAGGAGCCTATAAGGGAAGAAGAAGAAACCATTCCAACTGACATAATGGCTGAAATTAGAAATGGCAAGGGAGATAGGGAAAGAATTGAGGGTGTTTTTCCCATCAGAGAAACTAATGGGGACGCCAAGATGAAAAACATAAGCCCCTCTGCTCTTCCTCACTTCCATGGCCTGACCTCAGAAGATCCTGATACTTTTTTGTTTGAATTTGTTGTCATATGCAGAACTTATGATTACACCTCGGATGATCAGAAGTTGAATTTATTCCCATACACTCTCAAAGATGTAGCCCTGCACTGGCTCATGCATTTACCTGGGGATAGTATCACCACTTGGGCTCAGATGTAACAAGCTTTCAACAACAAGTATAGGGACTACTACAGTTCTAAAGATACCAAAGAAGAAACTTTTAGAATGACCTTGGGACATGATGAGTCCTTAGAGGATTATGAGGAAAGATTCCAGCTCAGCTATAAAAGGGCCAGGTGCACACTTGATCCTGAGTCACTTAATTTAGTCCTTTTCAGGGGGATCAGGGAAGATCTCCTAGAAACCCTAAACCTGCTATCAGGAGGGGACATCTACCAGCTACCTTATGATGATATCAACACTGTTTTTAAGAATCATTCCAAGGAAGCTAGAAAAAGGGGTAGGGTTAGGCAAACAGTGGCCAGTTCATCCTCTTCCAACACATCCATAAAAAGTGAAATTGGGAACATGTTGGAAGATTTTAAGAGTGAAATGTTGCAAACCCTTGCCCTGCAGATGGACACTATGCAAATCAAGAGGAAGCAAGAGGAAGCAGAGAGAGAATTAGCCATCTTCTTCCCTAGATGCATAAGGAGGCACCCTAGGAATGAATGTCCATAGAACCTCTTAGAAATATGCTCGATCTATGAGGAAAATCACTCCACAGACAAGTGCCCTTCTCTTCCTGGACTAAAAGTTGTGTATCAGGGAACTGAAGGGGTGACTGAACAACTCTGCTACATAAATCAAAGGAGGCCTCATGGACCTCAACCATACTAGCGGGGCATGCAAGAGTCATCCTATTCATATTACAACCCTAATCAAAACACATCCTCTTGGTGCCTCCCTGCTCATCCCTCCTAGTCAACACCTTCTCCCTAGTCTTTTGCACCTCAATACCATTCCCAGTCAGCCAACTAACCATTTCAGCCATATACTCCTCCATAAGCTCAATGGAATGCACCGCCTAAGGGGTGGAGGCCCCCATACAACAATGCTCCAGCTTTATTACCTTCACCTCCATCTCAACCACAGCTTTTACACCTGATCCACCTAAACAACCTCGAATGCCTGCCTAACCAAACCCAAACCTGAACAACAAACAAGCACAACAGGTCTATAGTGGAGAGACATCCTATCCTACTTATGATATGGAAATTCATGAAATTAATCTTAGGTCTGGGAGAGTGCTCCCAGATAACCAACCTCCATCTCCACCTAGGGAGAGTGAGGAGGAAAGAGAGGAAAGTATGCCTAGAGTAAATCCACCACCCTTTCCTGAAAGATTAACCCATCCAGTCTAGCATACCCTAGAAGAGACTGAACTTCTAAGTGAGTTGAAAAATCTATGCATCAAAATCCCACTTCTCCAAGCTATTAAATATGTACCCATTTACAACAATTTGATTAAAGAGAAATGTTTCAAACATCTAGGAAGGCGAAAAAGATACACCCCTGCCATTAATGTCATTGAACAGTTGTCCGACTTAATGTTGGGGCGGGTAATTTGCCTGAATTATTTATACCCTGGGAGCCCAGTAGAAGATGTACATATTGATGGCACAATTGTCCCCCATACCTTGATTGATCTTGGGGCTACCATCAATGTAATGGCTAAGGACATTATGCTCAAGCTGAATCTCCAAGGATCATTAAGGAAGACCACGACAGTCTTGTAGCTTGCAGACCGATCCACAGTAGCCCCTGAGGGGATTGTTGAGGATGTGATGGTCTCCATTGATTCCTGGGAATACCCTGCGGACTTCTTAGTTCTCCAGCCTAAGACCAAATTTAATGGTTATCCTCTCATCCTTGGGAGGCCTTGGTTAGCCACTGTCGATGCCTACATAAGCTGCAGGGATGGAAATATGACTATAAAAAATGGGCATCTATCCAAGCAGTTGGTCCTGTACCCTCCTTCTCAGCCATCTCTAGAACATGACTTACCTTTATGGCTAGAAGAGGAGGAAGAAGATGAATTCTACTCCTCCAAAATCTATACCCTAGAAACTGCCATAGGAGGAGGACAACCTGATGAAGATGATTTGATTGAACACATCCTCCAAAATCAAACTCCCAACACCATGTCTTTGGAGGAAGTAGTGAATGAAACCAAGGACAACCATCGGATTAATCTATGCTTAGCTGACTCAAACCCTACTCATGTCAAGACAATAGAATTCGGCCCTAAAAGAGCATTGAAAATCAACCCCTCTCTCTCTGTACACCAAGAAGAAGAGTTATGTAATATGCTAAGAGAGAATTTGGATGCCTTTGCTTGGAATTACAAAGAAATGAAGGGAGTGCACCCCTCAGTGTGTACTCACCACATTTACATCAAGGAAGGTTGCAAACCAGTTCGACAACCCCAAAGGAGAATGAATCCAACTCTCAAAGATATAGTCAAAGAAGAGTTGCAGAAGTTGCTAGATGCAGGATTCATTTACCCTATCTCAGACAGTGAGTGGGTGTCTCCTCTAGTGCTGGTTCCAAAGAAAAATGGAAAGTGGAGGATTTGTGTCAATTACCGAGAGCTAAACAAAGCCACAAAGAAGGACCATTTTCCTCTACCTTTCATTGACCAAGTGTTAGATGGTCTAGTAGGAAAGAAGTTCTTCTCTTTCTTGGATGGATTCAGCGGGTACAATCAAATCCATATCAGCCTAGAGGACCAAGATAAAACCACCTTCACCTGTCCTTGGGTTAATTTCACTTATAGGGTCCTTCCTTTTGGTCTATGCAATGCCCCTGCCACTTTCCAGAGAGTAGCCCTGGGTATCTTTGCAGAGCTAGTCCATGATGCAGTAGAAATTTATATGGATGACTTCACACCCTATGGGTGTGATTTCCAGGAGGCTCTCTCTAACCTGAGAAAGGTGCTAAACAAATGTATTGAAATGAACTTATCCCTTAGTCCCGAAAAATGTGAGTTCTTGGTGACTACAGGGACTGTTCTAAGTCACTCAATATCCCAGGAAGAACTACAGGTAGACCCAAATAAGATAGCCATCATCAAAAGGGTCCTGACTCCACAAAAACAGAGGGATGCCATAAGCTTTTTAGGTTTATCCAGATACTATATGAGATTTATAAAATATTTCAGCAAGTTAGCTTCTCCCTTATTTGAGTTATTGGCCAAAGACTCCAAAATTTTGTGGTCAGAAAGCTGCCAAAGACACCCTAAAGGACAAGTTGACTACTGCACCTATTCTTCGAGGCCCAAATTGGGCTCTTCCTTTTCATATTCATGTTGATGCCTCTCACAAAGCTATAGGAGCAGCTCTAGGTCAAATAGATGACAAGATACCTTATGCCATTTACTTCATCAGTAAGAATTTGTCGAAAGCCGAGTTAAACTACACAGTAACTCAAAAAGAGCTCCTAGTTGTTGTGCATTCATTGAATAAATTTAGACATTACGTTATTGGTTACCAAACATTTGTACATACCGACCATTCTATAATTAAATACTTGATGAATAAACCTTATGTAAATGCCTGGATTATTAGATGGTTACTTTTATTGCAACAATTTGATTTAATTGTTATTGATAAGCCTAGCAAGGAAAATTTAGTTGCAGATTTTTTTATCCAGATTGACTTTTCCTGCAGGGGAGGAAGGAATGGTTGATGATCAGCTACCATATGAACATTTATTCGCCATTTCAGTTCTCTCTCCATGGTTTGATGACATAGCAATCTACTTGGTATCTACACAGTTCCCTCCAAATTTGTCCTCCAAGGAAAAGAGTAGAATCATAAGAAAAAGTGCCCCATTCACTTGGATTGGGGGCAATCTCTTAAAGTTAGGTCCGAATCAAATTCTGAGAAGATGTATCAGGGAGGAGGAAGTCTTCGACATCCTTCTGGCATGTCATGATGGGCCTTGTGGAGGTCACGTTGCATCCAAAAGAATAACATTCATGGTACCAAAAGTTGGTTATTACTGGCCCACTCTTCACCAAGATGTAAGGAGGTATACCAGCCAGTGTGATCGGTGCCAAAGGATGGGGAAACCTACCCCAAGGGATGAAATTCCTCTGCAACCTCAAGTGACTTTAGCCATTTGACAAGTGGGGCATGGATTTCATCGGGCCCATTGATCCTCCATCCAGACAAAAGTAGTACATCATTGTGTGCACTGACTACTTAACAAAATGGGTTGAAGCCAAAGCCATCAAAGTAGCAACAGAAGAAAAAGTGGTTGAATTCTTAAGGGAGAATGTGTTTTATAAGTTTGGGTACCCTAGAGAGTTGGTCATTGATCAAGGCAGTCAATTTACATCTCACATGATTGAAAATCTGTTAAGCCAACACAAGATCAAGCACAGAAAATCCACCCCTTACCACCCATAGGCTAATGGGAAAGTGGAAGTAACCAACCAAGCATTGGAAGGCATTTTGACCAAGGTGATTAGTAGTAGCAGAAAGGATTGGGAAGACAGATTAGTTGAGGCCACCTAGGCCTACAATACCACCTGGAAGACCACCACTGGCTTCACTCCTTATGAGTTGGCCTATGGGAAGAAAGCCATGTTGTCCATTGAATTTGAATACAACACCTTAAGGATGGCAACACAACTAGATCTAGATATCACAAGGGAACAACAAGAAAGATTGCTCCAGCTGAATGGGTTAGATGAATTTAGGATGCAGGCCCTCCTGCACACAGAAGTGACTCAAGTTCAAAGGAAAATCTAGCATGACAAGAATATAAAAGACAAACAGTTTCAAGAAGGTGATTGGGCCTTGTTGTATGATTCTCGTTACAAATATTTCAAAGGAAAGTTAAGGACTATATGGTTAGGGCCCTATGTAACAGAAAAGTGTCATGATAATGGTGTTGTTAAAATAAGAACCATTGATGTAGAGGCTATCCCTTTGCTTGTCAATGGGTACAAATTAAAATTCTACAAAATGCCCTTATCAAAGCAAGAATTCATCAATAGCATCAGCAAGACAGTGATGGTGGTCGAGCAAGTCTGAGCTTCCACCCCACCAAGTCCTTGAAAAAAAAAGACTTAGGTGAAAACCTCCATGAGGCACCTAAGTACAACTGTTGGATTGAATACCTCTTGAGGTGGCCCAAGAGTGTTCAAAAAAAAATATCTCTGGGTGAAAACTTCTTTTGAGGCACCTCGGGTAGGAAACTAGGATGAAAACCTCCTTGGAGGCAGACTAGTTGTTTTCCAAAAAAAAAAAAGAGAGAAAAAGATACAAAAATGACAATTATGTTTTGCAGGTCCACAAGAGGAAGATAAACACAGCATATAGAGCATAGCAGGCCCTACAAAAACTATTTTTTACTTCACCCATCTCATATCCTCCATTATCCCCCTAGTCTTCCATCTATACTCCACTCCAGATAATTTCAAGCAGTTATGTGTTTTCTACAGGATTCCCGGTAATACTGCAGGAGGTTCCTGTAGGAATTACAGGAGGTCTTGAAAACTATAGGAAGAGCATTCTAATGGCAAGTTGGTGACACAAGCCTATGTTTGAATGTAAAAAAACCATTTACCTCACCACACTTCATCCAATACCTTTCATAACCATGTCGCCCCTGTATCCATCAAAGAAATCAAGTTCAAAGAAAAAATCATAAAAAAAGGGAAAGAGGAGGCATACCAAAAGAAGCATCCCTCACCTTCCATTCCATAACCCCATTCTCCACCCATTTCAACACCCCTTCTACTTCAAAGCTGAGGAAAATTGTGAGAGTTTAAGGGAAAGGCAGCTAGGACATCCAGTAGGACAAATTGTAGTGGTTTGTTTTGAGCCCGAATTGTGAAAAAGCATCACTAAAGCTAGGAGTAGACCCTTGCTAGCCTTCCAAGCCATCTGAACCATTGCACTCATCTCCCTCCACACCTATCTCACCTGCCATGCAACCAATAAGGATTAACATTTATACTTTTACAAAACATAAAGAGAAAAAAAAGGTATTTATATTTATTCATGCACACAACAGTTAAGTGCTTGTTTAGATCAGGCTTCATGCTTAGACTAATTAAGACTTCACATGTGTTAAATTAGAGTTCTTTGGCAAGCAAGGTATGTTAACAAATAGCTAGATGAGTTATGTTGTTTTGTAGGCATTTCTTTCAGTCTTTCATTACAGCAGTTAGTAGCATTTCAATTCTCTCAATTAAGGTAAAATTCTCCTCTCTAAATTGGTAATCGGACTTCTTCTAATCAATAGAAGGTTGCTTTGAGAAACCCTAGTGGTCTATCGCCCCAACTCAGTAGTGAAAAAAAGTGGACCCATTACATCTATTTGTGTATACAACACTGTCACCTCCAATTGTGTATGAACCTCGAGTTGATGAAGTAAAGTCGATAGCCCTGGGAGTTGCAACATCCTTGCTGCAATACTAGTTCTCATCAGGGGTTGCGGAAAATTCTGGTTGTTTATGTGATTTTTTTGGGCCTAATAATCCCATGACTAGTTTTGGAAGGATTGTGGTAAATCTTGGTTGCTTATGTGCTTGTTTTGGGCCTAGCAATCCCTTGACCGATTTTGGCGGGATTGCGGTAAAGCTTGGTTGTTTATGTGCTTGTTTTGGGCCTAGGAACCCCTTGACCAGTTTTGGTGGGATTGCGATAAAGCCTGAGGGTGGAGGTGATTTAATCTCCGAGAAGCCCTAGTTGTTTTCTTCTTGAGTCCCGCATTCATGCTTAGAATATGGCATGGGGGTGATTGGCTGAAAGAAAGATTTGATTCAGCCTAATCTATGGTTGGGTGGTACATGGAAGTCCTTGACTTGGTTGGATTTTGCATATGCTAATAAGAACTCTATTCCTCTTGTATTTTATAAGTAATTTTACTTGTTATTATGTGGCTTTGATGGCTTTTCTATCATGGTTATTATTATAGTTATATGTTGGTTATAAACATGGTTTCATAACAGGTTCTAGTTATGGCTCTTGATATGTTTGATTTGTTGATGAATGGTTAATGAATGCATGAGCTAATAAATGTTATTGCAGCTATTTTGAGGGGGCATTAGACCTTCTTGATGATTTCTAGATAAGTATCAGACCCCTATGTTTATATATGCATGCATGACATGTAGATTACATGTTCTCAATATGTTTGACCAAATGGTTGTCATGGTTAGGCCTGGTTAGGTCAAGTCTTTGATCCAATTTTGTATGAATAGATTTGTCTTGATGATAAGTATTATTCTAGAAAGTCTCATTGACTTTTGGGCAGTGGCCTGGAGGCTGACCTGGAATTTAAGCTCAGAATCCGGGATCGCATGCTCCTAATTCAAAAATTTTGGTTGCAACTGCATGGATGCATGCATGTGCATGCTTTTGGAGGCTTCCAACCACATGGAGGCCTTATTGTGGGTGTGGTTAAGGGCCCAAGGTTGATCCGGATTTAAGCAGGAACGCAATAGATTACCGAGATAACCATAAATACAGAGATGTGATAACCATAAAAACAGAGATGCAACGGAAATAATACTTCATTTCATTAATGGAGAATATTGAAATATGCTTACAAATAGAAATAACCCAGCTAGGGCGATGGTAGCTTATCTCTGAGAAGAGATGTGTCGGCTACATGCCTCTGAACTGTTTCGAACTGTGTTACAATGAGGCTCGAGGGCCTATTTATTGTTGAGAAACAATGGAAAACCCTTCACATTCCAAAACCTAACCTTAGAAGATGAAATGCCAAATTGTGGGCCCCATTTTTGGGTAAGTTGGTACATCAACTTCCCGAGGTCGCAAATTGGTCGTACTATCTTCGTTTGACGCGCATGATAGCCCATTGGAAAGATCTCTCCGAGGACTACGACGGAAAAGACGATTTTTATCAAAAAAATCGCTGGCGGAAGATTTCCCAAAAAATGTCGTTTAGGGCCTCAAAACGGCTCCGGAAGTTTAGGACCCGAAAAACTGCTAAAAATAGTAAAATGTGCTATAATTAAGGAAACAAAAAAACTGAAAGAGACAGTTGTGGGGATCCAAATGGGATAGGTGGGTGGCCACCAACATCCACTTGGATCAAAGGTAGAGAAGGAGGGGTCCGCCTTAGGGTTTGGCCACCTAGGATGGTTTCTCAGCCTCTGAGTGTCCTATAGCCGATGTAGGATGCTGTGAAATGTGAGTTTGTCATCAGTAGTTGGCCCCACTTCCTTAATGGGACCTAGGGAGTTAGGTCATGCCATAGTAGCCCTTATCTCATGGTTACTCTGGTAGGCCAATTAAAGTGGGTAAATATCAGAGGGGTGGTTATAGATTGGTATGAGAGCATGGTACAATACTTGGACTGTATGGGCGAAATATGTGTGGCATGCATGCATGTTAGTGTCTATGTGGTTTTTACGCATGCATTGTCATGGTTATGGTTGTCGTGCATGAGGTCATGGCATGTAGTTTTTATTATCATGCATGATGTGGGTATATTGATATGATTATGTATATATACATGTATCGTGCTAATGTAGACTAATTTTGCAGATGAGATATCCTCCCCCGAACATCATTGAGGTATGTTGGTTATGTTTCTATTTGGTTTATTTGACATGGTATGTTTGTAGGAAGAAGAGGATCACATATGACTAGAAAAATGATGGTTTATAGTTCATGAGAATCTCCTTACAGATAAGATGAGCATCCAAGAGAGGCGTACTCTCCGGACATAGCAGATACATTGAGAAGTTTAAAGGTAGAGATTAGAAGCTGCAAAGTAGACAATGATAAGATCATTCAGTCACAAGAAAGAATTGCCAAGGAATAGATAGAACAAGCAGAGGTCAATGCAGTTATGCTTCAGATTTTGTCAGACTTGCAGAGACAGGAGCATCCACAAATTAGTTATGGACAAGAGGACAGGACTAATAGGGCTATAGCAGCAAGTCTCATGGTGGGCACAGGTTGGACCAAGATGACACGTTAAGAGATGGAAGCTTCTTGGATACACCTGATAGGAGAGGCAGTGGATATGGGTTCTACTCCAGTTTTGGTTCAGACAGGTATCATAGTCATCATCGTTATCATCCTTACAAGTGGAGTGAAAGGGGATATTTTTCGGATGAGTTCAAGAAAGCCAAGCCACTTACATTTTATGGAGAGTTGAAGAAACCGAAAGATGCAGAGGCATGGTTACTTGGGATGAAGAAGTTCTTTGATTTGCATGATTACACAGAGAACATGAAATCCATGACAATTATTTTCTGTATCAAAGGGAAAGTAGACATCTGAGGGGAAGATTTGAATCATGTCAAAGACATCAAGATAGAGGATTTGAGTTGGAAAGAATTCAAGAGACTCTTCAAGAAGAAGTACTTTTTAGAGAGGAAATATGATAGTAAGGCCAAGGAGTCCTATGAGTTAAATATGGCATCGATGACATATGAGGAGTAAATGATGAAGTTCCTAGACTTGTTGAGGTATGTGTTGTATCTTAAGGATGAGAAAACCAAAGTTCAGAGATTTATCAGTGGATTTCCATTAGCATTTAAGGATCGGATTGAGCATGATGATTGTCTTTCATTGGAGGAAGTCATTGGGAAGTTGAAGCATTTTTATGAGAAATCGAAGCATAAGACCGAGTCTAAAAAAGGTTAGAAAGGGAATGACAAGACTAAAGGAAAGTACCCACCAAAGCGAACAAGACCTCAGGATGCAGGTGAGAAAGATAATGTTGCTCCATACAAGAAGTTTAATGCAATAGATAAGGGACATGGAGCTCAGCCTGGAGAGCATCAGAATAGAGTTGATGGTAGGATATTGTTGTGCATATGTGCCAAGGATCATCTCAAGAAGGATTGTTCATCGTATCATGGTGGTAGTTCTCAGATCTACAGTGCTCGGGAGGTGCAGACAGTTGAGCATGTTGGACAGAGAATTCCTCAAATCTATGTAGCATTTGATAACAAGCAGGAGGATCACCAGGAATAAATTATTCATATGCAAGATAAGATTTGTGGTTGATTTGTTTCTATTTTGATTGACCCTAGATCTAATTATAGCTATGTTAATCTTGATCTGGTGGATAAGTGTGGTTTTAGAAAATAAGTGCATGCAGAGTCTTGGTTGGTACATTTGGATGCAGGTACTAAGAAAAGAGTTTATCCTTGGGTAAGAGCTTGTGCATTTGACTTGAACAGTATGCCTACGTCAGCTCATCTAAATGTTCTTTTGTTGGGATCATGCATTATGCTTATGGGTATGGATTGGTTTTATATTCACAGGACAAAGGTGCATTTTTACGAGAAGGATATTGAGTGCGTAGATGAAAATGGAGAATAGAGAATCTTGTAGGGTAAGAAGAAGATGAAATTAATTAGAATGGTTATAGATATGCAAGAAAAGCGCAGTTGTGGGAAAGGGTATGTATCATTTGCAGTGCATGTTTACAGTGAAAAAATAAGGATGTTGAGGATGCAGAAGTCTTGAAGAGGTATTTGGTTTTGCAATAGTTTCAGGATGTATTTCTAGCAGATATTTCAAAGTTTCCGCCTCAAAGGGAAGTGGAATTTTCTATTGAGTTGGTATAAGGAGTAGCACCAAGGTCTAGCATCAAAGGCACCCTACAGCATCGGCACTCTAGAACTAGTGGAATTGAAGTTGCAGTTGAAGGAAATGCTTGACAAGGGATACATTAGGCCAAGTGTGTCACCTTTGGGTGCTCTAGTGTTGTTCGTGTTGAAGAAGGATGGTACTCTCAGGTTGTGTATTAATTACATGTAGTTGAACAAGGTGAAAGAACAGGTACCGTTTGCCGAGGATCGATGACTTGTTTGATCAATTGAAGGGAGAAGCAGTGTTCTCGAAGATTGATCTAAGATCAATATATCATCAGGTACACATCAAGGAAGAGGACATCTACAAGACTTATTTCCAGGCCAGGTATGGTCATTATGAGTTTTTTGTGGTTCCTTTTGGTTTGACTAATGCTCCAACTACTTTCATGTGTTTTATAAATAGTTTTTTTTGTCCTTATCTGGCCAAGTTTGTGATTATATTCATTGATGATATATTGATATATTCTAAGAATGATAAAGAACATGTCGAACACTTAGTAGCACTATTGATATTGCTAAGAGAACATCAATTTTATTCCAAGCTTATTAAATACAATTTCTTCCATACATACGTAAATTACTTGGGACATGTTATTTCCAAGGAAGGCATAGCAGTGGATCCATAAAAGATAATAGATATCATGGAATGGGCAACTCCCAGAAAGGTGGATGAGGTCAGATCATTCATGGGGTTAGCAAGTTATTATAGGAGGTTCATCAGGAAATTCTCACAGATTTCCTATCTATCGATGGTGCTAGAAATCCATCAACCAAGGGGTCTCTCTGATTTGAAGTCCCAATTAGACCTCACACCGTTTGGTATAGGATCCATATCTAGAATATTGGCCTAGTTTAAAGATATGCCTTGGCTATAACTATGCCTAGTGAGTGTGTCTGGTGAGTGTTCAATTGTAAATGTGTCAAGGTTCTTCTACTGCAGAGAGGGGAGAAAAGTGAGCCTCTAAGTGAGAGGTAGTAGTACCACCCAAGAAGAGACACACATGAACCAGAAGGATCCGTCTAACATCTAATGGAATATTCCATAGAGGATGTAATGATTGTTGCTACTAAAAAATGAAGAAAGACTTGTCTAAATGATACAGAATAGTCCACAACGATGGGACAACAATAACAACCATTACAACGCATTCTCAATCAGATAAGTACTACAATAACTGAAATAGTTCAACTATCTTAGTACATGTGAATGTAAACATGAAATACAAGTATTCGCGGAGTAGTCTTACAAACATTCATAATCAATACATGAAGAACGCGTTGGCCTTGAAGGCTTATGTTATTAATTAAAAGTTCCAAGACACATGTTTACAATGTACATCACTAGCTCTAGTAGTGGAACATTGGAGCCACTCCTTACTCCTCAAAGAACTAGCTTATCTCTCTAATGCATTGTGGGAGGAACCAAGGTGAAAATTCCTTTGCTCATACATTGAGGGAGTATATATGACCAAGGGTGACTCTTTGACTACCCTCATAATTGTTTGACTTCTTATGACTTTTCAACTTACATGACTCTTTACATTCCATGTGTGTCCTTTGGACTTCCACTTTACCATACATTTTGAATGCAATATACATGATCCACAATAGTGATGTGGCATATGACCACTCATGACATGAAATGACATGACACTGTTGACTTCGATTGCTTGATGATGTGGAAATGTCAAGTCACTGTTGCTACTAAGTGTTGGATGTCTTCTTGAAGGTGCTTTCTCTTCACCTCCACATGGCTTGGTGGTGCAGAATATATAATGATCTCTAGTCTTGGATAATGGTCGCAAACTAGTTTCCCTTCACCTTCTCTTGATCGATCAACTTGTAAGTTCAACTACAAGAGAATATTTAAGCTTTCTTCCCTCCTTCTTCTCCTTATCCATCATCTTTCCATGAAATGATAGGGTACATGTTCTTGCAATTCACTCATGACGAGACAACATCAATCTGAAAACCCCCTAGTCTAAGATGATGCATTCTGATCCACTAATTGAGCCCGGAACAAGTGACAGGCTGGGAAGAGGGACTCAATGACTATGCAATGAACAGTTCCACCAGCCAAGGGAAAATCTTGAGCTCTAATACTGTGCAGTGCGCAGCTTAGGCAGGCATGAAGGACAAGACTGTGTAGTTTTCAGAGTCAGTGGGGATAGGTTGAGGGAATGGAAACTCAGAGAGGAAACTATGCAGTTCTGGGAGTCAAGGGAGGTTGGGCTACTATGCAACTACGCATTTCAAGGACTCGGGGGATGATCTTGAGGCTTGAGAACGCAAAGTGTGCAATGTAAGTCGGGATGGAGAACATAAATATGCAATTCTGGAGGTCAAGATCGAGGCTTGGGAACAGGACCTGCAGAGTGAAGCAGTCCTAGGAGACAGGAATTGTGCATTGCATTGTTCCAAGCAACAAGGTCACAACTTAGATGGTTGATACTGCACAGTGAGTAGTTCAGAAGGGGCCCAGTGAAGCTAAGTTGCTCATTCGGGAAGTTTTTCCAAAAGTTGTTGTGTGGGATAGGTGATGAATTGTGATGAACCTTGACTGTGACACACACTTGAATATTTTTATGACACAACAAAATAGATCACTATAACATATGAACAAATCATCTCCCTTCATGTGATAGCTTTACGACAAGGTACGATAAGTGCGACACTTAAGATAGACTTTGGGACGACCGTGACAACACTTGTACGACATTGTTCAGGACTTTGTGCATGAGTGTGACAAATGTTTACATAGTTAGAACAACTCATATACGCAAAGGCATACCTTTGAAACCATCAGAATAGGCTTGCAAAAATTTCACAACAGCCAAACATGCCGAAAGACAATAGTTAACCCAACCTGCAAAATGTAACAAAACACTGCAAGAAAGCTCATGAAATAAGCTCTAATGTTTGCAACAACAATGTACAAGAGAAAGGAAGGCTTTGAAATTGGGTGGAAGCCAAAATTTTGGAGGGTTTTGTAGCAGCTACTATGAAGATTCTATCATTGCATCAACTGATTTACTTTTCCTACTTATGTCATCATAAGTTATTCATGAAATTACTTCAACAAACATTAAAAATAAATGTTGCTAGAGGTATCATACTGTAATACAAAAACAAACATATGCACACATTGACATAGTTATTTTGGACTAATGTCCATGGAAAAACCCAATGTGGGAAAATCGGTGCAGCAAGGGAGGATTTTATTATTTAGCAATTTTCTTGTACAACAGGGTGCTAAACTGGCTTACCCACAGATAGACAAACTTCCAACACTTTTCTAAACTCAGCGTAGTCCCTACTAACCTTTGCTACAACCTAAAACCCTCTACGTCAGCCTACTGAGGCTTTGTACATCCTCCCGGGGATTTTATGTCACTCTTCTAGCCTCTGCGTGGATGATGCAGGCCCTTCTAGCTTTGCGCAGTCTCTACTGCCTTTGCGTGGCTTCCTATGGCTCTATGTCTACCTCTTCTGTGTTGATTTCCCATCTCTTTGTTTCATACTTGCTGCCTCCTGACTTCTCTCCAAACCACTGGTTCAATTTCTCAGCAAACCCCACTCTAGAAATTGAACTGGCTGGTCTCCCTCTGTCTTTTCTCCAAGTGCCCCTCAAGCCTCCTCTTATACTTTTTCTGTTGACATCTCAACGGCCGAGATTAAGTCCCTAATCAATGGCTAAGATTAGATCTAGCTTGATCCAAGTCTTTTGGACCATTCTAACACAGATTCATATTAATACACATTAATATTTTATTTTCCCTAAGTTTAGACTTAGGGACTCCATTAAAAATATTAATTATTTTAATATCTCCTGATTTGTTTAGAATCTGCCCAAACCCTTTCTGGGTATTGGAGATCTTATGTGCCCCAACCTCTCCACCAAATTTCGTGGATAGAGCACATCCGATGCTACCCCAAATCAACACTCCCTCTTAGCAAAGACTGTGCTCTAGCAATACTCCTCACTGAGTATTACTCTGATCATCCGGCATCGGTACTTGTGTTGATGCTAAGCCTTCCTGCCCAACATCCTCTGCACTACTGCCTCCTATATTGTTGCCCATGACTCTGCTACTATCGCTGTTGCATCTGTACAACCACTCCCTTGGCATCTGTGTTGCTGCTGGTCCTTTCTCCCAACACTGCATCTGCACTGCAACTTCCTCTGCATCTGTGCTATTGTTGGTTCTTTCTCCCAACACTGCATCCGCAATGCAACTCCCTTTGCATTTTTTTTGTTGTTGGTCCTTTCTCCCAACACGGCATTTTCACTGCAACTCCCTCTTCATTCGTGCTGCTAACACACTACTTCTGAAAGGGGTTCTTTGCCATCCCCATCTTTCCCCTGAAGTAGTCAAATTTTGACTTTCCAAGGGCCTTGGTGAGGATATCTGCCACTTGTTCCCTTGTAGGAGTGTGGCTCAACTGTACAGCTCCTCGTTGGACACAATCTATGACAAAGTGACACTGGATACCAATATTCTTTGACCTATCATGAAATACTAGATTCTCAGAGAGTTTGATGCAACTTTGATTATCACACATGATCCTGGTTGCCTCCATATTTCTTCTGAATAGGTTTACCAACAGTTTTCTAAGCCATATGGCCTCACACAAGGTTGTGCTTGCTGCCATATATTCTACCTCAGATGAGCTCAAAGCCACGAACTTATGTTTCCTACTACACGAGGAGGTTATTCCCGATCCAATGTTGAAACAATACCCAGAGGTACTTTTCCAATCCACTGAACTTCCTGCCCAATCTACATTAGTAAATCCACTCAACGTGATATCCTTACCCTTGTTGTACAAGAGCCCATAATAAAATGTTCCCTATAAATACTTGAGAACATGCTTGGCTACTGCCCAGTGAGCCCTCTTTGGTTCCACCATGAACTGACTGAGGGTGTTGACAATGTAGAAAATATCTGGCCTGGTATTGACTAGATACATCAAGGACCCTATGAGCTATCGGTATAGGGTGGGATCAACATCCTTGTCTTCTGATGCATCAATCTTCTTCTAGTTGGTGATGATTGGTGTAGCCATAGGTCTACAGTCTCCCATCCCAAGCCTTTTTAGGATTTCTGTAGCATATCTTCCTTGCCCAAGGAAAATTTATCCTTTCTGCTGCCAAACTTCCAACCCTAGGAAATAGTGCATTCATTTGAGATCCTTCATATCGAACTTTGTGGCTAGATTCTTCTTGCAGTCTTCAATGAGTCTGGATGATCCTGTCAGAAAGAGATCATCCACATATAATACTAAGATAAGTGGCTCGCTCTCTATGACCAGATAGTAGAGATTCAGATCCATGTCACTATTGAAAAACTCCATCTTCTACAAGTAGCCATATATTCGACCATACCATGCTCTTGGTGCCTGCTTCAGCCCATACAAGGCTTTCTTCAGTCTGCATACATGAGACTTCTTTTCATGAGTTTCAAAGCCCTATGGTTGTTCAATGTATACTTCTTCTTCTATTACCCCGTTTAGAAATTTCGTCTTGACATCCATCTGATGTATCTCCCATCCCATCTGGGCTACAAGAGATATCACGGTCCTAATAGATGTATACCTGGCTACCAGGGCGAAGGTTTCCTCATAGTCAATTCCTTCCTTTTGAGCATACCCCTTACCCACAAACCTGGCCTTGTATTTTTCAACACTATCGTCCGCAACATATTTGATCTTGTAGATCAATCTTGAATCTACCACAGATATGTCTTGAGGCCTTGACACCACCTCCCAAACATCATTTACCATTATGGAGTTATACTCCTCCACCATCGCATTTAGCTAGACCTGATGTTGAGCTTCCTCCTTGAAGTTGGTAGGCTCTCCATCATGAGCTACTAACACCTGATACCTGTCTCGTTGTTTTCGCTCCCTTTTACTATTCCTTGGCTCTCCGATGAAATTCTCTGAATCATGCAGAATCTGACGAAGTTCCCTATTGATTCTTCCTCTACCAACAGGTGCTTATGTTTGCTCCTCTTCCTCATCCTAAGAATCTTCCTGATCTGAGGAAGGATTCTTCACTTCCGCTAGTTGAAGAGGCATAACCAACGGATCCTCTTTCGATTGCTCCTTGTGGTGAGCTCCAATATTGCAGCAATGATGCTGCAACTCCTGGGACTCCCTACTTTACTTTTATCAGCCCGGTAGTTCGTAACAAACTTGGAAGTGACAGTGCTATATGCACAAGTACTAGCTCTTACTGCAGGCTGTCACTTGATCAGCTGGCACAAGTTCGCTAGGAGCTCAAGCCAACTTCTATGAGTTCTCAGAAGAAGCTTTTAACTATGATGAAAGGAAGCTAACTCAAAAGAGGCTAGTCTACTTGCAGAAATAAGAAGAAAGCTAAAAGGAAACGCAAAACCTAGCAAACCCTAGTTTTACCAACTAACCCTACTTGTGCAAGAAAAGAGATGTAAACTACTGAACTGGATGCCATTGACTATTGAAAAGGTAAAATGCATGTGTTTAAGCTACTTCTAAAGGAAAATATGGAAGAATCATCTTTTTGTATTTTTGAGCAATTTTATGCAAAATTATTATGCATGTGTTTTAACTATTTTTGACTGTGTAGAGGTTTCTTGGTGAAAGGAAATGGAGTGGGTGTTTGCAGGAGGTTGGGAAGGTGTGGAGAGGACCTAAGGGGTCCCTAACACCCTTCTGGAGATTTCCACCACACTCATATCTCAAAAAATCGCTCACGTGAACTTCTACAGGAGGCTGCAGGGGATCTACAGGAAGTTCTACAGCAACAGGCCGAAAGTGGTTTTTAGAGGGTTTATCGTGGAAAAACGGTGGGAAAGTGGAAATGAAGGATGGATAGGGATGTTAAGGGATCTAGGACCTGGTAAATGAAGCTCAGGAGTGATGAAGATGGTTGGATTTGTTCAAAGATGAAGGAAGCAATGTTGCACAAAAATGTAGAAATTAGGGCAAGTTGGGAAAGTATGGCGAATGGGTGAAGGAAATCTTGAGAGAGAGGCTGGAGCAGGTTGTATGATGGAGGAAGGGTAGGTTGGAGTGTCTTACAGGTGTTCTACACACTACTTTCCAAAACTGATCCAAGCAAAGACTAAGAAAACAGAGATTTATCTATTTTGACCTAATTCTGACCTAGAAACCAGAAACGTGATGAACAGAAATTTATAGACAGGAAATCATGCAAGAAAGCTATGGAAACTGAGCAAGAACAGATCTAAACATAAAATCACAACTGATATCAACTTCTCCAACTCGAAATCTAACACTAGCAATTACATTGGAAGGAAAAAACAGTGATTTTGTGGCAGCAAGTGTGCCCTTGTCTCAATTCATGATCCCAAGGAGGGAAAAGGAGATCAAGGACTGCTTAGTAGCCTTTTTGTGGATATTTTCTGTTATCAAACTATCAAATCAACCTTAAGCATGAACAGCTATCTTAATCATCAAAAACAACCTAAGTAACAAAGCAAGATTTAACCTAAATAACATAAATTATTCTATGAATGCAATAAGAACACATAAAAGTACACAAAGGAGGTACTGGGCACTTGGGTTGGGCCCAACCCCAAGAGCTACAGCCTCCTAAGAAAGCTCAGAGCTGGTTCAAAGCTGGATTCATCTTCATTGATCAAAAAATAATAGTTACATCACAAAAACTGTCTGCAAGAAGAAGCTCAAAAATGTGTTGATTACAGGGCTGCACTAAAGTGCGAAAATAGACTATCAAATGGCTAAACTACTAAGGCTTGAAGCCTTCCTATTTATGCAAATGAGGACTCCCAACAATCCTCCTTAACTTTAGGAGCTTGGCTACCCAAAACTGCAGTTAACAGCCACTTCACTAGACCTACTCGGCTGCCCCTTGAAATCATCTTTGGTGGGTTGTTGAACTCCGAGCTGTTGGTGGAGAACTCGAGGAAGGGGTCATTTAGTGTAGGAGACACCCCTCCTATAAATCCTCAACCTTGTTTCTTCGAATTTGGCTGTCAATCTGCTCATAAATGCCTGATCTTGGTCAAAAAATATCCAAAAATTTGCAATAAGCACGTATTAGACTGTGGTAAAGTGACTATTCCCATTCACTCAATTAACATAAAGTTATTCAAAATCATGCATAAAACTATGGAGAATGGTGGATTAAATGAGAATAATAGGCAAAATGAGCCCATATAGTTACCCATTTTCGAGGCTCATCATCACCCCCTTGTTGAATGTGTTGCTCATCCTCTGAGCAACTAATCCAGTTCATCATCTTTGATTGCTTTAACTGCCTCTCTGACATCCCAGGCCTCTGAGGTGATGTCCTCTTCTCTATCATGAAAACCTGTCTTTCTGTCCACTTCCTCCCATTGTCTTTGTTCCTCTTCTTCCTTGACCCCTTCTAACAGCCCTAGCAGTAGTGGAGGGCTGAACTTAAGGCCAATCCAATTGGCTTTCAAGTTCTGCATTGATTGTTTGTATAGGGGTACTCTTCTCATAGCCTCCCTCATTCTGGTTGGGGAGTGATACTCTCTTATTTTCAGACTATGGGACAATGTGTTCCATCTCCTTGTGCAAGCATGAATGCAATTATCACCAAACAGTCTTTCCATATCTTCAAAGTGAGCAATGGCCTGAGCTTGCCTTTCAACATAGTCAGGTGCAATGTGAGGGTTGTCTGCAAGGTGCCGATGGGAATATATGAGAGTTGAGGGATCTTCTAGTTCTGCCCTTATCATGAGTGGCTCACTTAGTTCCCTGGTCATAATCTTCTGAATCTCTACTGCCCTCTTTTCCTCATGGCTTAACCAAGAAGCCATGGCCATGAGTTGCAGATCTCCTAATGTAGTGTTTGGGTCCCATAGATTCATGTTAGGAAGTGCCAAGTTGTGTAAATAGAATTCTGCTAACTTGGCCTTATCTTCAGCTAAGCTACTGTCACACAAATGCATAAACTGATTGTAATTCTGGAATGGGATGGTGCCCCTTTGGGCCAATGTTTTAATTTGAAATTGCAACCATTGGTCTTTAAGATATAATGCATAGGATTTAGCAGGTTGCCTACATTGTAAGGCTTCTATTGCCCAGCTGGCCATGTAGGCCATTTGGGCTTCTTTTTCTTGCAACTGTTGTTTTAAAAACTGTACTTCTTCTGTTGCTTGAGTCTCCTTTTCTTGCAGCAATTTCGTTATCATCTCAACATCATCTTGTGGCTCTCCCTCTTTCTATTATTTCTCGGTTTTTTCCTTGTCCGTTGGAGGACCTTCTTGCTGCTGCTGCCCTCCCAAAAAGGACAGCCTATCTCCCTTATGAACTTCCTGTAACTGCTTTTTCAACAGTTCATTCTCCTCCTGTAGTTGGGCTCTTTTACTGCTTTCTATGTGCCTCACCATGGCCAACTCCCCTCTTAATTCCTTTAGCTTGTCCTCCATGTGGCCTATGTCCTCAACTCCTTTAGATTTGGCGATTTGCATCCATGTGTGGGTTCTGACCCTCTCTTTTTCTAATTCGAAGAATAAAGGTACAACAAATTTCTGTGGGATGATTTTCCCACCCTCTAACAGATTGTAATATGAGCCCAAATTAGGCTACGGTGTTGGTTCAAGTATTTCTTTGGCCTTTCTCTCCCCCTATGACTATTTGGTTCCCTTCTCCTCCAGTTTCTCAGTTTCTTTTAACTTGGCTAGAGTTTCCTGTAGAGAAGTTTCAACTTCTTGTAGAACTGCCTTTGAGTCCATCAACTTAATTCTCTCTTTCCATGTGGAGGTTTTGGGGCTTCCTCTTTCATAGGTGATAGATATCTTGGAAGGAGACTCTTCCTTCTTTTTAGTGGGTGTGTCCTCAATGACAATTGGTTCCTTTGATGGTGGCTGGGGTTTTCCCACTTTGATCCTTATGCTTCTTCTGGCTTTAAAGTACATGGAGGTTTGCCTTTTTCTTTTTCCTTTTTTTTTTGTAGGTGTGCTTAATGTAGTAAGCACAGTTGCTGCTTCCCTTGCCAACATTTCAGGAGATGTTTCTTTCTATTGTTATTTTTCTTCACTTCCTATAGAAATCTCTATGCCCACTGTTTCTGCTTGTGTCACTGATATCTCAGGGTGTGTCTTTTCTTTTTCTTGTTGGGTCCCTGCCTTGGCTGTGGAAGTCTTCTTTTGGGCTTTCTTGGCCTTTTTCTTCCCAACCTTTATCCTTTTTCCCTTCTCTGTTTTTTATGTTGTCTCCTTTTCTGCCTTAAACTCAGTAGTAGTCTTGTCAAATTCCTCTGTTTCTCCCTATTTTTCCTTTGTTTTACCCTCTGCTTGAATGTCTTGTGCTCCCTCATCATTGTTCTTCTCAATTTCTTCAGTTTGCTCCTCCTCATCACTGTTGGATGGGCTAATGTCCTCAGTCAAAGTTTTTATGTCATCATCCCTGGACATATTTCTGAAGATTTACCAAGCTATGGGGATAGTATAGGTGTGTAAAGCATCTTCCACCAACATTTTGATGAGCCCATGGTGGGCCAACTGATCTGGGACCCCTGCATTTAGCTTTATACCACATTCAATTAAAGACTGAAGGAGGAAATATGGGATGCTAAGTTTTCTAGTTGGAGGCAAGTCCATCCCATACCTCAATTCATGTAACAACCTGAAATGATAATCATAAATGATGTTGAACCTTCCTTCACATGTGATATACTTCATTATTTGGTAACTAACTTCACTCCAGAGAGGAGGCAAGCTTGTCCCTCTGACCTCGTTTTTGTCTTCTACAGGATGCTACTCAGGCAAAGAAAATGTCTTGTTAGCAACTTGTCCCAATGATTTCTCCTCTTTGCTCCAGCGGAGCCCCAGTGGGAGACCGGTGATTCTACTGATGAAATCAGGTGTAAGCTCTAGGGTCAAACCCCTAAAACTAATTGTGGCATGTGTCTTCGAATGTGGTCTTAGGGACATCAAAAACTCTTCAGTCACCTCCTCATCATAACCCTGAATTCTGTTAAAGAAGGATATCCAATTTGCCCTGGTGAAAAGGGCCACCACCTCAGGGTGCTCATACAATTTGCTAGAGTTTAAAGGTTCTTTTCTCATGAATCCTCCTGGCATGGTGTTGAGTGCTCTTTTTTTGTTTTAACCAGAAAATAAAATTCTCAGGTGGAAAAAACAGTCAATCACTGAAACAGAGGATAGCTGAATTCGGTTTTTTTTTTTTTTTTTTTTTTTTTTTTTTTTTTTTTCTGAACCCAAGAAGGAATTTCTCATGTGCTTCCTTACAACATCAAATGGAAATAATTCCCCTATTTTAAACTACTGTCACCCTGAATTTGACTTTCTGTTTTTGAAAAGAGAAATTTTTCTACTGAACAAAGGATAAGGACACAGGTTTTTTCTCAGCAAGTAGATACATATGCAAATTCGTTTTTTTTCACACACACAGGCTGGCCTCTACTGTTGCATGTATCTTTCTTACAGGAGAATTTGAAAAAGGAGGAGGCGGATTTCAGAGAAGAAAATATAAATTGTGTAGACTTAGGGAAAATATGCAGGCAAACTTTCACTTTTTTTCAATGTGCAGGCAGACTTTCACTCTCTTTTTTCAATCTAATGTCGTGTTTAATTCACCACCTTACTCAAACAAATCATGCACAGAGAAGTTTTCCCGAGCCTACCTCATTTTGAGCTTGAATTTTGACGAAAATCCTGGGTTTTCTTTCTGCAGAGCTGTTCTCTGCCTTTCCTGTAGAAATCTCCCGGCTCCTGTAGAATGAAACTATGCTCCTATAGAGCTTGATAGGCAGGAAGTTTTTTAAAAAAACTGGTAGAAAACTGGCAGAGGATGACTGGTTAGCTGCTTTGGAAGTGGTAGGTGCGTACTCCAGTCGAGAACATCGTGAATGCGAAATGAACAAAGGGTGGCGAAGGTTTCAACTGAGCTATCTTTTAACTGCTGGCGTGATTCGTGGTGAGGAGATGAGGTGGCCGGATGGGTACGTTATCCCCATCTGGACCATTGGTCCTACGTCATGGTCATAATGTTTTTGCATGCCGTCTAACCACCATCACCTCCTTTACTCCCGTTATCCACCGCCACCACTACCAATCCCGAATGTTTTTTCTTGAATGGACATACCACATGTGCTGGCTGTGTATCTGATCGGCAATTTTGAATTTGATGGGGCTTGTTTGAATTCCACGAGGATGTGTAACTGAACGAGGGTGGCTAGTTAACTGGCCACCGATTCCATTCAATCGTAACCATTCCCATAGTCATGCAGCCTTGAAATATGATTCATGTAATTGAGGAATAGGTTTAGGCACTTACCTGCTCAGTCGCGGCCGTGTTATGCATATTTTGGATTTTGGAACCCATTTCTTCATTGTTATTGCTGCTTGCGCTCTGCATGCTCGGCCTCAGGCTTTTTCTGATGTTCTCACATTCAAACAAAGCTCCTTGCATGTTTCATATGCCCTACTTTGCTAACCCTATCTCTGGAGTATGTTTTTCAGAGGGATCAGCTGCTACAGGAATCCTGTAGGATTTCCTATAGCTGCTTCTCCTTCTGAAATTCAAGCTAATATCTGAGTAGGGCTACAACCGCTGATCAGGGTCTTGGCTGACAAGGAGTCACAAATGGAAGGTATCAGGTAGGGTGAGTGAAAAGGCTGCTACTTTGATTTGTCATTATTATTTTTTTTTGCAACATGAAGGAAACAGAATTTCTGTTTGTGACTGTGCAGGGACATAAAAAAGAGTGTAATGAAGTTGTACAGAGATGGAAAAGGCAACATAGGGTGATGGATGGAGGCAGGGAGGTTCATAGGCATCATAGATAGATTTCCAACCCTCGGGTCCTCTTCTGAGATCGATTTTGGCTTTCCTGTAGTTTCTACACGATCCTCCTGTAGAAGATACAGAGTTTCCTGTAGGATGTGAAATTTCAGACCAAATGAGACCAAATCTTGGGGAAGGGTAACGGTGATGGAGGAATGAACTGTGAGGGATGCATGCAACCTGGTCATGTCCTCTGTCTTTGTCTTGTGCAATCCTCCTAAAACCTGCAATGACCTTCCTGCAACCTGCAATTTATTCAAAAGAAATTAGGTTTATTTTTTTCTTTCTTTTTCTTTTTTCTCTTTTTCTTTTTTTTTTTAGTCTGAGACAGTTGGGGTGCCTCCAGGAGGTTTTCACCCTCACTATCTGCCCTGGGTGCCTCCAAGAGGTTTTCACCCAAGGATCTTTTATTCCTTTTTTCTTTTTCTGTGTTTTTTCTATTTCTTTTATTTTATTTTATTTTTGCTCATGGTGTAGGTGGAGTGGAGACAGGGACCTGCTCCACTACCAATATTGATTTACCAAGAGTCTCAATGAACTCCTACTTGGAAAGGGGCTTCCTGTAGATCTTCAATCTATGCCCATTGACGAGCATGGGGATGGCTTCTTCATCAATGGTCCGAATAAGGACTGAACCATTGTCATTGCATGTTTCCACTGTATATGGTCCCAGCCATCTTATCCTCAGCTTGCCCTTGAAATCCTTGTATCTTGAATCATATAGCAGCGCCCAATCTCCTGGCTGAAATTTCTTTTCTTTGAGGTGTCGGTCATGCCATATCTTTCTTTGAAGTTGGACTACCTCTGAGTGGAGAAGGGCATGCATTCTCTGTTCATCTAATCCATTCAGTTGAAGCAATCTTTCCTTTTGTGCATGGCTGAGATCTAGGTCCGGTTGAGATCTTGGTCTAGCTAAGCTGCCAACCTCAATGTGTCATATTCAAATTCTATGGACAGCAAAGCCTTCTTCCTGTAGACCAACTCATAAGGTGTGAAACCTGTTGTAGTTTTCCAAGTAGTGTTCTAGGCCCAGGTGGCCTCAACCAGGCGATCTGCCCAATCTTTTCTATTGCTGCTCACTACTTAGTCAAAATCCCTTCCAAATCTCTGTTAGTAACTTCCACCTGTCCATTTGCTTGCGGATGATAAGGGGTGGAAGTTCTGTGCTTAATCTTGTGATGAGTGAGCAGGTCTTCAATCAGGTTAGAGGTAAACTAACTTCCTTGATCTGTGACTAATTCTCTTCCGTAGCCAAACTTGTAGAAGATATTTTCCCTCAAAAACTCAGCTACTTTTTATTTTGTTGCTGCTTTGATTACCTTTGTTTCCGCCCACTTTGTCAGGTAATCCGTACACACAATGATGTAAGACTTTTGTTTTGAAGGAGGGTTGATAGGACCCACAAAGTCCATGCTCCACTTCTCAAATGGCTCAAAAGTCACTTGAGGCTGCAAGGGCATCTCATCCTTTGGAGTAGGTTTCCCAATCCTTTGACATTTGTCACATTAGCTGATGTATCTCCTGACATCTTAATGAAGAGTGGGCCAATAGTACCTTGCTTGTAGAATTTTGAAGGTGGTTCTCTTTGCTGCAAAGTGGCCCCCACAGGGCCCATCATGACAGGTTAGGAGGATGTTAAAAACTTCCTCCTCCCTGACACATCGCATCAAAATCTGATCTGGGCCAAGTTTAAAAAGATTGCCCCAATCCAAGTGAATGGGGCACTTTTCCTCACGATCTTTCCCTTCTCTTTTGAGGACAAGTATGGCGGAAACTATGCTGAAACCAAATAATTTGCTATATCAGCAAACCATGGAGAGAGTACTGAAATAGCAAACAAGTGTTCATCTGGCATTTGATCATCCACCATCCCTTCTTCACCTGCAGGTAGATCTAGTCTAGACATAAAATCAGCAACAACATTTTCCTTACCTGGCTTATCAACAATGGTAGAATCAAATTGCTGCAATAAAAGTAACCATCTAATTATATGAAAGTTTACATCAGGTTTATTCATCAAATACCTAATTGCAGCATGATCATTATGCACGAATGTTCAATAGCTAGTGATGTAGTGTCTGAACTTGTTTAGGGAATGGACTACAGCTAGGAGCTCTTTTTCAATTACTGTGTAGTTTAACTCTGCCTTGGACAGGTTTTTACTGACAAAATAGATGGCATACGGTAGCTTCTCTTCAACTTGTCCTAAGGCTACTCCTATAGCTTTGTTCGAGGCATTTATGTGAATGTGGAAAGGTAGGGCCTAGTTTGGACCTCTCAAGATTGGGGCAATTATCAGCTTACTTTTCAAAGCATCCAGAGCCTATTGACAGTTGTCAGTCCATGTGAACTCAACATCTTTTTCCAAAAGACCAAACAATGGAGAGGCTAGCTTACTAAAATCTTTAATGAATCTTCTATAACATCCTATTAAGCCTAGAAAACTTTGAACATCTCTTACCTTTTGAGGAGGTGAGACCCTTTGGATGATAGCAATCTTGTTGGGATTCACCTATAAACCTCGCTGAGAAATTGCATGACCTAGCATGGTCCCTTCAGTCATTAGGAATTCACATTTATTAGGACTGAGGGACAGGTTCATTTCAATACACTTGGCTAAAACTTTCCTCGGGTTAGTCAGAGCTTCTTGGAAGTTAGAACCATAAGGGGTAAATTCATCCATATAGATTTCCATTGAATCATGAATCAGCGCAGCGAATATACTTAGTACTGCTCTCTGGAAAGTGGCAGGGGCGTTGCACAACCCAAAGGGATGGACCCGGTAGGCAAAGGTACCCCATGGACAAGTGAAAGTGGTCTTATCTTGGTCTTCCGGGATGATTTGGATCTGATTATACCCACTAAACCCATCTAGGAAGGAAAATAACTTCTTTCCTGCTAGGCCATCTAACACTTGATCTATGAAAGGCAAAGGGAACTTAAGTTCTTGATAATCTACATAGATTCTCCACTTCTCGTTTTTCTTGGGCACAAGCACCAAAGGAGAAACCCATTCATTGTCAAAGATGGGGTAGATGAATCCTGCATCCAGTAACTTTCGTAGTTCTTCTTTGACAATGTCTTTAAGGGCTGGATTCATCCTCCTTTGAGGTTGCCTGACTGGTTTACAATCCTCTTTAATGTATATGTGATGAGTACAGACTGAAGCGTGGACTCCTTTCATCTCCTTATAGCTCCAAGCAAAAGCATCCAAATGGTTGTTAAGTAAGCTACACAGCTCTTTCTCCTAAGAGGGGCATAGGGATGAGTTGATCTTCAAGGCTCTTTCAGGGCAAAATTCTACATTCTTAACTTGGAGAGAGGTCGGATTAGCCACATAGAGATCAACTAAAGCATTGGCTTGGGTTTCTTCCACCAACTCTTCTAATGGCAGCACACTGGGGGGTGAATTTTGAATCAAATTCTCAATAAGATCATCCTTGTTTTGAGGACCTCCCCTGGTGGCTTCCACTGTGCACAATGGTGTGGAGTAGACTTCATCCTCATCTTCCTCCTCCAACCAGAGAGGTAAGTCATGTTCTAGCAGAGGTTGGGCAGGAGGATATAGGACTAGCTATTTGGACATATGCCCATTCTTGATGGTCATGCTCCCAGCTCGACAACTGATGTAAGCATCTGCAGTAGCTAACCAAGGCCTCCCCAAGATGAGGGGATACCCAGTGAGCTTTGCCTTTGGCTAAAGAACCAAGAAGTCAGCAGGGTACTCCCAGGAATCAATGGAGACCATGACATCTTCCACAATCCCCTCAAGAGTCACAGTGGAGCGATCTGCCAACTGCAGTAATGTTGAGGTCTTTCCTAGGGAACTCTGAAGGTTGAGTTTGAGCATAGTGTCCTTGGTCATTACGTTAATGGCAGCTGCTAGATCAATCAAGGTGTGGGGGATTATGGTGTCATTGATGTGGACATCGACTACAGGACTCCCAAGGTCCAGATATTTTGGACAGATTACCTACCCCAACATTAGGTCAGACAGTTGTCCTATGACATTGATAGTTGGGGAATCTCTCTTGCACCTGCCTGGGTGCCTGAAACACTTCTCTTTGATCAACTTATTATAGATTGGTACATCTTTTATGGCCTGGAGAAGTGGTATTTTCACACATAACTGTTTAAGTTCTCCCAGAAGTTCAGTTTCTTCTGGGTTTGGTTGCGTGGTTCCAGTTAGTCTCTCAGGAAAGGGTGGAATGGATTTGGGTTCACTTTCATGTTTTTCTTCCTCGTCCTCCTTAGGAGGAGGTTGGCTATCTGGGAGGACCTTCCCAGATCGTAGGTTGATCTCCTGAATCTCCACAGCATAGGTAGGGCATGTTGTTTCTCCAGTATATACCTGTTGGGCCTGTCTGTTATTGGGGTTCGGGTTCGGTTGAGCAGGTATCTGGGGTTGTCTTGGAGGAGCAGGAGGTAATGGTTGTGGTTAAGCAGGTGGTGGAGGCAAAAGAGCGGGAGGAGAGTTGTATTGGGGCCTACACGCTTGATGAGGTGCATTCCACTGAGGTTGTGGCTGAGTGTGAGAATGAAATGAGTGAGCAGCTGGTTGAGTATGGTATTGAGGAGGATACAACCAACGAGGGGGTGTGGACCAGGAAGGATGAGCAGGGGGACCCCAAGAAGGCATGGAAGTGGCTTTGATTGGGGTTGTAATAAGTCTGGGATAACCCTTGCATTCCCTGCCGGTAAGTTCCGGGCCCATGTGGCTCCTTTGGTTCGTGAAGTAAAGTGGTTCAGTGGCTCCTTCAGCCCCTTGGTGCATAGCTTTAAATCCAGGCAAGAAAGGGTATTGATTTGTAGGATGGTCTTCTTCACAGACAAAACACACTTCTACAAAGTGCAATGGACATTCGTTCCTAGGATCCTTTCTGGTGCACCTGGGACAAAAGATGTCCAAAGCTCTCTCGACTTCTTCTTGCTTTTTGGATTCACAAGGTATCCATTTGCATGGCAATGGTCTATCTCATCTCGCTTTTGAAATGTTCCATCTGATTTGCAAAATCATTTTTTAAATAATAAACTAGAAAAGGGGGTACTAGCTAAGAGTTGACTTCCCCTACCTCTCTTTCTAGCTGCCCTAGAATGGTTTCTAAACACAGTCTTTATGTCATCATAAGGTAGCTGGTAGATGTCTCCCCCAGCCAGCAAATGGAGGGTATCTAGAAGGTCTTCAGGGACTCCTCTGAGCAGAACCAACTTCAGAGATTCGGGGTCAAGTGTGCACCTGGCTCTTTTATAACTGAGTTGAAACCTCTCTTCATAGTCCTCTAAAGATTCATCACTTCCCATGGTCATTCGAAAGATTTCTTCCTTTGTATCCTTTGACCTACAGTAGTCCCGGTATTTGTTGTTAAAGGCTTGTTGCATCTAAGCCCAAGTTGTGATACTGTTTCCAGGTAGCCCCATGAACCAGCGTAGTGTTGCATCCTTGAGGGTAGAAGGAAAGAGTTTCAACTTTTGCTCGTCTTCTGCATAGTCATAAGTTCGACAAAGGACAGCAAACTCAAACAAGAAGGTATCAAGGTCTTCAGTAGTCAATCCATGGAAGTGAGGTAAGGCTGAGGGACTTATGTTTTTCATTTTTGTGTCCCCATTGGTCTCTCGGATGGGAAAGGTACCTTCTACTCTCTCCCCATTTCCTCTACCGTTTCTGTTTTCAGCCATGGTCTCAAGAGGAATGGTTTCTTGCTCTTCTTCTGTTATAGGATCTTCGTATATCTCTGGAGGTTCACCTATAGGTTCTTCTGGATCACTGCCACCAAAGAAGAGAGAAGGGTGACTTAGTGATGTGGTGGGGGTGTTGGGTAGGAATTTTCCTGAATTGTCTCTGTTCCTACGAAGCATGAAAGGAAATCTCTTTTTTTTGTGATTTTTGTTTCTTTTTTTTGCTTGTACTTGCAAAACTGAAATTGATTGAACAACAAATTGCAACTGACTGAAATCTACCTTGCTGAAATGAAAATACAGAATTTGAATTGAAAGTAGGAAAGGACTAATCTATCTTGCTGAAATGAAATTGTGGAATTGAAATGAAAGCAGGAAAGGACTAATCTAGGCTGAAATGAAATTGCGGAATCAAAATGAAAGCAGGAAAGGACTAATCTATCTTGTTGAAATGAAATTGCGGAATTGAAATGAAAGCAGGAAATGTCTAATCTACTTTTGCAGAATTGAAATTGTAGAATTGAAAGGAAAGTAGGAAATATATAATCTACGCTGGCTGAAGTGAATTTGCAGAATGGAAATGAAACAACTACTCTACTCTTGCTGAAATAAACTACTTAGCAGAAGGTTGCAGTAGAAAATAGAAGAAAAGCAGTAATCAAAAAATACACTGACACTTCCCCAGCAGTGGCGCCAAAAAGATGGTGAGCTCCAGTATTGTAGCAATGATGTTGCAACTCCTGGGACTCCCTACTTTATTTTTATCAACTCAGTAGTTCGTAACAAACTTGGAAGCAACGGTGCTATATGCACAAGTACTAGCTCTTACTGCAGGCTGTCACTTGATCAGTTGGCACAAGTTTGCTAGGAGTTCAAGCAAACTTCTATGAGTTCTAAGAAGAAGCTTTTAACTTTGATGAAAGGAAGCTAACTCAAAAGAGGCTATTCTACTTGCAAAAAGAAGAAGAAAGCTTAAAGGAAACGCAAACCCTAGTAAACCCTAGTTTTACCGACTAACCCTACTTGTGCAAGAAAAGAGATGTAAACTACTGAATTGGATGCCATTGACTATTGAAAAGGTAAAATACATGTGTTTAAGCTACTTCTAAAGGAAAATATGGAAGAATCATCTTTTTGTATTTTTGAGCAATTTTACGCAGAATTATTATGCATGTGTTTTAACTATTTTTTATTGTGCAGAGGTTTATTGGTGAAAGGAAATGGAGTGGGAGTTTGTAGGAGGTTGGGAAGGTGTGGGGAGGACCTAAGGGGTCCCTAAAACCCTTCTGGAGATTTCCACCGCAGTCAGATCTCGAAAAATCGCTCGCGTGAACTTCTACAGGAAGTTGTAGGGGATCTATAGGAAGTTCTACAGGAACAGGCCGAAAGTGGTTTTTAGAGGGTTGATGGTGGAAAAACGGTGGGAAAGTGGAAATGAAGGATGGATAAGGATGTTAAGGGATATAGGATCTGGTAAATGACGCTCAGGAGTGATGAAGATGGTTGGATTTGTTCAAAGATGAAGGAAGCAATGTTGCACAAAAATGTAGAAATTAGGGCAAGTTGGGAAAGTATGGCGAATGGGTGAAGGAAATCTTGAGAAAGAGGCTGGAGCATGTTATATGATGGAAGAAGGGTAGGTTGGAGTGTCTTACAGGTGTGCTGCACAATACTTTCCAAAACTGATCCAAGCAAAGACTAAGAAAACAAATATTTATCTATTTTTACCTAATTCTGACCTAGAAACCAGAAACATGATGAACAGAAATTTATAGACAGGAAATCATGCAAGAAAGCTATGGAAACTGAGCAAGAATATAACTAAACATGAAATCACAACTAATATCAACTTCTCCAACTCGAAATCTAACACTAGCAATTACATTAGAAGGCAAAAACAATGTTTTTGTGGCAGCAAGTGTGCCTTGGTCTCAATTCATGGTCCCAAGGAGAGAGAAAGGAGATCAAGGACTGCTTGGTAGAATTTTTGTGGATCTTTTCTGTTGTCAAACTATCAAATCAACCTGAAGCATGAACAACTATCTTAATCATCAAAAACAACCTAAGTAACAAAGCAAGATTTAACCTAAATAACAGAAATTATTCTATGAATGCAATAAGAACACATAAAAGAACACAAAGAAGGTATTGGGCACTTGGTTTAGGCCCAACCCCAAGAGCTACAGCCTCCTAAGAAATCTCAGAGCTTGTTCAAAGCTGGATTCATCTTCATTGATCAAAAAATAATAGTTACGTCACAAAAATTGTCTACAAGAAGAAGCTCAAAAATGTGTTGATTCCAGGGCTGCACTAAAGTGTGAAAATAGACTATAAAATGGCTAAACTACTAAGGCTTGAAGCCTTCCTATTTATGCAAATGAGGACTCCCAACATTCCTCCTTAACTTTAGGAGTTTGGCTGCCCAAAACTGCAGTTAACAACCATTTCACTAGACCTGCTCGGCTGCCCCTTGAAATCATCTTTGGTGGGTTGTTGAACTTCGAGCTCTTGGTGGATAACTTGAGGAAGGGGTCATTTAATGCAGGAGACACCCCTCCTATAAATCCTTAGCCTTGTTTCTTCGAATTTGGCTGCCAATCTGCTCATAAATGCCTGATCTTGGTCCAAAAATGTCCAAAAATCTGCAATAAGCACGTATTAGACTTTGTGGTAAAGTGACTATTCCCATTCACTCAATTAACATAAATATATTCAAAAGCATACATAAAACTATGGAGAATGGTGGATTAAATGAGAATAATAGGTAAAATGAGCCCATATAGTTACCCATTTCTGGGGCTCATCACCTTGGAAGGCATTTCGCGCGATATTTTGAAAGCTCTGTCCTCCATGAACTTTACATCTCATCATACTACTACCTTCCTACTCCCTGGAAGATAGATCCGGTATGCCTTAGCATTCTCACTATATCCTGCCAGATACCCCCTTTCTGCAGTCTGATCCAACTTCTTCCTCTTTTCTTCGGGTATGTGACAATATGCCAAACTCCCAAATATCCTGAAATGATTGACTTCAAGTGTCTTCCCAGTGAAGACTTTCTCTGGAGTAATCTTGCCCAATGCTCGATGAGGATTCATGTTCTAAACGTAGATAGTTGTGTTGCATGATTCTTCCCATAGGAATTTTGGCATATCCTGATCATACAGCATGCCCCTGACTACTTCTACAATAGTCCTGTTTTTCCTTTCTGCCACCCCATTTTGCTTCGAATTATAGGGAGTTGCCCACTCTCTTCTGATGCCCTCCTTAGCGCAATAATTAGTGAAGTCCTTATCGACATATTCTCCACAATTATCTGAGTGCAAGAATTTTATTTTCTTGCCTTTCAGATTCTCCACTAGAGCCTTGAACTCCTTGAATCGACAGAAAACCTCATCCATGGTTTTCGAAAAATAGATCCAAGTTTTCCTCGAGTGGTCATCAATGAAGGTAAGGAAATACTCAACACCACTGAGAGCTTTGACGGACATAGATCCATAGATATCTAAGTGTATCAATCCTATTACACTCTTGGCCCTGTGGTTTCTCCTAGGAAATTTCGCCTTGGCATACTTTCCTAGAGCGCATCCCCTGCATACATCATCTTGTTTCGTACTCAGATCCGGAACTCTTGTTACAGTGCTCCTGAGAATTCTCAGAGCTCCGTGGTGCAAGTGACCCATCCTTCTGTAACATAGTTCGTTCAAGTCTTTGTCCCCATGACTGCCTATTAGTGCCATTGGAGATTCTAGTTGTAACCTGTACAACCGATTACTTTTGATCCTGATATGCACTTTCTTTTTCCAGCTCGAGTGTTTGACCTTTTCCTTGATGAAGTAGACGTCATAGCCCTTGCCTTGTTGTTGTGACATCGAAAGTAAGTTCATCCCCAATCCTGGCACATGCAGCATATTTTTGGCATGGAACCGCTCTCCCGATTATGTCAAAAAAACTATGGTACCCTTTCCTACTGGAGTGCACTTTGCCTTATTCCCCATGGTGATCTGAAAGTTCATCTTCTCTTCTCGATATTCTAATAAACACTCCCTAATTCCCGTCATATGCCACGAGGCTCCACTTCCTATATACCATACTTCTGATGATGCAACACTAGTCATGCATGCCACTTCTTCTTCCAACCTAGAAGCCAACATGGAGAAATCGAAATCTCTCTCTCTTGTGCAATATTCTTAAAATCTACGTGAGTCCCCTGAGGTGGATGCCTCTGCATTGTGGTCTCTACCCATAACTAATTTTCCCTTTCTGTCTCTGATTACTTGCTTTGATGCCATGTGAAGATTCTATCACTGCAGCAACTAATTTACTTTTCCTACTTATTTCATCATAAGTTATTCATGAAATTACTTCAACAAACATTAAAAATAAATATCGCTGCAGATATCACACTGTAATACAGAAACAAATATATGCACACATTGACACGGTTATTTTGGACTAATGTCCCCGGAAAAACCCAATGTGGGAAAATCGATGTAGTAAGGGAGGATTTTATTATTCAGGAATTTTCTTGTACAACAGGGTGCCAAACTGGCTTACCCACAGATAGACAAACTTCCAGCACTTTTCTAAACCTGGTGTAGGCCCTACTGACCTCTGTTACATCCTGAAACCCTCTACGTCAGCCTACTGAGGCTCGACGTAGCCTCTATGGGCTTCTGCGTCACTCCTGTAGCCTCTGCATGGATGACGTAGGCCCTTCTGGCTCTGTGTTGTCTCTGCTGCCTCTATGTGGCTTCCTCTGGATCTATGTCTGCCTCTTCTATGTTGATTTCTCATCTCTCTGTTCCATACTTGCTGCCTCCTGACTGCTCTCCAGACCACTAGTTCAATTTCTCAGCAAATCCCACTCCATAAATTGAACTAACTAGTCTCCCTCAGTCTTTTCTCCAAGTGCCCCTCAAGCCTCCTCTTATACTTTTTCTGTTGACATATCAACAGCCGAGATTAAGTCCCTAATCAATGGCTAAGATTAGATCTGGCTTGATCCATGTCTTTTGGACCATTCTAACACAGATTCATATTAATACACATTAATATATTATTTTCCCTAAGTTTAGACTTAGGGACTCCATTAAAAATATTAATTATTTTAATATCTCCTTATCTATTTAGAATCTACCCAAACCCTTTCTGGATATTGGAGATCTTATGTGCCCCAACCTCTCCACCAAATTTTGTGGCTAGAGCACATCCGTTGCTACCCCAAATCAATAGCTACAACACTTGGAAACACATTGGTTGAACTACAACTTCTCTATCTTGGTTAACTTCTTTTGTGTAGGGCCTTGGTTCTTCAGGGACTATTGATTCATCGTGTAGATTACTTTGGTCTTCACACTTACCCCATGAATAGACATGGTCCCCTTTATACCTTCTCGGTTGAACACAACATAAGATTCAACAATATCACAATGTTTCAAGTTGGGAAGGGTAGTCTAGCTCGTGAGCTTAAGATTTTCAGAGTATAATTTTTCATCTCTGGTGTTTCTCTACTGCTAGCAGGACTATATAGTACCCCAAAAAAGTCACGCAAGAACACAAACATTGCTCCACTACCAGTGAGCCTGCACAGTACCCCGGCGGAGTTTCTTGCTTCACCTCTTTACGCAGGAATCCTTTCTCTTATTTCACCTTTATTTATTTATGTTAGGCCCCTATACTACTAGTGTAACCCCTTATTGTTATTAGTATAACCCACTTATTATATTGATGTACCCATGTAGTGCCCATATTGTTACTATTGTGCCCCATAGAAGCCCACTATTGTTATTATTGTGCCCTTACATTATTATTGTTATGTCAGCTCTGATTATGTTATAACCCCTTAGACTCCTATATATAGAAAGGAGGTCTTTTCATTTGTATCATCCAAGAATTTTCCATTTATGTAATGTAAAGGAGGTTGCCCCCTCGAAGAGGCTGAATTCTAAGGCGTTGATCTATCTTTTCTATCTTTTCTTGAGCCAGTTTCATAACATTTGGTATCAAAGCTTTGGATTCTAGGGTTTCGCTGCTCCAAACAGGTCATCGTGGCATTTTCGCTATAACTTTTTTTCTATGACGTTTCAGAAGTCACAAAAAAAACCCATTTGAGAAGAAATCGCGTTGAACCTTGGGTCTGAATTTCAGAGCTTTTTGCGTGATATTTGCGGAGATATGATCTAAGGAAGTTGGTCTTTTTGCAGACTCCTGAATTACATTCAAAACAGGTGACCTGGGGAAAATCGTCATAACTTTCTCTCTGGGGATCGGATTGAAATTTCATGAGAAGGTACAGAAAGAGGACGGACTGTAGTTTCTTGTATGCATTTTTCATATCCAAAGGTTGAAACAGTGACTCGTGCCAAATCTTACAAGTTCGCTCTACTGAACTAGTCTATAATCAGGTCATCTTGGGAGATTGTGCATAACTCTTTCTTGGAGAATCCAATTTGGATCAGACTGGTGGCATTGGAAAGAGGACACAGAGGGCTACTACAGGTCACAATTTCAGAACTTAAAGATCTGAAAGTACAGAGTTACAGTCATTTCAAGGTAGAGCTCCTAAAATCAAGAAAAAGCAAGATGAGGAAGTTTGATGGCAAGGATCCGGTAAATTGGATACTTCAGATGGAGCAATATTTTGATATACATGGTGTACAACTGTTACAAAAGGTATGTATTGCATCTTCATATTTAGAACCAGATCAATTTTTATGGTACAAAGGGCTTTGTTCTCGTAAAAAACTTGTTACGTGGTCAATTTTCACGGAGGAAATGATAGCACATTATGAGGACACAAAGAGCAACACCTTCTTTAGAGCAACACCACAACAATTGGAAAGAGTAAAAGGGCTTTGTGACATAGTGGAAAGTAAAATTATGGAAACCAGGAAGTGTACCCCTCACAACTATAAAGATGGAAGTGTTGTTTCTCCTAGCCTTCCACAACCTACAAGGGTTACACCACAACAATTGGAAGAAAAAAGAGAAAAAGGGCTTTGTTACAATTGTGATAGCAAATGCACTAAAGGTCATAAGTGTGCTGAGAAGAAATTATTTTACATAGAATATGAAGAGGAGGAAGAAAAGGATCAAGAAACAACAAAAGAAGAAGATATACGCCAGGACCCCACCCCAGAGAAAGAAGAAATGAATCAGACCATATCTTGTAAAGCATTGGCAAGAATTACCACTCCTCAAACTCTCAAGATAGAAGGACATATCAAGAAGAAAAATGTGCAAGAAGTGAAAGATCACATCGAGAAAGAAGAAATGAATCCAACCATATCTTGTAATTCATTGTTCGAAATTACCACTCCTCAAACTATCAAGATAAAAGGACATATAAAGAAGAAAAATGTTCAAGAAGTGAAAGATCACATCGAGCATCAAGAAATAAATCCGACCATATCTTGTAAAGGATTGGAAGAAATTACCACTCCTCAAACTCTAGAGATAGAAAGAAATATCAAGAAGAAAAAGGTTCAAGCAGTGAAAGATCACATTGAGCATCAACAACAAGTTCTCCAACTTTTAAAGGATAACACCACTTCGGTGCAAAATCAAACGAAACAACAGGCACTTAAAAAATGGCGACCTTACCGAATGGGAAGACTCTTCAAGGATGAGGATGTGGAAGCATTGTTATGTGCTATTTATATTATCCAACCAGATTGGATAAACGAAGCAAGGGATGAATGGAAGAAGGACGAAGAAGTATGGCCACTTATTCAAAAGTTGCAAAAGATCCCAATTCAAACAATATTTCCAGAAATTAAAGAGGAAGGAAAAATCATATTGGAACTTGGAGCAGTCACAGAAACAAGAACCCGACAGCTACGAAATCGATCAATTTCAAAGTATCTCATCAAGTGGAAGAACTTACCCACTGAATATTCCACATGGGAGGACAAGAATTTTATACAGAAGCATCAAGAACTACTCAAGCATTGAGGACAACGCTTTTTGAAGGAGAGGGGCATGTTAGGCCCCTATACTACTAGTGTAACCCCTTATTGTTATTAGTATAACCCACTTATTATATTGATGTACCCATGTAGTGCCCATATTGTTACTATTGTGCCCCATAGAAGCCCACTATTGTTATTATTGTGCCCTTACATTATTATTGTTATGTCAGCTCTGATTATGTTATAACCCCTTAGACTCCTATATATAGAAAGGAGGTCTTTTCATTTGTATCATCCAAGAATTGTCCATTTATGTAATGTAAAGGAGGTTGCCCCCTCGAAGATGCTGAATTCTAAGGCGTTGATCTATCTTTTCTATCTTTTCTTGAGCTGGTTTCATAACAATTTACTTTAAAGAGAAATGTGCATCGGCGCTTATTTATTTTGGGGCAGAAGAGGGATCTCGACTTATTGAGAGCAGAAGAGGTTGTTCCTTCAGAGAAGCATATAGAGACCTCTGATTTAGGTTCTCTTTTATATTTTTTCCCTTCTCCGCTTCTACTAGTTGGATAAGCATGAAGACAACAAAACATAAACATTGAGTGTAGGCATGAATTTTCCAGAATAGACATAGGTTCATGGTTGGACCAAAACTCTTCTTATGGATGGATTGTATTTTCTGTCGAAACTTCATCGGCCAAAGGATATAACCAACACAAGGAAGACGAAATGGAGATTAGCCAAATGTTGAAGCATCACAAGACTCTTTAGATTCAGCCACACATGTACTAAGAAGTCAAAACAGGTCCAACCACAACACTTATTCACATAATGGAAAACAAAAGGAGACAAACAACAAGAAATAAAAACAAAAGAAAAAAATGAAAGAAAAGAAAACACATAACAAGGAAGCTAAACCAAAGCATAATACAAGAGAAAAGTAAGAAAATATCAGAGAGACAAAAGAGAACAACATGGGATGAGCGTAAGATAAGGAAAACTACGATGTAGCTAATCCTACTCCTAACCTAACAACTAGAAGGTCGAGGTCACATATAATGGAATTGTCAATGTAGCCACCGTAGTCGTTCGCGAACTGTAATCACAAAGATGTGATTGATTAAAACAGATATAAAGCAATGTGCAAGAGAAAAGATAAAAACTTGAATAACTTGCACAAACATTTGACGGTATTGCCTGTGGGAAGAGAGATGTCTCACAACCACTACCTTCATCCAATCCACATTCTTACCTCTCTGAAGGAAAGCATAATCATACAAACCTCGGAGACTTCTTGCAAATGCACCTTCTTTTGTGCATGCGAAAAGGGAAAAACTTGTTTATTGCAATGAAGCTTTCTGAGTAAGATTGCTCCAACCATTCAATGATTGGATCATAAAATTCATGATGATCCTCTTGAAAACCTCAAAACCTTTGGAAAGATGGATTTTCAATTAGAGGCACGGGATTATAGCAATAATATTGTGAGGGAAAATAGATCTGATCATATCTAGCAGTCATGTCGAGATAGTGAGGACCTGACATAACCATCAGTAGAGACTGAAGTGCCTCAACTGCTCGACAAAACTTTGAATAGTGAGATGTTGAATGATGAAGATTGAAGGATGTAAAACAACTGCCATTGGATATACTGGTGGGAAAATGATAACATGAATGTCAGTCATCAAAGACAAAATAATGATCATATGAGTTGATTAAACCATCAGGTTCTTGGTTTGTGATAAACAGAGATAAATCAATTTGAACAGTTTTGTGAATGCTCTGAAAAATCGAACCAAGTTCCTCGCAAGCCAAATGTGACAAACCATTTTCCTGTAACTGGTGACAAATTGTGCAAGCATCATAATCATGAAAAGAATTTAAAAGGGATGCCAGCACAACAAATACATGAGACTAGTCAGGACATGGTGAACGAAGAAGAACTTGATTCGTGAAATGACTCGTGCAATCATTATTACTCAAGAGGATGAAAATTTGCAATATAACATTCGCAAGAAAAATGGGGAGTTTACTATTAAGAGATGAATCTGATAGGCATGATTCCTTCAGCCAAAGATAGTCTTTGTAATGATCAAATTCACAATTCCATGACTCTACGAGAGGCACGCATTCCAAACCCGAGTTTGACGTGAGATATTTTCATGAAGTTGAATAAACTGAAAAAGATTCCTAAATCCAGTCAGAAGTAAAATCTTGAAAATTTGAAAGATCATACCCGAAATACCAAACATTTTTCAAAAAGAAATTTCCATCGAGTGAAACCATGCAAAGAGAAGGATGTGGGAAAAATCAGACATGGCTTGGTTTGGGGGGCTTACTAGAGTCGCGAGATCCTGACATAACCATCAACGGAAATAGAAGTGCCTCGTCTCCCTGGCAGGTCTCAAAACTTTCCAGGATTGTCAAAAATTGCATCTTGAATATTGAACCATATCATGCAAGGTTTGAGGATAGTTTCTACCACTAGTGTAAATAAAGCCATTTCTCACTATATGGAAGCCATCTCTATCACTGATTTGACTGTATTTTTCAACTTCAACAACCAAATTACTTAAGTCGAAAGATTATTCTGATCGCAAAATCAAAGATAAATGAATCGAGGAAACTTCATAAGCAAGCTGATTTGAAGAGTTATCTTCATGCAAGTGAATAGATGATGAGGGTTGGGGAGAGTACTCAAATATTTTATTGTTTGCATTTGCCTCATGGATAATCTTACCATCTTTTTCCAATTGAGAGGTAACTCATCAGATGATGGACTTGAAGAACATGGATTACCCCCGTCGCAAGTAGATGCATCTCAGATGGTAGAGCACAAGGGATAGTGAGATGAAGAGGAAGTTTCAATAAGCACATCTTCTTTCACTGAATCAGATTTTGGATCAAAAGTAAATTCTTCATGACAATCCAACAGATCAGTTGATGCACCTAGGAATTCATGATTGCATGCATCAATAAATTCATCATCATTGGAATGGTTGTTGCCCAAGTCTACGGATTGATTGAAAGAATTGATTTCATTTTATTTTCTATCGAGATGAGAACCATCCAAGAATGGGAGTGCATTGTTTTGACATGGAGGATTTTGAAAAAGAGAGGAAAGTTTGAAAGCATCTCCACCTTCCTTCTCCTCTACCTGCATAATGTGACTACCTTGTACCTGATCGCAATTTGGACCAGTGGCATGAAAATCAAGAGAGTTTGAAAAACTAGCTGGTGGAGTAGATTGATCGAGTGGGTCATGGTACAAAGAGTCATGTCATGTAGATGATAGAGGATAATAGAAATCCATATCAGATTTGAGACTAGAACTATGAACAGTGACAATATATTGCGGAATGGAGGAGTTAGTCTTCTCCATAGGCTTCATGATTCATTCTGGAATTTCCTCCATTGAATCTGAATCATGAAAATCAGAAGTAGAATGAGAAGATTGATTAGGAATTTGATTTGTGGATTTCCCAACTTTACAACCTTCGCAAGGAGCCACCGGCATTGGGACTGGAAAAGGAACAAAAGAGGTAATATATTCCTCCTATGAAATTAGGGGTATCTCATGATTCACAAGAGTTGGGGGAGTAGGAAAATTAGGGGGTTCAGATTCACCGTGTAAAGAGATAAGAACCAAGCACTCAAACTCTTTCTTGAAGAAGTCATGATTCGTGTCCTTTTCAGGAATTTCACAACAAAGGTGAAGGAATCGATCAGAAAAACCTCAACTTACTCATTAAGATTCATTCTTAATAGATTGATTATTTTACAAACATCTCAGTAATTATACCTATGAAAGGCTTGATGAAGCTCCCAAAGGAAATGATGAAGGGAATTGATGGAAGCAGGTGGCAAGGTATGGCACCATCGATTAATATGACCTTCAATAGTGAAGAATAAAAGCACACACAAAAAACACTTCATCGTTGATTTCGTAACATTCACAAAATTTAAGAAAATCATAAACGTGCTCGGTTATGGATGTTCCATCCTCACCATCAAACTTTAACTAGGAAAAGTGATAGAGAGGCTCATCAGGGATTGAAAATTGATAAAGGGGGAAAATAGAGAAAAACCTTGGGAATAATATTTAAGTATGAACCATTTTAGATAAAGGTTCAAACCAAATTCAACAGGCTTAGCTTATCATCTGACCCTCCTTTTAGCACCACTGTTGATGGTGTTGGAAATGTTTCAACCAAGGTATCCCTGATGTGAAATACCAATTATACCTCACATCATTTGGTGTAGGATCTCCATCTGGAATATCGGCACAGTTACAATATATCTAAAAAATATGCCTTCGCTCTAACTATCAGCAAGAGAGAGGGATGCAATGGTGTCATCGAAAAGCAAGGTGTGCCTGGTGAGTGTTCAGTTGTAAATGTGTCAAGTTTCTTCTACTACAGAGAGGGGAGAAAAGTGAGCCTCTAAGTGAGAGGTAGTAGTACCACCCAAGAAGAGACACACATGAATTGACAAAATTCATCTAACATCCAGCAGAATAGTCCACAAAGGATGCGATGGTCATTACAACCAACCAATGAAGAAAGATCTATCTAATATCCTACAGAATAGTCCACAAGAAGGGGACAACAATAAAAACCATTACAACACATTCTCAATAAGGTAAGTAGTAAAATAACCAAAATATTTCAAATATCTTAGTACATGTGAAAGAAAATATGAAATACAAACATCCGGAGAATAGTCTTACAAACATTCATAATCCATGCATGAAGAACGTGATGGCCTTAAGGCTATTATTAAGTAAAAGTTTCAAGACACATGTTTACAATGCACATCACTAGCTCTAGTAGTGGAACACTGGAGCCACTCCTTTCTCCTCAAAGAACTAGCTTATCTATCTAATGCCTTGCAGGAGGAGCCAAGGTGAAAAGTACATTGCTCATGCAATATGGGAGTATATATAACCAAGGGTGACTCTTTGACTACCCTCATGACTGTTTGACTTCCTATGACTTTTCAACTTACACAAATCTTTACATTCCATGTGTTTCCTTTGGACTTCCACTTGACAATGCAGTTTAAATACAATATACATGATCCACCATAGTGACGTGGCATATGACCACTCATGAAATGACATGACATGACACTATTGACATGGAATACTTGATGATTTGGAAATATCAAGTCACTCTTGCTGCTAAGTGTTAGATTTCTTCTTGAAGGTCCTTTCTCTTCACCTCCGCAAGGCTTGGTGGTGCGGAATCTTCAATGATTTGCATTCACGGATAATGGTCACAAACTAATGTCCCTTCGCTTTCTCTTGATCAATCAACTTGGAAGTTCATCTACAAAGAGATTATTTAAGCATGCTTCCCTCCTTATCCTTCTCCATCATCTTTCGATGACATGATAGGGTACTTGTTCCTACAATTCACTCATGACAATATGACATCAATCCGAAAACCCCCTAGTCTAAGATGATGCATTCTAATCCACCAACTGAGTCCAGGACAAGTGACAGGCTGGGAAGAGGGACTCAGTGATTGTGCAGTGTGTAGTTCTAGTAATGAGGGGAAAAGCTTGAGCTCTAAGACTGCACAGTGCATAGCTGAGGCAGGCATGAAGGACAAGATTGCGTAGTTTCCAGAGTCAGTGTGGACAGGCTGAGGGAATGGACACTGGGAGAGCCAACTGCGCAGTTTGGGGAGTCAAGGGAGGTTGGTATACTACGCACTTCAAGGAATTAGGGATGATCTTGAGAGTTGAGGATGTGAAGTGTGTATTTTAAGTCGGGCTAGGGGATATAATTGTGCAATTCTTGAGGTCAAGGTCGGGGCTTAAGCACAGGAACTACAAAGTGCAGCAGTCCTAGGAGACAGGAATTGTGCATTGTGTAGTGCCAAGCAGAAACGTCACAACTTAGAGGGCTATGACTGCGTAGTGCACGTCCAAAAGGGGCTTGATGAAACTAAGTTGCTCGGTCGAGAAGTTTTTTCGAAAATGGCCAAGAGTGGTATAGGTGATGAACTGTTATGAACCTTGACTATGATCACACACTTAGAATACTTTTATGACACAACAACATAGATTATCTAAACATATGAAAAATTCAACTCCCTCCGTGCAACATCTTTATGACAAGTGCAACACTTAAGATAGACTTTGCGACAATCGTGACGAAACTTGTGTGATACTGCTCAGGACTTTGTGCATGAGTGAAAAAAATGTTTACATAGTTAAAACAACTCAAAAACATAAAGAAAGACCTTTGAAACCATCAAACTAGGCTTGCAAACATTGTGTGTCAGCCAAACATGCCAAAATATGACACTTAACCCAACATGCAAAAGGGAACAAAACACTACAAGAAAGCTCATGAAATAAGCTCTAATGTTTTCGACAACAATGTACAAGACCAAGGAACGATCTGAAATTGAGTGTAAGCCAAAATTTTGGAGGGTGTTGCAGCAGCTACAACATTATCCTATTACATCTTTGTAGAGGAAGGGAAAGAAATTTGAATGGACAGAAGAATGTACAGCTAGTTTTGAGCAGTTGAACCAGTTTCTTACAAATGCTCTAGTTTTAAACATTACAGATCCAGATAAAGAGTTTGTGGTGTGTACAAAATCTTGCAAAAGAAGACTTGGTTGAGTCCTGATGCAGGAGGGACAGGTGGTATGCTACGAGTCAAGGAAACTAAATAAACATGAGCATAACTATGTGACTCATAATCTTGAGTTGGTAGCGATCATTCATGCATTGAAGATGTGGAGGCACTATCTTCTTGGAAAGAAGTTTATGTTGATGAGTGATCATAGTGGGTTGAGATACTTGTTTAACCAACTTAATCTAAATGTCAGGCAAGCTAGGTGGTTGGCTACACTTAGTGAGTTTGACTTCAAGATCGGGTACAATAAGGGTAAGGAGAACAGCATTGTAGATGCTCTCAGCAGAAGAGTACAGCTAAATCACATAGCACCTATGAGTACATATGAGACAGATTTACAGGATCGAATCTTACAGATAGGACAACAGGATGACAAGTACAGGGGACTTAACCACAAGTTATAGCAGTAGGGTACAGGTGAACAGGATGTGGATTATCATCTCCCGACAGATGGTTTGGTCAGATTTAGGGACAGGATCTATGAGTCGGACAACAGTGAGCTCAAGAATCTTATCTTGTGGGAATTTCATGTTAAGCCATATTCAATTCATTTGGGATGTAAGAAGACTCTAACAGCTGTGAAGAAGTTCTACTATTGGCTAAATCTTAAGAAAGAGGTAGTCGATTTCGTCGCCAAGTGTTTATATTGTCAACAGGAAAAATCAGAGTGCAAGCATCTAGGTTATGTATTTTAGTTGATTCCTATTCCACAGTGGAAATGGGAGGTCATTTATATGGATTTCATCACAAGTTTGTCGAGAACATATAGACAACATGATTCCATCATGGTTATGGTTGAGAGGTTGACTAAGGTAGCTCACTTCATAGCAGTTAAGTCTACTTATTCAGCTAGTGAGGTAGCTCAAGTATTCATCAAGGAGATAGTGAGGTTGCATGGTATTCCTAAGAAGATTGTATCTGGAAAAGATGACAAGTTCACTTCAATATTTTTGAAGGATTTATTTGCAGGTTTGGGTACAGAGTTGCCCTTGAGTACAACTTATCATCCACAGAAAGATTAATAGACAAAGAGGGTCAACGAGATTTTGGAGGACTTGTTGAGAATGTATGTTACACACCAGTAGAAGAGGTGGGAGGAGCATCTTCCACTCAAGGAAAATTTTAAGGATGGAAATTTATCTTGAAGTTTAGAAACATTGGCAAATCTCACTAGTCCCTAATATGCAAACTGTAAAATGTTTACTGGTATATTTGTAAAATTATTTAGATTTATAATGATTTTATATATAACCTCTATATATTGTTGGAGATTTTTAAGGTAAAATAATTTTATATTGTAAAATTTTGGCGAATCAATTTTATTAAAAATGGAAATTGGCTAATCTTTTTTGTGGAAAAATCATGGAAAATTAACCCACCTACGAATATTAGCAACTAAAATTTTCCATGCTTCCACTAGTTGAGTTTGATTACAACAATGGGTATAAGGGGTCACTAAGGATTAGTCTATTTGCGGCACTTTATAGGTGGATTTGTAATACTCCCATCAGTTGGAGTGATCTAGTGAATAGGGTACTGATAGGACCTGACATGTTGGAAAAAATCGAACAGGAAATGCAGGTTATCAAGAAGATTCTAAAGGTAGCACAGGATAGCCAGAAGAGTTATGCATATCAGCATAGGTTGTTTAGGCAGTTTAAGATTGGGGAGCACGTGTATTGTGCATCAAGCCCGAGAAGAGATCCTTGAGGATTGTTTCATGTGCCAAGTTGGCACCTTGATATTGTAGGCCTTTCAAGGTCCTCGTCGTTCCACATCGGCTGCCACGACCACTGGTTCAGGGTGTTTTCGATTGCTGTTTTGGATTCTTCAAGGGTTTGTTCGACTTGATTTAGTCACGGTTCTATGACAGTCGTTTATGGATCCAATTCAGAGCACGGCCTCCCAACTGAAAAGCTTTTGGACCACCAAAAGTTGGTTTTCTTCAAGCATCGACTAAGTGAGGAAACTGTTGTCTCACTTGTCCAATCTCAATCCACTTCGCACTGCTCAGCTTCGAACCTTTAAGCCCAATTCTGAGGTATTCCACCTGTCCACTGTGTGTCATCCTTACCTTCCTGTCTAGCACTGTATCTTCCTGCAACTCATTAAGATATTCAGGTAGCAGGTCATCAACAGAAGGCAATTGACTCTGCTCTTCAGGGTCCTCAATCATTGAAGGTTCAAACAACCTCAAGCAATCCGCGTTCACGACTGAGTAGATGTGCATGTAAGCTGGTAGATCAAGGCGAAAAGCATTCTCACCAATCTTCTCAAGTATCCTGAAGGGTCCATACCTGATAGGTTTTAGCTTCTTACCTTCACCTTGCATCCTGTCCTTGCTGATATACAGCCAAACTTGGTCTCCAACTTGAAAACTATGCTCCATCCGATGCTTATCATGCCTAGCCTTGTACTTGGCCTGGCTCTTTTCTAGCTGTTCTTGTACTACCTGGTGGATCTCCTGGATCTGTTCAATGAACCTAGTTGCTTTGTCCACATCACTGTGTCCATCAACCATGGTATCTTTACCAAAGACAAAATCCAAGGGAGACCTTGTTATGAAACCAAATCAGGTCTCAAAAGGATATCTCTATGTAGAAGAGTGTTTGGCTCTATTGTAAGCATGTTGCACATAGCACAAGTGCTCATCCCAAAGCTTAGGATGTTTACTGCAATATCCTCTCAATAACTGGATCATTGTCTTATTAACTACTTCTGTCTAGCCATCTGTTTGTGGATGAAAAGCTGTGCTTTTCTTTAATTTGGTGTCCATTATTTCCCACAGACTGGACCAAAACTTCCCCACAAATTAGGTGTCTCGATCAGATATAATAGAAGTGGGTAATCCAAAATGAACCCATACATGTTCAAAGAATAATTTTGCAGTTTGTTCAGCTGTAATCTGTTTACTACATGGTATCAAAATACACATTTTGTTGAACCTATCCACAACAACATATAGATAATCATGACCTTTCCTAGATTTAGGCAGTCCTCCAACAAAATCCATGGAAATGCTCTCCCAAGGGTGAGAAGGAACTGGAAATGGAGTGTACAAGCCTAGTTTTCTGTTGTTGGGCTTGCTTTTAGCAGATATAGCACACCCCTTTACATATCTAGAAACTGTCTCACTCATTCTCAGCCAATAGCAGAACCTTTGTAGTTGTGCAACTGTTTTACTTACCCCAAAGTGACCTGATATTAGAGAAGTGTGTGCTTCCCTAATTATCTTTGCTCTCTCAGTTTGTGGAATGCAGAGTTTCCCACAATGATATAAGAGTCGATCCTTCACATGATAGTCCATTTCTTCTACTCTTTTTCCTTGACTCAAAGTTGCATATACATCTTTAAAGTCCATATCCTGAGCATATTGTTCTATGTAGCTTTCATGTAGCACAGAATTATTCTTAAGTATGGTAGATGCATTTATAATGGGTCTAGATAACATGTCTGCAACCTTGTTATGTATGCCCTTTTTATATCTGATGACTAAATGAAACTGTTGTAGAAAACCCATCCATTTGTAATGTCTTTATTGTTGCAACCTAGTTTGGGAGTGTAGATATTGAAGTGGCTGATGATCAATATGTATTACTATTTCTTTGCCCATTAAATAATGTTTCCACTTTTTCACACTCTGAACTAATGCATACAATTCTTTATCATAGGTAGGATAGTTAACTACTGCAGGATTAAAAGTCTCAGAATGATAACATATGGGTTTACTATGCTGTGTCAACACTGCTCCCATGGCATAGTCACTGGCATCAGTTTGGATCTCAAATGGTCTTTGTAGATATGGCAGTGCTAGTACGGGTGTTGTACTAATTTTTTCTTTCAAGGTGTCGAAGGCTTTCTGTTGTTTTCCTCCCCACTAAAACACCTTGTTCAATCATGTCAAAGCATGTCAGGGAGCTGCAATTGAGGAGAAATTTGAAATGAACTTCCTCCAATACTGTGCTGCTCCTAAGAAGCTTCTCACTTCTGTAGCAAACTTGGGTTTAGGCCAGTTTACAATGACTGCCTCTTTAGAGGGATCTATTTGCAATTCACCTCCCCCTACTACATGACCCAAATAATTTAGAGAGGTTTTGCCAAATTCACATTTGGAGAGTTTAACATGAAGTTTTTCTCTTTTCAAAACATCTAATGTCTGCTTAACATGCTTTAAATGTTCTTCCCACGTTTTACTAAAAATCAGAATGTCATCCAGATACACAATAACAAAATCATCAAGAAAAGGTTCGAGTACATCATTCATTAATCTCATGAAAGTAGCAGGGGCATTGGTCAAGCCAAAAGGCATAACCAACCATTCATACAATCCCTGCTTTGTTTTGAAAGAAGTCTTCCATGCATCTTGCTCTGCAACTCTGACCTGATGGTATCCACTGTGCAAATCCAGCTTGGTGAAATAAACAGCTTCCTTAAATTGATCTAAAAGATCATCTATGTGAGGAAGGGGATAACAATTTTTTATCGTTATTTTATTCAGTGCTCGGTAATCAATGCACATTCTCCACGAGCCATCTTTCTTTCTCGCCAAAATGATTGGTGACCCACATGGTGATGTGCTAGGCCTGATGAACCCTTTCTCGAGCAACTCCTGCACCTGCTTCTTGATTTCAGCATTCTCTAAAGCAGATAACCTGTACATCCCAATGTTAGGGCAAAGGAACATCTTGCTGTAAAATAATATCATGTTCTATTCCCTTTTTGGGTGGCAAACCTTGAGGTTCTTGAAACAAGACATCATACTCTGAAACAATATTTTCTGTATCAGCTTGCTGATCAGAATTACAACCCTAAAATACATTGGTTTTATCAGTTTTATTTTCCTTTATAACCATTAGTAAGAACTGTTTGCATGAATTTATCATTATTTTCATCTGTCTTGAGTTTATGAGAGTATAATTATTCTTGAGCTTATGAGCTCTTACAAAGTATTTGATTCCATCTTTAACAAGTAGATACTTGTTCTCAGCTCTATAGAAAATAGCCTTTCTATCATACAAGTAAGTACTTCCTAAAACAATTCCACATATATCCAAAGGAATTACATCTAACTCAACCTGATCTACAAATGCTGACCCAAAAGAAAACTTGAGTTTGCACTGTCTAGTCACTTGTAGTTGTGCTTTATCATTCAACCATCCTAATGGGTATGGTTTCTTATGAGGTGTAGTTGCTAATCCCAATTTCTTTACAATTGCTTCAGAAATCATATTTGCTTGTGAGCCACTATCAAACAAAGTATCAATCTTTTGATATTTGGAAACAACTCGAATATGGAAAAGCTCACGCATTTTTCTCTCATGTTCTTCATCAGTAACAGGTTGAGCAGAATAACTAGTAGATGCTTCAGAATTCTTACCTTTCATACCTGTGGCTGCAATGATTGTTTCATCTCCTGAGTCTGACCCCAAATCCTTCTGAATAGCTGCAGCTATCGTCTTCTTCTTGCCCTCGAACTTCTTAGGTCTCAACTCTGGATGTAGAATCCAACAGTGCTCATCATCATGCCCCTCCTTTTTACAGTGGGTGCATGAGGCTTTGCCTTTTTGTGCAGTGTTGGCCTTCCTTGCTTTCCATTTCTGCTTTCTTTTCTCCTTGCTCTTGCTTACAGTGAGTTGGGATGGTCCCCCAACTTCTGGATTTCCATTCTTTCCTCTTGCTTCTAGATGAGTAGCTTGTACAGATACCTCATCTATACTAGTGGGATTAAACATGAGGATAGTGTGCCTCATGTAGCTGTGTAGACCCCAAATGTACTTCAAAATAGTTTCTGGTGAGTCTAATGAAATACCCAACATCAATGCTCTCTTTCTGAACTCTTGAGTATACCCTTGTACACTTTGCCCTTTTAACTGTCGAAGAGTTTGCCAACTCATCATGGCTTGTTGCATGTAGGCCAATGGATAGAACTGCTTTCTGATGGCAGAAACAAAGTCACTCCAGATAGAGATGGTCTTACCATGCTTCTTCACATCATCTTGGGTTCTGCCTTCCCACCAAACCAAGGAAGTGCCCCCTAGGTGTAGACTTGCCAGCTGAATCTTGATCTTGTCTGAGTCTATATTTTGTACTCTGCAATACACATCAATTTGTCTTATCCAGTTGTCCAACTTTTCAGCATTCAACTCTCCGTCATATATAGGCAAATCAAATTTAACATCTAACTTAATGAAAGATGCTTTCTTATTATGCACAGGGATACTAGGAGGTGTGGGGAAGCTTTCTTCTTTTCCCTTTCCTTTGGAGTGGTCATGGGAATGAGATTCATCTCCTTCTTTATATTGCTTAGAGCCTGATGAATCTTCACCCTTTTGCTTTCTAAAGTCCCTATACATTTCTTCCACCATGGACTTTATAGCTAGGAAACTTTCTAGGAATTGAGATTCTGGTCCTATAGAACCTTCTTCTGACATTGTCTTTCGAGAATAGACTCTCCCAATTTCAGGATTAGTTTCCACCAATTCTCCTTCTCCTAATTTGAGATTTTATCTAGTGATCATTCACAGCTAAACCAACATAAGCTTGTCTAACCTTACAGCCTAGAGCTCTGATACCACTTGATCTGATAATCACCCTATGAGTGACCTCAGTTAAGATTTATTAAACAAAAGGTATTACAGACTCATGTGCTGGTGTGTGTGTTCTGTGTTATTGAAACAACGGATCGATCAGATTTCCAATACACAGACATTTTGAATGGAAAGACAGTAGAGAAATGCAGTAAGCAGACACAAAGACACAAGCAATTTTTAATAAGGATTTCACCCTATTCTCCAGGGTTACGTCTCCGGTCCAGCTTCAGTGGTGGCCTTGTTTTATTATGTCTTTGAGTAGATAAATTACAATACAGGGACTCAATATGAGTTCTCCTGAAGCAGATTTTTCTTGGCAGGGTGGTTCTGGGATTCCCCAAGCCACTTGGAGTACACAGACTCTTGTTCTTCCCACCAAATCTGTGACCCTCGGTCTACAGTGGAAAGAGCCAACTGTGATTCCCAATCCGGACAGATTCCTCTATGGGAAGGCTTGCTTCTTCAAGCTCTTTGGTGCTCGATGCTTCCTGTGGTCAGCTCGGCCCTCTATCTCCTCTGCTTGGCTTTACTGCTCTCTGTGCTCAGTCCTCCTCTCAGGGTTCACTAGTCACTGTCTCTCTGGGTCGCTTGGACTCTTCGATCTGAATCTCTCTTCTGATCTCCCTCGTTCACTGTCTCTGCTCATGGCTTTAGCCATTCAACCTCCGTGCCTGTTCATTTCCTCTCCTTCCTACGTCGATTCGCCTGTCGCCTATGTGCTTGGAATTCCCTGTTCGGCGTCAGCATAACACTCAGGAGGTAGCCACATGTCTCCATCAGAACTGTGCAAGCCCGCTTGTCAATTCTTTGCTTTCTCCACCATGGCGGTCAAAAGATTCCAAATCCTCTTACATCGCAGCTTAATCCCCTGTCAATTCTGCTCTGTCTATTGGGCGCAATCTTAGCCATCCGATCTAGGCTCCTCCAGATCCAACGTCATTCGCACGTCAAGCACGGTTTACCTTCTCGACCGATAATGAGCGATCGCGGCGGTTTTTCTCTCTCCTCCTCTGCCACGCGTCGATCGCTGAGGGTGCTCGCTCTGTTTTCTCCAAAACCGCTTACCGTTCAAGGGCACCCCGATCAAACTGCTGGTTTCCAGGGTGTGGGTCCCACCTTCGTACGATGGCACTTTTCCGCCCACGATCCTTTGGCTCCCAACGTGACCGAGTGCTTAATCCCTACCATTTCAGCCCTGTTTGCCCAGTGATGCACGTTAGCTCGAAAATCAGCTCCTTTTCCCAATCCGGGGCTCCTAGGGGCTATTTTGACCTCCTACACAGTCTCCATGGGCCTCGGTCAGTGCACTTTGACCGAGGTCCTCGTCGTTCCACGTCGGCTGCCATGGCCACTAGTTCAAGGTGTTTTCGATTGCTATTTTGGATTCTTCAAGGGTTTGTTCGACTTGATTTAGTCACGGTTCTATGACAGTCGTTTAAGGATCCGATTCGGATCATGTTGTCATTGGCATGGGTTACGCCAAGTGTGATAGTAGTTTCAGCCTTGCCTTACCATTTCTAGATAGTCATGGTGTGATTGGGTTCTTTCATTTGGTTGAGCTTTGGATTCTCAAATGATTTTGGAAATGGGCGAGGTGGTCTTAGGAAAATTCCCATAGGGCCTAGCAATCCCTTGACTTATTTTAGTGATATTGCGGTAAATCCTGAGGGTAGAGATGGGAAAATTCTTCAAGGTATTGGTGAAGAAATCGTGAGGCATCCAAGCTTGTTTTTGGCCTAGTAATTCCTTGATTGGATCATTAGGGGAATTTTGAGGTCTAAAATGGGCCTCCTAAGAAAAATGTACAACCAAAATAAAATTTCTAAGAACCAATACAATTCAAGATGATGATGTCAAACATGGGGGATGATTCACCATTTTTGGAGTAAAAAAGTAAAAAGATTAAAAAATAATAAAACTGCTTTTTCAACTAGTATTTTCAACTTATCTCCCTGAGGTTTTACTCAAATTTCGAGTGGGAGTACTCGTTGGATGCAAAATTTAATTCATCATCCAAGGAGTACCTAATTTGCATACTTTTGATGGACCCTACTACACAAAAAAATGAGAAATACATGAAAAAATGTGAATACAATCACATTTTTCATATATTTCTCATTTTTTTTGTTGTAGGGTCCATCAAAAATATGCAACATGGGTACTCCTTGGATGAGGAATCAAATTATGCATCCAATGAGTGTTTTCACTTGAAATTTGACTAAACCCATAGGGAGATAAGTTGAAAATACGAGTTGAAAAAATAGTTTTTTCTTTTTTCCCTCTAAAATTTGATTATGTAATCTTATCTTATTTTATTATTTCCACTATTATTTTATAATTTCCTTAGGAGACCCATTTTAGACCTCAAAATTCCCCTAATGTTTCTGGGATTGCGGTAAAACCTGGTTGTTTATGTGCTTGTTTTGGGCCTACTAATCCCTTGACCAGTTTTGGCGAGATTGTGGTAAGCCTAGTTTCTTATGTGCTTGTTTTGAGCCTGGAAATGCCTTGACCGGTTTTGGCAAGATTGTGATAAAGGCTGGTTTTTTATGTGCTTGTTTTGGGCCTAAGAATCCCTTGACCTGTTTTGGCGGGATTGTGGTAAGGCCTGAGGGTGGAGGTGGTTTAATCTTAAGAAAGCCCTGGTTTTTTTGTCTTGAGTCCCAAATTCATGCTTGGAAATGGAATGGGGGTGATTGGTTGAAGGAAAGATTTGGTTAAGCTCAATTTATGGGCAGGTGGTACGTGGAAGTCCCTAACTTGGTTGGATTTTTCATATGTTAATAAGAGCTCTATTCCTCTTGTATTTTATGAGTAATTGTACTTGTTATTATGTGGCTTTGATGATTGTCCTATTAAGGTTATTATTCTGGTTATATGTTGGTTACAAGCATGGTTTCATAATAGGTTCTAGCTATGGCTCTTGATATGTTTGATTTGTTGATGAATCGTTAATGAATGCATGAGCTCATAAATGTTATTGTAGTTATTATGAGAGGGAATTAGACTATCTTGATGATTTTAAGATGAATATCAAACCCTTATGTTCAGATATGCATTCATGACATGTAGATTACATGTTCTCAATATTTTTTGTGAAATGATTGTCATGGTTAGGCCTAGTTAGGTCAAGTCTTTGATCAAATTTTGTATGAATATATTTTTCTTTACAATAATTATTACTCTAGAAAGTCTCATTGAATTTTGGGTAGTGGTCTGGAGGCTGACCTAGAATTTAGGCTTAGAAACCGGGCATGCATGCTCCTAACTAGAAAAATTTGATTGCAACTGCATGGATGCAAGCTTTTGCATACGGTTAGAGGCTTTCAACCACATGGAGGTCTTTTTTTGGGTGTGGTTGAAGGCCCAAGGCAAAGGTGGGGTCCAACTTACGGTTTGGCCACCTGGGCTGGTTTCTCAACCTCTGGGTGTCTTGTAGCCCATGTGGGATGTTGTGAAATGTGAGTTTATCGTCAATAATCGGCCCCACTTCCTTAATGGGACCTAGGAGATTGGGTCATGTCATAGTAGCACTCAGCTCATGTTTACCCCGGCAAGCTAGTTAAAGTGAATAAATGTGGGAGGGGTGCTTACAGATTAGTAACAGAGCATGGTTTAATACTCTGACTGGATGGGTGGAATGTATGTGTCATGCATGCATGTTAGTGTCTATGTTGTTTTTATGCATGCATTGTCATGGTTATGGTTGTCGTGTATGAGGTCATGGTATGCAGTTGGTAGTATCATGCATGATGTCAGTATATTGATATGATTATGTATATCTACATGTATCATGCTAATCTGGATTGATTTTGCAGGCAAGATAACCTCCCCTAAACGTCACTAAGGTATGTTGGTTATGTTCGTATTTGGTTTAACTGACATGGTATGTTTGAAGGAAGAAGAGGATCAAAGATGACTATAAATATGGTGGAATACAGTTCACGAGACTCTCCTTACAGATAAAATGAGTAGCTAAGAGAGGGGCACTCTTTGGACATAGCAGATTGATAAGTTTAAAGGCAGAGATCAGAATTTGCAAAGCAGATAATGAGAGGATCATTCAATCACATGAAAAAATTGTTAGGGCACAAGAGAAACAAGCAAAGGTGAATGCAGTTATTCTTCAAAGTTTGTCAAACTTGTATAGACAAAGGAAACTACAGATCAATTATGGACAGGACTAGTGGGGCATATGGCATCAAGTCTCATGGTGGGAACATGTCGGACAGAGATGACACGGTTAGAGAGGGAAAATTCATGGATACACCTGATAGGAGAGGTAGTGGATATGGGTTCTACTCCATTTATGGTTCAGACAGGTATCATGGTCATCATCGATATCATCCTTATAGGAGTAGTAACAGAGAATATTTTTCAGATGAGTTCAAGAAATCAAAGGCACCTAAATTTGATGTAGATTTGAAGAAATCGGAAGATGAAGAGGAATAGTTGCTTGGGATGAAGAAGTTATTTGAACTGCATGATTACATAGAGAACATGAAAGTCAGTATATCTATTTTCAGTATCAAAGGGAAAGCAGGAATCTGGTGGGAAGATGTGAAGCATGTGAGAGACATTAGGATGGAGGAGTTGAGAGTGCATGAATTCAAGAGACTCTTAAGGAAGCACTTGTCAGGGAGTTACTATGAAAGTAAGGCCAAGGAGTTCTATGAGGTTAATATGGGATCAATGATAGGTGAGGAGTACATGACTAAGTTCCTATAGTTGTTGAGGTATTTTACATATCTTAAGGATGCGAAAACAAAAGTTTAGGTATTTATCAGTGGATTTCCATTAGCATTTAAAGATCGAATTGAGTATGATGAGCCTCGGTCGCTAGAGGAAGTCATTTGGAAGTTGAAGCACTGTTATGAGCAATCAAAGTGTAAGATTAAGTCTAAGCAAGGTTGGAAATGGAATGACAAGTCTAAAGGAAGGTGGCCACTGAAGAAATCAAGACCTCAGGATGTAAGTGGGAAATAGAATATTGCTCCATACAAGAAGTTTAATATAGTAGAGAAGGAACATGGACCTCTGCCTAGAGAGTAGAAGAATAGAGGTGATGGTAGGAGACAGTTGCAGTGTTGGTTGTGTGGCAAGGATCATCTCAAGAAAGATTTTTCATCATATCAAGGTGGTAGGCCTCAGATCTACAGTGCTCAGGAGACACAGAAAGTTGGGGATGTTGGACAGAGCATTCCTCAGATCTATATAACATTTGATAACTAACAAGTGGATCACTAGGCATCCATTATTTATATGGAAGGTAAGCTTTGTGATCGATTTGTTTCTATTTTTATTAAACCTAGATCTAATTATAGCTATGTTAATCCTCACCTAATGGAGAAGTGTGGTTTGAGAAAAGAAGTGCATGCAGAGTCTTGGTTGCTACAGTTGGCTATAGGTACTAAGAAAGGAATTCATCATTGGGTAAGAGCTTGTGCATTTGAGATGAATGGTATGCCTACATCAACGTATCTAAACATTCTTCCATTGGGATCATATAGTATTCTTATGGGTATGGATTGGTTGTATCTTCATAGGACTAAGGTGGATTTTTATGAGAAGGATATTGAGTGCTTAAATGACAATGGACAATATAGAATCTTGCAGGGTAAGAAGAAGTCGACATCAATTAGAATGGTTACAGCTGTGCAGGAAAGGCATAGTTGTAGGAAAGGGTGAGTGTTATTTGCAATGCATGCTTCCAGTGATAAAGGTAAGGATTTTGAGGATATGGAAGTCTTGAATAGGTATTTGGTTTTGCAGTGATTTAAGGATGTATTTCCATTGGATATTTCAGAGTTGTCGCATCATAGGGAAGTGGAATTTTCTATTGAGTTGGTATCATGAGCAGCACCAGCATCAAAGGCACCTTATAGGGTGAGCACTCCAGAGCTAGTGGAATTGAAGTTTTCGTTGAAGGAAATGCTTGACAAGAGATAAATTAGGCCAAGTGTGTCACCTTGGGGTGCACTAGCATTGTTCGTGAAGAAGAAGGATGGTACTCTCAGGTTGTGCATTGATTGCAGGTAGCTGAACAAGGTTTCAATTAAGAACATGTACCCTTTGTTTAGGATCGATGACTTATCTGATCAGTTGAAGGAAGCAACAGTGTTCTCGAATATTGATCTAAGATCAAGATATCAACAGGTATGAATCAAGGAAGAGGAAATATACAAGACTGGTTTCCAGACCATCTATGGGCATTATGAGTTTGTTGTGGTTCCTTTTGGTTTGCCTAATGCTCCAACTACTTTCATGTGTTTGATGAATAGTGTGCTATGTCCTTATCTGGCCAACTTTGTGATTGTATTCATTGATGATATATTGATATATTCTAAGAATGAGGAAGGAGATGTTGAACTCTTAGTAGCAGTATTGAAATTGCTAAGAGAACATCAGTTGTATGCAAAGCTTAGTAAATGTGGTTTCTTCCAAACAGAAGTGCATTACTTGGAACATTTTGTTTCCAAGGAAGGCATAGCAGTAGATCCAGAAAAGACCAGAGGTATCATGGAATGGGCAGCTCCTATAAATGTGGATGAGGTCAGATCATTCATGGGGTTAGTAGGTTATTACAGGAGGTTCATCAGGAACTTCTCATAGATTTCCTATCCTATTACATCTTTGCAGAGGAAAGGAAAGAAAATTGAATGGATATTGGAATGTAAAGCTAGTTTTGATTAGTTGAAGCAGTTTCTTACAAATTCTCAAGTTCTAAAGATTACAGATCCAGATAACGAGTTTATGGTGTGTATAGACGCTTGCAAAAGAGGCCTTGGTGGAGTCTTGATGCAGGAGGGATAGGTGGTATGCTACAATTCAAGGAAACTGAATAAGCATGAGAAGAACTATGTGACTCATGATCTTGAGTTAGCAATGATCATTCACGCATTGAAGATGTGGAGGAACTATCTTCTTGGCAGGAGGTTTGTGTTGATGAATGATCACAATGGGTGGAGATACTTGTTTGACCAACCTAATCTAAATGTTAGGCAAGCTAAGTGGTTGTCTACACTTAGTGAGTTTGACTTCGAGACGGGTACATTAAGGGTAAGGAGAACAAGGTTGCAGATGCTCTTAGTAGAACAGTACAGGCAAATCACATAACAGCTATGAGTACATATGGGATAGATTTATAGGATTAGATCTTATAGACATGACAACACGGTGACGGGTACATGGAGCTTAAGCATAGGTTACAGCAGCAAGGTATAGGTGAATGGGATGTCGATTATCATCTCACGACATATAGTTTGGCCAGATTTAGGGACAGGATCTATGTGTCGGACAAGAGTGTGCTCAAGAAGCTTATCTTGCAGGAATTTCATGTTAAGCCATATTTAGGTCATCTGGGAAATCTGAAGACTCTAACAGTTGTGAAGAAGTTCTACTATTGGCCAAATCTAAAGAAAGAGGTGGTCGAGTTAGTCGTTAGGTGCTTGTATTGTTAATGGGTAAAAGCAGAGTGCAAGCATCTAGGTCCTCTATTGCATTCGATTTTTATTCTACAGTGGAAATGGGAGGTTATTTATATGGATTTAATCATAGGTTTTCCAAGAACATCTAGACAGAATGATTCCATCATGGTTGTGGTTGACAAGTTGACTTAGGTAGCTCACTTCATAGTGATTAAGTATACCTACTCGGCTAGAGGTAATCAGGTCTTCACCATGGAGATAGTGAGGTTGCATGGGATTTCTAAGAATATTGTATCTGGCAGAGATGTTAAGTTCACTTCCAGGTTTTGGAAGGAGTTATTTGCAGGTTTGGGTACATAGTTGGCCTTCAGTACAACTTATCATTTGTAGATAGATGGATAGACATAGAAGATCAACAGGATTTTGAAGGACATGTTAAGAATGTATGTTATGCACTAGCGTAGGAGGTGGGAGGAGTATCTTCCACTAGTCGAGTTTTCCTACAACAATGGGTATTAGGAGTCCCTGAGTATGAGTCTGTTTGAGGCACTTTATGGGAAGAGTTGTAATACTCCCATCAGCTGGAGTGATCCAATGAATAGGGTAATGATAGGACCAGACATGTTGGCGGAAATGGAACAAGAAATGTGGGTTATCAAGAAGAATATAAAAGCAGCACAAGATAGACATATGAGTTATGCAATTTAGCATAGGGTATTTAGGGAATTTCAGGTTGGGGAGCATGTGTACTTGTACATCAAGCCCAAGAAAATATCCTTGAGGATTGGGTCATGTGCCGAGTTGGCACCTCGGTAGTGCGAGCCTTTCGAGATCCTTGAGAGGATTGGACTAGTGGCCTCAATACTTGCACTGCCTATAATAGTGAAAGTCTATGATATTTTCCATGTTTCATAGGTTATAAGATATGTGAAGGCTGTTGATCATGTGATTGATTGATTTGTATTGTAGGTGGATCCAGAAGGAGAATTCCAGCCGGAATCTCAGTGCATATTGTAGTGGAAACAACTCATGTTCTGGAACCGAGCAATCGAGCAAGTTAAAGTGCAGTGGAAGCAATTTGGGCCCAAAGAAGCTACATGGGAGATGGTTGATCAGATGTGGGCTATGTATCCTTCATTAGTTTTCGGTTGAGGGAAAGGATTTTTGGTATATGTACATATTTATGTATGGTTTTTATTGTAAATACTGTAATGAGCTATGTTATAAATTTCCAATAAGCAATATAGTTGTCATGTTGTTATGTTTGTCATGTTGGTTTTTCTTTTCAACAGGATGTTCATTGTAAATGTTGCATCGAGCTAAGTTATAAAGCTCCATGGGAAATATGTTTTGGTTTTCAACGGTTTGTTGGTTGTAGGTTTCATAGAACACCGAGGGATGTGTTCCCTTAAGGGAGAGGGGTCTGTAACAGCCCCATGTTAAAAGTTCATGTAATAAAGTTAATAAAGGCGGAATAAGACCAAGGTCATGGGACACGTATTCTAAGCTAGATGTTGGGCATAAAATCATAGTGGGTGTTCATTTGCTTTATTATGGCTAAGGAAATTGGCAGAGGCATTGAAGTGAAAAGAGGCATTAATTGGAATTTACTTATGAAATAAAGGAAAATAGGATAAAGGGGAGATGAAAGGTCACAAGTTTGCATGAGAGGGAAATTGAAGCAAAAATAGAGGAAATTTAAGAAAATAGAGGCCTCAATAATAAAAAGGATTTTGAGCATCAGTTTGTAACCTTTTGTCAATTTTAGCTTGGAGATATCTCTATTCACTCATACTATTTCACATTTAAAGTATTGTTGGAGCACTCTAGCATTGGAGAAATGAAGGCAAAAGAAGGACAGGAAGCAAGGGACAAGTAAGGAAAAGTTGGATCAAGCAACTTTAGTAGGAATACTTGCAGGTAACAGGTTGCATGTGTGATTTCCTAGTTGGTTTGTGAATGCATGGTACATGCATGTGTGTATTTGGTTCTCTTGTTGTCATTGGCATGGGTTTTTCCAAGTGTGACAGTGGTTTCAACCTTGCCTTGCCATTTTTGAATAGCCATGGTGTGATGGGGTTCTTTCATTTGGTTGAGCTTTGGATTGTCGAATTGTTTTGGAGTCAAGTGAGGTGGTCTCAAGAAAATTCCCATAGGGCCTAGGAATCCCTTGACCAGTTTTGGTGGGATTGCGATAAATCCTAAGGGTGGAGACAAGAAAATTCATCAAGGTATTGGTGAAGAAATTCGGAGGCATCCAAGCTTGTTTTGGGCCTAGTAATCCCTTGACTGGTTTTGGCAGGATTGTGGTAAAGCCTGGTTTTTTTGTGCTTGTTTTGGGCCTACAAATCCATTGACCAGTTTTGGAAGGATTGGGTAAAGCTTAGTTGCTTATGTGCTTTTTTTGGACATAGCAGGCCCTTGACCAGTTTTGGCTGGGTTGCGGTAAATCCTGGTTATTTATGTGCCTTTTTTGGGCCTAGAAATCCCTTGACCGACTTTGGCGGGATTGAAGTAAAACCTGAGGTTGTAGGTGGTTTAATATTCGTGAAGCCTTGGTTGTTTTGTCCATGAGTCCCACATTCATGCTTGGAATATGGCATGGGGGTGATTTGCTGAAAGAAAGATTTGGTTCAGCTCAATCTATGGTTGAGTGGTACGTGGAAGTCCCTGACTTGGTTGAATTTTACATATGGTAATAAGAGCTCTATCCTTCTTGTATTTTATGAGTAACTATACTTGTTATTATGTGGCTTTGATGGTTGTTCTATCATGGTTATTATTCTAGTGATATTTTGGTTATAATCATGGTTTCATAACATGTTCTAGTTATGTCTCTTGATATTTTTGATTTGTTGATGAATGGTTAATCAATGCATGAGCTAATAAATGTTATTGCAGTTATTTTGAGAGGGAATTAGACCTTCTTGATGATTTTAAGATAAGTATTAGACCCCTATGTTCATATATGCATTCATGACATGTAGATTACACATTCTCAATATGTTTAATGAAATGACTGTCGTGGTTAGGCCTAGTTAGGTCAAGTATTTGATCGAATTTTGTATGAATGTTCTTTTCTTGATGATAATTATTATTTTGAGAGTCTCATTGAATTATGGGTAGTGGTCTGGAGGTTGACCTGGAATTTAAGCTCAGAATCCAGGATCGCATGCTCCTAACTGGAAAATTTTGGTTGCAACCGCATGGATGCAAGCTTGTGCTTGCAGTTGGAGGCCTTGTTGTGGGTGGGGTTGAGGACCCAAGGTAGATAAGGAGGGGTCTAGATTAGGTTTTGGGAACCTGGGATGGTTTCTCAACCTCTCAATGTCCTGAAGCCCCTATAGGATGTTGTGAACTGTCAATTTATTGTTAATAGTTGGCCCCACTTCCTTAATGGGACCTAGGAGGTTAGGTCATGTCATAGTAGCTCTTCCTCTCATTTTTACCCAGTGTAACCTAGCACGCTAGTGAAGGTGGATAAATTTGGGATGGTTTGGCCACCTAGGATGGTTTATCAGCCCTTGAGTTTCTTGAATCCCCTATAGGATGTTGTGAAATGTCAATTTATCGTTAATAGTCGGCCCCACTTCCTTAATGGGAGCTAGGAGGTCAGGTCATGTCATAGTATCTCTTCCTCTCATGTTTACCCTGGAACACTGGTGAAGGTGGGTATATATATATCTATATATATATATATATATATAGATATATTACACGGAATGTCAGCTACTCCTATAAAGTTTCAACCGACTCCCATTGACAAACCCTTCTATTGGCTCTTTATTTAGTTTTTTCAACTGAAGATCCCCCTACTTTTGTCACATACTTGATCATGTACAGGCCTAACCAATGCATTTGAAACTTTCCCTGATGTTTCATAAAAAAATTATCATACAATAAAACCCAATCGCCTATAGAAAATTTCTTTTATTTTATGCACCTATTGTGCCAAGCTTTCTCACGCACTTTCTAGACATTTTGGTGAAATCTTGCTATCGCGTGGAATTATTCTAATTGCAATAGCTCTATTAATATATTTTCTATTGTGCCAGAATCAGTAAATTTTTTCAATGTAGCAAAGTCCAAATTTAGCACTATAAATTACATACGCGTCATTGCTTACTATCCATATACTAGTTTGAAAGGTATTTGCCTTGTTAGTTTCTTACACATGGTCCAATAAGCCCATAGAACTACTAGAATTCTTAGGTCCTAGTGATCTCAATTTACATTGCTTACCTTTGTCAAAGTATCTTCCAAGATCTTGTTGCGGGCCTCAACAGTGCCATTAGCTTTAGGATGAAAAGGTGTGTGCTCTTTTGATGGTAGACTTGAAATTCTTTTGTTAAGGAAGCATTGTCTTACTTTTGAAGTGGATGCCTTTGATCACTCTTAAGTATTTTGGGACATCCATACCTTGTAACCATGTTCTCAAATAGAAATTGTGATGTTTTTTTTGCACTGCAATTCTTTGACATGTTCTACCTTGGCCCACCTAGTAAGATAGTTTGTCACAGTTAATATATATCGAGCCCTTAATCTCTTTGTTAGTAGGTTGAAAGTTCTAATGAAGTAGACTTCCAATTTATCAAATTCCTGCATTGTCACTTGTGGAAATAAGTGCATTTCATATTTTTTGGATGGTTTCACAACCCGCTAATAGACATCAAAACTCTGGGAAAATTCCTTATGATGTCTATGAAGAGTTTGCCACCAAATTCCTATGCACAAGAACTTTTGTGTGGTAGTTTTTCCTGTATAGTGGCCTTCAGCAAATCCTTCATGTGCTTCCAATAGTATCAGATGTCTTTCATGCTTTAACACACAACAACAAATTATTCCATCTGCGCCTAGATTATATATGCAACCTGTTGTGAGTTGATAATCTATTGACTTCACCACCAATTGTTTCTTTTAAATAATTGTATATTCTGACACAGCTACTCCTATGCTAAGGAACTGGACGATGTCTACTAAGTATGTGCATCTGGTAAGTTTTCATCAATATTCCCTACATCCTCTCCAATTAATATGTGTGACAAATTATTTGGCCTACATTAAGTCTCCTTGGTTTTACAACTACCTCAAAAACATATTCTTGGAAGAGCAACGACCATCAACATATCCTCCCCTCCCAACACTAGCTTGTTGACAAGGTACTTCAGTGCAGAATGGTTAATATACATCTTGAAGTGCTACCCATGTAGGTAGTGTCTAAACTTCTGCAACACATGTACCATTTCCAAGCCTTCTCATTCTATAGTGGTATAGTTTTGTTCAGTAGTTGATAATTTCCTACTAGCAAATGCAATGGGGTGATCTATGTCCCCTTCTCTTGGGTGAGTTAAAACTACGCCCAAAGCTATGGAAGATGCACCTACATGAACATGAAACTCTTCCCCCAATATGGAAAAACTAGAATCAACACAGTGACAGATCATTTCTCCTTTAAGGTGTCCAAATCTTGTTGACATTCTTCATCCCATCATAACTTAGTTTTCTTTTTCAACAACCTTTACAAGGGAGTTGTAATATATGCATATCCCCTTATGAATTTCCTGTAATACCCTATATGACCTAAAGTTGGGCACATTTGTCACATTGAGGTAGATGGGGGTAAATTCATTATTACAACAAATTTTGTAGGATCAACCAACAGACCTTTCTTGCACAATACATGACCCAACATAATACTGAATGGAAAGCAAAAGATACGTTTATTCAAGTTTAACAAAATTTGTAGTTGTCAACATCTATGGAGCATTAAGTGAAAAACTTCAATATGTTTCTTCAAAAGGCTAAATAATATCCAATCTAATATACTTCTATGAACTAGTGGATGAAGTCTTTAAACACTACTACCACAACGCTGGAGAATATTTCAAGTTCGTTCTTCATGCTAAAACACATGACAATATACTTGAAGAATCCCCATTTTGTCACAAAGTTAGTCTTATGTCGATATTCCAACACAATATTGGTCTGACGATAGCCTGAGAAACCATCAATAAACGAATAAGCCTCTTGTCCTCCTACAATCTCCAACACCTCTTGTGTAAATGGGTGAGAAATGGGCCATGCACACAAGCATCATTAAGCTTCCTAAGGTCCACACAATTTTTTGTTTCTCCTATCCTCTTGTCCTGCACTACAATTGGGCTTATCCATTCTAATTATTCTACTAGTTCAATGATTCCAGCTTCCAACATCTTGTTTAGCTTTTTTTCGCTTTCTTATTATATATTGGATTCAATTTGTATGGTATTTGTTTAAATGGCGCACCTCTAATTTAGTATGCCAATTCCCTGGGACATTATCCAATGCATGTACAAATAAATGTACCTATTCCTCCTCTGGTATCCTCTTCTTATTCCATGTTACAATGCACCTTATACGGTGAGTGGTAAGGAAACCCAACCCAATATACCTTGGTTCATTATCTCCTATATCCAACCCAAACTGGATTTGTAGCAAATGTTTGCATGTCTGCAACCTTTCCATCGTATCCTTGTGTGTGGCCCACCAACGCGTAAGAGTTGCTTTCAAAGCTACATTTAAAGCTTATAGTCTTAGTTTTTCAAGTATATCTGACTCAAACTCTTTTACAAAAGAAATAAACATATGATACTCCTTCAAACTTTGGGTGATCGTGTCCCTTTATTCCAATCCATCATACTATGCAAGTAATATGTCCACACCTTCTAGTAGAAACTTCATGCAATCCTTGTTGCCAATTCTCGAGCACTTCTTCTGAATTTCAAGAACAAGAGCTAGTGCTATGCTAGCTCAACATGCCATTGGTAGTCGGATTGACATATTCTTATCTCCGTGCATTCTCATTGTAAATATTGTCAAGGTATTTTGCCTTGAACTCCTCTTTTATAGGTTCCACATAGCAGTCTCCTTCCTGTTGATCTAACAAGGCAGTAACCCTCAAGTCTCCTGATTCAAAAATCATTTTCCTTTTCTTGAGGTTTATTATGACATGATTATCAAAATCCTAATTGATTCTTAATTACATAGGATATGGATTTGTATCATCTACTATCTCTATCACCTCAAAATTAACGGTGCTTCTCACTCCATCAATGTTGACTTCTACACATGTCAACCTACCAATGGGGAAAATCCTGTATTGATTTGCTAGTCTCAGCTGGATAGGTGACCAAGTCAACTTTGGTCTCCCCATCATCTCCCATGTCTTTTTAGGAAATATATTCACATTTGATCCTCGTTCCAAAATGATATTGTCCATGTCATAATCCCCTATCTAAGCGCTAAATTTGAATTCTTGGTTCGTCTTTCTATTATGCACAACCTATTTAACTGCGCAGCACGGAGTCTGTGTGGTAGGTACTTCCTGTTCTTACGCACACTGAACAATCATTCTGCATAATCTATTTAAGGCCAATTCATCCTTCATTAAACATACACAACTTTTTAGAAAATTCTTAATAGGACATACCTCTTTTGTGGCCTTCCTAGGTGTGGATTTATCATGTACTAGGAGCATATCATATACAACCAGTCCTTGATGTGCGGTTGAGTTTGATGGGCCCTATTTAGTCACAATCAACTCTCTTATGGCTTTCTTGTATGTATCATTTTCTTTTACTGGATCAAAATTTGGAGTTAGTTCTATAGATTTTCTTATCCACTAATGAGGTTGACTTCCTTGTTTATGTGCTCCTATCCTCGTTCCTCCTCGTGTCACTACTCCTACTTGTGGATGGTCCCTATGTGTTTCAATAGTTATCATTTGCACATTCTAACATCTCTTCTCCTACCACTTCACAACTAGTTGAGGATAATCCTCAATAGCATGATCCAACTACCTACAATACGTATAAGATGTGTAGGGATTGGGGCAATCCCGCACAATATGTCATGGTATCTCGCAATTATAGGAGATCAATGGACCCCTACCTCTTCTAAATCCTCCTCATCCTCCACCTTGGAAACTCGATCTTCTTCCTTACATTCCTTAGCCTCTACTTGGTTGGTTATATCTCTTGGTTGTAATTATGTGCCTCCCCTTCAGTCCCCTCACTCTCTTATACCCTATATACATCAGAAGTGTTCTCCCTCATTAGCTGAAGTGTGCAACATGTATGGATATCATGTCCCACTAATTTACAAAAGTTGCAAAACAGGGTCCTCACTCAGCTTTGGTATTTTTGCATCATGGGACATGTTATTGGCAAGTGACCCCATACTCTTCATATTTCGTAACACAGGCCCCTGCCTTGCGCCAAAGGGTTGGTGACCCCTGTATCCATATACTTTATCATAGTCAGATATTCATTTATGTGGTGTCCTTATTTTCTACATATAATACACCATACCTCCTCAATTTTTTCCTTGCCTTTCGCCACATATTGTAATTGTAGTGTTAATGTTGTAAGTTGCGACTGAAACTAAGCCATTCATACATTGCTTTTGCTTCCTATGAGGGATGCTTTTAATTTCATAGAAATCTCTAATTCTTCATACTGTGATGCAATATTTTGTTGAGTTAATGGGATGTTTATATGAGGACCCAATCCCGCGATGAACAATTTCTTATGCTGTGCATCTAGAATATGGAGTGTTGATAAATCCATCAACACCTAAAATATTTGGTTGAAGTCCCATACTAACTCATTTGCACTTTGTTTGATATCTTTGATCTTTGTAATACATTGAGACTCTGATTTTGGCTTCTAAAATTCCTTCTACAAGCAACATGCTTTTCCCTACTAGTGCAATAGCCTTAAAATTCATATACAAGGTATGTGTGTGGCCTTTAAAAGTGGTTTCCAACTACGCAACATTTGTTGGCTCATCTTAGACCTTTTTAACAGTTCATACAAGCTCACAAACAAACAAATTTTGTGTGAGATACTATGTCCATATCCCATGAAAAATAGACATTCACAAAGTGAGATAAACACTCATCATTATGTATTGCATGGTATCACCTTGTGATACTCTTCATAAATGATTTTTTGATACTTTAGTTCCCCCCCTTTTGTTTTACTACTTTCACTACATTGACTATCCTTACTTCCTTCACTTATTAAGAGTGTATGCAACAAATTGCCAGATGATCTTACCTCTTGAATTGGAGACATGCATGGGGTCATGCGTTCAACACAGGGTATGACCTAAGCAAGGCCATTAGAATGCACTAGTTATTCCTTTCTTGGATCGAACTGATGATTTTCTTCATTAGTCTTTCTCCTATCATTAATGAGGTTGCACGATCTTTCGTTCCCTTATATGAATGGCACCTCATCGTGTAGGTGGTTTGCATTGTTCTCCTTCTTATTGTTCATTGAACTCCCAATGCTCCCACCCTTCACTACTACACTGCCTATTCTACCTTACTATGAATTTCCACACTATCTTCCTATCAGTCGCAGGTTACAATGCAAATCTCTTCATTATCCTGCTATTGCATTGAAATCTCTTCCCACTACGCAATACTCTACTTACCCCCTTTATTATGCTTCCCTCTTGTGTCAATGTGCATGCTCTTACCCTTCTCAAGTTCTCCATTCTTTTATCCCTAGGATCCTCAACTCATTTGATCATTTTTTTTTCCTTTACTCCATCCCACGCCTTTGTTTCTATCAATCCATACTCTAGTTAACCCCTAGTCTCCCCATCACACGTAAGGGGATTTAGATTTTCATGTTATCAGATTCTAATGGCATAACCCTTCTATCACACAACACCATTTTTATCCATGTAGGAAACAATATTAGATATATTCCTTGTGGTCCCCTAAATAATTCCATTTTAGCCACTGTATGACTAAGTACCCTCCACAATAGATTCAACAATATAGTCTTCCAACGCACTATTGAACAAAAAATCAACTACACGAAAAACTTAATACTTACATATTTCACCCTATGGATCAATTTTGGAGTCCAACTACGTGGTATAACAAGACACCAAGTTTTGTGCTCTCCTGCCAACCATTGTAACAACTCGCCAAAACAATCAGAAACTCAACAAACAATATTTCATGAAAATATGTGAAAACATACCTTTGCATCATTTTTTTAGGATTTGATTCATTGATTTTTGGTTTCATATAGAACGAACTAACATTTTTTTTCTCCAACTGTTGTTGGGAAAAGTATCCAATACGGAATGACCCTATCCCACTCTAAGGGTGATAGTACCTCAGCAACAATCGAAGCAAAGCTATCTAAGATTTCTTCTTTATGAAAGTAAAATAGGGGAGAAAGAGATCCACTAACCGATGTCTTTCGCTAATGGTTGATCCAATCTTCTCTCCTTGCTGCTTGCTCCCAGCTCCTTGCTCTTTCACTGGCCCAGCTACACCAAGATCCTGCAAAATGGCAAGAGAGGGAAACTACAAGAAGCATACATTCATAATTGATTCAAGGATTAGAATAAATCAAATACACAAGTATAACAATACATCATTGAGACACATGTATATAGAAGAACCTCAAATGCTTTATTAATGGAAGAAGTAAAGTTCAGGAAGTGATACAACCATAAGAGGCCCAATCCAGCATCACCTTCCCAGCAGAAAGAAATCTCCTCTTCACCTCCTTCAAAGCAAATCACCCAATAGTTCTAAACTCAAACCAACAGCACTTCCTTACATTCACAAGATTCCAAACTCCCTATACCTCATGAGAGAGATCTATATATAGGGTTTTGGAGAAAGGATGAGTCAGCTTGAGAGCTGACTAGTGTCCTCTCTCACTTCAGTTATTCTTCAGTTCTTGAGTCCACTTGGAGGTTCTTGCTTCCACTTGGAGATCTAGAACCTCTTACTCATCACCAGTCGAATTCCCTGATCCAAGTGTCATTTTGGAAGCTTCCTGGGCATTGACACCTTGAGGAATGACTGTGCCACATGTCCAAACTCGCCCAGCACAGGTAGCCTTCTTTGCAGTTGACATTCAACGCAGGTAGACAGTGGAGCAGTTGACATTCAACGCAGATGCTCAGTGGAGCAGTTGACATGATCCAGAATTGCCTTGTTTTTGAGTGTTTTCAGGTGGAGAACTTTTATTCAGTGTTGTGGTTTGCTGACCTTGTTCCTCTAGGGGTAGGAACAACATTTTTAGGGACTTTGGATCCCTTAGATTATGGACATTTCATGCTTCATGCTGTAAGGCACAAAAATGTCTATAACAGTTGCCCCCTAAAGTATGAGGTCGTTTATCGGGTGAAATGCTTTATCAGGAGGATCCGAAGTTCATTCAATCGCTGAGAGGTGACCTGTAATAAAATACAATACAATACATTATGATTCATTCTGCTTTCATGATCTAGCTGAGGCGGGCATTCCCATGCTCAGCTTTATAAATTCATTTTGGTACATAGAACAGACGATCGTCTGATGGTAGACTGATAATTCTCTGCTGAAATTATCATCCTTTGAGTAGGATGATCATCTGCTGCAATGATGTACATGTCAAATGTCTTTATATTTTCTGAATATATATCGCAGCCCGGATGGATGAAACTAGATCCGGGGTCTTCAAACTCGTTCGATCTTCACTCTAAGTACAAGTCGATCCATGTGAGAATTGCGTTGAAGTCGAACATGGAAAGACATCGCTTGATTACCGGTCAATGATGTAAACCGTTAACAAGCGCGAGAGGAATCACCGATAATGATAATGACCCTCAAGGTACTGCAGTACAATTCACGTGGTGTGAATAAAGGACTTGGCGTCGAACACCACGCAAAATCTTCTGGTCGAAGGTCATTGATGTATACCTGTCGCCGGAAGTGAGAAACTTGCCATTGAGGCATGCAAGCTTCAAAGTACTGAGGGGGTTGTTCCTAGATCAACTTCTTGGATAATGAGCTGAAGTCGACAAGAAGCGATCCGTCAAAGGAGGGCCTTAATGAATCCCACATCAGTGACACGGAACGGAGCTAATGATTTTAGTGGAGGTGAAAACAATCTGTGACATATGATTCAGGGTGGCGGTCATGAATGGATGAAGGATAATGTATGGCAGTGGATGGGACACGGTTGACTCTTTCTGAACAACATCTCTTGAACATATAACGACACTGATGCGATGGATCGGTAGCATTACCCCAAATGTGGATGGTTTGGCGAGACCATGGTGATGAGACCGGTGAATGAAACAACCCAACCCGATGTGATACGGAGGAAAAGTGTCATGTTCAAGAGCGACTTGCTACCATTAAAGCTTTGAGGTTCTCCCAATTTTTCCCCAGTCATTTCTGACCAGTACCTCTTTATTTTTGTCAAGCTTGAGGAGGATAACATATGCTTGTTCTATAACCTGCCCTTCGGGCAAGCCCATCGCTATGTTTTAACGAGCCTAGCGATAGGGAAACTCGTTCTTGTCTAAAGACAAGTTTGTCGCTATTTAATCATTTTAACGAGTCTAACGACAAGGAAAACTCGGTCCTTTTCATTTTTAGAGAGTCTGAAAAGGTACATAAAGTTAACTCCAAAATTCCTTTTTCGTCATCTAATCCCTTAGTCCGAAAAAGTATAAAACAATACAGAAGGGATGAGTTTTCGATAACTTTAACGAGCCGAATAAAACAAGCGCTCGACCTTTTTGTGCAATAATCCCTCAGGTCCAAAAAGATTAAAATCTAGAGGAGGGATAGCTCTTTCGGTCATTTTAACGAGCTGGAAGGCCAAAACTCGGCAAACTTTTCATATTTTACGAGTCAGTTGAAAAGAGCTCAAAGAAGACTCGTCTTTTGAGGAACGAGTGATAAACAGGGATAGCAGCAGATTCCAGGTACAGGTTGGAATTTTCCAATCACGGCAGTGTCACAAGGATGGCTAGGTGAAATCACTCTTCGCAGCTGTTCCTCAAAATGGGTAAACAATCATATGGAGGTGAACGATCGGCCAAATGACGGTGGAGGTGGCAGGTGCAAAACACAACCAAGGCTTTTATGGCTGATAAATTTACGATCACAGAGGTTATTTACCGGAATAGGTTCATTTTTTATTTAAAAATGAGCTTAAACTCTGGGGGAAACATTGCTCACTGCTTTTATTTATTTTTTAACGAGCATGAAGACCGCGTTAAAACTGCTCGGATCTTGCGTTTATTTTTTAACGAGCATGAACTTTATGCTAAAACTGCTCGAATCTTATGTTTATTTTTTAACGAGCATGAACTATGTGCTAAAACTGCTCGATTAATTTTGCATGCCCCCAGCATAATAATGCAAACGAGGCGCATGCCCCCTAGACTTCAGGGGGTCGTTTCATTTTTTAATGAGGTTGACACAGTAAAGAACTATCCTCGACTCTTTATTTCATTTTTTAACGAGGTTGACATGAGATAGGAACTATCCTCGAAGTTTTAGATCCATTAGAAATAGAAGGTTTCATATTCCACTGTGGCCATTTCCGCTAGATTACTCGGAGGCGGTAGGGCCAAAGTACCCATTAAAGTGGGGTCTTTTAGGAAAATTACTCCGATATTTTGGAGAGAATGATTCCTTCCGTGGATCATTGGAATGCTTCCCGTAATAAATGGTGGCACAACTTCTGTCGAAGTTGTCGTCGAACTGCTTGGTTGATCTTTTTCCTTACCGTTCGACAACTGCGGATTCCCGTAATCTTTGTTCCTTGTCGAAATCAAAGCATCATTTTGTTGCTTGGAGGTCGACAACATTAGCACCTGGCACGGGGAATTACTTCCATTATCAACTAGATTTTGACTTGGATTCGGAAACGGATCAGTTAGCACAGCTGGGGTTTGTGAATTCTTTAAGAATCTTTTTAGCTCAGCTTTGTATGGACAGTTTGCTGTCCAATAATCCTCGTCACATATAAAACATGGACTTTTTGGTTTTCCTTTCCCAGGAGAGTTTGAAGAAGGTCTTTTAGGAGATGATTCTCTTTGTTCTTTCTTCTTCCCTCTGTTTTGATTCTTCTTGCTTCCTGGTTGATTGGTTTCTTTGCCCTTATCTGCTGATACGGCATTTACTTCTGAAGCAAGAATCTCTTCTTTTGCATTTCGATCCGAATTCTTACGGGCTTTCTTAGACGAAGCCTTTATCGATTTCGCGTTTGTCGTGCCAATCACGCCATCACCGGCATGAGAGTCACTATTGGATTTAGGAGGAGGAGGAATTGAAAATTCCGGTCTAGGAGCGTCAGGTATTTTGTCGTAGAGCGTGCCGGACTGAGTATAAACTAAGTCCAAATACTGTGCACGAGCGATAACTTGCTCCTCTGTTACGACTCCTCCCTTTGCCACATCTTCCGTTATAGCAGGAAGTAACGACTTTATAAACCACTCAGCTAACAGCTGATCGGGAACGTATGTTTTCACCATCCTATGACGACGACGCCACTCACGTATATGATCAGATATATGGGTGGCAGTTGTCTGCTTGAAGTTGGTTAATATTTCTGTTCCCGTTTCATACCTTATCGGTAATTGAAAATGGGTTAAGAAAGTCGTGGCTAGGGAACTAAAATTGTCGAACGAGGCCCTAGGTAATTCAATATACCATTTAGCTGTTGGACCTGTCAATGTCCTCTGAAAAAGGCGAAGCCTTATCGAATCGTTGTTTAGGGTGTTCGACGAACACCACAGATGAAAAGTCATCATGTGATTCGATGGGTCTTCACCTGGATTTCCATTAAATTTAGGAATGTCAGATGGAAGTTTATGAGGAATCGCGGGCCACCAAGGGGCATAAGCAATCGGATCGTTGGTTAACTGGTGTAGATCGGGTAACTCTAAAGTTGCCACGAATGGTAACTGTTGATTCAGGTTAGGCGAAGCATAACCAGGGTACGATGGAATCGCTTGAGCTGTGGGCCTTTGCATACTAGCATAATGTAATTGATGTTGGTATGAATGATACGGTTGGTGGACTTGACCACTGTAAAGTGGTTGGTTTTGACCGCTTTGGATATACGGTTGTCCACTGTTCGCAAAGATCTGCTGGAATTGTGGTTGTTGGTATTGCACTAACCATGGTTGAGAAGCCACGTTTTGTTGTGCTATGCTAACCGTTGGACCGAGGTGTGGGGTAATTGTACCCGTTTGGACCTGTGTCACCCCACCAGTTGGCGATTATGGTTGTGACCCATGGTCAAGTGGCTGTTGCATTACAACCTGAGGTTGACATGCAACAGGCATCGCTTGAACTTGTGACACTGTTACAATAGCCGGTGTGGTTGGGATGTTCGTCATAGGTACACACTGTTGCATAGAATATACAACCCTTGGTTGTTGAGGTAGCATAGGTACCCAACTACTTGATGCAATTCCAGTATAACCTGAATACTGTTGTGAACTCACGTATGGGTACCCTCCCGGAGGGGGTAATGAAAGGGCATACTGCCCCCCATACGGTAGCAATCCGGAACTCAAGGGGATTGATTATCCTTGGGACTGGATTGCCCAAATTGACCTCCAAATGGATCAATTTGGCGAGTCTCAACATAAGAGTTGCTGGGTATTACTCCGGATGAACAAACTGGAACAGACCATACTGTCGAAATAGTCCCTTGGTGGACTCCTTCTAGCTGTTGTGAGCTAGTCGGGACAGCTGGTATGCCGGCCAACATTGTTGGAGTGACGGCAGGGGCTTCTGCTATCGCTGTGTCATTTGACACAGTCCTAGATGATGATGGTTGTTCAGACATTTTAAGTCTATCCAATAGATTGCCTAGCGATTCTACAGGAACCTCCACTTGTGGTGGATTAACTTCTGATGAAGGAAATAGAGTGACCCCGACCCCAAAATGAGTTGGAGTACTTGCTTGCGGATCCTCTGCAATTTCCTCTATCTCAATCAAACCCGGTGGAAGAGGAAGACCATCAGGTCCGTAAAATATTTCTGGTGCCGAAGAAGTGGTTGTTTCGACAGTGACAGTTGTTTGAGGAACAAAACTCTCTGGACCGGTTACCGATGGAACTGGTTCAGTTATACAAGTATTTTCCCCCAGACTAGGATCAGTATTACTATCCTTCTGTGGCTGTTGAACTTCTTCTATAGAGGCAGGGTTTCCAGAAATGTTTGGAGTAACCGGAACCTCAGATGTAGTTGGAACACTTGTTCTAACTTTTATAGGAGATTTTGAACCGGTTAAACGAGTTCACTTTGTCCGTACTATTTTCGATTCCAGAGACAAAGACGGTTGACTCGTAAGCCTCCGCGAACGACGGGGTTTCAATTGACTTTCTTCCACGATTGCGGATTACTCGATCAACCAAAATATTAAAAGGGGAAATTTTTGTTTCCGAATTGAATGAATTTTATTAGACGCTTTTAGACACAACTTGCTTTTTCACTTTTTAAGAGTCGAGAAAAAGCTAAAGATGACTCTAGTCTCCTTCGATGTTTTAACGAGCCCGAAGTGACCAATGCTCGGATGGACTTTTTCAGTTATAGAGTTTGAAAAAGGCCAAAATAAACTACTCTGGAGATCTAGGCAGAGGGTGTGCCAAACCTTTCGCAAAACCACAGAATACGTTTTACGGTACGGGTGGTCGATCTTCGTGAATGCTGTGTTCACTGCATTGCAATCAGTAGGGCGGCCGACACGGCTTCCTATGGATAAAAGATATATGCCTATAGGGGTCTCCCAATATATACGTGATGGTACGTGGGAGCACAAGTCCGTATTAGTGCCACCGACTCTCAGGAGGAATCACCCACCTTCTTCGAGATCGACAGTCACTACGTTTAACGATGCCGGAACACGTCTCTAGCTTAGACCTCTATGTGTTTGCGTTATGTTTCAAAGCGTTGTTAGGTTCATTCAATATATTTTAAGTTGATCTTTTTAAAGTTTGCCTTTCAAGGTTCACCACGAGATGTTTGATACAAATTCCTAAATGCAGTCTAAGATGAGAAGCAAGCTTTTCAAATCTTTTAACTTTGAAAATCCTAACTACTGAGGGAAAAGAAAGACATCATATTTTCACACAGATCAAAGAGCACACACTATTGCACTTTTTCCCTAAATCAACATACAAACTTATCAAATGCAAAATGCATAATGCAGGTATTTCTTTTCTCTTTCTTAATGTTGATGTAGTACAAAAAGAAAGCTATTGTATAACTTTGAATTCAATTTCAAGTGAAAGCAAACAAGCTTTGTCCAAAATCAAAAGACACCTTAAGATTAACTTGTTTCGACACTAGAAATATATAAATTCAAACCATATGATGAAAGCAAAAGCTCAATCAGCTATGAACAGTAAGAAAACTAACTCTTAAGATCAAAACGACACTTATCACAGGTCTAGATCTAAGAGGCCACAGCAAGACTAGTTCACTTTCGTTATGGGAAACTGCAAATGATATAAGAAATACACAAAGAACAAATACAGTTTCTTTACACAACCGAGGCGGAATAGTGGCAAGGAAAGTTGGTTTCAGATAGGTACATTGACTGATAACAGGTTGCAAAAACAAGGATGAAAACAGGGCAATAAACAGGAGGGAACCCCAGTAGCACAAGGCAAAACTGGTTCAGCGCAGGTAGTACACTGGCAGTTTGACCTTCAGCGCAGGTAGCCCCTTCGGGACCTGCAATTAAATGCAGACTGCCTTCACAGTGCCTGCAATGAAGAGATAAACTTTCATTTTTCTCAGTTTCCGGGTCACAGATTGCTCAAAAATTCACAGTTTTTGGCCAAATCAGAAGCTATCAATCAAGTACACACTAAAGGGTAATTAGGAGGATGAAAAGCTATCACTAAGAGCTGTTCAGAGTCCTTGTGGATCAGCTCTTCAAATCATAAACATGCCCAGAAACTGAGCTAGAGTAGTTGCCCTCTACTTTGCATTTGAAAGATCCAAATGCAGTTCGATTCGGTACTCTCTGTGTTTAGGAAATGAATAGCAAAAAAGCAAACAACCAACAAGATACGATCCCCAGCGGAGTCGCCAATTTGTTGTTGGGAAAAGTATCCAATACGGAATGACCCTATCCCACTCTAAGGGTGATAGTACCTCAGCAACAATCGAAGCAAAGCTATCTAAGATTTCTTCTTTATGAAAGTAAAATAGGGGAGAAAGAGATCCACTAACCGATGTCTTTCGCTAATGGTTGATCCAATCTTCTCTCCTTTCTGCTTGCTCCCAGCTCCTTGCTTTTTCACTGGCCCAGCTACACCAAGATCCTGCAAAAATGGCAAGAGAGGGAAACTACAAGAAGCATACATTCATAATTGATTCAAGGATTAGAATAAATCAAATATACAAGTATAACAATACACCATTGAGACACATGCATATAGAAGAACCTCAAATGCTTTATTAATGGAAGAAGTAAAGTTCAGGAAGTGATACAACCATAAAAGGCCCAATCCAGCATCACCTCCCAGCAGAAAGAAATCTCCTCTTCACCTCCTTCAAAGCAAATCACCCAATAGTTCTAAACTCAAACCAACAGCACTTCCTTACATTCACAAGATTCCAGCCTCCTTAGACCTCATGAGAGAGATCTATATATAGGATTTTTGGAGAAAGGATGAGTCAGCTTGAAGCTGGCATGAAGCTGACTAGTGTCCTCTCCCACTTTAGTTATTCTTCAGTTCTTGAGTCCACTTGGAGGTTCTTGCTTCCACTTGGAGATCTAGACCCTCTTACTCATCACCAGTCGAATTCCTTGATCCAAGTGTCATTTTGGAAGCTTCCTGGGCATTGACACCTTGAGGAATGACTGTGCCACATGTCCCAACTCGCCCAGCGTAGGTAGCCTTCTTTGCAGTTGACATTCAGCGCAGGTAGACAGTGGAGCAGTTGACATTCAGCGCAGATGCTCAGTGGAGCAGTTGACATGATCCAGAATTGCCTTGTTTTTTAGTGTTTTCAGGTGGAGAACTGATATTCAGTGCCGTGGTTTGCTGACCTTGTTCCTCTAGGGGTAGGAACAACATGTTTAGGGACTTTGGATCCCTCAGATTATGGACATTTCATGCTTCATGGTGTAAGGCACAAAAATGTCTATAACAACGTGGTTTGCAAACAAGGACTCAGGGTAGACCCCGTCAAGATCACGGTGATACTGAACTTGGAAGCACCGAGGAGTGTGAAACAATTGCATGCCTCCCATGGTTGTATGGGATATTACAGAAACTTTATCAAAAGTTATGCCCAGATCACTGCGCCGATGGAAAAATTGTTGAAAAAGGATGTCACGTTCTGCTGGAATGATGATTATAAGAAAATATTGGATATATTTAAAGAAAAGATGGTTACAACACTAATTCTAGTCTTCCCAGACTTGAAGAAACATTTTCATGGACATGTCGATGCGTCATGTATAGCATTGGGTGTAGTACTAACAGCAGATGGTGGAGAAGGCTTGGACCATCCTATCACATTCGCAAGTTGTATATTATCCAAATCAGAAAAGAACTATTCTACCACTGAATGTGAGGGGCTAGCTATGGTGTATGTGCTTCAAAAGTACCAGCACTACTTTCTAGGAGGCCATTTTAAGATGTATACGGATCACTCCACGCTAAAGTACTTGGTCAATAAGCCTGTGTTGGGGGGGAAATCTGCAGATGGCTCTTATTGTTCCAAAAGTATGATTTTGAAGTTGTTTTCAAGCCTAGACGATTGAACGTGGGACCAGACCATCTGTCACGCATCGAAACATGGGAGGAACCTACTAACTTGGAGGAAGGATTGCCTGATGCATAATTATTTGCAGTGCATGTCACGAATGGTCATATTGACAATATAATACACTTCATAACAACAGGAACTGCACCAAAAGGATACTCTGTCCAACAAAAGAAGGAATTAGTGGTGCATGTGGAAGATTTCTCTATCATTGCTGGGCATCTATACAATATGGGGATTGATGAGATATTGCAACGGTATGTACCTGAGTTCAAACAAAGCAGAAACCTCACGGATGCTCATGGGGGCGTCGTGGGAGGAAACTATGTAGGGAGAGCAACTGCGCAGAAGATTCTACGCATCGGGTTGTGGTGGCCAACCCTTCATCAAGATTCAAAAGCATATTGCAAGGCGTGTGATGTATGTTAATTAATAGGCAGGCCATCACAGAGGGATGAAATGAATTTGAATCCACAAATGACGTTGCAACCCTTCAAAGAGTGGGCTATAGATTTTATGGGACCCATCCAACCATAAGGGAAGACAAGAGCAAGGTACATTATCACTGCAAGAGAGTATTTGACTCGTTGGGTAGAAGCACAGTCGGTCAAGGATTGAACGTGCTCGACAGCCGTGAAGTTCCTATTTGAGCATGTATAGATGCGATTTGGATGTCCAAGGATCTTGATGAGTGATCGTGGTATGTACTTCCTGAATGAGACAATCAGCGCACTAACAGAGGAATTTCAGTTATATCACCAGAAGAGCACATCTTATCACCCACAGGCCAACAGGACAGTGGAGGCATTCAAAAAAGTTCTTGAAAACGCACTAACCAAGGTTTGTAATGATCAATGAAGTGATTGGGACTTACGCATACTTGCAGTATTATGGGCTTATCGAAAGACATGCAAGAAGTTTACAAGACAAACCCCTTTTAGGCTTGTCTATGGTGTGGAAGCCGTAATGCCTATGGAATACATCGTGCCTAGTCTGCGCATAATAGCACTCGTAGGTATGACAGATTGCGGAGCCCTGGAAGAGAGGCTCGCACAGCTGGATGAGCTCGAAGAAGAAAGATTTTTGGCTTGATTTCACCAGCAGGTCCAAAAGCAGCATGAAAAGGCATGGCATGATTGACACATCAAGCTGCGCACATTTAAGGTAAATGATTTGGTTTTGTTGTATGATAGTAAGTTTGATAAATTTCCTGGAAAATTCACGATGCACTGGTTAGGGCCTTATGTTATTAAGGAGATTACCGATGGAAGAGCGGTACAGCTGGTCAAGTTAAATGGAGAACCCTTCCCGGAAAGGTGAATGATAGTTAGTTGAAGCCATACACCAGCGGTCCGGCCATGTGACTAAATGAAAGTAGCACAATCTTCATGCTCCAGGCAGCTGAAAGGAGGCGCGAGACTATAAACTACACTGCCCAAGTTGGGGAGCTACGCAATTGGAAGATGGTGTGAAGCAAGGACGTGTCACTGGGTCCGTGACAACGCGGAGGGAGTTGCACTACCTAGGGAGAAATCGCGCAAGTCAGCTGGAAAGTGACTGCTAAAGTCACTATTCATGAAAAGACGGCAGAAGTAAGGCAAAATGGAGTGGGCGGCTGGCATTTAAGATGAAATTTATGGCTTAGATCGTTGAAAATCCGCCACCAATCCAGCATTAATGGACTGATTTTGGGGGGAACGATCGGATTTGAATTCAAATTTCCCTATAAATTACAAGTGGTTGTCTAGCAAGAAACACTTGGCATTTTAAGTATTTAGTTGTTGAGCTGTCAGATGCCTATGGACCTAGAGTTTTTCAAAGCTCTTAAATAGACTCCTGCATTTGTGAACTTGCCTGAGACGTCACGAGTACTGAGAGAGAGTGTTATGTCATCATCCCTAGAAGTTATCAATACATAGCAAGTGGTAGAAAAGCTGGCACAAGAAATGGAGAAATAGGTCGAAGAAGCTACCCCAGAAGTAGACAAAGTACTGGCGAAGGTCCCTTAATCTCCGAGAACATTGAGATCGAAGCCAAATCTAACCAAGGAGACCATGAAAGATAAGAAGGGCAAGCAGCCTACCATCCTGGTGTGCGCGTCACCGAGACAAAATGCAACAAAGCCCACTTCCCAGGAGAAAGGCAAGGCTATAAACCTAGAGGCAGAAGAGGAGGATATTGAAGACATCCCAATGGACGATGAGGATGTGGGAGTGGAAATAGAGGAGGTTGAAGCCCAGGGAGCAGAGCCGATTACACGGTTGTCGAAGTATGTCCCTCAGTGCAAGCCTAAGTCCAAGGTCCCAAAGGACATTGGTGAAACTAAGATTCCCCTAGAAACCCCATTGTTACTAGATGAGATCACTTTTGATGGTCCTTGTTTGGCATAAGTGTCGATTTTGAAGCTCTGGGACTTGGAAGACCATGAGAATTTCTTGCACCTGGTGACTGAATAGTTGATGTGTCGCATCAAAGACACACAGATGGGGATGACTGCACTGCAGCTGTGGAAGTGGCTCAAAGCAGTAGAGAAGGAAAGATCACTCAACCTGCTCTGGGTGCCGCACTATAACCACACCCCCATGACAGTGTTAGTCATCAAGCAGCTGCTTTGCTTGGTGCATGATGGGCGTCTGTGGCTGGAGGAGTCGATACCCATCACCGATATGTTGATTCACCACATCACACGCCTTCCAAATACAGGAAAAATCCAGCCATGATCTTTGGCAGCAAGGGCAGCGAGTTGGTGCTCGCAGAATCGATGAAAGAGAAGTTCAAATTGGTAAAGAAGTTGCGCGGGTATGCGATCTCTAGCATCTGTGACCCTGTTGTGAAGGTGGAAACACAAATCCTTGCAGGGAAGGTGATGCAGAAGTGTCACGCCGACCAGGTGTTGGTACCTGTTGTCGCGCTCGCATAGCAGTGCGTAGAAGGAGTCCAGTTTAACTAGTTGGAATACCTTCACGACGAGTTCCTGGCAAACTGCCTCGAAGCGCATGAGCAAAGCAAGACGTTCCACTACGAATGGCTCTTGCTATCAATTGTGCTCATAGCATGGGAGCTACTAGAAGAGAGCCAATTCCCCTCAGTCGCACCGGACCTTCCTGAAGCAGTGAAGTACACTTCGTTGTGGGCGACCAAGGATGTGGAGCACGTTTGGGACAGCGAAATCATCTGGATCTTGATGGAAATGAACATCAGGATGGCTATCAATCACAAGCTGCAATTGTCGGCCACGGTATATGCTAACATGCAGAGCTATGCCAAATTCAAATATTATTTCCATCGGATATCAATCAAGGCGTGGAAGGACCCTACGCAGAAGTGGTACAACTTGTCGTACCTCGCCACAGATGATGCCATTGATACGATGTTAGATAAATGGCCAACAGAGTGGCGCACCACCATGGACTTGGTGGTGAGTGGATGCAAGTCCACTGCACAAAACAAGAAGGACGAGGCCAAGCTGAAGATGGTGCATCTGAACGAAAAGAGGAGGAAGGAGGCCACTGAGAAGGCTAAGGTAGAATAGACAGGGATAGAGGCAGGGAAACATATGGGTTGCACAGAGTGGGGCTCTGACAAAGGCGCGTGGTTGCCTTCACCTACAACTGAAGAAGAGGAAACAAAGCAGCACGACATAGACCCTCAGGAAACGTCTGACTACATTAAGTTCCCGAGACAACCGGAAAAGGGAGGTTCCAGAAAGAAATCAAAAGCAACCAAGATCTCACTGGACCCTATCACACTGACAGAGGGAGATTTATAAGACATCGTTGACATAGTCAGAGATGTCACCACGGAGGCTATGCAGCAATTTGAAAAGTAGCAGTAGATCATCCTAGGGGCCATCCAGACTGGACTGTAAGAGTCACAGACCCGCGTGTCGGAAGTTGGTACGGTGTCTACCAACTTGGTTATTGGCACATCAGAGGCTTCCGATATGCTGCACACGAAGGCTTCCAGTGCACTAGTGCTGCCGGATGGAGCACTGACAACAGAAAATGAGGCTAACGGGCCCACTGTCAGTGCCTTTAAGGGAGTGGGATTGAACCTGGTAGCACTCCCATGCGAAGAAATCCACTCCTTGCAAGATGGAGTAATTGTGGAGCTGAGGGCCTAAGAGCACCGTGCACTCCAAGTGATCAGTGAACTGAAAATCAACAATGAGCAGATGGCCCTGCAAAGGAATGTTGCTATTGCCGCGGAGGCTGAGGCGACCAACCAGAATAAGAATATCCTACAAGAAGAATGAGGTCGTGGAGGAGGCATGCAGAATGGTCCCGAAATTGGCCATTCTGGAGGAAGAGCCATTCGAGGTCTGCATCCATAAATTGGCCACAGGGGTGCGCGACACTCGGACAGAGATGGTGCGGGTTTAGTTGGAGCTAAACTTGAAGATTATAGAGCTCTAGTTGAGGGCTCAGCCTTCAACACCACCATAGGTAAAGGAATAGCGGATGGCCATTGTCACAAAAGCAGTCATGGCAGTGGAAAGTGCAATAACAGACTGCACCCAGTTGTTTGAATAATATTTTGAGGTCCTGACCGGCTTGTAGGAGGACCCAAACATCCAAAGGCTTGAGACAGAAGCACGCGAACTTCAACAATGCTATGATGAAGTTAATGGAACAACGTGAATCGTCACACTAACTTTGAGGTTAGGCAAGTTGTAGGAGGCCAAGCAGCTAAAGGAACAGGTGGATGCAGTGCTGCATAAGGAAGCAGTGTTGGAGGCGCGACTAAAGCTCTAGCTAGAGGAATCTTATGCAGTCACTTGCAACATTGAAGGCAATCTTGCAACTTTGCAAGCGATGCAACAACAGCTTCAGGCTGATAGCGCAGGGGAAGTAACTGAGAAGACAGTCGAAGATGCAAAGCAGGTAACAGCTCAGTGCACAGTTGAAGTTGCAGTCATCAGGGTCGAGCTAGATGGGCTTCGCGCAAATATCTTTGCGCCTACCGAGTGAATCGAGGGTGAGTCACAATGTTTGTGTTGGGGACCTATTGGGAGTGGGATCCCCCAAGGGCATTTTTGGGGCTAAAAACCCTTATTTAAGTCAATTTTTTGTAATATTATTGTAAAGACTCTTCATTTTGTGGTCATGGAGCGTGAAGGTATTATGTGTCACAAAGGGTAGTCTGCCCTTAGATTTGTAATGTAAAGTTGGCTGTAAGAGATCTATCCATGGTCCACAAACCATGGGATTGTATAAAAGAGCTAAGCTCTAAGTAGTTAGAGGCATCGATCAATGGAAGAAGTAAGAGAGTCATAGCTTTAGAGAAAGAATTCTAAGTCTTGGGTTGTAGCGTAGGTAGAGGCTCTCCGACTCAGTGCATAGAGGCCTAGGGTAGAAGTCCGCAACTAAGTGCGTGGACCCCTGCAGCTATGTGCATAGGGTGAACAGAGTCTGTAATACTTGGAAGATATCAATAAAAGGATTTATTCGACAATTTATATGTATTTGTTCTATTGATGGGTTTGGATATTTTCTATATGAATTTCCTTTGTTATGCTTCTATGTTGCGCAAATGAATACAGTTACATTGAATAATTAAATACAATTATGAATATCTGATTACGTGGTAATAAACGTAAGTATTCGACAAAATAAGAAAATCACTTAGGATAATTAACAGATTTTCACAACACGCTGCCATAGCAGTGCGAAAGTCCCTGAGCCCCAGGTTAGGGCTGCGCGAAGGTTGATAGTATACTTTCGCGAAGGTATTGAAAGCTAAAATAGAGGGTTTATCTTACAAGCCCTAGAGCGAGATCACTTGCGCGAAGGCAGAGATAGAAGAGATCAAATGAAATCACGACTGTATCAGGATGCGGAAACTTGGTTCTAGCATCCCCCCATACTACTTTGAGTGAGACTTTGCTTCACGGGCTGATGCCGAAAGGGACAGTAGTGTAGGGATTTGTTTGGCTAATTAACATTGAACTTGGGTCAGGCCCCCTCAAGCCAACACTAGGCAAGAGGGTTTACCAAGTATTTGTGAACTGCAATATACACCTTATTGGAAACCAAGGGCTTAACGTATGACAACCAATCTCTGCAAATTTTTTGTTTGGTGTATCATGTCTACAGGGCGGCTGGCTCGGTTACCTATGGCTAAAGGATAGAAACCTAGTGGGATCTCCCAATATATACTCGATGGTACAGGAAGCACAAATTCGTGTTAGCGTTATATAATGCATAACTATTTGATGAGAGCATTCCCACATACTTGCCATACTAGAGTTCCTCCAATACCCAAGAGTATTGGAGAACATCCAATATACTTCTGTACTAGAAAATGATTTCACCCATGGGATACAATGAAAGCATTTAACGACAGCTGCTAAGTTTATAGATACCAGAACATGTCTCTAGACTAGACCTCTAAATGTTTGTGTTAATTTCTAAATTATCCTTAGGTTAATCCAATAAATTTTAATGTTTTTTCTTGAATTATGTTTTAATTTGGGCTCAAACGATGTCACCTAAATCCTAGAATGCAACTATAGGAGAAAAGGAAACTTTCATTTCAATGAATCCTATACTAGTAAGGGAAAAGAGTTCAATCAGTTAATTCATCAAACAAGAAAATGCATCAAACAATATACCTCCACTAACTTTTCCAAACGCAACATGCAAGAGAAAAACTAAACTTCACTTTCACTAATGAGCACGCAATCTATTGAAAGAAAAAGTGACTTGTACTTTACGAAGATGAACTTTACCTAACTAATGTTCTCTTTGATTTTCAGATGTTCATATGCAACTAAGCTTCAACTAAAACAAAAATGAAAATTTTGATTCAAAATTCTCATAATGCAAGTGATGCATCAACCAACGCAACACCAAATTCAAAAGCATTCAATGAATATGTATTTCACTTTCACTTTCATATAGATAAATAAATACACTCATTTTAGTTGGTAAACCAAACAATGTAATATATACTCTTTTTTTTCCGGGGAAAATAGAGTTCATAATTTCTATTAAGAGGTATAATAGAGATTACATGCTGTAGATGCCGAAGGCATATGCTAATAAAGTGGTATTACCACCATTCGGTAGTTCCATAAGATCTGTCCCATATGTGTCACTGTGGATACGATGGGGCTGTATCCATTTACAAAAAGTTTTCAGATATACATGTTGTTCTGAAATATGCAAAAAGTAAAAGAGGTATGTCCTCTGTTCGAAAAAATACATAATATGTCTGTAAAGAGTCAGTCCAATATATACAGAGCATGGGCTAGAAAAATCAAAATTTCAAAATTTCAGTTGGGGAGGATTCCCCCTTGTAACAGTCCATCTATGTACGGTCGATGGTAGAAGACGTGCATCCCTTCTGGACTGTGTTCCTCGATCATCCAATTGCCTAGAGGCCGAGCCGCCGCTTCTTTCGAGAGCCGGTCAGCAGTTGTATTTCTTTCCTTGTAGATATGTGAAACAGTGATCTGGTCAAAAAATGTTTTGAAAAAAACAATTTCTTCCAAGATATGTCTCAAAGAGTATGTGTGACAATAGGAAATATTGTTTGCCCAATCAATTACAATCTTAGAATCACCAAATATTTGTATTTGTCTGCAATTTTTAGAAAGAGCGAAATAGAGAAGATGTCTCAATGTGATGAGTTCGGCATGATTGTTGGTCCCCAGACCAAGACCCAGTTTCAGATGAAAATAATGAGATTCTATAATGTGGAAAAGGATACCCCCACCGCACCCTTGTGCAGATGCGGCACCATCAAAGTATGCCCACGGCATGTTTCTGTTGATAATTTCAGAGGTGATCTGCCTGGGGGTATTAGCTTTGATGTCAAAAGGGATTTCAGTGAAGGCCGAACAAATGGATGGCGGAAGGTGCTGCCAGTTCTCCCTGCCTGCCGCAAAGATTATATCATTACGCTTATACCAGATATACATGGCCACAACCAAAGGCAGATTCCTTGCTTTCTCCGAGGACACAGCTGACCACCAGAGATCCCAGGCCGAAGAGATGTCATCTGCGTGCCAGTCGGTTGTGATGTTAAGAATAAGTTTGACCTGCTGCCAGATTTCCCTGGTGATTTCGCAAGAGAGAAATAAATGGTAAGTAGATTCCTCCGCCTTGTTGTAGAGGACACACCAGGTAGGGCCAGCGAATGAACGCCTTTTTAGATTTTCCCCCGTTGGTAATTTATTCGCCAGTATGTTCCACATTAAGAGCCTGGCTCTGGGCTGAGCTTGAAGCTGCCAAATATTCGACCACCAACTTTTTATCAAGTCAGGCTTCTTGTCCTCGATGAGTTTTAAGTATCCCGACTTAGGAGAATATAAACCTGATTTTGCAGGTGCCCATATAAGTTCATCATCATGCTCATGTAACTTAATATGAGATTCAGAGAGAGCCTGTAAGTATCGCTGCCATAATTCCGCCCATTCATCTGTTAATTGCCACTGATGGTCCGATCTCCAAGCTTGAGAGAAGATAGTTGATCGGATGGGGTCTCCAACCTGATCTAAGTATTTGATACCCATATAATTAAGATGTTGGATCATGTCTGCCGGAAGGAGGTGAGCGTTTCCAGACCCAGGCCATGGGTCCAGCCCAATTCGAACCTGGGTACCATTTCCAATCTTCCAGAGCAGGTTTTCCTTGATGAGGGGCAGAGCTTTTAGGGTGGCTTTCCAGATGGCCGACACACCTTGAAGTTGCCAAGAAGGTCTACGAATCCAGTCAAGGATGTTTGTGGGCCAAATGTATTTTTTGTGTATGACTTCTGCCCATAAGCTATCCATCTTGAGAAGAGACCATCCCTGCTTTGCCGTTAGGGCGAGTGCAAAATCGGGAAGGGATTTAAGTCCCCATCCTCCCCAGTGCTTGGGCATGGATACCAGGGACCATTTAGTCCAAGCAAAGATCTTACCCTTTTTATTCCCATTCCACAGGAACCTGCTACAAATCTGTTGAATTTTCTGTAAAATGCCTTTCGGAACCCAGGTAAGGGACATCCAATATACCGGTGTGGCCCCGAGAACAGATTTGATCAGCTGTAATCTGCCCACTTTTGAAAGTAGGCGGTGGTGCCAACAAGTTATCCTCTTTTCTATTTTGTTGATGAGCCACCCCCAGTGTCCAGAATTGTATCCATCCGGCCTTAATCTGAATCCCAAGTATTTGATACCATCCAGAAGATTGTTTTCCTGGAAGGGAAAGAACTGAACAGCCAATAGAGATTCTTGTTGAGTGCATCTCGTCACTGATCTGGTAGATTTGTCCCTGTTTATTTCCATACCCGTGGCTTTGCAGAAGAGTTGAAGGATCCGGTTAAGGGCCGTGCTATCTCTAACGCTGCCATTAAGGAATATGAGAATATCATCCACGAACAATAGGTGTGTGATGGAGAGCTGTTCGGTAATTTTGAGGCCGCTTATCTCCCCATTCCTTTTGGCATCCGCAATAAGCCTGCTCAACCCTTCCATTACAATGAGAAAGAGTAGTGGAGAGAGAGGGCATCCTTGCCTGATGCCCCTGTTAATGTAAAATCGATCTGATGCTGCTCCATTGATGAGAATGGCAAACGAGACAGATGTAACACATCCCATGATCTAGTTAATGAAAGGCAGGGGGAAGCCCAGGTGTATAAGTGTCATCTTAAGATAAAGCCAATTCACCTTGTCGAAAGCCTTAGTAAGATCAATTTTTAAAGATACACTTTTCAGATTCTTCAGCTTGATGGAATGTAGGGTTTCCTGGGCAGTACCAATAGCCTCATAAATATGGCGATTTCGAAGGAAAGCAAATTGTTCAGCAGATATGTGGGAGGAAAGAATCGGCTTAATACGATTGGCAATTATCTTGGCAATGATTTTGTATAGGCAATTGCAGAGGGAGATGGGCCGGAAGTCATTGAAAGAAGAGGGTTCATCAACTTTGGGGATCAAGGCAATATAGGTCTGATTCATAGGTGGGTGGATGTGCCCCGAGAGCCGGCTTTCCTCAACAACAGCTAAAATATCCTCACCCATCTGTTCATAAAACGCCAGATAGAATTCCATCGGCCATCCATCTGGTCCCGGACTCTTCTCTTTCTTGAACCATTTTAGAGTATTCTCAAGCTCCAGAGATGTGACAGGAGCTGTAAGGTCTTCCAGATCCTCCTGGCCAACAAACCGAGGGAGTTTTTCAGTAGTTCTAATAATATCTGGAAGATTGATTTCTGGTGGAGCTGTAAAGAGACCCTTGAAATGGGACACCCCAAGACTAGCCAATTGCTGGTGAGTGGTAGCCCAACCATCTGGCTCTCTAGGAAGTCTCCAAATGGTGTTCGAAGCCTTCCTGCTGTTGGCTAAGTTGTGAAAGTATTTTGTGTTGCAGTCCCCCGCTTTGAGCCAAATGGCTCTACTTTTAAGCCTCCATTGCTCCTCCTTTTCAAGTAGGATTTTTGCTTTTTGTCCATACAGACGGTTGAGCAAGGCTTTGGATTCATCAGTGAGGTAACCAGATCCTTTATCATCAGTTAATGAGGCTATCTGAGTTTCAGTATCCGTCAAAATCTGTTCATCTCTTTTCCTCTTGGCTGTCGCCCAGTCTTCAGTAAGAACTTTGAGTTTATTAAGCCTAACACAGAAATCATAGGCCTTGCGATGAGTCCGCAGAGGGGGCTGAGCAACCCAGAAGTTCGTGACCATATTATTATAATCCGGATCCTTGAGAAAGTCAGCGAAGAATTTGAAAGGGGATCTCGGCTTGGGTTTATTATCACTAATCTGTAAAAAAATTGGAAGATGGTCAGATAGACCCCCTATGCCAACCCATTGTCTGTATAGTGGACAAATCTGAATTAGATCCTGGTGCATCATGAATCTATCTAATCGCCTCCCCAGTGCAGCCTCCCCTGTGCGTTGATTGTGCCAAGTAGGAAGTTTCTTATTCATGGGGATGTCCACCAGGTGATGAGAGTCCAGCAGTAAATTCATTTGATCCGCAATGGAATCCCACTGGGCATTATGACCCCAAGATTCGCCAACTCCCAGAGAGAAGTTGAAATCCCCTCCAATCACTGTATGCTGAGTTATATGGTTACCAGATAGAAAGTCTTGCCAGAAGGGGAGACGATGCTGGTTGGGACCATATATGTTAATAAATCTTATCGGGAAGCCCAGATCCCCAGCCATGATATCCATTCCCAGGAACCCTCTTCCCCCCCAGGTGGAGATTGACTTACACTTCCTTAGGTTGATACCGATGAGTAAGCCACCGGATCGCCCACATGCGTCCAGTCCATGCAGAGTCCACCCCGGAAGAAACCCTTGCAGGCAGTTCACCGCCATCTCAGCTGTGCATAGAGTTTCTTGCAGAAAGATAATATCACATCTTGATACATGAAGAAGTCTTTTCAGAGCCAGTCGTTTTTTGGGGTTGGCAAGTCCCCTGCAATTGAAGGAGAGCCAGATCATGATTCACCACAGTGCATGGGCTCGATAGCTCTAAGCGCCCTTTCAATAGTAGATTGTCGCCCCAAAGCAACGTCCGCCACAGCGTTTAACTTAGCCGATGAGATATGAGAAGGTCTGCCCCGTTTCTGTTTTTGGAGTCGACCCGGGGAAGAGCCCAGACCTAGTATTCGAGGCCCAGCCCTAGATCGCAGGTGATAGTGGTGTGATCCGGATAGCTCCGGTGAAGAAGAGTGGTCCACGACCCCCAGGATCTGGTTGGACATGGGAGGGGTAGTAGAAATGGATGGCGGAGGAGGGGCAATAGTGCAAATAATGGAGGGAATGGGAGCAGATTCAGAGCGAGATGTTTGTATAAAAGAGTGAATATTAGATATCATATCATTAGAGCAAGATTGTGAGAGAGAGGGGACGGAATCATTACCCGGACGAGTAGGTACAGTCGCAGCCGGTTTTGTATTCTTCCCGGCAGTCCGTGAACGGGTCCGCGGCGGTCCAGGTGCAACCAGGTCCTTGCTGCGAGCAGTTTTTGTTGTGCTATCCCCCTTCTTCGTGGAGGGGATCACCTGCTGAGGCTGCACATCTTCCGATGGCTGGTGCTCTCCTTCATTTTGATTCACCGTGTTCTGTTGGCGAGGTCCCTTGGAGTCCTCCGAAATCCCCTTCGCAAGCAATGGGCAGTCCTTGAAGAGGTGCCCTACTTTGTGGCATCTCCTGCACCGATAAGGCACTCCTTCATAATCAAGGGGTTGTTTGCGCAAGACATGATTGTGGTGTAGGGTGATCTTTTCCACCAGCCCAGGTCTGATATCCATATTAACCAGAATTCTTGCCATAGTCCTGATGCCTGTCTTTTCAAATGATCTATCATGCTCCAGATAGGTACCTAGAGTGTCCCCAATCTTTTTGAAGGTGAATTGATTCCAGTATTGCCAAGGTAATCCTGGAAGCCGAACCCATATGGGGCCTTCGCCAAGATGTTCGCGCTCTGGATCAAACAGGGGATCCCACCTTTTAAGTAGCACCGGCGCGAGCTCAATATGCCAATATTGGGTAAGTACCCACTGAGTGTATTCGGGTCTCTGAAAGTGTAGGGCAAACCAGCCCCTTGTAAGCACCATAACCTCCGGGAGTTCTTTGAAAAGCGATCCCCAAATCTCGTTTACCCAAAGTTTGAGCCTCTCCGCAGAATAAGTTCGTCCTCTGACTCTGCCCACTAACACTTTTCGAGCCGCATCCATCACGTCCGGAATAGGATCTTCAGGTCCCAAGTTGATATTGTAGTCAGGATCAATGGAGCGGAGGCAGCGTCCCTTGGTCACCTTCTCGGAGCGCCTCCCAAAAGGAATTCCCTTCAGCAGGTTTCGGCACGGATCAGATGTGCTGTGCTGTGCTGATGCAGCTGAACGAACCGGGAGTGGAGTGGTGAAACAACCTGAGGGAATTGGAGATCGAGGGGAGGGAAAACCAGAACCCGGGAAGCCGGATACAGGGGGGATGAAGGGTTGCTGGAGGGATTGAGGCATAAATGATACGGAGGGGGAGTGGGAGCTTGAAGGGGGGGGAGGCGGAGGGGGAGGATGGAGCGCAGGTCGATTGAGTTCCTGTAAGGAGACGTCGAGCAAAGGGGATCCCAGGAAACAAGAGCCTAGTAACTGAGCAGTGGCCGGGGAGAGAGGAGGGCATGCAATGGGCGGGGATTCCGCTGTTGAGATAGCCGGTCCTTTGTTTTTATCAGCAGAAGACAAGTGTGGATGCAGATTCGGGGCACCTGTCGTAAAACCCAAAGCAACGCTACGCGGAATCATATGAGGCCTGCTGGTGTGTGCCCATATTTCTTGATGCGGCCTAGGGTCCGCCTCGTAATCTACCAATTCCTCGTCACCCATGTTAAACTGTCGGATATGCGTCGCGAGCGGGGTTCGAGCTGAGGTCCGGTAGCACCGAGATCAGGGAAGTCAGAGCGGCAGTGGGCTCAGAGGTGGGTGCCCAGGGGGGACCGCGGAATAAAATAATCCACGCAATAAAACAAAAACAACAGTGCCGCAGTCAGCCCGGCATTACAAGAGACCCGGGGGCTGTCTGTAAACCGCCATGGGGTTTGGTTCAGCAGCGCAGAAACTTGCTAGGGTTCCGCCATCGCCCCTCATCTAATATATACTTGATGAATGACAAAGATGAATTTCAAATGCAAGATGACCTAGTACAAATGAAAAGCAACTTTGCACAAGACAAACTGAAACTAAAGAAAATGAATGTTTGAAATGATTTTACCAGATGATCAGACCTAAGTAATCAGTAAACCTCTAACTTGATGACACTCACAAGCAATAAGTGACAATAAAATGACCTATAAACCCTAAAATCAATCCCATTGCACTCAAACACTTGAAAGTTCAAAGAAGTAAGAATTTTCTAATAAAATGAGGTAATCAATCAAAAAATCAATAAATCCAGTCATACAAGACAAAACAAGACCTCAGGGCTCAGACACACTGGAGTTTGATAGAGAAACCCTAGGTTTTTTCCAATCTCAAGGATCAGCAAAGTTGTTATTTCCAAACAGGCGCTGAATTGGGGATCAACGCGACTGTTTCAAGAGAAAGCCTATTGGAAGCACGACTATTAGAGAAGAAAGTGTGTTGGCCAAGGAATAAGGAAAAAAATAAGAATAATTCCACAAACACTTCTAGAATGAGCACTCTAAGATAACAACCAGTGATTGTGTAGACCTATACAAACCCAAACTAACTGAGAAAATGATGGTCGGTCAAACTAATCAAGGGATCAGTTGAGAAAGGAACATGAAAAGACTATATCTTCTCTAGTGGATTCACCATTTTGTTGTGAAGGTAAATCCCCTCTACAGACAAAGGTGATCCCTCTAGCCCAATGAGTGGGTCTAGAAAAAATCTAAACAAACTAACATACCTATTTTATATTTAACAAATGCAGAGAGAAGGAGAAACCTACCTCGCTCCGATGCTAATCACTCAATCTTTTAGAGATGACTTTGAATATTTCGCTCCAAGCCTCACTCCTTACTTTTTCTTCACGTCTGAGAACCTGCAAGGAAGATCGAATATCTATGCAATGTACAAGAGCATATATGGCATACATAAAACATAAAATACTTCATAGATCAAGGAGCATTAAGCTAAAAGAATAAAAATTTACAAATTATGGAAAGTGAACATCATATGTATATATTAATAAGCTAAAAAGGGAATCATACAAGCTATACCTCGATGTTGGAGACCTCCTTTTGGTAGATGTCCAAGTCCAAGAAAATACTCTTCAAGCACTCCTTCTCCAAGCTAGAATGGGTAGCATGTAAGCTTAATCTCAGCATAGGGATGCAACAATAAATGACCAACTATTTGGGGATGGAAGGGAGTGAATTTATACGAAGGGAGGGGGCATTAGGGATCCACAAAAGAGGGAAGAAGGTCCACATCTCAAGGGGAAAGACCATGATGATAAGATCAAGAGGTCCAAATGGGAGAACTCGACCATATCAACAACAACCAATATCCAACTCATTGTTCTCAAAGGTTCTATTGCACTAAGCTTCTCCTCCAGTTTGGGAAAACTTACCATAAGAGGTTTAGCATGGGTTTTCCTATCAAAACCTGTGCTGGCAGCACTAGTGTATAACTATGCAACTTGCCATCAGCATAATCAGGTAGTGGAGAAAAGCGAATTGATTCTAAAACTTATTTTTTTAGATAAACTTCTTCAGAATGAATTCATGACAGTTTTCCTTTGATTCTTCAGGGAGATTTTGGTCTATATATCATGATGGATATGCTGCATAGTAGTCAATGTTTTGGCACTTCAGAATATGGAACAGGAAGTGAACACGAGGTATGAAAAAATACTATGTAACATACCCATGTGGATGAGGTGAAGATGTTCGTATACTCCTCCATGACCTTGTCCATCTGCTGCTACCATGTGTAGGATTCATTTCATGAGGGTGTGGAGGTGGCCACATTCTTCTTCTTTCCCTCATGGAAAATCATAAGGAAGACAAACTTCTCGGTCTAGGAAATGATCTTATTGCATTTCTCCGCAGAGATTAAATAAATGGCGGTAGGCAATTCTACCTCTAGTATCTTGTATAACTTATCACCCAAACTAATCATAACAGTGTGAGGCCTAGACTCATACACAACATGATGCTTCCATAGGTATGGTTGGCCTAATAATACGTCACAAACATCAAGAGGAGCAACATCACACAATACTTCAGCTGTGAAGGGCTTGATGTTGTAGGGAAGATGACACTGTTGGCTTACGTGAAGATCTTGCCCTTGGTGAAGCCCCACGATGGTCTATGGTTGCAGGTGTGGTGTAGTTAGTAGGCCCAACCACTTCATGACCTCTGCTAAAATGAGGTTATTTTGACTTTCACTATCGAAAATGAACTGCGACGGAGAATCCCTCAACCATGTCTCTGTGTAGAAGAGCCACTCCCCCCCATCTCAATATTTACTCTCAATCTTCTATATCTTGTTCGTGGAAATGGTCACACTAGGCTCTCAATCAATAATATAATTTCCTTTTTCATTCCCTTTATTAGGTTCTGACTCATAGTTGGAACATGCATCTGATTCAGAAGAATTCAACTTAACCAACAATGACTTCTTAGCTCAACAGTCACTTATGTTGTCGGTGGGGCTCTTATGAAACTCACACCATTTCCCTATTTCCTTATTTGTCTTTATGGTATTTTTCTTTTCTTACAGCTTCAATGGGTTTTCCTAGGGTGCCCCACCTTGGCCTTGTCCTTCTTTCTATGGTTTGGGGGTGACTTTCCCTTGGTTCATATTCATAGATCTAAAGTCTTTCTTCTTATGTTTAAATTTATGCTCAATAGTTACAATGTATCGATAGGCAATGCCAAGTGAGGAGATGTCCAGGAATTCCATCTCATTGTGGATGTACTTGTGTAGAAAGTTGCGATACTTGAGTACCAAATTCTGCTTAGAATCCTTAATACTCAACTTCGTGAGAAGGGTATGAAAATTATTTGTGAACTAGAGCATGTCTTGGTCCCTTCCCTACCACAACATGGTCCACGTTATGTATTTATCTTTACAGCTCCCGACAGGGTAATATTGTCCATTGATGGCATCTTAGAAATAATTCCAAGTGGGTGTGGCTAAAAACAGTGAGGGCTCCATCTTGTCCTTCTGTTCATTGTAGGTTTCCCATTGGTCCTTGTCATGGGGGGGAATTTTAAGGAGTGAAAAAGTAACCTCTTCCCAATTGGAAAAGCCATGAACTAGAAAATATCCTTCCAACATATTTAACCATCTATCTACAATGTTTGCATCTATCTGGTCTTTAAATATGGGAATGTCAAAGTTGACTTGCACCTTAAAGGGAGTGGCACCTCCAGAGTGGATGATGGATGAAATTGTGTCGCCTGTGGCTAGCCGCCAAAGGATCTAGGAAAAGTTATCCACCATCACAGTACTCTATCGCTCAAGGGCTTCCTTGAGAAATATTTTGAAAAGATCTCCTTCTCCCTCATATTTCTTTTCTTCCACCATGAGAGGCCATCAGTGTTTGCGAGGTTGGTCTTGCAAAGATTCAACCAGTTTGAGGCTTAACTCCTTATACCTTGACCTCATTGGGGACATGCAAAGAAAAATAGAGAAAGAGAAGACTTGATCCAGATTGGACCATTATGATCTTTTTCATCCATCTCGATGCATTCAGAGTGGAAAAAGTGGAGGAATCATCTTACAGGACAGTTTTACCGGCAGGATCCAGTTTATCGAAATTAGACCAAGAACCTTTCGGGAGAATTTTGAGCCATCAAACGACATTATTTGGGGTAAAAAATTGCTTCTCTAATCATCACCAATTTATGTTATTTTGCACACAGAGATATTTACAACTGTGTAAGAATCACATCAATCGAAGTCTGTATGCAAACATTATGCCACTCAGAAGTTAACCTTGTTGTTTTCACACCTATAGTTTGGGAGGATACCATGTCAACCCCCACTATTCATGGGAAACGTGCTAGCCACATGATTATGAGGTAAAAGAATCTAGATGAGTCTATATTGTAGCTCTAGTTAATAGTTGATGTAGTCAAAATTAACCACTAGTAGGCTATCAAGTTGTGTTATAACCGAAACACTAGGAGGAAGAGACATTCCATTCTTTCGAGAGCATTGTGTTCCATAGTTCAGAAAATATATCTAGGAGAGATAGTAGGTAGATTAGATAGAGAGGATATGTGCACTATAGTAGCCCACGGGGCATAGGCATTACTTGTTTATAATTGAAGCCATATTTGAAGACAGAGAAAGAGAGCGAAGCGAACTCACCTTCCAGCTAGGTTTTCTCCCGAAACGGTTTCCCACAAAGCATATCTTGTGTCTTATGTGAATGTGTGAGATTGGTTTTTCATCTCTACTTTTTTGCATAATTTTCATTCACATGCATGCACTAATTACAGTTAAATCTACATATATGGAATTTTAGAAAACTGTAATAGTGTAAAAATTTAGTATTTTAATATATTATTATTAGATTTGTTGTGATGAACTATCTAGTGGAATATCCACAACAATTTACGGATCAGGTCTGCTTTGATACCACTAAACCAGACTTATGTATAAATGAAAAAGAATATAGATATAAACATAAACACAAAGTTGCAACAGAAAGAAATCTTCATTTCATTAATATCAAAGAGTTGAAATATGCTTACAAGCAGAATGGAAATAAACTAGCTCGGGTGATGGTAGCTTATCTCTAAGAAGAGATGTGGTAGCTACATGACTCTGAACTGTGTTACAATGAGGCTCAGGGGAATTTTTGTTATTTAACAATAAATGGAAACCCTAAAAAACCAAAACCCTAACCTGAGGAGATGGTACGCCAAGAGATTATGCGCCCCGTTGGGGTTAGCTAGGTAGACAACTTCTTTGGACCATAACTCGGTCATATGATCTTCATTTGGTGCGTAAAATACCTCATTTGAAATATCTCTTTGAGTTAAAATAGGGTTTGCAGAAAACCCCTGTGGAGCTAAAAATAATTCTATTTGGGGGTTCAAAATAACTTCAAAAGTTTAGGAACCGAAAAACTACTAAAAATAGTAAATGATGCTATAATCAGGGAAATTTATGAAACTGGTAGGAGGTATAGGTGAAATAGGTGAGTGACCACCAATATCCACTTGGATCAATCCCCCCCCTTAAGAAGCAATGGTCCCCACTCTGTGCAGGGCCTCCATAAGGTGACAAAATTTCTGTTGAACCTACTCCCTAGTGAACCACTTGCCCCGGTGTAGGAGTTGGATAACTTTGACAACTTGATGCAATTGGATCCTCTATTGGTGAGTGTTCTTGATATGTGTGTCCATGATCCTGTTAGTTGTGGCATGTTCAATGCGGCTTGGGTTGAGTTTTACTCGTGTCAGCTGCTCATCAACGTCGGATGTGTCCAACAATGGGGTAAAGAATGGTCCTTGATGGTCCACATTGAATACTAAGTGCAGGCTAAGGAATAGTGGAATGCTGAGCTCGAAGGCATTGTCTCCTACAACCTTGCTAGTGGTGTACGACCCATATCGAAGCGGGAGAAGCTTTTGGTGGGGCCCAACGAGGCGCTCCTACTGCAAATGGAACCAAACTTTGTTTCCCACCTAAAACTTGTGTGACACGTAATATTGATAATGACAATTCCTTTAATTAGCATTATCCATGTCCAATATGTCATGGACCTACTGGAGGATGTGCTAAATATGATCAATGAATTTGTTATCCCTATCAACTTAAGACTGGACATGAGCCGAATCTTCCTGAGTAGATGCAAATGGTATGCCCACATCAATGGACCTAGTGGCTGGAATCCCAACCAAACCAAAAAGGGGATGTGGCCAGTTGAGCTATGGAGATATTTTTTGTAGTTTTTTTGGACATAGGGGAGGCTTTCATCCCATTTGTGTGGATGCTTCAAGTTGTACATGCACAAAATTTTCATGATCATGTTGTTGACGACCTCTATTTTGCCATCAATTTATGGGTGGAAGATTGTGGAATTAGTAAGCTTAATATCTAGCATCAACTAGAGGCTTGATGAAAATGTACTCAAGAACCTTTTTTCTTGATTTGAGATAATGGACTGTGGGATCCAAAAGTGTATCCACACATTCAAATAAGAGTGTAGCAGTGGATTCTACTCTGATATTGTTCCTATAGGTTGCTATAATGGCCATCTTAAAGAATCTATTGATGATAAAAAATACACAGTCGTTGCCATGCTTAGTCAAAGGAAGGCTTAACATGTAATCCATGAAGATGGATTCCCAAGGATGACTAGGAGTAGGCAGAGACGTATGTAATCATTTTTTTTCGATTTGTAAATGGTGCAGTTAGTGCAGGATCTAATGTACTTCCTAACATCCTATCAAAGGTTCGGCCAATAAAAATACTTCTGCAACACTGCCACTATTTTCTCTATTCCATAATGTCCAACGTACCAATTGTAGTGCATCTCCCAAATCATCTTGGCATGCTCGCTTGCAGGAACACAGAGATGTCCCAAGTGGCATAACAATGCACCCTCGAGGTGGAAATCTAAAACTTGCTTGCCTTCTAGGAGCATCTGGTATGTTTTTCCAAATTTTGGATCACTCTTGTGAACATGTGGGAACCCCGAAGTCTCATGTCCACAAGAGTCGAGAACAGTGGTTAGCACTGTAACCCTTGGTCGGCTGACACAGTGTGCAACATTATTGATGTTTCCCTTCTTGTACATGATGTTCAAATGGAATTGTTGTAGATATGTGAACCATTTATGATGGATATTGTTCTACAACTTCCCTTCTGTTTGTATGAACTGTAGGGGTCGGTGGTCTATGTGGATGACCATTTCCTTCCCCGGAATATAATGCTTCCATTGTCAACAGGCCTACAAAATGAAATAATTTATTTTGTGATAAGTGGGATAATTTCGGATTGTATCAGAAAGTGTCTCACTATGATATGCTACGAGATGCCCTTTCTAGGTAAGAACTGCATGGTCAGAGGTGTATGACTCAATTTCAAATGGTTGTTGCAGATCTGGTAATGTGAGCACTGGTGTAGAGTAGAGGTGATGCTTCAACTCAACAAACGTCTTCTTTTGGGATTGAGACTAAAGGAACTTTTCTTTCTCTCCACCCTTGGTGACTTGAATCAAAGGCCAAGCACTATGAGATAATCTCAACGCAAACCTATGATAGAAATTGGCAAGAACTAGAAATCTATAGAGCTCTGTTAGAGTGGTTGGGGTTGGCCAATCCCAAATAACTTGTATCTTCGTTGGGTCCACATGCACACCCCTCTCATTAATGATGTACCCTAGATATTGAACCTGGGTCATACCAAAAGTACATTTCTCCAATTTGGCACACAATTTGTATTGTTAGAGGGCATCGAATACCTGTCAGATATGATGTATGTGTTGTTCCCAACTTTGGCTGAAGATCAAGATGTCGTCTAGGTACACTACCACGAACGAGTTGGTGGAGGGCCGCAAGATGTCATCCATTAGCCGCATGAAGGTTGTAGGGTCATTCGTCAACCTAGAAGGCATGACCAACCATTTGAAAATTCTCTCCTTGGATTTGAAGGCATTCTTCCACACATCATACGGTTTGATTGGTACCTAGTGATAACCGGACTTCAAGTAATTCTTGTTGAAGTATTTGGCCTGCTTGAGCTGGTTCATAACGTCATCAATTTGTGGGATTGGATACATATTCTGGACAGTGATCTTATTCAATACTTGATAGCCAATACAAAGTCTCCAAGTGTTGTCTTTCTTTTGTACCAACACAATTAGGCTCCTGCAGGGTGATGAACGTGGCCTGATGTGCCCTTTCTGCAACAACTCTTGAATATCCCTCTTAATTTCATCGTTCTAATAAACATAATGTTGGTAGGTCTATCCGTTGGGTAGAGGTACGCCCCTAGTCATATCAATGGAGTGATTGACCTCATAGTGCAAGGGTATCCCTGTGGGTGAGGTGAAGATGTCCATGTACTCATCCACGACCTTGTCCATTTGCTGCTACCGTGGGGAGGAGCCCTATCTCAAGGCCATGGAGGTGGCCACAATATTATTATTTCCTTGAGGGAGAATCATAAGGAAGACAAATTTCTCGGTCTTCGAAATGATATTATTGCATTGCTTCGCAAAGATTAAAGTGATGGCATTAGGCATTGCTACCTCTGGTATCCTATATAACTTATCACCCAAAGTAATAATAACAGTGTGAGGCCTAGACTCATGCACAACATGATGCTTCCACAAGTATGGTTGGCATAATAATACATCACAAACTTCAAGAGGAGAAACATCACATAGTACCTCATCTGTGATGGGCTTCATGTTGTAGGGAAGGAGGCATTGCTGGTTGATGCAGAGATCTCTCCCTTGGCGAAGCCCCATGATGGTGTACAGATGCAGGAGTGGTGTAGTTTGTAGGCCCAACCACTTCACGAACTCTGCTTAAATGGTGTAGTTTCCCATAGAGAATATCTTGTGTCTTATGTTTGTGTGTGATCTTATTTTTTCATTCTCTACTTTTCTGCATAATTTCCATTCACATGCATGCACTAAGTATAGTTAAATCTGCAGTTATAGAATTTTAATAAAACTGTAATAGTGTAAAAATTCAGTGTTTTAATATATTATTATTAGATTTGTTGTGATCAACTATCCAGTAGAATATCCACAACAGTTTACAAATCAAGACCGCTTTGATACCACTGAGCCAAACTGATGAAATAATACAATACAATATAGATATATACATAAACACAAAGATGCAACTGAAAGAAATCTTCATTTCATTAATATCAAAGAATTGAAAGCTACTTACAAGAAAAATGCAAATAAACTAGCTTGGGTGATGGTAGCTTATCTCTGAGAAGAGATGTGGTCGATTCATACCTATGAACTATGCTACAATGAGGTTTAAGGGAATTTTTATTATTTAACATCAAATGGAAACCCTAAACAAAAAAAACCCTAACCCCAAGAGATGGAACACCAAGCGATTGTGTGCCCCATTAGGGTTAGTTGGGTAGCCAACTTCGAGGGGTCATAACTTGGTCATATGATCTTCGTTTGGTGTGTATAATATCTCATTCAAAAGATATCTCTGAGTTAAAATAGGTTTTTTGTCATGCTCCTACAAACCTCAAAAAATTCCCTTTAGGGGATCAAAACAACTCCAGAAGTTCGGGACCCGAAAAACTGCTAAAAATAGTAAATGCTTATATAATCAAGGAAACTAATGAAACCAACTAGAGGTATAGGTGGAATAGGTGGGTGGCCACCAATATCCACCTAGATCAATCCTCATCCCTTAAGAATAAATGGTCCCCATTGTGTTCAGAGCCTCCATGAGGTGAGGAAATTTATGTTGAACTTGGTCCCTATTGAACCACTTGCCCTGGTGTAGGAGATGGCCTACCTTGAAAACTTGATATATCTATCTCCTCTCATGATGAGTGTTCAAGATCTGCATGTCCATAATCCTGTCATTTGTGGCATATTTGATGCAACTTGGGTTGATCTCTGTTGGTGTTAGGTGCTCAACTATGGCGGATGTGTTCAACAATGGGGGAAAGAATGGTCGTAAATGGTCCACATTGAATACTAAGTGCGGCCAAAGAATAGTGGAATGTTGAGCTTGATGGAATTATTGTTTGCATCATTGATAATTGTGTACAACCCATATCAGAGTAGGAGAAGCTTGCAGTGGAGCCTAGTGAGGCACACCTACTGCAAATTTAACCAAACTTTGTCGCTCACCTAGAAATTGTGCAGCACTTGATGGTGATAATGATGTGACTTTTACTTAGCATTGGCCCTATCCAATATGCCATGGACCTACTGGAGGATGTGCTAAATATTCTCAATGAATTTGTTAGCCCTGTCATCTTCAGACGCGACATGAGCCGAATCTTCCTGAGTAGCTGCAAATGGTATGCCCACATCAATGGGACCTAATGACTGGAATCCCAACCCCACTTGACAGGTGCTATGGCTAGTTGAGCTATGGAGAGCTCTGTTGTAGTTTTCTTAGACATATGGTAGGCTTTCATCCCATTTGCATTAATGCTTCAAGTTGTACATGCATAAAATGTGCACGATCATCTTATTGACGACCTTTGTTTGGCCATTAGTTTAGGGGTGGAAGGTCATGGACTTAGTGAGAATGGTATCCAACATCGACCGGAGGCTTGAGAAAAATGTACCCAAGAACCTGCTTTCTTGATCTGAGATAATGGGCTAAGGGTTACCAAAGTGTACCCACACTCATTCAAAGAAGAGCTTAACAGTGGCTTCTATTGTGATACTATTCTTGTATGCCACCAGAATCACCATCTTAATGAATCTGTAGATGATCATGAACACACTTTCATTGCCATGCTTAGTAGAAGGAAATATCGACATGTAATCCATGGAGATGGATTCCCAAGGCAACCCAGGAGTAGGCAAAGGATTATATAGACCTTTCTTCTTGATTTTCGATTTGGAAATGGCAAAGGGAGTGCAGGATATGATGTACTTCCCAACATCCTATCAAAGTTTTGGCCAATAAAAATACTTATACAGTACTGCCACTATTTTATCTACTTCGAAATGTCTAGTGACTCGACTATATTGTGCTTCCCAAATTATCTTAGCAGGCTCACTTTCAGGAATAGAGAGGTGTCCCAAGTGGCATAATAGTGTACCTTGGAGGTGGATATCTGGAACTTTCCTGCCTTCCAGGAGCATCTGGTATGAGTTTCTAAATTCTAGTTCCCTCTTGTAAATATGCAGCCATCTTGAAGTCTCTTGTCCACAAATGTGAAGCACAGTGGTCAGCACCATAACTAGTGGTTATATGAGATAGTATGCAACATTATTGGTGCTCCCCTTCTTTTACTTTTTGTTCAAATGGAACTTTTGTAGATAGGTAGACCATTTTTATGGTGATCATTCTGCAACTTCCATTGTGTCTATATGAATTTCAAGGGTCGGTGGTTTGTGTGGATGATCGTTTCCTTCCCCATAATTTAATGCTTCCATTGTCAGAAGGCTTGCACAAAGGAATACACATCTTTTTCATAAGTGGGATACTTTCAGACTATATCTAAAAGTGTCTCACTATGATATGCCACCAGATGCCCCTGCTAGGTAAGAACTGCAACAATAACATAGTTGGAGGAGTATGTATCAATTTCAAATGGTTGTTGTAGATATGGTAATGTTAGCACTAGTTCAGATCAAAGACGATGCTTCAACTTGACACATAGGTTCTCTTGGGATTCAGACCAAAATAAATTTTCTTTTGCTCCACCCTTGGTGACTTGACTCAAAGGCCAAGTGATATGAGAGAATCCAAACACGAACCTATGATAGAAATTTAAAATACCCAAAAGGTTGTGGAGATCTGTTAGAGTGGTTAGGGCTAGCCAATCCCGAATAACTTGTATCTTGGTTGGGTCCAATGCACACCTTGCCCATGAATGATGTACCCCACATATTGAACCTGGGTCATACCAAAAGTTCATTTCTCTAAATTGGCACACAATTTGTGATATCGCAGGGTTTGGAGGATGTATCAGATATGGTGTATGTACTCTTCCCAACTCTAGTTGAAAATCAGGATATCATCCAGGTACACTACCACGAACAAGTTGGTGAAAGGCCACAAGAAGTCCTCCATTAGCTGCATGAAGGTTGCAGGGAAACTCGTCAACCAAAAGGCATTACCAACCATTCTAAAAGGTCCTCCTTGGATTTGAAGGCATTCTTCAACACATCAGAAGGTTGGATTGGCACTTGGTGATGATAGAACTTCAAATAAATCTTACTGAAGTATTTGGCTCCCTTGAGCTGGTCCAGAAGGTCATCAATCCATGGGATTGGATACCTATTCTGGAAAATGATCTTATTCAACACTCGATAATAAATATAAAGTGTCCAGGTGTCATCTTTATTCTTTACCAACATGATCAGGCTCCCACGAGGTGATGAAATTGGTCTGATATTACCTTTCTACAACAACTCCTCAATCTACCTCTTAATTTCATTGTTCTCTAGAATAGAGCATGAGTAGATCGATTCATTGGGTAAGGACACGCCTGTGGTTAGATTGATGGATTTCTTGACCTCGCAATGCAGGGGTATCCCTGTGGGTGAGATGAAGATGTCACTGTACTCCTCCACAACCTTGTCCATCTACAACTTCCATACAGAGGAGCCCTCTATGGAGGCCATTATGGTGGCCTTAATATTCTTCTTTCCCTGAGGGAAAATCATAAGGAAGAAAAATTTCCTAGTCTGGGAAATGGTCTTACTTCATTGCTTCACATTGATCAAAGAGATGGTGGTAGGCCTTGCTACCTCCGATATCCTGTATAAATTATCACCCAAAGTGATAATAACAGTGGGAGGCCTAGACTCATACACAAAATGATGCTTCATTAGCTATGGCTCGCCTAATAATACATCAAAAACTTCAATAGGAGAAACATCACATAGTACCTCATCTGTGAAGGGCTTGATGCTATAGGGAAGGAAGCATTATTGGCCGACGCAAAGATCTCGCACTTGGTGAAGCCAAGCAATGGTGTATGGATGTGGGTGTGGTGTGGTTGGTAGCCCAAACAACTTTATGAAATATTCTGAAATGAGGTTATTTTGGCTTCGACTGTCAAAAATGAACTGTAACAAAGAACCCTTCACCCACATCTTTGAGTGGAAGAAGCCCTCCCCTTCCTCTGGATGTTCAGGCTCAATCTTCTGGATGTTGGTGGCGGAAAATGTGGCACTAGGCTCCGTATAAATAATCTAGTTTCCTTTTTCATTCCCCTTCTCAGGTTCTTACTCAGATTAATAACATGTGTCTGATTGAGAAGCCTTCAACTCATCCACCAATGACTAATTATCTCGACACTCGCTTGTGTTGTGAGTGGGGTTCTTATGGAACTCACATCATTTCCATGTGTCCTTTTTTGTCTTCGTGGCATTACTATTTTCTTGAGACTTCGGTGGATTTTCATGGGTCACCTCGCCTTGGATTTTCCTTTATTCTGCAGATTGGGGGCGCCTTTCCCTTGCTTCAAATTTGTAGATACAAAGTCTCGCTTCTTCTGTTTAAATTTTTGCTTGATCTTGACAGTGCATCAATAGGAGGCACCAAGCAAGGAGATGTCCAGGAACACCATCTCGTCTTGAATGTACTTGTGTAGAAAGTTCTGGTAATTGATTACCAAATTTCGCTTAGAATGCTTAATACCCAAATTCGTGTGAAGGGTATAAAAAATATTTGTGAACTCTATCACATCTTGGTCCCTTCCCTCCTGCTGCATGGTCCACTTTATGTATTTATCTTCATATATCGTGAAAAGGTAATATTGTTCCTTGATGGCATCATGAAAATAATTCCAAGTGGGTGTGGCTGAAAACAGTAACAGTTTCCTCTCGTTTTTTTGTTCTCATTAGGTTTTCCACAAGTCCTTGACATGGGGTTGACTTTGAGGAGTGAAAAAGTAATCTTTTCTTTATTAGAAAAGTCATGACCTGAAAAATATCCTTTCAACATATTTAAACATCTATCTACTACGTTTGCATCTATCTGGCCTTCAAATATGTGAATTTCAAAGTTGACTTGTACCTTAAAGGAAGTGGCACCTCTAGAGTGGCTTCTAGATGAAGATGCATCGCTTGTGGGTATTTGCCGAAGGATTTGGGTAAAGCTATCCATCATCGCATTCCTCTATCGCTCGAGGGCTTCGTTGAGGAATATTTTGAAAGGATTCTCCTACTCCCTCATCTTTATTTTCTTCCACCATGGGAGGCCATCGGGATTTGCGAGGCTGCTCTTGCAAAGGATAAATTAGTTCAAGCCCATAATTCCTTATACCCTAATATCATTAGGGACATGTGAAGAAAAATAGAGACAGAGATGATCACTCTAAAACCATTGATCCAGAATTATGCACAAGTGCAATAGAATATAGATATCAACATAAACACAAATATGCAATAGAAATAAACCTTCATTTCATTAATATCAAAGAACTTAAAGATGCTTACAAGTAGAATGGAAATAATATAGCTTGGGCGATGGTAGCTTAACTCGGAGAAGAGATGTAGTGGCTACATGCCTATGAATTATGTTACAATTAGGCTCAACAGCCTTTGTATTATTGAACAATAAAGGGAAACCCTAATCAACGAAAACCCTAACCCCAAGAGATGGAACACCAAGAGTTTGTGGGCCTTGTTCGGGTTAGTTGGCCAACTAATTTGAGGGTCATAACTTGGTCATATGATATTCATTTGGTGCATACGAGACCTCGTTGGAAATATCTCTATGAGTACTACCATATTTGTGGTTGGCAAGGTTGCAAACCTCAAAAAAATGTTGTTTAGAGGATCAAAATAGCTCTGAAAGTTCAAGACCCAAAAACTGTCAAAAATAGTAAATGCTTCTGTAATAAAGGGAACTGATGAAACTGACTGGAGGTCTAGGTGGAATAGGTGGGTGGCCACCAAGGTACACTTGGATCAATCCTTCAAAATTAAGAAGAAATGGTCACCATTGCATGCAAAGCTTCCATGAGGTGAGGAAATTTCTGTTGAACCTAGTCCCTGGTGAACCACTTTCCCTGGTGAAGGAGTTGGCCTAATTTGACAACTCAATATAGCTGGATCCTTTACTGGTGAGTATTCTTGATTTTTATGTCTATGCTCATATTAGTTGTGGCCTATTCGATGCAGCATGGGTTCAGCTTTGTTGGTGTCAACAGCTCAGAAATGTCAGATGTGTCCAACAATGGGGGAAAGTATGGTTGCAACTGGTCCTCATTGAATACTGGGTGCAGGCAAAGGAACGATGGAATGATGAGCTCGAAGGAATTGTCCCCTATAACCTTGGTGATGTTGTACAACCCATATCAAAGTGGGATAATCTTACAGTGAGCCCCAGTAAGGTACTCCTTCTACAAATGTAACCAAACTTTATCGCCCACCTAGAACTTGTGTGGCACCCGATGCTAATCATGATGGTGCTTGTACTTAGCATTGTCCTTGCCCAATAGGTCATAGAACTGTCGGCGGATGTGATGAATGCACTCAATGAAACTATTAGCCCTCTCATCTTCGAACTATACATGAGCCGAATATTCCTGAGTAGATGCAAATGGTATGGCCACATCAATGGGACATAGTGTCTAGAACCCCAACCACACCTGAAAGGGGTTGTCGCCCATTGAGCTATGGAGATATCTATTGTAGTTGTGCTAGAAATAGGGGATGATTTCTTCCCATGTGCATGGATGCTTCGAGTTGTACATGCGCAAAATCTACATGTTATTAGATGTCTTAACAAAATGTGATAGTTGAACCTTGACTAGTTTTGATAGAGCACCAACAAGGTTGTGAAAAGAGCCTTTGGATCTATAGGTGTGAGAGACAAGTTCCCTATAAGGATAATGGACAATGCAACAAAAAAATTACTAGAAACCCTAAAACATGTGTTCAAAATTTATCAAAGTGGTAACACGAAACATATTTCTATATTAAATGAATTCATTTTTTTATACTTTCTTCATATGTGTACAAACAATACAAAAAAAATTCATGACCTATAGTCATAGCAACATGTCACCTCTAAGTGGTTGCAACAAGGGATCGAAAAAACACTCTGCAACTTGGGAAAAACTTGAAGTTGGTGTCAGTTTTGGTTTTAGGGTTTCATGGTGGGTCACGTAGGAGGGAGCGCTGCTCCTTCCTATAGTCAAACCGTCATGGAGGGAGGCAGGGAGGCAGGAGGGAAACAGTTCAAAATACCGATGGGAAAGACTGCAGAAACAAGAGGAAAGGAAACAGAGGGATGCAATGAGATCTGAACTTAGGAAGAAGAGCAACAAGACTCAAGTCTAGAAAGGGAGAAAGGAAACAGTAGCAAGAAAAGGCCTCAAATGAAAACTACGAGAGCATGCAAGCCCAAATCGAGCATCATCCCCAGGGTCATATTAAGTGATCTAGTGATTCAAGCACATAGGGACCATATGAGAGAACATGCGATCATCTGCAAGTTTATGGGAATATGGCCAATGGAGAGAGCCTTACACATCTGGATCAGGAGCCACTAGAAGCCCAAAGGAGAGATACATTTGCATCTGGGTTCAAAGGGCTTCTTCATGGTAGTGTTTGTGAGTCTAGAGGACAAGGATAGAGTGTTTGAAGGGGGACCATACTTCTATGCTGCAGTAGGACTTTACATGCAGCCATGGACGATGAACTTTGTCTCGGAATGAGAAACATTCACATCTGTACCAATTTGGATCAAATTGTACTCACTACCTCTGGACTACTGGCACCCAGAGTCACTGAAAACCATAGGCAACAAGTTGGGGCATTTTGTAAAAATATCAGAAGCAACTCTCAAAGGTAAATATACCTCCTTCGCTAGAATATGTGTGGAAATGGATCTATCTAGAGCCCTCCTGGATGCAATAATCTTAGAGGTATATGATGAGGAATGGATGAAAATGGTAGACTATGAGCACATACCTTTTAGATGCTGGAAATGTCATGAACATGGTCATCTATTCAGAGATTTCCCTACAAACTATATGGAAAATAGTGGAAAGACCCCTATGGACAAAGATCATGAGGGTTTTACCAAGGTTGGAGGCAAAGGGAAAGGGGGAAAAAGATCACATAAGAAGACAAGCGAAGACAAATAGACAAGACACAATAGCTTCAAAATCCTCGAGGAAGTGGAGAAGAACGTGGAAACAGACCCAGTCAAGGATAACATCCCTAAGGAGCAGGATATGGAAGCTGAAATGGAGGATATCCCAGTAAACGATCAGCAAATAGAGGAACTACAAAGTTGCATGGAGATCAGCAAGGACCAGGAAATGACCCCAAGTGAGGCAGGTACGGAGGATCATGAACTGCAGGAGATACTAGACAGAGAAAATCTAGATCTAGAGCAATTTCTGGAACAGGGGAAGAATAAAGGTGTGGACTCACTGCCTAAAGAAGATTATGATCGAGTCCAACAACTCTATCTATGGAGGGCACAATCTAAGGGAACTGGAGTCAAAATAAACCACGAAAGCCAAGAACAGAGTGGGGTCAAAGTGATGGAGAACCCGCAGACATCATCTCCAAAAGACTCAGGAAGGAAAAGAGGAAGGAAAAGACAGAATGAGCTGCTAACGGAATGTGGGAAACTGATGATTAACTCAGGTAAGATGAAAGATCTTACCAGCTACTCTTTTACTAACCTTTCTTAATGAAGCTCACAACCTGGAATATTAGAGGGTTAGGGAGTAGAAGAAAACAGAGAAATCTCAACAATAGATTAAAAGAGGAAAAACCAGACATGGTCTTTATTCAAGAAACAAAATGCTCAATGGAAAAAATAAGAGAAATCCATAATAAATGGTTAATTAAGTATGATTATTTAGAGGTGAAAGCCATTAACTCTGCAGGAGGGATTCTCATGCTATGGGATCCACGGAAGTTGGGAATACTGGATGCTGAAGCATCCAGGAACTATCTTTCTCTGGTGTGCCAGCCTATAGGGGACAAGGAGACCTACATGATAACTAATGTGTATGGCCCTCAACAGCATGCAGAGAAACTTAAACTTCTTAACTCCTTGGAAGGTCTCAGAGCACGTCATCCCAACATACCCTGGATACTAGCAGGTGATTTCAACATGATAAGATCTCTCTCAGAAAAAAAAGGAGGTACCAGACAGCTGGGTAGAGACTCTGAAGCCTTCCAAGATTTCCTCATGAACATGGGACTAGTGGACACCGAAATTACAAATGGGACATTCACTTGGAATAACAAAAGAGGTGGAGTTTCCCAAGTGGCGTCAAAACTGGATAGGTTTATTGTCTCTAAGGATCTCATCCTCACAAGAGCAGCCATATCAGTGTCCATTCTGCCCTTTGGTGGCTCGGATCATTGGCCTGTACAGCTAGAAGCTTCCTTTATGGGCACACCGAGGAACAAGCCTTTTAGATTCGAAAATGCTTGGCTCTCTAACCCCAACTTCACCAGAAACATTGCCAAATGGTGGAAGGAGGATTTGAACATCCAGGGTACTAAGATGTACATGCTCCAGCAGAGACTAAAATACATTAAATCCAAACTCAAGGATTGGAACAAAAAATAATTTGGTGATATCATCAAGACCAGAATGAGTACTGAACAGAAACTCAAGGAGGTCAATATGATCAATATCACAGAGGGCTTCAATGAGGAAAGACAGAAACTGATTGATTCTCTGCAGGAAGAATGGGAGAAATGTTGTCTACAAGAGGAAACTTTTTGGAGACAGAAATCTCGGATCTAATGGATCAAAGAGGGAGAAAGGAACACTAAGTTCTTTCACAAATCTACTATGGCTCACAGGGCACATAACAGAATCAACAAGCTAAAGGACTCTCAAGGTTCTGAACTTGTAACTCACAAGGACATGGAGTCGACCCTAGTACAACACTTCTCGGACATTGCAAAGGAGCCAATGGAAGACAGATCCAGGTTCATTACGAAGATCACTCAGTACATTCCCAGGTTGGTCACCAATGAGGACAACCACAATCTCAACAGGCCAGTCTCGGAAGAAGAGGTTAGTGAGGTGATCAAGGAAATGCAAAATGGAAAAGCACCAGGACCAGATGGCTTCAATGTCAATTTCTTCAAAGCCTGCTGGGATACAGTCAAACAGGACATACTTGAGGTAGTTGAAGACTCAAGGCAACACAAAAAGGTTCTAAAAGCACTAAACACAACCTTTATAGCTCTAATCCCCAAAAAGGAAAACATTGTCACACCAGATGGGTTTAGACCCATAGCCTTATGTAATGTGGTTTACAAAATCATCTCCAAAGTGATAGCCAACAGACTCAAGCCACTGCTACCTTTGCTCATATCTGAGGAGAAAACAGGCTATGTGGAGGGAAGGCAGATTCTTAACAACATTATCCAAGCCCATGAGGTGGTACACTCTCTCAAACACAGCAAGCAAGCAGGTATGATCATCCAATTAGACCTTGCGAAGGCCTATGACAAACTCAGCTGGTCTTACATCAGAGCCATTCTTAAAGCCTATGGCTTTAACCAAGACTGGATAAGATGGGTTATGGCTTTAGTCACCTCGACCAATTTCTCCATTCTGCTTAATGGAGCTCCCTCCAATACTTTTACACCTTCTAGGGGACTCAAACAAGGTGATCTGCTCTCTCCCTTCCTCTTTGTACTCATGATGGAAGGGCTTGGTAGAGCAATCAAAATGGCAAATGTTGAAGGTAGAATTCAGGGAATCAAGCTCACCCCAGATGGAGAGGCCAACACTCATCAACAATTTGTGGATGACATGATGCTACAGGGTGTACCCACAGTTAGGGAGGAAAAAGCAATCAAAGATATCTTAAATGACTTCACTATGGCAGCAGGCATAGAGGTAAGCCAAAGCAAGTCCAAGGTTTTTTTCTTTAACACTAATATTGCAATACAGAGAAATATCACTAGGATTCTGGGTTTTCAAAGGGAACAGTTACCTTCCAAATATCTAGGCATTCCTCTTACTGACAAACCCCTGTGTAAGCATATATGGGAACCAATTTTAAACAAGCTTCAGGACAAAATCGGCAATTGGACATACAGAACTTTAAAATTTGCAGGGCATCTGGTGCTCACCAAGGCGGTTTTTCAGGCCATTCCCATTTTTATGTTTGCAGCTATACTAGCTCCTCAGGGCATAAAGCATCAAATAAGAAACATTCAAAGGAATTTTCTATGGGGCAGAGGGGAAAAGAAAAATAAATGGGCTTTAGTTGCCTGGGACAAGCTCTACAAACCCAAAAGCCATGGTGGTTTGGGTCTGGAAGATCTGGAGACTCTGAGTCAGGCTTTGGGAGCCAAGCTGTGGTGGCGATGGATCGATGAATTGAGAGCACCATGGGCCAAGCTTTAGACTCAAAAGTACGCCAAGAACTTGCAGGAACAGGATCACATTAGAATGACAGGACAAATGAGGGGCTCATACATCTGAAACCTTGCATGGGAGAACAAAAGCATTGTCCAGAAGCATTGTTTTTGGGAAATTAGAGCTGGGGACCAGGCTCGCTTCTGGGAGGACAGCTGGCAACAGGAACCCATCCTGAACAAGAATGAACTGGCAGACCTCAAAAGGGACACAGACAGCAAAGGTCTCTTATTAGTAAAAGACTTCTGGGATCAAGGGAGGAACAAGGATAAATGGAGGAAATGGAAGAATCTAAGTTACAACGAAGAAGACCCTTTGAAGGGCATGGCAGAGGCTCTTGCTAAGGACATAGAGCAAAGAAGGATTCTGGTCTCTTCTACTCCTGACCAATTACAATGGGGCAAAAACAATGAAGGTAACTACAATCTCAAAGAGGCTAAACAGGCAATCACTGGATTTAACTTGGTAAAAGCTGAGAAAGTCTGGCAGGAGCTATGGCAGACCTCTCAATGGATGAAAATAAAATTATTTATCTGGCTTGTTCATCAAAAGAAAATCCTAACTTGGGAAAACCTTATGAAGAAAGGTTTCATTGGCCCCTCTAAATGTCAGCTTTGCGGCTTGCAGGAGGAAATGATTGAACACTTGCTTAATCTGTGCTCCTTTTCTGCCAAAATTTGGGATTGGGTGGCCTCAAGCTTCAGACAAACCAACAGGGACAGGCTCAACATATCCAATACATTATCAAAATGGAGGAAAAACTTCTCAAAAAATGAAATCATCAACAAAGCCTAGATGCTAATTCCAAGCTTTGTCATCTGGAATATTTGGAAAGAAAGAAACAGAAGAATTTTCAAAAACAAAGCCAGAGAACCCCAGCTTATCATCAATCAGATTTTGAAACAGCTCAAGGAAACAGTCAGAAGCATTCTGAGAACAAAACTGACGAATCCTCCTCTGCCTCAGGAGATACAAATTCTTATTAATCTGGATCTTCAAGCCATCAACCCTCAAGGTGTGAAGAAGGATCTGAGAACCTTAAACATAGGGGAGAGGGGTTGGCAGCCCCCTCCTCAGGGCTTTTTCAAAGTCAATATTGATGGAGCCTCCAAGGGCAATCCCGGGGAAGCTGGCTTTGGTGGAGCCATCAGGGATCTTGAGGGACATATAAAATACATCTTCCATGGACACCTGGAAAAGGGCACCAACAACATGGCAGAACTTCTAGCATTAGATCAATGTATGGAGATCCTAGCAGAGGAAAATTTACAGAATGTCATTATCTGATCCGGATTTAAACAGGAACGCAACAAATTACAGAGATAACCATATACACAAAGATGCAGCGGAAATAATACTTCATTTCATTAATGGAAAATACTGAAATATGCTTACAACCAGAAATGGAAATAAACCAGCTAGGGCGATGGTAGCTTATCTCTGAGAAGAGATGTGGTGGCTACATGCCTCTGAACTATTTCGAACTGTGTTACAATGAGGCTCGAAGGCCTATTTATTGTTGAGAAACAATGGAAAACCCTTCACATCCCGAAACCTAGCCCTAGAAGATGAAACGCCAAATTGTGGGCCCCGTTTGGGTAAATTGGTACATCAATTTCCCGGGGTCGTAACTTTGGCATACGATCTCCGTTTGACGCGTACGATAGCTCGTTAGAAAGATCTATCCGAGTACTACCACTTTGGGAGGAAACATCAGTCCGTTGACCCATGTTGCCCCAATTCCCAAAAAAACGTCATTTAGGGCCTCAAAACGGCTCCGGAAGTTCAAGACTCGAAAAACTGCTAAAAATAGTAAGTTGTGCTACAATTTAGGAAACTGAAAAAGCTGAAAGAGACAATTGTGGGGGTCCAAATAGGATAGGTGGGTGGCCACCAACATCCACCTGGATCATTCCTCCCCCCTTAGGAAGCAATGGTCCCCATTGCGTTGAGTTCATCCCTGAGATGAGGAAGCTTCTGCTGATTCGGGTCTTTGGTGAGCTGTTCTGCAATCTCTGATGTGTCCAGAAATGGTGGGAAGCATGATCGACGACGGTCCCCATTGAACACTCGATGCAAGCCAAGGAATGGAGGAATGCTGTGCTTCAAAGCATTGTTGCCCGTAGCCTTGGTATTGGTGTAAGGACCATGTCGGAGTCGCCTGAGTTTCTGATGGGTTCTGGTAAGGCGTTCTCTCTGCAGATGTAACCAAACTTTGTCGCCCACCTGAAACTTGTGTGGTACCCCTGTGGGTGAGGAGAAGTTGTTCCTGTGTCTTGTCATGACTGTATCCCTTTGCTGCTGCTGCTGCTGCATGGAGGAACCCTTCGCGGGGGTCATGGATGTGATGGCAATCTTCCCCTTACTTTGGGAGCGAGCCAGACAGATGAATTTCCTGGTCTGTGAGATGAGCTTGCTGCCTTTCTTAGCAGTGATCAAAGAGGTGGCAGTAGGTGGGGCTACCTCCGGTATCCTGTATAATGAATCACCCAAAGAAATAATGACAGCGCGAGGTCTTGACTCATACACAGCATGTCGCCTCCACAAGTATGGCTGGCCTAATAGTACATCACAAACATCCAGAGGTGTAACATCAAACAATACCTCGTCTGTGAAGGGCTTGATGCTGTAGGGAAGGTGGCACTGCTGGCGAACTTTCAGATCTCATCCTTCATGAAGCCACCCGATACTGTACGGCTGCGGGTGCGGTGTAGTCGGTAGGCCCAACCGCTTCACAACCTCTGCTGAAATGAGGTTCTTTTGGCTACCACTGTCGACAATGAATTGTAGCGGCGAACCCTTCACCCACATCTGTGAGTGGAAAAGACGCTCCCCTTCCTCTGGATTTTCGGGCTCATCTTTCTGGATCTTGGCAGTGGCAACAATGGCGCTGGGATCTGCATCAATGATCTGCTTCCCTCTGCCATTCCCCTTGTCAGGTTCTGGCTCAGGGTCGGAACATGCATCTGATTCAGAAGCCTTCAACTCAGCCACCAGCGACTGCTTGGTTTGACACTCACTTGTGTTATGAGTGGGACTCTTGTGGAACTCACACCACTTCCCTGTGTCCTTCTTCGGCTTCATGGTGTTGTTCTTTTCTTGTGGCTTCGACGGGTTGTCTTGGGTCACTCCGCCTTGGCTTTGTCCTTTGGGCTTCGGATTTGCAGATCCAAAGTCTCGCTTCTTCTGTTTGAACTTTTGCTCGATTTTGACAGCGTATCGGTATGTTGTGCCGAGTGAGGAGATGTTCAAGAACACCATCTCTTCCTGGATGTATCTGTGTAGGTAGCCGCGGTATTTGAGTACCAGATGCAGCTCAGAATCTTTGATACCCAACTGTGTGCGAAGGGTATGAAAAATGTTTGTGAACTCTGGCACATCTTGGTCTCGTCCCTGCCGCAGTGTGGTCCATTTGATGTATTTGTCCTCATAGCTTCCGACAGGGTAATACTGCTCCTTGATGGCATCCCGGAAGTCATTCCAAGTGGGTGCGGCTGAAAATAGTGAGCCTGTACTTTCATCCTTCTGCTCGCAGTAGGTTTCCCACCAGTCCTTGACGTGGGGGGCTACTTTGAGAAGAGCGAAAACAATCTTTTCTCGACTTGAAAATTCATGAACAGAAAAATACCCATCTAGCAGATTTAACCATTTATCTACGGCATCTGCGTCTATTTGACCCTCAAAGATGGGGATTTCAAAATTAACTTGTACCTTAAACGGCGTGGTGTTTCCAGAGTCGCTGTTGGAAGCCGATGCGTCGCCTCTGGGTAGCCGCTGAAGGATCTGCGCAAAGCTATCCATCATCGCGTTCCTTTGCCGCTCGAGCACTTCTTCGAGCAAGATTTTGATAGGATCTCCTGCTCCCTCGTCTTTCTTCTCATCCGCCATGGGAGGCTGTCAGGATTTGCGAGGCTGGTCTTGCAAAGGTTCGACCAGTTCAAGCCCTAACTCCTTATATCCCGACCTCGTTGGGGACATGCAAAGAAAAACAGAGAAAAAACAGACCGCTCTGATACCATTGATCCGGATTTAAACAGGAACGCAAAAAATTACAGAGATAACCATATACACAAAGATGCAGCGGAAATAATACTTCATTTCATTAATGGAAAATACTGAAATATGCTTACAACCAGAAATGGAAATAAACCAGCTAGGGCGATGGTAGCTTATCTCTGAGAAGAGATGTGGTGGCTACATGCCTCTGAACTGTTTCGAACTGTGTTACAATGAGGCTCGAAGGCCTATTTATTGTTGAGAAACAATGGAAAACCCTTCACATCCCGAAACCTAGCCCTAGAAGATGAAACTCCAAATTGTGGGCCCCGTTTGGGTAAATTGGTACATCAATTTCCCGGGGTCGTAACTTTGGCATACAATCTCCGTTTGACGCGTACGATAGCTCGTTAGAAAGATCTATCCGAGTACTACCACTTTGGGAGGAAACATTGGTCCATGGACGCATGTTGCCCCAGATTCCCAAAAAAACGTCGTTTAGGGCCTCAAAACAGCTCCGGAAGTTCAGGACCCGAAAAACTGCTAAAAATAGTAAGCTGTGCTACAATTTAGGAAACTGAAAAAGCTGAAAGAGACAATTGTGGGGGTCCAAATAGGATAGGTGGGTGGCCACCAACATCCACCTGGATCATTATCGAAGCTGACTCGGAATTGGTCGTTAAAGCTGCCAAGAAGATTCAAAATGGAACCTCGCCAGACAAAGTGTCAAAGCACTGGAGGCTGCTGCAGGTGTTCCACCGTATCCAATCACACTTACAAATCCTTAAAACACTAAGATTTGTGCACATTAGAAGAAAGGCAAACATGCTTGCAGACAGGCTGGCCAATGAAGGGGTGGTTAACAAGGACAAGGATTCTCGGCATCCTTAGGAGTTTCTTCCTGTCGGGCAGCTACGGGAGGACTATTCCACTCTAGCAAATGCATATTTGGATTCATGGTTGAGCAGTGTTGATACTGGAAACAAAGATGGGTAGGACAGTGCCCATTTTTTCGTCAGTCTCTGTTCTTAAACTCTCATCTCTTTTCCCTAGGCATTAGAATGACAGAGGAAGGTTTCAAGGTGAGCGATAACACAGATTGGATGGCTGAGACTCTCTCTTGGCTTAGCAGCTTTTGTTGGCAACTCCCGAGGGCTAGCATGGAAAAGAAGGAGGCGGACAGATTGGCAGGCTCAAATGGACGGTCTCCACCCAGCAATACCACGGATGCAATACCACAAGTGGTATATCGTGCGAGCTTTGGTTGGTTTCTAGCTTAGTGGAAGAACAACGCGTTTTCATTCAAGAGATGACACGTGGCGTAGAGATAAGAGAGAAAACAACTCTTATCACGCGGTTAACCTCCATGCATCTTGGTCGCGCAATATCTCTGTAGGGCATTGGATTGGGGCGTTTCGTTCAACGGTTGAGATCAACCGTGCTATTCACTTAAAGGTTCAGGACCCGACTTATTCAGGTGGACCCCATCTTGATAAGATTATGGGCAGGTCCACCAGGAGCCACATGGCCCTTGGTGGGACCATCTGGGGGCCCGGCACCCCTCAAGACCATGTTCACAGATCGTATATGCCTAATGGGTTTCTGAGTGGCACCAAGGTGGGTTCCACAAAACCCAAAAACCACAAGTGGTTTATCGTGCAGGACACGGGCGGTATTAGGTTTTGGAGCAATTGCACATGATTCCATACAGAAGGCAACACATGGCAAGGAGAGGTGGGGGAAAACCGCTCTCATCACATGGTTAACCCCCTTGCTTCTTGTTCGCGTGATATCCAGGATGGTCGTCAGATCGAGACTCTGATTTCAACGGCTCGGATTGATTGGTCTTATTGCTTATTGGCAAATAGGTCGGGGCTTGTACTAATCGACGCTATGTTATTTTTGCCGGTTATCTAAGGGCTTCGTCCCCGTTTTGTTTAGGATCTACTTTTGTTGCAGGAGGGTCAGTTTATGGTCTTGACTTGTCTGGTAGTTGTTAGCCATTTTTGTTGGCTGTGTCGCCCCTACTGTCTGGGGCTCTATGTAAATTATGTAATTTATTCATATCAATAAAAGGTTCGTCTCTTACTTATCAAAAAAAGATATGTGTACAAACAATATGGAGAGATATACAATCTTTCATTTTATAATACAATGCAGTGTAACTATTTTAAAAGGAAGAATACAATATCATGATTGAGCATGATGTCATATTTTATGATACTAACGATAATAATCAAGATTATTATTCCAATAATCTTCTTAGGAATATTCATAATTTATAGCTATTAATATATTTTTAAATACCTTTTATTTATATCAATAGATCAAATATTTTAAATTGTACTTTAGATCCATGTTAATTCATGAGCTAGATATGGGACCTGTTAAATCTCTTGCAAAGTTGGGAAGATCACGAGTTATTATATCTTGATCCCCTTGGAATTAGGCTCCCTAGTCAAAGGAAAATATTTATCATGTATACAATCGATACACCATGAATTATTATTCATAATATTTATTTTGCTGATATATCATCAAGTAAAATTGATCACTTTAAATACACGATGACATCTCTATTATACTTTATTATAAATCTAAAACCTTTTGGTGCAATTAATAAATACTCAATATTACAAACTTTAAGTAATATTGTTTAGATTTTTTATTTTGAATATATACTTATATACGATTCTAATATTTAATATTAATTATTTTTAATATATAAATTATATTTAAAAATTTCAGAAGGTGATTTACACATATGTGTCCCTTTTAATAAAAGTTAATAGATTGATCTTTCCTTTAGTCCATATCTTTACCTTATGGTTATAAATGAAAGGTGCCATATTTTCGTGTCTCCCCTAAATAAATGGATGAAATTTTAAATATTAATTGGCTTTCACTTTACTTAACCATGATATTCTTAGCTTATAAATAAGGTTTGTCAAATTATTGTTTCTTATCAATACCACATTCGACCAAAACTATAACCAATTTCATATGACTTTTTCTTTTAATTAATAAATTTAATTATAACGGTTGAAAGGGAATAACTATTTTTGAAATAAATTATAACTTTTGATTTTTTACCATTATTAAAAATATTCTAGAATATTCTTGTGGAGGTTAAATCTCTACTATCCATCTAATATTTTTTTATAATTAAAATATAATTTTGAAAATTATGTTATAAAAGAGACACATCTATTAATGTAATCATTTATTTATTATGTCAAATGTATCATATAATAGATGGAAAGCAATAGTGTAGCCTTATAAATTAAATGGCTTGTAAATGTCTATAAGCATCAATCCATAATACACATCAAAACACTTTTTACATGATATATATCATGTTGCTAAAATAAATAAATAAATCATAAAAACTAATTAAATACTAAATTTATTTTTAATTAATAATAATGATAAATAAATTTATATATAGATTAAGCATATATACATATAAAAAAGTATGGAACAAGATGCTTAACCATGAAAATTTACCCTCACTTTATCATGAATATTCATAATTTATAAATATGTTTTGTTACAATACCATGGACCAATGCTATGGTTATCAATATTACATGCCCAAAAAAATGATAACTCACTTTATAGACACTTGTTCATGTGACATTTTTTTAATCAATTAATTTAATTAAAGAGACAAAAAAGACATAATTTTTAAGGTAAATCTCAACCTTTGATTTATGTATACTACTACTCAAATTCTGTAATATTCCATGGTTGTTAAATCTATACCACCCACCTAATATCTATTGATAATTAAATTAAAATTCTAGAAGCTTTATTTCAAAATAGACATATTTGTCACCTTGAATTATTAATTTGAACTACATTAATATGTCTTAATTTATCCGTGTTATGTGATAGTCCTATTCCCACTAAGTGGTAGCTTCCTTGCGTTAATTACACTCATGAACGTGATGAGGTTCCAAGATGTATATTACTTTGAAACACAAGCATGGTGGAGGATTTGGTGAAAAAATTCTTTATGGCAAATGCAATGGTCATCTTAAAAGTAGTAGTACATTCCTACATTGCCATTTTCCTAGGAATATCACTATAATACAGTGATATATATGGTGTTATGATATGGTTATATACATGATATTGTGTTGGCAAAGTTTTAATTATCGCAATTATATAAATTACAGGATTGGTTATATACATGATATTGTGTTGGCAAGGTTTTAATTAGCCTAACTATATAAATTACATGATTGATGAACATTATGAATATTGATAAGATTAGTGTAGTTACATAAATTAAAAAGTTGGTAAATATTGATATCTACTTATTTTCTAAAGTATTAGAATAATTATTTTATAATACATCTCACATTCTTAAAATTAAAAAATAATCATAAATTTAATCAATATCATGTGCTATTAGCATGGATTATTAATACTGTATTCCCAAAAAAACCCTAATTTGTTTTATTTGACATTTTTTTTAATTAATATATATAAGTAAAAGAACCTAGCTATTTTCTAATGAAATCTCATCCTTTGATTTGTGTATACTTCTAAGAATATTCTAGAATGTTTTGTGAAAAATAGATCGATATCATCTACATAATATCTACGTCCATGCAAGCAAAGTAGATAATTATAGCAACAAAGTTGCCAAGAAGGTAGATAATTGTGGCAACAAAATTGCCAAAAATTCAAATCTTAAAGTTGGAAATTGAGTATATGACTAAAATATGTTTTAACAATATAAGTAATCACAAAACCTCATTTATAAATACAAGTAGCTTAAAAAATTTAATCTTATCTTTTTATTGAATAGCCAAAATAAATCATATTATGTTTTTATTAAATCTTAAAAATAAACCTAATATTTATAATAAAAAGTTCTAAAATTTCTTAACTTTTTTTAACATAAACATCATTATTAAATTTTTTACAATCAATCAATCAATCAATCAATATATATATATATATATATATATATATATATATATATATATATATATATTCTTATTCTAATAACAACTAATAATAAATAACACTATAAATAAACTATATTATTTTTTTTATTGAATCTTAAAGATAAACATAATATTTATAATACAAAAATTCTAAACTTTCTTGACATTTTTTTAACATAAATATCATTATTAAATTTCTTACAACAAATAAATATATATACGATTAAACATAAAATATATATATATATATATATATATATATATATATATATATATATATATATAACATAAAATATATTGGTATATTCTTATTTAGTAACAACTAATAATAATAACACTATAAATAATTATATATGATTTAACATATTTTATATATATATATATATATATATATATATTGGTATATTCTTATTCTAGTAATGACTAATAATAATAACACTATAAATAATTATTATTGCTTATTGCGGCGAGAGGCAATTTACAGCCCATTATATGAGGGAGATGTTGTCACCTAAGGTAAGGTTACATTGGTTGCTGCAGTGATAGGGAGTGAAGGACTAGCGGGAAAATAAGCGCGCGAACAGGGTTCGAGTTTCAGTGGGCGTTTTCTTCCATGGAGGGATGTGGAGGAGGGGGACCTTCTCCCTCCTACAAGGAGATCGTAGCCAACAAGGGCAAGAAGCCCCCAGAAAAAGTCAGAAAGTTCACGGAAGGGGGAAAGAATAACACAGAAGAGGAGGAAGAAGTAGCTAAAATAAAAGAGAATAGTAGCACTAAAGATAAGGAGGAAAATGACAAAAGGCAGGAAACAAAAGAGAAAAAGCAAAAGGGACCTTGTAAACCCAAGGTTGAAGTAACACCCAGAATTGTTTTAAATGATCCTGCTCTGCAGGTGCACAGGGAGCACATGCAAACCTACGCAATCATCTGCAAATTCATGGGACTATGGCCCACAGAAAAATCTCTACAAACATGGATCAAATACCACTGGAAACCTAAAGGTAGAATTGATCTACACCTGGGGTCAAAGGGTTTCTTTACCGTGGTGTTCACAAGTACTGAGGATAAAGACAGAGTGTTTGAAGGAGGGCCCTACTTCTATGCAGCAGCCGGCTTCTATATGAGGCCTTGGAAGATGAACTTTGTCCCTGAATGAGAAACATTCATTTCAGTCCCAGTCTGGGTAAGACTCTACTCTCTACCTCTTGATTACTGGCAACCTGAATCGTTAGCTACCATAGGCAACAAAATAGGTAGGTTTGTCAAAGCTTCAGAAGCTACTAAAAGGGGAAGATACACTTCCTTTGCTAGGATATGTGTTGAGATGGATCTATCAGGAGCTCTTCCGGATGAGGTAATATTGGAAGTTTTTGATGAAGAATGGGTTCAAACGGTGGACTATGAGCATATTCCGTTTAGATGTCATAGATGCCATGAACATGGGCATCTTCTCAGAGACTGCCCTCTAGGCAAAACAGAGAATAATAGCAAACCTAATTCAATGAAAGATCCGGACAGCTTTCACAAGGTAGTCCACAAAGGAAAGAGCGGCAAGCGAGGGCAAAGAATACATCAAAATGAAGGACCACAGGTTAGGCGGAACCAGTTCCAAGTGCTAGAAGAGGATGATGATAAAACAACAGAAAATCAGGCAAATAAAGGTAGTACAGGAGAGAAGGAAAAAGAAGGAAACCGTGAACAAACACAGGAAAATGACAAGCAGATAGAGAAAATATTGAGTGACACAGAACCAGAGATGGACTAGGAAATGACCCAAAGTGAAATGGAACTGGAGGAAACTGAGCTACAGGAGATACTGGAAAGAGAACACCTGGATCTGGAAGGATTCTTAATTCAGGGTACTTCTGGTGGGGTAGATTCATTACCTCAGGAGGAGCTCAATAGAATACAGCAATTATATTTATGGAAAACTCAGGAAAATAGTATGGAGGGAGCCAAAAACAGGAGTAGGCTGAGTAGCGAAGGAGTGAAAATGATAAAATCTACTTCGGGTTTAGCACCCAGAAACCCAGGAAAAAAGCGAGGCAGGAAAAAGCAGAATGAGCTATTGATGGAGTGTGGAAAGCTCATGATAGACTCAGGTAAGATGAAAGATCTGACCAGCTACTCCTTCACAAACATTTAATAATGAAGTTTATTTCTTGGAATATTAGAGGACTAGGAAGTAAAAGAAAACAGAGATTGCTTAGCAATAGAATGAAACAGGCTGCTCCGGATATAATTTTTATCCAGGAAACGAAATGTTCCATTCAAAAGTTAAGGCAACTTCATGACAAATGGCTCAGTAAGTTTGAATATCTAGAAGTCAACGCAGATAATACAGTAGGAGGTATTCTCACTCTGTGGAACCCTCAAAAGATTGACATAATTGATGCAGAGGCTGCTAGGAATTATTTATCAGTAGTGATTCAGCCTGTAGGGGACAGGAGTACCTATCTAGTCACGAATGTGTATGGCCCTCAAAGGATAGAGGAGAAACTCAGGCTGATAGATTCCCTTAGGTATCTCAGGGAGAGACAAGCAGAAATACCCTGGATCTTGGTAGGAGATTTCAATATGATAAAATATCTTTCTGAAAAAAAAGGTGGAATCAGAGCACTAAGTAAAGATTCTTTAGCATTTCAAATCTTTACAGACAATATGAAATTAGTGGATGTGGAAATGAACAATGGCCTCTTCACTTGGAATAACAAGAGAGGAGGGGAGTCTCAGGTAGCATCCAAGTTGGACAGGTTCATTATCTCTAGGGATCTAATGCTATTAGATAAGGAAATAATAGCAAGTGTTCTTCCTGTTGGAGGCTCATATCATTGGCCAATTCAAATGGAGATCCAGGGCATAGGTACCCCCCAGTACAAACCTTTCAGATTTGAGAATATTTGGCTTTCACACCCAGATTTCATCAGTAATATTGAAAAATGGTGGGCAGAAGATCTTCAGATCTAGGGAACTAGGATGTTCTTGCTTCATAAAAGATTAAAGCACATAAAAATGAGGCTCAAAGAATGGAATAAGAAATATTTTGGCAATATTTTTGCATAAAAGACTTCAGTTGAAAACAAAATGCAAAAACTCAACCAAGCTATGATTACAGAATGTTTTGACCAAGACAAAAATAGTCTAGTGGAGAAACATCATCAAGATTGGGAAAACTTGTGTAAACAAGAGGAGATATTCTGGAGACAAAAATCTAGAGTTCAATGGCTAAAAGGAGAGCGTAACACAATATTTTTCCACAAAGCCACCATGGCGAATAGATCAAACAACAGAATTACCTTAATAAAAAAGGAGGATGGACAGCTGCTACAATTCCATGAAGATATAGAAGTGATATTAGTTCAACACTTTCGAGAGATAGCCCTGGAAAGTAATCCAGAAAGAGAACATCACATCAAGGACTTAATAAAGCATATACCTAAGGTGGTGTCCAGAGAGGACAACCACAACCTCAACAGACCAGTTACTAAAGAAGAGGTCAATGAAGTTCTCAAAGACATGCAGAATGGCAAAGCACCTGGCCCGGATGGCTTCAATGTAGATTTCTTTAAAGCTTGTTGGAATATTGTAAAAGAGGATATTTTGAATGTTGTGGAAGACTCCAGGATTAACAAAACCATCTTGAGAGCTCTTAACACCTCCTTCATTTCCCTAATCCCTAAACAGGAAAATGCTAAAACTCCAGACAGATACAGACCAATAGCTCTGTGCAATGTGGTTTACAAGATAATATCCAAGGTGGTGGCCAACAGACTTAAACCTCTGCATCCTTCTCTGATTTCGGGGGAGCAATCAGGATATGTTGAAGGCAGACAAATTTTGGACAACATTATTCAAGCTCATGAAGTGGTCCACTCATTAAACAGCACAAGGAGAACTGGCATGATCATGCAACTGGACATAGAAAAAGCTTATGACAAAGTGAACTGGACCTATATCAGGAAAGTGCTAATGGCGTTTGGTTTTGATCACAACTAGTTGAGATGGTTCATGGCCTTGGTTACATCTTCCAGCTTTTCAATTTTAGTTAATGGCTCTCCTTCTGAGATTTTTCTTCTGTCAAGAGGACTGAGGGAGGGGGATCTGCTTCCCCCTTACTATTCATACTCATGATGGAAGGTCTTGGCCGGTCTATTAAGCACGCCAGAGTTATGGGAAAAATTCAAGGTCTTCCTCTAAAGGAGAATGGTCAGGCTTTGACACATCAAAAATTTGTGGGTGATATGATGTTACAAGGTATCCCCACAGTCAAAGAGGCTCGAGCGTACAAACAAATTCTGAGTGATTTTTCCATGGCTTCAGCTATGGAAGTTAACCTCTCCAAATCCAATTTTTTTTCTTTAATACTCATCTGGCCATTCAGAGAAATATCTCCAGAATTCTTGGCTTTTAGAGGGATTCTCTCCCTTCAAAGTATTTAGGAGTTCCTCTCACGGCGAAACCCTTGCAAAAGAGCATTTGGGAACCGCTGATCAACAAAATGCAGGATAAAGTCAGTAATTGGACGATCAGATCCTTAAATCTGGCAGGAAGACTCATGCTGACAAAAGCAGTGCTCCAATCTATTCCAATTTTCATGCTATCAGCTCTACTGACCCCTAAAGGAGTTTTGCAGCAATTCAGAAACATCCAAAGAGATTTTCTCTGGGGCAGGGAGGATGCTAGAAAGAAGTGGGCCTTGGTCTCTTGGGAAAAGATCTGTAAACCCAAGAATCATGGGGGCCTTGGCTTAGATGACCAGGAGATCCTAAGTAAAGCTCTAGGGGCCAAACTATGGTGGAGGTGGGTTAAAAATCCCAAGGCCCAATGGGAAAGCGTATGGAAAGAAAAATATGCTAGCTCCTGGAATGACACTGAACTCATAAGGATGTCTGGTAACATAAAAGGTTCTGCCATCTGGAATAAAGCCTGGGAAAACAAAGGTTTAGTTCAACGAAACAGCTTCTGGGAAATCAGAGAAGGTGACCTTGCTCTTTTTTGGGAGGACAAATGGCAACAAGAACCAAAAATATTAACAGAGGAATTTTGGAACCTTAAACATGAAACTGACACCCAAGGCTTGACTAGAGTGAAAGATTTTTGGGATGACACCCACAATAATGGAAAATGGAGGATATGGAAGGATATAGACTGCAAGAATGATAGAATGCTGAATACAAAAGCATAGACTCTTTGAAAAATGCTGGAACAAAGGATGATCTTGGTGACTGAAGGGCAGGACCAACTCAGATGGGGAAACAGCACTAAAGGAATCTTTAATATCAAGGAAGCAAAAAATTCTCTCCTTGAGCTGAATTCCCTAGCGCCAAATAGAATCTGGCTTAACCTTTGGAGACATCAAGGGTGGATGAAAATCAAACCCTTCATGTGGTTGGTTCTTCAAAGGAAATTCTTGACTTGGGACAACATTAGAAAGAGAGGCATACTTGGACCTTCCATATGCCAACTCTATGAAGCCCAAGAGGAAATGATGGAACATCTTCTCAATAGCTGTAATTTCACTTCCAGACTATGGGAGGTTTTCGCCAACATATTTCAACAGTCTGACAGGGATAAGGAGAGTATTATTAACACCCTTAACAGTTGGAGGAGAAATTTTTCGAATAATGAAGTTCTCAACCTTGCTTCGACCCTCTTTCCAAGTTTCATTATTTGGAACATATGGAAGGAAAGGAATAAGAGAATCTTCAAAAATGAAAAGAATTATGCTCCTCACCTGTTTGATCAGATCTTAAAACAGATCAAGGATACGGTAAGCTCAATAATCAGGAATCTCCCCAAAAATCCTCCCACTGGAATAGACTTGAGAACTCTCAGGCTGTTAGGATTGTAGGGGATCATCCCCCCTGAGTCAGAACAGAATAGCAAGTAATAGGGAGTCTGAAAAGGAATATTGGCAACCTCCTCCAAGAGGTTTTTTGAAGTACAACATAGATGGAGCCTCTAAAGGCAACCCCGGAACACCTGGCTTTGGAGGGGTTCTTCGGGATGAAGTAGGTAACATCCTCTCTCTTCTCCTTTGTCATCTTGGAAAAGCCACTAATAATATGGCGAAATTAATTGCCATGGAGCAATGCTTAGATTTGTTGAAGCAGGAAAACCACCACAACGTAATCATTGACGCTGACTCTGAGTTAGTTATTAACTCGGTTAAAAAGATCAATTATGGTTCAGAGCCAGAGAAAGTCTCTCAGCACTGGAAGTTAATATGGGTTTTTCAGCGTATTCAGGGTCACCTTCAGGGGCTTTTCTCTGTCAGGTTCATTCATGTGCGCAGAAAGGCTAACAAACTGGTGGATTTCCTAGCCAACCAAGGAGTTAGCTGCAAGGAAGGCAAAGTTGTGATGGGGTGGCAAGCAATGAGCAATGACAATCTGAAAACTCTTTGTCACAATCTCGCGGAAGAGGACAAAAAAGTGTTTCGAGATAAAACTAAAAGGGAAAGGTCGCAATGAGTCATTCTCGATGGGATCCCTCATTATGGTCATACAGGTAAGTGGAAGGCAAATTAAAGCAGGCTTTAGTAGCACTGATAATCACAACTTTAGGATTCAGCAGCCTTGGCCAGGCAGAGGGATTCGTTCCATAAAGATCTACAAAAATCCTGGTAGCAGGCACTTCAATCATGTTAAGAAGGAGTGGAAAGGTGGGCTCAACATTCTAGAGATTATGAAAGGCGATTGGGAGAATAGTGGAAGCTACTTTTCCCACAGTTTCATCATTCAGACAAAAAACCGCTTCTTAAGCGGTTTCCTGCAGATCGCACCACTCTCAAGCGTTAGGTGGTTTCTGTTTTTCGGAAGCGATACCACACACCTAATGACACGTGGAGGAGGGAGAGGGATGTATAACGCCCTCATCGCACGTTAAAGCTCGGGAATTTCTGTGGGGCGACTTCGTTCTGGTCCATTGGATGCATAGGCGCTAATCAACGGTCAGATTTCATCGTGCTGATTGGTTTGGGCGAATCGTTAATGTTAAGTTTTGGCGGTTTGGTTTTATGGCTTTCGGGGCCATGTGATGTGTTTTAGACCGTGGGTTGTAGAAGCAGAGTTCAATGTTCCAGTTAGTTCATGCAGTGGTGTGGAGCCGGGGAATCGAGGTTTACTTATCTTTGTAATTCGATTTTTTCCTCTGCGGTAGGGTCCAGCAGTGACTGGGTTATCAAGGTTTCTCGGTTGGTTTAGGGGGTCTCAGTTTCTGGTTGGAGGTCTTGCCTCTGGCGGTGAGCAACCTTGTTTGTGGTCCACTTTGTCTGGTGGACATATGTAATTTTTGTAAATTATTTTTCGTTTAATAGATTTGGAAGGAACGCCTCTTACCTTAGCAAAAAAAAGGTAAGGTTACATTAAAAAGTATTAAAAATATATGAGGGAGATGTTGTCACCTAAGGTAATATTACATTAAAAAAATTAAAAAAATATGAGGGAGATGTTGTCACGTAACGTAATATTACACTAAAAAAAATATTTAAAAAAATATGAGGGAGATGTTGTCACATAACGTAACGTTACATTAAAAAAAATATTAAAAAAAAATATGAGGGAGATGTTGTCGTAAAGTTACATTAAAAGAAATATTAAAAAAAATATATGTGTCGGCTAATATATATTGTATATGCTAAATATTTGTGTAACGTTACTATATATGTGTGAGCTAATATATATTGTATATACTGAAGATAAGTGTAAAGTTACCTTAAAAATAAAATTAAAAATGTGTTGGCTAATATTAACATATATTGGGTAACATATAATATTATAATATTATATTTTTTTGTAATCAATATATTTCTAACAATTAATATAGATGTGTTCCATCTATAAATTTAATTAATAAGCCGATAAAAAATTAATATTTACAATATGACAATATTTTTGATCATGAATATTTACCATGGATATTATTAGTCCCTGCCTTGCCTGGGACTCTTAGCAATCGATCGTGCGTTGACTGCCTATTAATATCTTGTTTGACCAAAAAATATTGCTATACATCACAACTTTAACCAAAGTTTTCATATTACAAAATAATATAAAATTTATTATGTAATTTTTGATTGGACAATAAAGTTGGCGGTCTTATTGGGCGCTTCGCAGATTTCAAGACATTATGTTCGGGGTAAATATAAGATATCCAAAGTTTTCACAGATGAAAAGTTTTTGTTATCCAAAGTTTTCAGAGATGAACATACATTGTGCTTAGTGCTAGTTTCTATCCAAAGTTTTATTTTAGAGCTTTGATATTTTTTGCTTTTTATCTAAAGTTTTATATTGGACGTCTTAATTTTGGATGGCTCATTTCACTATGTGAATTTTACGCAAAGTTTAGATGGCTCATTTCTATATAAACAGTTTCGAAAAATACTTTGAACATTTATAGTAATTCGTCTGCTTCTTACACCTGCCACACAGCATGCTTACACCTACCACACATGCTCATCCATCTTAAACTCGCCATAGGTTTACATTCAGAAATAAATATACATTTGGAGCTACGCCATTCAATTTTTAGTTGCAGATATGACATTTCATTTTCAATTTGTGCTGAGAGACTTTGATAGTAAGTTGCAGATAGTAAGATGTCTCACACCGCTGGGTACAGCACGGGAAAATGCAAGCTCTTCACCGTTGTTAGCAGGCATTGGTAGCCCTGCACTTTTGACTGTACTTAGGTCCCCTGCTTCAGGCTCTACTGCTGTTGCTGCTGCGGATACGGTTACTGTACCATCCCCTACGCAATCATGGCGGCCACCTTACGTCGGCCTCAACCCTGTTCCTCTCAGCCTAGGTCAAACAAAGGTGGATACAGCTCGGCTTTTGGGGAAGAGATTGAGGGATGCAGAAGCAGTTCTCACCAGGCCAGCCAATACGGTAATGAAATTTCGCCTGTAATCTTGTAAATTATGCATTCTGTAAATTTTGTATGTTGAAAACTGTAATTGTTTAATTGGGTAGGCGCCCTTTACAAATTTCGCCGGTGGTGGAATAGCTGTTGGATCAAATAATGGACAGGCAGGGCAACAGAGCAGTTATGAATTAGCGCTCTCTCAACCGCAAGCTCAGTCTTCACCTCCACCGGGAATTGTGGCAGCACCTGCACACGCACCCGCACGCCCTCGAGTAAGGGCCAGGCGTGGTCAAGCGACAGATCCTCATAGTATTGCCGAAAGAGTAAGTTATTGCCCAATTCCATATATGCTAAACATAGTGATCATGCCCAGAATCTCCCAGAGTATTTCTTGTTTATTGATTTTTAAACATGGCGTTTCATCTGTGTGTGATATTGCCCAACTCTTTTTTAGTTGTGATATTGCCAAATTATTAGTCGCGTATGTTAATTTAGTTATAGTTTCCCATAAAACTACTTCAGATTAGTTTTAGATTTCTATTTGACTTAGTATTATTTAGTTTAGTTTAATCTTAATAATTATTTTTTTAAGTTTATTTTAGTTTTAATTTTAGTATAATTATGTTTTAGTTTAATTTTATGGTTTATTATTTTAGATTTTATTTTTGTTTTAAATTTAATTATTCTAGATTTAATAATACATTTTTGGATTAACAATAGCTTATGGTTTGGAGGGCAGATTGAAAATGGAGGATTTGACGAAGCAAAACAAATTCCAATTTTTATAAAAGGAAGCGGAAATGCAAACTGAAGGGAACACTTTTGGAATCTAGATGCTAAACTTGACGAATTTTTGGGAGGTTTTTTGCAAGTGAAGAAACTGAGTTGAATGAGTGAAGAAAATTGTGTTGTCACAATTTCCTTCCTGAAATTATTTGTATTTGGAGTTTGAAACAAGTAACCAATAGCTTGTACAATATTAGAAGGCTTTAATGTTTATTTGTTGTATCTATATTTGATATTATTATCTGGTTTACATAATACTTCTATCACATTTTGAATTTCATTGTTTACATAATACTTCTATCACTAGACTTTAGCTAATTAAGCTAAATGAAGAGAAACTTACCAGAGTGGTTTGGACATGTTTACAGCAACGAAGAGAAAGAATTGCAGAAAGAATGAAGGCGTTACAGGAGCTGGTTCCCAACTGTAGTAAGGTGATTTTCTTGCTTGATAGAAGTGATCCACAATAACATATAATCTCTAATATAATGATTGATTAGTTGTAATGTATGTTTCTTGTTTGGCAGTTCCTTTTCCTTTGTGTAAAAATGAAAAATCAAATCTCATTGTCGGTACTCCAAGTTCCTCTTTTTTCATAACTTCCTGAAAAATGGTGATTCATATATTGGATACGCCTAATGGCAACCTTTACAGTACCTCTTTCAGATAGTTTCAGAGATATGCATATTACTATATCAGATAAACTTAAACATAATCCACTTTGAAATTGTTTGAAGAACATAAATACCACATGATATTGTGGCACCAAATCGTAATAAATACAGCCAATCATAGTTCTTTTCTAAACCTATCAGATCTGTTTAGTTATATCGCTTTGGACTGGGAGGTCATTGACAACTTGAGTGGGTTAATGGTAAATGGTTAAGAAAAGGGATAAACGAGAAATAATTTCGTGGATGAGAGTGTTTCAGTTTGGAAGTAATATTTAATATTAGTGGATGATAAGAGGATAATATATGAGATTTAAACATTCATTCAATATTTAAAATTTAAAAAATTAAAATTCTAATAATTTTATTTCATAGTGATTTATATCAATAATATTAACTAGTATTTCCACATTACCGTGCAAAGGAACGTTGATGGTTAAACAAAGGGCGACAGGGTAAAAGAAAGGGAATGCTGCGTTTAACAGAGAAAAAGACACCTGTTTAAAATTTTGTTAAAAACAACAAATCTGATTAGTGTCATCAGGATAAATCTTACCATCAAAAACATTTTTACATAAAAATATTATAAATTATTAAACAAAAATCTGAAAGATAATTTTTATCCAAAAACCAGGGATTCAAATATTTTACATCGAACTGAAAGATACCAAAAGTGATTGCTCTTCAATATTTGAAAGATTCTGCCAATATAAGCTTCGAAAGGTACACTAAAATTGTTTTTGTTTAGTTCAAGAGAGGTCGTTTTCAATGAAATAGGTTAACGCTGGAGGCCCAAAAGCATCGGAAGTGAAAGCCTGCTCCAAATGTACATTACGTCCTCCTTTCAACGTTACATCACTGTCCTTATCACATTATTTTTATGTGCGTGTATTGTGTTGTATATAGCTGCGATTCTCTCAAGGCTTTGGACAACTTGGTGCATCCAAACTGAGTGATTGAATTATACAATCAATGGTACTTTCTGCTTTCTTGTATTTTACGACGGAGTGTTTGATGGATTTAACCTGACAATCAATCGTACTTCCTTTGTATATATTTTTGGTATTTTGCGACGCAGAGATTGAATTTGTAGACGCATTTTAACCGTCGAATTCCGCTACTTAACACGTGAGTAACAATGAATCATCTGTCTACCTATTTATTGAAATTGCAATTTAATCCAGGTCTGGTTTAAAGAGTCCAGAAAAATTTAAAAAATTTAGGAGTGTTTAATTTTTTTGTTTTTAGTGTGGAAATGAGTTCAATATTAAAAAAAAAAAATAATTGTATTACCCACAATTACAATGGTAACCCTAATTCTAAAAATTTCCACCAAAATTTTTCAAAATCATACTTAAGGAAGGAACACAATAATTGATTCTTAAGCATTGCATTACCATTATAGGCCACTTATTCCCCCTACTACTAGTGAAAGGAAAAAGGGAAAATATAAAAACTATCATTAAAGCAGTCCAATCCAAGTTACACCTACTATATCCATAGGGATTGTGTTGTCTTGTCTTAAAGGTACCTACTATATCCATAGGGATTGTGTTGTGTCGTCCTAAAGATAATGATTTTATCATAGAGATGATAAGGGGACTATTAACAATAGTGCAAAGTTGAAGTTACAAGTAACTGGAGTCTAGTAGTAGACTATATACACTTTGATAGACTTTACCAGTTAAATTGTTGTTGCTGCCCTCACCATAAATACCAAAATACAAATGTAATATAACTTAAAAAAATTGGGCTAAAATTTTTAGCTAATATGAATATTTGGGATTGCAATAAAAAAATCATATTTTTTTTTATTTTCCAGATAATATGAATATTTAGCATTTTCATATTCAATAAAATATGAATATTTGTAGCCCTATTTAGAAAACCAAAAGAAATTTGTAGCGTATTTAAAAAACCAAAAGAAAACTTTTTTATTTTTTTGATGCAAACATAAAACTTTACATAAAACCTCTAGATTTTTTTTCAGAGTAAAAACATTAATTAACAAAAACTTTTGATATTTCCAAGGAGGAGAAAATAAAGAACAAAAATTTTTCATGTAAAACCCTTCGATTCTTTGCAAATAAAGATAAGATTTTTATTTCTTTGTGGAGGTAAAAGTAAGTCTTTTCAATTTTTAAACAAAGTTGAATGAGATACACAAACAAACCAAGGACAGACGAAAATTATTAATCTTGATAAACAGACGGGGAACTGATGTACCACTGCGTACGGTCCGTGAAACTGCTAACAGTGTCGAACAAAAAGTCATTAGTTAGGCTGCTGATGTGTTTCTTCTTTGTATTTTCTAAGATGCTGATGTGTTTCTTCTTTGTATTTTCTAAGAGTACGAACGAGTAGTTAGGCTAATTGTGAAGCATCAATGCAGCATGTAGGGAAGAAAGTTTTTGCGTACTCTCCTTATTCTCAAATAGTATTAAAAATTTTGCGATAAAATTTTATTTTAGCATGTTGAATGGAATGGACATTGGACATGTTTTTATGCAGACGGACAAGGCAGCTATGCTGGATGAAATAATTGAGTACTTAAAGTTTCTGCAGTTGCAAATGAAGGTAAAGTTTCTTTACGAATTTTAAGCTTACAGGCATAGGGCTAGACTAGCTACTATTCTCCAAATACTGAGAGCAGTCTCCATTGACAGGTCCTAAGCATGAGTAGACTTGGTGGCACAGGAGCAGCTGGTCAGGCTATAGCAGATATCTCTGCAGATGTAATAATCATGTTATTTGTTATTCTGAAGTAGTTTCTTCAATAATATCATTTGATGTGATTACCAACATTAGAAATTGAAAAATAAAGGTTAACAGAAATTTGATGAAATGTCAAGCTTCAAGCAGCATGCAGCTTAGCAAAATCAAGAAGGGTACTGAGAATATTGTATTTGGTATTATTTTACCTATGTTTCTGTCTTTTCAATAAGCAACCCTACGCTTATATTTGTAAACTTTCATATTATTTAGATAACACCATGTAAATAAGTTAATGGAAATACAATCCGTGACCGCAAAAGCAAAAGGAAAAGGAAAAATTGCACCCTTCATAAGCTCTGTTTCAGCTAATCAGTAGGTCTAACTAAAACAAAATCCATAGGTTTCGAATAAAACCCAATTGCATATCAAATTCCGCACGTCACCGTCGATTTGACAGCTCTAGGTGAACTATTTCAGTTCTATTTCAAATGCCATTTCAAATCAGACAGTATACAATCCATTGGTGTTGTCCTTGCAGACCTCGGCAGGGACTACCGCCATGGCAGTGGCTCCTTGTTAACTTCTAAGTAGGTTTTTAACAATACCATGGGCCATCTAGACTTTTGATTATTATGTTATGGATCTACGATTTTAATTGTTAAAATACCATGGGCCAATATCTTGGCTTATCAATACCACATGCCCAAAAACAATAACTTATTTCAAAATAAAAATAATTTAATTTAATTTAATTTTATAACATTTTTTAATTAAATCCAAGAGAAAAATGGTTATAATTACACTTGAGGTATATCTAAATCGTCCATCCTCACGACTACTAACAATATTTTCTTAGAGATTAAATGGAGGTTTTAATAAATTAAAAAATGAGAATTATTTAATATATACATATGTGAAACTTATATAATATAAATAATATTATAAATAACTAGGATAGATGCATCTTAACTAAGGATCCAAGCCATCAGAAAGCAAAGTAAGTGATTAACAATGATAGAGGAAAGATAGTGCATGATTTTTTAAATTTTTTATTATTGTATTTTCTTTAACATGATTGATCGAAAATATAGGTTTAATATTTTACAACCAATTATCTTTTTTATTTAATTATATACTTACGTAAATACAATACAATGGGGTCATATTTAAGAAAGAGAGTGATATGGAAGGGGGAATACAGTGTGGGAGAGAGAAATAAGGTGAGAGACATAGGGAGAGAGAGAAAGGAAGAGAGAGAGAGGAGGGGGGAGAGGGAGAGAGATGGATTTGGAGGGGGAAAGAGAGGGAGTGACAAGGGAGAGATGAAGATTGAATGAGGGAGAGAGAAGAGGAGGGAAGAGAGAGATAGGGAGACATAGATATGGAGGGGAGAGAGAGAGAGAGAGAGAGAGAGAGAGAGAGAGAGAAGGTGGAGAGAGAGAGGGAGAGGAAGAGGGAGGGAGAGAGGAAGAGGGAGGGGGAGAGAGATAGATAGATATGGAGAGAGAGTGTGTATGTTTGGTGGGTGAAAATGAGAGATAAGGGGAAATAGAGATATAGATGGGGTGGGGGAAGGAGTAGAAGAGAGAGTCAAAGAGAGGGAGGGAGGAAGAGGGATATATGGGAGATGGAGGGGGTAGAGAGAGAGAGAGAGAGAGAAGGGGAAGAGATAGAGAGGGAAAGGAAGAGGGAGAGATAGATATATAAATTGATAGATATGGGCATAGAGAGAGAGAGCGTGACATATGTTTAGGGGGTTGAGCTAGAGAAACAAATAAAGAGATATGGAGGGAGGTATAAATATTGATATGGAGGAAAGAAGAGAAGGATAGAGAAATTTCAGGAGAGGCAGATAAAATGAGACGGGGGAGAGGGAGGCAAAGAGAGAGGAGAGGGGGAGGGAGGTAGACACGTAATGGAAGGTGGAGAGAGAGGGAGGAAGAAAGAGTCTCACAGAGACGAATACAGACATAGAAGTTAGATCTAGAAAGTCATGAATATTTAATATTTTCAATGTGGTTGTTGATTTCTAATCCTATTTGATCACATGCACTATATGGATTGATTTCAGTGTAGATGTTGATGTATAATTCTATTTAGTACCTTACACTAGGTGCATTGATTTCAATGTCGATGTTGATTTCTACTCCTATTTGATTGCTTGCATAGGATGCATTGGTTTTAGTGTAGATATTGATTTCTAATCCTATTTTATCGCTTGCACTAGATGCATTGATTTCAGTTTAGATGTCGATTTCTAATCATATTTAATACCTTACACTAGATGCATTGATTTCAGCGTAGATGTTGATTTCTACTCATATTTGATTGCTTGCATTAGATGCATTGGTTTCAATGTAGATATTGATTTTTAATCCTATTTGATTGCTTGCACTAGATGCATTGATTTCAGTATAGATGTTGATTTCTAATCCTATTTGATTGTTTGCACTAGATGCATTGATTTTAGTGTAGATGTTAATTTCTGATTTGATGCAACAAGATGTATGATGTATATTAATTTCAAAGTAATTAGATTAATAATGTGCATTGATTTCAGTGTAAGAACATCTCTACCTCCTTCATCTATATCTCTATCTCCCATTGCCTCTCCTTCTTTATCTATCTATCTCATCCCCTAAACATACACACCCTCTCTCCATATCTATCTATCTCTTTCTCCCTCCCTTCCTTTCCCCTTCGTCTCTCTCTCTCTCTTCGCCTCCTCTCTCTCTCTCTCATATTTCTCTCTCCATATCTATATCTCTTCCTCGCTCCATGTCTTTGCCTCTCTCTTCTTCCATTCCCCTGCCCCCCCATATATATCTCTCTATCTCCCCTTGTCTCTCCTTCTCACCCCCAAAACATACACACTCTCTCTCAATGTAAGCACATAAAAATTATTCAACCATAAATACCATACTTGAATTTTCATCCTAAATAAAATGTTTGATTAATCCAAATGTTTGCTTCTTAAAACTATAAACTATTTATAATTGGGTACATTCTTATTATTCTCATTTTCCATCATTCAACATTGTTAATTACTTTGAATTAAAACGCAATAATAAAAAATAACTACCATTGACAATTATTTGGGGTTTAACACTCCATAAGTCACAATGATTGAATTTCGAGAAAACTACTATTAATATTTGAGAGGAACATAGACAAGATATGTTGTTTACTACAATAGCTCGAGTTAAATATTTGAATGGTCTATGATTCCAACTACTCTTTTCATATGATCGATATGAGAAAAGGGAATATTGGAGAGGAATAGAGACAAGGTACATTGTTTACTACAATAGCTCGAATTAAATATTTGAATGGTCTATGATTCCAACTACTCTTTCATATGATCAATATGAGAAGATGGAAAAACTAATAGGTGTGACAATAGGAACATTAGAAGAAAATAGTTTCAAATTGATTGCAATGAAGATTGTTTGTAATTGCATACATTCTTAGTATTCACATTTTCTATCTATCAAAATTGTTACATTGACACTTTGCACTCAAAATTTGTATTTCATCATTCAAGCTACTAACAGCCTCTCTCATCTCAAAAAACTGGGGTAACTAAGCAAATTTTAAATTAAATTGACCAAATTAATCTTAGACATATTTAGCATATTTAAAATGATCAAAATAATTAGATGTTCAACAAATTTTGTATGACTGTACAGAACTGAAACCAACCTAGACCCATCTTAACACCAAATCTATCTAGTGTTGAGAGAGATCAAATCTCTCGAGGTGCAAACCTTTCCTCAAATTTTTCACTCAAAAAATAAGTACCAAAAGGAATCAAATCTCTCAAAGTACAAACCTTTCCTCAAATTTTACACTCAAAAAATAAGTTGCACCTCGAAAGATTTTTTAATAAATAACAATTCTATTATATAAAATAGAATTATTTTTATATATGATTGAGAATTAATTTAGTTCCACCCCAAGTTTTTTTTTTTAATTTACCTTTTGTTATTACTTAGCGTATCAAGCACAATTTTGTTACTTTATAATATATATATATATATATATATATATATATATATATAATTTTTTATTTAAATGAATTTAAAATATAGGGAAAACAAATTGAATTATTTAGAATTAAGTTGGATGGTAATTTAGGATTCTATTCATTTAATATAAAATAATGTTTGTTCGCGTATGGACGGCCGGTCATAGATTTCTCGTGATAAGAACAAGGGAATCTGATTGGAGCTACCGCTCAATATGTCTTTTACATGTTTGAATAGGATGGAGTGTTAAAATTAAAATTAAAACAAATCTAATTTTGTTTATTTGTGTCTAATATTCAAGGTGGGTATTAAATGTCCCATTGTGCTTAAATTTCCCTTAGCCCAAGTAGGCATCGCATTTGATTTATTTGATTTACTATGTTCAAGCCTATGATCACTTTTATTATTAGTCCCTGCCTTTGGTAGCACAGTGACTATTGCATTTGCTCGGGCGTTGAATTCATATTAACTATGCTCACTGGGTCATCCACCCAAAGGTTTTTAAAAATATTTTTTTTAAAAATGCTTTTATCCGAAGTGTTTGTTCGGAGGTCTTATTGTCGGCCTGCGATTCATGCACATCAAAAAATGTTTATGTAAAGTTTGAAAAAACCCATCAACTATTTTATCCAAGGTTTGCGGCTTTATTCAAAATTCGAAAAAACCCATTCACTTTTTTATCTCAAATTTGAAACTGCACATATCCTTCATTTTATATATTCCAAAGTTTAAACCAAATATATTCTTTGTTTTACAATTATTTAAATCAAATATATCTTTCTTTTCACAATTATGTAAACGTAACGGTAGTCTTTGGGATATGCATATCATTGCCTTGCCTTACCACCTATTGCTATCATGCAAATTGGAATAATATATTAAAGAGCTTTTCCTTGCTACCTATCTACTACAACTTGGTGTCAAGCAAGGTGTTAGGGTGTTGGCATCCTTCCACCTCCTATACTCACATATTATCGCTATCAACTAGCTTACTGCTTCAGGGATAAACTATTATTGCTATCAACTAGCTTGTTGTTTCAGGGACAAACTATTATTGCTATCAACTAGCTTGTTGCTTCAGGGACAAACTGGGACAAACTCATTGGTGTGCAGTGCTTATGGTGCACATAAATGTTTCATCAATTCATATACCCGAGCAAGTTATTTAGTAGGTCATGTCTCAGCTAGTAGATGTTAGTTTCGAGAGGGATAATCGACATGCAGGGCAGGGTACAAAACAAAATATCTAGCATGAGATATAGAGACAGAGACAATAGAGTAAGTAACATAGCTATCTCCAGCAAGGAGGCCAGCGAGATGGCCAAACCTCTTCCATTCAGTCTGGTCTTTTGTTCTGAATCTATATTACGAATCTATAGTCGTAATAGCTGGCGCTTCTACCCTTACATCCATGCATGATGTCTCTATATATTATGCTACCTTCGTTCCACCTCTCTCAAGCCCTTAGGGTGACATGCTCTTAGCCTACTTGAGCAAGAAGCCCCACTAAGGCATACTAAAGACACCACCAGCGGCTAGGGTAGCGGTTTCACCAGCTTCTTTAGTCGTTGTGTCTCTGCCTAGCTGTATCAGCTTCCATCGTTGCTTTTGATATAACCCCAATACTATTACGGGTATCCCTATCTTTAACTGGTATAGGTAGATACTATGGAAATGGAAACAATATACATGATGTTAGACTCTATCCACGACATGGATGATGGGGCACTAATGACATGGTTGATGGAGCACTATTAGGAGGAGTAAAGACATCTAAAGCATTTGTTAACCCATAGCTTGAGCTCATTCAAGAGAAAATTTCAGATCGAGGTAATGGAATTGGGTGCAAAACTAGATGTTTTACTTGCCTCACAAAAGGTCAATATTGAAGGAAAGAATTTGGTTCACTAAGGTCTGGACATCTGTACTTATCCTAGTTGTTGTTGCTCATGTACAAGGTATATTTCTTATGTGTCTGCTTGTTCTTCCTGCACTTTAAATGCTTACCACTGTCTTCTAAATGCCTAGCTCTCTCTTCACTCGTATGTGTTTGCTTGTTCTTCTTGAGATTTAAATGCTTAGCTCTATCTTCATTAGTAAAAAGCACTAGTCCTTGACCAATGAATGAACTTTTTGATTATATAGTATGTAGTGCTTATAAAAATAGTTGTCTTTCTCACTTTTTTCTTGCGAGTTAAAATTTGTATGGTTTATTGGTTATTTTTTCCTATGAATTTATTTGAAAATTTTTTATAGGCCAAGAAAAGATAAAAGTCTTACCATAATATCTATCTCATTGATGGGAATGAACTCTCATCATATTTTCCAACGCCTTATCAACTCTTTTAACTTACCAATAAATTTTCTAAGATTCATGCTAATGAAGTCCGAATGTGTTTTAATGGTTTGCAAAATTCTTCTTAAAAACGATTCTATGAACGTGGCATTTGTTTCATTAAAAATTAAATAGGGCAACTTGTAGTGAAATTGTTACAGTGAAAAGAAATCATTAACGACCATCTTATAAGGAACAAAAATGTTCAACTCTATGAGTATTGACAATTATACAAACTGATTGTTCTAATTTTGATGCCTTGACAATCTATTAACAACATTGGTTTTGCCATTTTTTTTTGGTCTTGCACGCTCTTTCACTTTATTATAGCAAAAACATAGATTATGGATACTTTTTTGGTCATTTTCTGAATAGATTATGGATCTTTCATTGAATTACCTATTATTATTTAAAAAAATAAATTAATGTTTTCTTCCTTTCATATGGAGTAAAACAATAAGTCAAAATAATTTTTTTTCTTGTTCCTTATATTTTTATTTATTTATTTAAAACATTTAAATTTTTTGCAAAATATTACAAAATTAAAACTTTTGTTTATTTATTTAATTTTTTATCTGCGGAAAAATCATAACTTTTTATGAAGAGATAAAAAGTTTTTTTTTCTAAGCAACATTACCTACTTTTGTATTAATATTTACAGCTGAAACTTTACATTCGAGATTTCTTGCTGCCCATGTCCGTGAGTGGCGCCATGGGCAACTATGACATAGTCCCAAAACCCATTACATCTCTGTAAAACCCACCACCAGAAGGTACCTAGACATCTCCGTAAAAACCACCAACAAAAAGACTCAAAACATCTCTGTGAAACCCACGCAGGGGCAGAGTTTGCCATTTGGATACAGGGCATGTGGTTATGGCCCAAACCAAAAAAACTACTATCCGTAACGGAAGAGAAACCAAGAGACAGCAGTAGATACATAAGACCCGGAAACATAATTCAACAGAAAACACTAGAAAGACACAAGACAACAGGAGAGATAACAGAACCGACCACGATCCCACACGCGTCCAGGCAGTATGCGGGAGAGCCACCTGGGCCTAGTCCACGGTCGCGTCTTCCCCCGGCTCGTCCTCTGGCTCAGCTTCACGAATCCAAGCCCAACCATGTCCTTCTGGTAAGCCGTCCATGAAGGCCGGCAATTCAGGTTCGCGCGAGTGGCTGGATGGGTGGTCGTGCTCTCGCAGTGCGTCATCCCTTGAGCTTGAGGCCTCACCCATTGGCCTCTTACCTTTGTCCACAACCCGACATTCTTCCGCCAGAGCCTGAGGCAAACTTCCTTCTTGCACCAGGGGAATTCCCCCTTCATTATCCAAGGGATTTTCCATTGCAGGTGGCCGAGGCAAGCCATCCTCATTCTCTTCCGGTATCCTGGTGAATAACACAGATATGTGGGCATTGATGCCCAAATTTGCTCTGGAATTGCCCAGTGTAAAGATGACAGAGCCAAACGCAGGTAGGCTTGGCTCGCCATTGTTGGACCCTCCAGCTTCCACAAATTGGCTAGCCTGCACCTGAGGAGCTCCCACACGTCGATGGCAGTAAACACAGCAGCAATGGTGATGTAAGTCAGCTGCAGGCCCGCGAGAGGATCTGGCTCGCCCTGAGCCTCTGCCTCTACGACATGGCATTCTTTCCCGCACCATTCTTCCAGATACCTCTTCCTCAGACGGAGTTCCCTTCCAATTCGGCTCACGGTAGCAAACAAATGAATGCAAGCATGAACCAGGGAGGACCAGCAGTCGGCCAGCCTCCCCCAATTCCACAATAACCCCAGAATTCGCAGAACGCAGAGCATGAACACCATAGTTTTTGGTTTCAACTGCCCCCCAATCGAATTTCTTATCGACCCCTTCATTCCTTCGAATTGTTCCCGCATTGAATGCGGCCATCAACCTCCGCTATGGTTCCTGCGCCTTCATAAAGGCTGGTGTGCTGCATTGCATGGCGATGGGAGGTGGCGGCGAGGAGCCTTAAAGCCCTCCGTCCGTCGCATGTCCTATCGACCGTGGCAAGTGGCCTTACCTGGTTATGCGAGGTGGCACCCGCATCCGGGGCAGCAGCCTCCTCTTGGATTAAGCTTTCACACTCCTGGAGCTGCTGCCTATTGGATATGATGTTTGTGTTGCCCGAGATTAGGGGGGTGCTGGTCTCAACCCCAATATTGGCCAGGAGATCTGCAACTTTGTTTCCTTCCCGTCGAGTGTGTTTGAAGGAGATAGCCCTTGCATTATCAATCCTGTGCGCGATATCATTTAATCTTGCCTCAAGTCTCCAGCTGGGAGCTATTTTCCTTGCTTGTGAACCATTATGTATACGAGTTACCATGTTAATGAGAATTTGAGAGTCCCCTTCAACAATTAAGGGTTGGAGGTTAAGGTTCCAGGCAATTTGAAGGCCCTGCCAGAGCCCCTCCATCTCTGCTGAATTGTTGGTGTCCCATCCAATGCTTCCAAAGTAGATTTGTAGAGGAGTGCCATGAAGAGATAAAAAGTTACATGTGCACATGATAAAAGATAAACAATGATAATGAATTTATTTTTTTCTAAAAGAAAAGACAACCCATAGATCTATGAGAGAATCAGACAAATTAACTTCCTCCAGAAAAATGTCTAATCAAAATCTTCAGGAGTGAACAGTCATATAAGTATCTAATATAGGAAAATATTTTTATACATTTGCTTCATATATGATAGATTATCATGATAAAAGTAAAAATTCTTCATTGAGATAAAGCCATATTAAGCCATAATGGAAGAGTTGATATGTCAATGAAAGGGTGAAGTGGATGAATCTAAACTCCCCCCTCTATATGTTCACTGACCTGCCATACACCCATCACCTAATCAGGACTTATGCAGAAACAAAAAAAAATATAGATATAAACATAAACACAGATATGCAGCAAAAATAAATCTTCATTTTATTAATATCAAAGAAATGAAAGACGCTTACACGCAGAATGGAAATAAACTAGCTCAGGCAATGGTAACTTAGCTATGAGAAGAGATGTGGTGACTACATGCTTTTAAACTATGTTACAACGAGGGTCAAGGGCCTTTTTATTATTTAACAACAAAGGGATACCCTAAACAACCAAAACCCTAACCCTAAGAGATGGAATGCCAAGAGTTTGTGGGCCCCATTGGGGTTAGTTGGGCAGCCAACTTCCCAAGGCCGTAACTTAGTCATATGATCTCTGTTTGGCACGTACGAGACGTCGTTGGAAAAATCTATGCAAGTACTACAATATTTGTGACAAGATACTTCCTATGAATCCTAGCTTGCTACATACCTCAAAAAAATGTTGTTTACAGGGTCAAAACAACTATGGAAGTCCAGGATCTGAAAAACTACTAAAAATAGTAAATGTTGCTATAATCAAGGAAACTGATGAAACTAACTCGAGGTATATGTGGAATAGGAGGGTGACCTCGAATATCCACCTGGATCAATCTTCCCCCCTTAAGAAGAAATGGTCCCCATTGCATGTAGAACCTCCATGAGGTGAGGAAATTACTGTCGAACCTGGTCCCTAGTGAAACACTTGCCCCAGTGAAGGAGTTAGCCTACTTTGACAACTCAATATAGCTAGATCCTCTGGTGGCGAGTGTTCTTGATCTCTGTTTCCATGATTTCGTTAGTTTTGGCATGTTCAATGCAGCTTGGGTTGATCTTTGTTGGTGTGAGTTGTTGAGCAACGTTGGATGTGTCCAATAATGGGAGAAAGTATGGTTGCAACCAATCCACATTGAATACTGGGTGCAGGCCAAGGAATGGTGAAATGCTGAGTTCTAAGGCATTGTCCCCAACAACCTTGGTGATGGTGTACAAGCCATATCGGAGTAGACGAAGCTTGCAGTGGGGCCCAACAAGGTGCTCCTTCTGAAAATGTAACCAAACTTTGTTACCCACCTCCAACTTGTGTGGCACTCGATGATGATCATGAAGATGCTTGTACATAGCATTGACCCTATCAATATGTCATGGACCTGCTGGAGAATGTGATGAATGTACTCACTGAAGTTGTTAGCCCTGTCAACATCAGACTAGACATGATCTGAATTTTCCTGAGTAGTTGCAATTGGTATGGCCACACCAATAGGACATAGTGGCTAGAATCCTAACCCCATGTGAAATGGGATGTGGCCAGTTGAGTTATTGAGAGCTCTGTTGTAGTTATGTTGGAAATAAGGGAGGGTTTCATCCCATGTGCATGCATGCTTTGAGTTGTACATGTGTAGAATGTACACGATCATCCTATGGATGACCTTTGTTTGGCCACCAGTTTCGAGGTGGAAGGTCGCGAAGTTAGTGAGCTTGGTGTCCAGTATCGACCAAAGGCTTGACCAAAATGTACTTAGGAACCTTCTATCTCGATCTAAGATAATGGAATTTGGGATCCAAAAGCGTACCCAAACTTGTTCAAAGAAGAGATTAGTAGTGTCTTCTATTGTGATACTCTTCTTGCAGGCCACTAGAATGGCCATCTTAAAGAATCTATCGACGACCCTGAACACACAGTCATTGGCATGCTTAGTAGAAGTAGACCCAACATGCAATTCATGGAGATGGATTCCCAAGGTCAACTAGGAGTAGGCAAAGGAGTATATAGGTCATGCTCCTTTATTGTTTGTTTGTCAATGGAATAGACAATGTAGGATATGATGTAATTCCTAACATCCTGTCGAAGGTTTAGTCAATGAAAATACTTCTGCAACATTGCCACTATTTTCTCTACTATGAAATGTCCAACAATTCGACTATTGTTTGCCTCCCAAATCATCTTAGAATGATCGCTTGCGAAAACAAAGTGTCCCAAGTAGCATAACAGTGAACCCTAGAGGTGGAAATTTGAGACTTTCTTTCCTTCCAGGAGAATCTGGTATGTATTTCTGAATTCTAGATTGCTCTTGCAAATATGTGGCCACCCCGAAGTCTCATGTCCACAAGAGTTGAGCATAGTGGTCAGTGCCATAACTGGTGGTCGGATTAGATAGTCTGCAACATTATTGGTGTTGTCCTTCTTGTACTTTATGTTTAAATGGAATTATTGCAAATATGCGAATCATTTCTGATGGCGATTGTTCGACAACTTCCCTTGTGTCTGTATTAACTGTAGGGATCAGTGGTCTATGTGGATGAATGTTTCCTTCCCCATAATGTAATATTTCCATTTTCATAATGGGATACATCTCTTTGTCATAAGTCGGATACTTTCTAAATGTATTTGAAAGTGTCTCACTATGATACGCCATCGGATGCCCTTGTTGGGTAAGAACTGTACCAATAGCATAGTCGGAGGCATCTGTCTCAATTTCAAATGGTCGTTGTAGATCTGGTAATGTGAGAACTAGTGTAGATTAGAGGTAGTTCTTCAACTCAACAAATCCCTTCTATTGGGATTTAGACCAAAATAAATTTTCTTTCGCTCCTCCCTTAGTGACTTGACTTAAAGGCCATGTGATGTGAGAGAATCCCAACACAAACTTGCGATAGAGATTGGGAAGACCAGAAATTTGTGGAGCTCTATTAGAGTTGTTGGAGTTGTCCAATCCCAAATAACTTGTATCTTGGTTGGGTCCACATGCACACACCACTCATCAATGATGTACCCTAGATATTGAACTTGGGTCATACCAAAAGTTAATTTCTCCAAATTGGCATACAATTTGTGTTGTCGCAAGGTTTGGATGACCTGTCGAATATGGTGTATGTGCTTTTTGAACTCCGGTTGAAGATCAGGATGTTTTCTAGGTACACTACCAAGAACGCGTTGGTGAAGGGCCAAAATATGTCTTCCAATAGCTGCATGAAGGTTGTGGGGGCATTCGTCAACCTGAAATGCATGACCAACCATTCAAAAAGGCCCCCCTTGGATTTGAAGGAAGTCTTCTACACATCAGAGGTTTCGGTTGGCACCTGATGATAACCAGACTTAAAATCAATATTGCTGAAGTATTTGGCCACCTTGAACTAGTCCAAAAGGTCATCAATCCATGGGAATGGATACCTATTCCGGACAGTGATCTTATTTAGCACTCAATAGTCAATACAATATCTCCAAGTGTCATCTTTATTATGTGAAAAAATGATCAAGCTCCCACAGGGTGATGAAATTGCCCGGATGTGTCCTTTCTGTAACAACTTATGAATTTTCCTTTGAATTTCATCGTTCTCCATAACAGAGCATCGGTAGATTAGTCTGTTAGGTAGCGGCATGCCCCGGGTTAGATGAATGGAGTGCTTGACCTGATAGTGTAAGGGTACCCCTATGGGTGGGGTGAATATATCCCTGTACTCCACCACAATCTTGTCTGTCTATTGCTACTGTGCATACTGTTATCACTCAGTGATTTCTCAAGGTTAAAGAAAGAATTCACAGAGGTAACCACAAACCAACTTTTGGGCATAGGCTCTAGCCAACCTATGCTCAAAGAGGGCTCTCTCTATATGATTTAGCTTTGTTTGTTTGAATTTAAGGCTAGTTATGATTGTTCTTGAGGTTTTTGATTTGTATTGAAGACTGGGTGGTGGGATCCTTAAAGTAGATGGATAGAATGATGTCTTTAGACCATTGGGCTATGGAGTCAACAAAAGGGTAGAAAATCTGGATCAACTCACTAAAGGGAATGTTCAAAGGGCAAGCTAGCAGAGTAAAGCGCAGGTCTTTGGGGCAGGGGGGTGAAATGGTCTTAATCAGGGTGAGAGAGAAATTAAGAATTCTCAGACTGGGACTTAAACGAGGAACATAGGGTAATCAAAAATAAAGAGAAATTAAGAATCCTTTGATATATATTATAAAGAAACAACCTAAACTAAGGAGCAGTTAAGAATTCCTTAACTTAGATATCAGTAGAAAACATATATATGCCTAACTGTTAAAACAGAGTGTAATTAAACAAATTTTGAGATAATATTCCAGTTATAACATTCAGATTCTAAAACACATTAAATATTGTGGAAAAACTTTAAGAAAGATAACAACAACATGAGAAAATACTTGTCTGCACTTCGCTCAACACATGAATCCTTTGAAATATCTGATCTTTATTCATCAATCCAACTTGCTGGCTTAGTCAATGATACAATAGATTTATAGTCTCTTGATCAAAATTTTATAGAAATGTCTAAGAATCCACCCCACATACTTCGAATTGTGAAGTATTTATACAAAAGTTTTATTACAAAATATCTCAAACTAGCTTGACATTTAATCTAGGAAATAAAAATATCTTCTTGCAAGAAGATAGAGACAGCTATTGAACTACTTTCATGTTGTCCCATTTATTGAGGTACTAATGGCCTTTATGGTTTGGTTTTAGCCCTTTATGCTCTTTGCTATTTGAACTATTACGCTGGAGGCTTCATTCACTTTAGGCTTTCATCTGATACTCTTTGACTTTGATGACCTGTCAATATCCTTTACTGTGTTTTTACTTTCACTGTATATTGTAACTTTTTACTGTGTATTTCAACAGTAAATTATTTAGTTTTTTATATGTATCAGCATATGGTTGTTGGATATTGGTTAACTTTCTGTATGTTTTATCTATTTGTCTTCTAACTATACACTCTGTCTAGTTACTTTATTTTGATAGTCAATGTCTCTGTGTGGATGATTTCTTCTCGGTTCTGTGTATAATTGTCTTCTTCTTCTTAATATAGGCGTTTGAATAAATTTCCTTTCGAGTCTTGGAGTAAACAAGTTTTGTGACTAGTATCAAAATTGTTTATCCAAGCTCTAGATTTCTGCTAATTACCTGCAAAATACAATAATCATTAAGAAAACATAGGTTGGCAGGAAAGGCAATTGATGGCTTTATTGCACAAGGATGTCTGGGGAAGGAGTCGTGGAAATGTTTTGAAAGTAATTGGAGGTCAAATTGTGTTGCAGAGGTTCAGGGTGGCGCTGGAAGGGTTTGATAGGTTTTACTGTGGAACGGGGAAAAAGGAATGAAAATGAGGGTTTTTAGGGTTTTAACGGGCAACTTTTTAAATTTGGCACGGAAATTCATATTATGAACTGTAGGTGGTTTATCAAGTTGAGCGGGGAGGCGGTTTCCTAGGCTGTTGCACCACTTATGAGGGTTAGGAGGTATTTGGGAGGGGTCACCCAATCTACTCCAGTGTATAACACGTTGGGGTTCGGGAGAAAACTGCTTTATCAGGAGGGTAACAATCGGCCATCGGGCGCAGCCGATATGACTATGGATGTTGGATGAGGGGGATGGTAATCGGATGGCAATCGGGTGAGGGAAGTGCTTGGGTGATAAAAGATTGGGCTTCGGGGGGGCCCAGGGGTTTTAATTACGGTGGATTGTGATTATTTAATATTTAATCACAGGTTTAAAATGATCGGCAGTGTTTTAATGATAGGGTTTAATTTCGGGTAAAGGTCGGGCATCGAGTGAGCCCAGTATGGTTGTGCATCGTCGGATTTGGGCGCTGACAATCGGATGACAGTTGGGTGGTGAAATAGCATGGACGGGATGGGTAAAATGTTTAGGGGGCCTGAGGCTTTAATCACAAGTGGTTTGTGATTAATTATAGGTTAAATACAAGATTAAATTGATCAGAAGGTTTTTTAACGAAGTGGGACCATGGGTTTAAACGAAGGGATTTTCTTAACTTTACCAAGGGTTGGTGAGTTAAGAGGGGTTCGTCGGGATATGGGGGATTTGTATAGTTTTTATTAAAACTAAGGGTTGGGGGTATTTATTTATGGGATTTAATTAATATACGGGAAAAGGTTTTATGGGATTTATATAATAAAATTAAAAATTAATATGAAATTAGCGGAGTGGGTATATCCTTAGCATAATGTAAAATGTAATATTTTCGCACTTTATTTGCATACACTCAGTACTTAGGATAAGATGTATTTTGTGGGTTTTTTGAATGAAAAGGGATTTAACATGGGGGTTTTCACTTTTCCTAGGCAAATGAAGTTTATCCTTAGGAAAAGGGGTTTTATTAGGGTAATGAAGGGAGATGACTTTTATGAAGGGGATTCTAACACTTGATGTCCATAAGTCATTAAGCCGAGGGTCCGGTCCCACCAAAAGTCAGGGAAATGCTCTGAGCCTCTTTGACTTGAAGGATTAAAAGTACTAGAACATGCTTGTGGATAGGAAATTAGTAAGTATAGGGGAAAATATGACTAAGGGGGAGTTAATTAAATTAACTTGTAAACCTTTGCTTTTCCTTCATAATTGATCATACATATTAGCACATATGTCTAAGCATGATGAATGTGTTTTGATCCAATCAACTTTATACTTCAGCAACCTTTCTTCTACTTACCCATTTACTTATTCTAACATGTTTTCTTCATTTCTTTGGGTGCATTTAGGCTAGCAAACCCTTATCCTATATTTTCTTTTATAAAACAAACTATATATTTCTAACCTTATATCTTCCAAGGGGTCAGATTAAACTGATGAGCTCCTTTTATTTCTCTACTTATCTACTGATCTGCCAAGATTAAACTGTTTGGTAAGATTTTATTCTCTAACTATAAACATAAAATTCAAAGAATGAAATAACCAAGATTAAACAATTTGATTACCATGGATTGTGGCATGAATAACAAGCTGCACACAATCATTATTATGCATAAAAGTAAATAGTAGTGGCATTTAGACTTGCACTCTTTCATGGTCTATTTTTGTTTTTAGGGTTCATATATTTTCATTTTTTGACCTTCTCTTATTCTTTTTACCTTTTGATTTTTTTTTTAGGACATACCCTCTATACATTTTTTAATTCTAATATAGAAAACATTTGTAGAAAGCAAAGGTATGCACAATATTATAAGGCTTAACCTTAGTCATTCAAAATTATGACTCCTATTGGTATAGGAACCTAACACAGACGAGGCCTGTCTAGAGGCCATGGAGGTGTCCACCATCTTCTTCCTGTCCTGAGGGAAAATCATAAGGAAGACACATTTCTTGGTCTAGGAAATGATCTTATTGCATTGCTTCCAGGATATCAAAGAGATGAGAATAGGCATTGTTACCTCCAATATCCTATACAACTTATCGCCCAAAGTAATAATAATAGTGCAAGGCCCAGACTCATACACACCATGATGCTTCGACAAGTATGGTTGTCCTAATAATACATCACAAATTTCAAGAGGACCAACATCACACACTACCTCATCTGTGAAGGGCTTGATGTTTTAAGGAAGGCGACACTGTGACTGACATGAAGATCTCGCCCTTCGTGAAGCTACCCAATGGTGGATGGATGCTGGTTTGCTGTGGTCAGTATGTTCAACCGCTTCATGGTTATTTTGGCTTCCCATGTCGACAATGAATTGTAGCAGAGAACTCTTCACCCACATTTTTTAGTGGAAGATCCATAAGTTATGGATAAAAATAGTGAAAACATTTGGATTGGAAAAACTATGGATAAAAGAAGCTAAAAAATTTGGATTAAACCAGTTAGCGAAGATGGATAAACTTAATGAACAAAGATGGAAATAAGTGAAAGTTTGCATAAAAGTACCTAAATATGGAAATAAAAGCAACAAGCTCGCAATAATACCTCAAAACTTATTCACCAATCGTATTTCAAATAAATAAATTTTTATTTAATATATAAATTAAACAAATTATTTCAGTTTGTTAAAACTTTGGAAAATGTATAATGTTGATGGTCAAAGCTTAAATTAATAAGAGGTCAATGATCCAGCGAATGATATAGTCCTTACAATGTCGAAGGAAGGGTATAATAAGGGTGTGTTGTTATGAATACCAGGTTAGTGTAACTTTATTGACTTATTTCAACATAATCCACCGCATCGAGTTTTATGGATTTGGATTTAGTCAATGATTTATTACCACAATGAAAAATATATTACATTTCACTCACTTTCTCACCCACTATTCTTTTTCACTCACATCCCTATGTAAAAATTTTCCATTACAATACCATTGGTCCAATACCATGGGCACTGACAACTTTCACTTGATTTGGTCCCACGCCAAATGATCTCCCACTTGAAACAAAATAGAAGCTTCAGTGAATGCTTTTGACATTGTTTTCTCTTCTCAGTACAAACCCTTTCTAAACATGCATTTTTATTACATTTGCATTAATCTAGCCAGGGTTCTACAAATTTCTTGTTTATCCCTGGGCAAAGTCTTTATTAACATATGAACTAGATTTTTTGTAGTGTGCATTTTCTCCAACTGTAACAACCCATCATTTAACACTTCACAGATTGAACATCAACGTCCTTTGTCTTAAATGATATATTGGGATTTTTTTCTAAATGAATAACACTCATTATCACTATGAAAAAAAGATATCTTTTTTTATTCCCAACTCTCCTAAAAAAATTTGCATCCACAACATCTCTTTGCAGGCTTATATGAAAATGATTTATTCTTCCTTTGTTGTGGAGAGGATCCCTATTTTTTACAATTTGGACATTCTAGATAATGTTACACCTGCAAAATTGCATACGTAACTAGTGGTAGAATTTCTAGTTTCAACATCTATAGCCATGTTTTCATCCATGTAACCTTCAAGAACAACATTATTATTACTGAAACATAAACAATAATTACTAGTACCCTTGAGATACCTCAAAATCCAATTTACTGTTTGCAATTGTTGTTTGTTTGGATTTGCAAGGGACCTGCTCAGTACACCCACTGAATGTGCAATATCTACCAAGGCATACATCAACCTACCAACAACTGAAGCATAAGGGATTTTACTCATTTCTTCCTTCTTGTCATCATAAAGACAAACCAACACTATGTTTGAAGTATGATGCTAGGGGTGTACAAATAGGTTTACCATCCTTCATATTGAACATGTCTAACGCCTTTTCAATATATTTTTCTTGTGACAACCACAACTTTCTAATTTTTTTGTCATGTATAATCCCGATGACAATATTTTTTTTTGCTGGACCTCAATATTTTATTACAAATTTTCTTCTGAAATCCTTATTCAAGTTATTAATCATGTTCTTTTGATGTCCAACAATTAGCATACCATCCACATATAACAATGGTATAATATACTTTTATTTGTCATTCTTCTTAATGTAGACACAATGATCAACCTCTAGTCTTTTGAATCCATGCTCTAGCATAAATGAATCAAATTTCTTGTACCATTGGCAAGGTGTCTGTTTCAGCCCATAAAGGTTCTTCTTCAACTTGCAAAGAAGGTTCTCTTCTTCTTCAACCTGCAAAGAAGGTTCTCTTTACCTTTTACCTTGAATCGTTCCGGTTGTTTGATATAAATTTCCACCTTTAATTTTCCATGAAGAAAAGTTGTTTTCACATATAATTTTTTGAGATTCCAAGTCTAAAGAGGCAACACAACCAATAATAACTCTTATAGATGACATTTTAAATTCAATGCCTTCTTGTTTGTAAGTCCCTTCCCGACCAACCTTGCTTTGTATATTTCTTTCTTCTTTTCATCCTCATGTTTAATCACATATACCCATTTGTTTTGTAGGGAATTTCTTCCTTTTGGAACCTTCACTAACTCCCATGTTTTATTTTTCATCTAGGAGTCCATTTCTTTCTTCCACATTTTGCTAGTTTCCACTTTACATGCTTCGTCAAAGCAATTAGGTTTACTTTCATCACTTAGAAAAATATAAGTTGAGGGTAGATACCATTGTGAGAGATTTTGAGGTCTAGTAGACCTACAAACCAATTGTGGTTGTGTGTTTTCCACTTGAAACTCATGTAATGGCTACAGAAAGTTTTTTTCTTCTCATTGTCCGTCGCGTTCCATCTTGTTAGGCGCTAAAGTGCTGATAGCTACTATCCATTTCTCCGAGCTATCTGACATAAGACACAACAATAAGATGACTCTAATCTCATCATCCAAAATAATTTTGACAAAGGCAAGATGAGTTGGAATTATATTAAACTCATTCAAATGCTCCTTCATCTTGAGATTGTACAGCTTGCTCATCAAGAAGATTTTTCAATGCCATGTTCTTCTCATATAGGTCATTCATTTTTTTCCATATCCCTTTTGCTTTCTTCTCTTGAGTGACGTCAAATACTGATTAATTGTAGTGATGACTTTGTCCATCATCAATGGGTGATTCTTTGCTACTCCTTCAATCGACAAATACAAATCCTCTAAAATCAATATGTCCTTCATTTGCCCCTTCCATAAGAAAAATTAGCCCTTTTTAATTTCTCCATAATATCCTCATATTATGCCCAACAATAACCTAGCATACACCAAAAATTAAACAATAAAATTAATCTTACATTGCACTCGCTTTCTTACCCAAGATTCTTGTTTAGTTGTACATTATATGAAAATATTTCATTAAAACACTGTGGACCTGATACTATTAACAATACCATGAACACTAACAATTTTGACTTGATTTAATCTAATATCTAACACAATTATTTCAATAAAAATAATATGATTTAAAAAAAGAGTTACAATATTTTTTTCATCTTTTTATATTTAATAAGTTTAATGATTAAAAATATATATTTCCTATTTAAAATAATAAAATACAATTATAAATTTAATATATATGAAAACAATTATTTTATTTAAAAAAATGATAACTTTACGATTATACTTTATTATTATTATTATAACTTTATTCGATATCCAAATTTTCTTCTCTTCTATTTATTTCATTGAAATCTTAACATAAATATAAATTGAAGACATCAACTATAAGAAACTCATTCGCTAGCCTTTTTATTTATATTCCATGCTTAATGAACCTTTTATCTTAATCATTAAAATCCAAAACTTTATAGATTTGTATGAGACATACTTATGCGTACATCATCGACCAACCGAACCTTTGTACGAATTGATAAAACATCACGCAAATATATTAATGAATTGGACCAACACCTTCCGTTGTGCCGTATGGGGAAAGCGATGTGGAAAATGCCACGAGTCTCTAAGCGACTAGTGTGAGAACATAATTATATTTAATGAAAATTAAAATTAATCAATTTCTTTATAATTTTTTAGGTTTAAAATTGGATTCCTATGTGTGTGAAATTTATTGTTTTTAGAAGTGCTTTACATTAAAAGCAATAATATAATAAATATATTAAAATGAATAAAAAATATTAATAACAAAATATTTTTAATATTGAAAAGAAATATTAATTAAAGAAAAACACTTTAATGTCTATCATAAACTAAATATTTTAACATTTTTAGTAATAACATAATTATATAATTTTGAGTGATAAAGTAATTAATAATAATAAAAAATATATTTCTATCTATATCTTTTTTCTACTATTTAGTATAAGAGAGATGTGTAATTTACTAGTCAATATATAGATTACACATATCTAAAATAATAATGGTTACAAATCACTAGGAGATGTAAAATTCATTCCATGCTCACCACACATTTAACAATACTATTTAAAAGGTATATAATAATAACAAAAATTTCAATGCTAACTTTATATATAGAGAAATAAAGAAGCGAGTGTAACATTTCTTGTTCTTTTGAAATGGTTTGATTTCCATATTAAGTAATATAATTTTATATTAACTTTATGGTAAAGAAATTTTATGGTATTTTGTTTTTTTTTTTTTGTTTTTTTGTAGTATAAGCTAGCTAGTAATTTTTCTATTATTCATTGTGTACTTTCATTAAAATATTGGAACATCCTAGTAACTACTATTTCAATATGCACATGATACATAAATATACATATATAGAGAGAAAGCAAAAAAAATATATTATTGTGTACCATAGATAAAATGCTTCCTAAGTAGGTGGGATGTAGTATTTTTCAATAATATTTATCACAAAAAAAAGTGTGTATAAATACACACACAAAAAAAGAGATAGAGAAAGTGCTTCTATTACAAGATTTCTTATTCCCAATAAAAATGAGACTCCTTTTACAAATATTTCGATATCAATATTGTATTTTTGACATTGAAATAATATAATAAATACATAAAAAATATTAATAACAAAAGATCTTTCAATATTGAACATAAATATTAATTATAGAAAAACATTTCAATGTTCACCATAAACCCAATGTACTTAGTAATAAGATAATTGCATCAACATTATATAGAAAAATAAAGTAATTAATACTAAAAAATTATAATTTCATCTATAACTTTTTTCTACTTTCAATAAAACATTTGAATATTCCGATTAACTAATATTACAATATGAAAGAGAAAAGAAATATATTATTATTTACCATAAATAAAATGCTTAATATAGAATTCATGTGTAGTACTTTTCAATAATGTTTATAAGGGAAAAAAAATGTGGGTATCACACAGAGCCAAAAAAAAAGAGAGATTGGAAAAAGTATTTCTATTATACACTTTCTAATTCCCAATATGAATGAGACATGTCAACATTGAGATTTTGACATTAAAATAATATAATAACTACATTAAGAGAATAAAAAATATTAATAATTAAAGATCTTTTAATATTGAATAGAAATATTAATTAAAGAAAAACATTTCAAATGTCTTTCGTAATAACATAAATACATTATATAGAGATAAAGCTATTAATGTTAAAAACTTCTAATTTCACTCATAACTACTATCTTCTTTTTAGTAGGAGGGAAATCTATAATCAACATGGGATTAACATGGGATTACACATGACATCTAAAATAGTAATAGTTACAAAATAGTTGTTAAGAACTAAAAGGAGATGTCAAATTCATTTCATGCAATATATATATTAATAACAACAAACATTTTAATATTCACTTTATATAAAGATAAAAAAATTGAATGTCAAATATTTTTTTTTTGAACTTTTGTAATAATGTTTCAATTTCCATATTATAACTATAAAGAAATGGGGGTAATTGTTTGAAAGTTTATGTTGTGATTTAAATTTGAAGAATAAGTTTTCTGAGTTTTATTCAGTGTTCATTTTTAATCAACATTTCAAATCCAGACGAAGACCCATCATCACCAAAAATTACCAAAAATTGATGAGAGGAAAAAAAAATGAAAAATACAAATTATATGGAATTGATATTTAATATTAAAAAAACTATTAATAACAATTTTTTTTTAATATAGATTTTATATCTAATTAAAATATAAAGGAGAATTGTGGTTTCCTAGAATTATAGTTTTTTAACCTTTAATACAAAATTGTATTTACAAATAATTGTATTTACAAATATTAATTATTTGTAAAATATAAATTATAAATAAAATATTACAATATCATGTATTATCATATAAAACAAGCAGGAAAATAGATGTATTATTATATAAAACAAGTGGAAAAATATAATATTACAATTATAACCTTTTATTAATATAATATTAATTTACAGAGCTTATAAAACCGTTTAAATTATTGTTTAAATAATTTTTAAAGAGTTAATTAAAAATTATACACAGTGAACAGAAAAAAAAGGGTTTAAAACTTGAATACACTTCCAGAAAACCAACGATCAGTCTCGAGAAGCTATCCAATGTCATATGTATCTATAAATGACATTTAAATCCCACAATCGCCATGCCCCACACAAGTCATGGCCATTGGCGATGACCAATGATGATGTATGGTGTGTTTTTTTAATACCGGTATTCGATCAGTGTATTTCACGGCGAATGAGATCGCTGAATTTTTCTAATTTTTCTAAGTCAACGCCAGGGATTCCGAGGCATGGAGGGAGGGGGAGCTCTGTTTTACAGCTTTTCAACATAAATCCACAATGTTTCTGGCAGTAGTTAGTAGTTGTTCAGACCACCATTATTTTCTGTAAATTTCTTCTTTCATAGAACAAAATAACAATGAAGAATAGCATGGAAATTGTCATGGGAAACAGAGGATTGTTGTCCCTCATCTTAACACCGCTGTCGGAGCCGCAGGATCGGTACTCGGCGTCCATGGTCTGCAGAGCCTGGAACCACGCAATTGAATGGGCTGTGCACAAGCTCAGTGTCAGGTCGACTGCACTCCTGCCTTCTCTCCTTCCCCGCTTCAAACATGTTAAGCACTTGCAACTCGATCAATGCTGTGATCAATTGCAGGACTCAGATCTCCAGTTGATCTCCGAATCCCTTAAAAGCCTGCAGATATTATCCTTAGGGAGCCCTGAGCAGCCTCAGGTATGCATTTCAGATGAAGGGCTTGTGGGATTTGTGGAAATTTATACTATGCTCCAGGAGATTACCTTATCTTCAATACCCAATTTAACGGATTCTGGTATCGAGACCATCGCTAGGATTTGTAAGAGGCTTAGGTCTATCCATCTTCAGGATTGCAGGAATTTATCGGATGGTACACTTAACTCACTGAGAAATTGCAAGAATACCCAAGAGTTGAGTTTAACAGGTTTCTTTGGATTCAGTGCCTCTGGTTTGTCCAAGATAGGGAAGAATTGTCCAAAGCTTCTGAAATTCTCTCTAGATTTTGGGGACTACGTCCCTGGTACTCATTCCATCGACATTACCTCGGCCCTCACGTCTCTGGCTACCCACTGCTTACATCTCCAGATATTGTCTTTGAAGTTCCTGAAGGGGAACCTGAGAGAGCTGTCAGGGTTATCAACTTTGATTGCTCTGTCTATTCATACATACGGGGACCAACAAGCCTGTCCTGATTATTCGCTAGCAACCATTGTTGCAGCAAACAAAAATCTGAAGGAGTTTGTGTATTTCAACTGGTCCTCTCCTTTAAATGATGCTGCTCTACTCATGATAATACAGAACTGTAGAAAGCTTGAGAAGCTTTGTTTGGTAGCTAAGCTATTGACGGAGTCTGTCTTGCTTCATATAACGGATTGCAACGCTCTAACATCACTTGCACTCGATGGTTTCCATAGTGATGGGAAATGTCTGGCTCTGTTAAATTTCAGTGGGATGGAATTGAAGGAGTTCTCACTCAGGTCAGCATCGTTGGTCACAGATGCAGAATTGGAAACTCTACTTGTTTCCAACAGCAAGCTTGAAAGAATCAATCTCAATGGGTGCTTAGTACAAACTTCAAAGGGCTTCTCTGCAATTGGTCTCTGTAGTAATCTGCAAATCCTGGATCTCAGTTTTACAGCAGTAGATGATTTAAGCTTGGCTACTATAGCAAGCGGTGCTAAAATGGTAAGGCATTTGAGCCTGGTTTGGTGCACAAATATCAGTAATTTAAAGGTCCTCACAAATTTCAGAGCATTAGAATATCTTGATGTCACCAATTGCAATTTTGTGACAGACGAGGGACTTGGCTTTCTTGCTACGAGCTGCAGAAAGTTGTGTCATCTAACCTTAGTATTGACAAGGATCACAGATGATGGATTAGCCAATCTTGCGTGTTGCAGTATGTTACGGTCTCTGGAAATTTATCATTGTGCAGGAATTCAAGGTCCCGGTTTGGGTATAATAGCATTATCATGTAAGCGGATTCGATCCATGGTCATAAGTGATCGATTCGAGGGCACAGCAATAGTAGACGAGGTGAGAAAACAATGTTGCGTGGTACGATTACTAGACGATGACGAACCGATATAAGAATCGTGGTCACAAGCCATTGCTTCAACGGCGCACCAGAATGAAGACAATGATTTACTGATAATTCCAGAATGGTAATTATATGTATTTGTTGTATCAGCGGTTAGGAAAGATGTAAATAGAATAATAAGTATTTCTAAATAGAATAATAAGTATTTCTCATGAGGCTTTGCGTAGGCTTGGATTTTTAAATCATATTCCTCATCATATTTTTTTATTTGAAATGGGTTTTACTTTGTATATATGGATTTAGCATTTTGAAAACGATGTAGCTAAATCATTTATTTTTGTTCAAATTATTTTTTATTGTTGTTAAAATGGTTTTTTTTTTGCTATAAATATGAAATTAGCACCTTGAAAATCTTTTAGCTTTTTAATTATGGAGAGTTTTCAAATCAAATTTGTGATTCCAAAAAATTCTTACCAGATTTTGAACGAATTAAACCAGATACTATACCAGAAAATTATCCAAAATATAACCCAAATAGACTGTCCCTTAAATGTGTAACAAAATGTAATATGAACCTGGAATGTAATATATTGACCAAAATAAGTTTTAAAAGAATAATTCATTTCCCCTGACAAATGAATGTCATAATATCAATATATATATATATATATATATAATTTTATTTTTTATAATATAATTTTGGTTAAAATTATAATTTTTATTATTTAAACTGTATTTTTAAACACATAAATTAACTGGAATATTATCCTATTGCAATTTAACAAATTAAAAACTCTATTATTTTTAAAGTTTTAAAATTTAATATTAAAATATACATTTTTAATAATGGTTGATTTAAATGTATTTTATTAGTTAAATAGAAAAAAAAAACTAAAAGACAAACCAACACAACAAAAGTTTATGATATCAGGTTTTCATCCTAGCACAAAAAAGCGGCATTCTTTCCTATTTAAAAAGGTATTCAAAATCCTGTGAATTATATGCTGATGTCTTCTAAAAGGAAATCTTACAAACATTTAGGTCAGCATAAAAATTTCATTTAAAACAATACACGGAGACCGCAAATAGATTCGTTTTATCATCTGTCAGCTTGATTTGTTTTCTCTTTTTTCTTTTCCCGCCAAGAATATAATTTTTTTATTTCGATGTAGAGTCAAATGTGGACTTGATATATATTTTTATTTTTCCTTTAATAGGTATTTTATTTTAATATAAATTTAAGAAATTTGTAATTGTTAATTTATATTAATATTATTTTATTTTATAAATATAATGTATATAATAATGTATAATTATATTTTTCCTGATCGGGATGAGGGTGGTGTTAGAGGCACCAGGGCTGAGTTGACATGGTCATTACAGTGGCACCCCACATGCTCAAGGTAGGGAGTGTAGTGTCCTCTGTCTCGAATGCATGGGAGGTGGGCTGGCAACGTGGTAGAGGGGGGCATAAGGGAAGGTGGCAGAGTGGGAAGAGGTATTCGATGTGCAGTGAAGGTCAATGGTATAGTGGAGAAGGCAGGAACTGCACAACGGAAGGGAGGCGAAGCAAACAAGTCTGCAGGCAAGCGTCGGTTCTTGGGTATGTAGACTGGTCCTAGCCTCGTTCAATTCATAAGTTCTTGTCGGGTTTAAGGGGAAGTTCCATGAGGTGGTGGGAGTCGCTGGGGAGGAGGGAGAGGCGTGAGGCCACCCCGACGAGGCTTAGCCCAGCCAGGGAGGAACTGGGGAAGGCAAGGGGGAGCTATGGCTCGGCTCTGTGCTATTTTTATTTTTCTCTCCAGCAAAAGCTGGGGCTATGGCATGATTGATACTGAGCAGAGCTTAGAAACAAGATCTGACCTGAACGACTAACGGAGGGCATAAGGATTAATGGGCAAGCCTCGCTTGGGCGACTATGTGTAGCTAAGCGAGGCAAGGGAGAGTTGCAGGCAGGGGGTTGGGACACTAGCAGGGTGGGAAATTGGCTAAGCGAACTTGAGCAAATGGCAATGCATAACCATACGGGAGTAGTCAAGGACCCTAGGTGGCCTGAGAGGCAGAGAGGTGAGCAAAAAGTGGATAGGAAATTGCCGATAGAGGCAAGGGTTTGTGGGTATGATAGCACTAGCAATACCTGGCTCCAGACGGGTCTGAGAGCCAGGTCATGGCCGCAAGGGGGTGACCAATCTCCGAACCTTGGCAAGGGCGAGAGGCATGGAAATAAACCAGGGGAATCTTGCTCGAATCCCACTTCCACTAGCCACCTATGGGCACAGGGATACCTTTTCTTATCGCAGGCTAGGCATGGCAACGAAGTATGGTTATTGCAGTTGTGTTGTGTTGAGATGAATGATTTAGTGCAACTAACAATGTTGGAATGTATACAGGTTACAATTCGACAGGGTATGGCTCCAACAAGACGTGGTCGTGGCCGCGGCAACAAGGGCCTGGAACCCCGGGCAACCAAACGACCAAGCATGACGGAAGGCTGCAGGGGTCGTAAGTTCGCCGAGCACTTCATAGCTGAGGTAGCCACGACATACAAGGAGGAAATAGATGAGGGTATCCGAAAGTTGATAGATGATTGGGAAGACCAGGTAAAGAATGAACTGGAACCGGATGATGAAATAGAAGTCTGGAGAACAATGGTGCCTGACCCAGGGACCACAAGAGGGCGAATTACACAATTCAAGCACACCCTGTACCTGTATTTTCTGATGAAAAGTCTGCTAGGCAAAGCAATGGAGCAAATTTTTGTGGGGATGGTAGTTACAATGCAGGGCCTTCCCAACTACAAAAAAGACATGGAGAAGATCTTATTCCAGCTGCACAAATAGGACATTAGGATGGACTGTATTGATCGACACATCCCTTGCATTGTGGAGCTCTTCAGAATGCCAGAAGCAACTGCTGATGATCCTGCCCCAGTAGCCTCAGACTCTGAGGAGCAGAATGTCAAGAAAGATTAGTCTTCCTATACTTAGTTTTTGTTTATGCGGATAGCATTTAAATTTCCAGTTGTTTATGTCAGTTGTCATAGTTATACAGTTTGTGGTCATGAGACTAAAACTTACCTAGCCTTGCTAGAAAGACTGAAGAAGTTATGTTTTTGGATGGCGTATAATGTTGACCGATGGCCAACAGACTCGGTTTCCCGGCGAGTTGAGGCCACCGAGTAAAACTATGTGGTGTAAATTTGCCTTATATATAATAGAAAATAGATGGTCCTGCTAAGCATTACAAAAAGGTAAATAATGTATAATTATATTTAAAAGAAATCTAATTTGTTTGCTTGTGGGTAACAAGTTTTTTACTTTTTAAGTCTAATTTAAATTTGTGAATATGGATTTTCATCTTTTATAAGGGTATTATATATATATATTTTGCATCGTACGAAAAAAAGAGTTATTTTTTTTTAACTTTTTTTAAGACGTAATTTGCATCGTTATTATAAGATTTTTTTTAACTTTTGTTTTTCATTTTAATTTTTTTTTTTAATATTTTAAATCCTTTATTTCATATATATATATATATATATATATATTTTTTTTTTTTTTTTCTTCTTTTTACTTTATTTATTTATTTATTTTTATTTATTTGACATTTTTATTTATTTTCTTTTTTCTTTTTCTTTTTAAGTTTTCTTTCCCTTTTTTCTTATTCTTACTATAATCTTCATACTAAAATTTGAACTTTGGGGTGTATATGTATTTAGGGTGAAAGAGGGTGAATATGTATTTTTTTCCCGGCCAAGAATATAATTTTTTATTTCGATGTAGAGTCAAATGTGGACTCAATATATATTTTAATTTTTCTTTTAATAAGTAATATGTAAATGTTAATTTATATTAATATTAATTTATTTTATAAATATAATGTATATAATAATGTATAATTATATTTAAAAGAAATCTACTTTGTTTGCTTGTGGGTAACAAGTTTTTTATTTTTAAGTCTAATTTAAAGTTGTGAATATGCATTTTCATCTTTTATAAGGCTATATATATATATATATATATATATATGCGCCAAGGAAAAAAAATTGTATTTTATGTATAGAGTAAACAAGAGTTTAAATATAGCTTAATTAAAAAAAATAACAAAGATAAAGATTTCATGACAAAAATAAAACAACTAATAAAATATTGTATTATTGAATATCAGCACCTAAAAGTAAGAAATATAATCAACTAATATTGTTTATATTAACATAGATTTATCTATATGTGTGTGTTTTATTTTTATTAATATATATAATTGTTTATAATTAAATTTATTAAAATATGTTTTCAATATAATAATAAGTCACCTTAAATTGAAAATATTGTGAAAAAGTTATAATTCATGAAAATATAAATAATAGATAAAAGATAATTCAAAATTCAAAAAATTAAATAAAATGGAAATAAAAATAAAGACAAAAAATTAGTAACTAATAGAAATGGAAGTTACTAAATAACCCATAATAATATCTCAACCAATCGCCCTATAAATAAATAAATTTAAATAACAATAAATAATAATAAAAATTGAATTCCTAATGTGTAACTATAGATAAGCGTTATAATTTTTTGGTCAAAAACAAACTAATACGCAGTCAAAGGTAAAACTCAATGCGTTATACCATACCCGCACCAGGTATAATAAAATGCATTTCACATACATGTGTATTCTAATTATTTATATGTCATTGAATTCCAACGAATTATGCTAATTCATATACAAAGTTTTTCATCACTATCTATCTTCAAACTATCTCCAATCAATTCTGATCTACAAAAAACTTCAGAAAAATTAAGTGAACATTCTCTGCCCAAGTTTATATCACAAATCGAAATTTCAAAAAAATGCTAGGAGCTCTTTGACATTAGTTGTACGCTTTGTATCCATAGATATATAATGGGGAACACCTGTATATCATTTGAGGAGACCTATCACTTAGCACAGGGTATACCAAATTGACCTCCATAGTCCACTGAATATATTTGTCCTTGAAAATTTTCCTATCATAGAAAAATAAATATCACATAGTTGTAGTCCAAAAAACTAATTAATACGATTTGATCTTTGATCTTCGGTGTTGTAAATGTGGATACTTATGCCCATGAAAAGAAATGGAGAAATTTGATCACACCCTCTTTTGTTTCTTGGAATTCCCATTGGCCTCGTTTTAGTCCCAGACCTATTTCTAAAAGTGCATTAGATTCTTAGTGGTTTAACCTATAGAAATGACAAAAGGATATGTAAGTAAAATTTCTTGATATGTGTACAATAGTTCTAGTAGAGAGGAAGAAGTGTGCAATTTTTAGCTTTGATTTCCCATTCATCTATTTCACCATATTCATAGAATCTCCATATATGTTCATAATTGTGATATCAAGGTATTCAACTTGTTGCAAAAGAAGTTTGAGGGCAGATAAATTAGTGTGATTATTTGTTGATACCCCAAGATTGTAGGAAAGTGAGTATAAGTTTGAATTAGAGAGTTGAAGTTTTCCCCCTTCTGCCCCTATGGAGAGGGTGTGCTAAGCACCACAATCGAAGAATTCCCAAGGTCTTTCATTGGACATTGAAAGTGCTACATGGGAGTGGTTTTTTGGACACATAGGCCCCTAAGCATGGAGCCTTCCAAGGCTAGACTATTTCATACCACACAAATATATGATTGTCCTCGCTCCTCAAAGATGGATCCATTTATTTCTATCCATATTCCCCAACAGATGACTATGGGGGGAGATTTTAATGTACCATCGAGTTATTTATCAAGCCATGCCTTTAGACAATACTCCACTAAGGGGCCATCCCATTGGTAGCTTTCTTTGGTGCTTTTATGAATTTAATTCTATACACCTTTGGTGAAAGGGAACGAAATAAAAATGTGTGAGATTGATTCGCTATTAGAAAAATAGAGTGGATAACTACTACGACCATAAAAGGAGTCCTTTTGGAGGATATCCGAGGTGGGGGCCTTATTCCTTAGAAGTAGCCACATGTAAAGTTTTTATTTTGGTGGGATTTTGAGTTTCCATAATTTATTTTCCCACCATAAATCGGGGAGACCATTAGGAGACATTATCATCAAGAGGTATCCATTTTTTGTACCATATGTTGGTGGGAGCCAAAGACCATATCAGATGGTCGTTGGTAAGGGATATAGACACAAAAATTTGAATCGAAAATGTAGTATATCTTGTCCATTCCTTGGCCTGTGCACCCTCTAAATACAAATCTTGAGCCCTTAACCAAGTATGAGGGCTAAATATTTCCCTTCTCATGGAAATATGTTGAATATAGAAATATCCTCTTTCATTGATGAATTGGATAAGCTCAGCTGATAGAATGTGCTTATCCATGTTGTTTATCCATAATTCCCTACCTATAAGATATTTAAATCCACCTCTCATTCTCCATCTAAGGCCTCTCATAATGATTTCCAAATAAATAAAGATCGTTTTCCAAACAATATCCATTATTGGATGCTTTCCTTGGCTCCTGAGAGAATTTGTTACATATCTTAGGGAGATTAATTTATTTATCATTACTTATGACTATAGGCCCTATTCCTGGATGGTTTTCCATGCTCCTTTAGGTGCCATGAATTTCATAAAAAAGGTAAGGTCTTTGAAGCCCAAACCTCCCAAAGCTTTTGGGTGAGAAATGGATGTCCAAGCCATTAAAGAAAAGGGTCTCTTCTCTAGTTTCCCTACCCAAAGGAATCTCATTGAGATTTATTTTATTTGCTCAATCATATCATCGGGGATCCAGGATAATGAGCTCCAATAGGATAGAATGACCTCCATAACAACCTTACATAAGATAATCCTACCTTCCCTTGATAACCATATGTTGCTCTAGATCCTTATTCTAGTCTCCACTTTTTCTATAATCTAGGAGCAATCTTGCTTTTTGTAGTTATTTGGTTTTTGGAAAAACAAAAATTATTTCATAGGATTACCTAATGGGGAGGGAGGATTTTGAACAATTCCCTACCCCAAATCTAAATATTGAAGGTACAAAGCATTCCCACATAAGGAATATTTCTCTTAGCTTATAATCATGCTTGTGGCATGTGAGAAGGAGTCTAGATTTTGCTTCAATGCATGTACATTGCCGTATTCCAAGGCTAGAAAAAAATGATATCATCGATAAATGAAAGATGTGATATAGAGCATGTCCTAAAGATTTCAATTCCTTTTAATGGTCATCTCCCTCTAGAATCCAACAAAGCCATACTTAAACCCTCAACAACTAAGAGGAAGAGTGTTATTTATATATATGTTTAGTAAATTATTATTATATGAAAAAACAATTAATGTTTTCTTCCTTGCGTATGTAGTAAAACAATAAGTCAAAATGATTATTCTTCTTGTTCCTTAAAGTATTTTTTTTTTTTAAATATTGCAAAAAATTAAAAGTTTTATTCATTTATTTATTTTTTGGTCTACAAAAGAATCATAACCTTTTAATAAGAGATAAAAATTTACACGTGCACATGAAAAAAACATTTCTTCTGTTGTTCTAAAAGATAAAAAAAACGAGAACAAAAAGAAGTTTTTTCCATAAAGACAACACATAGATATATGAGAGAATGAGGCAAATTAACCTCCTCATGAAAAATGTCTAATTAAAATATTTAGGATTGATCAGTCATATAAGTATCTGATATAGGAAAAGTATTTGTATACATCTCCTTCATATATGATAGACTGAAATGATAAAGGTAAAAGTTATTCATTGAGATAAAACCATATTAAACCATAATGAAAGAGTTTATATGTCAATGAAAGGCTAATGTGGATAGTTTGGACTGCCCCCTCTATATGGTCACTAACCTGCCATACGCCCAACACCTATCAAGCACCCTACCTAGATAGAAGGTTTGCATGTATATTACGTTCCCTATAGATGTGGAAACAAGTTAAATGATCAAAATATTGTTTTAATAGTTGAATTTCCTCTAGAATAAGTAACAATATATGGTTATGAAATATCTGGACAACATTAAACCAATTGAACACATTTAAGTAGTCTCAAAACATATGTAAGGACCTTCATTCCAATTTCCATGCCCAACATAACAAAATCTTTATGGATAGTAACTATGTCTACTTATTCGTGCCTCTCCCTAGGCCTAGTTTGGAGTTCACGAGGTGTTGTCTACTAAGATGAAGGATAATCCCTCCTCTGCATAAACCATTTTCATTTGTTTCTCTGTCAAAGTACGCCCATAGAATTTGGTAATTAATTTCCTCCTCAACTACTGTCTAGGGAGATATAATTGACTATTTCAAAGGTTGTAGTGAGTAGATCATAGTGATTTCCGAGGCAATGAAAGCAGGGTTAGTGGCTTAGTTTCAAAATACAACTTTCTTCCTACGTAACCAAATGTCGCAATGGAGCTTGGGGGGGATTTTCCTGAAATTTTCATCATGTGCCAGTTAAGATGATGTTTGTTAGGCTTCCCTAATGTTTTTCGCTCTCCAATCCAGGTTAAATCCCAATATTTGTTTTGTGATCTCTAAGATGATGGCAGAGAAAGAACAATGAAAGAAAATATGGTTGACCAATTCTTCCACATCTTTGAATAAGATGCACCATCCAGGGTCGTGCTTTTATCTTTTTTTAAGGTTATCCCATTTTGGGATTTTACTTATGATAATGCTGTTGGCATTATGACATAGGTTTGGAACTATGGCACAGGTGTTGTCCTTGATGGAAACTCACTCAAAGGGCAGATCACAGTTCAGGCTTTTTGAATGAAAGAAAATGAGGTATACGCAGGTTCCTCTTAACATAATCACGTATACACGTGGGTGTACCGATCAAAAGGTGCATATACATATGCACGCACTTTCATGCAAAGAAAAGCGCGTATATGTGGGAAATCTTATGTTTGGTCCATGGTATTTAATCCGTCATATCTGAACCTATGGTTTTGGTCCTTGGTATTGCATCCAAAGTGTTGAACCCAGGTATTGGGTCCCTAGTATTGGTTCTCAATGGTTTTGGACCATGGTTTGAGTAAGGCCTAAGACTATAAAAAGGGAAGGAGATCATTTGGCAAGGGTATGAACTGAAGTATTTAATATCTTATGAAGAGCAAGATCTAGAATACTGTCATTGGGTTATGGGGCATAACTAGATCTGAATCAAGTAGGAACCTGAGTGCAAGGAGAAGGATAAGTTCTATTGATGGGTCAAGATCTTAAGGCGTCTTGAAGAGAAGTATCTTTGTGTATTTTTTGATCTATTATATTTGGCGCATGACGTGATCTATAAATATGATAATCTGGGTATAGCTAATGTCTGAATAAGTAAAACGGATAAATTATCTTTTATAGATCTCTACGCAGGTTCAACACAGCAGAGGTGCGTATACACGCTGGTTCACTAAATTAAAACATCATATATGCAGGATTCCCTTGATACAAAAGCGTATGCATGCAGTTTCCACATATTGAAGTAGCGTACATCTCATGAAATATGTTTTAGCTGCTTCTGTTTATTGCTGCAGTGTTCTGGGTCCAGAATTGGTGTTTGATTACTAGTACTATTTTCTGGTTACAACATTCTAAGAAGTTATTGGTTGATTCAGTATTTGTTTGTACAAAGGAGGTTGGTTAATGCAGATATACTTGATGTTTGATTGACATTCATGGATATAGTTTGAAAATTTATGAAACGTGGTTCCTAGAAGAAAAGAGAAGGTTGTAGCCTTCATTAGGTCAGCACCTACGTACTAGTACAAGAGCTAAGGGGCTTGTAGCTCCCTTCTAGGAGAAGCTGGAGAACGAGAGAAGGTTGTAGCCTTCTGCAGGTAGCAACCTGTGTACTGGTATAAGACTGCACTAGTACAGAAACATTGTAAAAAGAAGTTTCTAATTGAAAGAAGATAGAGACGAATTGCAGCAGGTGGTTTTCACCCACATTGGGTTTCCACCTTATATCTTGTGTTCTTATGTGTGATTTCCTATTCTGTTTTACTGTTCCTGGTTACTGTTCATATGGTTTGATGCACAGATTAATGATCAACATCTGAAGAATAATTTAAATTACAAGTCTGCTTATATACGCTTGTTTCCTTAACTGAAGTTGCGTACATATGTGGTATTTACTAACTAAAGTAGCATATAGAAATGTGATTGTGAAATGAAAAATAATTGACCTGATAATACTAATTCACCCCCCCCCCCCTCTCAGTATTATTCCCAACAATTGGTATCAGAGCAGGTCCTTCAGAAGAAGCTTGATCGCTTGAAGGAAGATTTATCATCATGAGCAACTACGAAAAAGAAGCATCGATCAGGGCACAAATTTTTGATGGGAGCAACTTTGTCTATTGGAAGGTAAGAATCACTGCCTATCTTCAATCTCTTGGTACAGAAGTTTGGGATATTGTGGAAACAGGATACACTTTTCCATCAGCAACTCCTCTAGATGCAACTGGTAAGAAGCAGTATGAAACAAATTCAAAGGCTGTCAATACTCTATTAGGGAGCCTATCTCAATCAGAATTCGTCAAGGTTATGCAGCTCAAAACCGCAAAAGAAATATGGGACAAGATTGTTCTGAGCTATGAATGAGATGAACAGGTAAAACGAGAAAAACTACAAACTCTCAGAATTCAATATGAAAATCTCAGAATGCACAATGATGAAAGCGTGGCTAACCACTTCCTACGTATAGATGATATTGTTAATTGTATGAAAAACTTGGGTGAAGAAATAAAAGAAGTTGTTTTGGTTGAAAAGGTTCTAAGATCTTTGTCTCCTAAGTTTGATTCAAAAGTTTCTGCCATAGAAGAAAAACAAAATCTACAGAGCATTACCATGTCACAGCTGCACGGAATTCTAACTACTTACGAAATGAGAAAAGGGGGACCATCAGATAGGAGAGAAGCTACATTCAAAGCCTCAGGAAAAGGAGATTACAATGAGTCAGGACATATGTCAGAAGAAGAGGAAGAATCAAATTTTGTCAAGAACCTTCAATAGGGAACTGGAAGATTCAGAGGTAAGCTACCTTTCAAATGCTTTGCTTGTGGAAGAGTTGGTCATTATGCTACCAAGTGTCCTCATAAAGATAAACTTGACAAAGGTAAGGAAGAAGTTAGATGGAATAGAAAATAGAATGTAAGTAAGAAGAGCTATTATACACATGAAGACAGTGATGAAGATGAACAACGTAATGATTATAGACTTTTGATGGCTTTTGAAGATGATGATTTCTTGGATGCTATAGATGAAGAAGGTCTCTATGAAGAAATTTCTAAACTCAAAATTTGTTTAGAGGAAAAGAATATGATTATAGATACTCTGACATTCCAACTTGCTGAAAGAGAAAAACACAATGAAAAGTTAGAATGTGAAATTGTGGGACTTAGAAAAGATATTGAGAAATCAAAAGCTCTTAATCTTAGATTTGCTAAGGGATCCAAAACTTTAGATGAGATTATCAAAGTGCAACGTTCTCCTCTAATCAAGATAGGTCTTCGATATACTGAAGAAGCGTCTCAAGCACAGAAACAAGCACAAAAGCCATCCACCTCCAAAAGTTATCTTGATACAACAAGGAAAAGTGAACAGATTGACAATCGATAGCAAAAGCATAATGCAGATTCCCAAGTAAATCAGGGACGATTTGCTTCAAGAATGAACAAATATTACCAAGTAAATAGGGGGAAATCTACTTCAAGGATGAACAGAAACTTCAACCAACCACAGGTAAATCATTCTCAATTTGCCTCAAGAATGGATGTCAATAGAAACTACAATCATTTGGTTGGTAGGCTTGATAGTCGCTGAAATTTCTTCAATGGCCAATGTTTCTCTTGTCATAACTTTGGTCACAAAGTTGCTCAATTTGTTGCCTACAATACCATCATGACTAGAGAAGCTCAAAAGCAAAGGAGTATGACTGGGATCATGAAAAGGACCTATAATAACTTTTCTGCTCTTGAGAATGAAGTAGAGTGTTCTATTTGTAACAACTTTGGTCATGAAGATTCTGAATGCAGGAGTAGGTTTCGGCAAACAACTCAGAAGGAGCAATTTTGATTGAATTCTAAAACATGGAGAAAGAAAGAATCGCAACTAGAAATATGTGGGATAACCTTATATGTGGAAGGATAGGAAATTTAGTGGTACATCGGCAGTGGATGCTCGAAACATATGACAGGTGATAAAGAAAAACTTCAGTCATATAGTGCCTTAGAAAAGGAAAAGAAGGTCTCATTTGGAAATGACACCCCTGCACTCATAAAAGGTAAAGGTTCTGTGTTTTTGAAAGAAAAGGTCAAGGCTGGAAATGTTATGTATGTTGATGGATTAAAGAATAATCTATTGAGTGTCAGTCAAATGTGTGATCAAGGAAATGAAGTAATATTTCGATCAAATGGATGCATTGTTCATGAGCTTGATATAGGAGAAACTGTGATCAAAGGCATAAGAACTCCAAATAATTTATACATACTCAAGGGAGGACAACAACAATGCTATCTAAACAAGAATGATGAACATTGGCTATGGCACAGAAGATTGGGGCATCTATGCTTCTCTCAAATAAGGAAAGCATGCAAATATCAGGTGGTTCGTGATCTCCCTGACATTAGAATTCCAGACAATACAATATGCAAATCATGTCAGTTTGGTAAGCAAACCAAAACTAATTTCCCTGAGAAGGAAGGATCAGCTAGCAAGCCACTTGAACTTGTCCATACTGATGTATGTGGTCCATCTAGGAAAAGGTCTCCTAGAGGAGAAGAATACTTTATATTGTTCATTGACGACTTTTCCAGGATGTGTTGGTTAGGACTTATGAAGCATAAAGATGAAGCCTTCGAAAAGTTCAAAGCATTCAAAGCCTTGGTTGAAAATGAATCAGATCGTAGAATCAAATGCCTCAGGTCTGATCGAGGAGGGGAATTTACCTCAGATGAATTCTTCGATTTTTGTGAAGAACATGGAATAAGAAGGGAATTCTCTACTGCAAGGACCCCTCAGCAAAATGGAGTAGTGGAAAGGATGAACAGAATGGTTCAACAAATGGCTCGTGCTATGCTTGATGAGTCTGGAACTCCCGCAACCTTCTAGGGTGAAGCCGCATTTGCTGCAGTTACTATTCTCAATAAGACAAACGTCCGGGTAAACAGCACTCAGACTCCTCATGAACTTTGGTATGGTAAGACTCCCATAGTTAAATACTTCAAAATTTTTGGAAGCAAATGCTACATCAAAAAGACTGATGAAAACCTTGGCAAGTTTGAACCTAGAGCAGATGAAGGCATTCTCCTTGGTTACTCTCCTCATAGCAAAGCATATAAGTGTTACAATAAAAGACTTGGAAAAATTGTCGAAAGTATTGATGTAGTGGTTGATGAAGAAGGGAACACTCCTAGGCAAGTAAAATCTAAAGATTTCGAAGATGATGAAGACTATCCTTCAACATCAAATTAGATTCATGATGAAGAAGAAACCCATGAGGCACTAGAAGAATTGATAAGAATAGAAGAAAAGACTCCATCCAGGTACGTTCAAAAGAATCATCCAGAAACCCAAATTTTGGGGCAAAAGGAGGCAGGTGTACAAACAAGAAGAACCATTTTAGAAGCTTCAAGTTATCTAGCATTACTCTCCTCCACTGAACCACAAAATGTAAGAGAGGCATGCAAGGATGAATGCTGGGTAAAGGCCATGGAGGAAGAACTTGAGCAGATTGAAAAGAATAACACTTGGGAGTTGGTTCCTAGACCAAAAGATAAGAATGTCATAGGAACAAAATGGATATTCAAAAATAAACTGAATGAAAATGGAGATGTGATTAGAAACAAGGCCAGACTTGTTTGTAAAGGGTATGCTCAACAAGAAGGTATAGACTTTGAAGAAACTTTTGCACCAGTTGCTAGACTTGAGGCCATAAGAATGTTCCTTGCTCTTTCTAGCTTTCAGAAGTTCAAAGTATTTCAAATGGACGTAAAGTCTGCCTTCCTGAATGGAGACTTGGATGAAGAAGTATATATTGAACAACCAAATGGGTTTATTCTTGGAAATGATCCAAAACTTGTATGCAGACTCAAAAAGGCTCTCTATGGCCTTAAACAGGCTCCAAGGGCTTGGTATTATCGGTTGGATAAGTACCTCCATCAACAAGGTTTTATAAAAGGATCAACAGATAGTAATCTATATATAAAAATTGACAATGATAAGTTGCTAATACTTGTTGTGTATGTTGATGATATCATCTTTGGTAGCAATGAAGAAGACATGAGTCAAAATTTTGCCTTGGTAATGCAGAAGGAGTTTGAAATGTCCATGCTTGGTGAGCTCACATATTTTCTTGGTTTACAAGTCCAACAAAACAAAGACGGCATTTTTCTATCACAAACCAAGTATCTCAAGCAGATCTTGAAGAAATATGGGATGGAGGATTCAAAACCAGTATGTACCCCTATGGTAACAGGATGCAGCCTCAACGCAAATGATGAATCAGCAACAGTACATCAACCAACCTATAGATCCATGATTGGTAGTCTGCTCTATCTAACAGGTACCCGACTAGACATTATGCATGCAGTGGGAATAGTTGGAAGGTTTCAAGAAAATCCAAAGGAAACTCATCTTCAGGCAGTTAAGAGAATTTTCAAGTATCTTCAAGGAACTCAAAACTATGGCTTATGGTATCGTAGAGATACAGATCTCACACTTCATGCATATACAAATGCAGATTGGGTAGGAAGCATGGATGATAGAAAAAGAACTATTGGTGGTGCATTCTTTATGGGTCCTAGATTAGTATCTTGATTCAGCAAGAAACAGAGTTCAATTGCATTATCTACAGCTGAAGCAGAATACGTAGCTGCTACATCTTGCTACACACAACTCCTTTGGATGATGCAAACATTGCAAGACCTACAAATCACTTGTACTCCACCTATCTCCATTTTTTGTGATAATACAAGTGCAATCAGTATTTCAAAGAATCCTATCATGCATTCAAGGACTAAGCACATACTTATCAAGTATCATTTTCTCCGGGAACAAGTGCTTGAACAAAAGGGTAAATTGGAGTATGTTCCCTCTAAGGAACAAGTTGTTGACATACTCACCAAACCACTGCCCAGAGAGACATTTGAATACCTCAGATAGAAGCTGGGGGTAGTTGATGCATCATCTTGCTGCTGAATCTTGATTGTTTCAGAGGAAAGTGGGTGTACGTGAGTTTCATGAGGAGGATCCACGTACATACGCCGGTTTATGAAGATACAATCATGTATATGTTGGTTTGAAGACAAACAGTGGGCCAGGCTCAGGATGAAAAGAGTCTGATATGGGTCTGGCAGAGACCATCTGGCACAGGTTTAGGGGGAGCATATATTCTTATAATAATGCATTTTTGGCATTATCTTAGAAGATTTTGGTTGTTTTGATTTCAGGAGGAACAGGTGTAGGAGGAGAACATGGTTGCTAGTCTGAATGATGTTTGTCAGACAATACTGATGATAGTTGTTGATTACTATCATAGACTTGCTGTAGATTTTTCGTCTCTATGTCATGTATTTATTTTCTTATCAAGGTCATGTAACGACCTATGTTGGTTTCCCCACTATTCCTGGGATGGATGAAGTAATGTTCTTATTGTTATCATGTGTAAATTTTTTGTGAGTCCCCACTTGGTTGGGAGATGGATGTATGTATGAGTCCTTGGTGATAGGAAGGTCATTTATAATGTATAAAGTCATGTTTCTTTTGTAGAACATCTTCTTACAGACCTTGCCTACAGTTAGGGGGAGCTTGGATAGCACAACAGAGCAGAGATTTCAGCATGTATTCAAGGGGGAGCAAAACCCTTTGCCCTTGATGTCAAATGGGGAGAATGATTTTGAGTGACTTGGGATTGCCATCAAGTCCAAAGGGGGAGATTGTTGGCATTATGACATAGGTTTGGCACTATGGCACAGGTGTTGTCCTTGATGGCAACTCACCCAAGGGGAAGATCACATTTCAGGCTCTCTGAATGAAAGAAAATGAGGTATACGCATGTTCCTCTTAACATAATCGTGTATACACGCAAGTATACTGATCAAAAGGCGCATATACGTATGCACGCACTTTCATGCAAAGAAAAGTGCGTACATGTGGGAAATCTTATGTTTGGTCCATGGTATTTAATTTGTCATATCTGAACCTATGGTTTTGGTCCTTGGTATTGCATCCAAAATGTTGAACCCAAGTGTTGGGTCCCTAGTATTGGTTCTCAATGGTTTTGGACCATGGTTTGAGTAAGGCCTAAGACTATAAAAAGGGAAGGAGATCATTTGGCAAGGGTATGAATTGAAGTATTGAATATCTTATGAAGAGCAAGATCTAGAATACTGTCATTGGGTTATGGTGCATAACTAGATCTGAATCAAGGAGGAACCTGAGCGTAAGGAGAAGGATAAGTTCTATTCATGGGTCAAGATCTTAAGGCATTTTGAAGTGAAGTATCTTTGTGTATTTTTTGATATGTTATATTTGGCGCATGACATGATCTATAAATATGATAATCTGGGTATAACTAATGTCTGAATAAGTAAAATGGATAAATCATCTTTTATAGATCTATACGTAGGTTCAGTGCAACATAGGTGCGTATACACGCTGGTTCACTAAATTAAAACAACGTATACACAAGATACCCTTGATACAAAAGCATATGCATGCAGTTTCCACATATTGAAGTAGCGTACATCTCATGAAATATGTTTTAGCTGCTTCTGTTTATTGCTGCAGTGTTTTGGGTCCAGAATTGGTGTTTGATTACTGGTACTGTTTTCTGGTTACATCATTCTGAGAAGTTATTGGTTGATTCAGTATTTTTTTGTAAAAAGGAGGTTGGTTAATGCAGATATACTTGATGTTTGATTGACATTCATGGATCCAGTCTAAAAATTTATGAAACGTGGTCCCTGGAAGAAAAGAGAAGGTTGTAGCCTTCTGTAGGTCAGCACCTACGTACTAGTACCTCAGCTAGTACAAGAGTTAAGGGGGTTGTAGCTCCCTTCCAGGAGAAGCTAGAGAATGAGAGAAGCTTGTAGCCTTCTGCAGGTAGCAGCCTGCATACTAGTATAAGACTGCACTAGTACAGAAACATTGTAAAAAGAAGTTTCTAATTGAAAGAAGATAGAGACGAATTGCAGCAGGTGGTTTTCACCCACATTGGGTTTCCACCTTATATCTTGTGTTCTTATGTGTGATTGCCTATTCTGTTTTACTGCTCCTGGTTATTGTTCATATGGTTTGATGCACAGATTAATGATTAACTTCTAAAGAATAATTTAAATTACAAGTCTGCTTATATATGCTTGTTTCCTTAACTGAAGTTGAGTACATACGCGGTATTTACTAACTAAAGTAGCGTATACAAATCTGATTGTGAAATGAAAAATAATTGACCTGATAATACTGATTCACCCCCCCCTCTCACTATTATTCCAAATAAATGCACCAAAGAAATAGCCCAGCTTTAGTTGGGCATGCAAGCTTCCATATTTTTTTCCACCACTATATTTTTTCATTTTGCATCTGAGATGCAATTTGAAAGCTATATTGATATTTGGGTGAGTAATTACCTGAGGGTGTGTGGACTCAAAACCATCATATGGTCATAACATGGTGATGGTAATTAATGGAGACTATTTGGTACTAGTGTCCTACAATGGCCTTATTCCTAAAGTCCTTTACAACCAAATTGTTGCATGCTCCAATTCCTTTTATTGTTGCTTCTATCATCCTTGCAGTCATCTCGAATCACCCAAAACAGGAAATCTTCTATGCTTTCCTACATCGAAGCACATAAGCTCCACTAGATTCACTATAAGGAATTGTAATAAATTCAACTCATACCTCATTGAAAACTTATCAATGAGGTGGCAATGCCAATTTATTTTCGTCCCCGTCACCAGAAGTCAAATTAGTCCATAGTCAAATCATCATGTACACAATTATTACATCTAGTTACCTCAAATCCCAATCATTATAGAAACTTTAAAAAATCTAAATGAAATACTAATACTTATCTTGATTTGTTCGCTACTACTTATTTTACCCTCACTAGATCAATTTCCTACTTGACAAACATTTAGTGGCCTTCTCTCTTCTTGTACTCACACTAGATAAACCCAGAAAGTACCCATTTCCCTCACTTATATTCAATTTCATGGACACATTGGATCGATTTCAAGACCAGAAAATATCCAGTGCCTTCTCTTCCCTTCTCTTCCATATGTAGGATCAGTGACCCAAGGAAACAATGGAATCAAGAGGCTCACCTCCACCCTCAATCACAAAGGGAATCAAGAGGCTCCCTCCACCCCATGATATATATATATATATATAAGCCCATTAGCTACCCTATGAGTATGGGAACTACTAACCTAGGTAGTCTTATGTCATAAAAATATTACTATCGTGAATATAGAGAGTCACCCTCCTCCACCTGACACATCCCAACATAAGAGCATACAGAGTCCCATACATGTTTGTGTCGAACTTGTTACATAACATAACGTAACGTAACACATAACATGAACACATAGCACAATACAAGAGTATAGTGTCACATATACGTATACAAATGACAGAACACATTTTAACATAGAATCCAAACACCACACTGTCTCTATTTGTGTGAAATGGGCCATATTGTCTCTAGTTTCTTTCCCACGCTTCACCACATGGATCCATAACCCAAATAAAAAATCCATGGTGTTATTATTATTATTATTATTATCCATGCTAGTCCCAACATGCCATATATAACACTCCTTTCCTTTTGCTAATATATCCTTCAACATTCCTTATCTATAATATAAACACAACATAATATAAGAATCATATTCACATGATCTTAAAATCATAAACATCTAGGGCTATGTTTTCCCACTCGAATCCTCATAAAACCAAGAACCTTTTATGTCATCCATCTGCATTCAAAGAATCAAAACATTCATTCTTCACAACAATGACCCCTGACAACCTATCAAAAAAAGTGGCAATTATCTCTCTCTCTCTCTCTCTCTCTCTCTCTCTCTATCTATCTATATATATATATATAGATATAGATATTCATGTATTCATTATAAACACACACGCACACACACTCATACACACACATATGAAATGAAGGTAGTGTTAAGAGAACTCAAATTTGTTTTATGCCCATCATTTCCATGCACTAAACCAACCCAACTAGCTATCACATTTTTCCTTCATACCTTTATTTTCCCTTTGTTCATGTGTTGGGCTTCATTTAGGTTATAAATTTCTTGTTGGGTTCCACTCAACTCATCTAAAACTCCATTTGTTCCCTCTTTCCCCCAAAAAAATCCAAGAACGTGGCCCCCCACAAACATAGAAGGAATCAACAAAAGGAAAATGAAGGAAATATAGAATGCCAAACAACAATACAAAAAAATTAAAAAGTGGCATGGCCATGCACCAATAAATAGGAAAATGTCATAAATAAATCATCAACCCAATTGTGAAGCACCAAATACACAAAACTTTTAACAATCACAATGACTTGATCCCCATGAATCCAAAAGTTTCCAACGGTTCATATATACAACTTTGTTTGAGCCATCTTCAATATTTTATGGAAGACTATTTTACCCTATAATTTCTTCCAATACACTGGTACCAAGTACATACATTTACTATTGCATTAATAAATATAAATAATATATGTGTATCCTTTCCCCTATTGTACCAAGCATATTTCCCTACAGACATGCACATATCAACTCATGTATAACCATGTGTTGTAGTGGCTAAAATAACCCTCCAAAATTTTGTCGATGTTTCAATTTTGGAGCCTCCCCTTGTAAACCACAACAACTCATCTTGCACTAACCCAGGTACTTGTGCGTCAAGAGAGCCTTATTCTTTTCATATTGGCTTGTGTTTGCTCACCTAGTTCATTTTCTAACCAACAAGTCGGTCTCTTGACTTGGTCCCTTGATAGTTACGGGCTTGCCTTAGAGAACTGTGCAATTCTTGAGGGAAACTGGCCTTGTTCTTAGGAATTTCATAGTCCTGACTGTGAGTGAGCCTTCAGGTAGGAAATTATGCAGACATGAGAGGTAGCCTAGATCCACTCAGCCCAGAAATTTCATGGAACCCATTGTGCTAAAAAATTTCTCAGTGCATGAATGAGAGAGTTGCCTCATCCTTCCCAAAATTGTGTTGGGTGTGTGTTATATTCTTTCCATGACTAGCCCCACATATAAGGGGGTTAAAGGGGGGGCGATGGACCCCCCATTTGTTGTGTGGGCTGCAACAAAGGGGTCACCGAGGGGGTGACATACCCCCTTGTCAGGGGGTTTGAGGGGGCGGTAGCCCTGCTTTATAGGGTCTGAGGCAATGCCATAGGAAATTTTTTTTTGACCCTACATTAGGTGGGAAGACCCACATATGGTTTTGTGCATGGTTTTCGCACATGGTTTTGGGCATGATGGTTTTTTGCCCATGGTATTTTAAAGATTTGGTCAAGGGAACTATAGTTATGTTCTAATCTAGGGTTAATGTATTGGGGTTTATGGATGCTTCGACATGTATATATATATGTATTGTAACATTGAAAGGAATATAATGAAAAATCAATCTGGTAGTCTCGGTTTTGGGATCCAGGGGAAAATCTCTGTGTATTTTTATTTTATGTTTTATGCACTCGCCATTGTTTATTTTCTATTTTCAGAATTCTTATCCAGGTAATTTCTCTATGGGGTTAAAACCTATGAACTATGCAATCTTTCCAGGCAATTCATGGCAACATTTCCCGAAAAATAAAAAATGGGAAAAAAGCAAAAAACATCCCTAAAAATAGGGATCTATTTTTAGTAATCCAAAGGAGGCACTTGCATTATTTTTAGAAATTGTCGCCAAGTGTCACTTTTTCCTTGATTTTAGGCATGCACATCATAAACCCTGATTTGATCAAATATATTTAGTTGATGCTTCTAGAGCTCATTTGCACACTTGATCTTGGAGCTCTCGCATTCTTGAGGAGATCAAGGAACCTTCAGTGTCATTATCGTCACTTTTTCGGGTGAGTTTTCCTTTTCTAATCTTGTTCCACTTTTTCTATCGGTTTTTGTTTTTTAGATTGTGAGAGTGTTGTTTCACTTGTTTCTTTGAATGAGTGCTGGCGTTTTAACTTGTTTTAGCTTGTAGAAGTGTTGTTTCAAGTTTTAGATTGCCTTTCCCAAGTTTCATGTGAGTTACCCTGTTTTTCTCTAATGATTGTCGTTACGATGATTCTCTACACATGCTTCATTTTCCTACAGTCTTGTTTCACATGCATGCATCAACACCTAGTCAAGTCTAAACTCAAAACCATACCATCCTTTAGATCTACTTGATTTTCACACTCCCCTTGGGCAAATCTAGGTCCCCTTGTCTGAATCTCACACTTCACTGCATGCACTATGCATTCTGGGAGCTCAAGGCCTCTTCCTTGGCTTCTGGAATTGCACAAATCCTATCTTGGGCTGACTCCAACTGCGCACTGCACAGTTCTAGGACCTAGCCTCCTAGCTTGATCATTGAGAATGCGTAATGCACAGTTTCTCCTGGCCTTTGCCCAAACTGAACTGTGCATTGCACAGTTCTAGTCATTAAGCTTCCCGACTGTCTGCTGGGACTCCGTAATGCGCAGTTCCCACAGTAAGATAGTGACCTCTATTATCCAAAATTGCGTAATCCCTCCCCTCATGAGCCTAGTTTGCTACTTGATCTTGTATTGATTTTTTTTTTTTTTTTTTAAGCTGACATTTTATTACTATCAGTGTCTTCTTCATCCCATAGGTACAAGAGTTGTTGAACATCTCTTTAGTGGTTATAGTTAACATGGAATCCAAGAGAGATGAATGAAAGGAAATAACCGAGAACAATACTAGGGAAGAAGTTGAGAATATATCAATTGATATACTAGTTTATGAAGATACTCAATTGTTCATTGAGAAGGGTACAAAATTGACAATAGAGAAAATAAATACACTTTTGCAAAGAACTTCAAGGAAGACTTAGACAAATGACAGGTTTATCTTAGCATCCAGCGGTTAGGATTATACAAGGTTTCATGGAGATACCCCACCTTCCCATGTGTGGACACCATCAGTTGGATTATCTCACACTTAGATGAACAGACGATGGCATTGAGCTGTGCTAGTAGGATAGAGCTTGCCACCTTTAGGGAAGGGAAATTTCAGCAAATGTATCACTTGCCTAAGCTGCTGAAGCACATGGACTCTCTTTTATATGCCACCCATAGCTTTGTGAACACTAGAGACATCATCAAACACTAGGTCAAGGAGCTATCAAAGTTTAAATAGAGATCAACTCATGTTTACAAGATGAAGTCCCTGAGGAAGGCTTACTAGTTTTCTATCATCTTTTCCTACAGAATATATGGTCAGGAAAAAATTGAAATCTTTCATGAAGGGTGGGTGGACTTACTGGACCAATTGGTGAATGATGGGAAGCCATTCAACTAGTTAGATTTGTTGGCTCATTAGTTGAAGATCCATGTGGCTAACACTTAAAATCCTCCCAAGAATGAGTAAGCAAGATTATCCATGTTTGCATACTTACTTGATGCAATCTGTGCCTAGCAGTAGTTCCATGGCATGAGTTGGATATGGACACCAAAAGAGACTGTTGTTAACATCTATTGCAAGTTTCTTTCCAACTGTAGCTATCGAGGAGTGTTGGAAAAGACTAACTCACCATTTTATCATCACATGGTATAAGCTTATATTTGAGTAGGATCCACCTTGAATGGACTGAGAAGAAATGGAGGCAATAGTAAAAATTGTAGATTGGTATGCCTCATTAGGTGGAACCTTCATGAGAATGTTTGGTGGATAGAAGCATCTGCATGTTCTACCAAGGTATGCCACTGAGAAGATGATCGTGCAAGAGGTTTCATATCACCTTGCTACAGGGTTATCAATAGGACTGCATAAGAGGAGGGAAGTGCCATGGCCTACTCTTCCTTTGCGGATCATATTATATGATATTAAGAGCTTGAAAGATGCAAATACCAAAGCTAAGGATATAGGGAAATTCGAGTTCAACACCAGATACTTTAATTCGTATGATACCCATGGTATTTGCAAGGACCACTGTTCAAGAGTGTACTTTCCATGGATCCATGGGACATGTCATTTGCCAGAGGATGACTCTTGGAGGTATTGTTACAATGCCTCCAGACTCAATGAGCCGGTTAGCTTAGCACGAGCTTGGAAAGTTGCTCTGTAGACAACAATAACCCAAGAAGCAACAACAACAATACTAATAGGAAAAAATCTAATGTAGGACAAGGGAAAGAGGAAGATTGTTGAGAACCTAGAGGAAGAGAAAACCTACAAGATGAGGGAAAATCCTAAAATTGAGAAAGCATATTTCGTAGTGGAAGAAAAGAGGGAGCAGTAGGTAAAGAGATTAGAGCAAAGAAAGAGAGAAAAGCATAGGCTGTAGGAAGTAGAAATGAAGTTGCTGGAGACGAAGAAGAAGCTGAAGGAAGAACAGGAGCCGACGAAGAGCGAAAGGGAAGAGAAGCATGAGTAGGAAGAGGAACAAAGGCAAGGCGTGGTGATAGAGAAAAAACGGCCATACAGGTTGATGATTTGGAACAACTAGCAACTGAGGAAGAAGGTAAACATATGTAGGATTGATAACTTGCTCAGTAGATTGAGGAACTGATTGAAGTGACATACATGGAATTGGATCAAGAGCCAGAAAGTGAAGAACTAACATGATGCTGACAACACCACATGCTATCCCTTAGTTTTTTCCACTTCCAATTTCAGAACCAACCCCGAGCGAGCAAGGAGAAGTTGTTCTCATTAATGATGATCTGGTCATGGATGTGTACAATCTATCATTTGACGAGTTGCAGAAGAAGATTATATAGGCGTGGAGGAAGAACTTTCTAGATGACCACGCATCACCTGCATTCATCAAGTAAAGGGTGATAATGTCAGACACTAGGCATCATCCAACCATCCTTACCGAAGCTAGCTTGGCCTGTGTAGGAGGAACAAGATGAAATGTTAAGTACTTGACGGTCGAGAATGAATAATTGGAAAAGAACTTGCAGGATTCAAGGCAAGAGGTAGAAAAACTCCAAGGATCAATGTACAATGCAGTTTACACATTGGGGGAGATGAATAAAGAGATACTTGCTCAAGTATCAACACTTGAGAGTACCATGCAAAAGCTCTATCACATATTTGTCACCGTGCATAAAGAAGTTGTCTGTGTGCATGTCCTACAGTATAGAAGAAAAGCATTTGTTTTAACTCTCAAGAACATACATGCTACCATCAAGAAGTTCCCTCACCGATGCTAAACCCAAGAACCAAGTCCAGCTAGAGATCAATGAGTACATGGAGCAACTAAGATGACAGGCCACACTGAAGACTTGGAGCTAAATGCACACTACATGCAGAAGTACATTGGTTGTTCTTTCTTGGTAAACACCTTGATGCACATGCTTCAAAATGAGTTGGATATAGGTTCGAAGACCATATTCTCGGATGCCATGCAGGCAAGAGTTCGCTTTTAGAAAGACAAAATCAAACAATTTGGGGACACGATCGCATAGTACCAAGCTTGGCATCAATATGTGACTGAGAAGCATCAAGTGGAGTTTACAGAGTTGGTCTTTCCCCAAACTTCGAAATCATATTTGTTTGTCTTGTTAGGCTGTCTCTAGCCTATTTTGTCTTACATGGGTACATGTGAAAAAATGTAATATTATTTGTAAATATGTCGCAAGTGAAATTCCAAGTATCATTAGTGGAATGTGAAAGGTCATCATTTTATGTAATGAGTTACTTGTAAGGAATTTGAAGAGTCATGAGGGTAGTCAAAGAGTCACAAAGTGGAATTTCAAGGGTCACCCCACCCTTTGTAATAAATAGAACCTCATAACTCATAGAAAGGGCTTTTGGGAGCCAAGCTTTTGGCTAGGCGTAGGCTTAGAAAAGGCTTGGGAGTATTGTGAAGAGCCTTAGCTTCTCCATAGCATAGAGAGAGTATACTTCTTTGGATTAGCAAGTGTTCTTGACTTTAATGTTCCACTATTGTGACTAGTGGTCATCAATGCTATACGTATGTATGTATAATAATAATATGAGAGCCAACATGTTTTCATGCATATGTTGTTAATGTAGTTGGACTATTCTGGTTGAGTTGGAAATGTGTGTTGTTTAACTTACACATTTTCTTATGAACTACTTTGCATACAATTGTATGAATCTTTTTGAATTCTTATTGTTGGTTTAACTCATCACTTTAATTTGTGGACTACTCTGCATTTGAGCTTGTGATGTCATTTTGCTCGTGTGTTCCTTTCAAGTTGTGTACTATTACAGGCTTCTAAGGGGCACACTTTATTTTCCCCTCCATGTGTTATAACCTTCATGCATCACACTTGACTCTCCCCAATTTCACAAACTTTATCTCACCCAAAGTTATCATACTTACCTATGTTCATTACCGCGATCAAGGCATTACACTACCACCCACTAGTGGGATTCCTACTCCAAATGGTTTGAGGTCTAGTTGGCACTACATATCGGGGAGATCCTCTAAATGTTAGTGGCTCCAACACTATCAACACGATTCTTTTCAAAAGATATTAGTTTCTTTGTCTTTCCCTACCTTTTTGTTTCTTGTGAAGTGCTTTCATTCACATGCAATTTTTAGATACATGATAAAGTAAATGAATAATAATGAATCATGCCATGAAATTTATTTGCAGAGCTATTATAGCAAAGACAATAGTAAAAAAAAACCATGCTAGCACCAATGTATGCATGCATGCATCGAAAACAACATATTTCTGTCAACACAAATTGTTAGTTCCTCAATAACAATAAGACATATCAGTCATGCATGAATTCAATCATTCACAGTAAAACATGTTGCTTTTTTTCTCATGGTAGAGCCCATCTCTGATCCCATATCTGATACCACCAGTAAAAACACCCCCTCCTAACCCCAACCCAACTAGAGTTAGAAGGACGTGGTTAATATGCTAACCCATCTCCCAAAGTACAATTATGGGAACGGGAGCTAAAATTTTGTCTTTCTTTAACTTTTCTAGAATTTTAAATATACAATGTCATTGCATTCCTCTCTTCAAGACTATTCCAATGATGTAAATTTTGCCTCAAATTGACTTACATATCAAAATTTATGACCTTTTAAATCTTAGTTGATTACACCTCACCACGTTAACTTGGTGCCTACGTGGCATCTGACACACCCATGCGGCATCCCACATGGCACCTGGCATGCCCACGTGGTAGCCCATGTGGCACCTAATGTACCCATGTGGTTTTCCATGTGGAAATAATGAACTCCAAGGCAGGTCAGGGTCAACCTCCTCTTGAGCATGCTTAATTGACAAGAGTCGAGACCCGCCCCTGACCTCTCGACCTAGGTTGGGGTTAACCACCAATCTCATGGTGTTTTAATGAAAAGGGTTAGGTGGTCCGACCCGTTGACCTCGTAAACTCCTTGATTGATAAGCGCTTGTCTTGCAAATGTGGTGAGTCAGGTCACCCCATTGGCGATCAAGTGACAAAGCTCACTAGAGTCTGGAAAATTCAAGTCAACTTTCAGACCTCGACTTATACGATCTCCTAAAAAAAATTAAATTAAGATTTAAACCTATTTCCAACATTTAAACATAGAAACTTTTCCTCTAACTTTATACCTTTTCCAGAAATATATCTAGCACTTAGAGGCTAACAAATTCACAAGGTTTCTAAATCTAGACTCGAGAAAATCTCATTCCTAACCATGATAACAATTTTAACAACATTTCAAGTGCATTTCTTCATAGAAAATAGAGAATTGTAGTAGATCATAGATACAACAAAAACTTGATTTTCTTTTGACTCAAAAGGCTTATCAACTGAGTGACTATGTGAACATACCCATTTGGATCTATAACTAGTTAAATGGTAGGATGTAGATGCAAGGAATAACATCAAAATTCCTTCCCACCAAACATGAATGTAGCAATTAGCTATGCACTTTACAACATTTTAAATATGCATTAAATATTGTTTTACAAAATTATTTTGTGTAATTCATTTTAAGAGTTGGGAACTCATTTCTACTAGTGCAACCTAGCACCATCATGATGAATTATCTCCTATATCAAAGGTATTAGTATAATGTTATGCATTTCATCCTTTGACATCCTCATATAACTTATAATTTATATAGAGTAATATGCATAGTACCATAATCAAAACCAAGTTAATTCTCCACATTAATAAAGATTACATGCTAGTCACTACAAGAACTGAATCAAATCTACCACTTGTTGTTCCAACATCTTTTACATAGTAACAAAAACACATTGGTGAATCATATAGCTAAATAAATCATGAACCATGGCATCAATGAATATATTTTGAAACCAACAACGAAATAGGCATATATATATATATATATATATATATATATATATATATATATATATATATATATATATATATATATATTTGATTTCTTGAGAACATGAGACATAATTATCTCAAGTCAATGGGACTATGACTCTCCACCTAACCATAGACAACTATAGCCAAGTCTCACTTGTAGTTGTCATCCCTGAGCTATATTCTAGAGGTTGATGGATGTTTTCCTTAGGGCATAAACATAAACATTAGTTGGATCAAGGACTCTAGAGAACCATCCATATTCACCCACCGACAGAGTTGACAATCAACCAATTGCATAGGGATTTCAGAGACCAACGGTCTCCACCCTTTCAAGAACAATATGGTTCCACCCAAAAACCAAGGATTCTATAACTCATGGTAAAATTAAAATACAACAAACAAGCTTCCAAATATCCTCTAGGAATTTAATAAGATCAATTCCTCAACCCCATCCCTTTGGGATTTCTTGAGAAACACCATCTCCACCCTTCAGGCCACCAATGAATCGAGAGGAAATTAATTCCTCGTGTAGTGATTTTTTCCAACTCCTTTGCCAATTGAATTCTTCATTTCCTTCATGTTTTCAACATCTCTTGGTAATTCAAATTTATCTCTATGTTGCATCTATTGCATCTCTTGTGTTCTCTCTTTTTCCATCTCCAATTCTTCAAGAAAAATACCCCTCTAATGTTGTTCAAATGCCTTTTATTATTTTTCTTGTGTCTCTCCATGTTCCTTATGGAACATTTTTGTGTGTCTCTTCATATATATCATTGAAATTTCTGCATATTACTATTATTTCTAGGAAGTACTCACCCCATTTCTCTGGAATCTGTCCCACTACTCAGCCCATTTATTTTTATCATAATTTTTACATTGGCTACATAAATTTAACTACCTAGGGCTATCCCATTTTTTTTATGCTTATCATGGATTGTTGCCTATTGGCATTTAACATCCATTTATTTTATATGTTGATGCTAGTTATGTATACTTATAAAAATCATTAATATATGCCTTAAACATATATACATTTTAAAAAACACATAACAAGATTATTAACCTTTGATATTCTTAATTTTTAAATAGAGTTTGTCACAATACCATGGGCCAATACATGCCTCATCAATAACACATGCTCAAAAGCCATTACACATTTCACCGTCACAATATTTTTACATATTTTATTTTAATATAATTGAAAAGAAAAAAGTGCATAACCACCTTTGGGATAAATATCAACCCTCTATCCTAACCACTATTAAAAATATTCCATGGATATTTTATCGAAGCTAAATCCCTACAATCAAATAATTAATTATTTGGAATTAAATTAAAATTCCTGGATTTGTATTCCAAAATAGACATTATTATTAGCGTGATTTAAAAAATAATATAAATAGTGCAAACATATAAATTAAATATTGGTAAACGTCTCCAGACATAAATCTTAGATACGCATCCTCATCTCATGATACATCATCAAGTTTAAAAAAAATGGGATGTCCTTCCGTTTGGTTCTAAGTCCCATGGGGAACATCCTTTGCCTATAGTGATAACGCTCAAGAAGTAGGCTTCCCCACCTAAGTGGAGTCTCCAGTCTTGACTCTTGCTATCTAAAAAATTATTGTTATATTTGCCTTACGAGTTACTAGATATATTCTTGGCATTATAGTGGTAGTCACTAGGTTTGAACTTGGGCTTCACCTAGATTACTCCAAGTGAATAACTGATTCACCATTGTTACAAAAAAATCCTAAAAATTAAGGATATTATTATTATTACGTACATTTAGAAAAACATAGAAAATGTTAACCATGGAGATTTTGCCATTATTTTACCATGAATATTAACTTTGAAATAAGATTTTTTACAACATTATGTGACAATACCATGGTTTATCGATACCAAGTGCCCAAAAAGCCATTAGAAAAAGGGCATAACTAGCCTTGAGATTAATCTCAACCCTTTATGCTCACTTCTACCCAAAATAGATATTTTGGAAAGGTTAAATGTCTACCATCCACCTATTTATTATTGATAATTAAATTAAAATTTTAAATTTCATATTTAAAAATAAAAGTTCAAAAATTAAAAAAAACATACCAAAAACATATTTGTTTAAAAAATTTATTTCTAAATGAAAATATATTTTAAAAATATTAAAAAATTAAAAAATTAAATAAAAATTGATTTTAAAATAAAAGCATATAAATAAATTATTTATTGAAAAATCCATTTCTAAATAACCAATGTATGTCCATCTCAATTCCAGATCTACCAAGCACAGAGAGGGATGAAATCTCTTAATATGCAAGAGTCACTTCTCTCTAAGTGAAAAACTTAAGGAAATGTTTCCACCTCCATACATTTCACAGAGAGGGATGAAGTCTCTTAATATGAAAGCGTCACTTCTCTCTAAGTGAAAAACTTAAGGAAATGTTTCCACCTCCATACATTTTATTTATCTCGGCTCCATGTGGGCATCACACTAATAAAATGATTTAATTATAAGAAAAAAATTACTTTCATTGTTTTATAAAATACATTAGTTGACATTGGAATATTTAATTTATGATTCACATTCTCCATATTAGAATGTTAATGCATGCCCCAAAATCTTTTGAAATAGAAAACATATATCAATAAAATGTAATCTCTATATATAAATAATTAGTTTTTTCATTAATATTAACTTTATATATATATATATATATATATATATATATATATATATATATATATATATATATATATATATATATATATATATATATATATCTATATACACACACACACACACACACACACACACACATAGTTTTATTATTAATATACCTTAAAATGTTATACATCAAATATATATTAAATATTGAAAGAATTACAATTATCTCGAATACCTTCAAGTAGCAATAACATTTATTTTTGTAAGTTGAAGTTTTCTATTCATTCAAAATGATTACATCTTCTTATGACATTTTCCAAAAGTTGGTTGGCCTCACGCTTACTAGATTTATTGGCCAAACGATGTATACTTAGGTTCACAACAAATTTGCAAAATGACAATGATTTGCATATACTAACAAGCAAAAAATGTCGAAACACACATAAAATCATATGACAACCAATTAACATTAAACATCACTAGAATATACCAAAGTAGGATGATCTCAACCTTACATATACTGACAAGCAAAAAATGTCAAAACACACATAAAATCATAAGATAACCAATTAACATTAAACATCACTAGAATTTACCAAAGTAGGATGATATCGACCGAAACCACGAGATGGAAAGTGCTTGAATTCACACTAAATATGTCCTTCCATGTGAGCCAGTCGAGTTTTCAACCAATCAATCTACTATTGGATGCAGCATTGTCCTTTCCATAGGCTAGCTAGTCTGTTATGCATCTCCTATAATTTCTACTAAATATGATCCATAAAATCCAAGTTATCATTGCGATCATCCTATCGGGAACAATCAAGCTACTCCATAAAACTTCTTAACTATCGAATGAGGATGGTATTAAATTCTAGTGAGGAGGTTCCCCCCTCGGAGGGAATAGACAAAGTGATCAACTGGATGACAATCTCTCCCTGATTTTTCTTCAATAGTTACTATCAACCCAACACACCTGTCACCTCTTGATATTTTTTTCTCCATATGCACTAAGAATGCATGTTCAATTCCTTCTTTATACCTTCACTTCTTAGGATGGAAGCATTGCCAATGAGCCATCGAGACTTGACAATCATCGTGGAAAGTGTTTTTGCCACTCTAGGATTGCCGACAACCCGCTTTCTTTTCTATCAAATATGCTTTTCTAGGATGCCCAGGAAAATCACCATAGATGTCAACCATACTTTCTAGAGAAAAACCATGTCATTGTTACACAACTCAACACTAGTATAGAATATCACCACCAAACATGTTAATGGAGTTACAAATGAATCTTCCTATAAATGGTAGAGAGACTGTAGACCAATATATTCCAAAGAACCTACACTCCACAAACCCTCCTGGAAATGTATTCCAACCCGCCACCTCACCACAACACAACCCAATTTACCCACACTGGATAGAGAAGGAAAACCAAAATACGCGTTACAAGACCACCATTCTACCCCAACAATCTTGGTCAAACTAGGAAGAAACAACCCACAATTAGCCAATGAAAAAGAGACTAACAATATTAAAAATTTGTACATGGTGTGAAGCACCCATATTCATATTGTACATGAGCCCTGATACTCTAAGACTAAGTTGAAGGAAAGTTATTCCTAGGGAGAAATTCCATTGCTTGGAAGGCTACTAGTTAACCTCTATGCCTCACCTAGGACCTTATGTGCTCTATGGTTTCTAACCCAAACTTTTCACAAGAATATTCATTCCTCCTAAGGATTGAGGCTCATGGCCTTTTGATCGAAGCTCCTCACAATCCTTACTACACCAATCAACAATAAACCCCTCAAATTCCTTGCCATTATACTTGCATTTCTCTTTTGCCAATGGAAAATCCATCATCTACTCCTCAGGTAACACATTACTAGGATAACATAAACCAATTTAATGCCATTAACGACCATCCTGAATTGCCTTGAGAGTACACGCCCTCACAAATGTTTCCCATCTCCTATGATGGTGCTCACTAAATGTAAATCTAGATAACTGGGTGGTGAAACCTAGCCCCAATCCCAAAATATATTTGATGTTCTATCCCCGACGGGGAAATTAAAAGCCGCTAATTAATAGAGTAATAATTCTCCTACTCTTTCTCCTTATACATGTATTGTGATGATAAACTTTTTTACTAGACATGCATATTGAAATATTTGATTTATAACCTACTTTAAACTTTTCCTTGTTATTAATATTTCTTAAATCTTGTATATCAAATTTATATTCAAAATCAAATAAATTACAGATCTTCTAGTAATGTAAAGTGAAAATATAAGAATTTTTTCATTTAAATTACTTTAGTTTTTTGTGATATAAAATGATGCTATTTAATATGGACATTGGAATATTTTAAAGAAAAATATATTTTGTTATTACTCTCTTTTTTAAATATTACATGTAAATTGAACATAGGATGAATTATGACACATCATGTAACATCAATAATATTACCTTTTGTGAACTGCGTGAAGAAATTACGCCTCATACTAAAATGTAAATTAATGTTTATCTTATTTTATTTTCAATTAAATTATCTCACTATATAATGTTGATATAAAATTACGACTAAAACTGAAGTATTTTATTTATGGATAACATTAATGTTTTTCTGATCTTGTCCGACCCTGATTTCCCTTCTCTCCCATATCAACAACATTTCCCCTTATATTCAATTCACCATGGAAATTGAATCTAATAATTCTGTATCATTTTTAGATTTTCTTGTCATCGAGATTCTTGATGTTTCCCTAAATGATTAGGCTTATAAAAAAAATACCCACATTGATTGTTATGTTCATGCCCATTCTCACCGCCACCCATCCCAAAAAATTAACATTCTTAAAATATGCATCTACTACACCCTTAAAATTGTTGCTCCCCAATTCCTTCCCTCTGAGAAAACACCCTGCTTATCCAAGCTTCCAGAGCTAGCAACTATTACTCTTCTTAAATCAATAAAGTTTTAATTCTGTCTCAAATTCCAAATCTATTAACCCTCTGTTACACAAAAATATCGTCACCATGATTATTTGCAGTCAGTATGGGTCTATCATCAGTTGTACTGTCCTCCTAAGCAAGTCTCAGACCTTAGCTCTTCAAATCAAGCTTTGGAAATGAGAGAAAGACATTAAAAATCAATGTAACTCTGGTTCCGCACTTTCTCTCATAGTCACTTGCGGTCCCGCACCTTCTGTGTACAAAAGCTGCGTACCTGCCCACTCTGTCCCTAATGGTGTAGGTGCAGACCCCTGTGAAAGTCAAAAGGCGCAAGTTTTATCTTTAAAAACTCACTTTGGGTTAATTCTAGAGGTTTCTAGAAGGAATTTTGACGTGGATTGTTCGCTCTGAGGTGGTTCATGCATCCCAAAAGAGAAGGAGCTAATCCCTTGATGAGAGGAACTATCCCTTTGAAGGAGGGCTTTATCCCTTTGAAGGAGGACCTAGTAACCTCCCTCCATTGCACTATAAATACAGGCATTGGGCTGGTTGCTGGGGAGGTTAGAAGCTAAACATTTTCGAGGGTAAATGCTGGTGAAATCAAGACTTCCTAGTTAAGCCTAAAGAGGAGAGATCACATACCTTTTTGGTTTCATTGGGGAGTGAGTGAAACTTGTCAAAGTAGAGGAGACTTCTTGCTGGATCCTGGGAGGAGCTTGTACAGCGTCAAGGCAAAGGTTGTAAGGTTCTTCTTCTTTTGAATTAATACAATCAAACTCATTTTTCTCAACAAGTATCTTATGTTATTTGTTTCATGGACTCCTTGAATTTCATGTTAAATATGTTTTATGCAATTGGCTTTTCAGGTGCTATTTAATTTGTTTGCCTTGTTTGTGTTTGCAGATTCGCGAAAAGGAGCTCATTTGGATCAAAGGAGCGAGGGCATCCACAAGCTAGCGTTGGACCTAAGGTAGGCCCTAAAAACACTTGTTTGCCATTGTTTATCAAAGCATATTTAGAGAAAGATAGTGTCTGGTTGGTTTGCTTGTCATTAGGTCTTCTTTAGATTCTAGGAAGGTCTATCTTGTCCGCAAGATCAACTTATTCCGTGTGACAAAATGGCGACTCCACTGGGGAATTGATTGTTTTCCTTGTTTTTACTTTGACCTGAGAAACTCTATTTTTGTTTCTGTTTTTGACTTGATGATTGTGGGATTGGGTGGATTTAGTTAATTTTGAGTTAGTTTTTATTTTTCATAGTTTTGGGAGAAGTACGGACCCTCCGAGTTAAGCACAGTGCGTACCTGTACGCGCTTTTGCTTTGTGCACAGAGCGTGAACGCACCTGTGTAAACAGGCTGCCTGCGTACCCTGTCAAAATTTTGAGAAACTTTAATTTTTTCTCTTTTTTATCAGTTTAGAATTTGTTTATAGGTTTTAGCCATTGCCCAGACTTGCGTGTACCCTGTCAAAAACTTTCCTTGGTTTAATTTCACTAGTGTTAGGGTTTTAGGTGAAATTCCTAGGAGTTTTGCTTGTTGGGTTTGTTTTTCATTTTGGTTGTGTAGTGGTTCTGAGCTTAGAAGTTGTAGGGACTTCAGATCACCTTAGTGTCTACCAGCCTTCTTATGAGTCTGACCATGTATGAAATCTCCCCTTGTTGAGGAATCCGCTTTGTATTTTCTCATTTCAAAACTTTGACAAACTTGTATTTGAAAGTTTGGATTTTCATTTTCATAAAGAAAACAAAATTGGTTGTTCTTGACTGATTTGTGATTCTGCATAAATTAGTCCTTAGCTTGCATCTAGCTGAGTAAAACATCCTTAAAAAAGACTTTTAGTAGGCTTTGACTTCAAATAGGTTTTTTATAATTTGTAGATCTCAAAGTTAGTCGTTTTCATTAGTTTTGAGTGTTTTGCAAAAAATATATAAAAAAAAATCTCTTTTGGAAAAAGTTTGTTTTTTGTAGTGATTGAGTGCTTTGAAACGAAAAAGGGAAATTTTTTGTGAAATAATTAGTTGTCTCGTTTTGAGTGCTTTGGAAAGGAAACGCTCTTCTTTTAATTTGTTTAATTGAGAAAGATTTGTGTTTACAAAGTTTTTGCATTCTCAAACTCTTTCTTAGTTTAGAAGTTCATCGAAGAGAAAAAGATTGTTTAAATCATCTTAGGTGCATTTTTAGTGATTTTGAGTCGAGTCTTCATACCACGAGTTTCATCTTCGCACCTTTGGACTTAAACAAAAACCACTAAAATTAATGCTTAAAGTAAAATTCACCTAGTAACATTTTTATTTCTAGGGCTCTGATACACCAACTTTGCTTAGGCTAGTGTCTTGGAGTAGGAGAGTAATTAACTCTCCAAGATAGTAAAAACAAACAAGTAGCTGTATCTTGTGGTAGGGAAGAAATCCAATTGTTGCATTTATGCTCTGGCAAAGCTCCTCTTAAAGGATAAGCATGAGATCGTGTCCGAACCAGTGTGGGAATCAATCCTTCCTCATTGGGAACGACGCCAGATATTCACGTATTAAAAACGATAAACCTCGGATTAACCATTGTCGAGGAGCCTGGGGTCACTTGTTGGTAAACCTTGGATTATGTCAAGGAGCCTTCAAGGGGATTGAGCTTGCTACTCTGCCCTTGCGTGCGTATCGGATCGTAGACTGTTCCCACAGGTGTATTTATCTCAGTTGGTAACCTTAGTGGCCATATTCTTTAGGACTCTTCCTGAGGTGACAGTGGTGGGAAGATCCCACTGTACCTGGAGCAGACGTCGGCTAGACTCACTTGGATTTTCTAGGGGGTTCACTTCACTCGAGATGGTTAAGTGGAGGAGCTTGTGCCAGTCTATTCATTAAGTAGGTTGCTGGGGTAACTGTTCCAACCGCCATTTCTGTACTGAACTCTGCGACGTTGGATTTCATCACCAACTAGTGTTTTCGGTCCGGAAAGTTACTGTTTGTGTGTGTTTGATCTCCTAGATTCTTTAGGCGTGTGATTCAAATTTGTTTGGTTCTTTAGAGACCTTAGGTGCTTTTTCTTGAGATTTTACTTTGTTTGTGTGTGAAGTAGTTAAAAGTCTTTAACTGTGGCTGAATTACCAAGACAGTCCCGTAGACTTCGGGGCCAGTCTCCTGAGATTATAAATGTGGCTGAGTTATTGAGGAAGTCTCGTAGACTTCGGGGCCAACCTCCTGAGGAAGTACCGAGCCAACTTGAAGGCTTAAAAGTCCTCGTAACTCCTAAAGACAGTAGAGTTGGGTCATTGGAAGAAGGAGAATCTTCTTTGATAGTACATCCTGATTTTCAAACGCCAGTAGCAGAATATAATCCACAATCAGTGTCTGTCTCCGAAATGGCTGGTAGCTTTTCATCTACTAGTGATATAGGTGAAGAACCCAAAATATCCGAGCCTGAAAGTGAATTTGCTGCTACTCCGACATCGGGGTTTGTTTCTCCAACTTTTAGTGGTCCTGGTTCACCTAGGGTAGAAAGAGTAATCACTCAAGATCTTCCTTCTGGACTTATTTCTATTGAAGAACTTGCTCTGGAAGAAGAAGAAGTAGGCATCCCTATCCCTGAAAATCAACCTGTCATTGAACTAAGGGAGCGTGAATCAATTTTTTACAGTCCACCTAGGAGTAGTTCTTGGTATCTTTCTTTGACTAATTATTTAGAAAACTCAGGGTTAAGTTTTTCACCACCTCGTGCTCCTTATCACTCAACACCTAGAGGTTTTTACACTCCCGTCAATATGGCAGGACAGTCGTCCATGTTTACTCAATCGCCCGAATCCTTTTTGTACGACGGTCCATCTGTTCCCTCTGGGTATCAGTCTCTTTCTGGTACTTTTTTGGGAGCATCTCCTCAACCCATTGAGCAAGGGTTATTAACTGGAAGCAATGGTACAAAGCCGTTGAGCGTAGAAGACATTCTTATGATGTCAGGTTCTATTCCCAATCCTCAACCTCAAGGTGGCCAGTTACCGCCTGGGGGGCAGCCTCAATTAACGCCTGGGGGGCAACCTCAAGGTACACAATTTGCATCTAGGGGGCAACCTCAAGGACAATACATACCTACAGGACAGTACGTTCCTCAAGGTCAACCCCAGACTCAATATGTACCCCAAGGTCAGCCTCAGTATCAATTTATACCTCAAGGTCAACCCCAGTATCAGTATGTGCCTCAAGGGTATCAACCCCAAGGTCAATACTCGAACCAAGGTTTCCAACCACCCCAAGGTCAAACGTATGTTTAAGGAACGGGAAATGTACCTTTCAATTATCAATCCTACGCTCAACCCGGTTATGGTCCTCAGTATTCTCAATCAGTTATGGGTCAGTACCCCGGAATGAATATAGTGTGGGATCCATCGCAAACCCAACAGGTGTTGCAGCCAAGTGTACAGTTGTTATCTCAAACTGGACAACCCCTAGTTTCTGGTACACCTCAGCAACCAGTCCAGTCTAACATTCAAACTTCTGTATCTTTGGTAGTTTCTCAACCTGGGCCCAGTACACCTCGTACTCCACCTCAAACGACTACTACAACTGCCGCTACATTTGTTCAATCTACCCCACCTACTTCTGGAGTATCGACAGCTCCGGTTTCTACTGTTCCTGTATCTACTCCTCAGACATCTTTACCACCGTCTGGATCTACGATTCAAACTTCAGTTCAGATGCCTGTAGGACAACCTGGTTTAAGTACGGTTGTCACTAGTCAACCACAATTCACCTATCAACCGTACCAGGGACAGTACCAATTCGGGGCTGCTGTCCAGCAGCCAGTTTATCAGTATCAACCGTACCCTGGGTACACTTATCAACAACCTCAACAACCCCAGTACGGTCCGGTTAATCCTGGTTTTCCGGGAGGATACAATATCCCGAATGCGATTCCTATTCCTAGTTATCTTGGATATCCTCCTCCCGGGGCTGGTCTCATGACCCAGAGTTTCAGGGATCCTAATCGGCAGTTACCGTTTATCGCAACTTTGGACTTGCCTGACTTGTCGCGCCTAACAAACGATCCCATTAATTATCTTCCGTTTTGGCCACCAATGCCGAATAAGTTGCCCAGTGACATTCCCAAGTTTGAAGGTAAATCAGGAGAGGACCCGTCGAACCATGTGATGACTTACCACCTCTGGTGTGCGTCTAACTCCATCACAGATGATTCAATCCATCTTAGACTTTTCCAGCGCACTCTAATTGGTCTCGCGGCCAAGTGGTACATTGAGTTACCGCGAGGCACTTTTTATAATTTTAGTCAGTTAGCTACATCATTTTTAACTCATTTTCAGTTGCCAGTCTGATATGACAATGGCACGAAATTGTTAACTTCGCTAAAACAATCAACATCGACGTACATTTCAGATCATATTCACGAGTGGAGATGTCAACGACGTTTAGTAAAGGTATTTATTCCGGATCAGATCTTGGCTGAGTGGTTTGTAAAATCTTTGTTGCCAAAGATCACTGAAGATGTTGCTAAAGCCGGAGTGGTTACTGAGGAGCAAGTCATTGCTCAAGCACAGTACCTTGACTTGGTGTATACTCAGTCGGGTACGTTACACGAAAAAATCCCCGATCTTCCCAAGCAAAATCAAATCGCTGCAGCTCCTTCGGGATCTCATGCCGCCGATGGTATGATTGGCATGGTTAACATTAAAAGTAAGAAGAAGTCTTCCAAGAATTCTTCCCCTATCATAACCTTGCCTGATTCCCCAACAGGAGATTCTTCTGTAGAGATTTCTGCCGATATTCACGTTGTAGAATCATCTATAGCCAAATCAAAATCTGGTGGGAAGAAGAAAGGAAAGAAGAAGAATAAAATGGACAAAAGTTCAAAGGAGAAACCTGAAAAGGTGGAATCCAATGACGAAAAGCACAAACCTCGTTATCCTTGTCTCATTTGTGATGATGAACATTTTACAAGAGACTGCCCTCATCGTGCAGAGGTTGTGAAAATTGTCAAGGGTTCCCAAACTCCTGCTGTTTTGAAGGATCCTTTTCCGGCTCAGGACAGTAAGATGATAGGTTCATCCTCGAGTGCAATGAAGAACCCATACTGATGATGTCCCATGTTAGGATTGCGACTCGATCGCAAGATTATGGTAGTAAGAGTCCTGTTGATGGTAAAGAAGCAGAATCTTCTCATTCTAATCCATCAACCTCAGCTCCCGGTTCCGATCCACTATAGATCGAGAAACCTAATCCAGACTTGGTAATCAAACCGCCCGCCAAGGGTATACTTCAAAAGTCAGTCTTCAATCCACATGCGAGAGCGGCTCAGAATTATAACATTGTTGAGGATTTAGCTGTTTCACCCTCGGCAATGTCGGCTTTGGAAGTGCTGCAATCATGCCCAACACAACTTAAATTACTTTTGTCGGCTATAGGAGCTGTTGATGTTCAGGACCCGAACCTAATAATTTTCAATCTAGAAAATAGTACACTGTGTTTGCCTCATCAAATGGCTTTCCAGATTCCAGTGATAGTAAAAAACAGGCCTATTCATCGGACTGTAATTGATGAGGGAGCCTCAACGTGTATTATGTCGATACAGTGTTGGAGATCGCTTGGTTCTCCTTCACTAAATCAATCCCTGACGATTCTAAAGGCCTTTGATGGCCGTGGGTTTCATCCTTTTGGCATTCTAAAAGATTTGCCTATAGGGGTTGAAGGAAAAACCGTTATTCTAGATGTGGAGGTGGTTGATGCCCCTCTAGATTACAACCTTCTCTTGGATCGAAGTTGGTCTTACGCTATGACAGCGGTCGTTTCATCGATCTTTCGAGTAATAAAGTTTCCACACAATAGAAAGATCGTAACAATAGACCAGCTGGCTTACTTTTCATCCAACCCAGCCTCTTCGGAGAGTATACAACATGTCGGTAAAACGACTATCCCATATAAGGATGTTCGAGTAGGACTAGTTAAAGATGCCGGTTTACTGGGAACTTTTCCTTTTCCTCCAATCAATGCATCATCTTCATTCGCAACCATTCATATGATTACATCAGACACCATTGTCTATGATGATCCTTGGATCATTCCTTTTGAATCTGAGATAGACTCATTTGGTAATGCCATGCCTTTGAGTCCATATGAAATTGCCTATGAAGCCGTGCAGTCTTTTGCCGACCCGTGTTCAACCAAAAATGACTTAATGAATGTGGTCTGTGAGGAATCACTTTTCACATCAACCTCGGATTTAACTACATTTTCTGAACTTGTTCACTCTGATGAGAAAATTCGTGAAATCCTATGTGTAGATGATTTACCATGGGAAGATCTCCATCACAGATCTTCGTTTTTACCTGAGGATGATCATTTTGAAAATGATTTCTCATCAATTTTTACAACTGAATATGTCAAGGAACCTCAGAATCCAATGAAACATCCTGATTCAGAGTTAAATTTGGGAAACATCTCTCGAACTATTCCTATTGACATTTCGGTTAAGCCCGGAATTGTTGAGAACATTCATATAGGTGCCTCGTGTACAGATAACGAAATTCAAATATATAAGGCCCTATTTCAAGAATTCCGCGACGTGTTTGCCTGGTCCTATGAGGAAATGCCAAGAATTGATCCTGCGATTGTTGTTCATGAGATCAAGACTTACCCGGACGCTAAACCCGTGCGGCAACGTTTGCGTCAGATTCACCCAAGAAAAGCTGCTACAATTAAAGCAGAAGTTGAAAAACTGTTGAAAGAAGGTTTCATTTATCCGATCTCGCTAACGGATTGGGTATCAAATATTGTTCCGGTTAACAAAAAATAGGGAACAATAAGAATATGCATCGACTATAGGGACATTAATCGAGCCTGTCCAAAGGACAATTACCCAACTCCCTATATCGATCAAATCATTGATGATTGTGCCGGTAGCGAAATATTTTCCTTCATGGACGATTTTTCCGGATACAATCAAATCAATATTCTACCTACCGATCAACCAAAAACGTCTTTCATTTGTCCATGGGGGACATTTGCTTATTGCAAGTTACCTTTTGGGCTTAAGAATGCCAGAGCAACTTTTCAAAGGGCGATGTCTTATGCGTTTCATGACATCAAGCACATTGTGCAACCTTATCTCGATGACTTGCCTGCTCATTCATTACATCGAGCTGATCACCTCGTCCATTTACGAGCAATCTTTATGAGGTGTAGGCATTATCGTATTCGGTTGAACCCACACAAATGTGTCTTCTGTATAGAAACGGGTCGATTGCTGGGATTTGTAGTTTCGAAAACCGACATTCGCGTTGATCCCTCGAAGGTCGAAGCTATCATCAAATTGCCTCCTCCTTCGAGTCTTCGCCAACTCCAAAGTTTGCAGGGGAAAGCAAAATTTTTACGACGATTCATTCCTAACTACGCCGAGGTTACAAAGGGTTTTACCCGGTTGTTGAAGCAAAACACTCAATTCTATTGGGATGAGATAGCTCAGAAATCTTTTGATGCACTCAAGCACGCGTTGACCTATGCACCATTGTTGCATCCTCCCAATTACAACCAGGATTACTTCTTGTATCTCGCCGCCTCTCATTCCACCATTGGAATGGTCTTAGTTCAGGAAGATGAATTCGCAACGAAACTTGTGATATATTACCTCAGTCGCACGCTAAATCCAATTGAGCTAAAATACTCACATGTGGAGAAATTGGCATTGGCAGCCGTTCAAGCTGTCCAACGTTTTCATCACTACATTTTACTACGTAAAACTACGGTAATTTCGGATTGCAACCCTATGATCGACATTTTGACCAAGCAATTGCTAGGGGGCAAGTACTCTAAATGGATCGTTATCTTGCAAGAGTTCAACTTGGAATTTGAGAAATCTAAGTCTAAGAAATCTTTAGTTTTTGCGGAGTTAATGTGTGACTTCCCGCGTGCTGACACGGAAACTGTGGCAGAGGAGCCCATTGCGGACGAATCCTTATTTCTAATCAGCACTTTAGATCCATGGTATGGGGATATCATCGTTTATCTCCAGACCCAATCCTTTCGGCCAGAAATTTCAAGGTCAGAATGTCGGAAAATTTGATTCCAGTCCCAACAATTCAGGATTATTGGAGATACTCTTTCTCGCCGTGGGGCGGACTCTGTTTCTCGACGTTGCTTAACTCACGAGGAAGCTGAAAGGGTTCTAAATGACTGTCACTCTGGAGCGTGTGGCGGTCATATGTCTGGGTATGCCACAGCCCAAAAGATATTGCGCGCTAGCTACTTCTGGCCGTCTTTATTTAAAGATTGTATTATGGCCGTCCGAAAATGCCACAACTGCCAGATTTTTGATCGTAAGATGCGCGCTCCACCTGCTTCTCTCCACCCTATGATTGCCGTTGGTCCTTTTGCCAAATGGGGTATCGATTTTATTACATGTAACCCTCACTCGGCCAGGGGGCATGCGTATATCATCCTTGCGGTAGATTATTTTACTAAGTGGGCCGAGGCGATGCCTACATTCAAGGCAGACGGCAAGACAGTTGCAATTTTTGTGTTCAATCATATAATTGCTAGGTTTGGTGTCCCGCAAGCGATAATCACTGATCATGGGCGTCATTTTTGAAACGTTATGATGACCGAACTTACAGGCCAGCTTGGTTTACGTCACAATAGTTCAACCCCTTATTATCCACAAGCGAATGGTCTGGTTGAGTCCATCAACAAAGTTTTAGTTATCATGATCCGACGAATCATTGGGATTCATTGGTCGAATTGGCATAACATGCTATTTTCAGCGCTTTGGGCGTACCGAACTTCAGTAAAAACATCAACAGGGTTTACTCCTTTCCAACTAGTCTATGGTTTGGAAGCTGTGTTACCCATTGAATGCGAAATCCCGTCACTACAAATGGCCATCGAGTTACTTCCAGCCACTTCCGAAGAAGAAAAGCGTTTGTTATACTTAGCTCAATTAGATGAGAATCAACGTGATGCTGCATTGGTGATCGAGACTCATGCAAACCAAATGAAAGCTCAGTATGATCGAAATGTGACCCCTCGAAATTTTTCGAAAGGAGATCTAGTCTTAGTTTATGATCAAGCTAATGATAAATTAGGCGCTGGAAAATTCGTTCCTATGTGGCATGGTCCTTATGTTGTCAAGCGAAAGTAAGCAAAAGGGGCTTATGAATTGGTAGACTTTGATGGGGACTCTTTTGGTAAACCCAGAAATGGCCTTTACTTGAAGAGGTATTATGCTTAAAAAAAAAATGGGTATGGAGATTTTTAGTTAGGATAGTTTTTTTTCTTTCTAGCTGGTGTGTTTTAGTTTAAACAGTGTGCTTAGCTTATAGAGTGTTTTTTCGTCATTATTCCTGCTTATCTTGGTTTTACTCTTGATATTGCAGATGTCGATGCCTCTCCAAACATACATTGGTTTCACTGATGGTGCTTATCGTAATACGCGGAACATCTCTTCTGCAGCTTGGGTTATCTATTCGCCCTCTGACGAATTAGTATCTATGCATGGGGTAAGCCTCGGTCAAACAACGAACAACATTGCCAAGTATCGTGCAGTGATTGAGTTATTGTCTGAATCTATTTCATTTGGGATTCGGAGTTTGATAGTGAGGTTAGATTCTGAACTCATTGTATTACAGCTTAATAGAGTGTATGCCATTAGAAATCCAGTGTTATTAAGATTATTTTTGAGAGTGCGTCTCTTGGAACGTGAATTTGATTACATTGAATATCAGCATATTCTGAGATCTTTAAATACATTAGCAGATGCAATTGCTTCTCGAATGTTAAATAGACATTTGCAATAATCATACATGTAAATTTAAAACCATTCCATAACATGATTTACAAGATAAGCCAGTAATAGTGATATATATCTATATATATATATATATATATATATATATATATATATATATATATATATATATATATATATATATATAGATATATATATATATATATATATATATATAGGAGTGTGTCAAAAACTACATCGTCTTCGATCATAGGTTGAAAAACACCTTATGATCGGCAAAAATGATAAGTACAAAAAACAAAAATGTCACATGTGCCCACAATAGGCAATCATCCTATCACTGGTGATGATCTCTATAAGAAACCATTGCACGGGCCACCTTGCAAAGGAACCTCCTAAAAGGTCTTGGGACTCCAATCACATAGCGCCGAAGTTGACGAGGAATGTCGTCTATAGTGGTCTCAGGAATATCTCCTGTCAAGCGCTCAAGATGACCCTCCAACTCGGCCAAAACCTCTGTTGATTCGTCCTGTGGGGCTGGCGCGGGTGCAACTGGTTGCCTCCTCTCGAAAGGCCGGAGAGCGGCTGGTCGCTGTGGACCCACATCTGCATTTGGAATTTTTAATATCAGTTTTGAGACGATGCAAAAATAACAAAAAATTTTAAAATAAAAAAAATGTTGAAAAGGATTTTACCTGACTCGTCCCACTACTCTCCTGGTGGAAGAACCATGTCTGGGTCACCACGAAAATCTATCCCAGCGTAAGGGAAGTCCTGAATGGAAAAGAGTTGGTTTTCAAGCTGTTGGAAATACTCAGGTTTGAATCGAGCAACCTGTGTCCTCTCGTCCGGGTGACGGGCCATGACTGCGACCCATCGCATCAGTTTGGGCTCTCGAGGAAGCCTAGCTCCAACAGTAAGGTGCTGTGGGATCAGCATAGGAACCCTCTCCAAGCCAAAACTCACGACCAAAGCCCCATAACCAAAGGTCTTTAGTCATCTGTTCTTGGCCCTGGTCAGTTGGCCTTTCACATTGGCCAACACGGCATCGCACCAGTTGAAGATGGTGCCTCGAAAGCAATCAACTGCCATACGCATCTGGGATCCGATGGCAATATGTAATGCGGCAGCTCCGCAAAGTCTGGTGACAGTGAATGCAATCACCATGAGCTTAGGACGGGATATGGTCTTTATGTCTATCCCTTTGTCTCTAGCCTGGCTGTTGCAGTACTCTAGTCGGAGGCTATCGACAGACTGGCCACCTGGCCTAGTCCCGTGTAGAGTCAAGTCTTCGCCTCTCTTGGGAAAACCAGTCAAGAAATATATGTCCGTCGGCTCAATTTCGAGCTGGTGGCCGCCAATGAAGAAGCACTAGTCTTGTATGCTCCATCTGTCAACCAGCCACTATAAGAAATCCACCTGAGCCCTCATGCCAGGAATGGCCCAGAATTTGTACAGTCTGCACGCCCTCAAAGCATCAAGTGAAGGTTGATGATTCCATGCGGTAGCATCCACGTCCTCATGCTCTCGTTCACGCCAATCTAGCATGATTTACTCTCTGCATCAAGTATAAAGATTAATTAAATTGCTAGAAAATATTTTGATTGGTCCATTTTTGAGAATTTTTGGGTTCAAAACCCTTGCGGTGGGGTACGCACCCTCCAGGTTAGACACAGTGCGTGGGATCGCACTTTGTCTACACGGAAGGTGCGGACCCCGAGCTTTTTCCCAATCGAGAAAAAGTCGGGGTCCACGGGTCCGCAATGGTAAACCTGCGGACCCCCGCGCGCGGGTTTTGCGCCTAAAAACCCTCCCAAAAATGAAAATAAAAGACTAAAACAAAAAATTAAATGGTTAAAAATGAAGAGTAGGATGATGTGGATTACCTGGAGAAGATGGCGCTCGATTCCGACGGTTGGATTTTCCGAAATCTTCACGGGAAGTTTTCTGAGCAAAAGCACTATTTTCTCACCCAAACTCAAACGGTAAAAATGAATTGACAAAGGCCCTTTTTATAATTTTTTTGAGTAAATAAATCGCAAATTTGTTTATGTTTCACTTTGAAAATGTATTTTGCGACGTTTTTATCCATTTCAAACAGGTATGAGTAATGTTTGTGTTTTTGTGCAGAATAAAGGATTATTCAGGCGAAATCTATCATTTTCAACAGAAAAACATGTAGAGTCATCTTTAAGCTCTTTTCTGACTCTTAAAACATGAAAAGATTGCCGAGTGTTTCTTTTAAACTCGTTAAAACGAAATTAAAAGACGGTCCACTTACAGCTCTTTTCCGACCGTAAAAACATGAAAAGATTGCCGGATTTTTGTCGTTTCAAATTCGATATTGGTTATAAAACGACGTGTCATCGATCGCTTTTTTAATTTTTCGGGACAAAGGCACTAATGACGAAAAGTACTCCTTGGTCGTAAAAGATCAAGCGGTTCTCTCAAGTATTATTTTATACTTTTTCCGGCTTGGGAGACACAAATTTACGAAAAAGGTCAACCCTGGAGTCTTCTTAGTTTTTTCAGACTCTCTAAAATTGAAAAACGCCGAGTTTCTCCTATACTGGACTCGTTAAAATTTCACAGTAAAGGACCTGTTCAATTACAAACAGGAACGAACCACTCCTTCTTAGGGTTCGAATTTAAACTAAGTTGGACTCATCTGAAGGATGAGCTTATAATCAAGCAAATGTTATCCTCCTCAAGCTTGTCAAAAATAAAGAGGTACTTGCCAGAAATGGTGGGGGAAAAGAGAGAAAAATGAGCCTGTTTGTCATACTTTGTAACCACTCTTGAACACGACACTTTTATTCACCTGGGTTGGGAAATCCTTTGCCTAACAGTTGATCAAACCACATTGAAAGTCTTCAGCCGGTTTCTGGGTATTAACTTTGGGTCAATTGTCACCAAACCATCTGTCGTGTCGTTATGTGTTCAAGAGGTCACTGCCCATAAGCCATTCATTTGCAAAATATCTGTCATCCATCTTGACCATCCTTGAGTCAGTCCTTGCAACTAAATTTCTTCAACTTGATCTATGATTTCGTGTTGTGGGCTTGCCTACGACGGATCGCTTTCTATCGACATCAGCTCATTATCTAGAAAGATGATCTAGGAATCGTCAGTACCTTGAGATCTGCATGCATCAATGGCAGGTTTCTCGCCTTTGACGACAGTTTACATCATTGACTTTCGATCAAAGGATTCCGTGACATGCTCGACATCAACACATTTATTCGCATCTCATGGACTGTACTGGGTACTTTGAGAGCCATTGACATTACTGGTGGTTTCTCTCACACTTGTTAACAGTTTACATCATTGACTGGTAATCAAGTGGTTTCTACCATGTTCGACATCAACACATTTATTCGCATGGATAGAATCGTACTGTTTCGGGAAGTAGAAATGAAGACCTTGGATCCAGTTTCCACAATCCAGGCTGCGATGAATTTTGTATTCATTATATAATGGACTATTCATAAACAGATGGTTGCGTCCATACTGTGTCCACATGAGTCTATACTTGTGATGTTTTACAAGATCATTCCTGTATCAGAACAGTAGTTAGTTTCTAGTCAGTTTTTATCTGAGTATGGGAATGCCTACCTCAGCGATGATATGATCTCATATATATATCTTGCATTGAATGTTTTTACAGGTTCCAACCGAGTTCTCCACAAGATGATCCTCGAAATGATAAAGTACTTCACTCTTCCTAAATGATAAGAAATCCTCATCTACTACAGACTTCGCACTTTAGGGGGCAATCCGTTACACAAAAATATCGTCACCATGATTATTTGCAGTTAGTATGGGTCTATCATCACTTGTATTGTCCTCCTAAGCAAGTCTCAGACCTCAGCTCTTCAAATCAAGCTTTGGAAATGAGAGAAAGTCATTAAAAATCAATTTAACTCTGGTTCCGCACTTTCTCTCATAGTCACCTGTGGTCCCACACCTTCTGTGTACAAAAGCGGCATACCTGCCCGCTCTGTCCCTAACGGTGTAGGTGCGGACCCCTGTGAAAGTCAAAAGGCGCAATTTTTATCTTTAAAAACTCACTTTGGGTTAATTCTAGAGGCTTCTAGAAGGAATTTTGACGTGGATTGTTCGCTCTGAGGTGGTTCATGCATCCCAAAAGAGAAGGAGCTAATCCCTTGATGAGAGGAGCTATCCCTTTGAAGGAGGGATTTATCCCTTTGAAGGAGGACCTAGTAACCTCCCTCCATTGCACTATAAATACAGGCATTGGGCTAGTTGCTGGGGAGGTTAGAAGCTGAACATTTTTGAGGGTAAATGCTGGTGAAATCAAGACTTCCTAGTTAAGCCTAAAGAGGAGAGATCACATACCTTTTTGGTTTCATTGGGGAGTGAGTGAAACTTATCAAAGTAGAGGAGACTTCTTGCTGGATCCTGGGAGGAGCTTGTACAGCGTCAAGGAAAAGGTTGTAAGGTTCTTCTTCTTTTGAATTAATACAAACAAACTCATTTTTCTCAACAAGTATCTTATGTTATTTGTTTCATGGACTCCTTGACTTTCATGTTAAATATGTTTTATGCAATTGGCTTTTCAGGTGCTATTTAATTTGTTTGCCTTGTTTGTGTTTGCAGATTTGTGAAAAGGAGCTCATTTGGATCAAAGGAGCGAGGGCATCCACAAGCTAGCGTTGGACCTAAGGTAGGCCCTAAAAACACTTGTTTGCTATTGTTTATCAAAGCATATTTAGAGAAAGATAGTGTCTGGTTGGTTTGCTTGTCATTAGGTCTTCTTTAGATTCTAGGAAGGTCTATCTTGTCCGCAAGATTGACTTATTCCGTGTGACACCCTCCTTCCTCTCCTCCTCAGGGTCAAGCTTCTCTCCCTTACATAAAAGGGACTAATGACATTATAACAAAAATCTTGGTTAAAATAACATTTAGACCACTTTTAAACCCTATAGAACTTTCAAGAAAATGTTTCGGTTAACTAAAGATAAGTTTGACCTCATATTGAATTTTTGGGTTCACCATATATCTTGTTCATGTAGAAAATAAAACGTTAGCTACACTACGAAACCCTTCAAAGCTCAAATCAAAGAACATATTGTTGACACCAATCATCTCCAGCTATTTAAGTCTTCCATAGCCTAGCACTCTTTTAATTCAAAGCATCTCGTCTACTTTGATCAAACCAAAATCATCACCTTTGTTCCATTTTACAGCTCCAAAATCATGAGAGACACACTTGAAATAGAGAAGCATCAGGAAAACATTAATGAAAAAAATGGGTATAAACTAATCCATTTTTAACACTTGGTTATCCACCATCTGACTACTTAGTACCTGCTCCCCCTCATTCTCTCTCAGCCTTTATCTCCTCTTCCCCAATTCCCACCAGCCCGTCCGCCTTCCTCTTCCTTCTATTTAATAATCTTTAGTTGAAATTAATTATAAATATTTTTCATATCATATTAACCTTTCAATTTTATGGAGTGTTTTCATTCTATCGACACAGTTTAGTGATTATTCAGGTTCATTAATTATCTTCTCTCGTAAAATTTCCCTGTCCATTATTATTCATATTATCCTCGAGTTCTTTTTAATTTTCATGGCTTTCAATTAATTAATCATTTATTTAGATATGTTGACTTGACCTTTTCTCTTCAAATCCTATTATTTAGTATTAATATAGTTCTCAATTTCCTTTTCCTTCAATTAATCAATTGTTTATTTGAAATGGTTCACTTGACCATTTCTCTTTAAAGTTGATTATTTCATGTATTTAATACTTCTCAATTTAAAATCCCACCTCTTCTTCTTTTTATTCCTTTTTCCTTTTAATTTATATTTTATTAATTTATTTTATTCATATTTTATCATTATCATTATTATTATTTGGTAATTAGAGCTTGTTTCCATAAAAGAATTCGCAACTCTTGTTTGTGATCATTCAATTATGTCTTTAACAATAAGTGGAATCTTTCACACGGTTTTATTTGGAAATTTCTCTCAATATGAATAACTATGGAAATATACAAAATCTCATATACAAAATCTCATTCTTACTTTTTATTATTATTATTTTTAATTTGTTGTAATTATCACCAAAAACTTGATATAGATCATAAAAATTTTAATTAAATAATTATTTTATTATTTTAAATGCAACATTACATAGCAATATCCATTTATATTAAATTGTACCCAAAATATATTTTACAAATAATATATATATATATATATATATATATATATATATATATATATATATATATATATATTAAATTGTACCCAAAATATATTTTACAAATTATATATATAGATATAATAAAAATAATAAAAAATAAAAAATTGACACATCCAAATAAACGCATAAAAATATATTGATTAGATATTTATAAAATAACTTAATAACTTATTAAATTTCTTTGACATACATTTGTGATTAAATGGACATAATGCTTAACGTGCAAGACTCTTCTAGGTTTGAAGTAAAACGTTTCATCGATTCGAGTGAAGCATACCTTTCAATTTTTTGTATTATTTTCCTAGTATGCTCATAAATAAGGTAAGTTTCTTAAAAAAATTCTTCCAACATACTCTATTCCATCTTTCATTACGCTATTCTACCTCATATCATCATACCTTTCAAATTTTTATAATCTTTTCCTAATATCCCTTACCAATAAGGTCAAGTTTCTTAAAAATAAATAAATAAATATATATATATATATATATATATATATATATATAATCTTCAAACTTACTCTATTCCATCCTTTCAAATATTTGTAATCTTTTGCTAGTATCATTACAAATAAGGTCAAGTTTCTTTAAAAAAAAAAAATCTTCCCACCTCTTTCATTCCGCTATTCTACCTCATATAATGCAAAGAAACATGCAAAGACTTGACTTCGATCTTTTTAAGTTATATATATTTATAATCAAATGATATAATAAATTATAATGATGTTATGAATACCATGTTAATATAATGTTCTTGATTCACACAAGCCACTCCATCGAGTTTTATGGATTTCGATTTAGTCAACGGTTTGTGGATATGGCTTCGGGATTACGCTGCTGTTTATATTTTAATAATATTTTAATTTATTTTAATACATATAATAAGATTTATATAATTATTTTTTAATTGGAAATATGCCATTTGTTTTTTAATTTTAAATAGATTAAACCATTAAGAAAGTGTGTTTACTTAAGATTATATATCAAAATAATTTAAAAATAAGAAATAAAATTATACACATTTAATATTTAAATTAATCGTAACTTTAATACATTAAATTATTGTTATACCTTCCAAAAATATTGTATATTATTTTTTATTTAAAAACTTGTATGGAATTTTATTATTATTATAACTTTATTCAATATCCACTTTTTCTTCTTTTGCATTTGTTTGATTAAACAATAAATATAAATTGCACACATTAAGTATAAGTCATTCTCTCTGGCCTTTTTATTTCTATTCCATGCTTAATGAACCTTTTATATTATTGATTAAAATCCAAAACTTCATGCATTCCATCACTACTTCCTAAGCATATGTTTATAGATTTGTATAACACATATGTATACAAACCTTTGTAGGGTTGGTACAAACCTTTGTAGAAACCGTAAGTAATTGGTAGAAACATCCCCGACAAAGATAACCAATGGAATTCTAGTAATTACAAAATCACATGTGAGAACATAACTATATTTAATGAAATAAAAAATAAAATTAGTCAATTTCTTTATAATTTTATATATTTAAAATTGATTTGAAATAAATAAAAATTTTAAATTTTATATATTTGAATGTGTCATAAGATTTATAAAATATTTCAAAATGGTAATATATATATATATATATCTTTCTTTCACTTTTACTCATTTTTATTTTGATATAATAAAGGATTAAGGCTTTTATTTTTTTAAATAATGAGATATTTTATATTCTAGATACGTTAAATTAAATTAATTTTTTAATTTATTTAAATTAATTTTTTAATTTATTTTGTAACTTTGGTAGGACTACACTTTCATCATATTCAATATAGCATACTCATTGAAGTGAGGAATTGAACTAGTGACTTAACAAATTATTTTTTTTAATTTTAAGTTATAAGAGTTAATTGATTTTATTATTTATCTATAATTTAAAGTTATCATCGATATATAAATATTGTTTTTTAATATTATGATATTAATAATATTATTATATTGAGAGACTTATTTTGCAGTATAATATAAGAATTACGTGTGATTACGTTCTTGATCAACATGCAATTTACACTGTCTCTTTTAAAATAAAATTAAAATGTAATCTAAGTAAAAAACAAATATTAACTATAATAGAAAAAAAATGAATATACTTGTTTAGATCATTTTAATTAAAAGTATTATAACCGAAAGATGTAGTGATTTTCATTTTTTATTCAGAGACACTCTAACCTTATTATAGGAAAAATGTGTAGGCTAAGTATATATTTCCAATGTTTTTAAAGTGTAGTATAGGAAACATGTGTAGGCTAAGCATCTATTTCCTTTTTTTTTTAAGAGTAGTATAGAAAAGATGTCTAGTATAAGTATCTACGTTCAATGTGTTTAAAATTTGGAAGAAATATAAATAAATTAATAAATAAATATGGGCTTCACATGTTTTTATTAACATTCAAATTAAAAGATATTATATTATCTTTAAACGATGGTTAAAATTATTAATAAAAAATTAAAAGTAATAAAAATAATAAAATTTATATTGAATTTTATTTTTATTAATAAAATTCAAATTTTTTAAATTGAAGAAAATCATAACATATATATCACATCATGTAATAAACATGGGTTAAAAGTTCATGTAATAAATGTTAATAAAGGTAAAATAAGACCAAAGTCATGCGACATGTATTTCAAGTTGAATGTTAGGAAAAACATCCTAGTGGGTGTCACTTTTAGTTTATTTATGGCTAAGGGAATTAGCAAAGGCATTGGCAAAGGCGAAGAGGCATTAATTGACATTTATTTATGAAAATAAAGGAAAATAGGAGAAAAGGGAAACCAAAGGTCATATATTTGCATGAGAGGAAAATTTAAGGAAAATGAAGGAAAATGAAGAAGAGGCCTCAATGATAAAGAGGCTTATGAGGATCAGTTCACAGTTTTTTGTTAGTTTGGCTTTGGAATTAGTTTCAGGAAGAGAAGATCACCAAGAGGAGAAAGAAAGCAAAGAAAGGACAAGGAAAGCAAATGACAAGCTAGGAAAGTTGGATCAAGCAACTTCAACAGGAGGATTTTGCATGTAAAAGGTTGCATGTTTGATTTCCTAGCTGAGGTGTGAATGCATGGTATATGTGTTATGCAACCGGCTCACAAAATAGAAGAAAATATAGATCAATGACTTCAAAATCAACCTCTTCGAGGGGGAAAACTCCTTTACATTACACAAATGAACAATTCTTGGATGATACAATGACACAACCTCCTTTCTATATATAGGAGTCTAAGGGGTCACAATATAATCAAGACCGACATAACAATAACACAATAAGGGCACAACAATAACCATAGTGGGCTTCTGTGGGGCACAATAATAACAATATGGGGACAATAGGGGCACAACAATAACAATAAGGGCTACAATGATAATAGTAATGGGGAAATCACTAGTATTATGGGGACCCAACATGCCCCTCTCCTTTAAAAAAGTGTTCTCCTCAATGCTTGAGTAGTTCTAGATGCTTCTGTATAAAATAATCATCCTCCCATGTGGAATCTTCAATGGGTAAGTTCTTCCACCTGATGAGATACTTCAAAATTGATCGATTTCGTAGTTGTCGAGTTCTTGTTTATGTGACTGCTTCACGTTCCAATATGATTTTTCCTTTCGCGTCAAGTTCTGGAAATATTGTTTGAACTATGAGCTTGTCACCTATTACCTTCTTTAAGCATGAAACATGGAAAACTAGGTGCACTTAGGAAGTTGTAGAAAGCTCCGATTTATATGCTATAGCACCAATATTTTGCAACACCTTGTACGGACCATAATACTTTGGTGATAATTTATTATCCTTCTTAGCTTTCTTGAGGGACATTTGTTTATATGATTGTAGTAATAGGAATACCTAGTCACCTACATCAAAACGTCTTTCATTGCGATGTTGATATGCCTGTTGTTTCATTCTATTTTGTGCCAAAGTGAGGTTATCCTTTAAGAGTTGGAGAACTTCTTGTTGATGCTTGATGTGATCTTCCACTGCTTGAACCTTAGAATTTTCTCTTAACTATGATGTGATGGATGGTGGATGATCTCCATAAAGTGCTATAAATGGGGTCATTTTTGCTACAGTATGGAATGAAGAGTTATACCACCATTCAGCCAAAGGCAACCATTTGACCCATTGTTTTTGCTTATCAGATACAGAGAAATGAAGATATCCTTCCAAAAATTTGTCTACTATCTCAGTTTGACCATCAGATTAAGGATGATAAGATGAGCTATGAGCTAACTGAGTACCAAGACAAGAAAATAATTTTGTCAAAAAATTTCTAGTGAAAATGGGATCTTTGTCACTTACAATAATCTTTGGATTTCCATGTAGATTTTGAATGGTTTCCATAAATGCAGTAGAAATTGTATTGGCTTTAAATGGATGAGATAATGCAAAAAAGTGTGCATACTTGGTAAGTCTGTCAACTACCACCATGATGACGCTCTTTCCTCTGGACTTGGGTAAACATGTGACAAAATCCATTGAAACCTCCTCCCAACGTTGGTTTGGAAAGGATAAAGTTGTAATAGACCTTGGGTATTAATTGTTTAAACTTTATTTTGTCAGGAAACCAATCGTTCTGCCACAAACTTTTGAATATCAGATTTAAGGCCATCCCAAAAAAATTCCTTCTTAACCCTGCGGTAAGTTTTTAAGAATCTTGAGTGCCCTCCTAAGGGAGAGGTGTGCAATTCCATAAGAATCTTTTGTTTGAATTGAGAATTCTTACATAAGTATAAGTGATATTTTTACCATAAAAAATCATTTTTCCAACAAAATGTATCAGATGTACTAGGATATTGTTGTAACTTTTGAATCAATGCCCACACTTCTTCGTCATTATTCCACTCATCCCTTTCTTTGTTTATCTAATCTAGTTGGATAATAGAAATGGCGTAAAGAAATGCTTCCATATCCTCATCCTTTCTTTAAACCATCCATCTTAGCTTCTGTTACTTTTTGTGAGAGTAAATTTTATTGCACTTGGTCTTGTAATTTTGATATATCATCTTGCATTTCTTCCTCCTCTTCATGAGTCATGCTAGAGATTTCAGGTTGCTTACTAGGTTCTTTCATTTTCTTTCTTTGGCGAATCAATTAATTATAATTATGCTTCACTATGCCCTTTGAAGTCCTTCAAACTAATTTTTCAAACCAAACTTATGAAAAATTAAAAAAAAAAACTACAAACCTTTTTTCACTTTGTAGGAGCTCGATATTGAATTTGTTGTATCTCTGTAATTGCAGATATCCAAGGTCTTAAATTTTGCCCTGTGGTATCCCTTTGAGTCCTCTTTCCAACCTTGTAAGTCTAATCAAGATTGGATTCTCCAAGGAAGGGTTATGCCAAATCTCCCACGATGACTTGATTATAGAGTGGTTCAGTATAGCGAACTTGTACGAAGTGTCAGGTGTCATTGTTTGGACCTTAGGTCTTGAACTTGATAAATAGAAAATTACAAGTCGTCCATTTTCTGTAAATTTTTACACAATATCAATTTGATGCTCATAGAGAATGTTATGATGATTTTCCCTAGGTCACCTGTTTGAGATATAATTCGGGAGCCTGCAAAAACCCTAACTTTCGTGGATCATATCTCTGAAAATATAGCGAGACAATATCTGAAATTCATATATGAGGTTCATTAAGATTTAGGCTCAAATGAGTTTTAATTTTAGCTTCTGAAATATCGTAGAAATTTTTTTATAGCAAAAATTCCACGATGACCTTTTTGAAGAAGTGGAACCCTAGAATCCAAAGCTCTGATACCAATTGTTATGGAACCAACTCACAAAATAGAAGAAAATATTAATCAACAACTTCAAAATCAGCCTCTTCGAGGGGGGAACCTCATTTACATTACATAAATGAACAATTCTTGGATGATACAATGACAAAACCACCTTTCTATATATAGGAGTCTAAGGGGTCACAATATAATAAAAGACGACATACCAATAATAATATAAGGGAAAAATAATAACAATAGTGGACTTCTATGGGGCACAATAATAACGATATGGGGACAATAGGGACACAACAATAACAATAAGCGATACAATGATAATAGTAATGGGGGAATGACTAGTATTATTGGGACCTAACAATATGCATTTGTTTATTTGGTTCATTTGTTGTCATTGGCATGCGTTATGCGTGGTTTGATAGTGGTTTCAACCTTCCCTTGACATTTCTTGGATAACCATGGTGTGATGGGATTCTTTTGTTGGTTGAGCTTTGGATTGTTGGAAGGTTTTGGAACCGGGTGAGGTGGTCTCAGGAAAATTCCCAAGGGTTAGGGGTGGAGGTGGTTTAATCTTTGGGAATCCCTTGATAGGTGGGTGGCGCCATGTAAATTCCTCAAGGTAACGGTGAAGAACTTTAATGCATCCATGCTTGTTTTGGGCTTTCTGATCTCTTGTCTAGTTTTGGTGAGATCACGGTAGCCTAAGGGTGGAGGTGGTTTAATCTCCAAGAATCCTTGGTTTTTTATGTCTTGAGATCCCACATTCATGCTTGGAATATGGTAAGGGGGTGATTGGATGAAATAAAGATTTGGTTCAGCACAATCTATGGTCAGGTGGTAAGTGGAAGTCCTTGACTTGGTTGCCTTTTGCATAAGTCAATAAGAGATGTTTTCTTATTGTAATCTGTCAACACTTGTAGTTTTTATTTTGATGATTTGATGGTTGTTATGTCATGGTCAGTAATTTTGTTATATGTTAGTTATAAACATGGATTTGTAATCTTCTCTAGCAATGACTTGTTCAAGATTTGATAAGTATTTGATGGTTAATGAATACATGGGTTAACACATGTGATTGAAACTATTATAAGAGGGAATTAGATCTTCATGGTGATTACCCGATAAGTTTTAGACTGTATGATCAAATATGCATTCATGACTTGTAGTTTACCTACTCACCATATGTTTGACGAAATGACTGCCATGGATACACATAGTTAGGTCAAGTTATTTTTTAAGTATTGTATGAATAACATTGTAATTAAGCCATTTATCATTATGAAAAGTCTTATGAATTTCTAGGAAATCGTCTAGAGGCTTTTTCAAAATTTTGGCTCAGTTCTTAGGACTGCATCGTATGAACTAAGGATTTTGGGTTGTTCTTGTTCAAGTTTTGTATGAATAACATTGTAATTAAGTCATTTATCATTATGAAAAGTCTTAGGAATTTCTAGGAAATCGTCTAGAGTCTTGTATGAAATTGGGGCTCCGATCTTAGGACCGCACCATAGGAACTAAGTATTTTGGGCTATAACCATACTCTTACAAACTTATGCATGTGGTTGGAGGGTCATAACCACATCATTGCAGGATTGGGCATGTAGTAAAAAAAACTATCTAGCTCAGGTTTTGGCTAGTCGGGGTGGTTCTTTGGCCCATGTGTGTCCTGTAAGCCTTGAAGGATGTCTATTAGTTGTCAGTAAATATTCGTCTCATGTTTACCCGTGAAGGCCAATGAAATTATGTAAATGTGGGAAGGGATGGTTACAGGGTGGTGTCAAATCATGGTTCAAATAATTGAGTTGGATGGGCTAGATGCATGTCGTTATGCATGCATTGTCATGGTTATGATTTTCGTGCATGAGCTCATTGGATGCAATTAGTGTTATCATGCACGATGTCAATATATATATATATATATATATATATATATATATATATATATATATATATATATATAGATACGTACCATGATAATCTATATTAATTTTGAAAATGAGATACCATCCCTTGAACTTCACTAATGTATGTTGATTATGTTTATATTTGGTTATCAGACATGGTATGTTACAAAAAGAAGAGGATTAGAGATGACTAGTTAGATGGTGGATTATAGTTCACGTGAATCTCCTTATAGATCATATGAGAAAGCAAGAGATGAATAGTCTCCTAACATAGAATATAACTTGAGAAACTAAAAGTAAGATATCATAAGTTGCAAGACGGATAATGAGAGCATCATTTAGCCACTAGAGAGAATTGCCATGGGATATGAAAATGAAGCAAAAGTTAATGTTGTTATCCTTTAGAACTTTTCAAATTTGTAGAGACATCGACAACCACAGATCAATTATGGACATGAGGAAATGACTGATGGGGGATATGGTAACAGGTCTCATGGAGGGTAAAGGACAGACGGGGATGAAACAATCATAGATGCTAGGTTCTATGATACACCTGATAGGAGAGGTAGTGGTTATGGATTCTATTCTAGTTTTGGTTCAGACAGGTATCATGGTCATCATTGTTATCATCCTTATAAAAGGAGTGAGAGGGGATACATTTTAGTTGAGTTCAAGAAATCCAATCCTCTTACGTTCAATGTAGAGTTGAAGAAACTATAGGATGTAGAGGCATCGTTGCTTGGGATGAAGAGGTTCTTTAAGTTGCATGATTATGTAGGGAACATGAAAGGAAAAATAGTTATTTCAAGCCTCAAAGGGAAATGAGACATTTGGTGGGAGGATTTGAAGCATATCAAAGACATCAAGATAGAGGAGTGTGGCATGAGTTTAAAATGATTTTTCAAAAGAAGTACTTATTCGAGAGATACGATGATGGTAAGGCTAAGGAGTTTTATGAGTTGAAGATGGGATATATGGATGATGAGGAGTACATGACTAATATTTTGGAGTTGTTGAGGTATATGCCTTATGTCAAGGATGAGAAGACAAAAGTTGAAATGTTCATCAGTGGACTACCATTAGCATTCAAGGATCGAATTGAGTACTACGAACTTCAGTTAATGGAGGAATTCATTGGAAAGTTGAAGCATTATTATGAGCAATCAGAGCGTAGGTCTGAGTCTAAGAGGAATTGGAAATGGAATGATAATACTAAAGGAAAGTGACCACCAGAGTGGGGAAGACCTCAAGATGTAGGTGAGAAGGAAAATGTTTCTCCTTAAAATAATATTAATGCAATAGAGAAGGGACATGGACCTCAACCTGGAGAATAGGAAAATAAAGGTAGTGGAAGGGAACCATTATAGTGTTGGATTTGTGGCAAAGATCATCATAAGAAGAAATGTACATTGTACTAGGGTGGCTACACTTCTCAGGAGGCATAAATAGTTGGGGATGTCGATTAAAGAATTGTTTGGATCTATGCAACATTTGTTAACAAGTAGATGGATCACAAAGAATCCATTATTCAAATGGAAGGTAGGTTCTATGATAGAGTTGTTTCCATTTTGATTGACCCTAGATCTAATTAGAAATATGTTAATCCTAACCTGGTAGATAAATTTGGTTTGAGTAAAGAAGTGTGTGTAGAGTCTTGTTTGGTGTAGTTAGCTACAGGTACTAAGGAAAGTGTTCATCATTGGGTTAGATCTTCTGCATTTATCCTAGAAGGTATGTCTAAATCAACACATCTAAATGTGCTTCCTTTACGTTCATACACTATGCTTTTGTTTATGGATTGGTTGTACCTTGAGAGGACTAAGGTGGATTAATATGAGAAGGCTATCAAGTGCTTGGATGATGACAAAGAGGAGATTATTGCAGGGTAGGAATAAGCCTACATTAGTAAGAATGATTACATCTATGTAGGAAAAGCACAATTGGAGGAAAGGGTGTGTATTGTTCACAATGCATGTTTCCGGTGATAAAGGTAAGGATGTTGAGGATGTAGAAGTCTTGAAGAGATATCTAATTTTGTAGAAATTTCAAGATGTATTCCCAATAGAGATTTTAGAGTTTCCTCCTCATAGGGAAGTGGAATTTTCTATTGAGTTGGTACTAGGAGAAGAACTAGCATCAAAGGCACCTTACATGATGAGCACTCCAAAGTTAATGGAACTGAAGCTGTTGTTGAAGGAAATGCTTGTAAATGGATATAGAAGGGAAATTTTATCACCTCGAGGTGAACGAGTGTCGTTTATGAAGAAGAAGGATGGTACTCTTAGGTTGTGCATTGATTACAGGAAGATAAACAAGGTGACAATCAAGAACATGTATCTGTTTCCAAGAATTGATGATTTGTTTGAATTGAGGCTTATGTGATCCATATTTTGTAAATTGGAATTATTTCAGTAAAAATCACATTGGAATCTTTTGTCTACGTGTTATGAACCATCCATTGTGGTTCATCATCATGACTCATTTTTTCGATTAGTTGAAGGGAGCAACAATGTTCTAAAAGATTGATTTGAGATCAAGATATCATCAGGTACATATCAAATAAGAGGACATATATAAGACCATATCCTAGACTAGGTATGGGCATTATTAGTTTGTTGTGATTCCATTTGATTTGAATAATGCTCCATCTACTTTCATGTGTTTGATGAATATTATGTGGTGTCCTTATCTGGAAAAGATTGTGATAGTATTAATTGATGATATATTGATATATTCTAAGAATATGTAAGAGCATGCAAAACTCCTGGTAGCAATGTTAATATTTTTGAGACAACATTATTTATATTCCAAGCTTAGCAAGTGCAGCTTCTTTCAGAAATAAGTTCATTACTTGGGACATTTTCCAAAGAAGGTATAGTAGTGGACCCATAAAAGATCAAAGTTGTCATGAATAGGTGGCTCCTAGAAATTTGGATGAGGTCATATCATTCATGGGGTTAGCAAGCTATTATAGGAGGTTCATCAAGAAATTGTCATAGGTTTACTATCTTATTACATATTTGTAGAGGAAAGGAAATAAATTTGAATGGACAAAGGAATGTGTAGCCAGTTTAGAGCCATTGAATCAATTTCTTACAAACGCTCAAGTTCTAAATATTGCATATCCAAATAAAGAGTCTGTGGCGTGTACTGATTCTTGTAAGATAATACTTCGTGGAGTCCTGATGTAGGAGGGATAGGTGGTATACTAGGAGTCAAGGAAACTGAATGAGCATGAGAAAAATTATGTGACTCATGATCTTGAGTTGGCAATGATCATTCATGCGTTGAAGATGTGGAGGCACTCTCTTATTGGTAGGAGGTTTGTTTTGATGAAGTGATCATAGTGGAATGAGATACTTTTTTTACCAACCTAATTTTAATTCTAGGAAAGCTAGATGGTTGGCCATGCTCAGTGAGTTTAAATTTGAGATTGGTACATTAAGGGTCAGGAGAAAAATGTTGCATATGCTCTTAGCAGAAGAGTGTAGTTAAATCACGTTACCGATATGATTTTATATGGGATAGATTTATGGAATAAAATCTTATAGGAAGGACATCAGGATGATAAGTACCAACAACTTAAGCAAATGTTACATTAGTAGAGTACATGTGATCAAGATGTGCATTATCATCTCACGACAGATGGTTTGGTGAGATTTAAGGACATAATTTATGTGCCAAACATTAGTGAACTCAAGGTGCTTATCTTGAGGGAATTTCATGTTAAGTCGTATTCAATTCACTTGGGATACCAGAAGACTTTGACAACTATGAAGTTTTACTAGTAGTTGAATCCAAAGAAAGAGGTAGTTGAGTTTATTGCAATGTGTTTGAATTGTCAATGGGTAAAAGCATAGTGCAAGCATTGAGGTGGTTTATTGCAACCAATTTCGATTATGGAATGGAAATGGGAGATCATTTCCATGGATTTCATCACACGTTTTTTGAGGACATCTAGACAACATGATTCCATCATGGTTGTGGTTGACAAGTTGACCAAGGTAAATCACTTCATTCCAGTAAAGTCGACTAATTCATCTAGTGAGGTAGCTCAGGTCTTGAGCAGGGAGATAGTGAGATTGCATGGTATTCTTAAGAATATTTTATATGACAGAGATGCAAAGTTCACTTCTATATTTTGGAAGGAGTTGTTTATAGGTTTCGAAACAAAATTTCCCTTCAATACAACTTATCATCCATAGACAGATGGAAATAAAGACAAGTTAACAAGACTCTTGAGGACATGTTGGGGATGTATGTTATGCACTAGCAAAGGAAGTCGAAAGACTATTTTCCACTAGTAGAGTTTACATACAATAATGGGTATCAGGAGTCCTTGAGGATGATTCCATTTGAGGCTCTTTATAGGCAGAGTTTTAATACTCACATCATCTGGAGTGATCTACTAAACAAGGTACTGATTGGACCAGACATGTTGGTAGAGATGGAACATGAAATGCAGGTTATTAAGAAGAATATAAAGGCAACACAAGATAGGCAGAAGAGATATGAAAATAGTAGAGGGTATTTTATGAGTGTCAGGTTCAGGAGCATGAGTAATTATGCATAAAGCGCAAGAGGAGATCCATGAGAATGGGTTCATGTTCCAAGATGGAACCTTGGTATTCCATACCTTTTGAGATCCTTGAGAGGATTGGACCACTGCCATACAGCCTTACACTGCCGCCAATAATGAAAGTCCATGAATGTTTCCATGTTTCATTACTTAAGTGATATGTGACAAATGTTGATCATTTGAATCAATGTTTTGTATTACATGTGGATCCAAATGGAGAATTGCAACCGAAATCTTAGTGCATATTGCAACTAAAACAATTCATGCTTTTAAACAAAGCAATCAATCAAGTTAATGTGTAGTGTTATAAATTTGGGCTTGGCGAAGCTACATGGGAGATGGTTGATTAGATGTGAGCTATGTATCCTTTATTATTTGTGAGTTTAGGAAAATGAGATTTGGTATATGTATATATCTATGTATGGTTGTTATTTTAAATACCACAATGAGTTGTGTTATGAATCTCTAATAACTTGTATGATTGTCATGTTTGTCATGTTGGTTTTTCCTTTTAGTAGGTTGTTCATTGTAAATACTACATCGAGCTATGTTGTAAAGCTCCATGGGTAGAATTTTTTGGTTTTTAGTGGTCTTGCTAGTCATAGGTATCATAGAATATCAATAACGGTGTTCCATTAAGGGAGGGGTTTTTAACAACCTTGAGTTAAAAGTTCATGTAATAAAGGTTAATAAAGGAAAAATAAGACCAAGGTCACGAGACACGGATTCCAAGCTAAATGTTGGGAAAAACATCCTAGTGGGTGTCACTTTCAGTTTATTTATGCCTAAGGGAATTGACAAAGGCATTGGAAAAGGAAAAGAGGAATTTTTTGGCATTTAGAGAAAATGGAGATGAGAGGCCACTGATTTGCATGAGAGGAAAATTGAAGGAAAATATGGAAAATGAAGAAAATAGAGGCCTCAATGATAAATTCACTTCTGAGGAATGGTTCACAACTTTTTCTCAGTTTAGATTTCAAATTATTTTCAGAAAGAGATGAGCACCAAGAGGATAAATCAATCAAGAAAGCAAAGGAAGGACAAGGAAAGAAGAGGACAAGCAAGGAAGGTTGTATCAAACAACTTTAGCATGAATATTTTGCAGGTAATAAGTTGCATGTGTGATTTCCTAATTGTGGTGTGAATACATGGTACATGAAATTTTTTTTATTTGGTTCATTTGTTTTCATTAGCATGGCTTTTTCGTTGTTTGATAATGGTTTCATTCTTGCCTTTCCATTTCCTATATAGCCTTGGTGTGATGAGATTCTTTTCTTCATTGAGCTTTGGATTGTCGAAAGGTTTTGGAACTGGGTGAGGTGGTATTAGGAAAATTCCCAATGGTTCGGGGTGAAAGTGGTTTAATCTCTAGGAATTACTTTACAGGTAGGTGGATATAGGTAAATTCCTTAAGGAAGTGATGAAGAAACTCTGATGCATCCAAGCTCATTTTGGGCTTTGTGATATCTTCACTGGTTTTGGAAAGATCGTGTTAGCTTGAGGGTGGGGGTGGTTTAATATTCAGGAAGCCCTACTTGATTATGTCTTTAGATCCCATATTCATGCTTGGAATATGGCATGGGGGTGATTAGCTGAAAGAAATATTTGGTTCAACCCAGTCTATGGTTGGGTGGCATGTGGAAGTCCCTGACTTGGCTGGATTTTGCATATGTTAATAAGAGATATTTTCCTAGAGTAATATATGAGCACTTGTAATTTTTATTGTGATAATTTGGTGGTTGTTATCTCATGGTTAATTATCAGGTTGTATGCTAGTTATAAGAATGGATTTGTAATGTGCTCTAGATATGACTTTTTCATGATTTAATAATTATTTGATGGTTAATGAATGCATGGGCTAATATGTGTTATTGTAACTATTATGAGAGGGAATTAGACCTTCTTGGAGTTTCTCAGATAAGTTTGAAACTCCTATGATCATATATGAATTCATGACCTATAGTTTACATGTTCACCATATGTTTGATGAGATGACACTCATAGTTAGGCCTAGTTAGGTCAAGTTCTTGTTCAATTTTTGTATGAATAACATTCTCATTAAGTTATTTATCATACTAGAAAGTCTTAGGAAGTCTTGGGCAATGGTTTGGAGGATGGACTGGAATTGTAGATTGGATCTCATGACCACACCCTCTAAATTGAATATTTTAGGCTATAATTGCATGCCTATAGGCTTGTCTATGTGCTTGGAAAGCCATAACTGCAGCCTTGCAAGCTTGTGCATGCGGTTTTTGGCCCAAGTTACTAAAAAAATATCCAACTCAAGGTTTGGTCACTTGGGGTGGTTCTTTGGCCCTTGAGTGTCATGTAAGACTTGAGGGATATGTGTGGTTTGTTAGTTGTCGGCCCCACTTCCATAAACGAAGATTGGAAGTTGGGTGATGTCATAGTAACTCTTCAATTCATGTTTACCATGGTAGGCTAGTGAAATTAGGTAGATGTTTCAAGGGGTGGTTACACATTCAAATATGTAACATATAAATAATAGTTATAAATTAAGGACCATCACCATATAAATTAAAATAATAATTAAGTAACTACATTTACATTAAATTAATAAGCTCATATAGCTTAATACTTACAAAAATAATATACAACATCACAATATTTTTAACCAAGGATATTCAACCCCACTTTACCATGGACATTATTAACTTCAAAAATAGGGTTTGTCACAATATCTTGATTAAATATCATGGCTTATTAATACTAGCTGACAAAAACCATAACTCATTTCACTATCAAAATATTTTATTTTAATTTCATTTTATAACATTTTCTTAATTAAATGTAAAAGAAAAAATATTGTAATTCCTTTTAAGATATATTTAAATCCTTTGTAACATTAAAATATATATAGCATATAAATAGTAGCTATAAGTTAAGATCCATTTTACCATATAAATTAAAATAATAATTCCACAACCATATTTAAATTTATTCAATAAAGTTACACATAAGCAGATTTTAAACCGTGGATATTATCCCCACCTTACCATGGATATTATTAACCTGTAAATAGGCTTAGTTACAAGACCATGGGCCAATACCATGACTCATCAATACCACATGCCCAAAAACCATGTCTCATTTCACAACCAAAATGTTTTATTTTAATTTAATTTAATAACCATTTTTTGTCCTGCTATGTTATGTTATCGAAACATTTTGGCTTGATCAAAATACATAAAAAAAATATAAATAAATAAATATTAATTAAAATGTTTGGACTCTACTAAATAAAATAAATAAATAAAAATTGAAAAAATAATTAAACAAACATAATTAAAAATTAAAAATATAAATTTTTAATAATTAAATAAACCTAGCTCGATCTTAACCTTGGATCTCAAGAGATTTGATCCCTTTGGTCGTTTGGCATATGCGGAGTTAAGATGGATCTAGGTTGGTTTTAATAATAATATAATTTATATATTTATTTATTTATTTTAATATATTTCTCAAATATAATTAAGTATGAGTTTCAAGTGTTTTGATCCCTTTGGTCATTTGGCATATGCAGAGTTAAGATGGATATAGGCTGGTGTTGGCCCTCAATTTTGGTCCATTTTTTCTTAAGGAAACTTACTTAACTCTTATATTATCCATCCATTTTCCATAACATCCACCTCATTTTGATGCTTTTTATGCATATTCAGGTATTTAATTTTAATTTTGCAATTTCTAGAAGTTTTTATAAAAATTGAATTTCAAGTGCAATTTTTGGACAGAAACAGAAATTCCCGTAATAGCTATATGGATGTCATACTTGCAGGACACCTAAGCTTGAGCTGGATACATGAATGGAAAGATTAGGAACTAGGACTGAACTAACTCCAATTGGTTCGGTCAAAACAAGTTAAATCAAGCCCGGTCAAAGCTGGTCAAACGGGACCAGTCATCCAGAAAATCCCTAGGAAATAGGGCAATTTTGTGATTTCATGGGATTGTCCATATTTTTAGTGATAGATTGGATGGATACGACTTGGATAGATGGATATTAGTAGATAGAGTTGTTAGATAGACTTTATATCAGTCTTTTTCATGATATTCTATTTAAAGCCAAAACTTTGATGGCTTATGTGTGTAGTTTTTGTATAACTTTATGCTAAGACATTTGAATATTTGAAGAACTTATTCTACTTTCATTTGGTTGCTCATTGGTGTGGATGAGTGACTGAAGTTTCAGTAGTTGATAGCCTCCTCAAGTGTGCAAGGCAAGGGTAGAGGGCCCCCACTCCAAGCTAGGTACACTTCATTGTTAAACTAGCTTAATTTTCATGTACTAGTTGCTTCAAAATTATTTACTTGTTTTGTTTCAGATTTTCTTACTTGAATTGATGAGTAATTATTTATATTTATAATTAATCTTAGTTTGTTTATCACTTTGATAAGAAGGGACGACAAATGGTTCAAGTTAAATCCTCCTTTTGTTGAATTAATGGATCAAAACTAGAATTCATCTTTAGTGTGTTTAAACAATTTTATGCACTTTCAATTTTCTAACAATAGTATAATGATGAGTGAATTGTGATGAGGAATACCAAAGATCTCTTAAGTTTGGAGTTTCCTTCATTTTTTATTCATGCATCTTGAGCTGTTGTTAATTAATGATTTTTTATTTCTATTCATTAAGCGATATTGTAGAAGAATGACACAAATGGATCTCTTAAGTTAAGAGACATTTCATCTCACATACATTACAAAAGTGAATTAGAAATTGTTTAAATAGAATTATATTTATAATATGCACTTCCTTAATTCCTTATATTTTATCTTCTAAGCTTGGCTACATATGATATCCATACATTGTGGACACGCCTCCAAGTTTTACAAACCTGGATTGATAAGGAATACTTGTGTTAATTTGTGTTAATAAATTAGTTCAACATTTTGGTGCCATTGTCATGGAGCCATTCATCAACATAGTCAAATAGAAGATAAACAAAGGCACTAAAAATTTGATAAAACAAAAACAATAAAAATTTAGTTATGTTACCTTTTTCTTAGTTATGTTTCTTTATGCCTAGAAATAGAGATCCTAAAGGTAGATTTATTAAACAAAACCCCCCATCAATAGAAGTAGGACCATCAAAACTAACCACACCGGTTGCTGGTAAACCAACAATAGAGGAATTATAAGAAAAATAAAGAATAGGACAAAGATTAACTTTAATTGAAAGACAAACTTTGTTAGCCTAGGAGGTGAAAAGAAAACAAACTCCAAAAGCAACACCTACTTCAGGAAAACAAAAAGAAATTGTTAAAGTAAATCAGCCCATTTTGAGTCCATAGATCAACCTATTTTCGAACAACCTAAGTCTCAAGTTGTCATCGGGATAGCTGAAGCTATGACAGAAGAAGGGCATAGATCTATTATCTTTACTCCTGAACACAGACTTGAATATGAAAGATAGCAAAGGTAGTGGAGAAGAAAAAGAGAGGAAGATGAAAAAAGAGAAAATGATAGAAAGGGAGAAGAGGATAGGAAAAGACAAAATGATAATGAACAAGAAAATCTTGGTGATCCAGAAACTACTTTTGGCTTTCCAATATTGGATACTAGTGCAATATTAGGAGAAGATGTGAAAATGAAAAATATTCCACCTTCTTTATTGCCTAACTTTTATGGAATGTCAATAGAATATCTTGATTCATTTATGTTTGAATTTGACATCTTGTGTAGAACTTATGGATACATCAATGACACACACAAATTTTGTCTCTTTCCTGCTACTTTGAAAGAAACAACCTTAAAATGGTTCATGGGTTTAGTAGAGTGAACAATAACTTCTTGGGATGAAATGAAGATAATATTTCTTAAAAAATACCAAGGCTATTGTAGACCTAGATACTTGAAAGAGGATGTTTTCAGAATGACACAACAAGAGGATGAAAGTTTAGAAGAATACTTAGAAATATTTTCTTATAATCTACAAAAAATCTAAACAACACTCGCTAAACCAAGAAACCATTCAAAGAATCTTTCTCAAAGGTATAAGAGATGAATACCTTGAAATTCTAAATGTAATGGGCAAGGGTGACATTTCAAACTTGCCATTTAATGAAATTGTAGAATTATGTCAAAAATATTTTAGAGGAAGATCCAAAGCTGGAAGAAGAGATGTTAGCTCAAAAGCAGCAAAATCAGCAACATGAGAGGTAACAAGAGCAGAGATAGGAAGCTTGCTAGAAAACTTCAAAACTGATATACTAAGTACATTAGGAACACACATAGATGTTCTAAAAGAAAATAAAAGGAAAGAAGAATAAGAATAAGTCCTAGAAATATTTTGTCCCAAATGTAGGAAAAAGCATGCATTAAGAGAATTTCCTTTAGATAGTGTTCAAGTATGTGGTCTTTGCACAAAAAATCATTTAAAAAAAAACTATCTAAAGTTGAAAGAATTTCAAATAAATCTAATGGAAGAAGTACAAGGAATAGAAGGTTTCGATTATGTGGCACCAAGAAGGCATTGACAGCCAAATATTCCTCAACAAATCCCTCTACAGTTCCGTCAACAAAACTATTAGTATCATCCTCAAAACTCTTGGAATACCCCAATTCCATGGCAAGCTTGGCCTCCAAAAAAATATCAAAGCCAACCTACACAATATTGGAGAGGATATGGTTATGGGAACCAACCACCTCAACAAATGTATCCTCAAAAATACCAACAACAATACCAACAACAATATCAACAGCCATTCCCATACCAACAGTTCCAACAATATCCACAATCCATGCCATTTCCACAACAAAATTACGCATATCCACGATCCATGCTATTTCCACAATAGAATTCCGCACCATTACTAACACAACCACAATAGCTACAGCTGCCTTCAAACCAACCTAGACCAACTCAACTACTAGCCCAGTCGGTGGTAAATCCGAGCAATAAAATGGATAAACCTACATAAAATGTGGAAGAAGCAATATATTTTCCAACATACTCCATTCTTCCCATAAATGATGTCCATTTAAGGTATGGGAAATTATTTCATAAAAATTGTCCTCCAATCATAGAAGAGCCAGCTGAACAAGTAGAACAACCTGAAACATCACATTCAGAAAAACAAAGTCAGAAGGAAAAGACTATCATAACTCAAACACCACCCTATCCAGAGAGGTTAGTAGAGCAGAAAATTCAAATGAACCTTCTTGAATTTGATACTCTGGATGAATTTAAAAATGCTTATGTAAAAATTCTTTCACTACAAGTGATCAAAGAAATACCAATATATGCTAAAACAATAAAATAATTATGCATAAAAAAAACTGGTAAAAAGAAGAAGGATCCTACAAAAATCCAAGTCAATGGAAAACTAGCAAGCCTCATGTCTACAAAGACATCAATAGAAAATTATATTGACCCTGGTATCCCTATGGTTACTATTTCAATAAACAATTTTTCAATTCCAAACACATTGATAGATTTGGGAGCAGCTATAAATGTAATGACTACAGAGACAATGAAACATTTGCATTTAAACAACATTAGATCTACTACTACAATCTTAGAGTTAGCAGATAGATCTAAAGTTATACCAAAAGGAATATTAGAAGATATCATAGTCTCTTTGGATTTATGGGACTATCTAGTAGACTTCCTCATTTTGCAGCCAAAAACAAACTTTGGAGGACATCCTCTAATCTTAGGTAGACTATGGTTAGCCATTGTTGATGCCTTTATAGGATGCAGATCTGGAAGTATGATTATTGCACATGGAGATGAGAGAAAACACATCACACTTTATTCTCCTACACAATCACCTTCTTTAGTATCAATGCTTGAAGAACAAGAACAACAACAAACTAAATTAGTTCTAAGTATTAACCAAATTTTTGATCTTAGATAAGAAGAGGAGAATGAAGATCTATTGGATCTTTTCATCTCAAAACTGGATATTTCAGAGCATCTTAGAGTAACTCAGTATGAAGCTGCAAGTAATCTTTTGAATCAGTGTTTTCAGGAAACCTATATAATTCAATCCCTGCAAGAATCCTTCACAAATATTTTTCCTGTAAACACAATTACCAATTCAATAATAAAAAAAATTGAGATATATCCTGGAAAACATTATAACATTGGTAACCATTTACAATCGTCACAAGAACAAGGGGTAATAGCATTAATACAAAAATACTCACAATCTTTTGCTTGGGATTACACAGATATGTAAGGAATTCATCCCAACACCTGTATCCACCACATCTGTACAGATGAAAAAATTAAACCAGTAAGGTAGCCTCAATGGCGAATGAACTCCATGATGAAGGAAATAGTGAATGAAGAACTACGAAACTGTTGCAAGTTGGGTTCATCTATCTTATTCCAAATAGTCAATGGGTGTCTCCCTTAGTAATTGTACCAAATAAAAATGGGAAGTGGAGAATATGTGTGGACTACTGGGAATTAAATAAAGCAACATTAAAAGATTATTTCCCGCTACCATTCATTGACCAGGTTCTAGACTCATTAGCTGGGAAGAAATTCTTTTCCTTTCTAGATGGGTTTAGTGGGTATAATCAGATTAGAATAGTAATGGAAGACCAGTACAAAACAACATTTACCTACCCATAGAGAACCTATGCATACAATGTTTTTCCATTTGGATTATGTAATGCACTAGCTACTTTCCAAAGCACAGTGCTTGCAATATTTGTTGATTTGATCCATGAATGTGTAGAAGTCTATATGGACGATTTCACTATATACGGAAACACACATGATGATTGTTTGAAAAACCTTGAGAAAGTTTTGAAATGATGCATAGAGACAAATTTGTCCCTGAGTAATGAAAAATGCTATATGATGTTAACAGAAGGGATAGTCTTGGGACACCATATTTCCTCATCAGGAATTAAGGTGGATCCAGCTAAAATACAAGTCATTGTGAATTTGATGCCACCTACAACTCAAAAGGAGGTAAGAAGTTTCTTGGGTTATGCAGGCTACTATAGGTGATTTATAGAAAACTTTAGTAAAATAGCACAACCTCTATTCAAGTTACTTGCAAAGGATGTTGAATTCCAATGGACAAATCATTGTCAAAATGTATTTCAAATATTGAAAGAAAAACTATCAATTGCACCCATTCTTTGAGGACCAAACTGGTCTTTTCCATTTGATATTTCAACTGACACATCTGATACTGTTATAGGTGCATCACTTGGACAGAAAGAAAACCTGTTCAATTATGTTATATACTTCATAAGAAAAAACTTAACACCAGCAGAATTGAACTACACAGTCACAGAGAAAGAGATGTTAGTTGTAGTACATGCAGTAAACAAATTCAGGCATTACATAATAGGATACCAAGTGTTTATTCACACAAACCATTCAACAATCAAATACTTAATGAACAAATCAATCACAAATGGAAGAATAACAAGATGGTTACTATTAATGCAAGAATTTAACATTACAATTCAAGATCGACCAGGGAAAGACAATCAAGTAGTTGATTTCCTTTCAAGGCTTCATACACCCGGTGATCCAAATCCTATTGTAGATAATTTTCCAGATGAACATTTGTTTGCAATAACTGTAAAAACACCATGGTTTGCAGATATAGAAAACTATTTATCCTCTGGGAAATTACCAACTTAGTTCACAAAGAAACAAAAATGAAAGATCATTAGAGAAAGCTCTAGATATAGTTGGGTGAATGGTGATATTTTTTATACTAGCTCTGATTTAATAATAAGAAAATGTGTTAGAGAAGATGAAATACTAGAAATTTTGAAAGCATGTCATGACGAACCATGTGGTGGTCATTTTGTAGACAAGTGGACAACCTACAAGGTGCTGCAATTGGGCTACTACTGGCCAACAATCTTCAAAGACTCCAAAGCCTATGTCAAGAGGTGTGACAATTGCCAAAGAATAGGAAGACCAATAGTATCAGATGAAATGCCACTTAAGCCACAAGTTCTCATAGAACCATTCGAACAATGGTCTCTAGATTTTGTGGGACCAATAAATCCACCATCAAACGGAAAGAAGTACATATTGATATGTACATATTATGTAACTAAGTGGGTGGAAGCAAAGGTGGTAGCAAGGGCAACAAAAAATACAGTGGTCACATTCCTCTTTGAGGAAATTTTTGTTAGATTTGGGGTACCCAGACAGATTGTAACTGACCAGGGCACACAGTTCACTTCAAAACTTGTTTGGGATCTTACGGAAAAGTACAAGATCAAACACAGGAAATCAACACCATACCATCCTCAGGCAAACGGACAAGTGGAAGCGACAAATAAAGTCCTAGAAAACATAATGACAAAGACAATACAGATGAATAGGAAGGACTGGTCAGAAAAGTTAAGAGATGCACTATGGGCGTACAGAATAACATGGAAAAACACAACTGGGTTTAGTCCATACCAGTTAGTGTATGGAAAAGAAGTCTTACTGCCCATAGAATTTCAGATACACACATTTAAGTTGGTAGCAGAATTAGGACTAGAACTGTTTGAAGCACAATAAAAATGAATAATGGAATTGAACCAATTGGATGAACAGAGATAGCAAGCAGTAGAACACACAACACTAGTGCAACAACAAAAAATGAAATAGCACGACAGATTCATCAAGAACAAGACATTCAACAAGGGAGACTGGACATCACTATTTGACTCCAAATTCAAAGATTTCAATTCAAAGTTCACAACTCATTGGCTAGGGCCATATGAGATAGAAGAAATATTCGACAATGGAGTTGTTCAGATAAAAACAATTGATCAAGAGTCTACATCATTTTTAGTAAATGGACAAAGGCTTAAAGTTTACAATAAGCCTATCAATAAAGAAGATTTTGCGAAACAACTGACACAAGAGACAAATATGGAAGTATTGGAATGACATAGCCATATGATTTCTAGTACCCTAGAAGAGAAAAAAAAACCTAAAATATAATAAAAAATAATAAAAAGTTTTCTACTGAAAATTAGGCAACTGGCACCAAGCAAACAAGAATTCATAAAGGAAAACCAACTCGTTTTGGCCTCTATGAATTCACAATTATGTTTTACTGTCACAATAATTTTATTTTGCAGAAAGATCCTCCAAAGAAACAAGGCTTGAGGACAAGTCTTCAGATAAGCAAGGGGGAAAGCCGCAAAAGAAACTTAGTTGAGAAGCTGAATTGACGACGGAACTTGTATTGTATCACAGTAGGGACCTGAAACATTTTTGAAACCATTGAGCAAAAGGGACCTGAAATGTTAGAAAAAAAACATGTACATATTGCATAAAAAATGTACATGATTGTAGGGACTTGAGTTATTATGAATCAATTGTAGAGGGATCTGATCGAAATCAACAATCAATGGACCTGAATCAATGAAGGATGCAAGAATAGGAAGAAGAAATAAAGTTTATTCAATCCATATTAGACATTTCATCAAAAGACATTTGACCAGAAGACATTGGACTTTATCAAATATTATTAGGGAGTATAAGTACTATAAGTACAAAGTTCTGCTCTTGAAAATTCAATTTTTTTCTAGAAATTTTGAGAAACATGTTAAATTAAGTTAGTACCTAAAAGTTTTACTTACATCTTCATTTCACTACCCTCATCCTATTCTTTCTACTTACATATTCTTTTTATTACCTTCATCCTCTTATCTTAGTCATAACCATTATCCTATATTTAATACTATAAATATCCTCCAAATATTTATTCATAATTCCATACTCCATTTACATATCCATTTAATCTCCTAACCATAAGTTTTTTGAAAAGAAAAAAAGATCAGAATAGAGGGCTCAACAATTCAAACCCTAGAACCTACACAACCAATAACAACATTAGTATCATGGAATTAATTTTAAAACATGACCCAAATATGGTCATTTTTAAAATAAAAAAGAGATACATTGAAATACAAACATATGGAAACATGCGCATTATAGCAAATATAAAGTGGAAATGATTTATTGTAACAAGTTATAATAGCACATAAGAAATGATACTATTGAAGTGACAAGGGTTATTATAGAAAACATACAATGCAAATACATGTTATTATAATAATCAAACAATACATGTTATGAATGCTTCAAGGAATAAGCCATAGGTAATGGAGGTAGTGGATATTAGGGAAAGGACGGTGACAGTTGAATAGGATAAGACCATACAACGTGCAATCAAAACCATTCAAATGGCAATCAAAACATAATGCATAACAAATATGAGCCAACTATAATGAAACATATGGTTAGAAAATAATACAATGGTATAAGTGGCATATCAATCAAGGTCAAACAATGAATGTCATGACAGTACTAAAGAATGCCATGTCGGACAGTCGTGACAACCACGATGGAATGAGGGATGGCCACGATGGAAGCCATCAGAGCAGCTAAACAGTCAAACACAATTTTAAATACAAACAACAGAGGTTTCAAACAACGTCGTGAGTTTGCATACAGTCTGCCATTGAACATAGAGTCTGCCATTGTATACACAGAGTGTGAAAAAAATCATCCCTCTCCACCATCACAGCTATGCTAAAGGCTCAGGGAGAGTGATGAAATATTGCAAAAGCATTTAAAATATGGTTGTGGGCTGGAGATGTGTGTTTGAGTGAAGGAACAAAATAAGAGAGGAGAGTGAACCGAGAAGGCAAAGGTGTTAGGATATTCCGACACATAGGAAACAGTTAAGTTCAACTTGGTCTAGTATAGAGTTAGGTAAAGTGTGTTTCTTTACCGTTGTACATTTTGTAACTTACAATCCGACGGTCACGATATGTAGTGATCCGACGGTTCACTCTCTCCTCGGTATTACCAACACTTGATCCATGGCTTGACACCCGATTGGTCCATGAGTTCTATTTAAAGTGCATGGAGGGTCATTGTTCGGGTAATCTGTGCATGAGAGAAGCTTATGTAAATTTTCATTCTTTGATTAATAAATTGCCTGTAGTAGCCACGTTGGCGCAGGCCGTGGACTGTTTCCCTCTTTGAGGGTTTTAACCACGTCAAAAATACTGGTGTATTGATCTGTGATCTGGTTGTGAGCGGTGTCCTTTTGGTGTTCTTTATGAGGAACTTACCCTGTAAATTCCTACATGGTATCAGAGCTATTTGAGGGCCGCGTCCGTTGGTGATCCAAATCTGAAGCCGGTAGAACTGCATCCGACTGCCGTTTCCTAGATCTACTGTTTCTGACTGCTTTCGGGCCGAGAGGACTGCTCTGTTGTGTTCGGAGCATCTGTTCCAGTGAGGAACCCCTTTCGTTTCACGCGAAAAGGTTTTCGGTAGCCCTAGCTGCTTCATTTTTAAGATCTGGAGGTATACAGTCTTTATTTGCAGTTTACTGTTATTTTCTCTTTGCTTATTTCGGTTTCGGTTTATTTAGCTTTTTTTTAACCGGATCTATACCTTTCATTTCTGCATATGCTCTTTGCCCTGTGACTCTGTGCGATCTGGGCAAATCAGAAACAGAAAGGAAGGATTTTTCTCATGCGTATGCTCTTTTCCCTGCACCTTAGTGTGATCTCGGAAAATCAGAAACATTGAGAAAAATATTTAGTTTTTCGGCTAAAGCTAACTTTGAGTCGCAAGGTTCATTTTTGAAAATATCTAGTTTTTTGGCTAAAGCTAACTTCGAGCCATAAGGTTCGTTTTCTTTGCATGTCCGTGTTGGGTTTTTTGTTTTGTGTTTTGTAGGGAAAAAGAGCTTTCTCAAGGCAAGCACGCAAACCAAGGCCCCCCCCCCCCCCCTCTCTCTCTCTCTCTCTCAAATTTTTTATATAGATCAATTGGTTCAAAGCTATTTTAAGAGAGTAGAGGTCTTGGGTTCAAGTCTCCATTTTGTGGGGGCGGATTATTTCATTCCCGCACATTCGCGCACTTTGCCGGCAACTTCAACAATTTTTTTTCAAAAAGCCATAACTTCTTCATCCGGAAGCCTTTTTCAGAGCCGTTTTTTTTAAAACAGCCTAATTTTTCGAGATCTATCCATTGGAACACTTACTTTCAGCATCTTCAGCTTCAGTTTTTTTTAAAATGGAAAGTCCATGCCAAGTCATTCTTGACAGCACTAACTACTTCCAATGGATATCCTACATGGAAGATTTACTTAGAAGTAAAGGTCTCTACAGAATAGCCACAGAACAAGAGAATAAACCAAAAGATGAAGACAAGGCTACAAAATGGGAAAATAGACAAGATCAAGCACGTGGTTTGATAGGGATGTCTATTTCTCCTGATCTTAGATTCCATATTGCAGAACTTGAAACTCCTCATGAAGCATTGGAACAAATCACTAAAGTTTTTGGGATTAAAAATGAAATTAGAGCCCATCAACTTGAAAATGAGTTGCTTACATTGGATCCTAATAATTTTTCTTGCATTGAAGATTTCTTGTCCAAATTCAAGACCCTTAGATATCTCTTGGAAGGTGTTAAGGTTAAGAAAGAAGATAATAACCTAATTTATTCCATCCTTACTAAGTTGGGACCAGCCTACTCTGTATTTGTTTCCACCTTCCATTCTACAAGGGAAGCTTTCATTTGTCAAGGAAAAGACTACAAGGCCCCTTCCTTTGACTCTTTTTGTGATTCTTTAATAAGAGAACAAGAAAAACTCTTACACCTTGGTCTTCTTAATCTTGGAAACTCTTCTAAGAAAGCGTTAGCCGCCCAGCAGCAACCAAATTCAAAGAATCCTAAGAAGTCATATCCTAAAAAGAATGGTCCTAAACCAAACAAGGGTCCTAAGCAAACTCAGCCTCAAAATGAAAGATCATTTCAGCAAAATGATAAGACCAATAAAAACAAATGGAAGAAGACTGATAGACATTGTAACTTTTGTAATCGAGATGGCCACTTAGAATCTAAATGCTTTAAGAAGATGGAAGCCTTGGAAGCCGCAATGAAGAAACATAACATCCATGTGGAGCATTCTTCAACCTCAACTTCAACTTCATCTTCAGGAATGGCACTTTCTGCATGTCGCTGTCAATCATCTCAGTCTGGTTATGCATTAAATGTATCTTCTTCTTCTCATTCTCATGAGTGGCTCATTGATTCTGGAGCCTCTTATCACATGGCCAAAAACCAAGCCATGTTTTCTTCTTTAAATGATTTTAACACCAAAAATATATATGTTGGTGATGATAGATCTCTTAATGTTGTAGGGACTGGAACTGTTCATCTAGACAATGGTCAGTTTAATGATGTATTATGTGTTCCAACCTTATCCTGCAACCTTCTATCTGTATATCAGATAACTCATTCAGGTGAAGGTAAAATTGTTGAATTTTCACCTCATGATGTTGTAATCAAGGATCTAAGAGATCCTAAACAGATTCTAGCTACTGGTATTGCTGATGATTCCACAAGGTTGTATAAGTTTCACAACTTTGGGTCATCAAATCTTCCCTCAGTATTTGTTGCTCATAATGATGAAGTGAGCAAACTTTGGCATGAGCGATTTGGTCACTTAAACTATCGCTCCCTTCAGCATCTATGTAAAGAAAATATGGTGACAGGTCTTCCTATGGTATCTTGCAGAGATGGTGTTTGTTCCGGATGTGTACTCGGAAAACATCATCGGGACAGTTTTGAAAAACGTGCCTCTTGGCACGCCTCAGCCCCTTTACAGCTTGTGCACAGTGATTTATGTGGTCCACTTCCTGTTGCTTCATTCTCTGGCTGCAAGTATTTCTTAACTTTCATTGATGATTTCTCCAGACGCACTTGGGTATACTTCTTAAAACTCAAGAGCGAAGTATTTAACACATTTTTGGCCTTCAAAGCCTTTGTTGAAAAACAATCTGGACATCAAATTCTTAAGCTAAGAACTGATAATGGTGGAGAATATGTTAAAAACACATTCATCAACTTTTGCACCGAAAATGGAATTCAAATGCAACATACTGTTCCATACACTCCACAACAAAATGGTGTAGCTGAAAGGAAAAATCGCACCTTAAAGGAAATGGCTAATTGTATGCTGCAATCTAAAGGACTCAGTCTTAGTTTTTGGGCCGAAGCAATTAATTGTGCAAATTATATAATCAATCGCACTCCTACTAAGGTTCTAAAGAATATCACTCCAAAAGAAGCTTGGAGTTCCATTAAACCAGATGTAAGTCACTTTCGTGTTTTTGGAAGTGAAGCATGGGCCCATATTCCAGATGAAAAGCATAAAGCTTTAGAACCTAAGAGTGAGAAATGTACTTTTGTTGGATATTCTGAAGATGTAAAAGGTTATAGACTTATTCCATTTAAGTCCAAAAATGTTATCATTAGAAGAGATGTAAAATTTGATGAAAATAAATCGGCCTGCGAGCCTAGTCCGACGGATGTGCCACCTCTTCCTATCTCTTCTACTTTTGAAAACATTTCTTCTTCAGATGATGAAAGTGAGGATGACAATCCTCCCCCACCTTCTCAGGATCCTCAACTTCCAAGATGGGTCCGTGCTACTCGGGATGCAGCAGGTGATCTTGCCGGTGATCCTACAGATCAGCGACGTACACGTTCTCAGTTTGAAAGAGCCTCTTCTTTACTGGCTCAAGCTCCAGTAAATCATGATCCTGACACTTTTGCAGAAGCTTCAGGCCATCCACATTGGGAAGCAGCTATGAATGAAGAATATCATTCATTGTTGGCAAATGATACATGGGATCTTGTTCCTCTACCAAAGGGACGCAAACTTGTTAGATGTAAATGGGTTTACAGAACCAAGTATGGACCAGATGGGAAAGTTGATAAACATAAAGCTCGTCTTGTTGCTAAGGGCTTTTCACAGGTTGAAGGCATTGACTACACTGAAACCTTCTCCCCTGTTGCCAAAATGAACTCTATCCGCCTTGTTCTTTCCCTTGCTGCCTCTTTAAAATGGGAAGTCCATCAGATGGATGTTAAATCTGCCTTCTTGCATGGGGACTTGCATGAAGAAATCTATATGGAACAACCCATTGGCTTCATCCAAACAGACTCCAGCCTTGTATGTCGACTTAAGAAATCTCTTTATGGTCTCAAGCAAGCTCCTTGGGCTTGGTATGCCAAAATGGATAGCTTTCTTTTAGAATCTGGCTTTTCTAGGTGTTATTCTGACAATACTGTCTACACCAAGAAAGTGGGCAACTCTCTTATCATCCTTGTTCTTTATGTTGATGATCTTATTCTTACTGGTAGTGATCCCAACCTTATAAACCATGTGAAGTCCAGCCTTAAAAAGAAATTTGAAATGACAGACTTAGGACACTTACACTATTTTCTCGGTCTTCAAGTCTTGCAATCCAAGGAGTGTATTTCCCTTTCCCAGTCCAAGTATGCTTGTGATATTCTTCGTCATTTTCACATTGAAGACTGTAAGCTAGCCCCTTCTCCCTTTCAGTCTGGAGTCAAACTTTCAGTCTCTTGTACTTCTCCTGAAGTTGATGCTACCTTATACCGTCAACTTGTAGGAAAACTCTTGTATTTAACCCATACTCGTCCTGACCTTTCCTTTGCTGTTGGCCTTGTTGCTCGTTTTATGCAAAACCCCCGTGAAATTCATTGGAAAGCAGCCAAAAGAATACTTCGTTATGTTCGAGGTACAGTACAGTTTGGGATTCATTACAGTGCCAAAGTAGCTCCTCTATTAGTTGGTTTCACTGATTCTGATTGGGTTGGTGACCCTGATGATCGGAAGTCTACTGCCGGTTATGTCTTCACTCTTGGTTCAGGAACTATTACATGGGCTTGTAAGAAACAGGCTGCCATTTCTCTTTCGTCAGCAGAAGCAGAGTATCGTGGTGCCGTGGAAGCTAGTAAGGAAGCCTTGTGGCTTCGTCAGATCCTATCAGAGTTTGGCTTTGAGCAGCAGCATCCAACCACACTTTGGTGTGATAATCAAAGTGCCATTCAGCTATGCAAAGATCCAGTCCAACATCAGCGCAGCAAACACATTGAACTACACATGCACTTCATCAGAAATCTCATTCATGACCATGTTCTTGAAGTGCAATATTGTTCAACAGATGATCAGGTTGCAGACATCTTCACAAAGGCTCTCACAGAGGCGAAGTTCACTAAACTTCGATATATGCTTGGAGTTCAGGAAGTTGTCACTAAGGGGGGATAGGCTCTAGTGCCTCCTTCCTTCTCCTATTGTGTCATATTTGTAAATCCTTCAATCCCATCCCAAGTTGTTCTTAAGGGGGGATGTTAGGATATTCCGACACATAGGAAACAGTTAAGTTCAACTTGGTCTAGTATAGAGTTAGGTATAGATTTAGGTAAAGTGTGTTTCTTTACCGTTGTGCATTTTGTAACTTACAATCTGACGGTCACGATATGTAGTGATCTGACGGTTCACTCTCTCCTCGGTATTACCGACACTTGATCCGTGGCTTGACACCCGATTGGTCCATGAGTTCTATTTAAAGCGCATGGAGGGTCATTGTTCGGGTAATCCGTGCATGAGAGAAGCTTATGTAAATTTTCATTCTTTGATTAATAAATTGCCTGTAGTAGCCACGTTGGCACAGGCTGTGGACTGTTTCCCTCTTTGAGGGTTTTAACCACGTCAAAAATACTGGTGTATTGATCTGTGATCTGTTTGTGAGCGGTGTCCTTTTGGTGTTCTTTCTGAGGAACTTACCATGTAAATTCCTACAAAAGGTAGAAGATATAGTGGTTGGGGATTGGAGTAATAAGGAGGAAAACTAGAGAGGATTAAGAGATAAGCCAAGAGGACTAATAGAGAAAGTGGAGTTAGTTAAGAGAAATCTTGTGTAGAACAAGGTAAGATCGAAACATGATCTCTCTCATTGAATGCAACAAATAGTTATGCAAAAATCTGGGGATTCTTTCATTAAATTAGAGGTTAAACTCCGAGATAGGAAAGCACTCATCAGTCATTAGCTGTCTCTACCATCAGTCAAGGAATATATGTTTTGAACCAAGGTTTAACAAGTGGAAACCATAATAAAATGCAGGTCGGTCGAGTCAAGATCAAAGGAAAATCAATATAAGTCATTGTAGCCAGGTAACTCCATTTGGAACCTCCACGTTCACTCATTAAATTGCTGAATTGAATGTTTGATTGCAGAACTAAATGTTTTCGTTGAGCTTGAGTAATGAAACAAAATGTTTAGTGTAGTTTTGAAAACATAAACACAGTCTTTTTCCGAGATTGAATAATGAAAACAGAGTGTTTAAAGTGGAGTTTTGAAAACATATGCTGTCGCCGAGTTAAAACAAAGAGTTTGATTGTAATTTTGATTGCATAAACACATGTTGGGTAATGAAACAGAACAATGAGTTAAGGTTCAGTTGCATGAATACATGTCTACACCAAATTGGTCAATAAAACAGAGTATTGAACTTGCAAAGAAATGCATAAAAATGGATTCATTGAGTACACAATGAGTTCAAAAACCATGGTTTAATTGTGTAAACAGTGAGTTCAAAAGGAAAAAATCGTGGGTTGATTGCATAGACAGTGGATTTAAATGCATAGACAGTGGATTTAAATGCATAGACAGTGGATTTAAATGCATAAACAATGAATTTGATTGCATAAACAGTAAGATTAATTGCATACACAGTGGCATTAATATGACAAACAATAAACGAAGAAAAGAACTCCAGTTTGTTTATGAATGAGATATGAATAATGGAGTTGACATATGATTTGTTTGACATATAAATGAGTTAAGAGAATGACAAGGAAATTCAAAAAGAAAAAAATCATGATATGATTTTGTTTAAAAAAACCAGAGATCGATTTCCAAGTCTTCATTTATAAACAATGTTATGCATGAAAGGAATACTTTGTTTGTATGGATAGAACAGGGATGTGATAAAAAGGGACAGAGCCGAGAGTGGATTTTACATCAGAGAAAGCAGTTTGTTTTTTTTTTTTTTTCAGTCATAGAGGTTAATAAAAAACATTTATTCATTGATTGCAGAAAGACAGAGACAAAAAGAAGCTTGGTTTTATCATTCTAAAGAATAACAAGAGAGAGGTAAGTCTTCTACCAACTGAATAAAAAAGGATTTGTATGCACAAATGATTGTTATTTTTATTGTTAAAATGAATTTAATGGCAGTAGAAAGGTATATCCACTGGTTTTCAGAAAACATGGCCACCAGGATAGAACCAAAATTTCAAATAGAAAAATGGAAGAAGGAAACAATAGAAAAGTTGTATCACGCAGGGCTTATAGGGTTTTTACAAAGGTTCAATGGTCATAATGATGGGATAACTAGAGAATTTGTGAATAACTATAATCAGGAGCAAACAAGGGTAGGGAACCTAATCATTCCAGTGACTCAGGAATACATTTCCCAAGCACTAGACCTTCCACTGGTACGGGAAAATTATCCCTAGGGTCTACATTTTAAGGAGAAAGGATGGACTTTCTTCTTGCAGAAAAACATGAAGGGAACCTTTGACAGGGCCAAAGGTATACCCAGGGAGTGGCTTAATGATCCATGGGGGGATCTAATCTTGAATATTAAGAAATTATTCAGTTGTGATAGGGGAGAGAATGTGGGACACTTGTATCATGTTTGGCTACTCCAACAAATTAAGGGGTAAGTCAAAATAAACCTGCCATATTTATTCTTCCGAAGTGTCATTAAGATGATAGACTAAAAAAAAAATGAGAATAAAACAAGGGAGGCACAATTCTATCATCAGGGGCTCATAAAAATACTTGTAGAGTATCAAGTCAAAACACAGGGCATAACTTGGAGAGAGTTTTTAAATCAAAACCAGTATCAGGAACAGGTCATTAAGGAACAGAAAATAGTAGAGCAGGAAACCAGGGGCATTATGACTTCACCATTTTATCCTAGAACCAGGTCCAAGAAACAAATTAACATTGTCTTGGTTGAAAAAGAAGTGTCCATCATATCCACTCTTAGGAAGACTAGGAGGAGGAGCCCAGTAGAAACAAGTAGCATTAACCAAGAAGTACAAATTGTAGAAACATGTTCTACAGAGAAGCAGGTAGAGGATATCATTGAGAGACTAGAGAAAGAAGCTCTAGAGAAAGACTCTTATTTTGATTATGTGGAAGAAACATCATTTGCGAAAGACACATAGGAACTCGAAAAAGAGTTACACTTGAGAAAAATCAAAGAATTAACAGACCAGCTAGAAATAAATAAGATTATGGAAAAGCACTTGAAGAAGGAAAACAAGGCAAGTAAGAAGAGTAATGCAAAGCTAGTTAAGGAGAATGAAAAATTAACTAAAGAAATAAGCAAACTAAAGAGAAAGAATGACATACTTTGCAAACAGGCATTCAAGTGGCTTAAGGAAAAGAACATGTGGAAAAACAAATATGAAAAACAGAAGGTCAAGACTACTTTGTATAAAGAAGAACACAACATGGGGACAGATTATCTATTAGAGGCAGCACAACAGGAGGGATCAGGGTCAGGAACATGCTAAACAACAGGGGTAAGGAGGTCCAAGAGGAAGAAACAAGCATGAGGACATGCTTGAAGATCAATAAGGGGGAGATGTTGGCCCTCAATTTTGGTCCATTTTTGTTTAAGGAAACTTACTTAACTCTTGTATTATCTATACATTTTCCATCACATCCACCTAATTTTGATGCATTTTATTCATATTCAAATATTTAATTTTAATTTTTCAGTTTTTAGAAGTTTTTATGAAAATTGAATTTCAAGTGCAATTTTTGGATAGAATCAGAAATTCCTGTAATAGTTATATGGATGTCATACTTGCAGGAAACTTGGTCTTGAGCTGGATACATGACTGGAAATCTTGGGAACTAGGACTGAACTAAATCCAATTGGTTCGGTCAAAACAAGCTAAATCAAGCCCAGTCAAAGCTGGTCAAACAGGACCAATCATCCAGAAAATCCCTAGGAAATAGGGCAGTTTTGTGATTTCATGGGATTGTCCATATTTTTAGTGATAGATTGGATGGATTCGACTTGGATAGATGGATATGAGTATATAGAGTTGTTAGATAGACTTTATATCAGTTTGTTTCATGATCTTCTATTTAAATCCAAAACTTTGAAGGCTTATGTGTGTAGTTTTTGTATAACTTTATGCTGAGACATTTGAATATTTGAAGTTAATTTGAAGAAATTGTTCTACTTGCATTTTGTTGTTCATTGGTGTGGATGAGTGACTGAAGTTTCAGTAGTTGATAGCATCCTCAAGTGTGCAAGGCAAGGGTGGAGGGCCTCCACCCCAAGCTAAGTACATTTCATTATTAAACTAGCTTCATTTTCATGTACTAGTTGCTTCAGAATTATTTAGTTGTTTTGTTTCAGATTTGCTTACTTGAATTGATGAGTAATGATTTATATTGCTGATGAATCTTAGTTTGTTTATCACTTTGATAGGGAGGGACAACAAATGGTTCAAGTTAAATCCTCCTTCTGTTGAATTAATGGATCAAAACTAGAATTCATCTTTAGTGTGTTTAAGTAGTTTTATGTAATTTTAGTTTTCTAACAATGGAATAATGATGAATGAATTGTGATGAGGAATACAAAATATCTCTTAAGTTAGGAGTCTCCTTCATTGTTTATTCATGCATCTTGAGCTATTGTTAACTAGCATTTGCACCAGATGTTGCAAAGGAAACGCCGTAAGGCATAAATTGAAAAATACAAATACAACAAAAGAATACTTTGATAAAGAATAAAAATATATTGAACACTCAAATCAATGCCCCATTAACTGGAAGCACTTAGTAGACATATCTATCAACATTAGGATTATACACAATGATCAAGAAATTTCCCATATACAAACAACAACTTCCACAACAACCTTTTGTCAAATCCACATTTTAAGAAATGCCTTGGAATGTGATCGCAATCTTCCATATTGCCTTTTTCATTATGCAGATAAATCTTCCATATTGCTATTTTCATCATGAATATTGTTAGTTCATTGTTGTAAAGTGTTAGTGTGTTAAATTCAATACTATAAGTTCGACAAGCGAAAAACATTCCTCAATTAGCATAATATGCATTTTTCTTTCACCGTGTATTTTTCAGTCAAAGAGCACAAGTAACATATTAACATGTATTTTCCCTTCATTATTTTCATCATAGAGCCAAGAAATCTACGCCTTATCTATAAAGTAACAAAAACATTTTGAAATAAGTTTAATATTTCAAGCCAGTGTCTAACCTATAAAGTAACAAAAACTTTTTGAAATAAATTTAATACTTTAAGCAATTGACTAACCTACTTTAATGATTGAAAAATTCTCAAAGATGAATTATACTCCATAATAAGAGAGCCAACATTGGAGCCCATACTTTCACTAAAACCAAAAGAAACACAACCACTTGCTAAGAAGAAATTCAAGTAATAATAATAAAACAAAAATAATAAACATTAAAGTATAAAATGGTATTTCCAACACACAGGTATAAATATACACGCTCTATGTCCATTGTTAGATTAAATGGGTGTGGAGAAAATTAGTAGAGAACCCAAAATTTTATTTCTAATTAGGAGAGGGGTGGAGAAATGCTTTAAATGTAGGTTGTTGTCATTCTAATGAAACCCTTTGCAAATGGGATGTTAAGATTCTGAGAGAGAAGCTAGGCTTGGTAGAGAACGCCTTCCTTGTTAAACATTCCCCTATTGTAACCAAAAGGAAAGGGCAACAGAAACAATAACTAGGTTTTTATTCACAAGTTGTATAAAATATATAGGTGCTATTGATGTCTGAGTGAATAATGGGAGAGATTATTTATGAAATTGTGATAAGGCGCACCTAGTTTTGTCAGAAAGAGGCATATTAATGACGAGTACATCACATTTAGGTAGCATTTCGTCAAGATTTGTCTCCAATGTTGCTCCAGTTTCCTTTTCCAATTCGGGTCCAATAGAAAGACGGTTGTGGTAATGAAGCTTACAATTGAAGGGTTGTATAAAGGAACACAATTCAATTCAACATCATGTAATGTTTATTATTATTATATTGAAATTTTGCAACAAACTGCATGCATGCATAAGAATTATGGAGCACTGATTTTTGAAAAGAAGTTTGCAACATCATGAAGTAGTACTAGATCCTAAGAATGAATACCTTCAAACGCTTAAGTAGTTCTTTGCCAATACGCCCTACACCAATAGTACCAATAGTTTTCCCTTCTAGATCATATGACCTGTAAGAAATTGCAGCCACTTTCTAATCACCCTCAACAATTTGCTTATATCCAGGCACAAAGTTTCGCATCAATATGAGAATGCGCATTAGCTCATCTTCTGCCATGGACACCACAATACTTGCTGTAAAAATTGTTGAAGAAGGTGTCAGTTAAATTATGAAGAATCATTGCAGAAACTTGTTCATACCAAAATGTCCATAGCGTGAACAGGGCAGTGGCAAGCGGTATAATTTCAGAAATAGTACCTGTAACTTCTGCGACAGTCACAACAGCGGTTGTTGTAGTATTTAGAACAATGTGATCAGAACCAATACTAGCTGTCAAAAGAAGCTTTAAGTTCTTTGCCTTCTTGATCCTCTCTGTTGTCACATAGGCCGGGTGGAAAGGTGTAGAAATCAAAACATGTGCATCAGGTATATGCTTTTCAAGTTCTGCAAAGGAAATTAATTGTGTAAGTTTAGTCCGTAGTGGGTTACAATTATCAAGTGTAAAAGCAAGCAAGCAATACACTGATTTCGATGATCCATGGTAGCAAGAAGTAGGGAAGGGAAGGCATACTAGAAAATTAATAGATTGGATTGTGGATTAAACAACCACCCAACTTCAATTGTGAATAACCAGAAGTCATTTATGACTTGTTCGACAAGATATATATTCTGTAAATCTCTCTTTTTGAAGCAGCACATACGATACCATCTAGATTGATTATTATTTAGGATATGAGGAACAAAAGGAAGTCTAGGACATAAACTATTCATCCATATCAATAACAACAACAAATAACACGATTTTATATCCCAAGTGGTGGGTGGCCCTTCACGGGAGCAAATATCATTAAATACCTTGGGGTTACCAGTTGGTATTTCAGCGAGGTGTTGGTTACTACCCTCGTCGTCCATCCAGAAAAAATGGGAAGAGGGAGGAAATCTGCAAGGGGCTAGCAAGATGCTTGGAACGCCTAAACTGTGGGACAATATTTTTCCAGACCCGAAAAAGAAAGATGACTCTAGGTGATGTGGAGTTGGAGTATGATGTTACTAGGTATCATGCAATTATACCTCCCTCCCAGGTCAAAGACATATGAGTTGAGTTAGAAGGCCGTCTTAGGTTTCAAGGGAAACTGTTTGTCAAGAAGATTCTACAATACAAGAATCAACATAGATGGTGCCCTGTCTAGCAGTCAAAGAAACTCTACCAAGCAAAACCCTGCTGATACACATTTAGCATTAGCTCTAAATCGTTTTCTGTGCTTTTGATGGCTAGTAACTACAGTTAGACAAATGAGACCTGCTAACAATTAGACCACAGTTTATTCATTTATTAAGAAGTCTGGTGTACATAGCTTGATGATGAGTGTGTCCCAGCACTCTAGTGTTAGCAGATAAAAAATCGCAATTCCAAATCAGTTATCATGATTTCAAGTTTCACGGGGCCAATTTGACAGCACAGTACATGTAGCCTAGTAGGGCATTTAAATTCCATGTTATCACTTCACCAACACAGAGAACACATATAGCCTAGTGGTATACATGGATACAAAAAGAAACAGGGCATTTGGGGGGCTTCTAACAGTTTAAAGAAAGAGATGGCGTTTAGCACAACTCCCTCCAAGCGTTACCAGATGCATAATCAAGGAAAATTCGGGGAGGCCAAGTTTTGGGCAAGGATAAGGAAAAAATTTGGGACAAAATTGGAGAGTAGAACAAAAATATAAAGATATACACATATATATTTTGATGAAAATATATAATCAATGGTGAGTGCGACAACATGACCTCCCTTCAGTCTGTTTCACAGAAATTAATCATTCAGTAGAGGAGCAATGAACCCAGCAGAGGTAAAAATAACCTAAATTGGGCTGGATGAGGGTTTTTATTACACAAGTTTGATTTAGTCAGCTAAGTCATACTCATGCTCAGAGGTCAAACTCGTGTTAACCGTCAAACTTTGTCAACAAACAAGTTACAAGTTGGAAAGTCAAACTCTCTGTCAACAACCAAGTTTGACTCAGACAAGTTGGGAAAATGGCAGGTTCAAGCCACGATCCTGGTAACACTGGTTCAAACTTTCCCTTCTATGTTCTAAACCTACATATCTCCTGCGCAACTTCTATGCATATGATCGATGATGTTAAATTAAGAAGTTCAAAAAGACACATTAATTTTATTTTATTTTGCAGGAGTGCTAACTTAGACATAACAAAAAAAGAAATTATTTGTTATATTGGCTAATGATTCCTTTGACAGAGAGATATTTTTGTAATTTCTGTTTCCTTTCTTGTCAAGTCAAGTTGGGAGAGCATTGTAGTTAGCTAGAATGAGTAGAGTGAATCTACTGAGAGGGTGCCTCAGGCTTTTGAGAAGCCATTGTAATCCCTTCACGACAGTGGTGTAACTTTTATATTATGTGGATTAGAAAATATTAACTGTTGTTTCAAACTACGTGGTGTAACTTTTATATCGTGTGGATAAGAAAATATTAACTGTTGTTTCAAACTACTGTGTGTTGTCCACTATATTCATGTTACTGAATTATTAGATCTAGTTATCTTCTGATATGCCATGTTTGTGGTCTTTGAGTTCACCATTCAACAGCAGCAACTTGGTAGCTTGGAGTGATTGTGACAGCCAACATTCCATAATATGTAAAATAGAGAAAGGTGAAGAACATGGTGAATATATACCAGAAAAATTTCAGTGCAGACCACTGAAATCCTATCATGGTGTACGTGAGCAATCCATACATGGCTGTCTGAATAAGTATGTAGGGAATCTCAATTACAATCTGAAACAAACAACATATTGTGCAATTTAGATAACATATTGGTATATTTCAATCTAATGTAGTAATGCAATGTCAGTATCTATTATAATTTATCAAATATAATGTATTTTCCTGATTGAAATATTTATTATTAGAATGAAAAATAGGTGAAGTTTTAGTTGTAGGCTATCATATATATATGTGTGTGTGTGTGTGGGCTAAAGAAGGTAGAAAATCATTTTAAAGTTTGGTTGAGAAGGTTTATAGTCACTAAGCTTGCCTGTGATAGAGCATAGGGTAAAGCAGAGTACATTCCAGCTGCCTTTTCTCTATAAAAGACAGCTCACTCCACAGCTACTATGGATTGCACTAAAGAGGAATTAGTGACTCCCAGAAATAAAGTTGCACCATACAAAGCCCCCCTGACCTTAAACAAGTCGTTTTTAGTTTCTCTGCAACAGATGCAAACAAAACAGTTAATACTTATTGTTTTTTAAATTATCAGGTCCCATGGCAAGAAAATAATGGCAAGAAATATTTTCTGCCAATTTTGTGATTCTATTCATGAATTTGTTCTTTTTTATATTTAAAAGGATTTTTACATTAAAAGGTCTTAACCCAAAATTCCTCCATCAAGTTGCAATGCTTCAATTTTGGCATCGCGCCTGATATATTGTTTGGAACATCTATGGATCATGGATATATAATACTAAAATTATAAGCCATATAAACTTTCTATTTATTATCATTGCTAAGCAAATGTTTGTCGTACTTACATTTTCATTCCACACTGCCAGTAGATGGTGCCAAAAAAGAGTGTCGATATAAATGTGAAGAACAAACAGACTAAATTGTAATCTGTGCTTCGCCAATATGTCCAGTGCTTCTTCCACAGACAAGCAGTAAATTGGGCCCATGTAGATTGGGAAAACTTGGTTGGAAAGTAAAGATCTGTGGCACCTTGAACTTGTGTGGATAATTCTTTAACTAGCTCTATATGATACCTGCAAAAAAGATAACACCATATCACTCAAATAATTGATCTAATATGATATTCATATTTCTTTGAAATCTGTTATGGGCATTATAAGAGCATTTGATCTGGACTTACTGGAAAAGAGGAGACTTCTTATAAATTTCAGCAAAATCTATCTCAAGGCACTCCTCAGTAGCTCTGAAGCTGATTTCTAGCATCCATGTTGCAGGGTTACATTTATCAGTAATCTTTGTCACACCTTCAATAGCCTGTCCAGGACATTTCAAGTTGCTAGATTCAATGAGACTTGAATAAACTGTAAGATGCCTTAATAACATATGCTGCATTAGCAAACATTAATCATATACCTGGAAGTACTCTATGACATGGATTGAATGGCGACCTAGTGGACCGCCATATATAATTTGACCACCTTGTTTCATCAACAGCAGCTGCAAAAAAAGAAAGAATGCTATTGTAGTTGGGATTGTTTGGGAAAGTAAGCATCATTAAATATTTGCAAGGTGTTGTTCAATAAGCATTGCTTTACACACATGATTATCAGGTTTTACCTAGGTGTCCAAATGCATTGCCCTTCAGAGTGGGCAGTGAAAATTGTTTTAAACATTGATATTGGTGGGCTTCTAAAAGATCTTCCTTTCTAGAAATTTACAGAACCATCTACTTCTTCCTACAATCCATCTTATAACCTTTTCAAAACTAGCCATTTTGCTGAAGACCTTTGATATTAAATATTTTACTCCATGGCCTTGGATTTGAAATTTAAATATAGCTCTCCGAACTCTAGATACATCACTACCAATTGGCCCCTATGATTATTGTCAGTGGTTTGGATTTCTAGTGAAAAATATTTTTCCTTCCATGACATGTGGTCTCATGCATGCTTTCATATTTTTTTTGTGGGTGTCTGATCGCAATTTCAGATTTGGCTATATTAACAACCTGTAAGGAGTTAGAGATGTGTCTTACCTCATCAAATCCTTCAAAAAAATCTATACTTGGCTGATGGATAGTACAGACTACAATTCGGCATGTGTCCACTGTATTCCTAACTGTACGCATCACGATAGCTGCAGCTCTGGCATCCAGACCAGATGTCGGCTCATTCATGAATATGATTGAAGGATTTGCAACAAGTTCTACAGCAATGGTTAGTCTCTTCCATTGCTCAATTGATAGACTGCTCACACCAAGAAGACCCACCAATGTGTCTCTCAAGCTATCAAGCTCTACAAGCTCCAGCACTTCATCCACAAACATCTGTTAAATAGAACAATCTCAATCTTAGGAAACCCAATATTAAGAATGAAAGAAAGAAACTATATTAAAGTCCACAGGTGGTTCATAAGCGGCTCTCAACATTTCTGTTGCATCAGGAGTATATTTTTAAGATTAAAATCACCATAAATATTTACCTGCTTGCTCTTGGTATCTATTTCTGGTGAAAGGCGCAAGTAAGCAGAGAACACTACTGATTCTCGTACTGTTATCTGAGGAAAGTGAATATCATTTTGCTCGCAATAATCTGAAACCCTGGCAAATGTCTCCTGTACCTTTGGAAAACCAGAGATATGTATATCCCCCTCAATATAACCTCCCGTCATGAATATGATATTGATATTTCTTTGAAATCTGTTATGGGCATTATAAGAGCGTTTGATCCAGACTTATTGGAAAAGAGGAGACTTCTTATAAATTTCAGCAAAATCTATCTCAAGGCGCTCCTCAGCAGCTCTAGAGCTGATTTCTAGCATCCATGTTGTAGGGTTACATTTATCAGTAATCTTTGTCACACCTTCAATAGCCTGTCTAGGACATTTCAAGTTGCTAGATTCAATGAGACTTGAATAAACTGTAAGATGCCTTAATAACATATGCTGCATTAGCAAACATTAATCATATACCTGGAAGTACTCTATGACATGGATTGAATGGCGACCTAGTGGACCGCCATATATAATTTGACCACCATGTTTCATCAACAGCAGCTGCAAAAAAAGAAAGAATGCTATTGTAGTTGGGATTTTTTGGGAAAGTAAGCATCATTAAATATTTGCAGGGTGTTGTTCAGTAAGCATTGCTTTACAAACATGATTATCAGGTTTTACCTAGGTGTCCAAATGCATTGCCCTTTAGAGTGGGCAGTGAAAATTGTTCTAAACATTGATATTGATGGGTTTCTAAAAGATCTTCCTTTCTAGAACAAAGCCACTAGATATGGTGTCGGAATCGAACCGTTTAGTCTCTTCAAGTAAAGACGGTATTTCTGCAGCAAAACATGACTTATTTCTTTGTAAGGGATATGCCTGAGAATCCAACAAGCAAGCTTTCCTCTAGTCACAACATTCAGTCATAAGCATTCTGAATTTGCATCTGCCCAAACCTAAGAGAATTGGATTTTCTAAACAAGTGCCTTGCAAATGTTCAATCTAATTAAATTTATTATATTTTTGTTTAAAAATTAAGGATTAAACATTGTTTTTTATTTTTATATGCACTTAGTAAATAATTATTGAATAAAAACAATAAATTGAATCTAAAGGGAAATTCCAGTCCTTTACTATACATCTGTAACAATTTTTATGTGTATTCAATTTTTATGTGTATTTTGTCATATAGTTTTCATACCAGCATTTTGAACCATACATTACAATGAATCAAAATAGTTGAATTTTATCATTACTATGAGAAAAAGCAGTGATGAAAGAACAAGGCTGGAAAGGGCTGTGGGCTGGCAATGGCATTAATCTACTTCGGATAGTTCCTACCCAAGCAATTGAGCTTTGCACATTTGAATCTACAAAACGATTTTTAACATCTGTCCAAGACCACTGGGAGAAGAATGGATGTCCCCGAGTTCAAATTGTTGGGCGGACTCTAGATTTGCCAGTATCCTGGATTTCCCCAGTTGCTATAAATGGTGTTGTTGCAGGTGTCGCTGGCACATTGTCTTGCTATCCTTTGGAGGTCTTGAAGGTAGTTTTTTTGCTTCTGTAACTAGTAATGCTTTTATACAACTTTCTAGAAAGGTGCTTGAAATAGATATTCTACTAAGGATCCAAGTCACATTTCTAGATATATTGCATGCTCAAGCAGGAATTTCTTTGGCAATCTGTGAGTCAACTCAGTAAAGGTAATTTCTTTCTTATCTTGCAAATCAAGACCGTTTCACTGTGCATCCTGGAGTGTATCATAGCATCAGGCACGCTCTAAGGAAAATATCACAGGAAGAAGGTCCAAGAGCTTTATATGCAGGCCTTGTACCCACTATAATTGGTATGGTTCCCTACAATACATCTTATTATTTTGTATATGAGTCAAAAAAGAGAGCATATTGCATGTCATGCAACAAGAAGTCTCTGGACCGGGTAGAAGCACTTCTTATTGGAGCCTTTGGAGGTGGGTTCGCTTTCTAGCTTATGCCTACTTTAAACGGAATAAAACAAAGTAGTTAATTATTAATCCACATAAGATTTCCTCAGTTATTATTATGAAGTTCATTAATTTATTGTAAACCACTTAGTCCTGACTTCTTGTTTCTATATGGGCAGGGCTTACATCCAGTGATTCAACTCACTGCAAGAGTGTTTAGACGGTAACCTATGTCTACCTGAGCAGTCACACTCCTCCAACCTTTTCTCTGCCTTCCATAATGTTTGTCCTCAGCAAATCATTTAAGTAGGACTATATCTCCAAAACAGACCTTGCAGGGATACCATATATGTGCTGTAATATAAATTTTGTATTGTTTCTGAGTTTGGGTCAGAAGCAAGGTGCATTTTACTGCCCAGTATGATAAAGATGTATAGCATTTATATGTAAGGCTGACTTGACTTTTTCTTTTCTTTCTCAGAATGCTGACAATGGCTGACATGAGATATATTATATATTGATCTAATATAATATTTAAAAATACAAATAAAATATCAACCCAACTTTGTGTAACATCCACCCTTACCAATCAAAATAAAGAAAAAAATAAAATTCTTAATATAGAAAAGAAAATTAAAGGAAAAACAATAAGCATTAATACTACACACACCAGCATGATTAATCGTTAATTCAAGATTTTTAGATGCCTAGAGATTTGTATCTCAATTTCTTTTTGACCTCTCTCAATACTTAATAGATCTGAAATTAATATGAATCTGCACTACTTAATACCTCAATTTCTTTTTGACCCTTCTCAATACTTAATAAATCTGAAATTAATATAGATCTGCACTATTTAATAACTTAATAGATCTGTAATGAAATTAAAATAGATCTGCACTAGTTTAACTCACTACAACACATTATTTAGAAAACAACCTGGGGACACCATCCATTCACAAATTCAATCATCACAATTCAACTGCTTAAGATATGATTGTCAACTGTATAAATAGACTGCAGCTATATTCTCACCATGGTTTGGTGTTGAGAAATATAATAATCCAAAGTTCGTAAATTTTTGTTTTCTTATAGCATAGCTGAGAAATGCATTGCATTCAATTAAGTAGGACTATTAGTTCCATGGACCTTGCAGGTGTAACTCGTATATTTGGGTAATATATTTGTGTATATTGTCTTTTGTATTTTTATAGAACCTCTCAATTGTGTTTCGTTTAACTCACTTGGACACAATATGCAGGACATAATTTGTGTTCACTTAAACAGACATACTGGCAATTGACAAATTCGATCATCATAGTTCATCTACTTGTAATACGGCTGTTTAACCAGCACTGTATGAATGAAATGCAACTACAATAGCATGGACACATCCATGACCATTCATATATTGCTTCTTTATCAGCCAAGTAATATAAACTATCGCATTTGTTACATCCATTCACCGGGTAAAGCAATCGCACTGGGATTTTAATCCTACAAATATGGAAGGGAGCTTTCTATCAGATGTTTTCCTCGAAAGTTTTAAATGCTATACGATTCACGTGGCAGAACGTTCGATCTCTCTAGTTTATGCAATCATATTAACCATGGAAAGAACTATAACACTGGCTCCTGTCTTTTTCCTATCTGGGCAGACATGAATTTGAGTAGATCTCATGCAAAATGTGCCTGCAAATTGCCAACACTCCACAAAAGCACAGTTCACAGAGGGATTGGATACACAATCTTTTTAAGACTTCTTGTTTGTAGGATAAAGGATCTACTTCCATGCAGTGATTTGACCACCAAAATCTATAAAGATGTATATGCTTTCACCACATACTCAACTATAGACAAACAGACAAACAAACATAATAAGAAATTAAAGTTTTATCATACTCAACTACGGACAAACAGACATAGTAAGAAATTAAAGTTTTATTTTCCATTCTTTTTAGGAGCTTCTGCCCAACTTTTCCAGCATTCACTGTGCTCTTGGGTATAGAGAAAACAAAAACATCCAAAACACATTTAGGACACATTAAAAGATCAAATAAATATCAATGTCATATATTGCAATCATGTTAATGCCTGCAATAATTTGGCAGGCATTTGTAGAACAAAAAATTAGATTCCATGGAATAGCTCATTCCACATAATTTACAAATGTTGCAACAATGAATCATTCAAAACAAACAACAACTGCCTACAATTGGGGACCAAGCCAGGTCAAATTTATTATGAATGCAAATCAGAGGCTGCAGGGTATCCTAGTCGTTCAATTTCCCAGTTTCCTCGAGGAGCAACCGTGTCGTGTATAGGTACATATTCCTGCACAGAATATCCAAACTACAAATGTTTTTAATCCCCGTCACCAGAATATATGAATATATAACTAAAAGATGAGCAGTCAAAAGTTCTAATCCATTAATGATAACATTTTATTTTGGATACCAATCCCTGACCATGTTCTTTACTAGACACTGCAAACATCAAGCTAGAATCACTTCTATAACATTCTCCCTACCTCCATCCTGGCTATAAGTTCTTTTCCTGTTGGAGCAGACACAACAATATGCCGTGCAGAAGGCTTTATAAATCCCTCTTCAACACCCTTATCAAATAAGGCAAGCAAGCAATTGTAATAGCCATCAACATTAAGTAAACCCACCTGCACTTTCAGTAAGTTATGACTGATCAATACTCTCAATAATTGGCAATACTCTTGAAGATCAATGGTAAGGGTACTGAATGAACTCTAAAACAATTCAACATTAAACAGTGGATATGTACCGGCTTATCATGAATGCCTAGTTGTGACCATGTGATCATCTCTAGCAGCTCTTCCATTGTTCCATAACCACCTTCAATCAGCCAAATCTTGAAGAAATCAGGGAATGGAATATCAAAGGATTTGGAAGTTTTATTATAAATTATCTGCATACTGTCTCTCACCAGGCCCTAATCAATGCATATTTACCATTAGCATAGATTCATCGTAACCTTTGATCTATTAAACATAGAGAGATATACTTAACAAACAAACAACAAGAGATTCAAATTTCTAGTTACCAGGTATGATGGATCTATATCAATTTAATTTTAAGTTTTTTTACATAATTACAAATGGCCTGAGCTCCTTTCTTAACATTGATAATTGGACCTTCACATTTTATTTTCATTTTAGTTTATTAGAATTACCTACCGTCATGGCACATTTCAGTGGCTATGGAGTGCACCTGGCTTCTCAAGGTGCAATTAAAAACTAAGCAATTAACAGCAAACCATCCTATTTATCATACCCCAAAAAGTTTCTTAAAAATGCGAAGTATCAAATCACCTGGAAGAGCAATAAAAGCATCAGCTTGACGAGCCATTTCAGCCTTCCTTTCATGCATGTCAGCAACAGTCTTTACTTCACCGGCTGTATGACCAGATATCTGTGATATAATTTACCATCTCAAACAGTTTAGGTTGTAGGATCTTTACGAAACATCGTTAGAAAAACTATTTCAATTACATAAAAAGCCAGAATAGTCATGGCCATAGCATCAAAAGCACATCAATCAGTTGCAATATGCAAAATCCTAATCATCCAATTTCAGAGCAATCAGTCCTTGGAAAAGAAAACTAGAAGCCTTATGACAGAAATTTCACTGCAATACACTGTTCCTCTTAGCATGTTTGACTGATGTTATACAACAAAACATCAGGTTGAATAGGTCATTGTTCTTTATTTTATCTCCCTCTCTTATATCCTCTGTTCTGTTCTGTGTACCTTCTGATTAGCGTGATACTGTTCTGGTTGGCCTGGATTTAGAGAAGTTTGAGATAACTGTCCCATTTTCATTTTGGCCTGGTTTTAGAGAAGTTTGAGACCGGTGTTCCATTTTCATTTTGAGTTATTTGTGTTTGAAAACATTTGATACCCGATCTTCTGAAACCTCAATAGGACTGATGTATCAAAGATGGACTAAAGATTAGTAATATGAGAAGGCCAGTAACCACTAATTTCCCAAACTGTTTGGGGCAGCAGATATAGACACCAATGGTTCAATGTCATTTAACATGAAAGAAAAGTTACTTGTAGATAAGAACAATCACTTGGTTGAAATTTTTGAAGTTAATTAAACAGAGAAAAAGGATGCTTCCCTTAATTTCAGAGTGACAGTTCCTTTAAGCTTCCATCATTTTCATTTAGCTTGAATTGCATTGCTTGTGAAAACCATGTAAACAAATAACGTTATCCTATAACAGAAGAGAAGATTCACTATCCTGCGATAAATTTCAGGGTGAAAGTTCTTTCAGGCCTCTATCATTTTCATTTAGTTTGAACTGCATTGATTGCAAATGCCATGCAGACAAATAATTGTATTCTATAACAGAAGACAATAGCTCCTATTCTGTCTTCAAAGGTCCTTAATCTAAACATACTAAAAACCTAGCTATACAATTACAACCAAATAGTTGAGGTACATTGAAAGAAAATTTGAACCAGAAGTACATAAGCAGTAAATCAATTATTATCATTGATTGTATATATCAAGAAATGGATGTGTCCTGACATGATGGTAACTAACTGACTAAACTTGTGAGATGCTCTTTCAGTATCTCTGCTTCCCCAGCTAAATAGATATTCATTGCTACTAAGGAAATGTGTTTAGATCTTGAGATGACTAGGTAAAGTATCCAATCCATGACTCAAGGAGAAAAGTCTGTCTCTCGAAATATAGGCTTAGACAAATCTCACATCTACCCTAGAATGTAAACCCCTGTCTGATAGCTCCCACAGGTCTTAATTCATTTTTTATTAATATATCGTAATTGTCATATTTTCTTGACATTTCGTGTTAGGATATATTAAGAGTTTACAGGTTCAGTCTGATGCTAAGAGCAATGGTACATCACACAGGCAATACCTAACTTCACAAATAGTGTGATTTTATTCCTTCCTGTCGAAGGTTATTACCCAAATTCTTTTGTCTGCAATAGTAAATGAAAGTTGTGTATGGGCCCTACCCGCATGGGTCAGACAATATCCAAACACAAAGGGAAACTTTGAATCAGCCAAAATGGCTAAGCCTGCAAATTCCTACGGACAAGATAGAATTGAAGGTTTAATAATCCAGATAAGCAACCTAATAAAGAGCAGAATGTGAGCAAGCACCTGAAATGGTGAAGGACATAAAAGACCAGATTCCCAAGTTATTCCTGAGGCAACCCCGTTCTTGTGGCTAAAATTAGCCTTCGCGGTAGAGGGCCTGACACCCTGCAGATCAACCAAGAGCAGAAATAACACCCTGCAGAGCAACCAAGAGCAGAAATAAGGAAACTATTGTAAAACCCTAACCGGAGAACAAATCGAATTCTTCCAATTGTCAGTGGTCACTTACCAGGGTTTACGCATTCTTGCAATTGTCAGTCGTCACTTACCAGGGTTTACGCTCCACATTAGAACAGAAATTTTCCTGTGGGGTCTTCGGATTCAGCAGGGAAGTCGTTTGCGTGATGGATTCGGGCAACCTGGGAGGAACCCTACACATCACAGTAAATTTAACTCAGATTAGACATGGGAAATTGAGCTAAAATCTAAATTAAACACCTCAGGGCACGATAAAGGCTACATCTGTAGGGCAACTGTGTGAATCAGGAAATCGAAACTCCAGCGAAGCCATCACTACTGTCTGCGAAGGGTTTCGAGCGGGTAATCTCTCCAGCATGAGATAAACAGGGAGTTCAACCAGCACATGCAATCTTAACTGATTAAAATTCCAACTATAATGATCTGATCCAACGACACAATCTCTTTTAATCGTCTAACACATCAGATCAATGGTCGAAAATAAGACACGGTGGCATATAAGGGAGTTCTTCCCAGAGGGAAACGCCTTACTGCGTAATTAATGATTTTTTAATTCTATTCATTAAGCAATATTATAGAAGAATGACACAAATGGATCTCTTAAGTTAAGAGCCACTTCATCTCACATACATTGCAGAAGTGAATTAGAATTTGTTTAAACAGATTTATATTTGTAATATGCACTTCCTTAATTCTTTATATTTTATCTTCTAAGCTTGGCTACATCTAATATCCATACATTGTTGACATGCCTTCAAGTTTTACAAACCTGGATTGATAAGGAATACTTGTGTTAATTTGTGTTAACAAATTAGCTCAACAATTGGTTTTATATATATATATATCTATATATATATATATATATATATATATATATATATATATATATATATATATATATATATATATATATATATATATATTTATGTCTCAAATATACCTAAGTATGATTTTTTGTTTGTGAAATATTATTTTTATAAATTAATATAAATTATAATATATTAATAATAATTTGTGTTGAAAATTTATTAATTAGACTACCTTATGTTAATTCATAATTTTAATAAAAAAAAGTCATAACCTATAATTATTAATCCATTTATAAAATATAGTGTTTAATTCTTGATTTATTTATTTATAATTTTTTAAATTTTTATAAATTGAGATGGACATTTTCATATATATTAATTACTATAAGTATTATTAAAGTGTTTAATGGGACTCTCATATACGAAGTATTTGTATTTGTATTTATTAAATCCTTAATATATATATAGTTATATTTTATATTAATTATATTAATCACCCACACATGATTTGTAAAATAGATTTATTACTATGTCAAATTTTGATGGTCATATTTAACTACCCTACATCAATATTACTTATTTTGAATTAATATTAATTTATTTTACAAATATTACTAGATTATGAATTTTCTATTTATATTAAATTAAATATTATATATAAGTATCACTTGAGTGTAGGTTACTAAACCATTCATTTTTAGTTCCTAGATTTAATTGTGTTAAAGTAGCTTTTGAGAAAAGTGTTATGCTCATGTTTTGGTTATAGTCAACATTTCTACACTTTATATTTATTTAATCTATTAATTTTTGTCCATGGTTTTGTACTTCACATTTATCTAATTTATCCATTTTTATTTTATAAATTAATATTCTATTTAATTTGAATATTAATTAACACATATGAATTGATATTTATTTATTTTTATTTTTATATATATATTTTTCTTGACATTAGAAAAATGTTGAAATACAATCTTACATTACACTTACACATCTCCCATATACAGGACTATAGAGAGTCACTCAGTGCAATTATAAACTTAAATAAGGATGTGAACCAAGTTATATCCATCTTAAATTTGGATCTACCAAACACCAAGAGGGATCTCTCAAGATGTAATATTATTTCTGAGTGAAAAGATTGAGGAAATGTTTGCACCTTGTGAGATTTGATTTCTGTAATCACTTGGTAGATCCTGAGTTAATATGTGCTTATGTTGGTTCACATCCTTTTTTTGTGAGTCAAAATTTTCTCTTAGTTAAGATAATAGGCACATCGTGAGGGGATGAATATCAAAAACCTTCTAGCATCATTCCTACTAGAATTGTTGGCTAGAAGATAATAATAAAACCACCTGATAAAAAAAACAAGCAAGCTAGAGAACCACATATAGATATCCCAATGAGACTAGAAAACCCCAAGAACTTGGAAGCAGCCAACATTCATCCCTGATCTCGAGGGTACACTAGAGTTGGGTTGTGTGGTTTATTACCTATTGGTAGAGGTGGACTGAAAGCACAGTGAACATGGCCTTCAATGTGCTCCAATCTACCTTCCATTCATTCCATTCTCTCATGAATCCTCTTTTGGCCATGTTGGAGAGAAGCCATCATGTCCACCATGTGCCATTGGTTCCATTGAAGGTCATTCATGAAAAAAATGACCACTTTCTTTTCCTCATGTCAGCATGACTAGGATGTTCTAGAAGCAACATGATCTATTAGAGATGATCATCCATAGAATCAAGGTGGGGGGGTGGTTCTGTTTAATTATTCTAGGAGATTGCGTTGGTTGTAGGTCCACTTCTTCCCCCAAGTCATGATTTTCCATAAGCTGAACTGCCTCGTGACTCTATGGCAATAAACCCTGATGGACTCGACCATGTTGTCATTGCATGGGGCATGTAGAGGCAAGATTACACCAACATCCAAGGGTGCTTTGTAGAGAACGTGAGCCACATTGTTAGCCCTTGAGTTACCTCAACACCCTATCCTCCAGTGTCTCTAGGGTAGTGTAGATGATGGTAAAACTTGTTGGATTATAATTTCCATACCTCAACCAATGACCAAAAGCCTTCCCCAAAGTGACCCTTCTGCTCTCAACATGTGAAATTTACCACTTTGACTTCCATCCTCCACAATTGAGTACCTCTAATATAGGGACTCAAGAACCACATGTTAAGTAACACATGCAGGAAGTAAGATATTCTGTCCACCCCCCAAAGCCTTAAAATACTCCATAATTCCTAAGGGGTTGTACAACAACATGCAAAGTTATTGCAAACAACCAATATTCAACGAGAATTTTTTACAAATAATAAAAGGGTTTACAATCTAAGAAATGCAACTATCTAATTGAGAACACCCTAAGGAACATGCTAGTTTAAAAACCACCCTGCAAGACATGCCCATTGCCTCATATTCAATTTCTGGTGTCCAAAACACTAGAGGCAAGAGGCGTTGCTTCCCTCTTACCATGAAGCCTCCCCACTTCGTATCATCAAACTCAACTATGGAGACCTAAAGTAACCCTATGGAGTAGTATGGAGTGTATGCATGCCAACATAATGAAAAAAAGAACCATATTAAACATTGGGTTTGACGAAATTACCAGAAACTAGGAGATTGACGTGTTCCTCAGTATATCCACCTTTCCTTCCTAGTTGTTCCTATATCACTCTAACTAGGCCACAAAGACACAATAGGTTAACTATGGAGGCCACCTCAAGCCTGGAACCGAAACGCACTTACATTAAATTTCCATCTTGGAACTAGCAATGTTTCTGGAGCTAACATACATTTCTCTAATCCCATAACATGATGCATCAAATAGTAAGACAAAGAAACTAATCTACCATATATGTCCCCCACCTCCTCTAGAGCCTTTGGAATGTCTTTATTGTGAAAGGAATACTTGACACACTTCTTCATTACTTATGTTGTATGGTCAAGGAAGACAAAGACTCCACCAAACCATCATTGCCATTGATTATCACCCCTATCAAGTATTGTTGATTCACATCGTTATATATAATATTTATTTTTTTATTTTTATTAAAACCTTGATTTAATCTCTATTGAATATTCACTGAATATTTTTAGTATTTGGAAGATAAGGGGTTTAGATATATCATAGAATTAATTACAACCTTTTTTATTTTAGATTAAACTAGAGAATGTTATAAAATTAAATTAAAATAAAATATTTATAGTTTTTTTTTATTATGAAATGAGTTATTGTTTTCCCATGTGGTATTGGTAAGCCATGGCATTTTCCCATGGTATTTCATATATGTTTTAATTTGAATACCTTGATTTATGATGATCATGAAGCTTCTAGAGAATTTAAAACTTCAAGGTCATTATGTACTTAACCATGGAAACTCTACTTTCTAAAATACTTTTATATATGTATTAATTTGAATATTAATTAAAAAACATATGAAGCTCGCATTGTTTTCTTTTTATGATATATTTTTGCCGCAACATTTAAATTGTTGGCATACATACGTACATACTTACACCTACACATCTCCCCTATATTGGGCTATAGAGTGCCTCTTTATTTATATATATATATATATATATATATATCTATATATCTATATCTATATATATATATATATATATATATATATATATATATATATATATATATATACCACTTCCACTTCTTTCTACCATGAATCATGTTGGAATGATGGATGAGTTTTGATATAGAGGATTAAGGCTTTTATCTTTGAAATAATTAGTTGGTTCATGTTCTAAATAAATAAAACTAAATTACTTAGTTAATTTTTCTCTGTAAGATAATTGATTTGATTATTATTTATAATTTAATGTTATTATTGATATATAAGTATTGTTTTTTTTAATATAATGATACTAATAATATATTATTGTATCTAGAGGTGCTTTCTACAAGACAATACGAAGGTGGTGTGTGATTCTATCCTTCATCAACATGGAATTGACATGCGTCCCTTTTAAAATAAAAACAAACTATTATATAAATAAGAAAACAATGTCACTATTAATAAAAATGAAATCAATATAGATGTTTAGATAGTTTTGATTAAAAGTATTATAACCTATATATGTGGTGAAAATATTTCACTCAATTGGTTATCGATATTACAACCCAATACAAAGGAAATGTGGAAAAACATTAGCTTGCACACTTTACGATAAATAAAGTATATCAATATCCATATAAAATAACTTAATTTATATCAACTTAGATAAAGATAAATTAATTAAATGAAAAAACAAAAAAAACAAAAAAAAACTTATATTTTCACTTTTGTGTGAAAAGGAATCATGGTTATTATAACTTTAAAAAATATTTCAATGTAGAACTTATATAAGCTATTTGAATATCCATGTTAGCTACTTTATTTCAATATCAACTTCATTGTGTTTGTTAATAGTATTAATAATAAAATATTTTAATTTCTATAAATAAAATATTACACCCATATTAAATAAATGGTTCAATAGTAGTTATTTATATATTACATATAGTTTATAAAATTTTAAAATAATTTGAAAATTTTGAAAACAAAAAAAATCTTATAGTTAAAACATTTCAAGAAGTCTTAGTACTATTCTAAATTTTGAGTTGTTCTAGGTATATTATTCCCTCAATTTTTTTTAAAATCCAACAAATATTTGTTATACTTGTAAGTTTAAGTTGTGTAGTCTACACAATCCAAGCACCGAATATAATTTTCAAGTAGTTTCACTAAAAAAATGCTATGCATATGATCTAGATTTTATCACTACATTGTTTTTCATCCACCTTGATGCTTTTTGTGGAAAAAGTGGAGGAATCAACTCACAGTACCGTTTTTACTGATGGGACCCAATTTGGAAAAATAGGGTCTGAAACCTTCCTAGAGAGTTTTGAGGCGTCAAACGACATCTTTTGGGGAAATTTTTTTTTTCTTTAGTGCCACATCATTCTATGTCACTCTACCCACATATACCTTTCAAACATCGTAATAATTGTGTCAATCAAAGTATGTATATGAACGTTGTGCCACTTAAAAGTTGACCTTCTTGTTTTCACGACCATGATTCTAGAGGATGCCACTCCAACCTCCATTATTCATGGAAAAGGGGCTAGCCACATGTTTATGATGTAGACGACTTTAGAAGAGTCTACATTATAATTTGGTTAAGATTTGAGGTAGTTAAACCCAACCACTACTAGGCTATTAGGCTCTATTATAATCGAGCCACTAGGAGAAAGAGGGGTTCCATTATTTTGAGTGCATTTATTCCATAGATGAGAAAAAATAGCTAAGAGGGATAGGTGGTAGCACACATAGAGAGGATTTGTGCACTATATAAATTCATGGGCCATAGGCCTTACTTATTTGTACCTACAACCATATTTCCATTCAAAGAAAGAGTGCAAAGCAACCTCACCTTTCAGTTGGGTTTTTCTCCTGAAAGGGTTTCCCTTAGCATATCTTGTGTTATATGTGTGTGTGAACTTTTATTTTTTTGTTTTCTATTTTTTGCATAATTTTCTTTCACATGCATGCACTACTAATAGTAAAATCTATTGATCTAGAAATATAAGAAAAATATATTCTGGAGATTTTTAGGGAATGTATATTGGTGAGGCTAAAGGTTGTAAAACCCTAATCATGGCTGATGAATCTATGAATGAATATCGTGATCTTACATAGGTGAAGGTTTTGCAGTTGGAACAACAAGTCATAGACACAAGTCGCAATGTATAGCTCCTCATGGCATCCCTAAGCAATAATATTTGGATATTTGGAGAATATGGGGGTTAAAAAGCAGAGGAAAAATCAAAAGTAGGATCATGAAATCGATAAGAAATGGAGAAATCTTCGAAGAAAGAACCTGAAAAAGATCAACCTAGTTCGAGTGTGATGATCCTATCACAAACCCTATTTAAAATGGAAGAAAAAGTTGATATCAAGCAATACCATGGTAAGATTTATGCTCTAAAGTTGAATCTTTGGTTGCAACAACTAGAAGTGTATTTCATTGTCCATCAAATTGAGGAAGGATAGAAAAAATCATTTGTGTAGCTAAAATTAGAGGGCCATGTTGTGACTTGGTGGGAGAGACACATGGAGACCCTCAGGATTGAGGGAGAGCCTCGGGTAACTAAGTGGGAGGACTTAAAAACCATTATTAAGTCACAATTTTATCCTATTAGGTACGTAGAGGAGCAGTGGATTCAGTGACACTTCGTTTGGTAAAATCGAGGGAAAATCATGTAAGAATACACCACAAAGTTTAGAAAAATGGCCATAATGTTGGGTATCTCCCCAAAGAGACCCAATGTAATCATTAAGTACTTGGGGGGTCTACATGACCATTTGCATGAGAAAGTGATGTTGCTCAAACCCAAATTAGTGGATGAGGCTTGTGTATAGGCATTGTACCTAGAGAAATAGGCCTAAAGAGAGAAAAATCAAGGCAAAATAAATAACTTGATTCTTCTAAGGAGGGGAAGAAGAAAAAAATGGGGGAAAATATAAAAATATGGTAGCCACTACACATCAATATAAATATTCAAGAAACCACTACAACCACTGCAACATCGACAACCTTATAGAGGAAAAGTGTTGGAAGTTTCATTAAGAGCTAAAATCGAAGAATAAAAATAAAGATAACACGAAGAAAAATCTCATGACAACTAATTTGCGAAACCAAGTTGAAATCATCTTGGACGTGGATGAAAATATCATCTATATGTTGGTGGAGAAGGAGGTGAACCTAAGTAGCCTTCAATAATAGGAATATAAAGAAAATACCAAACATTCCCATATAAAGATACAAGTCAATAGGACGAGGATACATGATTTCTTTAACTGAGGATCGCAGGAAAATCTCATTCCAGCAGAGCTGGTTAAGAAGTTGGGCTTTGAAGTTCATGATCATCCAAATCCATATCCACTAAGTTTGGTAAATAAGGATGTAGATTTTAAGTTAACAAGATTTGTTATTAGTGTTGATTTTATTGATGAAGTAGAACTAGATCTGGTTCGCCTTGATGTATGTGAAGTCATGTTTGGGATTCCCTACATGTACATGTAGGATGCAATATTCATTCAGAGAGACAACCATTATTAGCTCATCAGGGATGCAAAATTGTTGGTCATCAAAGTGCACAAAGGCAAGTTAAAAATTTTGTTGGTAAGTGCCAACCAAGCCAAGAAATTGATTAGTTCCACCAAGAAGTGTGTTTTAGTGTTTTTAAGTGAAAATCACTCTGTAGATGAGTCTGTGAGAGGTAAGGAATACCTGGATGGTTGTACTAAGAAATAGAAACAACAACTAGTGTAGTGTTTATAGGCATACAAGGTCATGTTCCAAGAGCCTAAAGGATGATCACATAAGACAGAAGTGGAGCATGAGATCCAGCTATTGTTGGATTCCCATTATAAAACATTGGATTGTATATGCAGTCTGTGATAGAAACAAGTGAGATGAAGAAGCAGTTGTAGTAGCTCTTAGACCAGGGTGTCATTCGACAAAGTACATCCCCATATGGCTCACCCATAATCATTGTTCCAATAAAGGATGGAACTTGGCGGATGTGTATAGATTATAGGGCATTGAAATAAATCATGCTCAAGAATAGATATCTGCCACCTAGGATAGATGATCTACTAGTTCAATTGCACTAAGAAAATAAATTCACCAAGTTGGATTAGATATCACGAGGTTCAAGTCAAAGAAGAAGATACATAGAATACCACCTTCAAAACTAGGAAAGGTTTGGATGAGTGGTTACTCAGGCGATTTGGATTATGTAATACACCATCTACTTTTAATGATATTAATGAATGATGTCTTGCACCCTTTTATAGATTCATTTGTTATTATATATTTGGAAGATATACTAATATATATTGCTACCTGTGAGGAGCACATCTCATATTTGACACAAGTGTTGAAGACATTAAAGAAGCACAAACTGCTAGCAAACATCACAAAGTGTAAGTTTGTGATGGGAATCATTAACTGGTATATGACAAGGCTAATCTAGCCATCCTTCAACACATGTTTACCTATTTCCTTGCATTTGATAACATATTTTTTACTATAATCTATTTATTAGGGAAACTAAAGTATTTTTATCATATCTTGTGGCCTAACATGATTAATGTGTAGGAAACATGTGAATTTACAATGTAGATATACATTGGAGGAAACTAGAGAAGATGTAGGAGGATTGTCCCCTATAATTACTCACCTACAACTTTAATTGCTCCATTCATTTACACACCCACAATTCAAGGATCTATTAACAATTGATGAAATCAAGGATTGAGAGGATTTCAGGGAGCTAAATCCACTTTTTTAGATATTTTTGAGGGAATCAACCCTCTTTTCAAGAATTTTTCCCCTGAGTCATTTTTCCTATAAATAAGGAAGCCCAAGGACTCAATAGGATTTGAACTTTTCAAGCAGATAGAGGCTACTAAGAGTTAGGAGCTTGAAATTGCCATTTTCATTCATTATGATGTATTTGAGCGCTATTTTATGTTAATGAGAAGCTTGTTGTTATCTTCAATTTGAGTTTTCTTTAGAGGGTTGAGTCCCCTTGGGTTAGGGACCAACCCAGAGGATCTATTCCCTCTTTTTATATTTTATTCATGAATTCTCTTTCCTAATAGTATTTTCCTTCATTCTAGCACGACTTTTTTATCAAAAATTTCTTGTGTAGGTTTGTCAGTCACCTCTATTGTGGGAAGTGTGGTTTAGGATATTGCTTTGGGAATACAAAAACATAGATTATGCATCTATGTTATCTAAAAATTGGTGATTTGTTTAGTAGTTTTCTTTAAGAATAGGAAGCATAATCTCTTGTGGATGTAGGTCTTCTACAGACTACAAGATAGGTTTTCCTTCAAAGTAGTTCTCAAATAAAATTCAGCTCATCCTTTCTTTGTTATTTCAATATTCTACATTTTGTGCTATTAACATGCTCTAGATGTTTGGAAAGACTGAATAACTTTTTGTAGTATGTAGGTACTACTGTCAATTTGCATGGTTAGCATTATCATCTACACTCCTTATCCTTCCACCATCTCCTTTATATCTACCTCAAAAAATTTCCTAAAGCATTTTTCACTGAGAGTACATTTCTGGTTTGTTGAAGGCCACCATGTGCATTGCTCCTTATGTAATATGGGACCCTAAAGGGTACTCAGTTTGAAAAGTGCATTCTATAGCACCATGTGGAAGCTTTGCAAACTTGGCCAGAATTTCCCTTAAAGAATGATTTTTGTCCCCTAGCCCTAAATAGTGTCTCTTAGGATCTCAAATCATGATTAAGGAAGACCAAAGACCATTTAGGACTCACCTTTATACAACTACAACTCATTTCTACAATTAGGGTTAGTAGACAGGTTCATCAATTGAATAACATAGTGATGCTTTTTGATGATTACTTTATGAAGCACCTAATGAACCCGATTGATGTAATCACTCTTGAATTTAGTGATTAAAGATTGATTTCGTGATCTTCACTTTATACAAAGTAGATTATATTTTATTTCTTTGTTTTATGCTTCTTAAGGAAGGGTTTCTATTTCCTATGCATAGATGAGGTTTTCCTTTAATGCAACATCTAAATTCTACAAATAGATTAAATGTACACATTTTTCAAGTAGTGCAGCCTTTACATTTTGAAAAGTAGGTTAGCATTTACATTTCATCAAGTAGGTTAGCATTTAAATTTTGGCAAAGTAGAGTAGAATTTCCATTTTTGCAAATAGATCAACTTCATTTCTGCAAGTAGATTAGAACTTTCCTTTTATGAAACCTATTTTTCTAGAAAATCTAAATTCAATTGATTGAGTTGTATATGTACACCTTCGTTTGGTATATTTCTACAAAGTAACTTGAGTAGAGCTTACCCTACAATGCATATAGTACTTCCACCTTTTATTTTTGTACAAACCATGGGTTGTGTTTTAGTACTCAAAAACCCCCCATTTAATTTTATTTTAGCCATATAATAAATAATGGGGAAACTTCTTTCATGTTAATAGAGCTCCTTAGTGTTCAATAAAGATTACACGTTTTTTAATTTGTAATAAAAAATAATCTCACATGAGAGTTTCTCTTATCAGAACCCAAGTATCGGAGGTCCAACCATACAAATGTTACGATAAATGAAAACCCCAAGAAGCCTTTTTATTATTAAATTAATGCATTATCGGATCATTCACATCAGATCCATATAATATCATAACTTTCCTCATAATAATGCTACGATAAAATCATTCTCCGAACAAATATTCTCGATAGATAATATAATTATTAAAAGGTATTTTGATTAAAAGGAAAAGTTAAGTTGGGTGCTTCCTCTTGAATAAAATACTTTAAGAGTTGTAGTGATGAGCCTTAGTATTGAAACAAGAATATTACAATTCCCTAGGCTATCAACTTTAATTATCAACCTAGGTTTTTTAAAGAATTAAGAGGTATCGGCCCTATATGTGCAACATACAATGTGTCCTTCCTTTTCTGTCATGATGTAATGGAGTGGGATGTAATGAAATCAAATCCTAAACTAACTAGAGAAAATGAAATGCTTAGAATGGAAACCTTAACCTATTGCAAGAAAGAAAATACAATGAAATAAACCTATTCTAATTGCATAAAGTAAAGATCACAAATAAATATGAAGAGTTTAGATCCATTAAAAAAGTTCATTTGATGTGGCAATTAAGAAAATCATCATTGATTATCCAATTCCTAAATTTGTCCATTAACCCAAATCATTGAGATGTTTTGCATGGGTAAAATGGCAAGTCATAAGTGGTGTTTATCCCTCCTCCACTATTTATTTAGAGCTTGGGGCGATGATTCAATCGTAAGGGAAAAAAACCAATCTTTTTAAGAAAATTTGGGCAAGTATATACACGCTGGAAGAGTTCTACATGAAACTACAAGATGTTATAGATTTACTATAGGAAGTTATAATTCATTGAATGACGAAGAAAATAAAATAAAAATTGGATGGGAATATTTGTTTTGTTTGCTAGGATGTATTAGGTATCCTTTGCAAGTGGAATCACTCAAGGATACCTTTGTTAACCCATGCTAAAAAATAGCATAAAATTACTAGTCTAAAATCTAGAAATTTGAGAACTAGTGACCTAGTAAATCTATCAAATGCCTAACCTAACAAAGTTGATATGCAACGGGGTAAATTTCATTATTAACTAGATTGTTTTTTGTTAATCCAATGCAAGTGTAATCAACTCGATTGAAGATCGTTATCATGTTCTAAAAATATAATAAATTTAATGTTATTTGCCACAAGGGACTTCCAGAATTCTAGATTTCGGAATAAGAAAACTAATCCAAGTAGCTCAATGGTTATTATGACCTTCCAAAGTAGCTGCAAGGATGAAATGATGCTTGTGATCCTAAAAATGAACTTACTTCAACAATTTAAACCAATATCATGACAAGAAAATCATGGATACTAAATGTAGAAATAGGAAAAAAACAAGAGCAAGAGATACATGTGAATAAGGAGTGAAAGGAAGAAGAGTAAATGATACAAAAGGACTTTGAGGCTCCTCGAATGGCCAAGCCTAAGGAAAATTAGAGTCCTATGAAGGATACCAAGATTTAGAAGCTGAACATGGCACCAATCTTCATTATTTCCATCTATACAATTACATCCCTGCAAAAAATGGCAGTGGAGCTACAAAAATACGAGTTCTCTCCACAAGAAGGCTAATAAAAATCAAACCCCTAGAGTCAAATTCGACTTGTTTCTTATAAAAGTGATTAGGAAGCATTCCCCATGAAAGGAGGAAGCTTTCCCCACCAAAATCCCTCAAATAGTGGATCTAGTTCCCAATAATAGGAATCTGCATCAAATTACAGGGAACACATTCCTAGATTTTCTCAATGGTTGGAGCTCAAGAGTATGTGAAATAATTTCAGAATATATTCTTGATTTATTATTTAATATTGATTCTCTTGTAGTATGGAGCAAGTCCCTAACTTATCTCCTCCTCCAAATCTCCATAATCTGCCCAATATTCTCACAATATTTCACAAAAATAATAATATTAGGCACAAATATGAAATTATCCATAAACCTTCCTAGTGAACATATTAAAGTTAAAAATATGTTATCTAATGCAAAAAGAGAGGTTTAACGTGCCGAAGGATGGTCAGATGGGCCTTAATTTATGTCTAATTTGAAGGCCCATCATGTAGGCCCCACAATGCCACTTGGCATATCGGCCTTCGCAAATATTGTAACTTCTTAAAAGTGCCATGCTTAATACTCCTGATATCTCAAAAATCTAATACTCAATGCCTCCGCTATCCATTACTTTCGATATCTAAATATTCATGATGCCTCCTACTTCCGATATCCGATATTTCTAATATTGGTCCTCCCCTGATATCGTTAAACCTTGGATATTCCCATCCTCAGCCTTTATTGGGAATTTCATATCGAGTGCTTGCTCTTTAAATCACTGATATAATATCACCGATATAAAACTTTTGATATCACTTCCCACCTCCACTTATTATCCATTATTTCTTTAAATATTATTTATCAGGAGGTTCTGATATCATAACTTTATAAAGTGCAACAAGTGATTTCTCTTATATATTTCTTCTGATACGATGGTGTGTTCTGACCCACGTGTATTCAGGTTTTTACATTTAATATCTAGAAGTGGTGAATTTATGGTTTTCAGGATTACAGTCTCTCTCACTCATTCCAATTTGATTTTATCATAATTTGTCCTTTAAGACAAAAATCAGTATGTAAAATAGTTATTTGCTCTAAGTATTTTAAATGAATAAATTACCGCTCAATCTTGTATTTTCTCATTACAGGCGAGTCCCGATAAGAGAAATTCAGAAGAAACGTCCAAAGAGACTAAAGAAAATAAGAAACTTATTACTCAACAATTGTCGGCTACTCCGCTAGCTGAAAACCCTGGTACACGAGGATTAATTTATGATATAGTCTATTCTCTAGATGTTGGTAATGGCTACTGGGAATCTATTTATAAACTATTTGAGAATGAAGGACCTAGAGTCACAAGATTCGCAGTAGAGAGAGTGCAAAGAACAGCTAGGGTTGAAAGTTTGCAGGCACAGATCTCCATGGTAGGGCGTGGAGGAGAGAACCATACTCCCTCCTATGAGCAGGTTGTTACCAGTTGTGGTAAGAATACAATGGAAGAAGTCAGAAGTCTCAATGACAAGGGGAAAGAAAGTAGGGAAGAAGAGCAGGAGGGAGACAAACATTGTGAAAATGAAAGCACAAAAGAAAAGGAAGAAAATGACAAGGAAAAGGGAGCAAAAACCAAGGCACAGAAAGGACCTTGTAAGCCCAGATCTGATATTACACCCAGGGTAGTCCTGAATGATCTTGCGCTATAGGCTACATAGGGACCACATGCGAACTTATGCTATCATTTGTAAATTCATGGGCGTATGGTCCACTAAAAAATATTTAGAGACATGGATTAAATAGCATTGGAAACCAAAAGGGAGCATTAACCTACATCTGGTGTCAAAAGGATTCTTTACAGTGGTCTTCACTAATATTGAGGATAAAGACATAGTGTTTGAAGGAGGGCCCTACTTCTATGCAGCTTCTGGCCTCTATATGAGGTCATGGATGATGAACTTTGTCCCGGAGCAGGAGACTTTCACATCAGTTCTGGTTTGGGTAAGACTTTACTCCCTTCCTCTTGATTACAGGCAAATAGAATCGCTAATAGCCATAGATAATAAATTAACAAGTTTTTTCAAGGCTTCATAAGCCACTAGAAGAGGAAAATATACTTCCTTTGCACGAATCTGTGTGGAAATGGATCTCTCCAGAGCTCTACTGGATGAGTTGATCTTGGAAGTTTATGATGAAGAATGGGTGCAAACAATAGATTATGAACATATTCCTTTTAGATGTTCCAGATGTCATGAGCATGGACACCTATTCAGAGATTGCCCTCTTAGTAAAATCGTGAATAAGAGCGTAACTTCCACAATGAAAGATACGGAAAGCTTTCAAAAAGTGAGCCACAGAGGAAAAGGCGGCAAAAGGGGACTTAAGCAACAACAAGCAGAAGGGCCTCAAGTTACGCAGAATAGGTTCCAAGTTCTCGAGGAAGAAGAAGAGACGATAAAAGTAGATCAGGGAATAGAGGAAAGTTCAGAGGACAAGGAGATAGAGGAGGACAAAGACCAACCAAAGAACAATAACATACAGAAAGAGGCTATGATGAGCGATGTAGAACTGGATATGGACCAGGAAATGACCCAGAGCGAGATGGAAATGGAGGATCATGAACTACAGGAGATTCTAGACAGAGAGCACCTAGATTTGGAAGGGTTCTTGAAATAGGGAACTATGGAAGGGTTAGATTCGTTACCTCAAGAAGAGTTCTCTAGAGTACATCAGCTGTACTTATGGAAAACCCATCCTAGTGGGGTGGAAAGGCAAGGTAACACGGCAAAATATGGCAAAGAAGGTGTGAAATCTATAAAAAATACACCAGGATTAGCACCTCAAGGCCCAAGAAAGAAAAGAGGTAGAAAAAAGAAGAATGAGCTACTGATGAAGTGTGGAAAGCTAATGATAGATTCGTGTAAGATGAAAGACCTAACCAGTTACTCTTTCACTAATTTTTAATGATGAAGTTTAGTTCTTGGAACATCAGGGGTCTAGGTAGTAAAAGGAAGCAAATATTGCTCAGTAATAGAAGGAAGCAGGAAGCTCCGAATATTATATTTATCCAGGAAACTAAATGTTCTATTCAGAAAATTAAATAACTTCATAGTAAATGGTTCAGTTGTTTTGAGTTTCTAGAAGTCAAGGCAGAAAATACAGCAGGTGGCATTCTTAATCTTTGGAATCCCCTAAATATTAGTATAATAGATGCTGAAGCTTCCAGAAATTATTTATCAGTGGTCATTCAACCTGTGGGGATAGGGAGATCTATCTGGTAGCGAATGTTTATGGCCTTCAGAGAATGGATGACAAATTGAGATTTCTTGATTCTCTTATGGATCTCAGAGAGAGATACGCTGGGATTCCATGGATTATGGGTGGGGACTTCAACATGATCAAATCACTATCAGAGAAAAAAGGGGGCACGAGAGCTCTAACCAAAGATGCCTTAGCTTTTCAATCTTTGATGGACACTATGAAATTGGTTGACAATAATTCAAGTAATGGTCTCTTTACTTGGAACAATAGAAGAGGAGGAGGGTCTCTAGTGGCCTCAAAGCTAGACATATTTATCATATCAGAGGACCTTATACTCAATGATAATGGAATGGAAATAAGGATTCTACCCTTTGGAGGATCTGATCATTGGCCAATTCAACTAGAGATCAGGGGCATTGGTACTCCTAGGAACAAACATTTTAAATTTGAGAATATTTGGCTCACCCATCTAGATTTTATCAACGAAATTTCAAGATGCTGGTCTGAAGATCTGCATATTCAGGCTACAAGCATGTTCTTTCTTCACAAAAAACTAAAACATATTAAGTTCAGGCTAAAAGAGTGGAACAAGAAAGAATTTGGCAATATTTTTGAAGGAAAAAAAGATATTGAAACCAAACTGCAGATACTCAATCAATCCCTTATCAAGGTTGGCTTTGATAAAGTAAGAAATTATAGAGCCACCAAACTTCAGCACAAGTGGGAGAACTTATGCAAAAAAGAGGAAATATTTTGGAGACAAAAATCTATAGTGCAATGGTTAAAGGAAGGGGAATGAAACACCAGATTTTTCCATAGGTCAACATTGGAAAACCGGGCTCATAATAGAGTCTCCTCAATTTAGGATGAGGAACGGCAACTACTCAGCACCCAGAATAAATAGAAGCTATATTAGTTCAACACTTTAGTGGGATTGCAAAGGAAACCATTTCAAACAGAGAGCCTTTCATTAAAGATCTAACAAGACATATACCAAGACTACTGTCCAGAGAGGATAATTTCAACCTCAATAGGCCAGTAACTGAAGAGGAAATCAGTGAAGTCCTCAAAGAATGTAGAATGGTAAAGCACCGGGTCCTGATGGTTTTAATTTGGATTTCTTTAAAGCTTGTTGGAATATTTTTAAATAAGATATTCTGAATGTAGTAGAATATTCGAGGAGGAATAGAACTATTCTGAAGGCACTCAACACCTCCCACATTTCACTGATCCCTAAACATGATAATGCACTAACTCCTGATAAGTTTAGACCCATAGTATTGTGCAATGTGGTTTACAAGATTATATCCAAGGTTGTAGCTAACAGACTCAAACCTCTTCTCCCCACTCTGGTTTTTGGGGAGCAATCTGGTTATGTGGAAGGTAGACAAATTCTTAATAACATCATTCAAGCACAGGTGGTGGTGCATTCACTGACTAGCAACAAGAAGGCTGGAATGATCATGCATTTGGACCTAGCTAAAGCCTATGATAAGTTGAACTGGAATTATATCAAGAAGTTTCTTATTGCTTTTGGGTTGGATCATAATTGGGTTAGATGGTTCATGGCTTTGGTAACCTCTTCTAGCTTTTCAATTTTGGTAAATGGTTCTCCCTTTGAGATTTTTATTCCCTCAAGAGGCCTCAGGCAGGGAGATCCACTCTCTCCCTTTCTCTTTATACTCATGATGCAAGGACTTGGTAGATTGATTAGGCAGGCAAAAGAAAATGGAAAAATCAAGGGTCTTCAACTTTCTGAGAATGGACAGACTTTGACTCATCAACAATTTGTGGATGATACCATGTTGCAGGGAGTTCCTACAGTCAAAGAAGCTTTGGCATACAAACAACTTCTAATTGACTTTGGTTTGGCCATAGGTATGGAGGTTAATCTTTTCAAATCTAAAATCTTTTTCTTTAATACCGATATTGCTATTCAAAGGAATATCTCTAGAATTCTAGGCTTTCAAAGAGATTCTCTTCCTCGAAATATTTGGGAGTCCCTCTTACTGCTAAACCTCTTCATAAGAGTATCTGGGAACCAGTGATTAATAAGATGCAAGATAAAATTAGGAATTGGACCATCAGATCTTTAAACTTGGCTGGCAGGTTGGTGCTTACAAAGGTTGTTCTCCAATCTATCCCAGTTTTCATGCTTTCAGCACTCCCTGCACCAAAAGGAGTCTTACAACAATTCAGATCCATTCAAAAAGACTTCCTCTAGGGTAAGGGGGAGAAAAAAGGGAAATGGGCCTTAGTTGCTAGGGAAAATATTTACAAACCCAAAAATCAAGGAGACCTGGGTTTGGATGATCCAGAGGTTCTAAGTAGGGCTTTAGGAGCTAATTTATGGTGGAGATGGGTCAAAGAACCAAAGGCCCAGTGGGCTAGTATCTGGACAGAAAAATATGCCAGCACTTGGGATAATAATGATCATATAAGGATGTTCGGAAATATAAAGGGCTCATACATCTGGAATAAGGCCTGGGAGAATAGAGGCTTAGTTCAAAAGAATAACTTCTGGGAAATCAGAGAGGGGGATCTGGCACTTTTTTGGGAAGATAAATGGAAACAAGAACCAATAATGCTAAAAGAGGAATTTTTGTATCTCAAGAGAGAGATAGAGATCATATGGTTATCACAGGTCAAAGATTTTTGGGACCAAAACAATAATGCAAGTAAATGGAGAAAGTGGAGAAACATGATTTACAAGGAAGATAACCCCTTGAAAACTAAAGTTGAGGCTCTCATGCAGATTCTGGAACAAAGGAAGATTTTAGTGATAGGGGGGCATGACCAATTGAGGTGGGGCAACAATAATGAGGGTACCTTTAATCTTAAGGAGGCAAAACGTAAACTCCTTGAGATGGATTCTCTTGCTCCGGATAGAATATGGCAGAATCTATGGAGGCATCAAGGCTAGATGAAGATTAAACTCTTCATGTGGCTTGTTTATCATAAGAGAATTCTGACTTGGGATATCATAAGGAAAAGGGGTGTTCTGGGGCCTTCCAGATGCCAGCTCTGTGAAGCCCAAGAAGAAACCATGGAACACCTCCTCAATAATTGTATCTTCACCTCTAGTTTGTGGGATTCTTTTGCCAACATCTTCCAAAAGAGTGATAGGGATAGAGGGTGTATCATCAACACCCTAACCAAGTGGAGGTATAATTATTTAGATAATGAAATTCTTGGCTTAGCTTGGGCTCTTACGCCTAGCTTCATTATTTGGAATGTCTGGAAAGAAAGGAATAAGAGAATTTTCAAAAATGAGAAAAGATCCCTCCAATGTCTTTTGAAGCAGACCTTGACTCAACTTAAAGAGACGGTTGGCACCATAGTGTGAAATACCCCTAAAAATCCACCTTCAGAGGCTGACATGAGGATTCTGGGACAGTTGGGAATGCAGGGGCTTATGTCGCAGGGCCTGAACAGAAAGGTTATGGTTATGGATTCTAAGGAATTCTGGCTTCGTCGCCCTTTGGGCTTAATGAAATATAACATATACGGGGCTTCAAAAGGCAACCTAGGCAATGTGGGCTTTGGAGGGGTGTTAAGTGATGATACTGGTAATCTCCTTTCCATCTTCCATGGAAATTTAGGCAGAGCTACAAATAACATGGCAAAATACATGGATATGGAGCAATTCTTAGAACTCCTGGTGCAGGATAATTGAAAAAATGTGATTATTGAAGTGGACTCTGAGTTAATTATCAACACAAAAAATAAATTAGCTGGGGCTGGGAGCTAGAGAAGGTTTCAAAACACTAGAGATTGATCCAGGTCTTTCAAAGGATCCAGATCCACCTCAAATGCCTATGTAGTGTTAGTTTTAACCATATGCGAAGGCAGGCCAATAAACTTGCTGATTTAATGGCTAATCAAGGAGTGAAGTGTACCATGAACAGGGTTACGATGGGTGGGCACAGGTTGCCTCAGGACAGTCTCATGGATCAATGTGACACACAAACAGATGAGGATATGATGGTGTACCGCACCAAAACTATGGAAGCTCTGTCCAACAATTTGGTTTAATTATGAGGTGTAAGTTTCTCCTTTTCTCTTTTTTTCTTACGTTGCTCAGAGGATTCTGCTACCAGAGTAGTTGGTTGGAGGGAAGGGGTAGTACGTCGCTCAGGCTCACATTCGGTTGCAAAGGAGAAAGTGATAGCTTCCAGAATCAGGGATCCAATGGCGACCAAAATATTCTTGATTCATTGTCTAAGGACACAAATCCACCAGATGAGTGGTTTCCGGTGTATCGGGGGCCTCTCGGGTGGGAAGTGGTTTTTAGAATTTGGGAGCGATCACACTCTTTGGACTATGCATGGCCGAGGGGTGGTTTTTTTTCTACCCTTAGCGCACATTAACCAGTAGTACTTTTGATCAGTGCGATATGATCCTATACCGTTGGATCAAGCCCGGCAGATCCACAACTAAGACTCATTGAGATTGTCAGTGGGGCCATAAGGTTAAAAGGTGAACTTCTAGATGGCATGATATTCTCCTCTACCATTGGATCAAGATGGGAGGATTGATGGTCAAGAATCTACATGCTTACTGGTGGGTCCAAACTATTAATTGACGGGAGTCTTGGCTCGGGGAGGTCCTCCTCTACTGTGGGTTGGAGCTAGGAGTTCTGATGGTGGAGATTCACAGCTTTCTCCCCTTTTTTTGGATTTGATGGGTTGATTTTGTGGCCTTAGTACTTTTTTCCGTTTAGGGTGGTGCAGTTTTGTGGGTAAGGGTCGGAGTTTTCACACTTAACTCGTGACCCTTGGTTATCTAGAAAGTAGTTTTTGATTAAGATCCATGTTTCCATGTGGATGGTTGTATTCTATGTAAATATTCTTCTGATTTAATGATAACGAAGGTACAACTCTTGCTTTAGCAAAAAAAAGAAGGACCCAGAGTCATAGAAAGAACCATCACAGTTGAAGATTCAACACCAGTCTCTGATACCATTTACAGTGATGTGGCTAATTAATTTTTGCATAGGATTTCTTCCTAGCCCAAGATCATTCCTTATACATATATGATATGATGGGTCATTGATAACTTAAGCATTGTAAAAAGGAAGTTTAGGACATAGAAGCAAGCAATTATCAACTCATTTAGCGACAACGATTTGAATGCAATGTACCATTTTCCATCACCTAAGAAAAAATATAACAAACAATTTGTGGATAAATTCATTAGAAACATTGATCATGCATCAGAACCCATTAGGGAATGGATAAGAGACCCCAACAAGAATAATATTGAGGAAAAGGGTATGTATGCAATTTATTCCCTTGTTGGTCCTTATAGTCAAGTAGCTACCATGATATGTAGGCTCTTTTCTTATTCCAATACACAAAAATTATTTGACCAATGGACACCACTAATTGATGCTTCCTTAGAAGGATATATTTTAGATTGGGGAAATATACTATTTGATAACCTAGACACTCATATTTTGAGTTTTAGAAATAAGTGTAGAGTTTTAGAAAATATAATTCCCCCTTTCTACATGAGTGCCTATGTAATGGATGCCCTATGCTTCACTATGAATTTTACCTCTATGGGATGGAAATGGACCTTACAGGAACCAAATACCATTTATATATATCATGATATCCTTTGGGACTCCAAGTATCATCCACAATTTTACAAAATCGTGTATAGATTTATGCTGACATTTATAAAATTATCTTTGACAAGAATACTCTTAGGATTTCCCCATAAGCTGAAATAGACTTACTTCGGGTTTGAAACTGGTTTGGAGAGGAGTTATTTACTTATGTCTAGGTCTTTTTTGGTCTTGATAATCCCCATGTCCTACCTCTGTATGTCCCTATCAAACTTCTGGCTTGACATATAGCATACCAGCCTGTGGGTAGTGGCATTTCAAAAGTTCTAAATGAATCCAATAAGAAAGTATGGTCTATTTTCCCTCTTCACTGTGGTATATATACTTTGGATATTTTTAAACATGCAACCATTAAGATTACTTCTATCTTTGAATTAAATTTTCATACTATCCCTGACAGTGAGTATGATCCCAATCAAACTGTCAAGAAGGCTACTGCAAAATCAAGCATCAGACAATTCTTTCATGAACCAGACAAGTTTGATGACATATTTGAAAATGATTCCACCTATTCAGTGGTTAACAGACAAGCAGAAGAGTAGTTAACTCCATAGGAAATGACTCAATTCACTCAATACAGGGAAGCGCAACTATCCCACTTACCTATAGATACATTAAATGTTACTTAAGAAAGAGCATGTTAATATGAGGTTATAGTTGTTCATTCCACACAGGTTACCAATACGCCACAACCAAAAGCGATAGGGGATTCTTCTTCTTCTCATACTGAAGGTACAACCAGGTTCTAAATTTTGGAAAGAAGGCTTATGTTTACACTATTTTAACTTAAGTTCCTCTTAATAGAAAGTTGAACCACTACTATTTTCTCATGAGCATAGTTACGATATATCAGGTACTACTATATGTACATTATTTATTTCCTTAAGAGTTGAATGGTTATTTGATTTTTTTTATCATATATGTGTTATAATAAATCATAAATTTTTGAATACTAATATGTGTGATTGAAATCATTATAAACAACGAAATATTATATGTGTAACAAATTCATCATCTAATTTAATTAAATTAGTTATCACTATCTGCTTTAACCTCATAATAGAAAGATAATTTATATTTTTACTTATGATACCATTTTGAATCACATATACAGATAAGCTTTCCTGAGATAGATATTTAGTTTAAGTACTCTTTGTTCTTAGTTTTCACTAAGTCATAGAGTTATACTTATATACTTCAATTTTTTTATAATTTGTTTCAAGGGAAACTGGTCCCATAGTCCCAGCCAGAGACCCCATATCAAACTAAAAAGGATCTTATCTAAGATCCCAACCAGGTGGTTTTCCCCAATGTTGAGGTAGACATTTTGATCCCTCAACATTTTTGGCCCTAGAAGGATGGCCATCAAACTGTGAATGACAACAAGGTATAATCCCAAATTGAAAGGTCATTCTAAGAGCCAGTCTCCGTCAAAATCACCACCAACTTCAATATCCCATTCCAAATCTCCTAAACCTAGATATGAAGTTGTTAAAACAACAACCAAATCTCATAGCACGCATCCAAATCTAGTTGGCCAAACTTCGACAGAAGTACCTGAAGAGCCCCTTGAAGTCCAAACTTTGATTTAGAGATTGGAAGGAATTTCCATTTTTGGAGGAAAATATGTTCAAACCAATTAATCAGAAGAAAGCATTATCTCATCCTTACAATCTTCTAGTTTGTTAACTAGATCCCAGAGTGGTAAGCTTGTAGTGAAACCTTTTTAGTTTCCATTACCCACTTATCAGGAAAATAAAAGTACTATAGAGACTCAATATTTTGCTAGTGATATTACATCATATTTTCCACCTCATACTCTTTCTGGTTATCTCATTTTTTCCTCTACCTCTTTACCTTTATATTATCATCCTTTGATCCCTTCGTGCCACATTCCTCAACCACAATCAACTAGTGCTATTATAATCAATATCACTATATGGGCAACCTCTTCAACTACTCAATCTCCTACAACCTCCACATCATCTACAACTTCATCTATTCCTAGTACTCACAGAATGGAAAATAGACCATGGAACAACCTTGGGGTAGTTTAGGTGACTCCATCATTACATCCTCTTCCAAAACATCCTAAAAGATGGTTACCTAAGTTTAATCCTAATGATGGTCTCCCTACAGAGGAACACCTTCACAATTTCATTTTAGCCATTAATCTGAATGGAGTCATAGAAGTAGATTGTGTTTACGAATTTTTTCCATACAAATTTGAAGGATCTACAAGATCTTTGTATTTCTATCTTCCTATCAGGTCAATAACAACTTGGGATATGTTCAAAGAACAAGTTTTGTTAAAATTTTGGGATGACCGAACAACTACCACTTTGATTAATGATTTTTCAAATATTAGAGCTAACCCAAATAAAAAGATTAAGGATTTTAACTCAAGATTTAACAAATTCTTAAATAAAATCCCAGACACTTCCAGACCTGGTATTGATGTGTAGATTGAATGGTACATTAGTGTTCTTCCTTCAAATATTTCTATGTTTGTATATAGAGCTAATAAAACAATACTACTTGATAACATGAAAGAAGCTTTGTTTGTGGAAAAGAGAGTTCTAGCCCTTGAAAAAAAAATTGCTACTGAAGAAAGACAGCAAACCAAAACAATTACTTTCAAGGATGAATCCAAGAAAATGGCTCCCAAAGATCCTTACGACTTGGATGGATTACAAAAGGTTTTAAAGACAATGTCTAATTGTATGGTAGAAATCAAGAAACAAGTTGTTGAATCTTCAAAGAAGTCCTTTCGACCTTTCAAAAGGAATCAACCATCATAATCAAAACCTCCTACCAATATATGAAATGAAGAATCTGATGAGGATGACGAAGAAGAAGAAACAACCCTATCTGGAGAGGAATCATAAGAATATGAAATAGCTGAAGTTCATGGTTTATGGGATTTCATTCTAACCACTTCAAAAAATGAACAAGAAGAGGAATTGCTACTAGTGAGTACTAGAAGTAAGGGACCTGGTGATACTTCTCCATCAAATCAAAATAAAAAGTCCCTTGTTCATCCTACTAAGGATAAACACACAGTTAAAAAGACTTCTAGTCCATATTCTGATTCTGCTTCGATTAGTTCTAAATCTCCCTCATCATCTAGGACCTTGATAGTTTTGATACCATTGAATGTAATATCATGGAAGACATGAAAAATGTCAAAGCCAACATTTCACTATATGAGGTCAAAAAGTTAAAATAACAACAAATGCTTTTACTCAGAGAATTAAATGTAGTCCCTGCATCTCCATTACCTACTTATGTTACTGCAAAAGCCTCAAAAAGGAAAGGAAAATCTCAACATATCCCTTTAGAAAAAAGTTGATTCTTCGCATGCTATTTTGATTTGACATAGATTGAATTCCAACACTCCTCCTTTTATTTGGACTTTTGAAATTTCTAATGAGAATTTTCACAATGGTTTAGTAGATTCTGGTGCATCATCCAATATCATGCCTTATTCAGTTTGTCTCAAATGGAATATTTCACCTAAGAAAATTACTCTTCAAATTTTTAAATTAGACCAGTCGAAAGTAAAAGTTCTAGGAGAAATAAATTCTGTTTTGATTAGATTATCTTCAAATTCGAAGGTTTGTCAAATAATCGATATATTAGTTTCAAATATCCTTGATTTATATGGTCTTATTTTAAGAATAGACTGGTTTGATAAAGTACATGGTTACCTTGTAATTGATTTGTCACATTTTTGGCTCCCCTACAATGTAAAACCTCATCAAATTTGTGTTGATAGGGAGAATCATATGAAATATTTGGTGACTGATTTAGATGAGGAAAATGAACTAGTAGTGTTTACAAACAACATTCTTGGAAATTATTCTCTTGAATATTTCTTTGGTAATTTTCCAACACAAAACTCTCCCTTTTCAGTTGATTCTATTTCATGTCAGATTGAATTTTTTCTCAAATAGATTCATCTAGATGTATCAATATAGGAGAAAATCCTATAAATAGGTTTGACAATTTGTTTTGGAATTTTTACTTTGATGGATCAAAATCTAATGATGGTGCAGGAGCCAGTTGCATATTAGTAAATCCTCATGGAGGAAAAACTATTCTTGCATGGAAATTGGAATTCAATTGTACCAACAAAATTGTTGAATATGAAGCATTGGTACAAGGCTTACAGAAGGCCATTAGTCTTGATGTAAAATATCTTAAAGTTCTTTGTGATTTAGATATTATCATAAAACAAGTTAGAAACAACATCCATTGTGTTTCTAATCACCTCAAACATTACCAATATTTGATTCAAGATTTTACTTCTCATTTCACTGCATTCAATATAGCTATGATCCCTAGATTACATAATGTTAGTTCAAACCTCCTAGCCAATGTTTCCTCTAAACTCATTCCACCTGAATATTTCAGTCCAGATAGATTTTTGATTGAATTACCTTTTTTCCCTTCCATTCCAGACAACATAACTAATTGGCGTGTGTTTAAAAATGACAATGACATCCTAAGTTTTCCGACATCCAAAGGATCTTAACTTGACTAGATCATTGATGAATATGAGCATGATAAGAAACTAAATAAATCTTCTGAAGAAAATTCTTTGCCTAAACCTTTAGTGAAATTGGAATATTTATATGATCTGAAATATATATTTAAATGGGTTACCAATTGAAAAATTTAGAGTTTTACTTTGAGATATGAATTGGTTTATAAGGTTCTGATAGTAAGCCTTAGAGAATCAATTTAGGCCTTGGAATCACACCAGATGAGAGGGATTATTTCATTCATTTGTTGAAAATATACAAGGATGTATTTTCTTAGAGTTATGATGATCTTAAAACTTATGACACATCTATCATTTAGCACACTATTCCTATGCTACCTGATATAAAGCCAATTCAAAAAAAACTTCAGAGGATTTACCCTAACTTGGAAGCCCAAATTAGGACTGAATTAAATAAACTTCTCAAATCCAATCATCTTCCTAGTCAGAAATTCCAAGTGGTTCTCGAATCCTGTGCCAGTAAGGAAAAATAATGGAGACATTTGTATTTTCATCCATTTTAGAAATTTAAATAAAGCATGTGAAAAGGATAACTTTCCCTTGCCTCTGATGGAACAAATTTTGCAATCTGTTGCTAGTTCTGAGCAAGTGTGTTTCTTAGATGGTTTTTCAGGTTATAATTACATCCTTGTACATCTTGAAGATAGATTGAAAACCACACTCAGAACCAATTGGGGAACGTATACTTATCAAAAAATGCCTTTTGGACTGATTAATGTTGGAGCCACATTCCATAGAGCCATGGATATTTCCTTCAAAGGTTTGATCAATAAAATAGTTTTCATTTACTTAGATGACATTGTAATTTATTCAAAAAATAGAAGTAATCATCTCCATGACTTAAAACAAATATTTGAAAGATCTAGAAAATTTGGAATCTCCTTAAATCCTAAAAAGTCATTGTTTGCTCTTAGCGAAGGTAAGGTTCTAGGTTTTATTGTGTCTAAAGAGGGAATATGCATAGATATGGAAACAATTATGGCTATTTCTGAAATCCCCTTACCACATAACAAAAATTCCATGTAGTCCTTTCTTGGGCAGATTAATTTTGTTAAACAGTTTGTCCTAGATTTTTCAAAAATTGTCTTTCCTTTACAGAAAATGATAAAAAAAAAATTATTTTTCAAATGGGGACAGACTGAAAGAAAATCATTTGAATCAATAAAAAAATCAATCATAGATTCCACTTCATTATCAACTCCCAATTTTTCTAAGGAATTTGTTCTTTACAGTTTTACTTCCGAACAATCCTATGCGACACTGTTGATGCAACCCAATGAACAACAAGTTGAAGATCCTATTCCCTTATTTGGTTCCGATTTGCAAGGAGTTGAGCTAAACTATTCAAAGGTTGAAAAATAAGCCTTTGTAGTTTTTAAGTCAATAAATAATTTTAGACCTTTCCTCCTAAAAGCACATAGAAAAGTAATTGTTCCTTTCCCTGCGGTCACACAATTGCTTATCCAGAAGGAATTAGGAGAGAAGAGGGCTAATTGGGTTACTTCTCTATAAGAATATGACCTAGAGATAAAGCCAGCTAAAATAGTCAAGGGTCAATATTTTTGTAGATTAATAACTGGAGCTTTTAACACCATAGCTGATGAAGATTTAGGTAACAATGTTCAAATTACAGAGGTATGCCCTGTTGACACTGAATCTCAATATTTTGATTTAATCTTTTATTTAAGAAATGGTTATGCTCTAGCATAAATCAATTACAAAAGAAAGAGAACTTTGAGGCTTAAAGCTAATCAATATCAACTTGTCAATAATGTATTGTTTAGAAGAAATTATGATTCTATTTTATTAAGATGTCCAGAGAAATATGAAGCAGATAAAATTTTGCAGGAGCTATACAATGGGCCACCTTGTGGACCCTATAGAGGGGATATTATTTCTCATAAGATCTAGCATATTGGTTACTATTAGCTCACTCTATTCAAAGACACCCATTCTTAATTATGTTAGGAAATGAAAAGTCTGTGAAACTGCTTTAGGGAGGGAAAAGAAATCAGCCTTTCGTTTGCAGCTAGTTAACATTGAGCAACCCTTTGAGCAATGGGGACCAGATTATTATATGTGAGATCCTTCCTCACTCTTCTAAATAGCATAAATACATCTTTACTGCTACGGATTATTTCACCAAATGGGTGGAAGCCATACCCCTGGAGGTGGCCAATTATGAAAACATTATTGATTTTATTGATCAATTTATTATTACCAGGTTTTTTTCTTCCTTATGCCTTTATGTTTGACAATGCATCTTATTTCTCCAGAAATGCCATGACTAAATTTTCTCTCAAAATCAGTTTCAAACTCAAGTACTCTACAACCTATTATCCTCAATGAAATGTCTTAGCAGAATCTACCAATAAAAACCTCATAAGGATCATCAAGTGAACAGTTGACCAAAATAAAAAATATTGGGAAAAATCTCTAATTTTTGCTTTATGGGCCAATAAAATCACTCAAAAGGCCTCTTTAGGCACTTCTCCCATTCACTTAGTGTATGGAAAAGAAGCTATCATACCTCCCAATCTAGCTCTTCCTTCACTATCCCTAGTGCAATCTAAAGAAGAAAAACCTTCTTCTACTTCACAATTGAGAATGTCCCATATTCTTAAGTTAGAGGAAGAGAGAGATAAAGCCAAACAATTTCGTTCTCAACACCAGAAATCGGTCAAGTCTTCATTTTATGCAACTTCATTAAATAACAAAAAATTTCTTATTAGTGACTTAGTTCTGAAATGGGATAAGGCCAATGAAGGAAAAATCAAGCACACAAAATTTCAAAAGTTGTGGCTATGCTCATTTCAGAACATTGAGAAACTAGGCCCATCAACCTTTATCCTTCAAGATTTACAAAGAAAGAGGGATTCTCTTCCCGTTAATGGGCTAGTTTTAAAAAAAAAAAATTCTTGAAAATACTTGTCTTTCTATAAATATGTAAATAATTGTATGTACATATTGGTGTCTTTAGCCTAGTGGTGTTAGGTAATACTCTTTTGAATTCATATCGGGGTCTCTCATAATTAATATGAAGTTTTATCAATTAAAGAAGAAGTTTTAGAAAGAAAATTGTAACATTGAAGTTTCATATTACATCTATTACAAAATCTGAAATCTTTATATCCATTAAGTTCTAAATATTTCATAACTTGAAACTTTAAAATATCTTATTTTCCTATAATTGGTAATGAACTATTTTCTTTAAAAAGTAAATACTATTTTAAATTTTTAGCATATTTTGACTTCAATTTTCATCAATGGCTCTTAAGGAGTGAATTTACCTCCACATACACTAATTGTACATTTTTAGAGTGTAATTCAAAAATATTTTAAAAACTTGCAAGATAAGAGGTATCATCATGAGCCGACTTATCATGATGATGAGAAATTAATGATGTTGACATTATCATGATTGGTCAGCACCACAATTTCCATGTGACATATATGAGTTCACAAATATCATAACTTTTCAAATGTGCCATGCTCAAAATCTCAATATCTCAAAACTTTGATACTCATCACTTCCGCTATCTGCTACTTCTGATATCTCAATATTCTCGACGCCTCCTATTCTGATATCTGATATAGTCGATTTTGGTCGCCTCCAATATCATTAAACCTCCAATATTCCCACCCTTAGCCTTTATTAGGACTTTCATATCGGGTGCTTTCTCTTTAAATCCTTAATATACTATCACCAATATAAAAGTTACGATATCACTTCCCGCCTTTGCTTATTATCCATTAGTTCTTCAAATATGATTTATCAAGAGTTTCATATGTCATAACTTTCTAAAGCATGACCAAGTGATTTCTCCAATACATTTCTTTCAATACGGTAATGTGTCCAGATCCACATGAATTCATGATTTTACATTTAATATCTGAAAGTGGTGAATTTATGGTTTTCAATATTATGATCTCCCTCATTCACTCCAATTTGATTTTATCGTAATTTATCATTTAAGATAGAAATAATTATGTAAAATTGTTATTTTCACTAAGTATTTTAGGTGAAGAAGTTATCACTCAGTCTTGTGTTTTTTCATTACAGGCAAGTCTAGATAAGCGTAATTCAAAAGAAATGTCTAAAATGGCTAAAGCAAAGAAGAAACCTATTACTCACCAACAATCTGTTGCTCCTCCACCTAAAAACCCTGATACACCATGATTAATTTCTAATAGACTCTACTCTCTAGATATTGATAATTCCTCTTGAGAATCTATTTATAAACTATTGAGGATGAAGAACCCAAAGTCATAGAAAGAACCATCACAGCTAAAGATTCAACACTAGTCTATGATACAACTTACAGAGATGTAGAAAATTCATTTTTATGTAGGATTGTAGCCTAGCCCAAGATCCTTCCTTATACAGATATGATCTGATGGGTCATTGATAAATTAAGCATTGCAGAAAAGAAGTTCGTGATACAAAAGAAAATAGTTATTAGCTCATTTAGCGACAACGATTTTAATGCAATCTACCATTTGCTATTGCCTCAGCGCAAATATAACAAACAATTGTAGAGAAATTCATGAGAAACATTGATCATGCATCAGAACCCATTATGGAATGGATAAGAGACACCAACAAGAATAAGTGGTGTGAGGAAAATGCTATGTATGTGGTTGACTCTCTTCCTCTTCCTTATAGTGAAGTAGCCGCCATGATATGTAGACTCATTGCTTATTCCAATATACAAAAATTCTTCGACCAATAGGCACCACTAATTGTGGTTGCCTCACAAGGATATATTTTAGATTGGGGAAATATACTATCTGATAATCTAGTTAGAATTTCCTGCAAATTCTCTACAAATCTACCTCTGAGATCTATGTAGAAAATCTGACTATAGATTAACTCGATAATGCAATATACCAAAGAAAAATACTATAATCTACTTCTATTATCAACTTGCAGAAGCTTAAATATCGAGCTGAATCAGAGCTGAACACATATAACCATAATAAGAAGAATCAATGCACATGAAACACAGAAAATACTTAGGGGAAAGCCTCGACTAAAAACCTCACTATCTGTATTATCATACAAGGTGGAAATATATCAGAATTACACAAAGCCTTAGCTCTCACAGCTAGCCAGCTCTCAGTACAATCCTCCTGGATGCTCACAGGCAAACAAAGCTTCTCACAAGCCTTCTCCTCTACCCTCCAAGCCTCCTATTTCCCTGTGCAGTTTCTCTGGGTGATCCTCCTATTACCAAGTGGAAGACTGATCACTCACATTGATCCTACACCTTGTCAGAACTGCGCAATCCTCAAGGAACCTTACCTTGACTGCATGGATGAGTTTCCTTTATAGGAAAACACATGCAACTGATAGTAACCTATCCTTGACATTTAGCTCAATTGGGTCTTTCTCTAAATAGACATGCATGAGTTTCTGATGAGGGAATCTTCAGTTATTTGGAGTACACTGGTTGAGTGCATGCATGCATCAACTAACTGATAACTCATAATTAGTTCCTCAAACAATTTGGAACTAATTTAACTGGACTTAACTCATTAAACCATGTTAACTAATTACAACTCAAATATAACTCAATCTTATCTCCTTAATTAAGGGATAATATCCTTAATTTAAGGGATAACTGTTGCATGAATTCAAAAAGACTTCTAACTTGAATTTCTCCAACTAATTAACTCAAGATGAATTAATTAATTATTTTTCAAGCAGTTGGCGAGACTAAATTCGAATTTTAATTCAAGGACAAATTAAAATTGGAATATTTTGGATTCTATTTTTATCATTTCTTGTTGCTATTTTCAATACTCGCTCTCAACAAGAAAGGAATTCAACTCGATCCCGATTGTGAACCTTTGGAATGTTTTGCATGCAACACTTCTCTCTAGTGTTGTTGCTCCAGCAACTCCAGAAACAAAAAAAAATCCAACCTGAATCAGTATGAGGCCATCTATCATCAACGTCTCTAATTGCTATTGTCTCTATCAACTGAAAACTTTGTGCTTCTGTTGACTTAGCCTTTCTACACTATTTTCAATCCTTCTCTATGCTCTTCAATATCTGATTGCTCTAGCCTTTGTCACTTTGATCTCTAACTGCATCAATCCCACTAATTGCTCCCACTACTATGTACTTTTGGCTCACGTAACAAGGTACAATCCATGAGATAAAACCTCTCGATGGACCCTGCCCAATTTCAACCTTCTTGGGACTATCACTTCACATCACCCCACCTCACATCTGGAGGTATGGCTGCATGTGATCCCTTTGCTGAATCTATTTATGGCTCCTCCACAATTGTCTGAGACTTCTTTTGCGACTACATGTTGAGAGGTATTTTACTCTCTCTCTCAACCACCAAGTCTCTAACATTTTCCTTTCTCCTTAAGGTTGTGCATGCATCTTGAACCTCAAGAGAATATAGATTCTTGACTCATGAATGAATCTGCTTCACTTGTCTTGTGGTGATGTGTTTAAGGAAAACCTTTCCCTTACTAAAAACAACATCGTAACCTTTGTCCTCCAACATCGTGACTGATACCAAGTTATTCTTTAGTCTAGACACATACTTCACATCTGTCAAGGTGATAGGAGGTCCAAGCTCCCTCTGAAAAGCAACCATGCCCACTCATGAAACACTAAAATTTCCGTCATCACCCATCTTTATGCGCATCTTGAGGTCTTTCTCCTCCAAGGCACTAAATAAACTTTTATCGTCATTCATGTGGAATGAGGCTCCACTCTCAAGATACCAACCACAACCCATCATCGATGACACCATGCATGCGATAAAGGTGAAGTCCATCTGAGAGGCTAGTGCCTCACCTTCCAATCCATCCGAGGATCCCTTCTTGGACTTCTTCGATGGGCAATTAGTCGCATAATGACCTATCTTGTGAAAATTAAAGCATATCACTTTAGAATTGTCACTCTTCTTCCCTCCATGAGAAGAATTTGATTTTGAATGGGATGCCTTCCCCTTCCCTTTCCTTGCCTTACTTTCTAAGGCCATATTTTCTTCATCATCATTCTTGGATGAAGAACCATCTTGTGTGCTCCTCCTGATCTCCTCCTGCGTGAGATCTGACCATGGTCGTTCCCAATCTGACAGTTTCTCCATTCCATTCATAGATTCATGGTAGCTATTCCAGCTCTTTGGAAGGCCAAGGAGAGTGAGGCTCACCATATCATCATCGGAAGTAGTTATTCCCACACTTTCAAGCTCATATCTATAGGTGGTGAGCTTGTTTAGATATGTGGAAATAGTATCGCAGTTCTCCATCTTGATTCTCCAAAGCTTATCCTTGAGCACCAATTTCCTCTGGTCACTACTGTTTTGCTAGAGGTCCTTCAATATCTTCCACATTGAATATGGAGTATCCTTCCCATGGAGACTTGAGACAATATGGTCTTGAACTCCCTCAAGGATGATCCATCTCGCCCTCGCCACACACTTCTTCTACTCAGCCAACTCTTGTGCATTAGTTGAACCTAGCTTTGGGATTTCTTGATCAATGAAATCCTTCAAGCCATTGTCTTCTAATATAACCTCCATGCAATCTTTCCATGTTCTGTAATTCGAGCTACCTTCCAAGGCATACTCAAGTCTCGAGCGATATATTGCCATTGGAAAAACTTGAAGTATGATATGAATTCGATTTGCGCCTGCAACCTCGAACTTCAAACTTTAAATTCTCTTCTTGTATAGTGCTCACAACTCTGATAAACTTTACTTCGATAAACTAGCCTCTATTACCATGTAGAAATTTCTACAAATCTAGCTATGATACCATGTAGAATTTCCTGCAAATTCTCTACAAATCTACCTCTGAGATCTATGTAGAAAATATGACTGTAGATTAACTCGATAATGCAATATACCAAAGAAAAATACTATAATATACTTCTACTATCAAACTTGCGGAAGCTTAAATATCGAGTTGAATGAGAGCTGAACACATATAACCATAAGAAGAAGAATCAATGCACATGAAACACAGAAAGTACTCAAGGGAAAGCCTCAACTAAAAACCCCACTATCTTTATTATCATACAAGGTGGAAATATATCATAATTACACAAAGCCTTAGCTCTCACAGCTAGCCATCTCTTGGTACAATCCTCCTGGATGCTCATAGGCAAATAAAGCTTCTCGCAAGCCTTCTCCTCTGCCCTCCAAGCCTCCCATTTCCTTGCACAATTTCTCTGGGTGATCCTCCTGTTACCAAGTGGAAGACTGATCACTCATACTGATCCTACACCTTGTCAGAACTACACAATCCTCAAAGAACCTTACCTTGACTGCATGGATGAGTTTCCTTTATTGCAAAACACATGCAACTAATAGTAACGTGTCCTTAACATTTAGCTCAATTGGGTCTTTCTTTGAATAGACATGCATGAGTTTCTGATGAGGGAATCTTCAGGTATCTAGGGTACACTGGTTGAGCGCATACATGCATCAATTGAATGATAACTTACAATTAGTTCCTCAAATAGTTTGGAACTAATTTAACTGGACTTAACTCAGTACACCGGGTTAATTAATTGCAGCTCAAATATAACTCAATATAATCTCCTTAATTAAGGGACAATATCATTAATTTAAGGGATAACTGTCACATGACTTCAGAAAGACTTCTAACTTGAATTTCTCCAACTAATTAACTCAAGATGAATTAATTAATTATTTTTCAAGCAACTAGTGAGACTAAATTCGAATTTTAATTCACAATTTTAATTCAAGGACAAATTAATATTGTAATATTTTGGATTCTATTTTTATCGTTTCTTGTTGCTATTTTCAATACCTAGCCACTCATATTCTGATTTTTAGAAGTAAGCGTAGAGTTTTAGAAAATATAATTCCCCCTTTCTACATGAATTCCTACGTAATGGATTCCTTATGCTTCACTATGGATTTTACTTCTATGGGATGGAAACGTACATTAAAATACCCGACCCTGATTTATATATATCATGATATCCTTTGGATCTCCAGGTAACATCCACACTTTTACAAAATACTCCATACATTTATTCTATCCATTTATGAAATTACCTTTCACAAGAAAACTCCTAGGATTTTCCCAGAAGCTGAAATAGAGTTACTCCAGGTTGGGAACTAGTTTGGAGAGGAGTTATTTACCTACGACCAGGTTTTTGGTAGTATTTATAATCCCCATGTCTTACCTCTATATGTCCCTGACAAAATTTTGGCTTGAGAGATAACATACCAGACCATGGGTAATGACATTTCAAAAGTTATAAAATAGTCCAATAAGAAGCTTTGAGCTGTTTTCCCTCTTCACTGTTGTATATATACTTTGGATATTTTTAAACATGAAACCATTGAGATTAATTCTATCTTAGAATTTAATTTTCCTACTATCCCTAACAAACAATATGATCCCAATCAAACTGTTAATAAGGTTACTGCACAATCAAGCATCAAACAGTTCTTTCATGAACCAGACAAGTTTGATGATTTATTTGAAAAATATTCCATCTATTCAATGGTTACCAGACAAGTAGCAGAGTAGTTAACTCCATAATAAATTAATTAATTCACTCAATAAATGGAAGCACATATATCCTAGTTACCTATAGATTCATTAAAGCTTACTCAAGAAAGCACAGTTGAAGATGAGGTTATCGTTTTTCATTCCACATAGGTTACTGATATGCCACAACCAAAAGAGATAGGGGCTTATTCTTCTTCTTAAACTCGAGGTATTTTGCCAAGTTCCAAGCTTGAGAAGATATGGGAACAATACAACCAGGTTCCAAATTTTGGAAAGAAGGATTATGTTTACGCTATTGTAATCTAAGTTCCTCATAATAGAAATATGAACCACTACTATTTTCTCATGAGCAGAGTTACGATATATCGGGTACTACTATCTATCTATTATTTCTTTTCTTAATAGTTGAATGGTTATTTTATTATGCTTATCATATATGTGTTGCAAGAAACTATACATTTTTCACTACAGATATGTGTGATTAAAATCATGTATTATATGTATAAACAACAAAATCTTATATGTGTAATGAATTCATCAACTAATTTAATTAACTATTTAATTAAATTAGTTATCATTATCATCTTTATACTCATAATAACAAGATAATCTATATCATCATGTTACTTATAATATCATTTTGAATCACATATACAAATAATCTTTCTCAGGATAGATATTTAGTTTAAGTACTCTTTGTTCTCAGTTTTAACTAAGTCATATCATCATATCTATATACTTCATATTTTTTTATAATTTATTTTAATTGAAATGGGTCCCATAATCCCAATTGGAACAACCATCTCAAGTGTAGAAGGGTCTTCTCTAAGGTACCGACAGGGTGGTTTTCCTTGATGTTGAGGTCGACATTTCGATCTTTCGTTAGGTTGATAATTAAAGTTGGTATCCTTGGGAGTTGCAACACTCTTCTTACATTACTAGGGCTCATCACTTTTTGGTGTCGTTGTTGAGGAGGTGTCTAAGTTGGTCTTGTTTCTACTAAGAGTTTGTTTCTTTTACATTTTACTTTTTCTTTGCATCAATTTTTCTTGTCTTGAAAAGTTCAAAAAAAAAAGAAAAAAAGAACACAAAATCACACAAACTTATTTCATACCTCGTAGGATTAATGATAATCTACGAAAATTTCTACCAAAAACACGATCCCCTTCTAGTATTCAACTATTGATTGGCCCCATTAATAGGTATATCATAAGGCCAATTATGGCATGATCGAACCTATAATTTCCTCTTTTCTTGCATTTATTAACATTTTTTTACTATAATGTGCTTAATAGGGAGACTAAAGGATGTTTTTCAGACTTCGTGGCTTAATGTGATTAATGTGTAGGAATATAATGCTTTTGATTGAATTTACTATGCATAGGTACATTGGAGGCAACATGAGGTGATGTAGGAGGCTTGTCCCATGCATTTACTATCCTACAACTCTACTTGATCCCTAAAATCACTCACCTTCAGCTCGAAGATCTGCTAGTAGTCAATGCACTCAAGGAATTACGAGGTTCTAAGGGAGATAGATCCACTTTTTTATAGATTTTGAAGGGAATAATTCCTCTTTCCAAGGAGGATTCCCCTACATCATTTTTTTATAAATAAGAAAGCCTAAGTTCTCAATAGGATTCGAAATTTTGGAGAAGATAGAAGCTAGTAAGAGCTAGCAGCTCGAGATTGTCATTTTCATTTCCTTTGCATAATGTACTTGAACTTTATTTTATGTCAATGAAAAGCTTACTATTATATTTCATCTGATTTTTTTCAGAGGGTTGAGCTCCCTTGTGTTAGGGCCAAACCCAAAAGCTATAGTTTCTCTTTGTGTATTTTATCCATGCATTTCGTTTGTTAGCAACAACTCTTTCCTTTCTTGATAAACATTTTCCTATAAAATTTGTTGTTGCAAGTCTATCTACCACCTCTCTTGTGGGAAGTTTGGTTGAGTAATATTTATTAGCAAGCTAAAAACATATAGTTACTTTCCTTTGCAATTCTTAGATCCCGGTTTAATGCTCTCTTACATATTATGTTTTCTGCATTCTTAGGGATTAAATCATATTCTTAGTTAAGCTTTCATGGATGCAGGGAATATGCATGCTACAAGATAGATTGTATTTTGATGCAAACAAACTTCAAATAATTCTTTTCTCTATTAGTTTTCAAAAAATTCAACTCATCCTTTCTTGTTTAGTTCCATTTTGCTTTAATTTCATTATTAGTTTGGCATTTTTTTCAAGTTGCAAAATGGATTATTTGTCTAGTGTGAAAGTAATACTATTGTCTTACATATTGGAATATTCATCCTACATTCATTCTTATATCATCATTCTCCTTCTCTTAACCTCACAACACCCTCAAAACTCTTTACCACCAAAAGAAAATTTCTAGGTCTTTAAAGGACACTGTGTGTATTTGTTTTTGTGCAAGATGGTCCTTTAAGAGGTGCTAAGCTTGTAGAAAGAATTAGGAAGCCTTAATATACATTAATATACCCTTTCCAACCTTTACATCACCTTTTCAACCCTTATAATTCTCACATATCCTATCCTGTAGCAAAACATGGAAATCATGTAACATCATGTAGCAATCTTATAGCAATCATGTACCATCTTGTAACATTGTATAATATTGGCCATATTTTCTCCGAAAGATTTATTTTTTCTACTTAGCCTTCAATAATGTCCCATAGGCTCTGAAACCATGATTGAGGAAGACCAAAGACCACTTAAGACTTTCCTTTTCTTCACTGCAACACAATTCTGCAATTAGGGTTAGTGGACAAATTTATGAATTTAGAGATAGAGTGATGATTTTCTTGATTTCCTCATGAAATTTGTCACTAGATATATTCTATTTTAACATAGTGATTAAAGGTTTATTTATCCATGTAACGTAGGCTAGGACTGCTTCTCTTGAATTTATGCTTCTTTTAGGGTTTCAATTACAAGCATTGTTATTGTATAAGTTAGTTTCCTTTTCAACGCAACTTTTACATTCTGTAATTAGATCAATGTTTAAATTACTACCATAGAATTTAAATTCTCTAAGTAAAATAATCTTTCCATATTTGAAAGTAGTATAGCTTTTACACACATGCAACTAGGGTTAGCATACATTTGAACAAGTAGCATCTTCATTCCTTTTGTAGGTAGAATAATATTTCCATTTTTGCAATTTCCTTCCTTGAGTCAGCTGATAGAGTGTTCTCTGTGTTGGCTTATTGGGGCTTGACCCAGGTTCAGAGGTGATCTAGCTAAACAAATCCCGGTACTACTAGCCCTTTTGGCAATATTCCACAGAGTGCGGGCTGAGGTCTCACCCAAAGTAGTATGGGAGGGTGCTAGAACCAGGTTTCTACAACCTGGAGATGTCTGATGAGTTCAAGTGGTCCATGGTTTGAACCTGCATGTACATCGTTACACGCACTTACCCGTACCTCGCAACCTGAGATGTTGCCTTTGCGCAACCCTATTCGGGGGGGCGAATGCTATTATTACTAATATTCCACGATTAATTGACTAACTTAGCTTATTTGCATGTGTCAAGTATACTTAGCAATATAATTCATTCATACAAGTGTGCGCGGTAAATAAATAGTATAATTGCAATTCATATCCAATAGATTATAACCCAAGAACATATAAACGGAATTAAGATAAAAATTCTGTTTATTATTCTATTCCTTTGGTTACAGACTCGACTCCGCCCTATGCACTCAGCTATACGGGTCTGCACACTCAGCTGTGGACTCTACTAAGCCTCTAGGCATTCAGCTGTAGAGCATTTTCCTACTCTACGACACACTTAGACTCTTTCTCTTTTCTTCTACTTCGCTATCTCATTCTTTCTTCCATTAGATTGTTTTCTTACAACTTAGAGCCTCACTCTATTTATACAATCCCATGGTCCATGGACCATGGGTAGGCCGACATTACATTGAAAAATTAGGGCGGATAACCCTATAACTCTAACATACATTCTGCGCTCCACGCCTGCAATTCGTGGAGTCTTTGCAACCATGTCAAGTCAAAACTTGGGCTTTGAGCCCCTAAACATGCCTTGGGGGGATTCAATGCCCAACAGGCCCCCAACACAAACATCATGACTCGTCCTCGGGTCACTCTATTGGCGTGACAATCTTGGCGAGGAGTTCCTCCAACTATTCTCGAATGGTACTGATGTCTGCAGTGCACTGAGCTACTGCTTGCTGAACCTGCTACGTTCGTTCTTCTGAGAACTCTGTGTCTGGCATGCTTCCTTGTATCTCTACGTGCATCCCCTATATGTGCATGAGCTTTCCTTCGATATTCGTCATGATCGTCAAGGCCTCATCAATCCATGGTTGAACGCACACTTCGAGAACTGCCTCATTGTGTCACACAACATCCACCTGCTCCTTCAGTGCCTTATCTTGTTACATCCTCGCAAGCCACTGAATGAGGACTACTGTCTGTGTAGTTCCTCAGACACTGTCATATTGTTGCTAGAGTTCTCTTGCCTCTGTCTACAGGCACTAGATGTTGGGGTCCTCCTGTAAAGTCATGAGGACTTCAAGTGCTTACTCCAACATGCCAATACAGTCTCGCACTGCACCCCCAATTTCTTCCAACCCTATTGCCATAGTGCTTGCGTGTTGTTCTCTGACTTCTGGGGGAGTGGAAGGTTGCGCCTTCAACCACAACTTGGTGAATGAAGATTCAACTCTAGCTAAACCCTTGTCGTTTCTTCCCTAGCCTCATAGACTCCAGTTGACAATTGGTGGATCCACACCTCTACTGGTAGATCTGCTAGGATGGCCAGCTCCTAGATGCATCGGCAAGCGTCATCTACCATCTACTCTAGGTGTTAATTTTGTGACACCAATTCATTGCGCTGGAAGGTGATTTGTTCCATGATTATCTTCTATTCGCTAAGAACTTAGATCGCATGGCTCTCCCTGGCCTGCAGCTCTACTGTTATCCCATCCTATAGTAGATACAACATTTCTCACAGAAGGGACCCCAATTTAAGGCCAAGGCCTTTCAACATGTTAACCGAAAATCTATCAGTCACATTCGTTGTGACTAGGACCCCTTCTGGCAACACTACTATGTTTTCCATCCATGCACGTAGCATCTGCTCTGCTGTTGAGGATCCTACTGCGAGGTGGGTAGAAAGGGTACCCACCTGAGGGGGCTGCACCTGTAACTCTTTCAGCTACACACCGAGGGTCCCCAACACAGTCTAGTGCTCCTGCATAAAATCTTGAAGTGCTTCACTTATGAAATCGTGGACCGTCTCACCAATGTCATGGAGATTGCCTTCGGTTAAGATGATTGGGTCAATGGCCAACTTTGATGCCTTGACCTTCTTCCTTGGTCTTGCTCTCTTTGCAATGCATGGGCGCTTTAATTGTTTGGACGTAGCCCCTAGGTTCACAATCCCTTTTGTTGTTTCTGTTTCTTCTGCCTCCTGCCCCTGTGAGGATGTTTCTTGGCCCTTGTCCGCCTTTGTGGTTATTAACTCTGCCACCTGTGCTGGTGCTGCTACTTCTGCAGCCTTTTTTGGCTCTGTGGCTTTTTTTGTTGCTTCTCGTGCTGTAGTTACCTCAACCGTTGTTGTTTCCTTCTGTCTTTTCTCTTCCAATTGATTGACACACAACTTGGCATTATCATTTTTCTTTTGTGCTGTGCCTTCTCCAATTCTGCTAGATCTGGGGCGCACCATTTGGGAGGCCATGTCTCCGAGACAGTAAAAATTGCATCATCAGTGGCTACAAAGGGTAGCTTCATCCACTACTTTGCCAGTTCCTTTCACGCCTTGATATAAATGTTGTGCATATCTGATTTGAAGTTTGCAAAACTCTGTAGACTATTGTACATTGTGGGTGACGGGCGCAACTTCTGGTTGATCCACATCCGGATTTTCATGTCCATGACACCCAGAATATTTTAGTGTCACAGATCCGTTTCGCATACTTTGTAGCCCAGAGCGAAGCGTACTCCATAGCCTCTTGTAATTCTCTGTCAATGTTGGGGAATTGAATGTCCTCCGGTAGTTCTCCTGCTATGAGAAATATGGATAATAGCAACCACAAATAGTGGAAGGTTTTACCCTACTCCTAGGCTTCATGCCAGTTCTTCAAAAATTCTTCACAGAGGAATTCGGACCAATTGAACTGGACCCCCTTCGTGCACTGCTCAGCTAGTGCTATCACCAGCACTGGTACCTCATTAGTGCGACACTTCCTCATAACTTTTCTGGCCATGATTTGGGTTGCTATGTGGACCCCTTTTTCCTTGATGCTAGAGATGTCGTAGCCCCTCTTCTTCTTCTCTAGCTTATATTTTGTCTTCATGGCTTGTGCAAGGGCCAAATCGCTACCATTTTCTTCGGCTATGGTCATGGGGTCCTTTCCTTTGTAGGGGAGCTGAGAGATGTGGTGAATTAGGTCCACTGTGATGGGGATAGGCTTGTCCAGCCATAGATACCAATCATGAACTTGGCAAAGAAGCTGTCTTATGATGAAAATGGTGTTTGTTACATGGTGGAAATGCGGTACCCAAAGTAAGTTCAGTAATCCAGCCTTTTCCACATTGTGCAACCACTTTTGCGGCTTGAGTGTTGTCACCACCCTCACAGTGTTCTTCTTCATTAGATTCCCAGTCTCCAGATGAGGGAACTTCTCGCAGTCAGCAAGGTCACAGTCTTTGAACATCATGGTTGCCACACGACCCAGGTGCATGCCTTCAAACACGATGTCATCTAGGAGGAGTGGGGCCTGAAGGGGACTTTTGGTTTCATCGAGATCCTTTGGTACTTTAGTCTTCCCTTTCCGCAGAGGGACATATGTAGACAGTTTTATTGCAGAGCGTATAGGTTGGATATCCTCCTCCATGTCTTCTTCTTCTTTGTCTATGGTGATCAGGGCCTACAAATCTTCTTCTTCCTCATCTGTTTCTATTGTGAAAACTTTCCCTTCTCTGCCATGGATAGTTTGCTGCATAACATGTTCCTAGGGGATGCGTACTAGACCCATTGCCTGTTTATCCTTCTTGGGCCTTGGTGTTTGCAGTGATTTGGGGATTTCTGTCACAACCCTGGCACCTTCTAGAACATCCTCCACCACTGTGGTCTGCACGGCCTCACCAATGGTTACCTCTTCAATACCTAAACCATCCTTAGTGGTCATCGTCGTATCTAGGCTATATTCAGTCACTCACAAACTAAGGGGATCAATTATCACTCGATTCTCAATGCTCAATGCTGTACTCAAACACTCAACTCTCAAATGATCTAGTGTTGTTTGGTGGGCAACCCTTTGTGTTTTATAGGGCCTTTTGAATTTGAATTCGATCGTTCCCCCAATTTCAGGCCATTAATTCTTTCTTGGTGGCAGATTTTCCCGAATATTTCCCATAAATTGCATCTTAAATGCCCGTTACCCACTCCATTTGGCCTCAAGTCGCACATACCATCGTGAATAGTGACCTCAATGGTCACTTCGCAGCCAACCCACATAGTAGCGTAGCCCTTCGTGTGCGATCATGAACCTTGTGATGTTCTGTTTCTCCACGCATCTCCCATATCGTTCTGCTCCCAGGCAGAATAGTTTATAGTCCCGCACTCCCTTTCAACTACCTGGAGTACTAATACTATTCCTCCTGAAGCTAGTCAGCTGGTCACACCACCCATCTGGGGCTCCATCCCATCCTCCACCATGGTTCGCAGAGAATCCCTACCTTCCATTGTTGTGATCGACACTGCGCACTTTACTACTTGCAACTCGCTAACCTAGTGACTACATTTGGCGATATGCGGTCCAAGCCAAGTTAGCAGACTAACCAGTTCATGACGATAGTACTCCAACTTTTCAGTAGGATCGTACACACCTTGCCTTACCATCCTCGATTTTTTGACGAGAAATGATTCCTTTATTCTATCTTCCAACTTCTTGGTCTCTGCATCCATAAAAGCACTTTTCTCCCATAGCCGTACCTGGTCTTTTTCAAGGTGGAAAAGTCTAATGTTTCCCTGTTAGATTTATTCCTCGAGTTTTATGTGTTCTATTTCTCACAGCTGTGTGATTCCTTTGTTCTGTGCTTTGCGGACTATCATATCTACAGGTGCTATTATGCCTGGACTAGGCTTCACCTACTCCATAGGGTTACAACCCATGCTTTATACTTCTACTCTGGAAGTGCTTGCATGGCCAGGGTTTTGTACATGTTCCTATAAGCCCGTAGAATTTCTATGAACACACACCTTGTCAAAGTCTTCCTCCCAGATAATTTTTGGCATGCTTCATCTTATCATACTTCATCATTCGCACACTTGTTTGTTCGCTCCTACTTATCAGTATTGTTTCCTACTGCGAGGATGGTGTGTGTTCATGCAGGTTGCATACCATATGTCCATACCCATCTAGAGAGGTGGGCACGTAGGCTATTTCTTCCATCATACCTGGCTTCCATCAACAGCTAGGGATTTCTAAATCGTATAAGCATCACCCTTCTGGATTCACGCCAATCCTTAAACTACTACTGATGCGTACTACACCACCTTATGGGTGTAGTGCGTAGTACCCATTTCAAAGCATCAATCTGTTGCTGTACTGGTACTTTGCTTTCAAATTTGTTCAAGAATCCATCCACCAATGTCAACCCATCATACATAGGCAGATCCCTTACCTCTGTTGCTACATAGCATAGTGACTTTATCATCATGTTGCAATTTAGCGTGGTTACCTCGTGTAACCGGTTCTGCCATCTTTCTATTTCTTCGTCCAAATCCGAAGTGCAGGAGCTTTTGCGCTCCCACGAAATCCTGCCATCTGCTGTAGGATTCACCCAGTCCTACTCCCATGCGGTTATCTTGTAGATACAGTCTAGATCATCCTCACTATCATCATTGTGCACTGGTTCTATGTAGCGTGATCCTTCCATAGGGTCTAGAGGTACCACTATGCTAGTGACTTTTTCTCAAAAACCATCTTGCGCTTATTGAGATTTATTGCCCCATTCATATCGATGGCCCAATCTATTCCTAGTAGTGCGGGATAGGGATTGCTGATATAAACAATCTCTATCACTTCGAAGTCTTCAAGCGTGCTCACACCTTCAATATCCACCGTTACTCCCTGCAATCTTCCCATGGGTAGGATCTTTTGCTGGTTCTCCATTTGCAATTGAGTAGGAGACCATTGCAATGTGGGCCTACCCATGTGCTCCCATGTCTGCTTTGGCAGTACATTCATGTCTGATCCTAGATCGAAAATTACTTGATCCATTTCATACTCCTCGATTTGCGCAGTCAATCTCGTTTCCCTTCCTGTTCACGATGTGTGCTTTTCGAGCTTCCGAACTACACACGATTCCCCTGATCCAGCACATCTAGTGATGAGTTCTTGTAGTCCCTTCGTCGATTTGCTATCACGAGATAGATTCATTCATGTCTATAGAAAGGTAGTGAGCATGGAAGGATCCATCTACGGTTCTAGTTGATCCTTACTACCTGAAGTGGAGGCCTACATGAATCTCTTCTTAGATTCCATGAAAGTCTCCTTCGCGTGCTCCAAATCAAACTCTCGTTCCTTCATTGGAGCTTTGCGAACCCACACGCTTTCTTCTGGCTGCTTTCCTTTGTCATTTCCTGTTGCAATACCGCTTCGGAGAATCATGTTTACATTTGGGTCCTCTTCATGCGGCTCAAACCTCATCATTTATAGGTTCTGAGTCGATGGAGGCTGGAGTATTCCTTTATCGCGCAACCGCACTAAGTGTAGGGAAATCCTCTGTATCATGATCAAACTGAGTACAATACAAACATGATGCTCTCGTTGGATTTGTACAATCGCGGGCATAATGCCCTGGCCCTTCGTAATTTTAACAAATCAGTTGTCTGTGACCCCTTCCTAGTCCCATTCCACCTCGACCTCGTCCACGCCCCTGAAATCCAATGCATGCCATCCCTTCATTTTGATCGAGAGGTCACGTTTCGGTCTGCACCCTGTAGGTAGGGGTCTGATCCACCATCAGTTCATAACTTCTACAGGTGTGCTCATCATGGCGCACCGACTTGCAGAAATTATAGAACAATTGTTGGGAAATCTGCGTATACTTTTGTAATAGATGAAAATTATCGGTAGCATGTTTTCCTCCTATCTGACAAATTGTACACTATAATCCAGGCATCATGCTCAGTCCTTCTTGTGCCTCTGGTCTTAATGGCATCGGCCCTCCTCCTGCCAAGTAGTTTACGAAGACTGGACAATGGTCCTTGTCATGTCTTTGTCCCTTGTACTTTATGCGCCATACCTCCTCATGCGCCTGTGGGCGAGATGTCCTGTCCTGTTTCAAACTCTGCATTTCCAAACATAAATTTTTCAATTGCACGTGGATTTGTTGGACTCCCAGGCCAGGATCTTGTATTGGAGTCTCATATAGTCTCATTTCAATCTCCAAAGCTTCGGCCAGGGTGGATAACTTATGCTGCAACAATGCCGTCCTCTGATGTGGTGTTCGTGATGCTAAAAACCATGCGCGGTGCTGCCCATCCATGAAGGTTATGTTGGCTTCATGAATCATAACCTTCAGTCTCTAATCCAGCTCCCAGGGGGTCTCACCTAGAAGCATTGCGATTTCCTTAAACCCGATAATCAACTATGTCTTTGATTTCGGCCTGCTAGATTCCTTGTTCAACAAACCTTGGATATCTGCGATCCCTACATTTGGATTGTCACTGAAGTGCTTGATGTACCATGTCAGTGCATGATCCTACAACATGCTTACCAGTGTTGGCTTCTTTATTTTGTCATCTAAGATTCCTTGCCCTTCCCATACAACCTGTACCACAAACCAAAATTGGTTCGGATCTTCGTTCCTTACTCCTCTGCATACCAACAACTTTATTGCACTCACCAGATTGAATTGTGATGGTGGCGGGGATGGTGTGGGTGGATGGGGGTGAAGATGGTGAAACGGGTGGTGGTGTAGGTGGAGGTGGTAGGCACGGAATTCGCTGCCTTATCAAACTGATCACACTTCTTGGTGAAAATTTCGCGAGCTCTTCCTCTCTTTCTCACTGAGGCGAAATCAAGGGGATATTTTCTATCTCTACGCTACCTTCGTTTCTATAGATCCTCCCACTTCGCGTAGCCCCAAACATCAATTTATTCCCATAACCCACTTTTCACACAGTAGCATTTTAATCCAAGTGTTCAAATATTTAATGTACTTAACTCGCGGTCCTTTGAGGAAGCGTCGTTCCACATCACTGTAGCTGACTAATGTATCTACCGTGAACTCAGTGATAAAACCTCCTATAATTGAATCAGACCAATGGTCCACAATGCGCACAATGTTATCTTTTGAGGCTTCCAGTCTACGCACCAACTTCAGAGTCCACATGATTGGTTTGTCGAGCCTACACCTTCCCTGAATATTTGCTAGCTTCGTAGTCCACTTGTACAACTTAGAAGGGAAGGATGCAAATAAAATTTCATGGATTTCCATATGTACGTAGCACTCTAACTACTGTTCCTTCAATACTCATGGGTTCCTATTTTCCTTTGCTACAAACTCGTAAATCTTTCTGTCCAACCACTTTTCAAATTCTTTCTCTGTCGGATTCCAGTGGCACGACATCGGACATCTCTTATGTAGGTCCTTGTCTCAGAAATGGAACCATTTGTTGGCTTATTAGGGCCTGACCCAGGTTTAGAGGTGATTTAGCCAAATAAATCTCGGTACTACTAGCCCTTTCGGCAATAGTACACAAAGCGTGGACTGAGGTCTCACCCGAAGTAGTATGGGAGGGTGCTAGAACCAGGTTTCCACACCCTGGATATGTTTGATGAGTTCAAGTGGTCTACGGTTCGACCCTGCACATACATCACTACGTGCACTTACCCATACCTCGCAGCCTGATATGTTGCTTTCGCGTAACCCTATTATTATGAGTATTCCATGGTTAATTGACTAACTTAGCTTATTTGCATGTGTAAAGTATACTTAGCAATATAATTCATTCATACAAGTGCGCGCAGTAACTAAACAGTATAATTACAATTCATATCCAACAGATAATAACCCAGGAATAGATACACAGAATTAAGATAAAACTTCTCTTTATTACTCTCTTCCTTCGGTTACAGACTTGACTCCGCCCTGGGCACTTAGCTGTAGGGGTCTGTGCACTCAGCTGCGGACTCTAATAGGCCTCTGCGCACTCAACTGTAGAGCCTTTTCCTACTCTACGACACACTTAGACTCTTTCTCTTTTCTTCTACTTCACCATCTCGTGCTTTCTTCCATTAGATTTTTTTCTTACAACTTAGAGCCTCGCTCTATTTATACAATCCCATGGTCTGCGAACCATGGGTAGGCCAACATTACATTCAAAACTTAGGGTGGACAACCCTATGAATCTAACATACATTCTACGCTCCGCGCCCACAATTCAGGGAATCTTTACAAACATATCAAGTCAAAACTTGGGCTTTGAGCCCTGAAACATGCCTTGGGGGGATTTCATGCCCAACACTTTGTGTGCCTATGTCTAGTTCGTTTGTTGAGGGTGGCATGATTACAGCTTAACTTGTTGTGCATATAACATTGTCACCTCCTAAGTTTGTATGAACCCCAAGTTGATAATTAAAGTTGGTAGCCTTGGGATTTGCAACACTCTTGTCGCTTTAGGTTTTAACCCCATACAAAAATTACCTACATATGAATTCTAAAACACATAAAATAAACAATGTGTGAGAATATCACATAAAACACATATACACAGAGATTTTCTCCTGGATCCCAAAACCGGGACTACTAGCTTGATTTTTCATTATGTTCCTTTCAATGTTACAATACATATTTATACATGCCGAAGCATCCAATACCATGGACAGAAAACCATCGCATCCAAAACCATGGACCAAAAACCATGTGTGAAAATCATGCAAAAAACCATAGGTAGGTCCGCCCAACCTAATATAGGGTCCAAAAAAAAAAAAATCGGGGCACTGCCCCAGACCCCATAGAGTGGGGTTACCTGCAACCCTCAAACCCCTTGTGACCCCCCATCCCCCTGCCCAACTAAGAAATTGGCATAATGAACGGGGGGCTCTGCCGCCCCAACCCCCCCAGTTAACTATGTGGGCTAGTCGTGGAAGGAATATAACACAACCCAACATTCTCCCACTTGTTGTTTTCTTTCCATAGGGGGCCACAAGAGAGCTTAGTCATTTATCCAGTCCTGCAACGCCCATTGTTTCTCTACACCAAGAGAACTTCTTAGAGCCCACAGATTTTATCAATGCATCTGCAGTATTCTTCAAAGTGTCCACCTTTACCAGCAACACCTTTTTGTCTTCTATCATATCCCTCACAAAGTGATACTGAACATCAATGTGCATTGTCTTTGAATGATATGTAGAGTTCTTTGCCAAGAAAATTGCACTTTGGCTGTCGCAGTCTATCCTTATAGCTCCCTATACTAACCCCATACTTGAACACAAAATCTGCAACCAAACTACTTCCTTGCTTGCATGAGTGGCTACCATGTATTCTGCCTTTGTAGTTGATAGTGCCACTACAGATTGTTTCTTACTCATCCAAATGACTGCACCTCCAAATAGGTTAAACACATACCCACTTGTAGATCTTCTTTGATCCAGATCTCCAGCCTAGTCTGCATCAACAATGCCACATATATCCAACACTCTGTCCAATCCTAGTCTTCCTTGGTAGCACAAACCATAATCACTAGTGCCACGTGTTAGCACCTAAATCTGCCTTAGGCTGAAGGAAGGCAAAAATTAGGGTAACCACAAACCATGCTCAGTCTGGTAGCTAGCCCTACTAGAGTAGGAGAGGGTTCTCTCTGAGTCATGCTCAGTGAATAGATAATCGAAAATGTTCTGAGATGACTTACAATGAAATATTTACTTTAAGCTACTAAGTGAATAGGGATTTGGGAAACAATTTTCATGAATGACCGAGCTTCTGGGATGTTATGGGACCGACGCTCAGCAAAGAACAGAGAATTTAATACAAAGGCACAGATTATTCCGTGAGGCAAGGTAGGCAGAAAATGTAACAATTTCGTTTGAGGTACTGCGGCATGAATAGATTGCTGAAGAAAGTGAAAAGGGCATAGTGACATGAAGCCTTTTCAACAAAAGAATAAAACTGAACACGGAATTTTCCCACAGGTAGAGAAATAAAATTGAATTCTACCTAATCTCACTCAGAAAATTTCACTGGAAATGAACATGAAATGAATTATGAAACATAACGAAATACATATGAAAACATGAGAGACACATTTTCTATACTCACAACCACAAGAATCTCATGAAACAGAGCCGCTACCTTTCATTAATTCTTTGTCAAAAATACACAGTGAAGAAACAAAGTTTCTTTCCCACAGTCTCCCTGAAGTTACAAGCCAACCAACCCTTTGCAAATAACTTGCATACAATATATAGAATGTGTGAGGAAGAGATACAATGCCCAATGGTTGGGGAGTTACTTGAATCATTGCGAAATGGAGATGGAGAGCCAACCATCAGCTACAGGTGCAATGCTACAAACATGACATTTGGCTTTGGGTGACCATTTTCCTTCCTTCGCCACTTGGATAGAAGCCAATCTGGAGAAAAAACTCTTTAAATTCTACATTTGGTGCCAAAAAACCGAAGTGTATATGAGCAGGCCCACTTGGAGAAGACGTGAACAAAAATTTCGCGAAACGGAAGCAAATTGGGCAATTTTTCCTCTGTGCGCCATGCCATTTTCTCTGTGCGTCATTCTGCTTTGGGGCCTGTTTTGGGGCACTTTTAGGTGTCAAAAATGTACACAAATGGGCTTGCTGGAAAGCCTATCCTATCTACTTTCTAACCCAACTGGAATTTTCAAATTTCGTGCTCATTTTCCCCTCCAAATCTCCATTCTCCCAAGACTGCTTTCTGTATGTCAAAAAAGTGGCAGAGAGGCCATTTTTGGGTGTTTTTTGACCTTTAGGAGACCCAGATCTTGCCCAAATGTCTTGAGCGGACACCAGTAGTCTTGATTTTCCATGTTGAATCCAAAATTCCAAGCCATTCCTCATTTGGAGCTCTATAATTTTAGCGTCGCGCCAGTGGTGCAGCGCACAGGGAGAAAATCCCTGTTTTTTACCCAAAAAATTACCAAGTGACCAAAATTTCCCCAAATTTTTTGAAATTTGGGCTGGAGGACCTCTATGGGGTGTTATGATGGGCCAAGGAAGCCTCAGCCAAGATTCAAAGCCAATCTTGCTCTTTTGCCCTTCTTTTCCCTTCTTGTTGCTTTCCTCAATATTTCTTTCAAGTTCCTTATCCGGGCCTGTGCACTCATGTTTCTCACCCTGTAATGAAAAGCCATATGTCTCAGTAGACCAAGGTCCTAGTTAGATTTGTCCAACAGCCTCTCCAAATGCATGTTGACCCTCTCAAGGTTGGCCTCCCGATCATGATCGATTGCTTGCTCCAAAGATGTGAGCGCAACCCTTCTTCTTTAAGCAGCTTGGCAATGCTCACGGATGTTTTGCAGCTCCATGATCATCTGTTGGTCCTCAAGCTATTTTTTTCTCTACTCCAGGTACTTCATGTTCCACTTGGCCCTCTCCAATTCAAGGGATAAGGACTCAATCACTGACTGCTGCTCCTGGATGATCTTTGTAAGCTCCACATTTGTTGGTTCTGCATCTGTCTCATCATCCTGGAGGAGAACAAACTCGGTCTCTCGCTCACCTAATGGCCCTTCCTCCTATAATGGCTCCTTACCCTTACCCTGATCGTGTGATGCAGATTTTGGAAGCGAGGCCCCTTCCACCCCGGGTGCAGATAACACTCGCTTTGCTGCTGCAAATAAGGGTCTACTGCCTCTCTGATAGGTGATGTATACTGGCATAGTAGCAGTCTCATGTCGCTCATACTGATGAGATGGGCCCCCTATCTCATGCGTTGCCTCTGATACTACCTGTGGAGCACTGAAGAAGTCACGGGAGATGAATTCCTCCCAAGCAATACCCTGCAATCCCAACTGATGGTCCACCGAAATCCGGATAAGGGCAAAGTGATAAACACTGTTGAGCTGTTGTCGAGGGGTCTTGTGCTGCATGAAACTCTTCATCCTCTCTATGTTCTAGCAGATGAAAAATGTGAGGTTCATCATCTGCACCCTAGTAAAGTGCATGAGCAACCTGATGTGATAGGCATAAAGGAGAGAAAACCTCCCCTCACAACTAAAGTACTTCATGATCAATTTCATGAGTGGGGCATACTCATCTCTCAAAAATCTGAATGGAAAACACTCGTGAGGTGGTTCAAACAATGGTGTTTGATGTAAGGCTCATAATGATGCCTCTCCACCTTCTTCTTCTTATGCCACTGCTCTCCAATGTTTGGTATGCTTGTTGCCACTGATATGGTTTCGGGTGTCAATGTGAGAGTGACCCCAGCCAGGATAGACTATCCTCCATGTAGGTGAAGTGCAGAAAGACAGGCCAACTCATGATGAACTCTAACATTTGCCACCCTCTCACAAAATTCAAAACATGCTAAATGTTGGAAACACGACATAGCAAGAGGGCATGCCTGCAACTCGGTGAGGTTGTTTGGCTCATCTCTAAGATGTCTGCCACTCCGGTGATGTCTCCTGTGGGCCCTTTCTCCCGAAGCTGTTTCACTGTGGGTCTCCTTCTCATATTCTGATGAAACTTCGGATGCCATTACTACTATTTGTACCCTGAGTTTTATGCTGCCCTTTGATTCCAATGAAGATGGTAGTTTCTCTGACAATCTGCCACTGAGGGGACAATAAAACAGGGAATATTAGGAAGGGAATGATGTAAAGGGGAATAGGGGTTAAAGGGAGAGATTTGTCAGGAACTTGTGAGTAGTTCGGGTATAGTGTTGATGGGGTAGGGTAGGAAACACCTTGGCAGCACTGTTACTGTAGCCCAAACCCTAGGATCATGGTTTCTTTGTGTCTTCTTTTGTTTGCTTTATAAAAAATTTTGTGTTTGATTTATACTCCTAAAACCATGCTATTCCTTTCAAGTTTGATGCAAGAGTGGAGGTAGGTTGCCTACCTTTCAAATTTGGTGAGCATCCACAAAAGTTTTGGGCGAATTAGTTGTTTTCTAGGCTTTATATCCCTATGCACCGCACGCAATGCCCAGTGCTCTGCGCGCTCTGAGTGCGCCGCGCCAGTGGCGGATTTACACAGTGGACGGGCTCTGCGTGCGACGCGACCAATGAGTGCGCCGCGCTCCTTTGTGTGTGCGCCGCGCACTCTGAGATAACCCTAAATTGCTCCTAATCATTTGGCTCGTCAACTCTTCAACCATGCACCTTTCTTCCACCGCCTTGCTTGCACAATGACTTGGTCTTATGGTGATTTTGTGTTGACTAAATAGTGGAGGGGTAGGGAGAGGGTTTGGTAGTAATTTAGGGCAGGGTTTTTAGGAAAAATGATCAAGGGGAGATGGGAAAAATGATAGGTGAGGGGAAATGGTGAGTGGAGTGAAACCTTGGCACTAACAACACATTTTAACAACCCTAGCCATCATTTTGTTGGTGATTTCTTATGGTTGACCTTATGCATTTTGGTGACATTCAAACATCTCTATAAACACCATATCAATGATAAAATTTGACTAATAGGTGATGTCGTAACGCGTACCTCTCGATTTGATAGCATTTACCAAAATTTGGAGTAGTTTGGCAATGTTTTTCAGCCACTAGTCTGTGTGCGCCGCATGCTGGGTATGCGTTGCACCTATGGAAAATTTCAACTGCGGGCTAGCTCTGTGTGGGCCGTGCCTGGTGAGTGCGTCGCGCCCCTGGTTATGTCCGCCGCGCCCTCTAAAACCAGCTCCCACTCACTCAAACGCTTCACGATTTCGCACTCCACCTTTGCAATGTCTCTCCAAGGCTTGTAATAGCACAATGCCCTTGATTTGGATGAAAACATGTATATATAGCCTTGGAAGAGATGGGTTTAATTTTCTCTTCCTTAAAAACCCATTTTTCTGATGTTGTGTTTTGCACTTTTTCACTGACTTTAAAACACACTGATTTTCACTTTCCCTTTGAAATTTTGGCTCAAATGATGAAATTTTTTGCGCATCTTTGCAGGGACTGTATGACAAGGCATTTGGCCACGAAAACCATGATTACATCTGAAAAAGTCAAATGGCGATTTTTTGGAAAATTTGGTCATAAATGACACTGTTTGACTTTTCTTCAAAACAAAGTTTTGAAGAAGAGTCGAAGTCTATCCACATGACGATGAAGCTATCTGAACCATAGCTATGTAAGGGCCTCTCCCTGGCCTGCATGGCTTTACTGGACATGTTTCAAAGACCAAATTGATGAATTCCTAGACCCAAACATAGAAAATGACTTTTGTCTTGTAAAGGACCACACCTTGACTGTCATGGACTTTGGTGATTATTGACAAAAGACCTGAGCTAGTAGGAGCCAGACATGAGGGGAAATGATTAGCATGACTTTCTCCATCAGATCATGGCATGCCCCTAGCAAAATGCAGCTATGTGAATGGAGCGGGACACCTAAAATTGAAATGCACAAAGAGTTTTGATCTCTGACGGAGGGCTGACCAGACCGACACATTGGCTCCAATGGGGGATGGTAGCTACTTGGAGGTGCCAAGAACAACAGATCTCTAGAGGAGCTAGACAGTGCCTTTTTTCCATTGGGCTATGGAGTCATCATTTCGATAAACAGCACATGACTCTGACTTATTTATGAAACTGAAATGACCAAGGAATTGACTCAAACTTGACATTGAAATAACTCAAAAACTAACTTTACAGACTGAAACCAAATTGAAATAAAAATGGTATTGACAATGATAGTGGAAGCAACGTTAATAAATCAGTAGTGATACCGCTTGAGTAGCCGACCATTGATCGGCCCTCCAGGACAATATTCCCTGCTCACTTCCTTCAGAAGAAATGCATTCTGACCCCTATATGCTGCAATTTTGAAACGACCTTTCCAAATATTTTCGAACTTTCCATGCTTGCTTTTCTCTTCATTCCTTGCATCCCACTTCAGCACCACATCATCCAACTGAAATTTATCTGCCTTTGCTTTTCTGTCATAGATTTTCTTTATCTTCTCTTGCAACTTGGATGTGTTCTTGAAAGCCTCTTCTCTTGTTTTCTGCAAGTGGATCATTTGATTTAACCTTCTCTGCATGGGATCTTCTTCACTGTCGGCCTCCTGAAGAAGTCTGACTACCGGGGCAGCAAGAGAGGCGGGAAATACTGTGTCAACTGCATAAACAAGATCAAACAGTGACATACCAATGGACCTTTTCTGACTGATCCGATCTGCCCAAAGCGCATGGACCAACCTCTTATTCCAGCTCTTTTTATTTATTTCCAACGGCTTTTTGATGATGTTGACCAATGATTTATTCGAAGATTCTGCCAATCCATTGCCTTGCGGATGATAGGCAGTTGAATGACCCAAAATGATGTTATATTTATGACAAAATTCTACCATCTTTTTTTATTTGAAAGCTGTTGCACTATCGGTGATTAATTTGTTTGGACAACCAAAGCGAGATAAGATGTTGTTTTCAAGAAATGAAATAATTACCGTGTCTGTAGCTTGTCTGGTGGGAGCTGCCTCAATCCATTTTTTGAAATAGTCTGTCGTCGTAAGGATCCATCTATGCTTTCTGGAAGAGGCAGGATGAATTTCCCCAATGAAATCCAATCCCCGCTGCTGGAAGGGAGCGCTCACCTCAATAGGCTTGAGTGGTAAAGGCTGTAATTTCTGTTTTCCTTCAAAAATATGACATTTATGACAATGCTTGACCATCTTATACACATCAGCAAACAAAGTAGGCTAGTAGTACCCTGCTCTCAAAATTTTGTTCACTGTTGATTTCCAAAAAAGGTGACCACCACACTCTCCTCCGTGGAAATCCTCCATGACTATTTTCGCCTCCTCTTCCACCAAACAATTTAACAAAATGCCACTGGGATCTTTCCAATACAGTGCAGAATTCAAAATACAAAACTTGGCAGCCTTCAATTTGAGTGTTCTTTCTTTGTTTCTAGTCATGTAGGGCAGTGGTGATAGATTTTTTAGCACATATATTATATCTAAATACCATGGGGACAAAGCAGACATTTCAGATACCTGAATTGACATTCCTTCCTCATTCTCATCGGACATGGCAGCGATCATATTTATGTCCAAGGCATGCAAGTTTGATTTGGCCATTAGCTTCTCCAACCCTTGTCCTTTGACTAGCTTTGTGGGCTTTATCTCCACATCATATTCTAGCAAGGCTGCAATCCATTTGCCTCTTATTCCTTCCGGATCAGTCTACACTAAAACATCTTTTACAGCAGTATTAGGAACATAGGCCAGAATGTGAGAATGTAGGATATATACTCGGAAATCCTTCAATGCCTTCACCAATGCCAGGGCTTGATTCTCAATGATGTTGTACTTTAAAGCTGCATCCATGATAGCCCTGTCGAAGAATGAAATGGGTCTTTCATGATCATCTCTCTTCTGCAATAATATCGTTGCCATAGTGTGCTCAGAAGCAAATGAAAACAATATGAAATCCTGAGTGTAGTCTGGGTTGACTAGAACTGGAGCTGAAGAAAGGGCCAATTTGACCAAGTTGAAAGATTTTACAGCCTCCTCTGTCCATTTCACCTGGTTGTCCTTGTTAAGCATGTTGGTCATTTCTCTTAAGTGTTCTGCAAGATTAGGCACAAAGCGACGCATAAAATTCATCTTACCATTGAATGATTGTATCTCTTTTTTTTTCCTAGGTAGATCGATTTACTGAATTTCTTGCACACGTGCTGGGTCTATACAATGCCATCCTTTGAAATGATATGCCCAAGTAATTTTCCTTCCTCCATGGCGAAAAAGCTCTTCTTAGGATTCAATGATAGACCATATTTCCTGCACTTTTGAAAGACAATTTTTAGGTGATGCATGCGCTCTTCATCAGATTTGGAGAATACTGTCAAATCATCCAGGTACACCACCAAAAACACATCCTTCTCATTTGCAAAAGCCAAGTCCATTTCCTGCTGAAATGTGGCACCTGCATTCTTTAAACCAAAGGGAATTTTGGCGTAGTGAAAGGTTCCCCATGGAGTGGTGAATGCTGTCTTGTCTCTATCATCTTCATGGATAGAAATTTGGTTATATCCGGAATAACCATCAAGCAGTGACATACAAGATGCCCCCACTACTCGCTGAAGTATATGGTCCATCTTGGGCAGTGGATAGTTGTCCTTCAATGAGACTTTATTTAGATTTCTAAAATCAATGCATAGGCGGATCTCACAGATCTTCTTGCATACAGGCACTAAGATAGATATCCAATCTGAAAATCTGATGGGCACAATGATACTTGACTTGTACAACCTGTTTACCTCCTTTTCGATAGATGGTAGCAACTTTGGATTTATCCTTCTCAGCTTCTATCTAAATGGTTTTTGATTGGGCTTGATGGGTATTGTGTGCTGAATAATATTGGTATCATAGGTCTTTAAATCAGAATAGTCCCAAGCAAACACATCTGCAAATGAGGCCATCAAACTAATGTATTTGTCCTTGATCTTTGGAGGTAATGCTTTGGACAATTTTACCAACTTTGGATTGGAAGCTGTATCGATGTTGACCTCTTCTACACCCTTCTCTATTGGCTTCAATGTTGGCTTGCGGGCTACATCATTCTGATCAAAAAGTTCCTCTAGAGGTATCAAGCCTTTAGGAATGATGTTATTCTTCAGCTGCAATACGTCCATTTCATTGATTTGCACTTCATCTATACCATTCCTTTTGCCATCGTCATTTTCTACATCAATGGAGTTTTCTTTGAACTTGCCTTTGTTTAGTAGAAAATCCTTAATCTCCTCATCATCTTGAAACACTTGCCAATGATTGTCTGGAATGGTTGGACGATGCTTGACATGGATTTCAAATTTATTGGTGGAGTTCATGGGGATCTTCAAACTGCTTGCTGCCTTGTCAAGAGCATCAACAATACTATTCTGTATACGAGGCATGCATGTCAAGGTGTATTCTGAAAATAACTTCAAGATGTCTAAAACTGCATTACGATAGGCCTACATCCTAGGATGTTTTTCTCAATACTCACCTCTGACCTGCTTTATTACCAATTCGGAGTCGCCATGTACTGAAATCCTTTTTGCATTTAGCTTTCTAAGAATCTTTAGGCCAGCAATCAAAGCTTCATATTCAGCTTCATTGTTTGAACACTCAAAGGCCAGCTTGTAAGAGCAAACCCTCACGCTGCTAGGCACTTTGTTTGGGGCGGAGAAAGGACTGCGTACCCAAATTCCAATTCCAACGCCATCATTTCCTACTGCTCCATCGAAATCCATGGTCCACAAGCCTTCTTCCTCCTCTTGTAAGTGTTGGAAATCTATTTGGTGTGCCTTGTCTGCTTGTTATCCATTACTTTTAGTTGATTGCCCAACATTTCGCTGTTTTTCTTGTCCTTCTTTCTTCAAAATTTCTCTGAAATTTTCTGTTATTTCCGGAATGTCATCTGCTTCTACTATTTGACTATCTATCTCATTTAAACTATCTGAAAATAAAACAAAAGACTCTAAATCTGTATGTACATAGTTAATAGGATGATTTATAGGTTTCTCCTTGCTTGTGATCATATATTTCAGTTTTTGTTCCCGATATAACTTCCTTATTTGTCCAAACATAGGGATTGTTGCATAGGAGAAATCCAGCTGTAGTGTCCCTTTCAATTTCGCTATCCAAGACCTAGAAAGAAACATGCCAAACCTTGGAGGAATATCTGCTACCACCACATCCATCAAAACATTTTTCATAGGAAGTTGATCCAAACTCACAACCAAGTCTTCGATGAGTCCTATTCATCTTACTCTACTGGAATCGAATGAATAGAGATCATGATATTGCCGGGTGATGTCCAGACCAAGCTTATCCATGATAGCCTTGGGTATGAGATTGTGAGAAGCTCCGGAATCGAACATGGCATTGTGTAACACAAAATCATGCAATCGTAAACTGATATATAAGGGTGGCACATCGCTGTCAGGAGACTCACCATTCGATGCTAGTCCAAAAATCATTTTAGGTTGATCATCTTCTACATTTACCATGTCAGACATTGGGTCCAAATTCAAAATTTTAGAAATCTGTCCTCTATAACTATTGTTCTTCATTATTTCAGTCAAGGGGATGGATACCTTTAACTTAGAAATCTCATTCTCTAAGCTAAAAGCAAGAATCTTTTCTAACTCTTTGAATGGGATCTCTTTCTTTTCCTTTTCTTTTGATGTATCTTGCTGTTGTGATTGTTATGCTAATTTTGATTTGCTTCTCTCCGGACCAACCGCCTCCTTTCCTTTTCTTTGTGTAGATGATGAATCATTTTTTGTTGTTTCAACCTCCTTCTTTTTCTGAATTGGTTTGGCTGGCACATCTCTAATTCTAAGTGAATATCACTGTTGTTGTGCGGACAAAGCATTCATATATCCCCGTTGATATTCTTCTGATTCTTCTTCCAAAATAGTGTTTCTAGCTAGAATAAAATCCGTGTCTTGGTGTGCAGCTGAATTCACTGCACATTCTTCTTCTTTGGTAATGTAAGTAGGCAGCTCATCTGGAGTAAAGAGGTGGTTTTCTTCACCTATTACATTCCCTTCCTCATCTGACTCCAGTCCATGCACAAAATTTTGCTGCAAAGGTGTTTGTACCAGCTGTTGTGGTGTCTGCTCTTGAGTTCGCTGATCTCTTTGTCTTATTCTATATTGTGGCTGTTGCTGGCCACGGAAGTTAGGATTCCTAACTTGTGGATCAGGCTTGTCAAGTTTTACCCTTTCAAGCATCTGCTCTACCTTTTTGAGTAGTTGGTCCATGGAAGAAGACTCTTCTTTTATAGTGATTTTCTTTTCCACTTTCGCTCTAGCTCTTTTGGACAACAGATTTGCTTGAACGCTCGCCACGATTTTCTACATATCTTCCATTGTGGCCAGTTCTCTCTCTCTTAATTGGTATGTTATGTCAGCATCAAAACCATCTGGAAACTTCATCATTGTTAGTCCCATAGGTGGCTTTAGATGATCTGGAATTTCATTATAGACTGCATTAAATCTAACACAATAGTCTTGGACTGACTCACTAGCGTTCCGTTTGATTTGTTCATATTCGGCCAGAATTTGAAGGGGATTCTTTTTCACTTCCAACCGGTTCAAAAATTGTCTTTGTTGTTCAGCCAAGGTAGTGATACTTGCTGCCGGAAAACCTCTGAACCATTTCCTCACATCACCTGCAAACGTCTGTACAAAGAGCCTCATTGCCATGTTCTCCGCATCGATCTCATGAAGTTCATAGAAGTATGCCATTTTGTCTACATGTTGCTGAGCAGTAATGTTGTTAGGAGTGCCATCAAAAAACGAGATTTTACTTTGATACTCCGTTGGCACGTCATCTAGAACTTGGGGCAGAACAAGGGGAGCAAAACGGGCAGCCATCATTCTCGGTGGATTTGGCCTTGGAGGTGTTGGAGGAGTGTGAACAGTTTGTAGGGGGCTAGCAATTGGAGTTTGGGGCTGTGTTGCAATATAATTATCAATTGACCTATTAGCTCTTTCTGTTTCCAAGTCTACAAGAAATTGCGGATTGGGGACACTATAATCAACAACCCTTTCGGATTTAGACTCAAACAATGATATCTCAAATCGTTCGTCAAACTCAAGCTCTTCAAGATACTCAAAAATATCGGGACATGAATGGGATTTGAACACGGGTGTTATGGTGCTTTCTTGATGAAGGAGTCTTGGGATCAAATTGGGGTTTTCGTAAATATGAGGAGGATCCAGGTCTGGATTGGCTCTGGTATATCGTCTCAAAGCCAGCGTGCTATTGAGAAAAATCATAGGACACAAAAAACTTACTCATCCTTTCCAATCCTAAGCTCATCATCCAGAAGCTTAGAATTATTATGAAACAAGGGGATTTGATTTCATTTTTTCCCCAGTATGGTCGCCACTATGTTAGCACCTAAATCTAACTTAGGTTGAAGGAAGGCAAAAGTTAGGGTAACCACAAACTGCGCTCAGTCTGGTAGCTAGCCCTACCAGAGCAGGAGAGGGCTCTCTCTGAGTCATGCTCAGTGAATAGATAATCAAAAACGTTCTGAAATGACTTACAATGAAATATTTACGTTAGGCTAGTAAGTGAATAGGGATTCGGGAAAAAAATTTCATGAATGACCGAGCTTCTGGGATGTTATGGGACCGGCGCTCAGCAAAGAACAGAGAATTTAATACAAAGGCATAGATTATTCCATGAGGAAAGGTAGGCAGAAAATGTAACAATTTATTTTGAGGTAGCATGACATGAACAGATTACTGAAGAAATTGAAAAGGGCATAGTGACATGAATCCTTTTCAACAGAAGAATAACACTGAACATGAAATTTTCCCACAGGCAGAGCAATAAAATTGAATTCTACCTAATCTCACTCAGAAAATTTCACTGGAAATGAACATGAATTGAATTATGAAACATAACGAAACACATATGAAAACATAAGAGACACATTTTCTACACTCACAACCATAAGAATCTCATGAAGCAGAGCCGCTGCCTTTCATTAATTCTCTGTCAAAAATACACAGTGAAGAAACAAAGTTTCTTTCCCACAGTCTCCCAGAAGTTACAAGCCAACCAACCCTTTGCAAATAACTTGCATACAATATATAGAATGTGTGAGGAAGAGATATAACACCCAAGGGTTGGGGAGTTACTTGAATCATTGCGAACTGCAGATAGAGAGCCAACCATTAGCTACAGGTGTAGCGCTACAAACATGACATTTGGCTTTGGGTGACCATTTGCCTTCCTTCACCACTTGGATAGAAGCCAATATGGAGAAAAAACTCTTTAAATGCCACCTTTGGTGCCAAAAAACCGAAGTGTAGATGAGCGGGCCCACTTGGAGAGGTCACGAACCGAAATTTTGCGAAACGGAAGTAAATTGGGTGATTTTTCCTCTGTGCGCCGTGCCATTTTCTCTGTGCATCGCGCTACTTTGGGGCCTATTTTGGGGCACTTTCAAGTGTCCAAAATGTGCCCAAGTGGGCTTTCTAGAAAGCCTATCCTATCTAGTTTCTAACCCAACTAGAATTTTCAAATTTGGTGCTCATTTGCCCCTCCAAATCTCCATTCGCCCAAGACTACTTTCTGTGTGTCAAAAAAGTAGCAGAGAGGCCATTTTTGGGTGTTTTTTGACCTTTAGGAGACCCAGATCTTGCCCAAATCTCTTTCTCAGACACCAGTAGTCATGATTTTCCATGCTGAATCCAAAACTGCAAGCCATTCCTCATTTGGAGCTCTATAATTTTAGTGTCGCGCCAGTGGCATGGCGCACAGGGAGAAAATCCCTGTTTTTTACCCAAAAGATTACCAAGTGACCAAAATTTCCCTAAATTTTTTGAAATTTGGGCTAGTGGATCCCTATGGGGTGTTATGATGGGCCAAGGAAGCCTCAGCCAAGATTTGAAGCCGATCTTTCTCTTTTGCCACTTTTTCCCTTCTTGTTGCTTTCCTCAATTTTGCTTTCAAATTCCTTATCCGGGCCTGTGCACTGATGTTTCGCACCCTGTAACGGAAAGCCATATGTCTTAGTAGAGCAAGGTCCTAGTTGGATTTTTCCAACAGCCTCTTCAAATGCATGTTGACCCTCTCAAGGTTGGCCTCCCGATCCTCATTAATTGCTTGCTCCAAAGATGTGAGCGTAACCCTTCTTCTTTGAGTAGCTTGGTGATGCTCGCGGATGTTTTGTAGTGCCATGATCATCTGTTGGTCCTCAAGCTATTTGTTTCTCTACTCCAGGTACTTCATGTTCCACTTGGCCCTCTCCAATTCAAGGGATAAGGACTCAATCACTGACTGCTGCTCCTGGATGATCTCTGTAAGCTCTGCATTTGTTGGTTCTGCATCTGTCTCATCATCCTGGAGGAGAACAAGCTCGGTCTCTCACTCACCTGATGGCCCTTCCTCCTACACTGGCTCCTTACCCTTACCCTACTCCTGTGATGCTGATGTCGGAAGTGAGGCCCCTTCCACCCCGGGTGGAGATAATACTCGCTTTGCTGCTGCAAATAACGGTCTATTGCCTCTCTAATAGGTGATGTATACTGGCATAGTAGCAGTCTCATGTCACTCATACTGATGAGATTGGCCCCCTATCTCATGCTCTGCCTCTGATACTACCTGTGGAGCGCTGAAGAATTCATGGGAGATGAAGTCCTCATAAGCAATACCCTGTAATCCCAACTGATGGTGCACCAAAATCCGGATAAGGGCAAAGTGATAAACATTGTTGAGCTGTTGTCGAGGGATCTTGTGCTGCATGAAATTCTTCATCCTCTCTATGTTCCCGTAGATGAAAAATGGGAGGTTCATCATCCGCACCCTGGTAAAGTGCATGAGCAACCTGATGTGATAGGCATAAATGCGAGAAAACCTCCCCTCGCAATTGAAGTACTTCATGATCAATTTCATGAGCGGGGCATACTCATCTCTCAAAAATCTGAATGGAAAAACTCTCGTGAGGTGGCTCAAACATTTGTCTTTGATGTAAGGCTCATAATGATGCCTCTGCACCTTCTTCTTCTTATGCCACTGCTCTCAAATGTTTGGTATGCCTGTTGCCACTGATATGGTTTCGGGTGCCAATGTGAAAGCGAACCCAGCCAAGGTAGACTGTCGTCCATGTAGGTGAAGTGCAAAAAGACGGGCCAACTCATGATGAAATCTAACATTTTCCACCCTCTGACAAAATTCAAAACATGCTAAGTGCTGGAAACACGACATAGCAAGAGGGCATGTCTGCAACTCGGTGAGGGTGTTTGGCTCATCTCTAAGATGTCTGCCACTCTGGTGATGTCTCTTGTGGGCCCTTTCTCCTGAAGCTATGTCACTGTGGGTCTCCTCCTCATATTTTGACGAAACTTCGGATGCCATTACTGCTGTTTGTACCCTAAGTCTTATGTTGCCCTTTGATTCCAATAAAACTGGTAGTTTCTCTAACAATCTTCCACCAAGGGGACAATTAAACAGGGAATATTGGGAAGGGAATGATGTAAAGGGGAATAGGGGTTAAAGGGAGAGATTTTTTAGGGACTTGGAAGTAGTTTTGGTATAGTGTTGATGGGGTAGGGTAGGAAACACCTTGGCAGCACTGTTACTGTAGCCCAAACCCTAGGATCATGGTTTCTTTGTGTCTTCTTTTGTTTGATTTATAAAAAATTTTGCATTTGATTTATACTCCTAAAACCATGCTATTCCTTTCATGTTTGATGCAAGAGTGGAGGTAGGTTTCCTACCTTTCAAATTTGGTGAGCATCCACAAAATTTTTGGGCGAATTAGTTATTTTCTGGGCTTTATATCCTTGTGCGCCGCATGCAATGACTAGTGCGCTACGCACTTTGAGTGCGTCGCGCCAGTGGTGGATTTACACAGTGGACGGGCTTTGTGTCCGGCATGCCCATTGAGTGCACCGCGCTCCTTTTTGTGTGCACCGCGCGCTTTGAGATCACCCTAAATTGCTCCTAATCATTTGACTCGTCAACGTTTCGACAATGCACCTTTCTTCCACTGCCTTGCTTGCACAATGAGCTGGTCTTATGGTGATTTTGTGTTGACCGAATAGTGGAGGGATAGGGAGAGGGTTTGGTAGTAATTTAGGGCAGGGGTTTTAGGAAAAATGATCAAGGGGAGATGGGAAAAATGATAGGTGAGGGGAAAAGGTGAGTGGAGTGAAACCTTGGCACTAACAACACATTTTAACAACCCTAGCCATCATTTTCTTGGTGATTTCTTATGGTTGACCTTATGCATTTTGGTGACATTCAAACATCTCTATAAACACCATATCATTGATAAAATTTGACTAATAGGTGATGTCGTAAGGCGTACCTCTCGATTTGATAGCATTCACCAAAATTTGGAGTGGTTTGGCAATGTTTTTCGGTCCCTGGTCTGTGTGCGCCGCGCGCAAAACCTAGTGTGCCGCATGCTGGCTATGTGCTGCACCAATGGAAACTTTCAACTGTGGACTGGCTCTATGTGCGTCACGCCTGGTGAGTGCGTCGCACCCCTGGGTATGTGCGTCGCGCCATCTAAAACCAGCTCCCACTCACTCAAACGCTTCACGATTTCGCACTCGACCTTTGCAATGTCTCTCCAAGGCTTGTAATAGCACAATGCCCTTGATTTGGATAAAAACATGCATATATAGCCTTGGAAGAGATGGGTTTAATTTATTCTTCCTTTAAAACCCATTTTTCTAATGTTGTGTTTTGCACTTTTTCATTGACTTTAAAACACACCGATTTTCACTTTCCCTTTGAAATTTTGGCTCAAATGATTAAATTTTCGGCGCATCTTTGCAAGGACTATATGACAGGGCATTTGGCCATGGAAACGATGACTGCATTTGAAAAAGTCAACGGGTGATTTTTTGGAAAATTTGGTCATAAATGACACTTTTTTACTTTTCTTCAAAACAGAGTTTTGAAGAAGAGTCGAAGTCTATCCACATGATGATGAAGCTCTCTGAACCATAGCTGTGTAAGGGCCTCCCTCTGGCCTGCATGGCTTTACTGGACATGTTTCAAAGACCAAATTGATGAATTCCTAGACCCAAACATAGAAAATGACTTTTGTCCTGTAAAGGACCAGACCTTGACTGTCATGGACTTTGGTGATTATTGACAAAAGACCTAAGCCAGCAGGAGCCAGACATGAGGGGAAATGATTAGCATGACTTTCTCCATCAGATCATGGCATGCCCCTAGCAAAATGCAGCTTAGTGAATGGAGCAGGACACCTAAAATTGAAATGCACAAAGAGTTCTGATCTCTGACGGAGGGCTGACCAGACCGACTCTAACACCATGCAAATACCTGGAAACCCACTTCACTATTGTCTAGTGCTCCTTCCATGGTTTTGACATAAACCTGCTCAATACTTCCACTGCATGTGCAATGTGTGCTCTAGTATAGACCATTGCAAACATCAGGTTACCAAATGCACTTGCATATGGAACATGGGACATGTCCCCTTCCTCTTCTTGTGACTTGGGACACTATTCAACAGATAAATTTACACCTATCGGAGTAGGAACCTTCACCGGTTTACTATCCTGCATATTAAACCTTTGCAATATTATTTAAACATACTTCCTCTGGTTTAAGCAGAGCTTCCTCTTTTCCCGGTCTCTTTTAATTTCCATGACAAAAATATGGTTTGCAACACCAAGATCTTTCATGTCAAATTTGGAGGACAAATGGGTCTTCAAATCCTAGATAATTTCTTTGTCATTTCCAACCAGCAACATATCATCCACATACAAGACCAGATAAATAACATAATCACCAATTAATTTAAAATACACATACTGATCTTCTTTGCTTTTGGTGAAGCCAAGTCCCCATATAAATGTATCAAATTTCTGATACCACATCCTTGGTGATTGTTTTAACCCATACAGAGACTTCTCTAACTTGCATACCAGTTCTTTCTTACCCTTCACCGCAAAACCTTCAGGTTTCTTCATGTAGATCTCCTCTTCTAGATCCCTGTGAAGAAATGTTGTCTTCAAATCCATCTGTTCTACCTCAAAATAAAAAGCAGTGGCAAGAGATAAAAGTAATCTAATAGAAGTTACCTTGGCAACAGGAAAAAAAATATCACCAAAATCAATTCCTGGTACCTGGGAATAACATTTTGCTACCAATCGAGCTTTGTATTTCTCCACATTTGCTTTGGCATTTGTCTTCTTCTTGAACAACCATTTTCTGCCAATGGGTTTCCTTCCAGCCGACAACTCCACCAGATCCCAAGCCTCATTTTTGTGAAAAGATGCCATTTCATCAACCATGGCCTCTTTCTAGAGTTTTCCATCCTCTGAATCTATTGCTTCCTTCACAGTTCTGGGATCATCTTCAGTAATAGATAAAGAAAAATTTGAATAGAAAGTAGATGGACTATACCTTTCTGGCTTCCTTCTTTCTCGAACTGATCTTCTCACACTTGGAATTTGTGGCTCTTCATCTTCTGATTCCTCCTCTGTTGTAGAGTCTGATTCTTCCTCCTTTAGCTCAAACTCTATCTTCTCAGGTTCCTTTGATGGGACTTCATGTTTAATAACATCTTTCACCTCTCTGAACACCACATCTTGGTTGTACACAACTTTCCTTGTTACTGGTTTCCAAAACTTATAACCCTTTAAACCATCCTTATACCCAATAAAGATGCACTTTTGAGATTTACTATTCAACTTGATTCGTTTCTCGTTTGGAACATGTACATATGCATCACATTCAAATACCCTCAGATGTGAAAGAGAGGATTTCTTACCAGTCCATACCTCTTGTGGAGTGTTATCCTCCAACATTGATGAAGGTGATCTGTTGACCAGGTAACATGTTGTCTCCATCACCTTTGCCCAGAATTCTTGTCCTAACTTGGCACCACTGAGCATGCTTCTTGCCCTTTCCATAAAGGTCTTGTTCCTTCTTTCTACAACTCCATTTTTCTTAGGTGTATATGGAGTAATCTTCTACCGTACTATACCACACTTCTTACATAATTCTTCAAATTCCTTACTACAAAACTCTCCATCGTTATCTGTCCTAAACACCTTTATCTTCTTCTTTGTCTGGTTTTCCACCAAAGCCTTAAATTCTTTAAACCTGTCAAAGACTTCAGATTTATTCTTAAGGAAATATATCCATGTATTCCTTGATAAGTCATCTATAAGTGATACATAGTACACATATTTACCTAGTGATGGAACCTTCATAGGTCTAAACACATCACTGTGTACAAGCTCTAATATTTGTTTCGCCCTCTTACCACCAGAGGGGAAACTCACTCGATTCTGCTTCCCATATACACAATTTTCATAGAAATCAAAATCCATAGAGCTATTACTCATACCTTCTACCATACCTTTACCATGAACTATTCGAAGGCCCTTCTCTCCAATATGTCCAAGCCTTTGATGCCACAGCATGGTCTTCTCTCCAGAGACCACTAGATTTTCTGCTCCACTTTCAGGAACCATAGAATTGTTGCACTCGCCAATAACAGTGCTGCCTTATAGCTTGTATAAAGTTCCAATTCGAAATCCCTGCATCAATACTAGTGCTCCCCGAACCATTTTTCAGGTATCCTTTTCGAACATTTCTTTTACACCTGCATCATCCAGCTTACTTACAGAAATCAAATTTCTAGCCAATGCACGAATATACAGAACACCCAGAAGTGTTCTAACCCTTCCACCTTGCAACTTCAACTTTAATTTTCCGTGACCAACAATTTTAGCCTGCCTTTCATCCCCCAAGAAGACATCACCACCATCATATTTCTCATACTCGCAGAACCACTCTCTATGGGGAGTGAAGTGAAAGGATGCACTTGAGTCAATCAGCCATGCCTCATGATCTACATGTGTACTTGAAGAAGCCAAGTACACATCCCCACCTTCATCTGAGGTGGTTTTCACCTCTGCAGAAGGAGCATCATCAGATCCCTTTCCTTTTTCAAGAGCTTTATATTTACAATCCCTTTTGTAGTGACCTTCCTTTCCGCATTTCCAGCACACCACCCTTATAGGTTTTCTTGGAGATTTAGATCTCCCACTTGATGACTTATTTTTGTTTCTATTCTAGGTCCATCATCATATAGACAAGCATCACCATTCTTGCTCTCCATATTTTTCCATCTCATCTCCTCTGTCAGCAAGGATGAGACTATTTCATCAAACTGCAAGCCAGTTGCATTACTACCTATTGCAATAACCAAACTATCCCATGAATCTGGTAGAGAACACAACAAACTAATGCACTTATATTCATCTGAAATTTTAATATTAAATGCGTTCAGATGTTCTGTCACTGAGTCTCCATCTTTCATCCTCAGGTTATACAACTTTTTCCATACGAACAATTTATTCACTAGAGACTTAGACTGGTACAAAGTCCCTGACCTGTCCCACAAAGCCTTCGTTGTAGCTTCCCCTGATACATTTAGCAACACTGAATCTGAGACACACAATCATATTGTGCTCTTAGCCTTCCGATCCAACTTCTTCCATTCTTCATTGGACACTCTGGTTTGTTTAGTACCTGGATCTACTATGACCCACTGATCTTTATCCACCAACAGATCCTCCATCTTGAGTTTCGATAACTCAACACTCTGACCATTAAATTTCTCGATCTCTATCTTTCCACTACTCGCCATCCTCTTTCACCACCAAAATCGATCCCGCAGATCTCCCACTGAGCAAGGTCTACCACAGGCCCGAGCGAATCCCCTCAGTAACAAAGCCGTCCCCTTGAAGCCAAAACATCTCTGATACAAAATGTGGGTTTTAACCCCATACGGAAATTACCTGTATACGAATTCTAAAACACATAAAATAAACAATGCGAGAGCATAACACATAAAACATATATACACAAATATTTCCCCTGGATCCCAAAACTGGGACTACCAGCTTGATTTTTCATTATGTTCCTTTCAATGTTACAATACATATTTATACATGTTGAAGCATCCAACACCATGCAATGAAAACCATCACGTCTAAAACGATCGACCGAAAACCATCGTGTCCAAAACCATGTGCGAAAATCATGCACAAAACCATAGGTAGGTTTGCCCAACGTAACATAGGGTCCAAAAACAAAATTTTCCGGGGTGCTACCCCAAACCCCATACAGTGGGGTTACCTGCACTCCTTAAACCCCCTGTGAACCCCTTGCTACGCAATCGGCGCAACGAAGGGGGGGCTCCGCCCCCCTCTTAACTCCCCCGGTTAACTACGTGGGCTAGTTGTGGAAAGAATATAACACAACCCAACAATTGCAATACTAATGCTCATCACTATTTGGTGCTATTATCGGGGAGGTGTCCAGGTAGGTGTTGTTTCTACTTAGAAGTCACCTTTCTTTTTCATATTTATGTTGCTTTGGATCTGCATTGTTTGATTCGAAAAAAATTCGAAAGATAAAAATAAATAAAAAACACAAATTCTTTCATTCCTCGTAGGAGTAGGGATAATCAAGGGAAATTTCTACAAAACACCCATACCACTTCAAGCAATAAACCATCACTCTTATTTGGTGACAGTGAACTTCCCACTCTAGTGACAGGGGAGTTAGAAAATCCTTTAGGTGAGGAATTTGATATTTTTGAAGAACCCATAGGGGAGGAAGAGCCTAAATCACCTATCCAAAACATGGTTGAGAACATGTAGAATGATCTCTTTCCTATTTGAGACACCAATGGGTAGGCTAGGATGAAGAATATAAGCCCTACTTTTCTTCCACATTTCCATGGCCCAACCTCTGAGGACCCTAACACACTCATGTTTGAATTTATTGTGGTTTTTAGGACCTATTATTATACTTCTAATGAACAGAAATTGAGGTTGCTTCCCTCTACCCTCAAGGACACAACCTTTCTCTAGTTCATGAACCTACCTGGAGGTAGCATCATTACCTAAGCACAAATTTAGCAAGCCTTTAGTGATAAATATAGGGATTATTATTGTCCTAATGATACAAAAGAAGAGATATTTAGGATTACCATAGGGTCATATGAATCCTTATAAGAATGTGAGGAAAGGCTCCAACTTAACTTTAGAAGGGATAACTATACCCTTGACTTGAATCAGTCAAGATTGTACTCCTCTAAAGGATTAGGGAGGTTTTAATGGAGACCGACAATATGTTTTCTAGTGGAGATATTAGTTGCTAACCTATGATGACATCAAGATAGGGTTTAAGAATCATTCTCGAGTTGTAAGGAAGAGCGGTAGGTCTAATTAAGGCCTAGTCAACTCTTCTTCCTCCAGTTCATCCATCAAACAAGAGATATTGAGTATGCTATAAGACTTCAAGAGTGATATGTTGCACACTTTTTCCTTACAGATGGATACTATGCATATTAAGAGGAATCCAGAGGAAAAAGAAAGGACACTAGATATATTTTTCCCCATTTGCACCAAGAGGCACCCCAGAAATGAACTTACAGTGAACACCATAGAGGTCTTCTCTCCTCGTGAGGAGAATCAAGTAATAGAAAAATGTACCTCTCCTCTAGGCCTGAAGGTTGTATATCAAGGGGAAGAGAATGGTTTGGAGTAGATTTTCTTTATCATCCAAAGGAGGCCACAAGGCCCTCGACCATACCAAGAAGGCATGCAGGGTGCACAATATCCTCCTTACAATCTAAATTAGAATGCACCCTTCCATCCTTGGTGTCCTCCAACTCACTCATCTTGTTTCATGCCCTCTCCTTGGTCTTATGATCCTTAGTACCCTCCTCAGTCTGTTAATCCACCTTTCCAACCATATCAACCCTAGCCTCCCTAATGGGGAAAATCTTCCCAGGTATGGAGGCCTTGGGAAGCTCAACATCCTACTTTAATGCCTCCTCCTCAACCTTAACCATAGATACCCTAGAATAACCTGTTGAAATAACCTCAGATGCCTACCCAACCCAATATAAACCCAAACAATAAGAAAGGAAAAAGTTCTATAACGGGGAGGAAAATTATCATGCTTATGTTATGGAAATGTAAGAGATCAACCTTCAGTATAAGAAAGTACTTCTTGATGCTCACCCACCTTCTCCACCTAAAAATCTTGAAGAAGAGAAGGAAGAAAATACCCCTTAAGCCAATATACCTCCCTATACTTAAAGGTTGGTCCAGCCTAATCAACACACCCAAGAAGGGGCTCAACTTCTAGGAGAATTGAATAATTTGTCTTAAAATACCCCTTATTCAAGGCATAAAAGATGTCCCCATTTACAATAATATCATCAGGGAAGAATTATTGAAGAGGCATTAGAGAAGAAAAATAGATTCCCTCACTATAAATGTTGTTAAGGAGTTATATGATCTAATGCTTGAGAGGGTGATCTCACTAATGTACTTGGATCATAGTATCCTAGTAGTGGATGTGAAAATTAACAGTATTGTAGTCCCCAACATCTTTAGTAACCTTGGGGATACAATCAATGTCATGACCAAGGAAACCATGTTGAATCTCAACCTCCAAGGAGCTTTAAAGAATACCACTACAGTGTTGCAGCTTATAGATCGATTCATAGTATCTCTTGAGGGAGTTATTGAAGATGTGATGGTCTCCATCGACTCATGGGAGTATCCCACACATTTCCTTGTCCTCCAACCCAAAACCAAGTTCAATGGGTACCCTCTTTTCCTAAGGAGACCCTGGTTAGCCATTGTTGCTACTTATGTTAGTTTCAGGTTTGGGAACATAATTATTAAGAATGTGAATCTCTCAAATAAACTTTTATTATATCCTATGCTCAACCTTCTTCTGGGCATGATTTACCCTTGTGGTTTTGAAGAAGAAGAATAATACCTTTATTTATCATCCCTTTACCAAGTTTGTAAATTAGACACTATTGTAGGAATTAGGAAACTAGATGAGGATGACCTTATTGATCACTTCTTACATAATCAACCTCCTACTACAATGCCAATTAATGAATAAGTTGAAGAATCCTTAGAGAAAATTGAGAACAATCCATGGACTGAACTATGCTCTTATGGATCTGACCTAGATCATGCCAAAATTGTGGAAATCTTCCCATCCAAAACTTTGAAATCAACCTTTCGCTCTCAACTGAGAAAGAAGAGTGACTATTCATTGTGGTAAGGCAACATCTTGATGCATTTTCTTTAGCCTAAAATGAAATGAAAGGAGGGCATACCTTACTTCATACTCATCATATCTACATAAAGGAGGATGAATTCTACCCTTAATGATATTATAAAAGAGGAACTGTGAAAGTTGTTGGATGTAGGGTTCATTTACCCCATTTCATATAGTGAGTGGGTGTCCCCTCTTGTCATAGTACCTAAGAAAAATGGGAAGTGGAGGATTTGTGTTGACTATAGGGAACTCAATAATGCTACGAAGATGGATCATTTACCTTTTAATTTCATCTATTAATTTCTATATGGCCTTGCAAGGAAAAAGTTATTTTCATTCCTGGATGAATTTAGTGGACACAATCAAATCCACATCAACCCTGAGGATTAGGACAAGATCAACTCTAGATGACCATGGGGAAACTATTCCAATAAATTCCTCCCATTTTGTTTATGCAATGCCATTGCTACCGTCCAAAGGGAAGCCTTGAGTATTTTTGTTTATGTCATGCATGACACTATTGAAATCTACATGGGTGACTTATGGAAATGATTTTGATGAAGCTCTTTCCAATCTGTGTAAAGTCTTAAATAAATTCATTGAGATGAATCTTTCATTGATTCCCAAAACGTGTTTTTTTTATGAATGCAGGGATTTTCCTAAGTCGCTTCCTTTCTAAGGAAGGGATTCAAGTTTACTGTAAGAATACTTCGATTATCGAGAGGGTCCTTGTCCTTCAAAAGAAAATGGATGTTAGAAGTTTTATTGGGCTACTTGGGTAGTACAAAAGATTCATTAACGACTTTAGCAAGTTGGTTTTACCTTTTTTTGGATTGTTGGCCAAAGATTTAGAATTTTGTTGGACAAATTGAAGTTAAGCGGCATTTTAAGAAATGAAAGAGAAACTGACCACTATGTTAATCCTTATAGGCCCCAATTGGGCATTTCCTTTCCACATCCACATAGATGCATCAAATGAAGTTGTAGGAGTATATTTAGGACAAGTGGAAGACAAATTTCCCTATCCCATATATTTCACCAATAAGAGCCTCTATAAATCTTATGTTAATTATACAATTATTGAAAAAGAACTATTAGTTTTGGTGCACTCTTTGATAAGTTTAGCCATTATATCACTAGATATCAAGTATTTTTTCATACTGATCATGAAACCATTAAATATTTAGTGAATAAACATGATGTCAATGTTATAATAATTAGGTGGTTGTTATTGTTGCAATAATTTGATCTAATCATTGTTGAAAAACCAGGGAAAGAAAATGAGGTTGATTTTTTTTTTCTACATTAAAATTTCCTATAGGAAATGAGGAGATGGTAGATGATCAACTTCTAGATGAATATATTTCTTTCTATCTCAATGTTGTCTTGTTTTCAATGATTTGGTTGCTGGTAGGTTCCCTCCTAATCTATCCTCCAAGGAAAAGAGAAAAATGTTTGAAAAGGTGCCCCTTTCACCTGTATTAGGGAAAATCTCTTCAAATTGGTACTAAATAACATCTTGAGAAGATGTGTGAGGGCGGAGAAGGTATTTTACATCCTCTCAGCATTCGATGATGGAACCTTTGGAGGCCATTGAACCTTGTGGAAGCCAGTTTTCTTCTAACAGGATATCCTTCAAATACCTACAAGTTGGATACTATTATCCTACCCTACACCAAGATGAAAATAGGTACACTGCTAGACGTGATGAGTGCCAAAGGATGGGCAAGCCCAAACCCAAGGATGAAATTCCCCTATAATATCAAATGGCTATGGTTCTATTTGAGAAATGGTGCATATATTTCATTGGGCCAATTGATCCCCCATCTCGATAAGAGAGATATACCATTGGGTGCACTGATTACGTTAAAAAGTGGGCTGAAGAAAAAGAAGTAAAGGTAACAACTAAGAAAAAAGTGGTATAATTGTTAAGAGAAAAAATATTCCACAAGTTTGGATTTACAAGGGAGTTGGTCACTAATCAAGCAGATTGGTTTATTTCAAATTTTGTTTGAGGGCATCATGGAACAATATCATATCAAAAACATGAAATTCATTGCTTATAAACCTCAAGAAAATGGGCAGGCAGTGGTCAAATATAGATCCTTAGAGAAAAGTTTGACTAAAGAATTCAACATCAGCATAATAGATTCTCACCCAGACTTGTGGAGGCCACTTGGGCCTATAATACCACTTGGAAAACCACCTCTAGATTCATCCCATTTAAACTAGTTTATGGCAAGCAGGCCTTGTTGTCCATTGAGTTTGAATACAACACCTTGAGAATGATAAGACTGTTGGATTTGGCCATCGCTACAGCTCAATATGAAAGCTTACTCCAACTCAATGTTTTGGATGAGTTCATATTGTAGTCTCTCATGCACATTAAAGTGATCCAACTGCAGAGGAATATTTGGCATGAGAAAAACATTAGGTAAAGAACCTTCCAAGAGGGTGATTGGGCCCTTATTTATGTTTTTGGGTTAAATTATTTCAAAAGGGAAAATGATGAAAAGGTGGTTGGGTCCTTATCTGGTAGACAAATGTTATGATAATGGATCTATTTAAATAAGAATAATTAATGAGGAAGGAATTACATTGCTTATTAATGGTTGCCAATTAAAGTTGTACAAGAAGCATATGTGAAAGGAGTAGTTTAATTGCTCAATAATAAAATATATTAATGTAATTGAGGGTCTCAAAAATCTAATTTCATCCATCCTTTGATCAATAAAATAAGAAAAGGGATAGAAGAAAAAATAGAAAAAATAAGGAAAAATAAAAGATCCTAGGTGAAAACCTCAATGAGGCACCTCAGAGGAACTCTAGTGCTGAAAACCTATATGAGGTAGCTCAAGAGAAAAAAAAAGAGAAAAAATAAATGAAAAGATACCTAGGTGAAAACCTCCTATGAGGCACCTGGGGAAGGCATGCAGGTGAAAAACCTCTTTTAAGGCAGCCTATAGATCTAAAAAGAAACCAGAAGTAAAAAACCAAAAACGAGGAAAGTGAAGAAAAGGAAGGAAAAATAAAAAACAAAAAACAAATGAGAAGCAAGGGATCCCTTACATTAGTTCTTCTAACATGCTTTTACAGGGTTCCAGTCATAGTCAAAGTGACAATAGTTAAAGGAGGCAGCCTCCACATTCCACTTCTCCACCTCCCAAGCTAGTTATCTACATGTCCTTAATCATTTCATCCATATGCAAAAGCCCCTCCATCATCATGCAACCTATATCTCTCAACTTTTCCTCAGTCCTTGAGTGCTACAAGATTGTCTTGAACTATTACAGGATTGACCATAATTGTTACAAGATTATGATCAGTATAGTGATAGGGGTTAGATATTATGTTTTACTTAGGGGAATTAAAAAATAAGTCCACCACACCACCATAGTCCATTCTCCACAACATTTATCCACTTCTCCATCGAAAAATCCATATTTTTCCACAAAAGAAATTCCATTTTTACCCCTTCCTCCATAGATTTCACTGCCACCAAAGTTTCTAGTCCTATTCATGAGCTAACCATGAATTATCAGAGCTTTTGAATGAACTACATGTAGGTTATTGTGATCTTGTAGGGGTTGGTAAGACTTCTACAGGAAAGAATACAATCATATAGCAACCTACAAAAACCCTATAGAACTATAGTTGGAAACACTTGACAACACTAGAATGAAGACTTAGCCACCTTGAAGCATTAAAATACCATCTTTGTGATATTGGGCAACCACACAACCCTTGAGGAGCTAGTACACGGTCACTCTTCATCTCCAACAATAGTAGATTAATCCACCATTTTAAGAACCAAAATCAACAGAATGTTCTCATTCAAACACCTATCAAAAAATATCCACAAAAATATTTTTTCAAAAGTAGGGCTAGAGCATGAAGCAACTAGCTTGGGAAAAGGGCATCTCCAAAGACTAGCAGATCAACCACTATCTTTATGTAGGATGCAATCATAGAAGTATCCTGATGCCATTAGGTAGGCACAATTATGAGAGTCCTAACATATTCCTTTAAGTGAATGGTAGTTCAAAAATGTTTTAGATGTATGAGGGACAAGTTTTTTTATATGATGGACATGGCTATCAGACTTGGCTGCCTTTGAACAACTAAAGTGTAGTTAACTCACTCACCCATGCAACATGGAAAATGAAAAGAAAGGAGGGTGATGATTACATTGAGTAGGTCCAATGGGTCTATGAGGGGATAACATAGGTGGTAGGTGAGGGCCAGTTCACATAGTGCATTGAGCCCACTACACAAGAGGAATAAATGGACAAGCCCAAATCTCATTTGTACTAAGAAGTAATTCCTAAAATGATAAGAGAGATCCACTAAGACATAGAGAGTTGAGCTGGATATGACCAAGAGTCCCATAGGGTTCTAAAAAGAAGCTAAAAAGTGAAATAGAAAGGGTTATAGGATTAGAAGCAGTTGTTATAGGATTACTGTCTATTTCTATATGATTTGTTGGGTCCCTATAATACTAGTGATTACCCCATTACTATTGTAGTTATACACCCTATTTATATTGTTGTGCCCCTATTACCCCCATATTGTTATTTCTGTGCCCCATAGAATCCCTCTATTGTTATTTTTGTGGCTTTATATTATTATTGTTAGGTCGGCTGGATTATATTGTGACTCCTTAGACTCCTATATATAGAAAGGAGGTTTTGTCATTTGTATCATCCAAGAATTGTTCATTTATGTAATGTAAAGGAGGTTTCCCCCTCGAAGAGGCTGAATTCTAAGGCGTGGATTTATCTTTTCTATCTTTTCTTGAGCTGGTTTCATAACATTTGGTATCAGAGCTTTGGATTCTAGGGTTTCGCTGCTCCAAACAGGTCATCGTTGAATTTTCGCTATAACTCTTTTTCTGTGACGTTTCAGAAGTCGCAAAAAAAACCCATTTGAGAAGAATTGGCGCTGAACCTTGGGTCCGAATTTCAGAGTTTTTCGCACGATATTTTCGGAGATATGATCTGAGGAAGTTGGCCTTTTTGCAGACTCCTGAATTACATTCAAAACAGGTGACCTGGGGAAAATCGTCATAACTCTCTCTCTGAGGATCGGATTGAAATTTCATAAAAAGGTACAAAATTAGGACGGACTGTAGTTTCCTTTATGTGTGTTTTAGATTCAAAGGTTGAAACAGTGACTCGTGGCACGTCATACAAGTTCGCTCTACTGAACTAGTCTAAAAGCAAGTCACTGTGGGAGATTTCACATAACTCTTCCTTGGAGAATCCAATTTGGCTCAGACTTGTGGCATTGGAAAGAGGACACAGAAGGCTACTGCAGGTAGCAATTTCAGAATTGGATGATCTGAAATTACAGAGATACATCAGATTCAATATCAGGCTTCTATAAAGTGAAAAAAGGTGTGTAGTTTTTTTTTAATTTTTGTGTAAGCTTGGTTTAACGGAATTCAAAGGGCATAGTAAAACATTATTATCGGTAACTGATGCCCCGAGGAAAGAAAATGCAAACACCTAGTAAGGAACCTGAAAGCTCTAGCATGACTCATGAAGAAGAGGAAGAAATGCTACATGATATATCAAAATTACAAGAACAAGTGCAACAAATGTCATGCTCACAAAAGCTAACAGAAGCTAAGATAAGTGGCGTGGAATCTAAGATAAATGGCGTGGAATCTAAGGTAAATGGCGTGGAATCTAAGATAAAGGGCATGGAAGCTAAGATGGATGGCATGGAAGCTAAGGTGAATGGCATGGACGCTAAAATTGATGGCATGGATGATAAGATGGATGAATTGAAGAAGTTGCTACAAGAAAGGGTCACTAATGGTGAAAAGGTAGTAAAGGAAACTCATGATGAGAACAAAAGAAATGTTAATCATGATTCCATAGACTCTAATGTTGGATCGAAGACTCACCATGTTCCAAAAATCGATATGAGGAAGTTTGATGGCAAGGATCCCGCCACATGGATATTACAGATGGAGCAATTCTTCGATCTCAATAATGTGCAAAACACACAAAAGGTACGTATGGCAACTTTATATTTGGAACCAAATCAGTTTGTATGGTATCAATGGCTTTGTTCTCGTAAACAATTTATCACTTGGGCAATTTTTACGGAAGAATTGATAGCACATTATGAGGATACAAAAAGCAACACTTTTTTTAGCCAATTGATAAGTCTCAAACAAAAGGGTTCAATAATGGAGCACATTGAGGAGTTCCAAAAATTGAACATAAGGGTAAAAGATATTCCAGAGGAGCATAGGATTGATGTGTTCATAGGGTCTTTAAAGGATAATATCCAACATGATGTGCGCCTTTGGGAACCTGATTCATTAGAGAAGGCATTCAGGTTAGCAAGAAAAATGGAAAGCAAAATTATGGCAACTAGGAAGCATACCATTCACAACTATAAAGACGGAAGTGTTGTTGCCCATAGTCTTCCACAACCTACAAGGTTGACACCACAACAATTGGAAGAAAAAAGAGCAAAAGGGCTTTGTTACAATTGTGATAGCAAATACACAAAAGGTCATAAGTGTGCTGAGAAGAAATTATTCTACATAGATTGTGAAGAGGAAGAAGAAAAGGAGCAAGAAAGGTCAAAAGAAGAGGATATATTCCAGGAACAAAGCCTAGATGAAGAACAAATAAATCCGACCATATCTTGTAATGCATTGGCGGGAATTACCACTCCTCAAACCATCAAGATAGAAGGACAAATCAAGAAGAAAAAGGTAATAGTGTTGATTGATTCAGGAAGCACCCACAATTTTATTCATTGTAGGGTAGCAAAAGAATTGAATTGCTTCCTATATCCAGCACCAGAGTGTCAAGTGATGATTGCAAATGGAGGAACAATAAATTGTTCTGGAAAGTGCCATAATATCAAGCTATCCATGGGAGAATATGTATTGACTAGCCCAATGCTTTCCATTCCAATGGGAGGTGCTGATGTTGTACTAGGAGTCCAATGGCTACAATCCTTGGGTACAATAGCTTTTAATTTTCAAGAACTTTTCATGAAATTTTCTGTGGAAGGAAAGGAAGTTGAATTAAGGGGTATTGCAGGGAAACCAGGAAAGATAATCAGCTCTAATGGCATGACAAAGCTTCTAAAAAAGGAGCAAAGAGGTGTAATTGCACAATTATGTTCGCTAGATGTTTCCACATTGGAATCATCTATTTCTCCAGATCTCCAAAAAGTCCTGGACAATCATTCCAAGGTATTTGAGACTCCCAAAGGTCTCCCACCTATGCGTGATCATGATCATGCTATTCATCTGATTCCAGGAAGTGTTCCTCCAAACATCAGGCCGTACAGATATCCATATGTCCAAAAAAGTGAAATTGAACGTATGGTTGCAGAAATGCTAGAGGCTGGTATAATTCAACCGAGTCAAAGTTCTTTCTCAGCTCCAGTAGTATTGGTGCACAAGAAGGATGGATCATGGCGCATGTGTCCAGATTATAGGGAGCTCAACAAGCTCACTATTAAAGATAAGTTCCCCATTCCTGTTATTGATGAATTACTGGATGAATTGCATGGATCAATTTACTTCACCAAGTTGGATCTTCGTTCGGGATATCATCAAATCAGAATGAAGATTGAAGACATTCCGAAAACAGCATTTAGAACTCATGAGGGTCATTATGAATTTTTGGTCATGCCTTTTGGCCTTACCAATGCACCTTCAACATTTCAAGGTTTGATGAATTCAATTTTCAAACCATTCCTTAGAAAATTTGTGTTAGTATTTTTTGATGATATACTAATCTACAGCAAGTCTTGGAAGGATCATGTTGAACATGTTGACAGGGTGCTACAACTATTGGAGGAGAAACAATTATATGCAAAAAGATCCAAATGTTTCTTTGGAGTCCAGGAGGTGGAATATTTGGGTCATATTGTATCTCATGAAGGAGTTAAGGTAGACCCTAGCAAAATTAAAGCCATTAAGGAATGGAAAATCCCCACATCCATAAAGCATCTGCGAGGATTTCTTGGGTTGACAGGGTATTATCGCAAGTTTGTTAAGAATTATGGGAGAATAGCAGCACCTCTAACAACATTATTGAAGAAAGATTCATTTTCATGGACTTCGGAAGCAACAAAGGCCTTTGAACATCTTAAAGAGGCAATGTGCCAAGCACCGGTCTTAGCTACACCGGACTTCACAAAAACCTTTATTGTGGAATGTGATGCTTCAGGAAATGGAATTGGTGTTGTTCTAATGCAAGATGAAAGACCCATTGCTTTTGAAAGTCGTCCAATCAAGGGAAAGTTTTTAAGCAAAGCTATTTATGAGAAGGAAATGTTGGCAATACTCCATGCACTTAAGAAATGGCGACCCTACCTAATGGGAAGACACTTCAAGGTAAAAACGGATCATGATAGCCTTAAATACTTTTTAGAACAAAGATTATCCTCTGAAGAGCAACAAAAGTGGGTCACAAAGATGTTGGGTTATGACTTTGAAATCATCTACAAAAAAGGGAAGCAAAATGTGGTGGCAGATGCACTCTCAAGAAAGGATGAGGATGTGGAAGCATTGTTGTGTGCCATTTCTATTATCCAACCAGATTGGATAAACGAAGCAAGGGAGGAATGGAAGAATGACGAAGAAGTGTGGGCACTTATTCGAAAGCTACAACAAGATTCCAGTACTTCTGATACATTTAGCTGGCAAAATGATTCGTTATGGTACAAAGATCGCTTATACCTCTGTAAGAATTCCCAGCTAAAACAAAAGATTCTTATGGAATTGCACACTTCTCCCTTAGGAGGGCACTCAGGATTTTTAAAAACTTACCACAGGGTTAAGAAGGAATTTTTTTGGGATGGCCTTAAATCAGATATTCAAAAGTTTGTGGCGGAATGTTTGGTTTGCCAGCAAAATAAAGTTGAAACAATTAAGACACCAGGTCTATTACAACCTTTATCCATTCCAAGCCAACGTTGGGAGGAGGTTTCAATGGATTTTATCACAGGTTTACCCAAGTCTGAGGGAAAGAGTGTCATCATGGTGGTAGTTGACAGACTTACCAAGTATGCACACTTTTGTGCATTATCACATCCATTTAAAGCCAGTACAGTTTCTACTGCATTTATGGAAACAATTCAAAAGCTACATGGAAACCCAAAGATTATTGTAAGTGACAGAGATCCCATTTTCACTGGAAATTTTTGGACAGAATTATTTTCTTGTCTTGGTACTCAGTTAGCTCATAGCTCATCTTATCATCCTCAATCTGATGGGCAAACTGAGATAGTAAACAAATGTTTGGAAGGATATCTTCGTTGCTTTGTATCTGATAAACAGACACAATGGGTCAAATGGTTGCCTCTGGCTGAATGGTGGTATAACACTTCCTTCCATACAGCAACAAAAATGACCCCATTTATGGCACTTTATGGGTATCAACCACCATCCATCACATCATATTTAAGAGAAAATTCTAAGGTTCAGGCAGTGGAACATCACATCGAACATCAACAACAAGTCCTCCAACTCTTAAAGGATAACCTCGTGTTGGCACAAAATAGAATGAAACAACAGGCAGATCAACATCGCAGTGAAAGAAGTTTTGATGTAGGTGATTGGGTATTCCTACGGCTACAACCATATAAGCAAATGTCCCTAAAGCAAGCTAAGAAGGATAATAAATTATCACCAAAGTATTATGGTCCGTACAAGGTGTTGCAAAAGATTGGTACTATGGCATACAAATTGGAGCTTCCTGCAGCTTCTCGATTGCACCCAGTTTTCCATGTTTCATGTTTAAAGAAGGTTATAGGTGACAAGCTCCCAATTCAAACAATATTGCCAGAACTTGACGAGGAAGGAAAAATTATATTGGAACCGGAAGCAGTCACAGAAACAAGAACTCGACAGCTACGAAATCGATCAATTTCAGAGTATCTTATCAAGTGGAAGAACTTATCCGCTGAAGATTCCACATGGGAGGATGAGAATTTTATGCAGAAGTATCCAGAACTACTCAAGCGTTGAGGACAACACTTTTTTGAAGGAGAGGGGCATGTTGGGTCCCTATAATACTAGTGATTACCCCATTACTATTGTAGTTATACCCCCTATTTATATTGTTGTGCCCCTATTACCCCCATATTGTTATTTCTGTGCCCCATAGAATCCCTCTATTGTTATTTTTGTGGCTTTATATTATTATTGTTAGGTCGGCTGGATTATATTGTGACTCCTTAGACTCCTATATATAGAAAGGAGGTTTTGTCATTTGTATCATCCAAGAATTGTTCATTTATGTAATGTAAAGGAGGTTGCCCCCTCGAAGAGGATGAATTCTAAGGCGTGGATTTATCTTTTCTATCTTTTCTTGAGCTGGTTTCATAACATGATTGTAGACTACTGCTACAAGATTTTAGACAACTGCTTCAAGATTGGGCCAAGAGGTGAAAAAAATGAAGGAGTCGCCTAAGGAGGGGTAATTGGTGAATTTTACTCACCTCCCATGCATAAAGAGTAAGTTAATTTGGTTAATTTCTATGTATACAAACACCATGTAGCATACCCTTAAAAAAATTAATTGAATTTCTTTCATTAAAACACTCTTTTTCGTGTGATGGAAGAAACGTAGCACCATGATTAATTTTCTTTGAATTTGGAGTCTAATAATCCTCCCTCTATCCATAATAAGAACACCACCCCTCTCACCTCTTTCTTGAAACCCTAGACCACTCTAAAAACAACAATTGATAGAAAATTATTTGAGGAAACTTGAGGAAGAATTAGTGGAAAACTTGGGTGGGGGTTTCATGATAAGGGAGAGCATACACTCTAAAAGAGTACACTAACATACTCCTATCATATACATATTCATAAACCACCAATGGATGGGTTCTTATAAAAGTTAAAGGGGTATGATGATGAAATAACTGATGAATTTCCCATGACCCTTCACTCTCAGGGGGAAGATAGTGCAACGATTGTTGTAAGAGGACTTGCCATCCACTTGAATGCATAAATCATTATCATAGTGACCGTAATACCTCTAAGAGTTAGGTGGAGCAAGGAGGATAGGATAAAATCCATTACAACTAGGAATAATTTCCTCCTTTCTAAAGAAAAATTAGTTTAAGATAATAATGGAGTTAGAAGGGAGAGCCTTCCTTACCCATGGGGTGAAGTGGCTTATCACATCCTTAAATACACATATTTTGAGGGAAGGTTAAGTGTTGTGTATACCTATCATTTTAAGATACTCTATGAGCTGAGATTCTAGACAGAACTGCCCATTCCAAGTACTCAATATTCCCTACATTATCCTTTATTCTATGATAGAAAGGAGCTAGAGGGTGAGAGAAGGAAAGCACCAGTACATTTTTCAACTCAACCTCATAAGGCTCATTGTTATGAATGCCTTGAGTCACCTCAAAAACCCTTTGCTATGGATATCTTTTTTGGGCATGGATAGGAATTCCTTCATTGAGACTCGAGTCCAACCTCTAATAGATCATGAAGATACCACCAAATATAGTTTCGCTAAACAAGAAGTTGAAAAGGAGGAAGAGGTTAGAGAAGAGGAAGACAAGGTTGAAGAGAAGAAACAAGAAATTGAAGGAGAAGCTAAGGAAGACAAGGAGGAAGAGGAAGGGGAATCAAAGTTAGCAAAAGAGACCCTTGGGGAGCCCTCTAGACCTCAAAATAAGAGAAAATAAGAGCAAAAGGTAACCCCCTATGAAGGGAATATAGAACAAAAGGTGGCTTCCACCTTAAAAACCCTTAGCACACCTATCAAAACCAATAGGAGGCAGCCCAAAAAATGCCCCTTATATTTTAAAAGGAGGAGCACTAATATCAAACAAGGGAAACCTCATCCACCTTCAACAATCCCAATTACAATTCAAGAATTTGTTAGTGACAAGGAAGAAGAGTTCGGACAAGGAAAATGGAATATTAAGGAATTTACTTCCCTTAAAGACAAGTGAAAGTAGACTCATACATCCCAGAGAATGCCAAACACTAGGAAGCTAGAGCCAAGCAACTACAAGTAGAAACTACCTAGTTATAATAAGAAGCAAGACTGCTACAAGAAAGGGTAGAATTAGTAAATGATAGGGAGACACTATTATAGGAAACAAAATAAATGCCTCTAGAGGGGGAAAATGAGCACAAGAACTCCAAGATCATTATCCACACCTTGATCTTGAGTTGTACTACAACTTTTATGAAGAGGGATGGATAATACCTGAAAAAATTTACAATGCCCATACTATTTGAGCTAGGAAAGGAGAGAAACCAAACTCATTGGTTGATGTAGATTGTTAAGTCAAATCAAGTTATAGAAGAAAATATGAAGAATATGGGTGAAGAAATGGATAACTTGAGATTAAGAGAGTCAATCATGAAAGAGAAGTTGCAATTAGAAAATCAGAGGTTAAAAGAGTAGCTACAACAGAAGGAAGCACAACTTTCCACCATGGAAATCTTGGCCATGAAGGACATCCAGTGTAGACAAATATCCAAATCATATGTAATCTTCCTCAAAGAATAATGGCTTCAATTTTAAATCAAAGCCTTGACACAGTATGGTTCTCTCCCATTTCAGGACTATCGAAAGTTTATTTATTATTTTCCAACATGTCAACATTGAAGATAGGGCCTAATTAGTTGAGTTCTATATGCATCATATGATCCTCATAGACTTGAATTTCTAGGACCCCAATTAAAAGTTTGGAGATGCATAGCCAATGGCCCCAGGCTCGTGGCTTGTCCATGACTAATAAATAGCCAAGGAAGCGAGGAATGTTATGTCCAAAGAAGAAAATGGGCCTTTGTATATCATAGAAGAATTAACAATTCCCGAGTTTGTTATAAGCAAACATATCTTCATCTATACATCCCCTCAATTAGCCCCTTTCTACATAGAAAAACAAGAGAAAACCATCCTCCATTTTGAGGACATCTTGAGGCTTTTGGGGACTAAGAGTTTGTAGGCATGCCAAAGCAAATGGCATGCTCTACTCCATAGTCTACAAATCACGGAGTTCCCAATAGGGGAAATTTGAGGTCTAAAATGGTCCTCCTAAGAAAAATGTACAACCAAAATAAACTTTATAAGGACAAAATAGGATTCAAGATGATGATGTCAACTATGGGGGATGATTCACCATTTTTTGAGTAAAAGAGTAAAAATATTAAAAAATAATAAAATATTAAAACTACTCATTCAACTCATATTTTCAACTTATCTCGGCTCCAAGATGAACACCAGTTTCGCCGCCTCCAAGCCCTCGGCTGCCGGCAGGGCTCTGATCCTCCAGGAAATGAAGAGACTCGAGAGATCTAGGCTGAGAACCAGAAACGTCCATTCCGCTGCAAGATGGCAAGACGGTCACACTTGGCTTGACGACGCAGCAGGCACAAAAGCACTCGCAGAACTCTCGGTTGAGATATCTACGGCAGCCTGGTCCCGATCCCCTGCTTCCACAATGCCTTCACACAGCCCTCATCGGATTCACGGAGCAGAGACCAAGATTATCAATACAGATCCCTTAGTTATTTTTCCTCAGGCTGTGGCGCGCGGGAAAGAAGGGCCTGTACAGAATGGCTGCATCAATCAATGCATTCGTCGGCCCTCTCCTCAGATCTACAGAGGAAAGGGGCTTTCGGCTCCCTCCTCATCATTCCAGATACAAGTCAAGCCCATTACAGGCAAAACTCTGTTACTATGGGTAAGCCAGATGGATCTAGTGCAGCATCTTAAGCAGACACTGAATAACAAGCTGGGTATCCCCTCTGCAGCGCAACGGCTTCTCCACGAAGGTAAACAACTTGAGGATCTCTACCCCATTTCTTTTTACGGCATTAAGAAAGATGCAACTATTATTTTGACCCTTCGTTTGAGAGGTGGAGCTGCTGGAGAGCCATCCTCAACTAAAGTTTTCTCATATAAAGATGCAGTCCATGCTAATAAGCCTGACAAGATAGAGCTAACAACTCAGGCTTTACCCAAGCCTTTCCTGGTTGACAAAGTGGAGGAGGTTCCCTCGGTTGAGGTCTCCTACCCTGAGCTAGCAGACGAAACCCAAAAGTTCGCTGAAAGGGCCATCATATGCAGATTCAATGGGCTTTGGCCACGCTCAAAAGATCTTCAGGACTGGATCCATGACAACTGGACACACAGTTGCAAGATCTACTTCTGTGCAAAAGGGTACTTTATAGTGCGGTTTGACAATCTCGAGCACTACGAAATGGCCTTAGAGGAAGGCCCTTGGTTCATGGGGACGGCAGGCCTCTTCCTAACGCCATGGTTCCCAGACTTTGACCTAGCCTCTGCTGTTATTACGAAGGCCCCGGTTTGGATCAGACTTCCAAATCTCCCAATACATCTGTGGAGAACAGAAGTATACAGGCAAATAGGCAACGCTTTGGGCAGCTTTCTGATGGGAGATTATCAGAGGGAAATACAAGGCCTCTACACATATGCCAGAATTTGTGTAGAGCTAGATCTAAGCAAGGGTCTGCCAGAGCAAATCATTCTCAAGAACAATGACACTATCTGGACCCAGTTTCTAGATTACGAGAATACTGCCTTCCGATGCCGTCACTGTCACCTAACAGGGCACCTTCAGTCCTCCTGCCCATCGATGACAGCAAGAGCGAAAAAAGGAAACTTTGCAAAGTCCAAACCCAAGCGTTGGGCTCCATGTTCTCCGCAGCCAGCTCGAAACTCTAGCCCTCCAAGTTCGGAGGACGGGGAAAGTGATTCAGAACCGGAACAGGTGCCTCAGCCGATGGATTCACCCATAAACACTGTGGGGTGCTCCTTCGACTCAGCTATAGTCCAGAAACGTGCCCATGAGACCTCCTCAGAATCAGAAAAGGAACTCCCGTTGAAAGAAAATTCCAGTCTTCAAGTTGTCCTAGCCCACTCCCCCCAGGATGGCTGGACAAAAGTTAGCAAAAGGAAAGGGAAAAAACAATGTGTGGTAGTCTCTGCCCCAATGGGGTAATCAGGAAATCTGTGATTTCTAGTCTTCTGATGTGACTATGAGTTTGTTTCTTTCTTCCGGAACCGAGGTTGATGGGTCCATCATTTCTGGTTTGCCGGTTTTTGCTTATCCTGATTGTACTATATATTTCACCTAATAGAATTAGTCTTTGCCGAGAAAAAAAAAAATATTTTCAACTTATCTACCTAATATTTTTCTCAAATTTTGAGTGATATTACTTGTTAGATGCAAAATTTAATTCCTTATCCAAGGAGTACCCATGTTGCATACTTTCCATGGACCCTGCTATACGAAAACTGAGAAATACATCAAAAATCATCATTGTAATCATGTCTTTCTCATTTTTCGTGTAGTAGGGTCCATCAAGGGTATGAAACATGGGTACTCCTTGGATATAAATCAAATTTTGCATCAAATGAGCATTTCCACTCAATATTTGAGTAAACCCATAGGTAGATAAGTTGAAAATACGAGTTGAATTTTTTTTATTTTTTTTATCTTTTTCCCTATAAAATTTGATGATGTAATATAATATTATTTTATTACTTCCACTATTATATTATAATTTCCTTAGGAGGCCCATTTTATACCTCAAAATTCCCCTAATGACTCCCCTGAGAGGTTGAGGAATGCCATAGAAAGAAGCCCGCTCTATAAGAGAATATTTCATAAGTTAAATATCAATTGGATAGGGTTAAATATCAATCTTCCCTTTTTATTATGCTTATAGGGAAAAAAAGATCAAGCAAAGGAATAAAGAGAGTGGGAAGCAATAGAGGAAAATGTAATTTTTATCCACAAGAAGGAAAAACATGTGAGGTGCCTTGGGATGTCAGAGAAGGTGCTAGGGCCATGCATGAGCTACGTATTAATAAGTTGCTCAGAGGGTGAGCAACACCTTCAACAAGGGGGTGATGATGGACCCCATTAATATGTATATCATAAGGCCCATTTTACCATCCTCCAACCCATAATTTCCTCTTTTCTCGCATTTATTAACATATGTTTCACTATAGTGTGGTCAATAGGGAGACTAAAGGATGTTTGTCGTAATTTGTTTCCTAATGTAATTAAGGAATAGGAAACAGGTAATTTTGAGTGTATTTAATATGAATAGGTATGTTGAACGAAGCTGGAAGAGATGTAGGAGTTTTATCCCACACATTTACTCACCTACAATGCAACTAGATCCCTAAAATCACTCACTTACAACTCAAAGACCTGTTATTAGTTGATGCACTCAAGAAATTGTGAGGATATAAGAAAGATAGATACACGTTTTTAGATATTTTGGAGAGAATTAGTCCTCATTCCCGGGAGTCTAGCCATCAATCATTTTTGTATAAATAACCAAGCCTAAGGTGTCAATTGGATTCAAACTTTTGGAGCAGATATGAGCTACTAAGAGCTAGGAGCTTGATATTATCATTATCATTTCCTTTGCATGATGTAATTGAACACTATTTTATGTTAATGAAAATATTAATGTTATCTTTCATCTGATTTTTTCAGAGGGCTGACTCCCCTTAGGTTAGGGCACAACACAGATGCTCTAGTCTCTCTTTTTGTATTTTATCCATGTGTTTTCTTTGTTAGCAACATCTTTTTTCTTTCTTGGCAAACATTTGCTTATGAATTTTGCTAGTGTAGGTATATCTACCACCTCTCTTGTGGGAAGTTTGGTTGATGGATATGTATTAGCAAGCCAAGAACACATGGTTGCTTTCCTTTGCAATTGTTATATCTTGGGTTAATGCTATTTTACATACTTTGTTTTATGCATACTTAGGGATTAAATCATAGTCTTATTTAAGATCTCATGGATGTAGGGCATATTCATGAAACAATATATATTATATTTTTATGCAAACAAAATTAAACTCATCCTTTCTTGTTTAGTTCCATTTTGTTGCAATTTGGTTATTAGTTTGGCATTATTTTCAAGTTGAAAAAATGATTACTTGTCTGGTGTATAGGTACTACTATTTTATTGTAGTGTTTTCATAGTCATCCTACATTCCTCCTACCATCACCCTCCTCCTTGTCTTGACCTCATAGTGCCCCCAAAACTTTATCGCTCAAAGTACATTTCTAGATGATTCAAGGACATTGTATGCATTTTTTTTTTTGTGTGCAAGATGGGCCTATGAGACGTGTTGAGATTGGAAAAATACTCACACAACCTTCATATATGTTCATCTACCATTTCCCACCTTTAGGTCACCTCTTCCACCATCAGGATGCTGACAGATCCAATCTTGTAGCAATATGGGGTAATCCTATAGCATCATGTATCAATCTTGTAGCGTCCTTTAGCACCATGTAAAATTGGCCAAATTTTCTCCAAAAACGTTAAATTTTTCCTCTTAGCCTTGAATATTGTCCCCTGGGCTCTAAAACCATGATTTAGGAATACCAAAGACCACTTAAGGCTTTCCTTTTCTTCACTGCAACACAATTATGCAATTAGGGTTAGCAGAAAAACTTATGAATTTAGAGATACAATGATGATTTTCTTCATTTCCACATGAAATTCCTAGTGACCTCTATCACTAAAGATAATCTATTTGAACACATTGATTAAAGGTTGATTTATGCATGCAAGGTAGGCTATGATTGTTTCTCTTGAATTTAGGCTTCTTTTAGGGTTTCAACTACAAGCATTGTTATTTCATAGGTTATTTTTCACTTCAATGAAACTTTTACATTCTGCAATTAGATCAATGTTTACATTCATGCAAGTAGCATAGAATTTAAAATTTGCAAGTAGACTAGTGTTTCCATTTTTGCAAGAAGTATAGATTTTACATTCATTTAGGTAGGGTTAGAATTTGCATTTGAACAAGTAGCATCTTCATCCCTTTTTCAAGCAGAAAAATATTTCCATTTTTGTAATTTCCTTTCTTATGTCAGTTTATAGAACGGTTTGTCTAGTCCATTGCTTGATTGTGGCATGAGTATAGATTAAGATACTGTGCATATAGCACTATCACCTCTTAAGTTTGTACGAATGCAGGGTTTATAGTTAAATCTAGTATCCTTGGGAGTTGAAACACTCTTGTTGCAACACTGAGGCTCATCAAATATCACTCTTTTTTGGTGACTTCGAACTGACCACAGAAGAGTTGGAGAATCCTTTAGGTGAGTAGCCATAAATATTTGAAGAACATATAGAGGAGGAAGTGATGATGCTCATCAATGGGTAAATTAATTTGGACCTTAATGCAACTCTCCATCTTACTAAAATCAACTTTTCTCATGCTTCTTTACATGTTTTGTTATATTTTGCTTAATGAGAAAGGTAAAGATGAGATGTCATGTCTTGTGGTGTAATGTGCATTGATTGTAGGTTTTGGAGTAAATTTTGGCTAATTAAAGTGCAGGAACTCAAAGGAGACAAGCAAGAGGGATTTTAGGAGATTGGATCTCCCACCTTAACTCCTCACTCACTTGAATATTCCTCCATCAAATCTCATTAGCTCAGAGTTGCAAGCAGCCGAGCCATTAAGATCAATGGTAGCCAAGCTATTGATAGTTGAAGATGAGCTGATCTCGTGTTTGGGAGCCAAGCCTCCCTAAATTTAAGGAAGTTGTTGGTACCTTCAGTTGTATAAATAAGAAGGCCTAGATCCTCATTAGGATTCAAATTTGTTTATTATAGGCAAGGGGATTTTTCGAGTTGAGAAATTATGACTGATCACTCCTGTGTATTTTTGATATTTTAATGAAAATGAGAAGCATTCCCTTGATACAACACTGAGTTGCCTAAGAGGGATGAAGCTTTTGAGTTAAGGCCCAACCCTAGCAGCATAGGTTCCTCTTTTTGTATATGTATGCTTAGATTACATTCATGGTTAGCTCCTCAAATGATTTTTGTGTTTTCAATTTGCAAGTATTAGTATGATTAATTAGTTTTCTTCCATTTATGGATAGTTAGAATAGTGGTATCATAGTGATAGAACACATTTAAGAAAAGCTAGTGATACCGATTTTCACCTCATCTCTCTCTTTTGGGATCATGACTTGAGGGACACTTTCATACAGCCCAAAAAACAGAGTTCTTTCTTTGCTGCATAATATAGAGTTTCTTGATGAGTAGATAATCATATTTAAGTTTCTTAGGATGAGTTACAATTATCATTTTTGATCTCTTAAGTTTTTCATTGGATTCAAAGCACTTCCATTCATTAGCTTAGTCATTAGATGGTAAGAACTCTGCTTTCTTCCCTTTAATAAATATTTCCCATGTATAGATGAATTTGTGCATAAATGCCAACAAGAATGTGTGTTATTGCAGCAGCTTCTACATTGCAGGGAGACCTCATCTCATTTGCCTCATCCAAGCCTTATCGACCCATGTTTCCAAAATCCTCTAAAATCTTAATCTGAATTCTTGTTTTATAATCAAAAGTTGCCATTTCCATTGAGAAAATCCAACTATGTTGAAGCGATTGATTGAGATCTCGATAGTGTTCATCCCCTCCATGCTTTATTCTCCCATTGTCTACATTTCCAACGCTTTATTCCACCTTCTAAACCACTTCCTAATATTTCGGCCTATTTCTTGTAGTAAAACAAGGGATCTTGTAGGAGAACTAGGACATCCTATAGTTTTCCTGTAGGAAATGCTATAGCAACCTATTTTGAGCCCAAATTCAACAAAATCATCACTTCAGTTGGGATTAGGCCTCCACTTAACCACCATGCCCTTAATACCATTATAACCCTCTTCCTCCATACCTATCTCCCCTGAAAAGCAACAAGTGAAGATTAGCATTTTCATTCATAAAATGAAAATACAAAGGAAAGGAGTTCTTTTTATTTCTTAATGAGCATATGAATGCAGCAATTAAAATACTCTCTAGATAAGATTCCATGTTCAGTTAGTTTACACAATCACATGTGATAAATAGGGTTAAGTTAGGTTTCTTTTGCAAGAAAAATGTGTCAATGAGTAGATACAGGATTTCATGTCACTTTACGAGCATCTTCCAATTCAGTCTTTCATTCTTAAAATAGGAAGCATTCCTTTTCTTTAATTTAGGATAATTTTCCCTTCTTCATTTGGTAGTCAGACTTCTTCTACTCATTGGAAGAATGGTTTGAGAAACCCTAGTGGTATATTTCCCCAGTTGAACAGTGATAAGAGTAGACCATTACATCTATTTTTGTATACAACACTCTCACCTCCAAGTTTGTACAAACATCAAGTTGATGAAGTAATGTTTGTAGCCCTAGGATTTGTAGCATTCTTGCTGCAATACTAGTACCCATCACTTTTTGGTGCCATTGCTGGGGTGGTGTCTAAGTAGATGTGATTCATGCTTTCTTTCTTTCTTTCATTATTTCTTTCCATTATGCAAATAGTTCCATTCAGAAAGTAGTTGCAATTTGGTTTTTCTTTCTCTCCATTCTAAAATTAGTTCCATTCCACAAGTAGTTGCAATTTGGTTTTGCTTTCTCTCCATTATCCAATTAGTTCCATTTAGCAAGTAGTTGTAATTTGGTTTTTCTTTCTTTCCATCCTACAAGAAATTCAAATAACCCTAAAGAGAAAAAAATAAACTCCTTTCATGCCTTGTAGGAGTAGAGGCAATTTAGGGAAAAAAAATTCCAAATACCCCCACCACATCAAACAACCAACCTTCCCTCTTATTCAATGGCTGTGAGCTAGAGGACCAATTAGGTGAACAACCAAATATTTTTGAAGAGCCTATCGAGGAAGAAGAAGAGACCATTCCACCAAATTGCACCATGGCTGGAAATAGAAATGAAAGGGGAGACATAGATAGAGTTGAGGGTGCTTTTCCCATTAGAGAAACTAATGGGGATGCTAGGATGAAAAACAAAAGCCCCTCTGCTCTTCCTCACTTCCATGGCATGACCTTAGAAGACCAGGATACCTTTTTTTAGATTTTATTGTCATATGCAGAACTTATGATTACACCTCTGATGATCAGAATTTGAAATTATTCCCAGCCACTCTCAAAGATGTAGCCTTCTGCTTATTCATGGGTTTACCTTGGGATGGTATCACCACTTGGGCTCAGATGCAACAAGCCTTCAACAATAAGTATAGCGATTACTTTAGGTCCAAATATACCAAAGAGGAAATTTTTAGAATGACCTTGGGACATGATGAATCTTTAGAATGTTATGAGGAAATATTCCAGCTCAGCTACAATAGGGTTAGGTGCACCCTTGATCCTAAGTCGCTTAAGCTAGTCCTTCTTAGGGAGATTAGGGAAGATCTCCTAGAAACTCTAAACTTTATGTCAGGAGGGGATATCTACAAATTATTCTATGATGATATCAAGATATTTTTTAGGAATCATTCTAGGGCATCTAAAAAGAAGGGTAGGGCTAGTCAAGTTGTGGTCAGTTTATCCTCTTCCAACACATCCATAAAAGGTGAAATTGGGAACATGTTGGAAGGTTTTAAGAGTGAAATGTTTCATACCCTTGCTATGAAAATGGACACTGTGCATATCAAGAGGAAGCAGGAGGAAGCAGAGAGAGACTTAGCTATCTCTTTCCTTAGATGCACCAGGAGGCACCCTAGGAAAGAATTTCCATTGAATCTCATAGAACTTTTCTTAGTCTATGAGGAAAACCACACCACAAAAATTTACCCTTCCCTGCCTGAATTAAAAGTTGTGTATCAAGGAACTAAAGGGGTGACTGAACAACTTTGTTACATCAATCAAAGGAGGCCTCAAGGACCTAGACCATACCAGTAAAGCATGAAAGGGGTATCCTATTCATATTACAACCCTAATCAAAATATATCCATTTCTCCTTGGTGTCCTCATGATCATCCTTTGTGGTCCACACATTCTCCCTAGTCTTTTTCACCTCAATACCATTCCCAATTTGCCAACCAACCATTTCAGCTATATTCTCCTCCACAACCTCAGTGGAATGCACCATCTGAAGGGTGGAGGTCCCCATACAACCAAGCTCCAGTTCTATTGCCCCACCTCCATCACAACCATAGCTCCTACACCCTACTTCGCTTAAACAACCTTAGATGGTTTCCCAACCAAATCCAAACTCAAAAAACAGAGAGGCACACCAGGTCTATAGTGGAGAAACATCCTACCCTGCCTATGCCATGGAAATTCATGAAATTAACCTCAGGTATGGAAGAGTGCTTCCAGATAACCAACCTCCATCTCCACCTGAGGAGCATGGAGAGGAAAAGGAGGAAAGTGTCCCTCAAGCATATCCACCTACTTTTCCTGAGAGATTAACCCATCCTGTCTAGCACACCCGAGAAGAGACTGAACTTCTAAGTGAGTTGAAAAATCTGTGTGTCAAAATCCCGATTCTCCAAGCTATCAAAGATGTCCCCATATCCAACAATTTAATCAAGGATAAGTGTTTTAAACATGTGGGAAGGTGTTGTGGCCACCAACAACCCCCCTCCTTATATAGTATTAGCAATAACACTAGGTAAGTGGGGACCCTTAGTAAAAAATTCAAAAAATTCAATTAAAACTCATGTATTTTACTCCTTAAGAAAACATCGCATCGCGCAAAGAATGAGAGGACATTTCCTTATGAGTAAAAATGCTAAACTGCGAGAATGCGACACGAATTACATCGCATTGCATGCATTAAGAAACGTTCATATTGGAAAACTTTAAAAAATCGCCGATAGCAGATATGCGATATCGCATATCGCAATGTCACATGGAAAGCACATAACCATTTAACGATTGTAATGATCTGCAATTTTGTGATAGCGCGACAGTGCGATCCACGATCTTGTGATAGCGCGACAGTGCGATCCGCGATCTTGCGATAGCGCGATCGAGCAACCCTACGATAACACATCTTAATTAAATGTGCGGTAATGCGATAATGCGATACTGCGATGATGCGATGCTGCCATGCGAATCACAGAAACATTCCATCGCAGATTTTCCCTGGCTCAACATTTAGGAAAACATTTTCATAAACCAAGAACTGGATACACACTTTAATGATAATTAATGAATGATACGCCAGTTGTTAATGAAAGACAGTTTTGTGTTTTTCTAAGAGTCAGTTCACGTCAGGTGGCATGTTTTTTACATCCGCAGAGCTTAAAGCTTTCTTGTCGATTTTTATTATCATGACTCTCTCCTCATGTGTGAACTACAGGAACAAAAAACAGAAGTAACATGAAGCAATGTGCAGGATGCCAAGGGGGAAAAGGGTAAAGCTCCAATGCTCAGAAACAGAGAAGAGATGCCCTCATGAACGGATATCGCATGCAACAGAGCCGCAAATTCATAGAGCGCTGCTGAGCTATCCATTATAGATCTTTCATTCACGGCCATGGTTGAATGAGTAGTTGAACAGTGCTGATATCAACAGGCAGTTTAACGCTCGAGGTCAAAAGCTCACGAAAGCGGTATGTTCACAAATTTTGAAGCTTATACCCGGTGAAGGAAAAGGCGCTAAAGGCAAAAAACGCATCAGAAAGGCCCGGATCAAAGAACGGAGGCAGTTTCCGATGCGCGATTAGCGCCTAGCGCTAATCGCGCATCATTGAGAAAATTGCTCAAAAAGCAAAGCCTCTAACTGCTCAGTCACTCATAAGCCCGGAAAATGCAAGAAAGCAAAGGCAGAAGCAATTCGAGGGTTAACCAAGTGGAACTTGGATTATTACTGGGCATACATAGTAAATCCACATAGCCAGAGGATGATTCTCGAGTATATCATTAATTTTGCTGAAAAATGGTGCCAGCTCTTACCATTTCTGTTTGCTTAGCTCAACCAAAAGCGAAAGACAGTCAGCCGACTCTACCCAGGCAAATATTGAATGCTCGCAACATTAAGGAGCAAATGCAGAAATAGTTAGATATTAGATTTAATTTTTGGAAATAGTTTTGCTTAGAAAAAGGGTGGTCATTTAAACCATATCCTGAATCTGGCTAATTAAGTTATTTAGTTAGTAGTATTTAAACCCTTCTCATGCATTTAGAGAAGGGTCCAGAAATTTATCAAAAACTTGTCCTCAGAACATGCACTTTTGCACCCTCAGAGAAGGTTTTGGTGAATGAATGGATCAAGATTTGCTGATGTTTGCATTTGATATCTGCTACTGATGTTGCACTTCTGTACTCTTAGTGGATTTTAGAGCAAGGAGAGATAAATCATTGTTGCTTGAAGTTTATGAGTAGGACTAGTCATAAATGGTACTTTTATCCCTTGACCATTTCTGCTTATATGTTAAAGTGATATATAGTTTTTAGTTGTTTATGTATTATTGCATGAATGCTTGAGTTATCATTTGGAACTTTTGTATGGTGATAGCTATTTATTTATGTTTAATGTATGAATAGCTCATTATGCGATATGTTGTTCATAACTGTTTCGTCTAACTTTTTATGCAAAGTAGTTCATCTTAATTGATTTCCTTTCTTATAATCGCTGAATGATATTTATTACCAGTTGTTATTTGAAACCTCTTTAGATCGCATAATAGAAGAATTACATCTCGGGTTAGTATAGATTTAGATGTGCTATTTATTAGATTACAATAGCATAGAATTAGATTAAAAGTTTGAATTAGAATATCTTAGATAGGAACTACTAGATCAAAAACATCAAATTCTACACATACACACATAGATTGGGAAATTGGTCCCATTATCCCCAGTCGGAGCCGCTATACCAAACGGATAAGGAGCTGCCAACCAAGGTCTGGACCAGGCGGGTATCCCCCTTGTTGTCGACCCAATTTTCGGGGCCTCAACATATTTGGCACTAGAAGGAGTGCCTGAACTATGAATGGAAAGTAAATCCAAATATGAATACCATTCTGAGAGTAAATCTCCCTCATCATCTCCCCTGACTTCTCCATTACATTTAAATCCAGAGTCAGAAGTCGCTCGAGTATCAACCGCTGCTACACACCCTGATATTTCAGAATAATCTACCGTTGAACTTCCTGAAGTCGAATCCCTGATTCACAAACTTCAGCGATTTTCCATTTATCCTCAGAGGTCTGATAAATCTCAAGGTAGCGTGAATTCATAGTACAACCCTACTCATCCCCTGACCAAGCTAAAGAGTTAAAAGTTTGGCGTCCAGCCAACCGAATTACCTCTTCCCACCAGGAAAAGAGCGAGGAAATCACTGCAAGAGTCTGACAGTGAGACTGTTTCGTCAACATTGTCCATCTCAACTACTTCACCGCGAAGTCAACGATCCACTCCTCCACTCCAGATCATCGTCCATCCATCCACCAGAAGCCCCACAACCCCTCTTCAATCATCTACAATCGTAGTATCCTCATCCTCCCAGCCGCAGGGATCATCTTTTGCACTTTCCTCTGTTAGTAGTTCAACAATGGCCCAGTCTCCATGGAATAACCCTAGGGCAGTCTTAATGCCTGCACCCTTGAGTCAAATACCGGCCCATCCTGAGAAATGGCTGCCTAAATTCAATCCCGAGGCAGGCATGCTAGCAGAAGAGCATATAGACAACTTCATGCTTTCCATTAATCTCAATGGAGTTACTAATGAAGATGTTGTTGTTCGGCTTTTTCCTTATACACTGCAAGGAATAGCCGGGTCATGGTACTTTTCATTACCCTCCGGATCCATCACAAGTTAGGACATCTTCCAGGACCAATTCTAACCAAGTTTGGTGATGACACGTCGACGGCAACATTAATCAATGACCTATCTAATCTTAAAGCCGAAGCTAGAGAGCCTATCAAGGATTTCAATTTATGATTCAACAAAATTTTCAACAAAATTCCTATTGCTTCCCAGCCCAGCGAAGAAGTACGATGTGAATGGTATATTACCACTCTACCATCGAACATAGCAATCTTCGTGGACAGGGCAAATAAAATAACCTTAGCTGATAACATGAAAGAAGCGATAGCAGTAGAGAAATGAATAATAGCCCTGGAAAAGACATCCGCGATAAAGGAACGTAAATCCAAAAAAGTCACCTTCAAGGAAGACTCCAAGAAGAAACAAGCAAAAGATCCATTTGATTTGGAAGGACTGCAGAAAGTTCTAAAGACCATGTCCAATGAAATGGTCGACATAAAAAAGCAAGTAGCAGAAACTTCTTCGAAAAATCCCTACAGAGCTTTTAAAAGAGGTCCTTCAATGGATGCAAAGCCACCCAATGCCATTTCAAATGCTAAATCCGAGGAAGAGGAAGAGGAAATTTCCACTGAAGGGCAGACTGATGACGAAGAAGTTGTGGAATTACAAGGAATGTGGGATTTCATCCTCCCACAAGAAGAAGATCAAGAAGTATTTACAGTTAGCACATGAAGCAAAAATCAGCTTGATCCTCCCCAAACTACCCCTAAGCCGAAGAGCACAAGCTTTGCAATAAAGGATAAAGTCGCAAAAAGGAAAACGATATCTAAAGCGACTCAAACTAGCCCAGTCCAAACAGACGAAATGACTCCATCTAAAACACTCATAGTGTCAGATGAAATGGAGTACAATATTATTGAAGACATGAAGAAGACTAGGGCTAACATCACCCTTTACGAACTGAGCAAGTTGAAACATCAATAGAAGATAACGATGAAAGAATTACATGCCGTGCCAGTTGCACCTTTGCTTGTCGCTGTACTTTCTCAAGCTTCCCATAACATGGGAAGACCTCCAACTAACGTGATGAATAAGATTTATCCAAATGATATCGCCCTAATTGGAGGAAGATCAAGATCTCACACTCCCCCGTTTCTCCTTACTTAAGAAATCTTCAATAAAAATGTGCACAATTGTTTGGTAGATTCCGGTGCTTCATCAAATATTTTACCCAAATCTATATGTGCCAAGTTAAATGTTCAACCACAGAAATCTGCAGTGCGCATAGTTCAGCTAGATCGATCTCAAGTCAAAGTGATTGGCGAACTAAATCAAGTAACCATAAGATTGTCATCCAACCCGAAGGTATGTCAGGTTATTGACATTCTAGTTGCCGATATCCCAGAATTCTATGGCTTAATTCTTAGCAGGGATTGGTCAGAAAAACTCCATGGATACTTCGCAACCGATTGGTCGCACATGTGGCTGCCCTATAATGGTAAATCGAATCAAATAAAAGTTGAACGAGAGCTACACCAGAAGTACATAGTAACGGAGTTAGAGGGAGAAAATGAACCAGTAGTGTATAACAGCAGCATTATTGGCAATTACTCGGTAGATTCTTTCCTTGGCAATTTCAATGCTCATGCGTCACCCTATTTAGAACACTCTGTTTTGTCCCAAGTCGAAAATTTTTCTCGAACTCATAGTTCGAAATGTATCAATTTTTTAGATAAACCTGTAAATAAATATTTGTTTTGGAAATTATTTTTTGATGGCTCTAGATCTAACAAAGGAGCAGGAGCAGGATGCATTCTGATTAGTCCATAAGTAGATAAAATCATGCTCACATGCAGACTCGAATTCGATTGCACAAACAATACAGCAGAATATGAGGCTTTGGTTCAGGGCCTGTAAAAAGCAATCAGGTTAGACGTCAAGTATCTTCAAGTTTTTGGAGACTCTGAGATTGTGGTTAAACAAGTACGTAACACTATACATTGCTTATCAGGTCATTTAAAACACTATCAATCCTTAGTACAAGATCTAACTGAACATTTCATAGCATTTAATATTTCTTCAATCCCCAGGCTCCAAAACACAAGTGCAGACGTTTTGGCTAATGTAGCTTCTAAGCTTACTCTGTCCGAATATTTTAGTCTAGATAGATTCTCAATAGAATTAATCTTTAGACCATCCATTCCTAACAACATCACAAATTGGAGAGTATTCAATGACGATCCTGATATCATAAATTTCCTCACGTCTGAAGGATCCTACTCCAATCAAATAATTGAAGAATACCAGCACGATCGACAATTGCAACAAAATAGCACTAATAATGCTATACCTAGGTCGGTGGTCAAGTTAGAAGACTTGTACGATTTGAAAGATCGGTTTAAGAGGTCTACAAATTTAGAACTCCAAAGTTCAACCCTGAACTATGAATTAGTAAACCTAGGGACCGATGTTAAACCACAAAACATTAATCTAGGCCTTGGCCTAGCCCCTGAAGAGAAAATAGCGTATATTCGTCTTTTGAGACAATATAAAAATGTTTTTGCCTGGAATTATGATGAGCTGAAAACATACGACACTTCCATCATCCAACATACTATTCCTATGATCGATAATGAAAAACCTGTCCAACAAAAGCTGAGAAAGATCCACCCCAATTTAGAAAATCAGATAAAAACTGAGCTCAATAAGTTATTGAAAGCCAGGATAATCTTTCCCATCAGACATTCCAAATGGGTCTCCAATATGGTACCCATTAGAAAGAAAAACAGAGATATTAGGATTTGCATTAACTTTCGGAACCTTAACAAAGCCTGTCAAAAAGATAATTTTCCTCTACCTCCTATGGAACAGATACTGCAGGCAGTTGTGGTCTCAGAATTAATGTCTTTCTTGGATGGATTTTCAGGATACAGTCAAGTGTTGGTACACCCTGATGATCAGTTGAAAACCACATTCAAAACTAAATGGGGCACATACTCATATCAGAAGATGCCATTTGGTTTGTTTAATGTTGGTGCCACATTTCATAGAGCCATGGACATCGCATTCAAAGGTTTAGTCAACAAATCTGTAGTAATTTATTTGGATGATATAACTTTGTACTCGAAGAAGTGAAGCGACCATCTCAAAGACCTGAAACAAATCTTTCAACAGTGTTTAAGGTATGGAATTTCACTTAACCCAAAGAAATCTTTTTTCGTGCTAAGTGAAGGGAAACTTTTAGGATTCATAGTGTCAAAATCCGGTATTCACATTGATCACGACAGAATCAAAGAAATTTCTGAAATATCCCTACCTCATAACAAAAAAGCCATGCAATCTTTCCTTGGTCAGATCAATTTTGTAAAGGGATTCATTCTAGATTTTTCACGAATCGTGTCTCCTTTGCAAATCATGATTAAAAAGAATTCAAATTTTAGATGGGGTCAAGATGAACATGAAGCATTCAACCTGATCAAACAAGCTATTATTAATGCTCCATCTTTAGCAACCCCGAATTTTTCAGAGCCTTGTATTTTATACACATTTGCCTCAGATAAGTCATATGCTGCGATTCTAACTCAAGAAAATCAAGAAAAAGTGGAAGCTCCAATTACGTTTTTTAGCTCAAATTTGCAGGGTGCTGAACTAAATTATTCCGACGTGGAGAAACAGGCTTATGTTGTTTTCAAAGCGGTCAAATACTTCAGACCCTTCTTACTTAAAACCCATACTAAGATCATAGTACCGTTTCCAATGGTAAGGAATCTTCTAGTACAGAAGGATGTGGGTGAGAAAAGGGCCAATTGGGCTACTGCCTTACAGGAATATGACCTTGAGATCAAACCAGCAAACATTGTAAGAGGTCAAGGCTTCTGCAAAATCCTGGCTGGAGCATCGCAAATTTCTGAAATTCCATCTAAACAGGTACAAATGTGTGAGGTAAGCCTAAACGATGTAGAATCATTATATGATGATATCATTTATTATCTCAAGAATGGGTATGCTCCTTCACACCTTGATCATACTAAGAAAAGAGCCCTAAGGTTGAAAGATAAGCAATTTCAGCTCATAAATGATATTCTTTTTAGAAAAAATTATGATTTTGTTCTTCTTAGGTGTCTTGAGAAAGCTGAATCTGAAAAAGTTTTGCAGGAACTCCACGATGGGCCGGTAGGTGGACACTACGCTAGAGATGCTACTACACATAAAATCTTACGCACAGGATATTACTGGCCCACGCTGTTTAAAGACTCACACAATTACGTGAGAAAATGTCAAGTCTACCAAACTACTGCTGGAAGACAAAAGAAGCCATTCCTGCCACTACAGATGGTAAACATTGAGCAACCTTTCAGTCAGTGGGGCTTGGACATAGTAGGTGAGATCGTTCCTCACTCATCTAAGCAGCATAGATACATCCTCATGGCAACAGATTATTTTACTAAGTGGGTAGAAGCAGTTCCACTCAAGATGGCTAATTTTGAAAATATCATTGAGTTCATAGATCAATTTATAATTACCAAGTTTGGGTTGCCATCCACTTTAATGTTTGATAATGCATCATACTTTTCTGGAAATGCAATGACTGAATTTGCACTTAAAAGAGGATTCAAACTTAAATATTCGGCCAATTACTACCCACAAGGTAATAGGTTAGCTGAGTCAACAAATAAAAACCTAATTAGGATTATTAAAAGAACAGTTGGCCAAAATCAAAAGAATTGGCACAAGGCTTTGATATATGCTTTATGGGCAGATCGGATAACGTAGAAAGCTTCTATCGGCACTTCTCCCTTTAATTTAGTTTATGGGAAAGAAGTGGTTCTTCCGACTCATTTAGCCATTCCATCTTTGTCTTTAGTACAATACATTGATGAAGTACCCACTTCCTCCTTACAGCTAAGGCAAATGGAAATAATTAAATTAGAAGAACAACGAGAACAAGCTAGGAAAACGCATACTCATCATCAAGCACTAGTAAAATCTTCTTTTGATTCAAACATAATGACCAGAAAAGATTTTCAGATGGGAGATTTAGTTTTAAAGTGGGACAAGGCTCATGAAGAAAAGGGCAAACATATAAAATTTCAAAGGATGTGGCAATCCTTTTCATATTGTTGAAGTCATAGGTCCATCAACGTTTGTGTTACAGGATTTAGCATGTAAGAGGGATCCTTTGCCTGTTAATGGACAAATTCTCAAGAAATATTTTCCATAGAAGATTATTCTTCCTTTTTTGCAGAATAGTTGTTTTTCTTTTTCATAATAAAACCAGTTGTGAGTGGTTACATTAGGCATTTACGGAAAAAGACACCAATTCTCTTTCAGATTTTGAACTTTTCACTTGTATAAATAGCAAATCTTTTGGAAAACTGATCTTTATTATTGATAGATACAGTTAAAAACTTTAGCCTATATATGATACTAGTTTCAACCTCAAAAAATTTGATGAAAGCAACCTTTAGTGAAGAAATTGTTTTATCTCAGTACAATGAAAGGTATCAATAACAAAATAAAGTTTCTCTGTAGAACAGATGTTTCCAAAAACTCTATTATTGTTGTCCAGAGCTATCTTAAGGAAACAATGACTTCCTCCTTGCTAAGGAAATCACAGCTTTCAGAGGAAGAACCCAAGGATACACTTTATCGTGAAGAATAAGAGGTCTCATCACAAGCCGGCTTATCATTATTACAGATATTATAACTTGCTGACTTTGCCAATACTGTACACCACAACAGGGAAATGACTCAAGATTGTTGCAATCAAAAGGCAAGGGGTCTCATCACGAGCTAGCTTGTTCAGCAAAGTTATAAATCAAGTGAATGACTGTGTCATAATTTGGCTACCAAACCAAGACATTGTTCTTTAAGAATAAAAATAAAATCAAAGCAATAAGTGTTGATATGGATTTTTCTTTAAAATTTCCAGATTACCTTAAGTAGGATACAGGATCATTGCTAACAGGTAACCCTGTCGAGGCTATAAATTCCTGCTGGCAGCAGAGGCTCCACCTACAACAAATGAGCATATTTAAAACTGGTTTACAGAGGAGACTTTGTTTTATCTTTACAATACCAAGTAATGGCTGATGTAAATACAAGGACTAGCCTGAGGAAGCAAATAATCAAAGTAGGAAAAGGTTGAAACAAAATATCATTGACAGTTTAGAGCATAATGTACTTTATATTTCCATAATAAAGTTTAATTTTCTGAAAAATTTTATGTTTTGGAAGTTTGAAAGATTCAATAGATAAACAAAGATAATTGGTTCTTCCAAGTGAATCACCAATTGTTGTGGCCACCAACAACCCCCCTCCTTATATAGTATTAGCAATAACACTAGGTAAGTGGGGACCCTTAGTAAAAAATTCAAAAAAATTCAATTAAAACTCATGTATTTTACTCCTTAAGAAAACATCGCATCACGCAAAGAATGAGAGGACATTTCCTTATGAGTAAAAATGCTAAACTGCGAGAATGCGACGCGAATTACATCGCATCGCATGCATTAAGAAACGCTCATATTGGAAAACCTTAAAAAATCGCCGATAGCCGATATGCGATATCGCATATCGCAATGTCGCATGAAAAACACATAACCATTTAACGATTGTAACGATCTGCGATTTTGCGATAGCGCGACAGTGCGATCCGCGATCTTGCGATAGCACGATCGAGCAAACCTACAATAACACATCTTAATGAAATGTGCGGTAATGCGATAATGCGATACTGCAATGATGCGATGCTGCGATATGAATCGCAGAAACATTCCATTGCAGATTTTCCCCGGCTCAACATTCAAGAAAATCTTTTCATAAATCAAGAACTGGATACGCGCTTTAATGATAATTAATGAATGATATGCCAGTTGTTAATGAAAGACAGTTTTGTTTTTTTCAAAGAGTCAGTTCACATCAGGTGGCATGTTTTATACATCCGTAGAGCTTAAAGCTTTGTTGTCGATTTTTATTATCATTACTCTCTCCTCATGTGTGAACTGCAGGAACGAAAAATAGAAGTAACATGAAGCAATGTGCAGGAAGCTATGGGGGAAAAGGGTAAAGCTCCAATGCTCAGAAACAGAGAAGAGATGCCCTCATGAACGGATATCGCATGCAACAGAGCCGCAAATTCACAGAGCGCTGCTGAGCTATCCATTACAGATCTTTCATTGACAACCATGGTTGAATGAGTAGTTGAACAGTGTTGATATCAACATGCAGTTTAACGCTCAAGGTCAGAAGCTCATGAAAGAGGTATGTTCACAAATTTTGAAGCTTATACCCGGTGAAGGAAAAGGCGCTAAAGGCGAAAAACACATCAGAAAGGTCTGGATCAAAGAACGGAGGCAGTTTCTGATGCGCGATTAACGCCTAGCGCTAATCGCACATCACTGAGAAAATTGCTAAAAAAGCAAAGCCTCTAACTGCTCAGTCACTCGTAAGCCTAGAAAACGCAAGAAAGCAAAGGTAGAAGAAATTCGAGGGTTAACGAAGTGGAACTTGGGTTATTACTGGGCATACACAGTAAATCCACATAGGCAGAGGATGATTCTCAAGTATATCATCAATTTTGCTGAAAAAATGGTGCCAACTCTTACCATTTCTGTTTTCTTAGCTCAACCAAAAGCGGAAGACAGTCAGTCGACTCTACCCAAGCAAATATTGAATGCTCGCAACATTAAGGAGAAAATGCAAAAATAGTTAGATATTAGATTTAATTTTTAGAAATAGTTTTGCTTAGAAAAAGGGCGGTCATTTAAACCGTATCCTGATCTGGGTAATTAAGTTATTTAGTTATTATTATTTAAACCCTTCTCATGCATTTAGAGAAGGGTCCAGAAATTTATCAAGAACTTGTCCTCATAACATGCACTTTTGCACCCTCAGAGGCGGTTTTGGTGAATGACTGGATCAAGATTTGTTGATGTTTGCATTTGATATCTGCTACTAATGTTGCACTTCTGTACTCTTAGTGGATGTTAGAGCAAGGAGAGATGAATCATTGTTGCTTGAAGTTTATGAGTAGGACTAGTCATAAATGGTACTTTTATCCCTTGACCATTTCTACTTATATGTTAAAGTGATATATAGTTTTTAGTTGTTTATGTATTATTGCATGAATGCTTGAGTTATCATTTGGCACTTTTGTACGGTGATAGCTATTTATTTATGTTTAATGTATGAATAGCTCATTATGCGATATGTCGTTCACAACTGTTTTGTCTAACTTTTTATGTGAAGTAGTTCACCTTAATTGATTTCCTTTCTTATAATCGTTGAATGATCTTTATTACCAGTTGTTATTTGGAACCCCTTTAGATCGCATAATAGAAGAATTATATCCTGGGTTAGTATAGATTTAGATGTGTTGTTTATTAGATTACAATAGCATAGAATTAGATTAAAAGTTTGAATTAGAATAGCTTAGATAGGAACTCTTAGATCAACAACATCAAATTCTACACACACACACACATAGATTGGGAAACTAGTCCCATTATCCCCAGTCAGACCCACTATACCAAATGGATAAGGAGCTACCAACCAAGGTCCGGACCGGGTTGGTATCCCCCTTGTTGTTGACCCGATTTTCGGGGCCTCAATAGAAGGTGAAGGAAATACACCCCTACCATTAATGCAATTGGACAATTGTTTGACTTAATCCTTAGGTGGGGATTTTCCCAAAGTATCTAGATCCTGGAAGTCCTGTAGTAGATGTACACATTGATTCCACCATTTTCCCCCATACCCTGATCGATCTTGGGGATTCCATCAATTTGATGACTAAGGAGACTATTCTTAAACTGAATCTCCATGGATCATCAAGAAAGGTGACAATAGTCTTGCAGGTTGCAGACAGATCCACAGTAGCTCCCGAGGGAATTGTTGAGGATGTGATTCTCTCCATTGATTCCTGGGAATACCCTACTGATGTTTTAGTTATCCAGCCTAAGACCAAGTTCAACGATTATTCTCTCATCCTTGGGAGGCCATGGTTAACCGTTGTTGATGCTTACAAAAGTTGTAGGGCTAGGAACATGACCATTAAAAATGGGTATATTTCCAAGAAAAATGGTCTTGTACCCTCCTACTCAACCATCTATAGAGCATGAGTTACCTTTAAGGTTAGAAGAGGATGAAGAATATTAAATCTACTCTTCCCTAATCTATACCCTAGATGCTACTATAGGAGGGGGGAAACCTAATGAAAGTGACTAGATTGAGAAAATCCTCTTGAGCAGTTAGTAAAGGAGGCCAAATACAACCCTTGGATTCATCTATGCTTAGCTAACTCAAGCCCTACTCATGTCAAGATGATATAATTCAGACTTGAAAGAGCATTTAAAATCAACCCCTCTCTGTGTATACACCAAGAAGAGGAGTTGTGTGACATGATAAGAAATCATTTGCATGCCTTTGCTTGGAGTTACAAGGAAATTAAGGGAGTACACCCTTCAGTGTGTACTCACCACATTTACATCAAGGAAGGATGAAATCCAGTCTACCAACCTCAGAGGAGAATGAAATGAACCCTCAAGGATATAGTCAAAGAAGAACTGCATAAGTTGCTGGATGTAGGGTTCATTCACCCCATTTTAGATAATGAGTGCATGTCTTCTTTGGTTCTGGTTCCAAAGAAAAATAAAGTGTAGGACCTGTATGGATTACTGAGACCTTAAAAAATCCACAAAAATGACCATTTCCCTCTACCTTTCATTGACCAAGTACTATATGATCTGGCAGGAAATAAGTTCTTCTCTTTCCTGGATGGATTCAGTGGTTACAATCAAATCTAGATCAACCAAGAAGACCATGATAAAATGAAATTCACCTGTCCCTCAGGTACCTTTGCTTATAGGGTCCTTCCTTTTGGTTTATGCAATGCCCCTACCACTTTCCAGAGAGCAATCCTAAGTATCTTTGCAGAGATAGTCCATGATTCTATGGAAATTTATATGGATGATTTCACCCCGTATGGGTACAATTTCCTGGAGGCTCTCTCTAACTTAGGAAATGTGTTAAACAAATGCATTAAAATGAACTTATCCCTTAGTCCTGAGAAGTGTGAATTCTTAATGACTGTAGGAACTATTCTATGTCACTCAATATCTCAGGAAGGACTGCAAGTAGACCCAAATAAGATAACTATCATAAAGAGGGTCCCTACTCCTCAGAAGTAGAGGTATGCTAGAAGATTCTTAGGCTTTTCTAGATACAATAGGAGATTCATAAGATAATTTAGAAAGGTATCCTTGCCCTTGTTCAGAATATTAGCCAAGGACTTTGAATTTTTATGGTCAAAAAGTTGCCAAGAGGCCCTAAAAACCCTAAAGGACAAGTTCACTATTGAACCTATTCTCCGAGGCCCAAATTGTGCTCTTAAATTTCACATACATGCTGATGCCTCTCATAAAGCTATAGGAGCAACTCTGGGTTAGATAGATGAGAAGCTACCTTATGCCATTTACTTCATCAACAAAAATATATCCAAAGATGAGTTAAACTACATTGTGATTGAAAGGGAGCTCATAGTTGTTGTCCATTCATTGAATAAATTTAGACATTACATAACTGGTTACCAGACCTTTCTACATACCAACCATGTTTCCATTAAATATTTGATGAAAAACTCTAATGTGAATGCTTGAATTATTAGATGGTTACTTTTGTTATAATAATTTTATCTAACTATTATTGATAATCCAGGCAGAGAAAATCTAGTTGCAGATTTTTTGTCCAAATTGACTTTGCCTATAGGTGAGGAAAGAGTGGTTGATGACTGGCTACCATATGAGCATTTATTCAGCATTTCAGTTCTCTCTCCATTTTTTTCCTGACATACCCAATAACTTAGTAGCTGCACAGTTCCCTCCAAATCTGTCCTCCAAGGAGAAGAGAAGTATTATAAGGAAAAGCACCCCATTCACATGGATTGGGAGTAATATCTTCAATTTGGGTCTAAATCAAATTCTGAGAAGATGTGTCAGGGAGGAGTAAGTTTTTGACATCCTTCTAGCCTTTCATGATGTGCCTTATGGAGGTCACTTTGCTTCCAAAAGGACAGGATTCAAGGTACTACAAACTGGCTATAACTAGCCCACTCTTCACGAGGATGCAAGAAGGTATACTAGCTAATGTGATTGATGCCAAAGGATGGGGAAACCTATTCCTATTGATGAAATTCCTTTTCAACCTCAAGCGAATTTCAAGCCATTTGACAAGTGGGGCATGGATTTCATTGGGACCATCGATCCTCCATCTAGATAGAAAAGGTACATCATTACATGCATTGACTATTTAAAAAAGTGGGCTGAAACCAAAGATGCCAAGGTAGCCACACAAGAAAAATTGGTTGAGTTCTTAATGGAGAATGCGTTTTACAAGTTTGGATACCCTAGAGGGTTGGTCACTGATCAGGGTAGTCAATTCACCTCACACATGATTGAAAATCGGTTAAGCCAGCATAAGATCAAGCATATAAAGTCCACTCCTTACCACTCTCAAGATAATGGACAAGTAGAGGTCACCAACAAAGCATTGGAAAGCATTATGACCAAAGTGGTTAGCAACAACAAGAAGGATTGGGTAGATAGACTAGTGGAGGCCACTTGGGCCTACAATACAACTTGGAAGACCACCACTAGCTTCACCCCTTATGATTTGGTCTATGGGAAGAAGGCTTTGTTTTCCATTGAATTTGAGTACAACACCTTAAGGATGGAAGCACAATTGGATCTAGATGTCACAAGGGCACAACAAGAGAGATTGATCCAGCTAAATGGGTTAGATGAATTCAGGATGCAGGCCCTCCTGTATGCAAAAGTGAATCAAGTACAAAGAAAAATCAGGCATGAAAAAAATATCAAAGACAAACTATTTCAAGAAGGTAATTAGGCCCTGTTGTATGACTCCCAGTACAATTATTTCAAAGGCAAGTTGAAGACCAGATGTTTGGGACCATATGTGATAAAAGAGTGCCATGATACTGGCGTTGTTCAGATAAGAACCATCGATGAAGAAGGCATCCATTTTCTTGTCAATGGGTACTAGTTGAAAGTCTACAAAAATCCTTCGTCAAAGAAGAAGTTCATTACTATCATCAACAAGGCAGTAATGGTGATTGAAGGAGTCTCAGCTTCCACCTCACCAAGTTCTTGAGCTCTGTCAAAATTTTGAAAAGAAAAGAAAAAAGAGAGAGAGAGAAAAAAATAAAGACACCTAGGTGAAGGCCTCCATGAGGCACGTAATGTAGGTTTTAACCCCGTACATAAATTACTTGCATACAAATTCTAAAACACAGAAAAGTAAAAAATAGCAAGAGCATAACACATAAAAACAAATATACACAGAGATTTCCCCTATATCCCAAAACCAGGCCTACTAGATTGATTTTTCAATATGTTCCTTTCAATGTTACAATACATATATATACATGCCAAAGCATCGAATACCATGGACTGAAAACCATTGTGCCCAAAACCATGTGCGAAAACCATGCACAAAACCATAGGTAGTGTTAGGGTCCTATAATAATAGGATTCATAATTTTGAATTGGCTATGGTTAGTCTTGTAATATTGTATATACTTTTTCTTTCTGCAAAATGTTTTCCCATATTATTGAAATTAAAAAATGTAAAGAGGGTATGTCTTAAAAGAATAATCAAAGGACAAAAAGAAATAAAAAGATCAAAAAAGTAAAAAAATATGAACCCCAAAAAGAGATAAAAATAGATCATGAAAGTGTGAAAATCCAAATGCCACTCCTTTTACTTTACTTTGTAAAATAAGATTGTGTGCAGCTTGTCAAAAATGCCACAATACATGGTGGTCAAATAGTTTAATCTTGACTCATTCATGCTTTAAATTTCATGTTGATAGATAGGGAATAAATATCTATCCAAACTATTTAATCATGGCAGATCAGTAGTTAGGTAGAGAATAATAATTATCTCATCAGTTTAATCTGAGCCATTGGAAGTTATAAGGCTAGAATTAGATAGTTTTCTTATCAAAAGAAAAGGAAATAAAGGGTCAACAGGCTCAAATGCACCCAATGAATGAAGAAAAAATGCTAGGCTAAATAAAGTGTAGGTGGAAGAATTTTTGCAAGTGAAAAAGGTTGCTAAGTCAAAAGCACATTCATCATGCTTAATCCTATGTTTCATGTGTAAGAAGAATTGTGAAAGGGAAAGGATATTCACTAAAGCTTATTTACTAATTTCCCCTCATTATCCCTTCATTACTTATAAATACCCTTTCCCCTCATTTTGACCTTTTAGCCATTGGTTTCACACATTTCCTTAGATATTACCCTTAAAAAATCATTTCCCCTTCCCAAAACCCCTTTCCCTAGTGTGAAACCCATTCCCATTACAAATATTACATTCCCACCTTATTAATTTCCCTTTTCCCCTTAAAAACCCGCTAAATCCCTTTATCCTAAGTTAGTTCCTAAAGCCCTCTGTGTAATTCCCCACATTATAAATTCCCCGACACCCTTTTAACCCACCAAGCCATGGTGTATAATTAAAAAACTCCACAATATAAGCGATGGTCCCCACCTTTATTAACCCACTGCTTATATTAAAAACCCATAATTATCTATTAGTTAATTACAATTTATTGTAATTAAACCTCGGGCCTCGCTAGCTACAGCCCAACTCGCTCCATGCAACTTCACCGTGCAATATCCCTCTGATCTCCCACTTGCAGATCCAATGGCGCACAGCCTTATCACGCAGATTCATCATCCGACAGTTAACAGCATGAGAGCACGTGAGATTCGCGGTTTTGGATGAGCACTGTTTGGCTACATGGCAGCACCAGGTTATATCGCGTGCTCGCGAAAAATACCTCCCTCCATCCAAAATCAGTGTGATATGGCCTAAAACCCAAACCAAAACTGTCTATTGTTCATTTGCCAATACTCGCGCCAAAATCTAACCGTTATTGGTTAAAAGGCCGAAAATTCCCCATTTTTCTCTTCTCGCTCATTTTCACTACAAACCTCTATTAACCAATTCTGACACCTTGAACCTCTTTGCGACCAATTTAACAAAATTTTACCACCTGAATTCACCACGGACACCAAATTGAAGCATCAAATAGCCAACTGAAGCCTCAGTAACCTCTGCTGCTACCACAAAACCCTGTTTTCACACCAAATCGTCATTCTCTAGGTATTCTTTGAAAGAACTAGCATGACCCTGTGATTCAATCTGTGCATAGTGATTATTAAAATATTAATTAAGTAAATTAATTAAAAAACCTTGCTAAATTGAAGAGAAACCTACTGTGCATCCAAACCCCTTTTTTACAGATTGAAATTACCCTCCCACTGTTCCAGACCTTCTGACCTTATTCCTAAAGCCACAGAAAGAGTAATTTAGTTGAATAAACCAAATTATGGCTTCCCAAACCTCTCTGGATGTAAGACCTCTGCAAACCCCTCACCTGGATATTGACCACCTTCCATTAGCCGACAAATAATTTCAAATCAAGGACACTGCTTCCCCTGCCTACCTACTGAAACTCCACTGCTAGAGTAAAGACAAGTTTTTGAACCAGAATGATGACATTCACCTATGGGAGTCCAATTTTCCCAAGTACTTGTTCCCAGAAGTACACCTATTCCCAGAAATCATCCACTTCTGCCAAGCTTGTTATGTTCCCAGTCAAAGAGCCATAGTCACCCTTGACCAACAGGTTTTATTCACTATTACAGCAGAATCAATAAATCAAATACTGCAGATCCAGCTAGGCCCAAATGAGACCCCACTTTCCATTAAAGGTTTACTTGAACTCTACATAAAGCTAGACCTTGCCATGAAAGCTCAGATCTTTTAAACTTTCATCATTGAAGAGTCCCATACTCCAACAGATAGTCCTCAATATGCTGCCACCATTTTTCCTGAGAGAGGCAAACAAATTCTAACCATGCTCTCTTGCATTCTAGGGTACACCGAAAATGTGGATGAATTTTTCCTTTCTTTCCTTTCTATATTTTGCCCAGGAAATCCTCCTACTACAGTTTACAACTATGCCTAGTTCATAGCAGATAGAATCTATGAACAATTTATCAGATTACCAAATGACAGAGTGTTCAAATACTCTTTAGTTTTGTTTCACATGTTCTTATATTATCAGCCCGACAAATTTGCAGTCAACATCCAAAATTTACACACCAGAGGCAATCCAAGATATGTCATCTATTAGACACCATTGATCCAAAGATACTCCACTATATTTTCCTATCAAGAGTTCATTGACTCATTTGTTCATCTAGTTATAAACATGCTTACCAGTAGCTATCAACCTAGGATCAGTTAGGAGATTAAAAGAGTTTTACAGTTGGATAAGAACAGTATAGTTGGAGATTGGTATCTATACCAGGACCACACATAAATTAGAATATATGGATGCCAACTAAATCCTTACAAGTTTCCCAAATACCTCCCCATGAGGATATTTGCATTAGGATATTTCAGAAAAATCATAAACGCTAATGAAGTTAATTTATTGTCAGCTAGGAAGAAGACCTAGTTTAAAATGAAAAACCAATTGGGCCCTTTTATTTGTAATAATTGATGAGCCCCAATTTTTGGTAACAATTTGGGCTCATTTGGCCTACTTACCTTGCTCAACCATTCATCTTTTATCACTTATGCATCATTTCTTAGTATATTCGTGTTATTTGTAGGAAGAAGGGCAGGCATTATTCCTATGTGACTAATACATGATGATTTCAGGTTTTTTGACATTAAATGGAGCAAAGACCACGCAAAAGGAGACAAGGAGACAGCAAAGGTGGCATTGTGGGTTTATAGGGAGGTTGTCCACAGTCTTGAATGACCTCCCTCGTGATCTCCACTCCAACTCCGAGCTCCAACAGCTATCCCCACCGAGCTGAAAGGCAGCCAACGGATTCTACAGGAACAACAGTTCACTCTCAGTTGGACAGCCAAGCTCCACTAATTGAGGAAGCAAGCTTGATCCTCATCATGTATAAATATTGAGGCCGTAGCCTTTGATAGGAGCTTTTTGAACTTTTGAACTACTGTTGCAATTTCTAAGCACGAGCTACAGCTCGGTTTTTGCTTTTTGTAAGCCAGTTTTGGCATGATGTTAGACTCATGATTATGATCTTTTAATAAAGGCAGGCAGATTTAGATTCAATCCTGGGTTCTTAAGAGGAGCTATAGCTCTCAGGTTAGGGCCCAACCTGAGAGCAATAGACCTCCTTTTCTTTGTATTGTTACTTGTCTTTCCTTTCAGCACTTTGTTTCTTTGTTTTGACATGCATTTGGAAAACACAGTCTGCTGATTTAATTTCTTTAATGTGATTGAGTAGGATTAGTTTATGGTTAAAGTGCTGTCAGCAGTTTAGATTAGAGTAGGAGGATTAGAATTCATTAGAGCTCCAAGAAAAGGTTGATAGTGCACTCACTGCCATCTCTGTTTAGAGATTGGGGGTGTAGACCGTACCAACCACCAAAAAAACGCGGTCTTATATGTTCATGCAAGCTGCAACACGGTCATTTCCGTCATAGAACCATCCATGCATTCTGATCTTGAGCAATACTTCTTCGTTCCAACACCATGCACGATTTCTCTCCACAATTTACATTGCTATTCCTTGGTTAAATAACACAGTTAGAATAGGTTGATGGAATTCTCGGTTTTGTGCAAGACATAGAGGATTTGTTCCATTTACACTGCGCAGCATTGTTCTATTATCTTCTTCTTCTTCTCAACCGTGCCTAAAGTCACCTACTCATCCTCTGTTCAGCTCGTTTGCCTTCCAACCCTTCTACTTCTCACGTAGCTCCATCTTTTTGACTTTTCATTGCTTCCACCCTTCTATCTACCAACCAACTTTACCCACTCTTTCTCCATCTTATCTCTCTATCCCTGAGCCATCACAAGTGCCCTTTTCATCCTACCTATCCACCCATATAGCTCCTCGACTCCTCCATCACCCAAAACTCCAATTGTAGAACATCCTGTAGAAGTTAGCAGACTTCCTGTAGAAATCCCGAGCTTCCTGTAGGATCCCCTGCAGACATCCTGTAGAAGCCTGCAACCTCGGTTGCCAAGCACCTGAACGTTGTGGACTTCTATGGAATGATGTTAGGAATCCTCTGGAACCTCTCTTAGCCTTCCTAACCTCTTCCATGCATTTCTCCTCCTTGATCCACCTCTGCACAGTGAAAAGCCAGTTAAAAGCACATGCATGATAATTCTAATAACTTAATCAAAAATACAAAAAGATATTTTCTTCAGATAGTGATAACTTAGACACATGCATTTTACCTTCCTAGAAGTAATGGCATCTCTTTTCGTAGTTTGCATTCTCTCCTTTGCATCAGTAGGACTAGCTGGTAGAATTAGGGTTTGCTAGGGTTTGCGTTTCTTTTTGGCTTTCAGTTTCTTTTCACAATTAGATTAGCTTCTTTCGAGTTAGCTTTCATCCATCAATTAAAAAGCTTCTTCTAAGAGCTCATAGAAGTTGGCTTAAGCTCCTAGTGGACTTGTGCGAGCTGACCAAGTGACAGCTGCGGCAAGAGCTAGTACTTGTGCATACAGCACCGTCGCTTCCAAGTTTGTTACGAACTACCGGGTTGATAAAATTAAAGAAGGGAGTTCCAGGAGTTGT